>CM055120.1:153486023-155886023 GCA_029206835.1 Rana muscosa
TGAACAGCTCCGCCCAGGGGGGCGGCCCCTCTGGTCATAACCCCTCACCCTGCACTCAGCAGCTCAGTTTGTCAAAAATCAATACAAACATAAAAAGGAGGGGTAGGTGCCGTGTCCGTCCATGGACTTCTAAAAAAAAGGGATTTTATGGTGAGTACAAAAATCCTATTTTCTCTTTCGTCCATGGACGGACACAGCTTCCTTAAGTCTTGACATTAGGGACGTCCCCAAGCAGTGTCAAAAAAAACGAGGGGTGGGAACATCAATCAAACAAACTTCACCCCAAAACAAACAGAGTTCCTCAACGGAGGAGTTGCAACCTTAAACAGCCGCCTGCAAAACCTTGCGGCCGAAGCAGGCATCCGCAGATGCATGCACGTCAACCTTGTAAAACGTAGTGAAAGTGTGAATGGAAGACCAGGTCGCCGCCTTACACACCTGTGAGACAGACGCTTGATGTCGGAAAGCCCAGGAGGCACCCTTGTCGAATGCGCCGTGATAGGAAAGGGAGGCGCTCGCCCTTTTTGGGCATAAGCCTGAATCACAATCTGTCTGATCCACCGAGAAATGGTGGCCGACGAGACCGCCAGGCATTTCTTTGGACCAGTCACCGACAAACAGTGAGTCTGACCTCCGAAACGGAGCTATAGTAGACGGATACACCCGCAGAGCACGTACCACCTTCAAGGAATGTAACGCAACCTCTTTGGGATGTGATGGCAGAGGACACAAGGATGGAAGTACAATGTCCTTATTTAGATGAAACGCCGAAACCACCTTCGGAAGAAACGAAGGCTGCGGGCGTAGCACCGCTTTATCCATATGGAGGATCAAGTAGGGGGACTTGCAAGACAAAGCCGCCAACTCAGAAACCCTCCTGACAGATGTAATAGCCACCAGAAAGGCAACTTTGAGAGAGTGTCAAAAGAGGAATCTCTCTGATGTTCTCAAAAGGGGAGGTTTCTGAAGTACCGAGAGCACCAGATTCAAATCCCACGGAGGTAGTGGTGGTTGAACCGGAGGAGCCACATGTCGGACCCCTTGCACAAACGTACTCACCAGTGAATGAGCCACAAAGGGTCATTGAAAGAAAACAGCCAAGGCTGAAATCTGCCCCTTAATGGTGCTTATGGCAAGTTTCTGATCCACTCCACGCTGTAAAAACCGCAGGATTCTGGAAACCGAATATGCCCGTGGACGCCACCCCATCTCCTCACACATAGAGATGTAGGCCTTCCACGTGCGATGATAGATCTTCCGAGAAGATGACTTCCGTGCCCTCAGCATGGTGGAAATTACTGAATCCGACAGGCCTCAGTCCCTCAGAACCAGACTTTCAACAGTCATGCCGTTAAAGCCAGTGACTGTAAAGCAGGATGGAGTATAGGACCTTGCGACAGAAGGTCCTCTCACATCGGCATTTGCCAAGGGGCATCCGCCACCAGGCATACTAGGTCGGCGTACCAGGGACGCCAAGGCCAATCTGGGGCAATTAGAATCACCGGAATCCCCTCGGTCTCCACTCTGCGGAGCAGACGAGGAAGAAGATTCAGTGGGGGAAAGGCATAAATTTGCCGATACTGTCCCCACGGGGCCACCAAAGCGTCTGTCGCGTCCGCCCAGGGATCTTTTGACCTGGCCACAAACCTCAATACCTTCCGATTGAGTCGAGAAGCCAGGAGATCCACATCTGGCTTGCCCCATTTGAGGCAAAGGAGTCATAACACATCTGGGTGTAGCGGACCATTCTCCTTGGTCCAGCATCTGGCGACTTAGGAAGTCCGCTTGCCAGTTTTCTACGCCCGGAATGTATACGGTCGATCGAGCCAGCACGCTCTGTTCTGCCCACCGCAGGATGTGAGCGACCTCCGATGCTGCAGCCGAGCTTCTTGTTCCTCCTTGATGGTTGACATACGCCACCGCCGTGGCATTGTCCGACTGGACGCCCCTGTAGTCTCTGTGACCATGTGGAGAGGCAGTGCCTGATCGCCCGAAGTTCCAGCACATTAATCAGCACGCGGGATTCTTCCTGCGTCCAGCGACCTTGTGTCGACTGAACACCCCAAACTCCAACCCTCAACTGGTCAGGCTGGCGTCCGTCGTGACCACCGTCCAGTGAAAAGAAAGGAACGACTTCCCAGACTGAAGGGCCGGAGATCTCAGCCACCAGACCAGGGAAGTCTTGACTAGTTGGCTCACCCGGATTTGACAATCCAGGGACAACGGAGACTTGTCCCACTTGGACAGGATCTCCTTCTGCAAGACTCGAGTGTGGAATTGAGCATACAGTACCGCCTCGAAGGACCCAGGACTCCCATGCAAAACTCTCGCCTCTGATGAGTCCAGGATCAAGCCCAGGTATTCCAGGCGCTGAGTCGGCACCAACACCGACTTCTGGAGATTCAGTACCCAACCAAATTCTTGAAGGGTCTGACTGGCAATCGCCACATCCTCCTTTAATTCTGAGTCTGAAGCAGCTCTCAGAAGGAGGTCGCCCAGGTAGCTCACGATAGCGATTCCTCGCTGTCTCAGCAAGGCCAGAATCGGGGCGAGCACCTTGGTGAAAACCCTTGGTGCCGATGCCAGGCCAAAAGGGAGAGCCACAAATTGGTAGTGATCATCCCCGACTGCAAAACGTAGAAATCTCTGATGCCCGACATATATGGGGACATGCAAGTATGCGTCCTTGATGTCCAAGGATGCCAGAAAATCCCCCGGATGGAGTGCAGCGACCACAGAGAGAACGGATTTCATCCTGAACCTTCTGACTTTTACAAAGGAGTCGAGGGCCTTGAGGTCCAGGATTGGACGGACCCCGTCCTTCTTTGGGACTACAAACAGATTGGAGTAGAATCCCTGAAACCTGTCCCGCAGCTGCACAGGTACTATTACCCCACACCTCAGCAGGTCCTGCACTGCCCCCAATAGGGTGTTCCACCGAGCCGGAAGAAGATGAAGGTTAGAGGGAAAAAATCTGTTTGGTGGACAAGAAAGAATGTCTATCTTGTACCCTGATGAAACCACTTTGCAAACCCACTGGTCGGAAAGCAGGGAGGTCCACCAAGCTGCAAACTCGCGCAGGCGACCCCCCACCCGAGAGTCGGGCGGGGGAAAACCTTCATGCAGTAGCAGATTTGTCCGCAGGCTTGTTTGGCTTGCGAACCCAGGGAAGCTTTTGTCCCTCAGCTGGCCCCTTGTCGGCCTGGGAACGCTTACCTGTGGGCCCGGACTGACGAAAAAAACACTTCTGAGCAGAAAAGGAGGGCCCTGGCCTACGGCGTGGCTCCTTACCTTGTCTGGATTGTGGGAGCAGCGTGCTCTTACCCCCAGTGACATTCTTAATAATGTCGTCCAGCGAGGCTCCAAATAGCCTCTCTCCCTGGAAGGGTAAATCCACCAGAGCCTTTTTGGAAGTCTGGTCCGCGGACCAGCATTTTAGCCAAATCAGACGATGCAGTACCACAGCAGTTACTGAGGCTCTGGAAATCAGGGGAGCTGTATCCAGGGCTGCATCGCAGACATATTTGAGGCCATTCACCAACTGGTCAGCCAGTTCATACGCATACCGGGGAAACCTGTTGCTTCTCCAACTCCTGATGCAACAATTTTGCCCATTCAGTAAGTGTCTGTGACACCAGGGCCGCAGCCAAAACTGGCCGTAATGCTGACCCCAGCATGGTGAACATGGACCGGGCCACCGCTTCGGACCTCCTATCTGCAGGATCCTTAAATGCAGGGGTCCCCTCTACAAGAATCGTTAGCTTGTTTAACCTGGATAACGGGGGGTCCACAAATCGGGGGAGATGTCCATTTTTTCAGAAGGCTCTCCTCAAAGGGGTAATGGACCGCCATGCGTTTTGGGACAAAAAAGGTCCTCTGCGGTCATTCCCATTCTTTGTCTATAAACTTATCAAAATAAGTTACATAAGGAAACACCTTAGTAGTGCGGGTCGGCTTGTGGGACCCAAAAGGGGCCGACACCTCAGTAGATGCCCCAGCCGCATCCTCCAGCTTGAGATTTTCCCGCACTGCGTTGATAAGTGCTCCAACAAGCGCCTTCTCCTGCGCTGACCCGGAGTATTCCTCACTGTCCAAATTGTCCTGGTCCGCATACTCTGACACTTCAGAACAGGGGTCCTGTGTCACAGCCAGGTCTGAGTCAGAGCTTTCCCCAGAAGATAGTGGGGGGGGCATTTCCCCCCCCCTTACGCCCCCGCACACCTCTTCCGCTCTGGCAACAAATGATTCCAGGACCGCCGACAAAGCGTCCACAGGTACCGCAGGTGCAGGGGCACCAGTTGCTACCACCGGAATGTCTGGGGAAGAAGCGCCAGCTTCTGACGCCATGCTGAACCGCTCACCTGACAGCCACTCAAGGACAAAGTCAAGGTACAAAAAAAGGCCCACCCTCCTAGCTGCCACAGACCGAGGGGTATTCCCAGAGGACTCACCGCCCACCCAGGCACTGCTCATCGCTTCCGTCCGCTCTAACTCCTGCAGTGTGTGTGCTTGAGGTGTCTGAGGTGATCTGCCGTTCGCGCCATTCAGAATGACAAACTAGCGCTAGAGGCTAAAACCAATGTTAAAGCCCAAAAAAGATGGCCACCGGCTACCTCAGGAAAAAAAAGAGTGCGGGCTACAAGAAAATGGCCGACCGCTGTATTAGCAATAGAAACAGCGCGGCTACAAGAACATGGCCACCGCTGTATTAATAGGAACAGCCAGGCTACAGGAAAATGGCGCCGGCGCATCCAAAATGACGCTGATTAGTTTCTGAGGTAAAAATAAAGGCCGCAAAAACACTGGGTCTCCGAACGGAGGCCCCCCAAAAGGCAGACCACCCACACTAGAGCGGACCTGGACACGCCACACAGCCCCCAGCCAGGACCCAGAGCCCCCCTCAGGGACCCCCCGGTAAGGTACACAGCAGGCCCAGCAAAGCATGGGGAGGAGGGATGGATGGGGAGAGAGGAAAGGGAGGGCTAGAGACCCCCTAATCGACCACCCCAGGAATGCCCAGCTGTTCCATCCTGCCAAGACAGGAGGAACCTTACTTACCGGTCCCTGCGAGGACTGCTGGACGCGCTCCTGACAGACCCATCACCGAGCAGTATGGAGTGGCTGTCGGCCACGGCCCACTGTGACTGGACAGCAGTAGCCCGGTCATATGTGGGCCCCGGAGCATATAGCTCACCGCCCACCCCTGGAGCAAACGGGGTATGTCGTGGCCGACCCAGCTCGTAGCTGAAGGCCTGCTCACGCTCGATGGCCGAACTGGGGAGACTACAAGGATCTATATTATCCAGCCTGTGACCCAGCGGGCAGTTGATAGTAGATCTCAGGATCAAAAAGTAAAAATAAAAAAAAAGTTCTCCAGGACCAATGGGCCCCTAGGAAGCCAGGTCCTTCTACACTAGGCAGAAAAAAACTGAGCTGCTGAGTGCAGGGTGAGGGGTTATGACCAGAGGGACCGCCCCCTGGGCGGGGCTGTTCGGCTTAATTACATGTTTTTAAATATCTAACAGGTCTGCCTAGTCCTCTCTTAATAGACGGAACATAACCCTAATGTCAAGACTTAAGGAAGCCGTGTCCGTCCATGGACGAAAGAAAACCTGTTTTTTCAGGTCAGGGGTATGTGATGGCCCAGGGACTATGCCTTTTGTCCCACGCTTCCAGAATGTGGATTTGCAACAATCAACAGAAAAAAATGTCTATTTACAGTCCTTCATTACCAACAGTTACATTTTTCAGTTTGTTTGCACCTCCCCCAAAATTTTTGAGCACCAGCCGCCTCTGGAGGCTAGTACTCATCCACTTCTATTGCACTGTACTTACTGTTCTATTTTCCTAAAAAGAAGCGACAGCATCATTTTAACCGCTTGCCAACCAGCTCACGACGATGTACGTCGGCACAATGGCATGGCTGCACAAATGAGCGTACAGGTACAGATGTCCGCCGGGGGCCCGCGATCGTGACACAGAGCTGCAGAACGGAGAGATGTAAACAAGGCATTTCCCTGTTCTGCATGGCAACATGACAGGGATCTACTGCTCCCTGTCATCGGGAGCAGTGATCTCTGTCATGTTGTAGTGAGACCACCCCCTCACAGTTAGAATTACTCCCTAGGACACACTAAACCCCTTGATCACCCCCCTAGTGTTTAACCCCTTCCCTGCCAGTGTCATTTACACAGTATTCAGTGCATTTTTATAGCACTGGTCGCTGTATAAATGACAATGGTCCCAAAATAGTGTCAAAGGTGCCCGATGTGTCCGCCATAATGTCGCAGTCAACCTTAAAAATCGCAGATCGCCGCCATTAGTAATAAAAAAATCCTAATAAAAAAAATGCCATAAATCTATCCTCTGTTTTGTAGACACTATAATTTTTGCGCAAACCAAGCAATATTACGCTTATTGTGATTTTTTTTACCAAAAATATGTAAAAGCATACATATCGGCCTAAACTGAGAAATAATTTTTTTTTTTTTTATATATATTTTTTGGGGATATTTATTATAGCAAAAAATTGCTTTTTTTAAAAAATTGTCGCTCTTTTTTTGTTTATAGCGCAAAAAATAAAAAACGCAGGTGATCAAATACCACCAAAAGAAAGCACTATTTGTGGGAAAAAAAGGGGACGTCAATTTTGTTTGGGTGCAACGTCGCACGACCGCGCAATTGTCAGTAAAAGTGGCGCAGTGCCCTATCGCAAAAAGTGCTTGGTCAGGAAGGGGGTAAATTCTTCCGTGGCTGAAGTGGTTAAAAAGACCTAAGCTGGCCATAGACAGCAGCCATTTGTTCTAAAACCAACCAGGACAAATTTTACAAGCATTTATTCTGATGCATGCGTCATGCAGAAAACATTACCAACACCCAATTACAAAAGCTCTGCCTTACTCCTCCAAAATCGCACAGATACCTTCTTATAAAGTCCAGGAAAATAAATGCTGTAGATAAATGCTGTTAATTCACGGTTAAATTTTTCTTCCAATCTGCACTTGAAAATGAAAAGTTTAGACAAGTTTAGACATGGAAATGAAGAGACAAAAACTGAAAGGACTAAAAAAATAAATAAATAAGGGAAACAATTATAAAATAAAAATGGAAGCCACAATGAATAAAATCTTTCCGGTTTTAGTTTAGAATGGTGTGATATACAGTAAACAGAATAATATTTTCTGCAAAAAGAGAGGAAATGGCACTTTATTTTTTTGTAAATAAAGCCTATAAATTAGCTCTAGTAGATGGGTAGAACTGTTCTGGTTGAGAAGCATGCAGAAACTTGCAGCACTACCAGCATGCATGCCTATACACGGCTCAGAGAAATTCATGGAGATTACACTCATACAGCACAGTTATCTAGTTAACAAAAGAAAAGCAACAACAGTGCAACAACAACCCCTGCTGGTGTTTATGTGCACAGCTAGTCTACAAACCAAAATGCAAGGGAATATAACTGGACATTGTCATGTATAAATAAAATGGTTTCATTAAAAAAAAAAAAAAAGTCTGATATAATTTTTCTACATTGACACCATTTGTGCCAGCAGCTCATATTCATGCCCATAAGGAATGCTGTATGACTAGACAGTTATTATGTACCCTTAAAATGTTGGTTGATGGGCAAAAAAATAAATAAACCATGTTAAAACTCAAGTGTTGCTAAAAAACAAAAAAAAAAAACAAAAAAAAAACCACACATTTTAAATGAACCTGTACTCCGGTCCTGCATGAGTGAACACCAATGGGTAGCTTCCAAAACATTTATTTCCCAATACCCATTACCCAGAAAAAGCCTCTTCTGTGTCCCTCTCTTTGATGGAATTAAACTATTTTACTGTCCTGATTTCATGACAAAGCTCTGCCAACTGGAATTTCATGTACACCCGCCATTCTTAACCAGGGTTCCATGGAAACCTAGGGTTTCTTCAGCGGTAGCTAGAGTTCATTGAGCTGTGGCTGATAGACCCTTCATCTACAGTAAGCCCTGGTTCACATTGATGCTACTTTAAAATCGCGCTACTTCAAAGTAGCAAGGTCAGTGCGATTTCAGGTGCTACTTGATAGACATCTGTGTGGCTTCATACACAGATGTCTATTGAAGTCGCACCTGAAATCAGCAAAAGTAGTGCAGGAACTACTTATACAAATCGGTGCGGCGCCGCAAAATTGGTGTCGCACCGATTAGAACAGTGCCATTGCCTCCAATAGGCTGCGACTTATCATGCAATGTGATCTCTCAAATCGTATGAAAAAAAATTGCTCCAATGTGAACCTAGGCTAGTGGTGACTACAGAGTTCGAGGTCTAACACCAGTTAGCAGATGTGCACCAGTGATCTTTCAGTATTCTGTGAAGGAGGGCACTCTGACCACCATTGTAATGCTTCATATACTGTACACTAGCCTACATTGGCAGCTTTTAATCTTGGGTTTAGGAGCTTGGGGGGGGGGGGGATTCCCAAAGCTCCTAAACTCAACTCCATAAAAGCCTATGTGTCAATGTACACATAGGCTTTTAGCAGAGTTTAGGAGAATGTCATGTTTTTCCCTGTTTTTCCATGGCCACGGTAAATGTAGGCTAGTGCACATGAAGCCTAAAGAAGTCTTTCTTCCTACTGACCATCAATGTAGGAGGCAGTTTTCCCACTGACCCCTGATAATTTTTTTAGCAAGGTTTTCCCAAAATTATTACAAAGGTTCCAGTGGGGTAAAAAGGTTGAGAAAGGATAAAACAGACTGTTAGCGGCTGGTAAGGATGTTCTCATTGACAGGGATATTGCAGTAGGCCAAACTTTGAGGCCAAAGTCTTCTTAGAATACATTTGCTATGTTTAAAATTGAGCACAAAGGCTTCTTAAAGAGGAACTTCACCCCTAAGGGGAGGCTCCGCATTTCTGTCTCCTCTGCCCCTCCTTTAACTTTTGGGCACTTTTTGGTGGGTGGCCCTGGTTTTGACAGGTACCTACTCCCACTTCCGCCCGGATTGCCTAGGCGATCTGAGCAGAAGTTGGGCACTCTCCTCCTCTGCCTGTAGCTATGAAGCTGAAAGGAGTCACAGCTGGCTTCCCACCATTAGCATGGTGACACAGGGGACCCGGACACTGGTGAAGAAACAGCCCGGGTGAGGACAGCGCTTGATCCCCAGACATGCAAGTGTCTTTTTATTAAAAGTCAGCAACTACAGTATTTCATTTTTTTTGGGTGGGGCTGGAGGGACTGGAGAACCTCCAAGTCATGGGTGCCCAATCTGTGGCCCTCCAGCTGTTGCAAAACTACAGGTCCCATCATGCTCCTGTCCTTTGGGAGTCATGCTTGTAACTGTCAGCCTTGCAATGCTTCATGGGACTTGTAGTTCAGCAACAGCTGGAGGGCCACAGGTTGGGCACCGATGCTCCAAGTAAAGGAAGCATAAAAAAAAATGAATCACCAGAAGTAAAACGCTATTAACCACTTAACAACCACCTGCCGACAAATAACATCGACAAGGTGGTTGCTTAACTCTGGGAGGACGTTATATAACGTCATCCCAGAATCCGCTCCCGCGCACCCCCTGGGGCGCGCACACAGGAATCTCCGTGACCGCTGGGTCCAGAGGACCCGGCGCATCACGAATCGCGGTAAATCGCCGCTGATAGCGGCCGTTTACCACGTGATCACTCCGTCAAATGATGGAGCAATCACTTGTAAACAGACCGGCGTCATGTGATGACGCCAGTTCCTCTCTCCCCTCTCTGTACCGATCGGTACAGTGTGAGAGGAGAGGGGAGGGAGCAGATCATGTCAGCTCCCTCCCCCATGTCAGATCATGTCAGCTGTGGGCTGGATCTGTGACAATTGCAGTCACAGATCCAGCAATCCATCCATCCCTGCTCAGCCATCCCTGCGCAATACTCTGTGCAATACCCCGCAATACCCAGCAATACTCCGCAATGCCCAGCAATACTCCGCAATAACCACCTTGACTTTGTGCGGGGATATCTGAATGATGGGTGCAGCTACAGGCATCATTCAGATATTAGCTTTTTCAGCCGGCGATTCCCTACACCATAACAACAATCATAGCGGCTGTTCCACCGCTTGATCATTCTTACGGGAGGCAGGAGGCGGGAGGCGAGAGGGGATGTCCCCCCCCGGTGCTTCTACCGACTCACCGCTATGATCAAAGCCAGGATTTTTTTTTCAGGCTTCCCAGCCTAGAGGTGAGATGTGGGGTCTTATTGACCCCATATCTCACTGTAAAGAGGACCTGTCATGCCATATTCCTATTACAAGGGATGTTTACGTTCCTTGTAATAGGTATAAAAGTGATCAAAAAAAATTTTGGGGCGGAAAAACATGTCAAACTAAAATAAAGTAAAATGAACAATAAAAAAAATATATATATTTTTTTTAAGCGCCCCTGTCCCCGTGAGCTCGCATACAGAAGCGAACGCATACGCAAGTCCCGCCCACATATGAAAACGGTGTTCAAACCACACATGTGAGGTATCGCCGCGAACGTTAGAGCGAGAGCAATAATTCTGGCCCTAGACCTCCTCTGTAACTCAAAACATGTAACCAGTAAAAATATTTAAAACGTCGCCTATGGGGATTTTTAAGTAGCGAAGTTTGGCGCCATTCCACGAGCGTGTGCAATTTTGAAGAGTGACATGTTGGGTATCTCTTTACTCGGCGTAACTTCATCTTTCACATTATGTAAAAACATTGGGCTAACTTTACTGTTTTTTTTTGTTTTTTTTAAGCACAAAACATTTTTTTTCCCGTAAAAAACGCGTTAAAAAAATTGCTGCGCAAATATCGTGCGAGATAAAAAGTTGCAACGACCACCATTATATTCTCTAAGGTCTTTGCTAAAAAAAAAACATATATAATGTTTGGGGGTTCGGTGTAATTTTCTAGCAAACAAATGATGAAATTTACATGTAGGAGAGAAATGTCAGAATTGGCCTGGGTGCTCCAGAACGCCTGAAGGTGCTCCCTGCATGTTGGGCCTCTGTATGTGGCCACGCTGTGTAAAAGTCTCACACATGTGGTATCGCCATACTCGGGAGTAATAGCAGAATGTGTTTTGGGGTGTAATTTGTGGTATGCATATGCTGTGTGTGAGAAATAACCTGCTAATATGACAATTTTGTGAAAAAAAAAAAAAAAGAAAAAAAAAAATCTTGATTTTGCAAAGAATTGTGGGAAAAAATGACATCTTCAAAAAACTCACAATGCCTCTTTCTAAATACCTTGGAATGTCTTCTTTCCAAAAAGGGGTCATTTGGGGGGTATTTGTACTTTTCTGGCATGTTAGTGTCTCAAGAATTGAGATAGGCCGTCAGTACTTCAGGTGTGATCAATCTTCAGATATTGGCACCATAGCTTGTGGACTCTATAAACTTTCACAAAGACCAAATAATATGCACCAATTTGTACTTATTTTTACCAAAAGATATGTAGCAGTATAAATTTTGGCCAAAATTTATGAAGAAAAAATAGTAATTCGCTAAATTTTATAACGGAAACAAAAAAAAATCATTTTTTTTACAGAATTTTCAGTCTTTTTTTCTCTTATAGCGCAAAAAATAAAAAACCCAACGGTGATTAAATACCACCAAAAGAAAGCTCTATTTGTGTGAAAAAAAGGACACAAAATTCATATAGGTACAGTGTTGTATGACTGAGTAATTGTCATTCAAAATGTGAGAGCACCGAAAGCTGAAAATTGGTCTGGTTTTTAAGGGGGTTTAAGTGCCCAGTGGTCAATTGGTTAAAATATAAAAAAAAAAAAAAAAAAAAGTGTGACATTAATATTAGTGTACCAACCAATAGTCAATTCCACAGTAGCACAACAACTGCTACTATGCAGTGGACAGTCATATCTGCAAGTGATATAATCAAAATGTGAAAATACTCAATATTTATAGGTCCTACCTAACTCCTGTTAGGCTGGCACAAATCTATTCCGATTCTTCCCCTAATTGCTGGAGGGAGTGTGGAGAAAAAGGTGGCATCTTGCATATAATGTGGAACTGCAAGGCTGTAAAAAGTTTTTGGAAAACAGTATTCTCCCTAATTACCAAAGTCACAGGTCTGATCATTTTACCGTCTCCACAGTTGGCTTTATTGAACATAGGAATACACTTGGTACCCAAGATCTTTAGACCTGTGGTTACACACATTTTGATAGCGGCAAAATTAACTATTACTACCAAATGGTAATCCATGGATGCCCCTAATGTCTCTGAAGTCATATCCAGAGTTAAACAGTATGTGTATGAAATTTACTTTACTGTTAGGAACCATAATTTACCTAAATTCAAACCTTTTTGGGAGTCGTGGATAACGAATAACCCTAATGACTGATAGAGGAACATTAACAGTCCTTTGCACATTTGTCTGGTACATGTTATTGGTTATTCTTTTTTTTTTTTTTGAGTTGTCAGCTGGGGAAAACATTGTACTAACTCAATCAACAATATGAACATGGTTTAAATACTTTAGAGGGTGCGGCTTTGCACTCCGAGGCACAGCTAGGTCCCTTTAAGGGGTGTCTGGAGTGTGAAGGCGGCACTAAAGCCAAAAATGGGACCATGAATGTGATTGTCAAATGGCTCACTATGGAGATTCTTGTGTTATAAGTAATTACCTAAACGTAATATTGTATTGTATTATTAATGACAATTCAATGGCTATTATGTTTTGCTGTAACTTTGTTTTTTTGTTTCCTTATGACATAAACCGAATAAAAATAAAATTGAAAAGAAAATACAAAATATTAAAAAAAATTCAAAATCATACAAATAAGTCCATACAATTGTCAAAAGAACAGTGTATAAATCAAAAATAAATCTTGAAAGTGATTCAATTCAGGAGAGTTCGGTATTAACAGTCAACTCTCTATGTGTGATCAAACAGAGCCGTCTCCCCTATGGAAATGCACTCTCCAGATTGAATTGCCTTTCACTCTCATGAAAAGGCAAATAAGCTTTAAAGGTCAATATCCACCTGGTAGTATCACTCCACAATCAGCAGGTCTCATCTCATCGCATACGTGTGAGAGAAAACAAAAAGCCTTTAATAGTGCATAAATCCCATAAAACATTTATTAAAATCCAACTACCACTCATCTTGGTGGCACTTATGGGCACTGATGAGGAGGCACTAATATGCCACACTTATGGGCACTGATATGTGGCACTGGTGGGCAGCACTGACTGGCATCACTAATGGGCACCGATTGACACTGGTGGGCACTTATTGCTGGCACTGGTGGCTGGTTATTGTTATCAGGGCACTGATGATCAGTGCCCTGATTACATTGACTTGATGTCCCCTGGGAGGAGATGCCGCTCATCGGCTCTCCTTGCCACACACACACACACACACACACACACACACACAGTCAGTGTGATGAGAGCCTATTACTGGCATCTCCGTGTTTACATGTGACCGGCTGTGAATGGACACAGCCAAATCACATGGTTAAAGACCGGCCGTTTTGAGACGTCGTCATAGGACGTTGTCCCCAAACGAGAGCCGCACCACTCAATTCAAATCCTGGTCAGGACACTATCTGTATGGAGTTTGCACATTCTCCCTGTGCTTGTGTGACTTTCCTCTGGCTTTCTCCCACAACCAAAAGACATGCGGTTAGGCTAATTGACCTCTATCCAAAATTGACGTACGTGTGTGTCTGCCATGTGAGATTGTACACTCTATGGAGGTCAAGGACTGATATGGAAGTAAAATATGTAAAGTGCTGTGTAAATTTGTCTATACTATAAAAATACCTATAGCAATAAATAACCGACAGGCTGTGGGTCTGGCCTTTGATACAATTATGAGAACGGACTAGTTCCTAGGTACGCCTGTGCACACTTCGCTGCACAAACTAAAGATTTACAAATGCACAATACACACATTTAGGAAGAGAACATTCTTTATGATGCGGCTGAGCATTTGCTTCTTGTCAAATAAGTTTATGCTGCTCTACTGGGAATTGATTTAGGCTAATATGCCAGCATGAACACAAGAACCAATATTCTTATTTGGGTAGTTTGTTATAGAGGGAGATGAGAACATTACAAAGCTGCACATGAAGATTACCTTGTCTCCACAGCCATAACCGATTGTCCAATGAGGTCAATCCTTTTCTAATCTAAACAGAGTGGATTAAGTCCAGAACAGTAACATAGTTTTACATAAATATTGCATATCCCTATTAAATTTTCTCTTAAGCAGTTTCACAACTCAACGCCAATGGTTTTAAAACACAATGAATCAACCACTTGTTCTAAACATCCTCATATTTAACCACTTGCCTACTGGGCACTTTTACCCCCCTTTACTGCCCAGGCCAATTTTCATCTTTCAGCTCTTTTTATACACTTTGAATGACAATTGCATGGTCAAGCAACACTGTACCCATATAAAAATTATATATATATATTTTTTTTTTTTTCCCCCCATACAAATAAAGCTTTCTTTGGGTGGTACTTAAAGTGGTTGTAAACTCTGTTACGCCACTTGTACCTGCAGGTAAGGCTTTCCTGTAGGTACTGTAAATATCTCAGAAAACTTGCACAGTTTAGGAGATATTTACTATAAGCTCTGCTGCCGACGTCATTGCCACATGCGCATTGAAGAAACGGTCCGCTGGTGGCGTTTTTTAGGGCCCGTGCTGTGACCGGCGGCTCCCGCGCCATCATAGCAGCTCCAGCCAATCACAGCGCCGGAGACCGCAAACCCAGTAATAATTTTTACACAGGAAGATTTATGTAAATACGTATAGCGTGCTGAATGTTTACTGTACATGATTTTTTTTTGCTCATTAGAGATTAAAATGGAAGTAAACTTCCATCACTAACTTTTACCTATAGGTAAGCCTATAATAAAGCTAACCTATAGGTAGTGTAAATATCTCCTAAAGGGGCACCACATAAGCCTCGGAAGTAGGCCTTCTGGGTTTCCCAAAGCGTTGAGGTCTTCTGTACAGAGCCCACATTTAGTTGAAAAAACTCCCAAGTCCCTGGCCGGTCTCTCCCTGATGACTGAGGAATTGAGGAGGTGGTCGTTAAGATGCCAATGACAGGATTTAGAGATGGGGGTTTGTAGAGAAAGATCCAAAGAGATAGGAGAGATATTAGAATCTACAACATGAGGGATGTTGTGGAAATTTTATGAAGATGTATTTAAATATGTATTGTCATCCCAGTGTTACTCCCGCAGCCCGCTCTAAAGAGCGGACTGGGGCAGACTGACGCTGATTGAGTCCCGTCTGGTAGTGGAAAACTTCCTGAGGTTGGAGAGAGACGTTTGCAAAGCGAAGGGCCCCTGTGCGATACACAGACGATCGTCTGGTGGGGGGGGGGGTATGTTCACTCTGCATGGACATTATCGGTTATGGGGGGGGATAAGCGCTCTTGTCTGTCTGATCAGCACATTGCAGGACGCGTAGCGTACACCTGCAGATAACCTCCCATCCTTAGGAACGGTAGTATAATCCGGGTATGCGTTCTCTGAACAACGCAGAATAAGGATTCATACCAGCGGTAATACGGGAGTCTTTGAATTGTCATGGTCAGGGAGGGCATCCATGTTTGAAAGCCATGTGGCTTCCTTTGTCTACTTTCCAGGTACAGAGGACAGGAAAGATATGCACGCTGTCCCTGCCCAGACATGCCCATAAGACTCCCTTAGCCATTATTCCATGGTTGTTTGTATAAACTCATCCTGTGAGGTCATTTCCTGTGTGAAGGTCATTTCACATGAAGGAAGCGATTGGCTGTTGGAGCCATCACTTCCTGTATGTCATTGCTTTTGTGGTTTTGGAATAAAAACCAAGTGCTGTGCTGGGTGGAGGCCAAAAGAGCATGGTACGGAGGATGTAAGCACGTAAGCTGTGGTGATGTCTGTTTACTTGGGGATATACGGTAAATGGAGCGATAGGCAAGATGCATTATATCATTAGATGGAATATGTGGCAATTAGCACAGGATATATGGTTTTACAGCCAAAATTTCCATGTCAGGGTGGCAGGCCAAAGGTACGAGTGAACAGGACCTCTTTAGCATCGGATCGAGATAAGGGAGAGAATGGCTCCACGTTCTGATGCATTAGGGAGGCTCTGCTTTGCAAAAGAACACTTTTTTTGTCTTTTGGGATAATGGTACTCAGGGTTTTGATCGTGTGTGTGTGTGTGTGGTGTGTGTGGTGTGTGTGTTGTGTGTGTGTGTGTCAGTATGGATTGGGATATTTGCCTCCGCTACGGGACCCATTTAATGTAACCTGGCATGTGTGTGTGACTGAACAGTTTGTGTAAGTAACTGAATGAGAAATGGAGACTGTGTTGTGTGCGATTGAATTTTTTTGCAAAATGGCTGCTGCCATGTGGCCATGGGGGGGGAGGTCGGCCAGGCATGGTTGTTACAATAGGAGCGGTTTGTTGAAAAGGCTACGCCCTGTGGGAGGGAGCGCTAAATGTTTTGAGCAAACATGCAAGCAGCATTGTCCTGGTCCTGTGTGTCTGGTGACCTTCTAGCTTTCAGAGCAAGTATATGGGCTTTATTTGGGAACAAGAGTGTATGTTTAAGTCGTGTTTATTTAGTGTTTCATGTAAACTTTAACATTTTTGAATGTGTTGTTTGGTTGGCCCAGGGCCCTAGTTGATGTAGCCTAGTGTTTGTCTACGGTTTAGGTGTCCATTTGATGTCATGTCTCAATTGTTTTTCAGTTTTTGTGGGGAGAAGTTTTGGTTTTCTAGTAGGGAAGTCTGTTTGTGCTGGTTTTGACAGGATCAACAACAGCATTTCATGTGTTGATGGCACCATTTTGTTGTGGCCCTTTAGTCGTTGGCAATTTTGTTGTAGTACCATGTTGTCACGGCCTGTCTTTCGTCTGCCATTTTCTTTTGTTGTTACCATGTGGCTGTGCTGTGGCTTTCATCTGCCATTTTGTTGTGGCTTGGCTTTCGGCCATTTTGTTACCATGTGACTGTGCTCCGGCTTTCATCTACCATTTTGTCATGGTTTGACATTCGTTTGTTGCAACTTCCATTTCGTGTCTGCTGTGTTTTGTTTCTGGTGGAATATCTCATCCTTTGGGCCAGATTTCAACGTTTAGTGTGAGTTAAGTAGTACAAGACCAAACTGCGCCTCTACAAAACAAAAATTACCTTTTTAAAACACAGATTTTTGTTTGTAGAGGCGCAGTTTGGTCTTGTTAGCGTTTCTTCTAGTAGGCACCATTTTCGTTTTACTTTGTGTGTGGGAAGCCATGCGGTCTTGTATTTTTTTGTTTTTCT
Source organism: Rana muscosa (assembly GCA_029206835.1). Lineage (NCBI taxonomy): Eukaryota > Metazoa > Chordata > Amphibia > Anura > Ranidae > Rana > Rana muscosa. The sequence goes on from CM055120.1 coordinate 153,503,317, forward strand.
TTTAAGTGAATTCAGTCTTTTCGGGTTAGCTCTTTTTGTACTTTTTATCAACTTTTTAGTGAAACTATGGTGTTTTTTTTATTGAATTTCGGTTTTGGTTGAGGTCTCTACTTTGCACTGAATATGAGTGGATAGTGAGCCTAACTTTGATTTGGGTTTTGGTTGTTTGGGCATTTTACGTTTCTCAGAGGGCGATGTATGCCCATCTCCCATTGTTTTGGGTTTTATAGTTTTTGAATTTTATAGCGTTCAGTAGAAAAAGGCTTTGGTTGACCTCTTTGAGACATTTATCTCCCAGGGGCTGAGGGGGATTCACTCCCATTTGCAATATGGGGGGTTAATTTTGCCCTTTCCTGGACAAAATGTTTTAAGATGTGATGTGATCTGATGTGATGTGATGTACCTACAGGAAGTTGGTGGGAGGAGCTTGGGGGCCTTTTAAAGCAAGCATGTGGGCAAAGGAATTTGTGTTTTGGAAAGACAATAATTTTTAAATTGAATTCCAGTTGTTTTCTGAAGTTTTAAACTGTAATACAGTTTTGGGTAGAGAATAAAACGGGAGGCATCCAAGTTATTGTTTTAACACCTAGATACAGGTAGAAAGAAGCCATAATATTGTTTTGAATAGTGGAGTATTTCATGGTTCTTTGTAGTTTGTCTGATAAACACATTATAAGGCTGTATATCGTAAACCCGGCCGGGCCGTGTATAATAGTCAGAATTCCAGTGCGCGATTGTATTAGCATAACGTAAGGAGTAGTATTTCAAACAGCCCCGGTCAGGCCGTGTATAATAAAATCGGGATTCCGGGGGTCGATTATGGCGTTAAAGGCGCAAACCATAACCGCTCCGAAAGTAAGGCGCAGGGTTCTCTAGACGCAGAGTTCACCAAAAAAAGCAGTTCGAATCGTCATTAGTAATGTGCCGTCCATGCGTTGGAGGAAAAAAATTAGGCTCCACACCAGTCAGACGGCTGCACCGCACATGAGGTCTGGGTTTGGGGTTCCGGACATGAGACCCCTTAAAAGATTGACATATATGGTCAGAGGGTACAGTAAGATGTATTCCTTTGGAAGGTACTTTTGATGTCTGGGAGGTACGAGACCCCAGAATAAAAAATACCTTGGAAGAAGTAGTTCAGCTGTGGCTTCAGAAATATGTAATGAGTGGGTTGATGGATGTGTAGTACACGCTTTTGTGGTTAAAAATACGAATGCCGTTTTTGAACTTTGCATGGCTGTTCCATGCAAGGTTTTCGAGCTGCTCATGTTTTTTCCCCCCATTGTATTTTTTTCTTTTGCTAAAAGAATGAAGGCAGCATTCCGTCTGTATCACCCCCATATTTGTATCTGAATGTTTGGCTCATGTTTTAGTCTTCTCATTGTTTGTATATAGTAACATGAATATGTTAGAACTTACCGCAGCGACCCTCCTACGCGCCACAGCTGTTGTATTTTTGTAGGAACTAGAAAAGTAAGGGTTACAGAGGGTTTCGTTAAATTGGTTTTGAAGAATGTCATTGACAATTTACCAATGTACAGGAATGTCATTGTATGCCATTCTTTGCAGGTTAAATATGAAGAATAGAGTAATCATTTTGCTTATAAGTATTTTTTTCAGGTCCAAGGAGTTTCTGAAAGTATATGTACATAGAAAGCAGGTGTATGTAGACAGCTGTACACATGGATAAATACAAACGCCTGAGGAGGTAAAAGTATCATAAGCCATTTCATTGTTTCTTTTTTTCCCCTGCACCACTCCCTGCATTTCTTCCTTCAGTTTGTAATGAGGAAGAAAATGGGGGGATAAATGTAAGTGACAGTTTTTCAAACTAATAATACTAACCTTTCTAATTCTAACCAAGTTTGTGCCACGACTGTCTTTCTTTGATGGAATGTGAATCAGCAAGCAGCAGTCTGGTGAAGGACGCTCCCATAAGAACCTTTTTCTCAATGGTTCCAGGCATTACACCCCAGATAGTAAGCCACGCACAGGTTATGCAGTGACCACAGTCATTAAGTTCCCACATGTCTGGGTTATTGCCATATGAAGTTTGTTTGGAGGTCAACCAAAACCAGAGTCGTACTTTCCTCATTAGCGGTCACCTACATTCTCAGCTGATGGGTTAGGTGCAGTCACTGTAACATGAACTTCAAAAAAGGTCCACCATTGGGTTCAGGAGTCCCTCCTGGACCCTGACATAATAACCAGTTTACATTCTTTCTAACCAGGTGACTGGGTCGTTATAAAGAAGCTTGAGGGATGAGACCACACCAGCCACGGCAAGAAGCTGCTCAACCACACCAGAGAATGAGAAGTATATTTGTTTATTTATATATTTTTTTTTGTTCAGTTTATTTTAGCAAGGGTAATGATGAAAAGCATGTATAAAGATAGGTTTAGATGCGCAACCAAATACTGTGCAGACAATAGTGCAAACATATACGGTATATCTTCCAACAAATATAGTTGGAAAAAAATATTATAGAAACATCCAATCAGTAGGAGGGCATAAAAGCATCCATATCAGATGATATCCATACAGAGAACTTGTGATGTAATCAAGTCCTTCAAACAAAAAGGAGACAGGTGTGTTCTCTTCACCATATACTTCCACAAGTCAGGCAGGAAATAATATACAAAAGGGCCACTTACCAGATCAATAGGATCTCTATTACGGAGATCTTTCAGGCTCACACTTTAGGCAGGGGTCGTTGGTTTACACGTCCATCCAGATCCTCTACTCCGCTGGCAGTTCAGAGACTGCAGTGATTTCCGTGGGATCCTTGCAAGGTTATAAATCGCTCATGGAGCGCAATATAAAAAGGTATGTCAAAAGAGAAAGAAAAAGCGCTTCATAGTAGATTTCTTAAAAAATCCCATATGCTGGGCATCTGAAAATTTTCTGCTAAATGCTTTTAAGATGTCAAACGAATCTCACAGCCGCAGCTCAAGCCAGCCAGCTGAGGCGTGGTGACGTTAGGTCCTTTAGCTCCACCCGATGCTGTGTTTCTCCGTGCTAGGCATTAACAGGAAAGGAGGCTAGGGCTAGACATCACACACCACGCCATTTATACATCTGACAGGAGAGTGACACCGGTAGCTAGATTGAACTCATTTGTCAATCCTGCCACGGGGTACCAAGAACAAATGGACTTATACCTTCTCGGTCAGCAGCATGAAGAGCTGATGTACCGGCAAAGTTTGCCGCTTGTTCAGATACAAACATATTTGGAATATATTATACCAATTTTTTTAATGTAAGAAAAACATGGGATTTATATATTAAAAATATGCTGATTTACACATAGATTCAACTATATTGCATGGCATATGAGGCAAGATCTCATATCATTTAATAAAAAGCACAGAACATGTCCCGCATACCTTCCCTGTGACCGTAAAAGGAGAGAACTGGCACCAAGGGGGCACACGCGAGAGTCATGTATGGCACACTATCATGTAATACCAACATAAAGCTCTGATACAAAATGTACACACACACACACACACACACACACACACACACACACACACACACACACACATATTATCTGTAGGAAACAACTTTTTTATAAAATAAAAATTACATATATAAAAATTACAGTTGCATAAAATCGGCATACTGGACCTGGTGAAAAAAATATATAATAATAATAATAATAATAATAATAATAATAATAATATCCACCTGGTGTTGGTACTTTTCTAGTGGGTGACCAAAGACATCCCATTGAAAAAAGGGATTCATAATTTAATAATTAAACCTCACTCTAGATGAAATCTTGAACCAAGAAACACAGAAAAAACAAAAAAGGAGGAGAGAGGGGGACTAAAAGGGAGAGGAAAGGGAAAGAAAAGGGATAGAAAAACATGTTGGTAAAGTCTACCCTCAACTGTTATTTATGCAACAGTTGATATCCCACTCGATGTTGAGGCCCAGGGGGCTATAGCACTGCATAGCAAAAATCCATTGAGTTTCCCTGCATGAAATGTGACGTTTCAAATCATTTCCTCTCCAATGGGGAGTGAATCTCTCAATGGCTATAACTTCCAACAATGAAGGGTCCCGGTTGTGATGTTGGCGAAAGTGCCATGAGACACTATGTCCAATGAATCCCCTGCGTATACTGGAGAGATGTTCCCCTATTCTAATTTTAAGTGCACGGGTGGTCCTGCCAACGCATTGGAAGCCACAGGGGCAACGCAGGAGGTAGATCACCCCAATGGTCCCACATGTGATGAATTCCGTTATGGGATACACTCTGGGAGGTAACATGTGATAATGTGGAGGTTTTGACAGTTTTAGACAATGTGCATACTTTGCATCTCTTGCAGGGAAAAAAAAACCTTTAAGTTGCCAAACATGCAGATCTTAGGAGGGGGGGTCTATGACACTAGGTGCCACCAAGTCTTTCAGGTTTTGATTTTTTTCTATATAAAACCTTCGGACGATCAGGGAGAGTGGGTCCCAAAATTCTGTCGCATTTAATGACTTGCCAATGCTTTTGTATTACTCTGTTGACCCACCAGAAATGGGACGAGAAAGTAGTCAAAAAGGACCATTCCACGTCCTTCCTAGTGCCCTCTTTATCCCTTATTTTAGGAACCAAAAGACTTTGCCTATCCAAGAGGGCAACCTCTCATGAATCCTTATCCAGTGTAAGTGGCTTGTACCCTTTTTCCAAAACATCTGCTTGTGATTCAAAGTCCTCTAAGCTAGAACAGTTTCGCCTGATGCGCTGAAACTGCTCCCTAGGTATGGCCTTAAGCCAATTAGGGTGATGCCCACTATCTGTTGGGATATACCCATTTCTGTTAGTATTTTTAAAAAAACGTTTTAGTCAGAAGAGCACCTTCTTCCTTAAAAATTACAAGGTCCAAAAACCTGTAAGAACTCTCGGAATTCAGGGTGAAGGACGAGGTCTTGCTAGTAATAGCAGACGTTGCCTCCTTGTATACCATTATACACCATGAGCTAGGGTGTAAGGCGGACAAATTTTTCCTTAAAGAATTGTTGCTCAAATCCTCCACGTTGGAATTTGTCATGAAACGACTCCAGTTTGCCATGGAGCATAACTATTTTTATTATGGCGGTCAGTTCTACTTACAAAGTACCGGAGTGGCTATGGGGGCCAAATTTGCCCCCAGCCTTGCTGGACTGCTCATGGCACTCTGGGAAACTTACCAACTTCTTTTCTTTGGAAGAGCCCCGCCTTCTCCTATGGCATCGGTATATAGACGACGCCTTCTTTTTGTGGAAAAGAGATGTCGAATCTCTGTGTGCTTTCATGACAATTCTTAATACCAACAATTGGGGGATTAGATTTACGTATGAATACAGTGGTACATCTGTTAAATTTTTGGACCTTGTAATTTTTAAAGGAAGAAGGTGCTCTTCTGACAAACGTTTTTTAAAAATACTAACAGAAATGGGTATATCCCAACAGATAGTAGGCATCACCCCAATTGGCTCAAGGCCATACCTAGGGGGCAGTTTCAGCGCATCAGGCGAAACTGTTTTCGTTTAGAGGACTTTGAATCACAAGCAGATGTTTTGAAAAGTCGCTTTCTGGAAAAAGGGTACAAGCCACTTACACTGGATAAGGATTCATGAGAGGTTGCCCTCTTGGATAGGCAAAGTCTTTTGGTTCCTAAAATAAGGGATAAAGAGGGCACGAGGAAGGACCTGGAATGGTCCCTTTTGACTACTTTCTCGTCCCATTTCTGGTGGGTCAACAGAGTAAAACAAAAGCATTGGCAAGTCCTTAAATGTGACAGAATTTTGGGACCCACTCTCCCTGATCGGCCAAAGGTTTTATATAGAAAACAAATCAAAACCTGAAAGACTTCGTGGCACCTAGTGCCATAGATCCCCCTCCTAAGATCTGCATGTTTGGCAACTTAAAGGGTTTTTTTCCCTGCAAGAGATGCAAAGTATGCACATCGTCTAAAACTGTCAAAACCTCCACATTCTCGTCACGTTACCTCCAGAGTGTATCCCATAATGGATGTCATCACATGTGGGACTATTGGGGCGATCTACCTCCTGCGTTGCCCCTGTGGCTTCCAATACGTTGGCAGGACCACCCGTGCACCTAAAATTAGAATAGGGGAACATCTCTTCAATATACACAGGGGATTCATTGGACATAGTGTCTCGTGGCACTTTCGCCAACATCACAACAACCGGGACCCTTCATTGTTGGAAGTTATAGCCACTGAGAGATTCACTCCCCATTGGAGAGGAAATGATTTGAAACGTCACATTTCATGCAGGGAAACTCAATGGATTTTTGCTATGCAATGCTATAGCCCCCTGGGCCTCAACATCGAGTGGGATATCAACTGTTGCATAATAAACAGTTGAGGGTAGACTTTACCAACACGTTTTTCTACCCTTTTTCTTTCCCTTTCCTCTCCCTTTTAGTCCCCCTCTCTCCTCCTTTTTTTGTTTTTTTCTGTGTTTCTTGATTCAAGATTTCATCTAGAGAGAGGTTTAATTATTAAATTATGAATCACTTTTTTCAATGGGATGTCTTTGTTCACCCACTAGAAAAATTACCAACACCAGGTGGATATTATTATTATATTTTTTTTTCACCAGGTCCAGTATGCCGATTTTATGCAACTGTAATTTTTATTTTATAAAAAAAAAGTTTTTTCCTACAGATAATATATGATGTATGGATATGTGTGTATATACATTTTGTATCTTTTTTGTTGGTATTACATGACAGTGTGCCATACATGACTCTCGCGTGTGCCCCCTTGGTGCCCGTTCTCTCCTTTTACGGACACAGGGGAGGTATGTGGGACATTAAATGATATGAGATCATGCCTCATATGCCATGCAATATAGTTGAATCTATGTGTAAATCAGCCTATTTTTTAAATATAAATCCCATGTTTTTCTTACAAACATATTTGGAATATGTTATACCCATTTTTAATGTATCTGAACAAGCGGCAAACTTTGTCGGTACATCAGCTCTTCATGCTGCTGACCGAGAAGGTATAAGTCTGTTTGTTCTTGGTACCCTGTGGCAGGATTGACAAACGAGCTTGCGGTGTCACTCTCCTGTCAGGTGTATAATCAGGGTGGTGTGCAACATCTAGCCCTAGCCTCCTTTCCCTGTTGATGCCTAGTACAGAGAAACACAGCGCCGAGTGGAGCTACAGTACCTGACGTCACCACGCCTCAGCTGGCTGGCATGAGCCGCGGCTGTGAGACTTGTTTGAAAATTTTCTGCTAAATGCTTATAAGATGTCAGATGCCCAGAATATGGAATAAAAAAGGGATTTTTTTAAGAAACCTACTGCACTATGAAGCGCTTTTTCTTTCTCTTTTGACATGCCTTTATCAGCTTTCAAAAATTCCACTCGCCTGCTCGCATTTTGCGAGTGGATTTTGAGGGCTGGGCGAGTGTGGGCTGCCTGAGAGCAGGGGGGGCGATCGTGAGGCAAGAGAAAGGAGAGGAGAGCTGCTGCCGCCACATTGATCAGCGCGCAGGAGCATAACAGCTTTCATTTCAATAGCTGTGTGTTCCCCGCCGCGTGTCTTCATATATAGCCCCTCCCCCTTGCCCGGGAACTTTGATAGACAGATCACCCGCCCCAGGATTGGGCAGGTGATCTGTCTATCAAAGTGCCCGGACAAAGGGGTGGGGCTATATATGACAGTGCGCGGCGGGGAACACACAGCTATTGAAATGAAAGCTGTTATGTTCTCTGCGCGCTGATCAACCAGACAGCGGCGGCAGTGGCAGGGCTCTCTCTTTCCCTACACAGGTAGGCCACTGGGGACCTACACATGGCTGCATTTGGGGACACATGGCTACACAAGGCTGCATTTGGGGACACAAGGCTACACAAGGCTGCATTTGGGGACACAAGGCTGCATTTGGGGACACAAGTCTACACAAGGCTGCATTTGGGGACACATGGCTGCATTTGGCGGATACGGACAGGCTGCAGTTTTGGACATGGATAAAGTTGTTGTTAATATTTATTTTTATAACTTAATTCTGCATAAACAATTTAAGTGTAATTTCACAAGATAATTTGAGGGCGTGTTTAGGGGCGGGGCATGGTAGGGGTTGGGCCCGGCAACTGGTGGCGAGTAACCCTTGAGGTCTGGCTAGTAGCTCAGGATTTGAAATTTTGAGCCCTGCCTTTATATTACACTCCATGAGTGATTATAACCTTGCAAGGATCCCACGGAAATCACTGCAGTCTCTGAACTGCCAGCGAAGGGGAGGATTTGGATGGACGTGTAAATCAACGACCCCTGCCTGAGTGATCCCTCCTGTGTGATCCCGAAAGATCTCCGTAATAGAGATCCTATTGATCTGGTAAGCGGCCCCTTTGTATATTATTTCCTGCCTGACTTGTGGAAGTAGATGGTGAAGAGAACACACCTGTCGCCTTTGTTTGAAGGACTTGATTACATCACAAGTTCTCTGTATGGATATCATCTGATATGGACGCTTTTATGCCCTCCTACTGATTGGATGTTTCTATAATAATAACTATATTTGTTGGAAGATATATATGTTTGCACTATTGTCTGCACAGTATTTGGTTGCACATCTAAACCTATCTTTATACATTCTTACAAGCCTAATATTTAGGTTGTTTCCTTAGTTGCAGCACCGTCACTCATATTAATAATTTACCCTTCATTGTTTGTATCCTATTTTTTCACTGTGCATTTGCACTTTGTTGGGGGTAGCGCGGATTGCCCGCGATACACATAACGATGAAAAGCATCCCAACTTATTGTTTAAAGTGTATTCTCCGACTAGCTAAGAAAGCGAACAGGACCAATTGATGGGTCTACTCTGAATATCCGAGCTTTAGTACCCCAGCGGTACCTTTCATATATGATGTTAATATTGGTATGAGGAGTTTTGACAAACGAGTAAAAACTCCAAACAGACACTTGTCAATAGAACTTAACGATACATTTCTAGAGGGTAAAATTGGTTATAGTTTTAACAATAGCTCTGGTTCTTTCCAGTTTGGGTATCGGGACAACAAGGTAGCCCACAAGTGTGTCTCAACTTTAGTTTGGTACTTATGCGGATCTACAGCTTATAAAGGTAATTCCCCCTAATGCAAGATGTTCATGCGTGCTGGTGAAACTTGCACCAGCATCTTATGTTGCGGACGTTCGTTAGGATCTGATGGCGCAAGAGAAAGTAAGAATGGCAGGAACAGCTAGAAGAGAATTGTGCCAGGGCTCAGCCCTTCCTTCTGTGCTGGCAGCCCAGATGTCAGTTAAATTGCCAGCTTCCATCTCTCCAGTGATTCACCTGTTGAGCATGTGCTCGTCAGCTGCCTACTTAAGGATTTCCAGTTCATTTGCTCTTCGCCTTCGCCTGTGTTAACATCACTACAGACTTTCTCCTGCGTTCCAGCTGAAGACCTGCTTGACTGCTGTTCCTTCTGGCTACGGATCCTGCTTGCTGTCCTTTACCTTCATCGCTGGCTCTTGGACTTTGGCTTGGCTGACTACCTGATCTGGTTACTGGACTCTGGCTATGTTTTTGACTATGCTTACTCTATTTACCCTTTTATTATTTATTATTAAACTTGTGTGATTTAACTGCACTTCTGTCTCCATCTGATTCATGGTTCCTGACAAATTGTTCACCAACCCTGACCAGGTCTGGGCATGGTTTCCTGTGTGTACAAGGTGGGAGTTTGTGCTTACGATGTGATCGAACAATTTCTCATTCATTGTGGATAGGATGTTCATTTAATCTGTTGAAGCCACAAGGAAGATCCCACAGGAACTGCAGACCAGGCCTTTCTATTAAAAGATGGCCCATATGGATAAGTTTAGATCCCTGCAAGGCAAAGCCAGAGCTATAGCTCGTGAAGGTTGAAATCCTTTTAAAGGGTCTGGGAATCTTTGGGGATTTTTTATTTTGCAGTGGATCATGGTTGAAGGAAGTAGGGGCATATATACTCATGCTGTTTTTGTTTCTATTATTTCTATATGCCGTGATGAGTAAGGATGAGCTCTGGCGTGTTCGCATAGTACACGTGCAGAGCCCGCCAGGAAGTCGGCACCGCACTGCGCTAATCACAGCCAGGGAGACATTGTCCCGATGCTCGGCTGCAGAGATCGTGAAATGTCTGCCTGGCTTTGATTAGCGCAGCGCGGTGCAGACTTCCTGGCGGGCTCTGCACGTGTACTATGCGAACACGCCAGAGCTCATCCTTAGTGACGAGGTGCTACTGTTTCCTGATTGGACGAGTGAACAGAGCCCGAGCAGTTGACGACGCCCCGAAGCCCAACCCAAGTACAAGACACAGAGGATCCTACACCGACTGGCCTTCATGTCCTCCTCCAAGTCATCGCTCCTGAAGGACAGAGTCTACATGTCAAGCATTGTTTTCCTTTTTATGGGCTCATATGGACTGATTAATTTCCAGGTGTAAGAAGATCAAGATTCATCGAGGGACACATGGGAGCATATGACAAAAGAGGAGGAACTGTTGTGGAAATTTTATGAAGATGTATTTAATATGTATTGTCATAGTGTCTCCCAGTGTTAGTACTCCCGCAGCCCACTCTAAAGAGCTGACTGGGGCAGACCGACGCTGGTTGAGTCCCATCTGGTAGTGGAAAACTTCCTGAGATTGAAGAGAGGTGTTTGCAGAGTGGGGATGTCCGCCAGCGAAGGGCCCCTGTGAACGATTGTCTGGGGGGGGGGGGTATATGTTCACTCTGCAAGGACATTATCGGTTAAGGGGGGGATAAGCGATCATCTTTTTGTGTGTCTGATCAGCACATGGCAGGACGCTCAGCGTACACCTGCAGATAACCTCCCATCTACAGAAAACTGTAGTATAATCCGGGTAAAGAGAACAACGCAGAATAAGGATTCATACCAGCGGTAATACGGGAGTCTTTGAATTGTCATGGTCAGGGAGGGCATCCATGTTTGAAAGCCATGCGGCTTCCTTTGTCTACCTTCCAGGTACAGGGGACAGGAAAGACTGTCCCTGCCCAGACACGCCCACAAGACTCCCCTAGCCATTATTCCTTGTATAAACTCATCCTGTGGGGTGATTTCCTGTGTGGAGGTCATTTCCCATGAAGGAAGTGATTGGCTGTTGTAGCCATCACTTCCTGTTTGTCATTGCTTTTGTGGCGTTGGAATAAAAACCAAGTGCTGTGCTGGGTGGAGGCCAGAAGAGCATGGTACGGAGGATGCAAGCACGCAATCTGTGGTGATGTCTGTTTACTTGGGGATATACGGGAACTAGAGTGATAGGTAAGATGCATTATAACATTAGACGGAATGTGTGCTTATTAGCACAGGAGATATGGTTTACGCACAGCGTACAGCCAAATTTTCATGTCAGGGAGCAGTGGGACCGATAAAAAGAAATTATCTAATCTAGAGTACATTTTATGAGCCATAGAATAAAAGGTGTATTGACTATGTGATGGATGTTTAATTCTCCAAGCATCAAATAGGCGGTGGGCTCTAATACATTTGCAGAATGAAGTGGCCTGAGACATGACCTTCGATGGGGCATCTCTAGTGGGGGACATAACCAAATTAAAGTCACCTCCAATTATCATAAAGGGTTGGGAGTAAACGCTGAGTAAGCGTAAGAAGCTCATCGAGAAAAACAATTTGCCCAGAGTTGGGAGCATATACATTCAAAGTAAAAGGACGACGTAGTCACAGACCAGGATGACAAACTTCCCATGGGAGACAATGTATTTATCTTTGACCTGTAAGGGACAGGATTTTTTTTTTAATAAGGATGCCCGATTGGTCCGAGGCCACATAGGAAGTAGGGAAATATTTGGACGCAAGTTTCATCGAACTCCCAGCACGAAAGTGAGTCTCCTGGACCAAGACCATGTCTGCCCCAGACGATTGAAAGTCTTTAGAAGCAAGCCATCTCTTTTGGATGGCGTTCAGACCCTTAACATTATAAGAAATGAATCTTAATGCCGTAACAAAATTAACAATATAACAGCCAATCAAGGCGATGAGCCAAAGAACCAATATTGCTCCAGGTAATTGTGTCTCAAGAGTTCATGACCGAGGTCTCGGTCAATGTGGGGCAACATGGGAGCCCCCATCAGATGGAAATGCAAGGAGGGTGGATCGAGCAGGAACGTAGTGCGGAAAAGACGAAAAAAACTATACCCCATGGGTATGTGTAAAAAGTCTCCCCTAAACAGGGGAACACCATAACCCGATGTCCAGTACAAAAATTATGGGGAAGGCAATCAAGCCCAGAATTGAGACCCATGGACAACACTCAAAGTTTCATGGGGGTCGTCTAGAGGTTTAAGAATGTTGCAGGGTAGAAAAGGATTTCTTCTGTTTCCCCTGGGGTTCAGAGACAATTTGGTGTAGTTGGAGCTGGTCAACCAGATGAAGCAGGGAGTAGCAGGATATCCTCTGGCAAGGGAGGCAGACCCAGGCCTTTTATGAAGGCATCTCCTTCATGAAGATCAGAGAGGCAGTGTTGGAATCCATCCCGAAAAACAATCAGGTGAAATGGAAAGCCCCAGTGGTATTGGATGCAATAATTTTGCAGATAAATGGTGATCAGACAAAGATTTCTGCGCTTGTTAATAGGAGTGAGGTCACTAAAGATCTGGAGCTTTGCCCCCTTGTAATCGATCTATGGACTTGTTGCATGTGGCAAGGGTTAAAGCTGCTTTGCGGTCAAAAACATGTAATCGAATGATAACATCTCTGGGCCTAGCTCCAGGTGTATCTTTCTAACTTACACCAAAAGGCACAGTACCATGAGTTTTGGTGAACATAAATTTTAAAATGGGTCAGGCACTTTTTTTGCACATCTATTTCACGTAGGGAAGTCCATTCAAATTAAAAGCGCTGTGCTAAACCCACAACAAAGCACACGCACGCTCTGGTGCACCCACAAGATGTAAACGGAGGCTTAGGAGCACATAACACTCCATATGAGTCATTTCGTAAAACTACACTGACTGCAAATACCAGTTTATTTGAACTCACCCGGCAATGAACAAAGTCATTACTAAAGCACAGGCAGGGATGCTGGAAAGATCTGCTTGCAAAGTGCTTTCAGTGTTTTTTCAGCAATAAAGCATTCTTCGATCAGTAAGTGGGTCAGTGATTTAATAGAAAGATGGAGAACAGCAGCAGAACACATATTCTACAGATTATTATCACCTTTCAGAAGCACGCTGATTTATTCAGCTTTTCTCCGCTATGTCAACTGAGAAGTAGAGTGCTAGGCATGTCCCAATGACAGTAAATTTCACCTTAAAGACAAGCTAGATAAAGGCTTCTAGCTACACCCCACGGTCAAAGCCAAACAGTTACGGCACTTTTTCCGGCACCCTGAACATAAACGAGCACACTCCGGTCAGTGCTTTCAGCCATTGGTCAATGTTATTCGGCCCATGTGTACAAGGCCAGGACTCGACAAACCCCAGGCGCCAGGTTGCCATGGCAACAAGAAGCTTCGTCCTGGCACATTGGCTGATGCCCAAATGCTCCCCCACCCCAGCTACGTGTTTCGGGCTCTGCTTGCTCATCTGCGGGCCTGGAATAGCGGGCGGAAGGGAGGAGAGCAGACAGGTCTGCTCTCCTCCTTTTAGCTGTTGATGTCACAAGTCACTTCCGGGTCCACATCAAGTCCAGGAAAGAAAGTAATGCAGTACGATCTGCATTACATTACATTCAGTGGAGCACAGGGGAGACATCGACCCTGCATGTCCCTTAAAGAGACAGGTCACCCAATAAAAAAAAAAAAACATTTAAAAAGTAAAATAAATTATTTTTATACATTATATATATATATATATATATATATATATATATATATATATATATATATATTTTTTTTAAATTGTAAAATTGTAAATTGTAAAAAATGTAAGTAGCACCAAAGCACAGAAAATCTCCCACCCCCAATAATGTACCCCCACATATACGCATGTACAAACGTAAACGCATGCAGAGAGGCCCCTATGCCTGAAAACATCAATTGTAATACACATTACACATCGCAGGGCATGCTGGAATGAGAGCAATTATTCAACACCAGACCTCCTTTGTTAAACCGCTAAACCAATGACTTATAGGGGGCGTTTAAAGTGTTCCCTATGGAAAATACAGGGCACTGACATGTTGGGTATCTATTTACTCTGTGCAACATCAACTTTTATATTTTACCAAAAATTCGGTAATTTATTACATTTGTGCCTTCTAAAATTAACTTTTAAGGTGCTTTTTAACCGAAATGTTGCGTTTCCTAGACTTTTGCGGTAATATTATGTGACATACAAAATTAGAACTACCACCGTTTTATTCTCTAGGGTGTCAGCTTTCAGAAAATATATGTTTGGGGGCTTTATGTAATCTTCAAGGCCCAAAATGATTATTTGCTAATGTGTGCAAAAACGGCTCTGGCTGTGAAAGGGTTAAAGGATAAGCTTACCTTCGGAAACATGTTACACTTTCCACTCGTAAGATTTTTTAGTTAAAAAAACCTGGCTCCTAACTTTTTTAGTTGGCTCTTGGGTAACCTAGGTGCCCAGGGCAACTACTCTGTTAGTGATGAGTGGTCAAGCATTCACAGAATGTGTGGGCTAACTTGCTGACCAACTGAGAAGAATCAATAAATCTTATTCCTGGCATAGTACTCAAAGTAGGAAGCAGGACCTAAATTTACAAAGGGTTCAATCATGCCATGTCAAATGCCAGACATTTGCGAACCACATCTAGTAATGACACTTTAAAGGATGTTCACAACACAGGCTCTAAGAAGTCAGCCTTGAAAGAAGAAAGCCTAGAGCTCCCTCTGCTGGTTGCAAGGAATAAAATATGAACTAAAAAAAAATAAAAAAAACAATTTTTACCAATAACAAAAATAAAAAATACAAATACATTATATTACATTTTTAAATGTAACCAGAGAAATTGGGTGATTGCTGCCTCATCTTACACAGGAATTTCATAGAAGATATTTATCATTACTACAAAACAGCCAAGTGGTGCCTTATTTGGCAAAGGCTCACTTGTGGAGCAATCCGTAGATTTTTGTCTCAAGATCTATTGGCTAGGCTGGAATTTCTTAGTTGAAAAGAATATAGAAAATATCTTTTTTTTTTTCAAAGTTTTCCGTTTATAGCGCAAAAAAATTAATTAATTAATAAATAAAAATCGCAGAGGCAATCAAATATCATCAAAAGAAAGCTCTATTTGTGGGGAAAAAAAGACGCACATTTTGTTTGGGTACAACATTGCATGACCACCCAATTACCAGTTAAAGCAGTGCAGTGCCAAATTGTAAAAAGTGCTCTGGTCATTAAGCGGCCAATTCTTCCGGGGCTGAAGTGGTTAAGGGATGCAGGAATCATATCCAGAGAAAACAAAATAGCAGTTGCCTAGCCAAGTGTAACCTCTCCAACTCCCAGCATGCTCCACTTTTGTAGAAAAGCAATAATAGGAGTAGATAATAAATACAGGGAGGAGAGACTGGTGTCCCTTAATGAGCTACAAGAAACATTTTGTGGTATGTGCAAAAGTTTTTTTTTTTATCGTCCATTAAAAGGGACACAGGAAACATTTAGGCCTCATGCCCACGGACATTTTTACAGCCGCGTTTTTGAGTGTTTTTTACAGCTTAAAAACGCCTGTCCATGTTATTCTATAGCTTCATGCCCACCTAGCCATTTTTGAGCTGCAAATAGCATAGGCGTTTTTAAGATGTAAAAAAAAAAACCAGGACTAGTGCGCCCGCGGCGTCGGCGTTAGGCATAAAAAACGCAGTGGCTGCGTTTGAGCTCCGGCGTTTTTTGTTTTTTTTCCAAAAACATACGGTCGAAAAATTTATACAACAACATGGACAGGAGTTTAAGACCTTACACTTAGAAACTGGCAACAGACGAGGCCTTATTATCGTATAGCTTAGGGAATGTGTGAACAGAAGACCAGATGGCTTTGCAAATTTGGGAGTGAAAAGGGGCATCTAAGAGGCGCTGGGCCTTTGATAGGAGTTTAAAACATGGCAGCGAAAGGGCAAGCAACATCTGAAGAGCCCACTGGCTCAGGTTAGTCTGTTTACAACAAACAAGGCTACCCTACTGTGGGTACTCCAGCAGGTTATCAGGAAGAGACATGCATATATTTGGAAGGAGCATCAGACCAAAATATTAGTCGAAATTAATTTATTGATGTTGTGTTAAAAGACAGCTAATGTGTTTCAGGGGTCAAAGAAATGCCCACTTCATCAGAGCTTCAAACTGAGAACCTTAAAGCGGTTGTATAGTCTTTTTTTTTTTTTTTTTTTTTTTTACTTTTACCTATAGGTAAGCATATATTAAGGCTTATCTGTAGGTAAAAAATGAATACAAATATATCTCCTAAACTAGGGATGCACCGATATCGATACTGGTATCGGTGCCGATACTAGGAATTCTCACGGGTATTGGTACTGGTGAAAATGCTCCGATACCGAAAACCGATACCGGAAGTGACGTCAGTTGGGGGCGGGACACCTTCTGTAGCGCTAGGAAGTCAGGTCGGGGCATGGCGGCCGGTGAAGCAGTATCCCGTGTGAAGCCGAGCACAGAGCTGCTGCAGCCGAACACAATGCCAAATGATTTTAAAGACACAGGCTGGATCTGGATGCAAGCGGGACACAACGAGACACAAGCTGGATGGGAGAAGGGGACAGCAGCAAGAGCAGGGTGTATGAGGGGGGGGGGGGCGCGACACAGGGTGGATGAGGGGGGGGCGCGACACAGGGTGGATGAGGGGGGGGGGGGGCGCGACACAGGGTGGATGAGGGGGGGGGGGCGCGACACAGGGTGGATGAGGGGGGGGGGGGCGACACAGGGTGGATGAGGGGGGGGGGCGACACAGGGTGGATGAGGGGGGGGGGGGCGACACAGGGTGGATGAGGGGGGGGGGGGCGACACAGGGTGGATGAGGGGGGGGGGGGGCGACACAGGGTGGATGAGGGGGGGGGGGCGACACAGGGTGGATGAGGGGGGGGGGGCGACACAGGGTGGATGAGGGGGGGGGGCGACACAGGGTGGATGAGGGGGGGGGGGCGACACAGGGTGGATGAGGGGGGGGGGGGCGACACAGGGTGGATGAGGGGGGGGGGGGCGACACAGGGTGGATGAGGGGGGGGGGGGCGACACAGGGTGGATGAGGGGGGGGGGGCGACACAGGGTGGATGAGGGGGGGGGGGGGGCGACACAGGGTGGATGAGGGGGGGGGGGGGCGACACAGGGTGGATGAGGGGGGGGGGGGCGACACAGGGTGGATGAGGGGGGGGGCGACACAGGGTGGATGAGGGGGGGTCGACACAGGGTGGATGAGGGGGGGTCGACACAGGGTGGATGAGGGGGGGGCGACACAGGGTGGATGAGGGGGGGGCGACACAGGGTGGATGAGGGGGGGGGCGACACAGGGTGGATGAGGGGGGGGCGACACAGGGTGGATGAGGGGGGGGGGCGACACAGGGTGGATGAGGGGGGGGGCGACACAGGGTGGATGAGGGGGGGGGGCGACACAGGGTGGATGAGGGGGGGGGGCGACACAGGGTGGATGAGGGGGGGGGGGCGACACAGGGTGGGTGGGGGGGGCGACACAGGGTGGGTGGGGGGGGCGACACAGGGGCACCAGTCTTATACACTGACACTGTAAATATATACATACCAGTCTGTACCCCAACACTGTACTGTATATGTTATACACACACACACCAGTCTGTATATGATGTACAGTATGGTGTCAGTGTACAGACTGGTCTGTACCTAATGCCCTGTACTGCGCCATCCTAACACCTTGTTAACGCCCTGTACTGCGCCCTCCCTGTGTTGCTCCTCCTTCCCCCACCAGCTGTCACCTCTGCCCCCATGTCTCTCAATGACCCTCCCATCCTCTTCCCCCAGCAATCACAGCCTTTTTCTTCTCAATTCTCCCACCCCACAATCCCTATTTCACCCCACCCTCAACTACCCTGCCCTCACTTACCCCTCTACTTCCCACCCTGCCCTCACCGCAGCCTCGCCCAAGTCCCCGCCAAACCACCCTCCTACCTATGCGATAGGTATCGGTAATTGGTATCGGCGAGTACATGATTTCAAGTATCAGTACTCAGTGTCAAAAGTGGCATCGGTGCATCCCCATCCTAAACCTTTACGGTTTAGGAGACATTCCCCTTGCAATGAGCTGCTGACTGCATCAGGGATTCTTGGCTGAAGCCCAGGCAGATGCCAGAAAGAAGTCTCCAGCACGCATTCGCGGGAGTGACAACATCGCGGCTCCAGCCACTCTCAGCTCTGGAGCCGCGATACCCGGAAGACACGCCGAGGCATATTGTCAGCTACCTCGGTGTGGACCAGGTGAGTGACCGAAGCCTCGTTCTAAAGGCAAGTATTTTATAATGAGCTAGTATGCGGTGCATACTAGCTCATTATGCTTTTTGCCTTACAGGGGTAAAAAAAATAAAAAATAAAAATTGTGTCAGCGGGTATACAACCGCTTTAAAGTGGTTGTAAACCCACTTTATAAACAAAGACCTACAGGTAAGCCAAGGTTAAGGCTTACCTGTAGGTGCATGAAATATCTCCTTAACCTACACGGTTAAGGAGATATTTGCATTTAAAAGCGGCGACGCTGACGTCACGCGCATGGGGTTAACCCCATTCACAAATTCGGCTAGGTCGCAACATTTGACGACGTAGCCGAATTCGGCGGCTCACGCGCGCATGCGCGGAGTCACGTCTTCACCGCTCCGGCCAATCGCGGCGCTGTGGTAGGCTGCAGCGGCGATACCCGGAAGTAACATTCCGGCTATCGCCGCAGCGATGGATGCGGCTAGAGGAGGGACACGGACGACTTCGGGGGCCCCGATCTAAGGTAAGTGGTACATAATGAGCTAGTATGCTAGTCATACTAGCTCATTATAGCTTTGTCTTGCAGGTTAGTTAAAAAAAAAAAAAACTCAACAGGGTTTACAACCACTTTAAGTGGACTCAAAGTAAGGATTTCCTGTTTGAATCTGTGCAGGGAAGCCAATTGCTGGATTGGGATTCCTGGCCAGCAGTATCTGCATCAGTGCCAAGTGCCAAACATTGATTCAAGCCTGATTGCAGAATGGTCAGGGTTCATCCTACAGAAAAATCTAGTTTATCTGCATCAAGCAAAATATGCCTTCTGTATGAAAAAAAAACAACAAAACCCTGCAAGACAAAGGCAAATATTTACCTTGGAACGATGCTCTTCAGTGCCCCCTGCAGTCCACTCCCACGGCCGACATCTTTCCCAGAGTTACTTCCAGGTTCGCTGGCTCCGGTGCTGCGATTGGCCGGAGCCGCGATGATGTCACTCCTGCACACAGGTCCTAAAGAAATTGCACGAGCAGGCTGTTCCTCCAGTGCGCATGTGCATATAACATCAGCGGCAGCGTATATAGTAAATATCTTCTAAATGGTGCAAGTTTAAGAGAGATTTAGGCCCCATGCACACGAGACGCAGGTGCAAACTCTGCTGAACACACGTTTTTAAACGCTGAAACCGGCGTTTATAAACGCGCGTTTTGCCGCGTTTGCGGCCGCGTTTAACCGCGTTTGCGTTTATAAGCGTTTCATCATAGACCCTCCCTAAGCTCAAAAAACAGTAAATTTTAACCATTTCAGCCAGTTTGTGAGACCAGAGTGAGTAGCAGCAGCTGAGAGAGCAGCAGTGTACTTGTATTTAGCGTATCACTTGCCACATCATCTGCCACAAGTTGTGGATTGTCCACTTGCCACGTCACCTGCCACGTCACCTGGCCACATCACCTGGCCACGTCACCTGGCCACGTCACCTGCCACAAGTTGTGGATTGTCCACTTGCCACGTCACCTGGCCACGTCACCTGCCACAAGTTGTGGATTGTCCACTTGCCACGTCACCTGGCCACGTCACCTAGCCATGTTACCTGCCCACATTACCTGCCACGTCATCTAGCCACGTCACCTGCCACAAGTTGTGGATTGTCCACTTTCCACGTCACCTGGCCACATCACGTGCCACATCACCTGCCACAAGTTGTGAATTGTCCACTTGCCACGTCACCTGCCACGTCACCTGGCCACGTCACCTGCCACAAGTTGTGGATTGTCCACTTGCCACGTCACCTGGCCACGTCACCTGGCCACGTCACCTGGCCACGTCACCTGCCACAAGTTGTGGATTGTCCACTTGCCACGTCACCTTGCCACATCACGTGCCACGTCACCTGCCACAAGTTGTGGATTGTCCACTTGCCACGTTACCTGGCCACGTCACCTGGCCACGTTACCTGCCACGTCACCTGGCCACGTTACCTGCCACGTCACCTGGCCACGTCACCTGCCACAAGTTGTGGATTGTCCACTTGCCACGTCACCTGGCCACGTCACCTGCCACAAGTTGTGGATTGTCCACTTGCCATGTCACCTGGCCACATCACGTGCCACGTCACCTGGCCACTTCACCTGCCACAAGTTGTGAATTGTCCACTTGCCACGTCACCTGCCACGTCACCTGGCCACAAGTTGTGGATTGTCCACTTGCCACGTCACCTGGCCACAAGTTGTGGATTGTCCACTGGACACGTCACCTGGCCACGTCACCTGCCACAAGTTGTGGATTGTCCACTTGCCACTTTACCTGCCACAAGTTGTGGATTGTCCACAATGCGATGCAAGCAATTACAGTTTTCTTTTATATTTTTTAATCGTTTTTCATCATTTGCCATCATTTTTGAGATTTCTAATGTTAAAAAATAGGTCACCTTTAAAAACGCTTATAAACGCAAACGCGGCAAAACGCCGGGTACCGCGTTTAGCAGCGTTTAGCGTCTGAAACGTGAAAACTTTTGCGTCTGAACCCATTTTTTTGCTTCTGGAAAAACGAGGTTAAACGCAACTGCTTGTAAACGCCAAAAAACGAGAGTGTGTGCATGGACACATAGGATAACATTGAATGGGTTCAGGAGCAGTTGAAAAAAGCGTCCAACTGCCTCTGAACGCGCGTTCAACAGCAAATAACAGCGTCTCGTGTGCATGGGGCCTTACAGTACCTACAGGTTTACAGCCTTACTATCGGCTTGCCTGTAGGTACAATTGAAGAGGAAGACTTTACGTCCTCTTTAAAAAGAGTGCAGTCTGTAGAAATCTCCCTCCACCAAGTCTGGCTGCAACCATTTTTTTATTAATCAAATTTTTTATTGGATTTTGTCATAGAGTACAGATAGCGGAAAACAGCATCTGCCATATTTCAGTACATAGTTACGGTGTGTTGTCATTATTCACAAAGAACAGTCAAAAGGGTAAACAAAGTTGAACATCAGTAATGCTTTAGATAAGAAAGCGACGATGTGCCCTGTCACTCCCTCAAGACACCCCAACTGGGAACACAGTGGGCTTGATTTACTAAAGGAAAATGCACCTTGAAAGTGCACAAGGAAGTGCAGTCGCTGTAGATCGCTGTAAATCTGAGGGGAAGCTCTGAAATTAGGGGAAGCTCTGCTGATTTTATCATCCAATCATGTGCAAGCTAAAATGCTGTTTTTTATTTTCCTTGCATGTCCTCCTCGGATCTACAGCGACTGCACTTCCATGTGCACTTTCAAGTGCAAAGTGGATTTCCTTTAGTAAATAAACCCCACTGAGTCTTGAGGAAAATACAACATAGCCAGCCACCATGTTATAACAATTTGTGATACAGAACGAGTGACAGTAATGAATATCAACATACCAATGGTGTGCGCCCCTGAACAGCAAGGGCCACACATCAGCGATCAAAGAAGTAGAGCAGGTGATCCCTTCGGGTGTCAATATTTTTGGGGTTGAATTGTAAGCGTAAAAGTTCAGGGGAGGGGGGTACGATTAGGATGTACTAACCAGGGGTTCCATCTGTTAAGGAATACAGGGACTATTAGATGGGCCCTGGCATACATGAATTCCACGAGGCATTGGATGTTGATCAATTGAATCACTTCCGTGAGTAAGGGGGGCTCAGTCGTTTTCCATTTCCTGGCAATTGCCAGCCTGGTAGCAATAAGGTCAGGAGTTAGAATGGAGTGGGAGGTTGAAGGCCAGGAGTCGATAACTAAACCCAAAAGGATCAATTGCTGGGAGAGTGAGATAGTGGAAGAAAGAATGGAGGAAAGGAGCTTAGTTAGGGCAGCCCAAAAGGGTTTCAGTTTGGGGCAAGACCACCATATGTGTAGCGTTGTGCCTGACTGGCCACATGCTCTCCAGCAGGAGTCGGGTGTGTTTGGGTATATCTTTGCCAGTTTAGACGGTGTAAGGTACCAGTTATGTAGGATCTTTTGTACCGACTCCCAATGCGCGATACATCGTGAGAATTTCAGTGGTCTTCTGAGGGCGCTGTGCCATTGCTGGTGGGAAAAGGTACATTTGAGTAGGGTCTCCCATTTCAACATAGCAGGTGACTTGGTGTCTGGTAATGGGTCCGTGAGGAGCTTATACAGATAGGAGATGCACCTTATACGGGGAAGTCCAGTGTCAGAATTTTATTAGAAGCCAGAATTTTTAGACCAGGTGACTTTTGAGAGCACTGAGCGGATTCTGAGATACCACATTTCACCCAAACACTTTGTGTATGTCTTTTGTAGTTGCTGAAAAGATAAGAGCAGGGAGTCGTTGTAGAGATTGCCGATGGTAGTGACTTATGTATCCAGTGTAAAATTGAGAGAGAGAGAGAGAGAGAGAGAGAGAGAGAGAGAGAGAGAGAGAGAGAGAGAGAGAGAGAGAGAGAGAGAGAGAGAGAGAGAGAGAGAGAGAGAGAGAGAGAGAGAGAGAGAGAGAGACTATTCAAAGTTAAAACAACAAGGGCAGGAGATTTAATAGATGGAAACCTTGCAGCAGGGTAGTAGCCTGGTCATTGGGGTAGGAGATAGAGTATATGTGAAAGAGCCCATAGAGTGTCTGCTAGAAATTTGATTACATTGAAGTACCACATGTACTGCCGTCTTCATGCCACTACAGTATATAAAAAAATAAAAAATACACACGCTCAGCGTGTACCAGGCATTAGGCTGACAGACTCTAAGGCTCCGTTCACATACACTATATTGCCAAAAGTATTGAGACGCCTGCCTCTACACGCACATGAACTTTCATGGCATCCCAGTCTTAGTCCGCAGGGTTCAATATTGAGTTGGCCCACCCTTTGCAGCTATAGCAGCTTCAACTCTTCTGGGAAGGCTGTCCACAAGGTTTAGAAGTGTGTCTATGGGAATGTTTGACCATTCTTCCAGAAGCGTATTTGTGAGGTCAGTTACGGATGTTGGACAAGAAGGCTATTGCTAAAGACGCTGGAGGCCGCCAGGCTCCAAAAATGTGCAAATCGCAACTGAACTGCTGAACAGCAGCTTTGGAAATCTGCAGTGAAAACTGTGGAGAATTTCACACCGAACATGTGTGAACCTAGCCTAAATGTCTGGATCCAGGCACCATTATGGCACTTCGGTCCTGTGCATGCTCCTTTTGCTGAAGAGTGATAATCATACACTGGGCTTTCATCCCCTGTTCATATCTAGAAGCTTTGCTAGAGAAACTGCTCCCTACTGCTTCAAGTAATGTGCAGGCACCCATTGATTCACTTCCAGGATGCCAGTCAGTTACCTTCTTAATGCAAACCCATGATGTACCACACCAGTGCCATGTTCGCTCTCCAGACATGTGAAGGTAGAAACATGTGCCTCTGCCTGCCAAAACAGCCTGTAGGTACTGGAGAATACAGGGTGTTGGATCACCTTTTATTTTTTGTGAAAAGGTGAACCAAGGCCCTATTCACACTTCACGAAGCAGGAACTTTGTGTGAGAAATTTTCACACAATTTTGTGTGTCAGGCATAGGGCAGCCTATTCACTTCAATGGGCTGCCCTATGCGCGTTTGTCCCTCAAAAGAAGCTCCTGCTCCTTTTTGGGTAACAAGCTCCATGCAACTGAAATTTTTCTACGATTCTGTCATGCAACAATTGTGGTACAAATCGCACCACGCTTGGGGTGCCATTTAGAATGAGTTGCACCCAAACGCATGTTGAGCGTTTAGCACATGATTTGGAATCGCAGCAATTCCAAATCACCAAGTGTAAATGGGGCCTTACATTTACCCCTATTTTCCGCTCATCGTGCCAAGACTACGGTGACGTCACACACCTGGCTAGATTTTGGCGAATACAGAGCAGCTGAAAACTTAGGATTAGATGCTCTTGCAATGTACTGGAGGGTCTTCTCGTGAGTTTTTGCCTGCTCTGCAATCCCTAGTCCCTAATCCCAATCCCTAGTTTTCCTGGAAGGATGGAGCTATGCTGAAGAAGGGAGCAAGGCAAGGCATTGGGTATTTTTTTTTTTTTAACCTAACAAGTATGCAGATTCTACTGCAAGGACTGCTTAACATTTGCACCCCCATACACTTTATCAAACAAAAAAGTACAGAAAGTGACTGGTACGGGATCTGGAAGCAATTACAAATCCATCTACAGGTTGGAA
The DNA here is from genome assembly GCA_029206835.1 of Rana muscosa. Classification (NCBI taxonomy): domain Eukaryota; kingdom Metazoa; phylum Chordata; class Amphibia; order Anura; family Ranidae; genus Rana; species Rana muscosa. The sequence goes on from CM055120.1 coordinate 153,527,863, forward strand.
GCTGCAGAAATTACAGACACTAGAAACAGTTTGCAAAATCTGTCTGTCTGTCTTTTTTTTTTTTTGACATGAACAACAGGCCCTCCCTTTCCTGTCACATCAGCAGCAAACTTTGGAACAGCAAGAATCTGAGATTCCAGTACAAAGTACAGAATGAGTGAAGGATAAGATATCCAGACATGAGAGCCCTGCCCACCGGCTGTACTCTGCACACATCCCCAGTCACTACAAAGACCCGAGACAAAGACTGGAACATCTATAGGACAGACAATGCAGCCTGAGACCAAATTCCCAGGGAGTGGAGGAGACAATATCATGTGTCACACAGCTAAAGTGGAATCACTAAAAAAAAACTTCACATCCTTGGAAGAAGCAGTTATAATAATAAGAATCTCAGCTTTAACATATTTATTCATCCCTTTACTAGTTATTCCAACTGTTACAAGGATTTATGAATCATATCCTACTGTTCTCTTTAGGAATACAGAGCATTATTTTCTTCACTGCTGTTTGCATAAAACAATCCAATAAACTTTATTATGGCTTTACAGCTGTCAACACTTCGGTCCCTTTCACAAGGGCGCCTCCACTTAACGGAATCTACTGGATATCGCTCCACTGATTCCCGCTGAGCGGGCAGATTACAGATTCGTGTCCGCTCACTGTGCAGAGCAGACAGTCCCGCACTCCTCTATGGGGAAATCGGATGGAAACGGACCGCCTATCTGTTTCCATCCGATCAGATCTGCCAGGTGGATGGAAAATAGGACCACCATGCGTTTGTGTTTGGTGGACAGGATCGGATGGTGGTGGGTGTCAGTGGACGTGTTCACTGACATCTGTCGCTCCATAGAGGACAATGCAGTGTCTGATCAGGTCCATCTGAAAAACTGACAGGTGGACCTGATCGAACAGCCTGTGTGAAAGGGCCCTAATGCCCCGTACACACGATCGGATTTTCCGTTGGAAAAACCTTGGATGGTTTTTCCCGACGGAATTCCGCTCAAGCTTGGCTTGCATACACACGGTCACACAAAAGTTCTCGGAACTTTCGACCGTCAAGAACGCGGTAATGTACAACACTATGACGAGCCGAGAAAATTAAGTTCTTTGCTTCCGAGCATGCGTTGGAATTTTGCACGTCGGAATTGCTACAGACGATCAAAACTTCTGATCGGAATTTTTTCCGTCGGAAAAATAGAGAACTGCTCTGAATCTTTTGCTGGCGGAAATTCCGACAGCAAAAGTCTGATGGAGCATACACACAGTCGGAATTTCCGACCAAAAAAAACTCACATCGGACGTTTGTTGGTGGAATTTCTGACCGTGTGTACGCGGCATTAGAGCTCATTCACAAAAGGGTAGACAGAAGGAGGTTAAAGTGGTTGTAAACCCTGTTACACCACTTTTACCTACAGGTAACCTGTAATTACCATGAATATCTCCTAAACCTGCATAGTTTAGGAGATATTCACTGTATCGGCACATGCGCACTGAAGGAAAAGCCCACTCGTGACGTTTCTTCAGTAGCCGTGACTGGCGGCTCCCGTGCGCATGCGCAGGAGTGACGTCATTGCGGCTCCAGTCAATCACAGTGCCAGAGCAGGCGAACCCGGAAATAACTAACCTGTCGCCGGTCACAGCGGCAACAGCTTTCGATCTAATGAGTAAGTGTCAATTCGTGACGTGAAACGCGTTAGCCACCCTTCCCTGCATGCACACTATCTGCATTTGTTGTTTTGGATTTATTTTGAATTTGGATTTTTTACCTGAAATTTTGGAATAAATAACTGTCTATACAGAGTGCGGCAGTCCAGGGTTTCTTTTTCTCCCAAGCTTTCGATCTAAGGTATTTATTTCATAATGAGCTAGTATGTGATGTGTCCCAGAAGATTGCAGGGAGGGAGAGGAGTCGTCGCCTAGGTGGTGCCGGGAGAAGTGGGAGCTGGGTACCTGTCAAAAGTAGGTACCCACCCACCCCCCCCCAAAAAAAAAAAACTACATGCCAAATGGGGCATGTCAGGGGGTTAGGACTCCTTAAAGCTGGAGTTCCACTTTTGGGGGGGAACTCTGCTTTAAAGTAAAAAAAAAAAAACTTATGTGACCAGCTCTCCCTAGCCCCCCCCCCCCCCTGTATACTTACCTGACCCTGATCGATCTGGCGCTGTACCTGAGAGCAGGAGCACTTCTCTCTCTCTCTCTCTCCTCACAGGACTCAGATGCAGCAGCTGGAGCTATTGGCACCTGCTGCTGTCAATCACAGCCTGTGAGGAGGGAACTGGGGCAGAGCCAAGATGCACTTTGTGTGTCAACAGAAGCACATGGTGCGGCTAGGGATCACGCCTGCACAAGTACTTCCATAGCAAGTGGCTTGCTATAGGGGCACTCTGAAGGCAGGAGGAGCCAGGGGCAGAGGAGGATTGGACCTGCTCTAGGTTAAAAAAAAAAAAGACAGAAGAGAAATAAGCGCATTCTATTGACTATAAGTCATGTCCCTTTTCGGTTTGTAATTTTAGCTACACCTAGGCTTTAAAGTACTGAACCAAGAGGATCGGCATGTCATCTAGGCATAGGGGCAATTTCAGAGGGAGAAGAAAGCAACTGCAGCCTCCATGTTTCTCGAAAGGCTTACAATCTAAATGAAAATAAGAAAACTCCAGTGACACACTTGGGCTGCTGGCAGGGTCAAACCTGCAATCTGAGCTGTCAGTTGAAGACTACATGTAGAGGCATCTTTCTCTGGAGAAACCACCGCTTCTAGCTACTAAAAAACTATTTTTATATCAAGGCAGCAATTCCATTTGGCAAGAAGGCAAGACTTGAATTTGGCAAAATATCATCAGCCACAAAAAGGGATCACCTCTCACTAAGAAAAAAATAAAAATGATGGTTTTGGAATGTATGAAGGCAAATGCTTCATCACTTACAATAAATATCTTACAATACAGCTTCTTTTCTCAGCTAAAGTGGAATTACCATGGAAGGCCGAGGTCTCATGGGTTTCCAATTGTAATATATGTTAGTCTAAAGATTAACGTGTACAGCAAAGCATTTAGAAAGCTTCCTGAAAGTTTTACGTGGATATCCTGAAGCCATTAAAGCACCAGTTAGTATCGAGATGCGAGTGATAAACTCAGATCTAAAAAGGGAGTGCTAGTTGTCACTTTACACAAGCTCTTAGTACATTTCAGTGGGCCTTCATCACCACTCAAATGGTAGGGAGGCCAGGTAAAGTCAGAAGCTACAAATACTGCAGCTGCTGACTTTTAATACATGGATACTTACCTGTCCAGGGCGCCCGCAATGTTGGCACCCGAAGCCAAGCTATCGCTTGGCTCTCGGGTGCTGCCGCCATCTTCGGCTTCACTTCCTGGTTCCCTACTGCGCGACTCACGCTGCACGTTCCCACTGGTCCCTGCTGTCTTATGGGATCTGTGTGTGTCTCTCAGAAGACAGCAGGGGGGACAGAGAAGGATCCATAAGTGGCGTAGACACCCACAGGTGGCTCGGGTATCTATGCCAGGAAGTGGGAGCAAAATACCTGTATTACACAGGTATCTGCTCCCCCCCCTCCCCCTCAAAGGTGCCAAATGTGACACCGGAGGGGGGGAGGGTTCCGAAAGCGGAAGTTCCATTTTTGGGTGGAAATCCGCTTTAACAGCTTAATGGTAACCTATACTAAAAAGGAGGAGAATTCCAATGTAGAGGAAGAGTATATGTATTTCATAAAATTAAATAAAAGCCTTAGGCCCCTTTCACACTGGGTGGATTCCCATCCAATCAATAGGAGATCTGTGAGCCGATCCTCTGCTGATCGGAGTAGAGCGGGCAGACGGCACATCCGTGTCTGCTCAGTTTCTGCAGAGCGAACAGGGACAGACCCCGCTCTGCCCCATTGGCAGCCGGGAGTAAACAAACTCTGCGTGTCCACTTACACCAAACTACCATCCAATCCGATCTGCCTAAACGGAAAAAGGACAGAACCCCGTTTGTTTTTTTGGTCCGGATGGTAGTCAGGTGTAAACAGATACAAGTCTGTTTACACCCGCCTGTCCATAGGGATGCATGGACCAGGTCAGCCTGAAAAACTGAAAATCTGAATTAAATCGGATTGCCCATGTGAAAGGGGTCTAACTAAATATTACTAAAAGATGTCCTCTCCCCCCTCCTCCTACCAATCCTGCACTTCCTTTTTTATTTATTTTTTGTCCACTCTGGCCTAGTCATGTGATGTAGATACTCTGGCTCTCCTGGGTCAGTGAGTGGCGGCTGCAGGGGAGAGGAGGAAGCACTGATAACAGCTCAGCAATGGGAGTCCATGGGTGATGTCACGGCTTCTGGAATTCCCAGCTATTCATAACACAGGAGAGCCAGAATTGCAGCATCACATGACCAGACCGGACTGAAAAGAAGGTTTGTACACAGATGTTTATTTTATACGGGGTAGGCAGGATAGGTTAGGGGGAGGAAACATTTTAAGAATAGTTAAGCTGTCCATGGATGGATCGAATCTCGGACGGTTTAGCAGGGACTGGCCGGGTTTCGATCCATCTATGGGCAGACTGGTTGTACTGATGTCGATCCATAAATCAATTTCAGTACAACATGCTTGTTGAATTATCTCCATGTGATAGTAATCATTCAACTCGCCGGTAGAACACAATAGCCCAGCGGGAGTGATTTCCCCATCAACATTGAATGTGTCGATGGGGCAATTTTCTTTCCTGCAACCTGTGGACATAGCAGATAACTGATAAGTGTAACGGCCCGCTGCCAATACCATGTGATCACTGTGACCAATCACAGCAGATCACATGACAGCTAGGGCGAAGACACCGCTGGATTCCTGGACATGTAAGTGTCTGAATATTAAAAGTCAGCAGCTACAGTATTTGTAGCTGCTGATATTAATTTTTTTCTGTCAGTGGCTCACAGCAATGAAGCAAGATCATTACCATGACAGCCATGCAGCTAGTTTTCAAAAGACAAGTTCGGCAATGGTAGGCAGGCTGAAAAAATTTGATTCAAGGCATCGCCACAGGATGGCACTGTGGATACCAAAATGGTCTAGATATGTGCCACTTCCTTTGAATTGGAGACAATAGTGGAGAATTCTCTCCAATGGTAGGCAGACATTTAAAATAACTCATTGGTTGCCAGAAAAAAAGAAGTGCCTCCTGATAAGTTCACAGGAATCAGAGTCTGACTGCATAAAAAGTAGACCAAAGCTCAGGAGACATGCATTCAATCCCACTGTACTAGAATGTTGGCCGGGATCAGAATTCCCTTTCCTATATAGAGCACTATGATGGATGTTTTACCCAATATAGTGATATCAAGAGTCCATCTGGGAAGATGAAAGAGCTTTTAGCTGGCCATACCTTGGGCTTGATTACTGTCAGAAGAAAGGAAAGTGCTTTACTCTATCCACTCATATCCTGATAACAAAGAATCAGGAAGAAAAGACAGATCATTTGTGGCTAGACTTTGAAAGCTATATAGATCTCTGCTCATTATGTTCCAATAATAGCTCCAACACAGCACAAGGCAACATGCATTATTGGATGAACACCACTGGGCCAAGGCACTAGGATCTATAGAAATGAATGACTATGGCAGCATCAAGCTTCAGTAATTCTACCATATCCACTCATCTGCTCTGCTCAGTGTTTTTATCTAATGGGCCGCAATACAGCTGAGCTTCTACACTGCACTTTAGTTGTGTCAGGCTTGTGCCTTTAAACAGCAAGTTCACCTTTTTATTAAAATGTTCTGGGCAATAAAGGGGCCACAGTATTTAAGAAAGAATAAAAATAAACAAACATTCTTCATTGGAGACAAATTGAGCTTAAAGTGGAGTTCCACCCTGAAAAAAAATAAAATAAAAATAAATAAATAAATTTACACAAAAATGCTGCTGCAAAAAAATAAAATAATTTTTACTCACCCGAAATAGCGGTTGCTATGCAGAAGTCCCTAATCGGTGAATCTCCTTCCGCATCCTCTTCTAGTGAATGGGGCGCGCTGCCTTCTGGGAACTGTGTGTAATCCCAGAGAGCAGCCGCCCATTCACAAATTAGCGCGAGACTCGCGCATGCGCAGTAGGAAACGGGCATGAAGCCATAAGGCTTTACTACCCGTTTCCCTTAGTGAGGATGGCGGAGCAGGACCTGCAGTGATCGAGGGATTGGCATCGGGGGGGGCCCCCCCATCATCGCGGGCAAGTAGGACAGGTAAGTGTCCTTATTAAAACTCAGCAGCTACAGTGTTTGTAGCTGCCGACTTAAAAAAAAAAAAAACCACGCGGGTGGAATCCCACTTTAAAAGAAGAAAAATTTCCCCATGCAGTGGGGCCATGCCCACACTGCATGGGTTAAGCGCTTGTTTTTGCCTAGGGTAAGGAGGGCGAAGATATACTTACCTAATCGGGCGATCTTCCAGTCCCTGATGCTCTTGACCCCCCCCCCCCCCAGTGGTCTTGTTCATAGGACGTCCCTGACATCAGCAAGCCTATAGACCGGCTCTGGACGTGAGGACCGTTTTCCGGAGCATCAAAAGATTGGGTAAGTATAGCCTTTCAGTGCGCCCCTGGACAAAACAAGCAGCTGACCCATGCAGTGCAGGCACAGAATTTCTTCAAAATTCTACAAACAATACACCGTAATGACAACATGAAAGAAGTTTGTTTGAAATCTTTGAAAATTTATAAATTATATATATATATATATATATATATATATATATATATATATATATATATATATATATATATATAAAATGCTACAAGCTTGGCACACCTATTTTTGGGTAGTTTCTCCCATTTTTCTTTGCAGGACCTCTCAAGCTCCATCAGGTGGGATGGGGAGCATTGATGCACAGCCGTTTTCAGATCTTTCCAAGAGATCAATCGTGTTCAAGTTTGGGCCACTCAAAGACATTCACAGAGTTGTCCCGTAGTCACTCCTTTGTTATCTTGTCTGTGTGTTTAGGGTTGTTGTCCTGTTGGAAGATGAACCTTCGCCTCAGTCTGAGGTCCAGAGCAGGTTTTCATCAAGGATGTCTCTGCACATTGCCGCATTCATCTTTCCCTCGATCCTGACTAGTCTTCCAGTCCCTGCTGCTGAAAAACATCCCCACAGCATGATGCTGCCACCACTATGCTTCACTGTACAGATAGTATTGGCCAGGTGATGAACGTGGCTGGTTTCCTCCAGACATGACGCTTGCCATTCAGGCCAAAGAGTTCAATCTTTGTTTCATCAGACCAGAGAGTTTTGTTTCTCATGGTCTGAGAGTCTTTCAGGTGCCTTTTGGCAAACTCCAGGTGGGCCGATATGTGCTGTTTACTGACGAGTGTCTTCCGTCTGGCCACTCTACCATATAGGACTGATTGGTGGAGTGCTGCAAAGATGGTTGTTCTTCTGGAAGGTTATTCTCTCTCCACAGAGAAATGCTGGAGCTCTGTCAGAGTGATCATCGGATTCTTGGCTCTTCTCCGATCGCTCAGTTTGGCCGGGCGGCCCGCTCTAGGAGTCCTGGTGGTTCCAAACTTCTTCCATTTACGGGTGATGGAGGCCACTGTGCTCATTGAGACCTTCAATGCTGCAGACATTTTTTCTGTACCCTTCCTGTGCCTCAAAGGTCTACAGACAATTTCTTGGACTTCACGGCTTGGTTTGTGCTCTGACATGCACCGTTAACTGTGGGACATTATAAAGACAGGTGTGTGACTTTCCAAATCATGCCCAATCAACTAAATTTACCACAGGTGGACTCCAATCAAGTTGTAGAAACATCTCAAGGATGATGAGTGGAAACAGGATGCATCTGAGCTCAATTTTGAGTGTCATGGCAAAGGCTGTGAATACTTATGGACATGGGATTTTTTCATTTAGTAAATTTGCAAAGATTTTAAACAAATTTCTTTCACTTTCTCATTATGGGGTATTGTTTGTTGAATTTTGGAGGAAAAAAATTAATTTATTTTTATTTTATATATTGATTTTGGAATAAGGCTGTAACCATACTTTCCGGATGCACTGTATAGCTAGAGCCATTTTGCCTATACTTCTGCTATGGATTACAGGAGTGCAGTTTCAGCTGACGTCACTGAGCCAGTCTAAGCTCAAGAATGATCCTGACTTTACAGTCGAGATCCATCCAGAAGCCTGGACCGAAAGATGGTTCAGGCTCTCAGCGATCCACTAGGAGCCTGAGCCAGCAGCTCCCGTCCCCTCCACAGCTTGGCGCTCCAGTGAGCGCTTGAGGGGCAGAGCAGAAAGCCAGTGACTGACAGTCTCCAGCTCTCTGCAGCCTGGAGACTGAGAACTGAGCGATCAATGGGGTTTGATTACTCAGGTCTCAGTCTTAGAGGTTGCAGGGGACAGATGCAGCTGGGATCCTGCAGCATCCATCTAGGTGAGTATGATTTTTTTTTTTTTTTTTTTAAAAAGCCTTTAAAACCACTTGACCTCCGGAAGATTTACACCTCTTCATAACCAGGCCATTTTTTGCAATACGGCACTGCGTTACTTTAACTGACAATTGCGCAGTCATGCAATGCTGTACCCAAATAAAAATGTATGCATTTTTTCCCCACAAATAGGGCTCTCTTTTTTTTTTTTTTTGCGCTATAAACAAGAAAAAAAATAAATAATAATATTTACTTTCTGCTATAAAACATATCCATCCAATAAACGAATTTGAGAAATTTTTAATTAACTCATACATTTAGGTGAATATGTATTCTGCTACGTATTTTTTGTAAAAAAAATCCCAATAAGCGTATATTGATTGGTTTGCGCAAAAGTTATAGCAGCTACAAACTATGGGATATATACTGGAATTTTTGTGGAAAGCTGTGGTAGTTCATTGAATTTTTCTATCAGGGAGTATCGGCTTACCCGTACGGGATGTACAGGCAAGCCCATACACCGACAGTGTGCAGGAGACCTGCATGGCATCAGCGATCTGATAATCGCTGGTGTAATGCTGTATAGGCTCCTGCACCAAAAAAAAAAATTAAATTTTTTTTGCAGGTAAAAAAATATGAAAGAGCATTTTTTTTTTTTTTTTTTAAAGTGAACTTATTCACTGACTAGGGTCTGCTTGGAAGTGGGTAGGCTTTTCATATATTGTGAAAGTAAGGACATAAATGATTAAAGATTGGCACACTAACGTGCCAAATGGACCCCACCAGTGACGTAATATGGCTCTTCTACAATAAAAAGCCTACCTGCCAGCAGTTTTTCAATTTAAAGGGTTTACGTAAAAGCAAAACTCCAGCCCAAACTAACAATATAAAAGCTAAATTAAATGCATCTTTTGTTGTAACATCTCATTTAAATGTACAGTTCTCCTAAGCTGTACTTCTTTGCAAGCGGACGTCCTCAGTCTGATGTCCAGTATCATCCAACCCCCTTCCCCTGAGCCCAGGTTGTCCTGGACCCGCCCACAGCTTGTGATTGGACGTTGATGAGCTCTACTCTTTATCCTAGTACACACGACCGAGAATCTCGTCAGGAAAAAAAGTCTTTTTTCTCTGACGAGATTCTTGACAAGAAACTTGTCCCGGCCGAGTGTACACACGCTCGATTCAAAAGAACCGCCGTTCTTTTGAATAGAACGAACGCGGTGTTGTCATCGACTACGACGAGTGTGCGCTCGTCACATTCGATGCTGTCGTCGCCATCTTGCTACACCCTACCTATGCCTAGGAAGCTACCACGCATGCGTCAAAGTCATTTCGAGCATGCGCGGGTTTCCAGGGCGACAGGTAAGCGTACACACTCTTGGGTTTCTCGTCAGGAAACAGGCCGACGAGAATCCAGACGAGAAAATAGAGAGCAGGTTCTCTATTTTTCTCGTTGAGATTCTGGCCAGTTTTCTTGACGAGAAACCCGAAAGCCTCGTACACACGCACGTTTTACTCAGCAAGAAAGCTCTGCCAGCAATTTTCTTGCTGGTTCTTGCCGAGAAAACCGGTTGTGTGTACGAGGCTTCAGTCACTCCGTTTCTTGTCAGCACATTATTGGATTGACTACTACTTCTTTTCACACTCCAGCTCTGCCAAGGACTGCAGGAGGCCAAATCAGGTGTTTACATCGCTTGCATTTCCAAAATACATTTAAATGATATATGAATGGGGACAGAGCTGCATTCATTGGCATCTTTTATATCAACTTTAAAATAAAACCCACTGAAAGCGACAAGGGGGGTACAATTTCTGCTGCGGCCACAAAGCAAGCCATCGTGGCAATAGCTGCTGCGTGGCTCCACCGCTAGTAATGAGCCCTAATTGCCGCTCTCCGGAACCTACAAGTGGGAATTCACATACTAAGGTGACAGGCGTTTTACTGCATTGTACAACAGCTGTCACCGCAAGGACACAGGAAACAATTATTTCCTATGTGTCCCATTCACATTGCAACTGTGTGACCAAGGCAGACACATACTGCATTTCATCGCAACGCACAGTGCCAAAATCACATGGCAATGTACTGCAGCGAAGCACATGCACGTTTTGTATACTACAAATAAAGTTTGTACAAGAAAAAAAAAAAAAGGAACCATGTGATGCATTGAATCGTGTACCGCACTGTCCCCTACCGCAGCCGGCAACGAAAAGTGAATCGCTCTGGCAGGTCTCCATTATAGTGTGAACTCACCCCAAGTCTTGTTGGGGGAAAAAAAAAAAACGTACCCATGCACATCTCCCAGATCAGCCACAGGCAGGAGAGCCTGTAGAGAGGCCAACACTGGCATGTAATCCCAACGACTGGAACAATTACCTGTGATTAGGCACAGATGTGAACCCCTGGATGCAAATTTACGGCACATCTGTCACTAACCGCCGGTAGTCACTCCATGTAAACAGCGTTAGCCTGTCATTCATCTGTCCAGGCTTCCTGTCCACAGCTGATCATATACCTGGCCAGACCCACTCGGATGAGACTCTGGCTTTGACCAATGATAGAGGACAACTGTTGCGTGTATAACATTCAAGTGTTTACATTGCAGTCTATGGCACTCAAGTCGCATAAAAGTCAGACCAAAGTAGCACAGGAACCTTTTTAACCACTTGCCTATCGGGCACTTTTACCCCCTTCCTGCCCAGGCCAATTTTCAGCTTTCAGCACTGTCACACTTTGAATGACCATTGCCTGGTCATGTAACAATGTACAATACCCATATGACATTTTTATCATTTTTTTTCACACATATAGAGCTTTCTTTTGGTGGTACTTAATCACTTCTGTTTTTATTTTTTGCTAAACAAAAACGAAGACCAAAGATTTAAAAAAAGAAAAAAAAAATTCTCATTCAACGATTTGCGCTGATGAGGCTGCACTGATGGACACTGGTAGGCGCCACTCATGGAGCAGGCACTGGTAGGCGCCACTCATGGAGCAGGCACCACTCATGGAGCAGGCACTGGTAGGAGCCACTCATGGAGCAGGCACTGGTAGGAGCCACTCATGGAGCAGGCACTGGTAAGAGCCACTCATGGAGCAGGCACTGGTAAGAGCCACTCATGGAGCAGGCACTGGTAAGAGCCACTCATGGAGCAGGCACTGGTAAGAGCCACTCATGGAGCAGGCACTGGTAAGAGCCACTCATGGAGCAGGCACTGGTAAGAGCCACTCATGGAGCAGGCACTGGTAAGAGCCACTCATGGAGCAGGCACTGGTAAGAGCCACTCATGGAGCAGGCACTGGTAAGAGCCACTCATGGAGCAGGCACTGGTAAGAGCCACTCATGGAGCAGGCACTGGTAAGAGCCACTCATGGAGCAGGCACTGGTAAGAGCCACTCATGGAGCAGGCACTGGTAAGAGCCACTCATGGAGCAGGCACTGGTAAGAGCCACTCATGGAGCAGGCACTGGTAAGAGCCACTCATGGAGCAGGCACTGGTAAGAGCCACTCATGGAGCAGGCACTGGTAGGCGCCACTCATGGAGCAGGCACTGGTAAGAGCCACTCATGGAGCAGGCACTGGTAGGAGCCACTCATGGAGCAGGCACTGGTAGGAGCCACTCATGGAGCAGGCACTGGTAGGCGCCACTCATGGAGCAGGCACTGGTAAGAGCCACTCATGGAGCAGGCACTGGTAGGAGCCACTCATGGAGCAGGCACTGGTAGGCGCCACTCATGGAGCAGGCGCCACTCATGGAGCAGGCACTGGTTGGCGCCACTCATGGAGCAGGCACTGGTTGGCGCCACTCATGGAGCAGGCACTGGTTGGCGCCACTCATGGAGCAGGCACTGGTTGGCGCCACTCATGGAGCAGGCACTGGTTGGCGCCACTCATGGAGCAGGCACTGGTTGGCGCCACTCATGGAGCAGGCGCCACTCATGGAGCAGGCACTGGTTGGCGCCACTCATGGAGCAGGCACTGGTTGGCGCCACTCATGGAGCAGGCACTGGTTGGCGCCACTCATGGAGCAGGCACTGGTTGGCGCCACTCATGGAGCAGGCACTGGTAGGCGCCACTCATGGAGCAGGCGCCACTCATGGAGCAGGCGCCACTCATGGAGCAGGCACTGGTAGGCGCCACTCATGGAGCAGGCACTGGTTGGCGCCACTCATGGAGCAGGCACTGGTTGGCGCCACTCATGGAGCAGGCACTGGTTGGCGCCACTCATGGAGCAGGCACTGGTTGGCGCCACTCATGGAGCAGGCACTGGTTGGCGCCACTCATGGAGCAGGCACTGGTAGGAGCCACTCATGGAGCAGGCACTGGTAGGAGCCACTCATGGAGCAGGCACTGGTAGGAGCCACTCATGGAGCAGGCACTGGTAGGAGCCACTCATGGAGCAGGCACTGGTAGGAGCCACTCATGGAGCAGGCACTGGTAGGAGCCACTCATGGAGCAGGCACTGGTAGGAGCCACTCATGGAGCAGGCACTGGTAGGAGCCACTCATGGAGCAGGCACTGGTAGGAGCCACTCATGGAGCAGGCACTGGTAGGAGCCACTCATGGAGCAGGCACTGGTAGGCGCCACTCATGGAGCAGGCGCCACTCATGGAGCAGGCGCCACTCATGGAGCAGGCGCCACTCATGGAGCAGGCGCCACTCATGGAGCAGGCGCCACTCATGGAGCAGGCGCCACTCATGGAGCAGGCGCCACTCATGGAGGAGGCGCCACTCATGGAGGAGGCGCCACTCATGGAGGAGGCACTGATAGGCACAGTTGGGACTGCACTGAGTCAGTGTACATGTCCCTTTACACAAGCCGGTTATTGGGTCTCTTCTCCTCATGCTATCAGCATGGGAAAGGAATGCCGATAACCAGCTTTTGTTTACATTGTGATCATCTGTGACTGTACACAGCTGATCACGTGGTAAAGAGCTGCCGATTGGCTCTATACCTCAATCTGTGATCAGTAATGTCCAGGAGACACGACCATCACAGAGCATGATGCCTGTGGGCACACGGTGGGATCATGGGAGGATATCATATGATGCCCTCCCAGAACTGGCCAGCAAGTAGTTAAAGTTGCTGCGACTTTAATTTGCACATATTTGAATGGTTGTCAATGTCATTGAAAACATGTCCAAAAGTCGCATGAACAGTCGCACAAGTGTAAAAGGAGCCCAATCAGCTGTGTGCATGAGCCCCAATTGTAGCTCATTTCTGATCTCGCTCTATGGCCTGCTTTGCATTAAATCACATGGGATCAATAAAGGAGTGTATTCAATTACTTTTGCCGTCCACGTAAAGTCTCATGTGGCGGGCATTGTGTTTAAAACCCGTCCTTTACAATAGAATACATTACTGGTCAGGGGCATGCGACTGAAAATGAAACACAGCAAAAGGCCGCCTCCGACCTGCTTTGTCTTCAATACAAAACATGTCCATAGGATGTGCTGTGTCACGGCCGCCATTAGGGGGGTACAGGCATTACACCTGTAAGGGGCCCTAATGTTCCCAGGGGCCCGGCCGCCCCCCGCTCTAATCTGGCAGCTGGAGAGAGGAGAGATGGGATGACACGGTCATTCTCTGCAGCAGCACCCTCCCCCCCGGTTCTCTTCTCCAGGGGGCCCATGCCTGAAGTTGTGTAGGGGGCCCCAAAATTTCTGATGGCTGCCCTGTGTCCACAGAAACTGCTCAGAACTGTCATCCATGTCATGGCCATCTCCTGACCTCAGACGTGCCAACACAAGGAAGAACCATTTGTCTGCATAACGTCCTAATCACGCTTCATCACACAAAACTCGCTTCTTAGCACCTTTCACACTGAGGCGCCTTACAGGCGTTTAAACGCTAAAAACAGCGCCACTCCAGTGTGAGAACCGAATGCTTTCACACTGGAGCGGTGCGCTGGCAGGACGCTAAAAAAAAGTCCTGCAAGCATCGTCTTTGGGGCGGTTTAGGAGCAGAGTATACAACGCTCCTAAAAACGCCCCTGCCCATTGAAATTAATGGGCAGTAGCGCTACACGGGCGCTTTTACCCCCCCCCCTTCTTCGGCTGCTAGTGGGGGTTAAAAGCTCCCAGTTAGCAGACGAAAAGCGCCGCTAAAAAACTATGGTAAATCGCCGCTAAAACTAGCGGGCGCTTAACCGCCAACGTCTTCACTGCCCCAATGTGAAAGTAGCCTCAGTGTTTTGTGGATGTGTGATAAACTGAGCGGATTTTGCGCGCATTTACAGAATATGTAAAAGTAAAAAATAAATTAAAAAAATGAAAGAAATAAAACTAATGCATGAAACATTTGCGGTGCCATTCGTTGATCTTGATTTTGCCTGCGCCAGTGAAATGGGACCTCCGGGCTTATTTATACTAAAACAGGCAGTGCTATGTGTTGTCACAATGACATCACACTTTTTTGTATTGTTTATATGAAGTGTCACAAAATGACATAAACACAAGTCTATGTCAGCATTTCTACAACACAATATTATCATTGTTCTGGTGTATATGGGAGGGAGTGAGGGAGAGATCCGGGCTCAGCACAGTACTACAGAGGTGACCGGTGATGAGTCTCCCCTCCACGTACATGACGTGCATGCAGTGCCCGGACCCCTCTCCCCGCCCCCCGCACATCACACACAATGACATCACACCTCGGGGAAAAGTTGGTGTGAAGTTGTCAGTCCCCGCCCCCTCCTCCTCCTCCTACCTTACTGAACACCTCCAGGTCATCGTCCTCATCAAAGCGCAGAGCCTCCGGGGACAGAGCGGAGAGGAGGGCGCTGTGCCCGGGACTCATACCGCCCGGAGATTCCGAGACACCCGCCGAGCCGGACTCCATCTATACCGACAGTCACAGCTGGAGAGGAGGGGGCGGGGATGGAAGTGACGTCAGGAGAGGGCGGGGTGGACTTCGCTTTTCTATTGCTGGATGGTTGTAGTGAGCAGAACGAGGAGTCAGCTATAGAGAAAGTACAGCGGTGTGTACTCCGCCACTGCTCTGCATGCCCCATTATACATCCCATACTCCGCCACCGCTCTGCATGCCCCATTATACATCCCATACTCCGCCACTGCTCTGCATGCCCCATTATACATCCCATACTCCGCCACTGCTCTGCATGCCCCATTATACATCCCATACTCCGCCACCGCTCTGCATGCCCCATTATACATCCCATACTCCGCCACCGCTCTGCATGCCCCATTATACATCCCATACTCTGCCACCGCTCTGCATGCCCCATTATACATCCCATACTCCGCCACTGCTCTGCATGCCCCATTATACATCCCATACTCCGCCACCGCTCTGCATGCCCCATTATACATCCCATACTCCGCCACCGCTCTGCATGCCCCATTATACATCCCATACTCTGCCACCGCTCTGCATGCCCCATTATACATCCCATACTCTGCCACTGCTCTGCATGCCCCATTATACATCCCATACTCCGCCACTGCTCTGCATGCCCCATTATACATCCCATACTCCGCCACCGCTCTGCATGCCCCATTATACATCCCATACTCCGCCACTGCTCTGCATGCCCCATTATACATCCCATACTCCGCCACTGCTCTGCATGCCCCATTATACATCCCATACTCCGCCACCGCTCTGCATGCCCCATTATACATCCCATACTCCGCCACTGCTCTGCATGCCCCATTATACATCCCATACTCCGCCACCGCTCTGCATGCCCCATTATACATCCCATACTCTGCCACCGCTCTGCATGCCCCATTATACATCCCATACTCCGCCACTGCTCTGCATGCCCCATTATACATCCCATACTCCGCCACTGCTCTGCATGCCCCATTATACATCCCATACTCCGCCACCGCTCTGCATGCCCCATTATACATCCCATACTCCGCCACTGCTCTGCATGCCCCATTATACATCCCATACTCCGCCACCGCTCTGCATGCCCCATTATACATCCCATACTCCGCCACCGCTCTGCATGCCCCATTATACATCCCATACTCCACCACCGCTCTGCATGCCCCATTATACATCCCATACTCCGCCACCGCTCTGCATGCCCCATTATACATCCCATACTCCGCCACCGCTCTGCATGCCCCATTATACATCCCATACTCTGCCACCGCTCTGCATGCCCCATTATACATCCCATACTCTGCCACTGCTCTGCATGCCCCATTATACATCCCATACTCCGCCACTACTCTGCATGCCCCATTATACATCCCATACTCCGCCACCGCTCTGCATGCCCCATTATACATCCCATACTCCGCCACTGCTCTGCATGCCCCATTATACATCCCATACTCCGCCACCGCTCTGCATGCCCCATTATACATCCCATACTCTGCCACCGCTCTGCATGCCCCATTATACATCCCATACTCCGCCACTGCTCTGCATGCCCCATTATACATCCCATACTCCGCCACTACTCTGCATGCCCCATTATACATCCCATACTCCGCCACCGCTCTGCATGCCCCATTATACATCCCATACTCCGCCACCGCTCTGCATGCCCCATTATACATCCCATACTCCGCCACCGCTCTGCATGCCCCATTATACATCCCATACTCCGCCACCGCTCTGCATGCCCCATTATACATCCCATACTCCGCCACCGCTCTGCATGCCCCATTATACATCCCATACTCCGCCACCGCTCTGCATGCCCCATTATACATCCCATACTCCGCCACTGCTCTGCATGCCCCATTATACATCCCATACTCCGCCACCGCTCTGCATGCCCCATTATACATCCCATACTCCGCCACTGCTCTGCATGCCCCATTATACATCCCATACTCCGCCACCGCTCTGCATGCCCCATTATACATCCCATACTCCGCCACCGCTCTGCATGCCCCATTATACATCCCATACTCCGCCACCGCTCTGCATGCCCCATTATACATCCCATACTCCGCCACTGCTCTGCATGCCCCATTATACATCCCATACTCCGCCACCGCTCTGCATGCCCCATTATACATCCCATACTCCGCCACTGCTCTGCATGCCCCATTATACATCCCATACTCCGCCACTGCTCTGCATGCCCCATTATACATCCCATACTCCGCCACTGCTCTGCATGCCCCATAATACATCCCATACTCCGCCACTGCTCTGCATGCCCCATTATACATCCCATACTCCGCCACTGCTCTGCATGCCCCATTATACATCCCATACTCCGCCACTGCTCTGCATGCCCCATTATACATCCCATACTCCGCCACTGCTCTGCATGCCCCATTATACATCCCATACTCCGCCACCGCTCTGCATGCCCCATTATACATCCCATACTCCGCCACTGCTCTGCATGCCCCATTATACATCCCATACTCCGCCACCGCTCTGCATGCCCCATTATACATCCCATACTCCGCCACTGCTCTGCATGCCCCATTATACATCCCATACTCCGCCACTACTCTGCATGCCCCATTATACATCCCATACTCCGCCACTGCTCTGCATGCCCCATTATACATCCCATACTCCGCCACTACTCTGCATGCCCCATTATACATCCCATACTCCGCCACCGCTCTGCATGCCCCATTATACATCCCATACTCCGCCACCGCTCTGCATGCCCCATTATACATCCCATACTCCGCCACCGCTCTGCATGCCCCATTATACATCCCATACTCCGCCACCGCTCTGCATGCCCCATTATACATCCCATACTCCGCCACCGCTCTGCATGCCCCATTATACATCCCATACTCCGCCACCGCTCTGCATGCCCCATTATACATCCCATACTCCGCCACTGCTCTGCATGCCCCATTATACATCCCATACTCCGCCACCGCTCTGCATGCCCCATTATACATCCCATACTCCGCCACTGCTCTGCATGCCCCATTATACATCCCATACTCCGCCACTGCTCTGCATGCCCCATTATACATCCCATACTCCGCCACTGCTCTGCATGCCCCATAATACATCCCATACTCCGCCACTGCTCTGCATGCCCCATTATACATCCCATACTCCGCCACTGCTCTGCATGCCCCATTATACATCCCATACTCCGCCACTGCTCTGCATGCCCCATTATACATCCCATACTCCGCCACTGCTCTGCATGCCCCATTATACATCCCATACTCCGCCACCGCTCTGCATGCCCCATTATACATCCCATACTCCGCCACTGCTCTGCATGCCCCATTATACATCCCATACTCCGCCACCGCTCTGCATGCCCCATTATACATCCCATACTCTGCCACCGCTCTGCATGCCCCATTATACATCCCATACTCCGCCACTGCTCTGCATGCCCCATTATACATCCCATACTCCGCCACTACTCTGCATGCCCCATTATACATCCCATACTCCGCCACCGCTCTGCATGCCCCATTATACATCCCATACTCCGCCACCGCTCTGCATGCCCCATTATACATCCCATACTCCGCCACTGCTCTGCATGCCCCATTATACATCCCATACTCCGCCACTGCTCTGCATGCCCCATTATACATCCCATACTCCGCCACTGCTCTGCATGCCCCATTATACATCCCATACTCCGCCACTGCTCTGCATGCCCCATTATACATCCCATACTCCGCCACCGCTCTGCATGCCCCATTATACATCCCATACTCCGCCACTGCTCTGCATGCCCCATTATACATCCCATACTCCGCCACCGCTCTGCATGCCCCATTATACATCCCATAATCCGCCACCGCTCTGCATGCCCCATTATACATCCCATACTCCGCCACCGCTCTGCATGCCCCATTATACATCCCATACTCCGCCACCGCTCTGCATGCCCCATTATACATCCCATACTCCGCCACCGCTCTGCATGCCCCATTATACATCCCATACTCCGCCACCGCTCTGCATGCCCCATTATACATCCCATACTCCGCCACCGCTCTGCATGCCCCAATATACATCCCATACTCCGCCACCGCTCTGCATGCCCCATTATACATCCCATACTCCGCCACCGCTCTGCATGCCCCATTATACATCCCATACTCCGCCACCGCTCTGCATGCCCCATTATACATCCCATACTCTGCCACTGCTCTGCATTCCCCATTATACATCCCATACTCCGCCACCGCTCTGCATTCCCCATTATACATCCCATACTCCGCCACCGCTCTGCATGCCCCATTATACATCCCATACTCCGCCACCGCTCTGCATGCCCCATTATACATCCCATACTCCGCCACCGCTCTGCATGCCCCATTATACATCCCATACTCCGCCACTGCTCTGCATGCCCCATTATACATCCCATACTCCGCCACTGCTCTGCATGCCCCATTATACATCCCATACTCCGCCACTGCTCTGCATGCCCCATTATACATCCCATACTCCGCCACTGCTCTGCATGCCCCATTATACATCCCATACTCTGCCACTGCTCTGCATGCCCCATTATACATCCCATACTCCGCCACTGCTCTGCATGCCCCATTATACATCCCATACTCCGCCACTGCTCTGCATGCCCCATTATACATCCCATACTCCGCCACTGCTCTGCATGCCCCATTATACATCCCATACTCCGCCACTGCTCTGCATGCCCCATTATACATCCCATACTCCGCCACTGCTCTGCATGCCCCATTATACATCCCATACTCCGCCACTGCTCTGCATGCCCCATTATACATCCCATACTCCGCCACTACTCTGCATGCCCCATTATACATCCCATACTCCGCCACCGCTCTGCATGCCCCATTATACATCCCATACTCCGCCACCGCTCTGCATGCCCCATTATACATCCCATACTCCGCCACCGCTCTGCATGCCCCATTATACATCCCATACTCCGCCACTGCTCTGCATGCCCCATTATACATCCCATACTCCGCCACCGCTCTGCATGCCCCATTATACATCCCATACTCCGCCACCGCTCTGCATGCCCCATTATACATCCCATACTCCGCCACCGCTCTGCATGCCCCAATATACATCCCATACTCCGCCACCGCTCTGCATGCCCCATTATACATCCCATACTCCGCCACCGCTCTGCATGCCCCATTATACATCCCATACTCCGCCACCGCTCTGCATGCCCCATTATACATCCCATACTCTGCCACTGCTCTGCATTCCCCATTATACATCCCATACTCCGCCACCGCTCTGCATTCCCCATTATACATCCCATACTCCGCCACCGCTCTGCATGCCCCATTATACATCCCATACTCCGCCACCGCTCTGCATGCCCCATTATACATCCCATACTCCGCCACCGCTCTGCATGCCCCATTATACATCCCATACTCCGCCACTACTCTGCATGCCCCATTATACATCCCATACTCCGCCACTACTCTGCATGCCCCATTATACATCCCATACTCCGCCACCGCTCTGCATGCCCCATTATACATCCCATACTCTGCCACCGCTCTGCATGCCCCATTATACATCCCATACTCCGCTACCGCTCTGCATTCCCCATTATACATCCCATACTCCGCCACTGCTCTGCATGCCCCATTATACATCCCATACTCCGCCACTGCTCTGCATGCCCCATTACACATCCCATACTCCGCCACCGCTCTGCATTCCCCATTATACATCCCATAATCCGCCACTGCTCTGCATGCCCCATTATACATCCCATACTTCGCCACTGCTCTGCATGCCCCATTATACATCCCATACTCCGCCACTGCTCTGCATGCCCCATTATACATCCCATACTCCGCCACCGCTCTGCATGCCCCATTATACATCCCATACTCCGCCACCGCTCTGCCTGCCCCATTATACATCCCATACTCCGCCACTGCTCTGCATGCCCCATTATACATCCCATACTCCGCCACCGCTCTGCATTCCCCATTATACATCCCATAATCCGCCACCGCTCTGCATGCCCCATTATACATCCCATACTCCGCAACTACTCTGCATGCCCCATTATACATCCCATACTCCGCCACCGCTCTGCCTGCCCCATTATACATCCCATACTCCGCCACTGCTCTGCATGCCCCATTATACATCCCATACTCCGCTACCGCTCTGCATGCCCCATTATACATCCCATACTCCGCCACCGCTCTGCATGCCCCATTATACATCCCATACTCCGCCACTGCTCTGCATGCCCCATTATACATCCCATACTCCACTGATTCTGACAATACTATAAACCCAGCACACACCTGTGCCACCAGTGTGCCCGTTTTCACAGCATACTAGCACATTATAAAAGACTTACCTTAAAATGAAGCCCTCTAGCAGTGGGCTGTCACCGCTGACAGGGCTTCTATCTTCACATGGTTTTCCTTCTAGGTTTGCAGACTCCGGCCATCTGATTGGCCGATGCCTGATGACGTCACTCCCGTGCATGCACGCAGGAGTCTCAGCCACGGCACACAGCTCTGAAGGAACGGCATGGGTATCCCTAGAGAATTTATTCATAAAAAAAATCAGTAAAATACTACTCACAAACATGTGATGAATAAAAAGCTTGTGAAGACCACTTGGATGTGGCAATCAATCATAGAGCTGATAGTCTCCAGAAATCAGAACCACTGCTGGTGCGCCCTTTTCTTTTTATCTTTTCTGTGACATATTGGTATTGGCCTGATTTGGGCAATTTGATGTAATCAATCTGAAGTCTTTATAGGAAAAGTGGCTTTTCCAAATGTATTTGTGTTACTCTGGTTGGTTTTCCTGGGTTATTTCTGGCACAAATTATGCTCTCCTCAACAAAGTCTTGATATGTGTTTCTTAATATGTCTCTCCATTGCCTTAGGGCCTACATGACCTGGGCCATGGGCTAGTTGCATGATCATCTTCTCTGTTTGAGGTGGGACACATATTCTATTTTCATTGCACAAGAGTCCATCTTGGTCCTTCTTTGCGCCGCCCCTTTTCAATGTTTTTATTCCAATCATTAGGTGCAGATTCTTGCAATTTCCTAATCCGTTCTTTCGCCTTCTGTATTTGTCCTCTTCTTTTCCTCCAATCTCTTGGAGCTTCTTCTTCTTCCTTTGCAAAATCAGTAATTAGGGTCATGATTGGTTTCATTGGTGTTTCAGCGGTCTTTCTAGCAGTATGATCAGCCAGCTGCTTTCCTTTTTTCTTCTTCCATGGTTTGTCCTCCAGTATGTGCCTTGACCTTCAGGATGGCTACTTCATTTGGGAGTGTGACTGCTTCAAAAAGTTCTTGAACATATTTCCAGTCTTGAATTGGTTCTTCTGCAGCAGTTGTGAGTCCTCTGTTCTTCCATATTGGTCCATATTTATGGATTACTCCGAGAGTATACTTGCTATCAGTGTAGATGGTGGCGGTTTGATCTTTTGCGGCCTCACAGACTCTGGTGAGTGCTACCACTTTGGCAATCTGCGCTAAAAGTGATGGAGGGAGTAGCCGGATTTCAATCACTTCTCCCAATGTTGTCACCGCATATGCCGTTCTTGGGACTACATCTTTGTACAGGTGTGACCTGTCTACAAACAGGATCAGATCAGGATTTTCAAGAGAAGTGTAGGTTACTGGGGAGATTTGCTGCATTTGTTCTTCCATGAGTTCCAAGCAGATGTGGTCACCCTCCTCTTCAAGGTCTTCTTCTTCCTCTAGAAAAAAGCTGTCAGGATTGATTGTAGTACATCTTTTCTCCTATTACCTTCCAGGACGGCACACCTGAGAGATGAGGGCTCCTCCCCATAGGAAACACAATCAATTGACAGCTTGTTATAAGTCCCCACCCTTCCCCTTGATCCCCAGTTTTGATTGTGTTTCTCCCGAACACAGCGAAATGTTTGTTTTTTGTTTTAAGACCAAATGACCGGGGAGGGTCTCATGGTACCCCTGTTGAGACAGGTTTTAGGGAGGCCGGGAGGGCTGAACTAACCTGTAGGCTCGGTCCTTCTCACAGGTCGCCTCAAGTGTGCAACAGCGCTCTGGCCGCAGGGAGTGCGCGCCATCGCTGTATTGCATAAAACCACCGTCTTCGGCCGCTCTCTTCACTTCCGGGTTCCCAATTGCAGGAAGCACTGCACTCCAAGCCTTGTTCTGGAAACGACCGTATCACAGGAAGCGGACGGCGAAGGAGGTACAGCACAACCAGGAAGTGTTAGAAATGCTGGGAGACAGCGTGGAGAGCGGCGTGGAACAGAGCAAGGTGGTGGAGAGTGGTCGGCTCACTGTACTAGCCCCTCTAGCAGTACCAGCAGACCAGGACCCAGCCAACCTTTTCATGGAACAAGAGGAAGGGAAGGCGACTACAACTGCGGGCAGATCCAGGTCGGGGCCCCTGAGTACAAACCCCCCTTGGAAAGAGAGAAGGAAAAGGGGGTGAGAGGTCTGGCTTCCAGGGGTCTGAGAATCCCTAGGACAGCCAGAACAGGACTGGGATTCACCATTCACCTTATCCTTTCCTCCTCCCCAGTACAAACCCGCAGTTAAGGGGAAGACAGAGTAATGTCATGTACATGTGTTATATCTCTCGTCTTACAGAGTCCCCAGCGGAGCCCAGGAGGCTCCAGATAAACAACCTCCTGCTGCTACTACAGGGCATAGCTCCTCAAAAAAAAAAAAAAAAATGGTTACTGTAAGGATAAACTCCCACTCAAAGCCCTTTTGCTATAAATGCATTAATAATGTACCAGGGAGGCTTCTGCAATGATCTGTAAGGATAAACTCCCACTCAAAGCCCTTTTGCTATAAATGCATTAATAATGTACCAGGGAGGCTTCTGCAATGATGAGAAAATGTCTCTCATCTATGCAGACAGAAGTGCTGCCAACAGTCAAAGCTTTCTGTGAAGCCGCCGGGCAGTCATTAACCCAAGGTCCTGACATAGAGGAGCTTACCCCTAGAGAAGGCCCATCCTCCCAGGAAAGCCTCTTCGGAGTGGGACCTAGTGCCCTTCTCCCACCCTCACAATCACTCCCTCTAGCCCAGGTAGAGGAAGAAAAGGAGGACGGGGAGGATATGGAAAGCCAGGCCAGGTCAGAACACAGCTCAGAGGGGGAGTTGGATCTAGACCTGTTAAACCAGATTCAGGAGGATGCAAGGTTAACAGGATCTGGATGGACTCCGGTGGCCCCGGAGCATGTGACTGTGACATCATGGGAGCATGTGACTGTGACGTCATGAGAAGCCTATATTAATTTGGAGCGGAGCGAACAGCCAGTATTACAGCGGGAGGAAGCGACGAGTCAACATCGAGGAGGAGAAGAGAGAAGAAGACAGTGACGGGAAGACCGGCCCCTCCACTAGCAAAAGAGCTGGAAGAAGATAGTGGAGGGGCCGGCAGAAGGACAACAGAGAGCCAGACGAGACGACGGGAAGACCGGGCCTCTCCGCTAGCAAAAGAGCTGGAAGAAGATAGCGGAGGCCCGGCGGAAGAAAGAACCAGAGAGCAAGAGAAGAACCGGAGAGCGGGAGAAGAAGAAGGCGATGGAGAAGACCAGGCCTTGCTAGCAAAAGAGCTGGAAGAAGATAGCGGAGGCCCGGCAGAAGAAAGAACTGGAGAGCACGGAGACCCCCGGAGCTGTGCAATAAATTAATTTAAAAAGCTGTGTGTGTTTTTTATTGACATTTATTTTCCACCAGGTGAATGGGTAGGGGTACGATGTACCCCATACTCATTCGCATAGGGTGGGGGGCCAGGATCTGGGGGCCCCCTTATTAAAGGGGGCTCCCGGATTCCGATAAGCCCCCCGCCCGCAGACCCCGAAAACCAACGGCCAGGGTTGTCGGGAAGAGGCCCTGTCCTCATCAACATGGGGACAGGGTGCTTTGGGGTGGGGGGGCCGCAGGTCGCCCCCCTGTCCCAGAGAACCAAACGCCCCATGTTGAGGGCATGCGGCCTAGTACGGTTCAGGAGGGAGGGGGGCGCTCTCTCGTCCCCCCCCTCTTCCCCTGCGGCCTGCCAGGTTGCATGCTCGGATAAGGGTCTGGTTTGGATTTTGGGGGGACCCCCACGCCGTTTTTTCGGCATAGGGGTTTCCCTTCAAATCCAGACCCAAGGGCCTGGTATGCTCCTGGAGGGGGAACCCATGCCGGTTTTTAATTTAAAATTTGGCCTGGAGTTCCCCCTCAAGAGCAGCACAGCACAAGTCGCATGCCAAAGTCGGATCATGCAAGACTGCGGTCCGACTTTGATCCGACTTCAATGATAGTCAATGGGCTGAAGTCGGATCAAAGTCGGACCAAAGTAGTACAGGGAGCATTCTCAAAGTCGGACCGACATGTGTCGGACCAGTTAAGACGGCTCCCATAGGGAAACATTCATTTTCACACGTCATGCGACATGAGCTCCCAATGTCGGAGCGTTTGTTGCCCCAGTGTGAACCCGGCCTTAATTGATCTCTGGGTCTGTGCTCGTTAAGACCTTAGATGCTTGGGAGGCTTGGACTCGCTCCAACCTGTGTGTGGGCTAGCTACACCTACTCAGACTTATGCAGTAGTAGAATAGCAGCTACCACTACTGTGGTATATTCACACACCTCATGCCGCGTACACACGATCATTATTCACGGCGGTTAAAAAAACGCCGTGAATAATGACAGGAAAAACGAGGGAACCGCTTGGTTCCCTACACACGGTCGTTTTTCCCGTCGTTTTTTCTCTTGACGAGAAAAACGACCGTCTGTGGGCTCCGCGGCAGTGTCTCCCTATGGGAAAACTGCCGCGGAAAAAAATGCTGGACAAAACGATGAGAAAATTTAGAACATGTTCTAAATTTTCTCGGCGTTTTTTATGCCGTTTTTCTAGACGAGAAAAACGACATAAAGCCCACAGACGATCGTTTTTCTCGGCGAAAAAAAAAAATGCAGTTTTTCTCGTCGAGAAAAGCGGTCGTGTGTACGCGGCATCAGACTTCCATTATTTGGAACTACCATGTTCCTTCACTGGTGGGTGAAGGATTCGTTTCTGGAGTTCAGGCTATGCCTAGGATAGATTGTTGGTCTGACCACGCATCAGAAATGCACAGCATTGGAAGTTTGTTTTGTGTCTTTTCTGTTATATAACTATCTTATTGCTCACTAGAAATGCATAATATTGATTATGTGACTGTACACTGTTGCTTATCAGAAACGCATAACATTGAATTGTTAGTGACACTTCTATTATATAACCGTACACTATTGCTAATCAGAAATGCACAACATTGAACTGTCAGCGACATTTCTGTTGGTTATATGACTGTACAAGGTTGCTATTCAGAAACGCACAACATTGAATTATTGTTAGTGACATTTCTTTTGGCTATATGACTGTACACTGTTGCTAATCAGTAACACACGACATTGAGTTACTGATAGCGTCATTTCTGTTGGTTAGATGACTGTACAAGTTTGCTAATCGGAAACGCACAACATTGTATTATTGGTAGTGACATTTCTGTGGGTTATGCGACTGTACGCTGTTGCTATTCAGAAATGCACAGCATTAAGTTTTTTTTTTCTAGTGACATTTCTGTTGGTCATATGACTCTACAAGGTTGCTATTCAGAAACGCACAGCATTGAGTTTTTGCTAGTGACATTTCTGTTGGTTATATGACTGTACAAGTTTACTAATCAGAAATGCACAACATTGAATTGTCAGCGGCATTTCTGTTGGTTATATGACTATACAAGGTTGCTATTCAGAAACGCACAACATTGAATTATTGTTGGTGACAGTTCTGTTGGATATATGACTGTACACCATTGATTATCAGAAACACATGACATTGAGTTACTGATAGCGACATTTCTGCCGGTTATATGACTGTGCAGTGTAATCAGAAGTGCACAACGTTGAATTATTGTTGGTGACATTTCTGTTTTATGTCTATACCCTGTTGTTAATCAAAAGTGTGTTAGTGCCACTCTCTATGACTGCACGTGGTCTAGCACCAGCAATACACAACTGAGGTCGCATGTCTCTTTTCTGTTGTCATACTGGCTATGAGACTGGATTTTCTTGATCATCAGAAATGCACAATGTGTTAGTTTAATTTTTGTTGGTTATATAACCGTACTGCGTTCGGTATCAGGAATACACAACACCGATGTCGTTCTTGTCCTTCTGTCTTACATCTATTACCTTTGTTTGCTGTACATCAGAAAAACACAGCAGTGGAAGGTCTCTGTGTCTTCTGTTTTTCATATTAATTCCTTAGAAAGACACCATATTTGCTAATGTTCTTTCTGTTGGATGTATGACCTTAACTTATTCAGCATCAGAAGCACACATTTGAAGATTGTGTCCTTTCTCTTTGCTTAGGTTATATGGTATCTTAATACGTATTAGAAATGCACAACATTTTACGTTTTGGTTTGTGTCTTCTCTGTTCTACAGGTGACTGTATATCAGAAAATACAACAGTGAAGGCAGGGTGTGTCTTCCTGTTTGGTATTCCATATAAAGCTTGAGCTTGCTACCCTTCAGAAATACAAGATTTATGGCCTGTATATATGTGATATTAATTATATATTTGTCACTTTTATTTCAGACCTTTGTTTCCATGCACATGGAATGAACAGGATTTCTGACTGCAAAAAATTGAGTCCATTACATTCAGGCATGCCAGAAGCATTCCCTAGACCTGAACCCAGTAGGGTTATAGGATGCCGGAAGAAGGTCATAAAATCACCTATCATGATTTTTTTGTAAGAACTAGGGAGTTATGCTCATAGGAGGTTTTGGCTTGAAGATGCAGCATCAGAACTTATCTGACCGGTTCACCCAATCCGATAAGTTTACAGCTCGGCAGGTATCCTTCATGTCACCCCCTTGGACGAACTGGATGTGACTAACCAAAATTCATCTTTTTACTCCTACTATAGAATTAATTCCCTGTAGTAGGGATCTGCTTAACTTAACACTCATTGGTACCAAGAGGCACCCATTGGTGCTTGGAGTGGATTACGGTCTCAGACACCTGATATTTATGAAATAGTTACTCTCAGTTCTTACCAGGCTCCTTCCTGCTTAGTTTTAATGCATCTACCCGCAGGGTTATAAAGAGCCTGGGGATATAGAACACTTTCACATCTGACATGTCAGCATTCAGATGGGAAGAAAACCAGAAGTTGGGTATGCTTGGTTACATACCTGTAAAGTCCTCTGAGCCCAAGGAATAAGCTTCCCTTAATCTATTATCCTTAAGTGGGTTTTTCCTTTTCACCATGGCTATGGCAAACAAATAAAAAGGGGACCCACAAGGATTATTTGTCAGGAAGCCTCTTTCTATATTGTTCTCCTGAACAGACTAGTAGTTTAAAACCAGATGTTCTTTGTTGACCAAAGTAGTTCCTTGTTTCACAGAACAAATCTCTGATTAGTTTTTTTGGTGGTCCTATGCAGCAGTTACAGACATTATTGACCACGATTGCTAGAAAGTTGACTCAGTCAATCTAGGATACCTTCATCACACACTAGGGAGTAGAGGTAAAAGAATTCAAGTCAAAATCTGACATTTAGCAGAAAGGCCTTGCAGGCAGGGGTCCCACCCTAAAGTAGGCCTGTGGTTCCTTTATTATCCTCTCAGGTGTGCTGTCCTGGAAGGTGATAGGAGAAAACCTATGTTAGACTTACCGGTAACTGTATTTCTACGAACCTTCCAGGACGGCAGGCCTACTTCCCGCCCTATGTGGAGGGAAAGATAAGCTAAACGCTAATTGGTAAGTTTTTATTTGCTGCATGTTTTGTATAGACTGTTAGAGGCTGATTCATCCTTACAATTGCAACCTTTTCAAAGAGGGATTCCACCCGCAGCTTTTTTTTTTTTTTTTAAAGTCAGCAGCTACAAACACTGTAGCTGCTGACTTTTTTAATAAGGACACTTACCTGTCCTACTCGCCTGCAAAGTCAGCCACCCCTAGGCCGATCCCTCGATCCTGACAGCTCCCGGCGCCGCCATCCTCAGCAAGGGAAACAGGCAGTGAAGCCGTGCAGCTTCACTGCTCGTTTCCTACTGCACATGCAACGAGCCGCGCAGCGTTTTGTGAATGGGATACACACAGTTCCCAGAAGGCAGCACGCCCCATTCACCAGAAGACACCGCGAGTAAGACGGAGGAAGAAGACCTGTCGCGGACGATGAAGAGGAAGATTAGGGACTTCCGCGTAGCAACCGGTATTTCTGGTGAGTAAAAAATATTTTTTTTTTCAATTTTTTTAATTTTTGGTAAAAAAAAAAAATTCAGGGTGGAACTCCACTTTAACTAGTAATGCAGTGGCTACAACTGCTTTTACACAGGTTGGTGTTCCTTGGAGGATTGAAACCAGTTGTATGCTTTCATAGACCCAGGGCTTTATTTCTCAGAGAATAGGTGCAGGTACTCCCCTCTTCCAAGTCACCCTTTGTCTCCGCCCCCTAACCACCTCTGAGCACTGTCCCTTGGTTCCACCCCTTACCCACCTTCCAGTACCACCCTTTTTTAGAGAAAACCGATCCAAGTATCATTTTTTGGTGCTAAGTAAGCTGTATAAAATTTTCAAAATAGATCCCCTGCAGCCAGCAACAATAGCCCCCAAAGGAACAATAGATTTCCCAGGAGCAATAGCCCCCCCCCCCGCAACAACAGATCGCAGCAACAATAAAAAAAACATAAACAAAATACAACAGATTTACCCCATAAGCAATACGCCCCCACCAGCAACAGTAGACCTCCCAACAACCAGCCTTAATAGACACTACAGCAGCCAGCAAAAATAGACCCATCCCTCAACAGTAGATCGCTCCCAGCAACATAAGAGTCCCCAGCAACAATAGACCCCTCCCTCAAGAGTAGACCCGTCCAAGCAACATAAGACCACCCAACAACATTAGACCCCTTCCTCAACAATGGATCCCTCAGCAGCCACCATCAATGGACTTTCCAGTACACCCCTGCACCCCTTGTCATTAAAAACATTGAGTTCTGGAGGTGCCGGAACTGCGCTCTCCCGCGTTCCTGCTGAAAAACCCTGCATAGACCACTATGTGTGTTCCTGATGGTGACCTCTGTGTGTTTTTTATTGCCTGTGGCTCCCTTGGCAGAGCAATGCAGTTGGAAGGGTTTGTTTTTAGTCAGGCAATTTGAGGGCAGGCGCAACCTGGATATCAGCTTTTGACTGAAGACCTTCTCCAGTTCCTTTGTCCATTCAAAGGGTGTGGTTGAGGCAGTATACAAGGGCTTAAACTTGGTGTTATCATCTGGTATCCATTGTCTCAACGACCTCAATGATCTGTCTAATTGGGCGACTATGTGGCAGATGAGGTTTAATGTTGATAAATGTAAAGTTATGCACTTGGGGGCTAAGAATATGAATGCATCATACATACTAGGGGGAGTACAACTGGGGGGGATCCGTAGTGGAGAAGGATCTGGGGGTTTTGGTAGATCATAAGCTCAATAATGGCATGCAATGCCAAGCTGTGGTTTCCAAAGCGAGCAAAGTCCTTTCTTGTATTAAGAGAGGTATGGACTTCAGAGAGAGAGATATAATTTTTCCCCTGTTCAAATCATTAGTAAGACCTCATCTGGAATATGCAGTTCAGTTTTGGGCACCAGTTCTCAAAAAGGATATCAGAACTGGAGAAAGTGCAGAGAAGGGCAACCAAACTCATAAGAGGCATGGAGGAGCTCAGCTATGAGGAAAGATTAGAGGAACTGAATTTATTCACTCTTGAGAAGAGGAGAATAAGGGGGGATATGATTAACATGTACAAATATATAAGGGGTCCATATAGTGAACTTGGTGTTGAGTTATTCACTTTATGGTCAACACAAAAGACAAGGGGGCACTCTTTACGTCTAGAGGAAAAGAGATTTAATCTCCAAATACGGAAAGGTTTCTTCACAGTGATGCCGCGTACACACGATAATTTTTCACGTCGTGAAAAATTACATTTTTTGTTTTCAATAAGAAAAACGACCGTGTGTGGTCTTTTTGTCATTTTTCACGACGTGAAAAACGGCATTAAAAACGACGAGAAAAATTAGAACATGTTCTAATTTTTCTCGTCGTTTTTCCTGACATTTCTTCCGCGGCAGTGTTTCCCATAGGGAAACACTGCCGCGGAGCCCATAGACGATCGTTTTTCTCGTCATTTTAAAAAATGACGAGAAAAATGACCGTGTGTGGGGAACAAGCTGTTCCCTCGTTTAAAATGTCATTATTCACGGCGGTTTTTTAACCGCCGTGAATAATGATCGTGTGTACGCGGCATGAGAGCTGTGAAAATGTGGAACAGACTCCCTCCAGAGGTGTTTCTGGCCAGCTCAGTAGATTGCTTTAAGAAAGGTCTGGATACTTTCCTAAATGTACATAATATAACTGAGTACTAACATTTATAGGTAAAGTTGATCCAGGGTAAATCCAATTGCCTCTCGGGAATCAGGAAGGAATTTTTTCCCCTGATGTAGCGAATTGGATCATGCTCTGCTGGGTTTTTTTGCCTTCCTCTGGATCAACTGTGGGTATAGAATTGGGTATATGGGATTGTACGATATTTTTTATTTTATTTTATTTTTTTATTTTTTTATGGTTGAACTGGATGGACTTTGTCTTTTTTCAACCTGACTAACTATGTAAATATGTCTCACATATGACATGATCCCAATGAATTCTCTGAGTTGCTTGTGATTTTTTTTTTTTAGCGGAAGCATCTTTATTATTGTCCGTTTTCTTTCAATCTCAATGTGTTTGGTTCCACGGCCTAGAAAGTGATCAAGGAATTTCACATGAGGTCTGTACCTTTTTTCTTTGACAGTCTGCAATTCTGTTCACTGAGATATTTCAACAAGAGAATCTTGTTCACAATGTTCTTTGGTATCTGAGCCTCTTGGCAAGATGGCCAATTTTATTATAATTTAAACATTTCCAGAGTTCTCGTTAAAAAACACATTATCTTGAGCTGTAAAAGTATTACGTCAAGGGTGTGACCGAAAGTCGTCCTGGATGGCAACCTGAACTCTCAAAAATCTCTCAGCCCATAACCTAACGACACTTTTGGGGATTTTGCACTACACCTATATGGGCGGCTCCAGGACAACCGGCTCTACCAAGGCCCGGGGATCATCACAACCCCCTACTTCCAGCCGTCGGACATGCCGCCGGGCGTAACAGACAAAATGTCGCCGGACGCCTCCTCCTCCCGCAACTGGGCCTCCACGCAGCTCTCCCCCTCTGCTCCAGCGCACCGCCGGACCTCGACAGACCCTCCGATGACGGCAACAGGGTGGGGATTAGAGATGTCCCGAACTATTCGCCGGCGAATAGTTCCCGGCGAACATAGCTTGTTCGCCGCGGCGGGCGAACATATGCGATGTTCGGTCCGCCCCCTATTCGTCATCATTGAGCAAACTTTGACCCTGTACCTCACAGTCAGCAGACACATTCCAGCCAATCAGCAGCATACCCTCCCTCCCAGACCCTCCCACCTCCTGGACAGCATCCATTTTAGATTCATTCGGAAGCTGCAGTCTTAGTGAGAGGAGGGACAGTGTAGCTGCTGCTGATTTAATAGGGAAATCTTTAGCTAGGCCGGTGTATTCAGTGTCCACTCCAGTCCTGAAAGACTCATCTGATCCCTGCTGTCAGGACAGCGTCCTGACAGCACCCCAAAAAGCCCTTTTTAGGGCTAGTACATCAGTCTGCTTATTTTTTTTCCTCTGTAATTTAATTGCAGTTGCCTGCCAGCGTGTGTGTATTCAGTGTCCACTCTAGTCCTGAAAGACTCATCTGATCTCTGCTGTAAGGACAGCGTCCTGACAGCACCCCAAAAAGCACTTTTTAGGGCTAGTACATCAGTCTGCTTTTTTTTTTTTTCCTCTGTAATCTAATTGCAGTTGCCTGCCAGCGTGTATGTGTCAGGCTCACAGTGTATACTGTGCCCACTTGCCCAGTGCCACCACCCATATATCTTGTGTCACAGTAGGTTACATTTAAAAAAATAAATACATTTTTGACTGCAATAGAATAGCAGTCAGTTGTCTGCCAGCATGTGTGTCAGGCCTACAGCGTCTACTCTGCCAACTTCTGCCAGTGCAAAGTGCCACTCATATCTGGTGTCACAGTAGCTTGCACGCATAGTACAACTAAACGAATCAAAAAAAAAAAAAGGCAGAGGTAGGCCACCCCGCAGGGGCCGTCGTGGTCGTGGTGCTGTGATTCCCTTTGGCCCTAGAATAATGCCCAGTGTTTAGAGGCCACGTACCCTGAACTCGAAAAGTTCTAAGGACATAGTTGTCTGGCTAACACAGGACACCCAAACTTCTACAGCTTCCGGCACCTCTCAAGTTACCACTCACCCGCCTGCCGCCACCACCAGCACTAGCACCACAGCTGCTTCACTTGATCTGTCAGAGGAGTTATTTACACATGAGTTGGAAGAAATGACTGATGCGCAACCATTATTGCCAGAGGATGTAGATAAAAGGGATATGTCTCAGTCAGGCAGCATTACACACATGGACGTACGGTGTGATGATGATGATGTTGTACCCGCTGCTGCTTCCTTTGCTAAATTGTCAGATACAAGTGAAGCGGTTGATGATGACGATGTGTCCGTGGATGTCACGTGGGTGCCCGCTCGAAGAGAAGAACAGGGGGAAAGTTCAGATGGGGAGACAGAGAGGAGGAGGAGACGAGTTGGAAGCAGGGGTAGGTCGTCACAAGAAGCTAGTGGCACAGTAAGACAGCATGTATCGGCACCCGGGGTCAGCCAGACAGCACGCCAATCAACGCATGCTGTTGCCACCACCAGAATGCCGTCATTGCAAAGCTCAGCAGTGTGGCATTTTTTTTGTGTGTCTGCCTCTGATAACAGCGATGCCATTTGCAACCTGTGCCAAAAGAAACTGAGTGGTGGGAAATCCAACACCCACCTAGGTACAACTGCTTTGCGAAGGCACATGATCGCACATCACAAACGCCTATGGGATCAACACATGATGACGAGTACAAGCAGCACACAAGCTCAAAGCCACCATTCTCCTCCTGGTCCAGCATCTTCAGCAACGTCAACCACTGCTGTCCTCCTTGCCCCCTCTCAACCATCCGCCACTCCGTCTCTTGCCTTGAGCAGTTCCTGCTCATCTGCCCACAGTCAGGTGTCTGCCAAGGACATGTTTGAGCGTAAGAAGCCAATGTCACAGAGTCACCCCCTTGCCCGGCGTCTGACAGCTGGCTTGTCGGAACTCTTAGCCTGCCAGCTTTTACCATACAAGCTGGTGGAGTCTGAGGCCTTCAAAAAATTTGTAGCTATTGGGACACAGCAGTGGAAGGTACCCGGCTGAAATTTCTTTTCACAAAAGGCAATCCCCAACCTGTACTCTATTGTGCAAAAGGAAGTCATGGCATGTTTGGCACACAGTGTTGGGGCAAGGGTCCATCTGACCACTGATACCTGGTCTGCAAAGCATGGTCAGGGCAGGTATATCACCTACACTGCGCATTGGGTAAACCTGCGGACGGCTGCCAAGCATGTAATGCGTGGCTCTGCAGAGGAGTTGGTGGTGACACCGCCATGACTTGCAGGCAGGCCTGCTGCCGCCTCCTCTACTCCTCCTACTCCATCCTCTTCGATAACCTCCTCGGCTGAGTCCTCTTCTGCTGCTGCATCTTGCTCCACATCAACTGCACCCCCCCAGCTCCCCAGGGGCTATTCAACATCCCGGATACGACCGTGTCACACCGTCTTGGGGTTGACTTGCCTGAAAGCAGAGAGTCACACCGGACCAGCACTCCTGTCCGCCCTGAACGCAAAGGTGGATCAGTGGCTGACTCCGCACCAACTGGAGATCGGCAAAGTGGTGTGTAACAACAGAAGCAATTTGTTGGCGGCATTGAATTTGGGCAAGTTGACACATGTGCCGTGCATGGC
Source organism: Rana muscosa (assembly GCA_029206835.1). Taxonomy (NCBI): domain Eukaryota; kingdom Metazoa; phylum Chordata; class Amphibia; order Anura; family Ranidae; genus Rana; species Rana muscosa. The sequence goes on from CM055120.1 coordinate 153,563,162, forward strand.
ACATGTGTTGAATCTGATTGTACAACGCTTTGTGCATAAGTACCCAGACTTACAGGACGTCCTCAAGCAGGCCAGGAAGGTGTGTGGCCATTTCAGGCATTCCTACATGGCCATGGCGCACTTTTCAGATATCCGGCGGCGAAACAACATGCCAGTGAGGCGCTTGATTTGCGACAGCCCGACACGTTGGAATTCAACACTCCTAATGTTTGACTGCCTGCTCCAACAAGAAAAAGCCGTCAACGAGTATTTGTATGACCGGGGTGCTAGGACACCCTCTGCGCAGCTGGGAATTTTTTTGCCACGTTACTGGACGCTCATGCGCAATGCCTGTAGGCTCATGCGTCCTTTTGAGGAGGTGACAAACCTAGTCAGTCGCACTAAAGGCACCATCAGCGACATCATCCCATTTGTTTTCTTCCTGGAGCGTGCCCTGCGAAGAGTGCTGGATCAGGCCGTAGATGAGCGTGAAGAGGAAGAGGAAGAGTTGTGGTCACCATCACCACCAGAAACAGCCTTATCAGCATCGCTTGCTGGACCTGCGGCAACGCTGGAAGAGGAGTCTGAGGAAGAGGAGTCTGAGGAAGAGGAGTCTGAGGAAGAGGGGGAAGACCAACCACAGCAGGAATCCCAGGGTTCTCGTTGTCACCTATCTGGTACCCGTGGTGTTGTACGTGGCTGGGGGGAAGAACAGACCTTCAGTGAGATCAGTGAGGACGAGGAACGGGACCTGAGTAGCTCGGCATCCAACCTTGTGCAAATGGTTCCTTTCATGCTGTCGTGCCTGTTGAGGGACCCTCGTATAAAAAGGCTGAAGGAGAACGACCTGTACTGGGTGGCCACGCTACTAAACCCCCGGTATAAGCAGAAAGTGCCTGAAATGTTACCGAATTACCGGAAGTCGGAAAGGATGCAGCAGTTCCAAAATAAATTCAAAAGTATGCTTTACACAGCGTATAAGGGTGATGTCACAGCACAACGGGAATCTAACAGGGGAAGAGGTGAAAGTAATCCTCCTCCTACCACGACCACGCCAACAAGGACAGGACGCTTTACAGACGTGTTGTTGATGGAGGACAGGCAGAGCTTTTTAAGTCCCACGCACGCCACAGCCCTTCAGGGTCCACCCTCAGAGAACGACTCGACCGACAGGTAGCAGACTACCTTGCCTTAACTGCAGATATCGACACTCTGAGGAGCGATGAACCCCTTGACTACTGGGTGTGCATGCTTGACCTGTGGCCTGAGCTATCCCAATTTGCGATAGAACTTCTGGCCTGCCCCGCTTCAAATGTCCTTTCAGAAAGGACCTTCAGTGCAGCAGGAGGTATTGTCACTGAAAAGAGAAGTCGCCTAGGTCAAAAAAGTCTAGATTACCTCACCTTTTTTAAGATGAATGAGGCATGGATCCCGAAGGGACTGACAGTGGGCGATACATTTGACTAAAAAAGGCTTGATGAGATGAGCTGCCTTGGGCTAAAAATGGTCCACACGCTGCTGTATTTTATCTCTGCATGCCGGATGACTTGCGTGACTTATCCGCCACCAACTAGGGTTCAAGCCTGTCAGGTCACCTGTGGCCAGATGACAGATTCACACCGTAGGAGGACAGGAGTGCACCACAAGATAGTGAACCCTATGGCTGACTGCTGCGGATAGGAAACTGGGTGGTTGTGGAAAGCGGGACCAGAGGAGCACAACCAGAATCCACAGGAAGCTAGAGCTGAGATTCCCCAGGGCGCGGAGTCTAAGACCCAGCAGGTCTTCACCAGAGCCTCTAGTGGTGAGGATGTTGCGCTGCAGCTAGGTCCAGGTCGCGGCCCCTAGAATCTACTAGCTCACCCCCCGTAGGGTAAGAGGGAAAGAGGGGAAGCAGCAGCACAGGATACAAGAATAGCAAAGGACAAGCCGAAGGTCAAGGGTCACAAGCAGACAGGGATAGTCAGGAACAAGCCAATATCGTAACAGAGAGACAGGCGTAGCACACGGCAGGCAGGAACCCAAACACACAATGCTTAACAAACACGTTGATCAGCAAAGCAGGCTTGCAGTGCACAGGTTAATATAGTGTTCTGTGATAGGGCCTGGGGTGGAGTCAGGCTGGGAGGAGATTATAAAGGAAGCCAGGTGAAGGGGTCTGGCCTCTAAGATGAACACATGAGGAGGAAAGGTAAGATGGCAGACAGACATTAGTGCATATCCATGACAAAGCCGCAATGTTTTAGGGCACTTTCTGCCTGGAAAACATCAATTTTTCTGGCCGCTGCTACAGCAGCGGCTGCAACAATACCTATGTTTTCAGGCATGTGTACATGCCTAATTTTTCTGGCCTCTGGTGCTGCACTGTGTCAATTCCCCTTCGTGATCGTTACCTTGTTGTGGTGACTGGTGAAGGGGCTTGCGTATCACAATGAAGCGACCACCTCTATGAGTGTGTTGGCAATGGCAATGTTGGCACACCCCAGATGATAGGTCATTGCTTCATTGTGAACAAACCAAAAGCGATCGGCTGGATAATTTTGCATAGAAAAAACATTAATTTTCTTTGTGATCATCTAAGGTGATCATTAAAGCCTTGCGGTTTTGCAAATGGACTGTTTGCGGTTGTTTGCGGTGCGTTAAACTGGGAGTTTGGTCTGTCAGAGTTTGGTCTGTCACTGTGAAGTGGGCGTAACCCTTACACTACCTGATCGATACAACATCATACCTGATGTTTTAAAGCACGTTATTCCAAACAATTTAGGAATGTTAGGTGATTTATGCCCTTTATGGATTAAAACCCGACTCTGCGTCAACTACGTAATTTTCCATGGGAGTTTTGCCATGGATCCCCCTCCGGCATGCCACAGTCCAGGTGTTAGTCCCCTTGAAACAACTTTTCCATCACTATTGTGGCCAGAAAGAGTCCCTGTGGGTTTTAAAATTCGCCTGCCTATTGAAGTCTATGGCGGTTCGCCCGTTCGCGAACATTTGCGGAAATTCGCGCTCGCCGCTCGCGAGCGGAAAATTTTATGTTTAACATCACTAGCGGGGATTCCTCCTTACCTCCCAGATTGGTGAGTCCCTCCTGCCAGCCTGCCTCCCACGAGGCCTTGCCGCCAGGCTTGCAGGCCGCCATGTTGGGAGTACCTTCTCTGCAGTACACTCAATGTACAGACGCATTCCCGAGACTGCTGAGGACGGCATCCGATCCCTGTGTCCGGGGGACGGATCCCATATCCCCCACGCCATCCGACACATCCGAGGACTTTCCGGCCCTCCCAGGCCCTGGGCATCCCCACATCCACTCGCTCCTAGCCTGTGGGCATGCTGGGCCCTGGATGGCCCTGGACGACCCTTCTCCAGCACCGCCATCCCCCGAGTCACAGAGGCTATCTCGCTCCGGCTTCTCCGGAGCTCCTGCTGTCCGCTTGGCCACCTATGCCCAGATGGCCTGCTCCCCAGCTACCTCTCTGCCTGCGAGACCCAGCGTGAGGGCCCCCCTGCCTGCACAATCCCCGGTCTGGAGTGAGCCGTGGGACCCGCGCCACTCGGAGATCCAAGTACTCCAATCGGGCCTTAAACACCTAGCAGACAGGGTGGAAATGGCAGAGCAGGAGATACAAGAAACCAAATTGGCAGTGCACAGGGCCTAAATACAAGGTGCAGATTAAGGCTCCCTCCTTAGGGACGTGCAATGACACGTCGAGGACCTGGACAACAGGGGGCACAGGAACAACATCCGAGTGTGGGGCGTCCCAGAACCGGAGGTCCCTGAAGATATCCAAACCACTTTGCAGTCCCTGTTTAACAACCTACTGGGTGAACCCCCTGCTAAACCTATTGAAATGGACAGAGCCCACCGTGCCCTACATCCTAAAGGATCTACCTCCAAACCGCAAGATCTCATCTGCAGGATGAGTTCCTACCCGCTAAAGGAGGAAATTATGAGACAGGCCTGTCTTGCTCGCAAAGTGACATTTGCAGGCGCCCAAATTCAACTCTACCCAGATCTCTCCTGGATCACCTTGCAAAAACGCAGGCTTCTTCAACCTCTACTACGCACCCTACAAGATAAGAACATTCCCTACCGCTGGGGGTTTCCCTTCAGCTTTACAGCAAAGCACCAGGGCAAATCCGCCATGCTGAGATATCCGGAGGACTTGCCTGCTTTTTGTGACATCTTGGAACTCCCCGTTCCTCACCTCCCTGACTGGGATCTGGGGGCAACACCCCCTCCACCTCCTGCGGTTTGGCAGAAGGTTCCTCCATCTAAACGCCCCAGAGGAGCGGACACATCTCGTAAAGCCGCCACGCACAGAAACAGCTGAACTGCACCCGCTCTTATACCTGTGGAACCAGCTCACTGAGTGCTCAACCATCTGACCACGGCTAGTGTCTCAGGCCTGGTCATTTCTTAGCCCCCAGTCCCCTATTGTGCCCTAGTTTCAGTTTCCAGCTTATCTCATGGGCAAGTCTCGGATAAGACGTGAGAGTGAGGGTTCTCTCCTACTCACTCACCCCCACCCTGGTTGATAGTTTGATATTAACTAAGGTTTTCCTGTTATGTATGACCGATTTCGGGTTCCCTGGTGTCCCCCTGACTCATCCCCGGGATATGGGTTGGGGGAGTTCTGGGGAACCCGTGTTGACCTAGGTCTGTTGGCCTCTCAAGGCCTTGTGATACTGTTTACAGAATGCTTTGGATGTTTCTGTGTACTAACGCTTTTTCTTTTTTCCAGCCTCTCTTTCTTCTCTCCCCTTCTGTCATCATCTGTCTTTACAGCTGGTCTCCGAGGTCTGCCTGGTCCCCCTCCCGAGAGGTGCCCGCTCCTGGTCTCTGGCACGAGGAATCCCTTCATCTACACCAGATAAGTACTCTTCCTATTGCATTTACCCAACACCATGGCTAAGATCCTATCTCTGAACGTCCACGGTCTAAATTCCAATAGAAAGAGGCACCTGGCGCTAAAGGTAGTTTAGGCAGTCGGGGGCTGATGTAGTCCTGGTCCAGGAAACACACTTTGACAAGGGGGGTTCCTTCGCATCTGCATCCAAATACTATCCCCAGATATATCTCTCATCAGGGCTCCACAAACGCGCTGGGGTTGCCATACTTATCAAACGCGGGTCTCCCTTTACTTGCTCTGACCTCTACAGCGATCTCCACGGCCACGTTATCATCCTCCGAGGCCTCTAGCAAACTCGGGAGGTTACTTTCTGCGCACTGTATGCCCCAAATGTCAAACAACTAGGGTTCTTGTCTAGGGTATATACCCGCTTTTTTCGATCTGATCATGGGGTTCTGGTGGTGGGGGGCGACTTCAATTTGACCCAGTCTGCGATTTTGGATCGCCATATGGTGAACCCCAGGGCTTCCCTAACTCGAGCCCTTCGGGATTCAAAGCTATTCCGCCAGATCTCCAGACGTTACGCTCTTTAAAGCCTGGCGGGTTCTCCACCCTGGCGACCGACAGTATACTTTTTACTCGGCCCCCCATCACACACATTCCCGCATTGACTACTTCTTCGTCAAAACCCCACTCTTCATTTGACACGTACAGCGCAGATACTCCCGATCTCTTGGTCTGACCACGCCCCTATTTTGCTTACCCTAGACCTTGGTACTCCTAGCCGTAGACCCTACAACTGGCAACTAAACACATTCCTTTTACAACACTTTCCCTTGAGGACAGAAATGGAATCCACTCTAAAACATTATCTTGCAGAAAATGACACTCATGACACGTCCCTCCCCACACTTTGGGAAGCCCATAAGGCAGTCCTGAGAGGTAGATGCCTGGCATTATCCTCTGCCATGAATAAAAACGCGCATGCCACGAAGCTCAAGGCTGAGAGGGAGCTTAAGACCCTCGAGCGCCGCTTGCAAATCTCTCCCACCCTATCCCTCCTTAAAAAGATAACCGCCCTGAGAGCGACCCTTGGCGACCTGGCATTGGGCCGGGTGGAAAAAGCCTTGATCAGACTAAAACAACTATATTACGATAAAGGTAACAAGGTCCACTCCCTCCTGGCCCGGAAGATACGTGGCGCTGCCCACATGACTACACCACATCAGATTAAAAACAATTTGGGATGCTTGGTATCCCACCCTAGGGAGATAGCCCATTCTTTTGCTGAATTTTATACGGACCCCTATAACAACCCCAATATCCCCAGTAACCCTGCCTCTCCCGACCCCTCCCACCGTATGCAACAATATCTTGAATAAAGTAGGATCTCACAACTCCAACCCTCCGACCTATCATCCCTAAATGCACAGATCACTGTAGAAGAAATAGAACAGACTATTAAATCCCTACCCTCCCACAAGGCCCCGGGCCCGGATGGTCTACCTTGTAAATATTACAAATTATTTCTCCCCCTTTTACTCCCCTACATGTGTAAGCTTTTCAACGCCTTTCCCCCGGGACACCCCCATTCAGACAGATATGCAGTGTTCCTTCATCAGCGTGATCTCAAAGCCAGATAAGGACCCCTCCCTCTGTGGCAATTACCGGCCCATTGCCCTTCTGAACTCAGATCGAAAAAAGCGGGTATATACTCTGAAATCTTCACTAAATTACTTTCGATACATCTGAATCTGGTCCTTCCCTCCCTCATCCATAAAGACCAGATGGGATTTGTCCCGCTCCGTCAGGCGGGTGACAATACCAGGAAGATAATTGACCTGGTCGATGTGGGTGAGCTTGGCGTCCCTGCTGCTTAGCTAGGATGCCGAAAAGGCCTTTGATCGCCTTGGGTGGCCCTTCATGTTCGCCACACTACGCCACTCGGGGTTCGGAAGACCATTCCTGTGAGCGATCCAACACCTCTATTTCAACCCCTCCTCTCAAGTTAAAACTCCCTTTACACTCTCCTCTTCCCAGTGACCAATGGCACCCGACAGGGCTGCCCACTCTCCCCCCCGTTATTTGCACTCTGTGTTGAACCCCTGGCTGTCACTATCCCAACATTCGTGGCATATCGTTCAGAGGCAGGGAGTTTAAAATCTCACTCTTTGCCGATGATATTATCCTCACGTTGACCCAACCCAGAATCTCCCTCCCAAACCTACATGCGGAACTCGACCGCTAAGGAGCTCTTTCGGGAATTAAGATAAACGCGTCTAAATCGGAAGCTCTTCCAGTTCTCATCCCCGATACAGAGGTAGCCCACCTGAAAGCCAACTTCCCCTATAGTTGGAAAATCATGTCCTTAAAATACCTGGGGATACACATCACCCTGAAATTTACCACCTTGTACCAGGAGAAATTCCCCCCTCTTTTTAGATCCACTGCACTGCTACAACAGTGGAAAAAAACACCACATCTCCCTACTAGGGCGGATCGCCTCAGTTAAGATGACAATCCTTCCAAAATAGTGGCACCTCTTTCAAACTCTACCAATTCCTGTTCCCTATGGCCACCTGAGAAAGCTCCAATCCGACATCCTCCACTTTACTAAAAAAGGCACATAATCCCTCGCTCGGTACTAATGGCGGCGCGTTCGCATGGGGGCCTAGCGTTTCCTAACCTTATCAAATATTACCAGGCGACCCAGTTGCGCGCAATAGCTTCTTGGTTCCCCCAACGATCCTATAATAAGTGGGCTGAAATTGAGAAGATCTGGCTGGCCCCGGTTCACCTGAATAACCTGCTTTGGAGTGCAAATGCGGAGGTGGCACCCGATCGCCTGCTGGGCTCTATGTCCCAGCTGAGGCGCCTCTGGCACAAAGTAACACGACTGCATGGGTTGTCCTCAGATCGCTTCTGACCTCGTTTGTCTGTAATCCCAAGGTGCCAGACAGCCTCACCCACCAGATGTCCTCACCGTGGACGTCGTGGAACCTATTTCATTTTGGGAATTTGGTAGACCCCAGATCTCGCAATTTGTTGACTTTTGCTGAACTTCAGACCAAATTCGATCTGCCACGCCAGGTGTTTTTATGGGTATCTGCAAATCCGCCATTATGCCCTGACCATAACCCCAAACCTGCAATTCTCCCCTCCAACTCCCTTTGAAACCCTAATCTTAGCAGGCTCTGCCCAGAAGGGCTTAATCTCAGACATTTATAAGACACTGAACACTTATCCCTTGGAGTCACAGGGCAAACACACCTATATGATTAGATGGGAGAAGGCTCTTAACGAGGATATCCCTATAGGACAGTGGCGGGTGATCTGGTCCCAAGCGGTGAAAAGCTCGCTCTGCACACTGTATAAGAAAAATGCATATAAAAACCTCTATTTCTGGTACATGACCCCAGATGTGCTCCATGCCATTTACCCCTCTAGCTCGGACCGATGCTGGCGCTGCCAGGGTGACAAAGGAACCCTCCTCCATATTTATTGGAGCTGCCCGCTAATTACCCCTTTTTGGAATTCGGTTCAGCAGCTGTTAGCCCGCCTCCTTGATAAACAGGTCCCCGCGAAACCCACATTTTTCCTCCTAGGCCTATCACTACTGAAGATCACCACACCCTATAAAAAACTACTGCAGCACATCCTCACGGCTGCACGCTTTCTCGTAGCTCTAAATTGGAAACGGCGCTCCCCTCCCTCTGCTGAGGCCCTGCACGCTAGAATTAAAGATGTGATGATTATGGAGAAAATGACCGCTAGAATACAGAACAGGCTGGAGGCCCACGATAAGGTCTGGGAGCTGTGGCACCTCCGGGAGGATCCCCCTTGAAAAGGTAGACTAACCAATATGATGACATTTCACAGTCTCTCTTTCCCCCTTTTTCTCTCTTTCTTTCTATTCTGAGTTCTCTAGTAACTCCCATTTGTTTATGCACGAGTTTTTCTTTACTGTTGAACTGTATCCTGACGCATACTAAGCGATTTTCTAGCGTTGGATATGCAACCACTACTGTCTTTAATTAACTTATTTGATGCTACGAGTGATTGTATAACTGTATTGATGCATTGCATGACCTGTATCCTTGCGTTTGTTTATCTTTTTCTCCTGTATTGCAATGCAGACACCAATAAAAATGTTATTTGGAAAAAAAAAAAAGCATTAAGTCTGTTGTCTTCTCTTTTCTCACCTCTCTCTGGGCTTCAATGCTACTGCACACTTTTTCTTAGCAAAGCCCATTCAAATCCCCTCCATTTTGGTTTTATTGCCATTAACCGTTTCCTTATTGATTCTTTAAGTCCCATCACAGCAGCATTCTTACAACCTATGGCAGTAATGTTAGTTACAATCCATTAAGTGCCCACCGCTGTATGTGCTGTTTAAAATATATGCAGCTTCATACCTCAGTTCTTAGTGTGTGTGTGTGTATAACTGTATATGCCGCTCATGTTACTGCCTCTCTACTCTCACATCTCTCCTGACAGCCCTGCCCGCCTTTTCTCTGATGTGATAGCTACAGTCAGTGGGCGGGGCTGAGAACTCACTGACGTCAGGAGAGATGAGAGGGTGGGCCGGGCAGTCACATGAGTGGCATATACAGTTCTACACACACTAAGAAATGAGGTATGAAGCTGCATATATTTTAAAATGCACATACAGCGGTGGGCACTAAGACCCCTTTCACACTGGAGCGTATTGCAGGCGCTATAGCGTTACAAATAGGGCTTTCACACTGAAGCGTTGCTCTAGCAGGACGGTAAAAAAAGTCCTGCTAGCTGCATCTTTGGAGCGGAGAAGGAGCGGTGTGTTTGCCGCTACTCCACCGCTGCTGCCCATTGAAATCAATGGGACAGCGCGGCTATAACTCTTTCTCGGCCGCTAGCGGGGGGTAAAACCGCCCCCCGCTAGTGGCCAAAATGCGCCGCAAATCCGCCCATAGAGTCGGCGGTAAAAATAGCAGCATTTTACCGTCGAAGCTATGGGCGCCTCAGTGTGAAAGGGGTCTTAATGAATTGTAACTCTGCATTTATTACAAACAGTTATGTTAACAGCAGTAAGTAGAATACAAATGTGTTTGTACTCTACTCACCTCCTACACGTGCTCTGTGCTGACATTTCCCTGGCTTCCATTTGCACATTCCACTGTGTTAACTCCTAGTGTGCTGGAAGGTGCAACCGGGGGAGCCCAGGGAACTGTCAGCACAGAGACAGTAGTACAGGGAATTTCACAGGGCTGTTTGCTGTGGATTCTAATCCCTCCTGACCTCCCAGCAGCCATGTGCGTGAATTCCTGTAGTGCACCGGATTAGTGCACTTCTTAAAGCGGACTTCCACCCGTTTTTTCGGCGAAGCGGGGGAAGAAGGAGGAAGAAGAAGACATTTTTAATAAAGGACTTGTCAAAAACTGGCTAGTGTCTTTTGTCATATTACACTACTTTTTTGGTGAATGGGTAGAGGTACGATGTACCACATACTCATTCACATAGGGGGGGGCAGGATTTGGGGGCTTCCTTGTTAAAGGGGGCTTACAGATTCTGATAAGCTCCCCAACTGCAGACCCCGACAACCACTGGCCAGAGTTGTTGGGAAGAGGCTCTTGTCCTCATCAAAAAAGTACCCTCCCCATGTTGAGGGCATGTGGCCTGGTACGGTTTAGGAGGGGGGGGGGCGCTCGCTTGTCCCTCCCCTTTTCCTGACCTCCAGGCTGCATGCTCGGATAAGGGTCTGGTATGGATTTCGGGGGGGGGACTCTACGTCCATTTCTTTTTTTAATTTTGGCGTGGGGCTCTCCTTAAAATCAATACCAGACCCAAATGGACTGGACTGGGGGGGGGGTGGTACACGCAGTTTTTGTCTTGATTTTTGAATAGCCAGTTTTTATGGAATTCCACACCATAATATTATTGAATACTTATATACCATTGCATGCATTTGAAGAGTTAAAATCAAGGAATCAACCAAACTGGTGTGCATTAGCTAATTATGCTGCTGAGTACAATGCAAGTTTTCACTAGGTGATACCATTGGTGGCATTCAAACCCATTGCTTGAACCTTTAAAGGTAGCAGGTCATACTACTAGGCTACGGAGCTGAGAACAATCATAGATAGAAAATACAATTACTAATGTTTGATTATTTACATTCTTTACAATAATGTTTTGCATTTGAGGCATTAAAAGAGAAGTATGGGTCTGGGATTTTTTCCCCCATCATATCTACCTGGTGTATGCAGCAGCGGTCTGATGCTGCATCTGTCCCCCGGCGCCTCTACACTGAGAACTGAGCAATCGAACATTGCCGATGGCTCGGTTCTTTCAGCTCCCTGAGCAAAGAGCTGCTGACTGTCAATCAGCAGCTACTCTGCTCTACTCCTCCAAGCTCACTGGAGCACTGAGCTGTGGATGATCAGGGAGCGGCCGTCTCAGCGGCTCACTGAGGGGCTAAGACGGGTGTCAGTCCAGGCACCTGGAGGATTCCAGACTCCCATTGGTGGGATGACGCGGTGCCTGGACTGATTTCTGTGACTTTAGCTGAAAACGGGTCACAGGAGTGCAGAACTAATTGCACTCCTGTGACCCATAGGAGAAGACTAGCCAAACAAGCTTAGGCTCGACTTCTCCTTTAATATTATGGTAACAACCATGCTCATGTAGCATTGGCTATTAGGCATTCGCCTATCGTCGGCATATGCTGCTGATTAAGATGTAAGCTTTGCGCTTTTTATTTTCACAGTATATAGCTGGTTGCTAAGCAAGGGTCGGGAAGCCGGCCGCCGCGTCCTTAACAACTGATGAGTCATCAGCTGTCAGCGGGGTTCATTCAGATTTTTCTCTTTTCCTGAGGGGGAACACCTGCTGCAGAAGCTGGGCATCATCTCCATGGATCCTCCATCATCGATGCAAGCTTCCACCGCAACTACGGCAAAGTGAAAACCCCCTCTAGCCCTCCCACTTCCCTATGGCAAATATCCAAAACCAAAAAAGCCAAGGAGAGCACCAAGTCCAAGAAAATCCAGGAAGGTCTACCTCCATGAAAATGAAATCTGTCACTTCTGACCAATCATCCCTTCATCCCAAGGGAGTTCTTTTTCCTGTATTCCCTCTGGACTTCGCCACAAAAGGACAATACCCACTGAGTCCCCCAGGGCTTTTACCCACAACATAGATGATTTCCCTAATCTCATCACCGTAATCTTCCACCCCCTGTTTGGAGGGTTAAGTTCACCCAGTATTAGCATAACTCGGTTGCCTGGACCCCCTGGTATACCAGGTCTGACTTGAGGAGTCTATCCCAACCTGGGACTCTATGCCCCGATCAAAGAAACCCACAAGCCAGGACTAAGCCAGCACCGCTTTGAGAGATGGGTTGACTCCCATCCCCACTCAGCAATTAATGATTGACTCATCCTCTTAACTTTACCCCTAATGTGTGTTAGTGCATGGTTTACACCTGTATGCTCAAGAACCATTAGGCTGTGATAAGTTGGGCTCTGAGGGTTCTTCCCCTGAACTGGCATCCACTCCCCCCCCTCCCTCCCTGGTCATCCAGCACCTACCTACCCTCATCCCCCTCCTTCCAATTGCCCCGGCACAAAAAAGTATTTGCACTGTTTGAGCCGGTGAGCGATGTTCATTTTCTTCAGGTATTGTTGCAGATGTTCGCAATTTTTACTTACTAAGAGTTTATGATGTTACTTTGGGGGTGCCGCCACCTGGGCGGTACTCCTGCGCCTCCCCCCGCACTAGGTGATGCCGTATTTCCCCGGGCCTGGTCAGGATCCCCCCTCTTTTTTAGAGGGTGGTTGTTTTGTGAATAAGGGCACAAGGGGTAGATCCCCCCTCCTTCCCCGTGTGTTCTATTATGTTCCATTTTTTCTCAATCTTGATTCTTTACTCTTTTTTTTTCTTACTAACTTCTCCTTTTTTTCAGTGACCTGTATAGCCTCATACCATCGCTGGTTCCTGATTTACCTTTCGATACCAAGGTTCCTCCCACAGTCCACGGTTCTCGACATCGTATGGAGGGTAAGTGACGACAACTCACTGGAATTTTCTCTCACTCTGCTACTGTACATGGCTGACTTCACTGCACACAACAATTTGCTTCACACAATGTGCAAGGCTTAAAACTCTCCAATTAAACGCAGGAAAATTTTCCAATACAACCACACCCAGAAAATAGATGTTTTGTTCTTACAAGAGACACACTTCCCCAGCTCCTATTCCCCCGCCTTTCTCCACCCCAGATTCCCCAACTTTCACCTCGCTAATGCAGACACTAAAACAAAAGGGTAGCTATACTATTTTCCCGTTACTGCAAATTCACACTGATCTCGGAATATACTAGTTAAGGGCCTTATTGACAACCACCTCTACTCTTTGATCTCTTACTATGCCCCTAACGAAGGCCAAGCCACATTCTTCCTCTCCATGTTTAGCTCCCTACAGCCACTTATGGAAGGGATGGTCATTTACGGCGGGGACTCCAATTTAGCTTTTGATATGGGGCTTGATAAATCTCGCCCGTCAGGGAGAGGACTTATTTGTCCCTCCAGACAGAGTCTTAATGTGGCCAGACAGATTTACCAACGGGGATTGGTAGACATTTGGAGAGAGGTGAACCCCTCTGTGCAGGACTACACCCACTTCTCTAGCCCACACAACTCCTTCATAAAGGACTTTGTCTGGTCGGACCACTCAATGCTCTACTTGGTTATGGGGAATCCTGCAGAGCAAAAACACAGAGGCAGCTGGAGACTGAACGCCTCCATCCTTAGCAATCCGGCTCATGCGAACGAAATAGAGAAGGCTGTAACGGCACCCCAAGTATGAAAGGGGTTAACGCCGTTAGGATATTCCCTTTCTGAACACACGACAGTCACCAGACACTCCCAACCAGCCGAATAAGACCCCATACAAATGATTCTCCCCCAAATACGAGACAAACGCTCTGTATGAGGTTCAAGCAGGAATTAATCTTTATTGAAAAACTACAAGTTTTATACACCAAAAGAGGAGGTTCTTACATTCTCCTCATTTTCCTCTGACAATACACCTTTGACCAGACCTAATATACATGAGCTAATTAACCACAGCTAATGACTCAGACACATGACCTTTCCGTGTCCCAGACTGTCTGTCTGCTAATTTACAATACACACTGTGACAGGGGTCACTTTGGGCACAGGGTGAGCAAGAAAACAATGGACATTAAGAATATATCTTGGACTACCTAAATTGGGATAGTAATATTAGTTCACAATATGTACTGGTTGTTTGATTCTGAACTCAACAAGTTAATTGAGAGATGTGTTACCTGCCTGTTTTGATGTAAATGAATCTAGAATGGCGTCTGAGGATCTTTCATTGTGATAACTAACTCTGTACTTGTGTGTATTGAAAATAGCAGACAGACAGTCTGCTGAACATAAAGGTTATGCATAGCCATTTAAGATGTAAAGGGATTAGCTATTGAACTCACCTGTGTCTGCTAAGAGCTGTCAGATGGGTATTGGGAGCTCGTTATATAACCATTGTGTGAAGTCTTTTGATGATGGGTACTGTAGTTAAGAGACAGTAAGGCTAGCCTAAAGGTCATGTGTCTGAGTCATCAGCTGTAGTTAATTAGCTCATGTAAACTCGGTCTGATCAAAGGGGTATTGTCAGAGGAAAATGAGGAATGTAAGAACCTCCTCTCTGTGTGTACAAAATTTGGAGTTTTTTCAATAAAGATTGTCAGACCAGCTGGAAAGCACACGGAGCGTTGTCTCGTATGTCTGAAAGGATTATCCCTATGGGAAGAGCTTGCCTGACTGTGGAGTGTCGGTAGCTGATGTGTGTTCGGAGTGGGAATATCCTAAACGGCGTTAACCCCTTTCATACTTGGGGACCCATTACATTGTTGGCAAGCAGTGGGATTGATTCCCACAGCCGGAAGGACAGCTATAAGAGGACAAAGGACAATGGAAGCACAGTAGGAATGGCTAAAGCTCTCTTCCCTCAAGGACTTACTGGAGAACCGGGGCAGACCGGCTAACAACCGTAAGAAGAGGGACATTAATCGCAGAACGAGTCGAAATGGATGGAGCTGGAAGACCCAACATAACAGAAAGGCCCAGCGTAACAGACAGGACACCCGAAGAGGCAAGTTTTGATCGGGCTGTTAACATAAGACTGGCACATTATGGTCCTAACCCTACAGCGGAGATCATAGACCGAGTTATAGCGGCTGTGGATGCAAATTGGCTACAGAAAAGAGGTGCTGCAGCAGCAGAAGTCAGAGCAGCTCCAACTGAAAGGAGAAAGATACATTTTGCTGCTTTTAAAAATTTCATTGAAACTGAAGGGGAGATTGATGGGTACCTTGCCGATTTTGAACGGCAATGTGCCCTACACCGGGTGCCCACAGAGGAATGGGTTACCATTTTGTCTGGGGAAACTGTCCGGCCGGGCCAGTGAAGTGTTCAGGGCCATCCCAGACGAGGATATTATGATCTATGGACTGATAAAATAAGCACTTTTGGCCAGGTATGCCGTCACACCAAAGGCATACCGGAGGCGGTTCCGAGAGGCGAGCAAGCAGACTGGAGACTCGTATACCGAGTGGGCCTGCCGCCTACACTGCACTGCATCCCACTGGGTCACTGGATGCCAAGCAGAATCCGGGGAAGAGGTGCTGCAGGTGTTCCTGCTGGAGCACTTCTTTGACAAACTGTCCCTGGAAGTCAGAGAGTGGGTCCGGGACCGAAAACCTTTCACCTTGCCTGAAGCAGCTCGCTTGGCGGATGAATACACAGATGCCCACAAACTGGATAACCCTGTGGCCAAGACAACAGCTCGGGTGGATTATCGATCAGCGGCACCCCCTCCGGCTATCGCCTACCAACCACAGTCGTACCGCCCTACAGCACCACCTCCAGCGGCCACTTATCCTCAGCAGCCCAGGTTCAACTCCCAGGACTACTCACAACCCATCAGGTGTTTCGGGTGTAAACAGCTAGGGCACAAAAAGCCAGACTGTCCGTTGAATCCGGCCAGGCAGTCCCAGTCATGGAGACAGCCAGCAAGGGGGAACTGCCACACACTCATGCCTGCAGCCCACTGCGTTGAGGAGGAAGAACATTGGAGCGTCCTGCACGAGGCTGATCCAATACAAGCAGCTAACCGGGACAACAGGCAGCAACACAGGCAGACTGTCTGGGTCAATGGAAAGGTAGCCAATGGCCTACGTGATGCTGGTGCCACCATGACCCTACTACAGAAGAACCTCATCCTAGAGAGCCAACATACCGGAGACACTGTAGCCGTAAGAGTAGCGGGAGGCACCGTCTTCCGGCTACCCGTTGCCCGTGTTCACCTGGATTGGGGGGTTGATTCGGGACATGTGAATGTGGGGGTGATGAAGGATTTGCCAGCGGATGTACTACTGGGGAATTATTTGGCCCCCCTCGTTTCTGCTTACGCCCCGATGGGCCCCGCTGAAGCCAAACCAGTGACTACCTGTGCCCAGACCCATGCTGCTGGAACCGGCCCGCTTGCGGCTGAGAACTGGGTAAGACTATCTTCCCCGACATGTACCTTAGATCAGGCAAAATATCACAGTCTAGTATTGGAATGTGACAAGTTGGCCAGGGATAAATCGGAGATGCAACGACACTACGTCATGTATTATGAGATGTCCCATGGCTTGAACATTGAAATGCACAAACAGGCTGAAATTGTCAAAAAGTTAAATGGGATTTGCGCCCAGGTTTTGCCTTACCTCTCCCAAGAGCATCAGCAACAAGTTTTGGGAGCCATTAAGAGAGCAAAGCAAGTGACTGTTCCAGAACTGAATTCCATTATTCGCCCTGCAACCTTACAACGTCACCATCAGCTACTGACCCGGTAAGCAAAATGGCCATGCTGATGGGTTGTCCAGGCATTAGAGGAATGGAACTATGGACTAACTTCGGAATCAACCCGTCTGGGGTCTCCTCCTGTGTTAGTCTCCTGCCGAAAGGGGAGATGTGTGACAGGGGTCACTTTGGGCACAGGGTGAGCAAGAAAATAATGGACATTAAGAATATATCTTGGACTACCTAAATTGGGATAGTAATATTAGTTCACAATATGTACTAATTGTTTGATTCTGAACTCAACAAGTTAATTGGGAGATGTGTTACCTGCCTGTTGTGATGTAAATGAATCTAGAATGGTTTCTGAGGATCTTTCATTGTGATAACTAACTCTGTACTTGTGTGTATTGAAAATAGCAGACAGACAGTCTGCTGAACATAAAGGTTATGCATAGCCATTTAAGATGTAAAGGGATTAGCTATTGAACTCATCTGTGTCTGCTAAGAGCTGTCAGATGGGTATTGGGAGCTCATTATATAACCATTGTGTGAAGTCTTTTGATGATGGGTACTGTAGTTAAGAGACAGTAAGGCTAGCCTAAAGGTCATGTGTCTGAGTCATCAGCTGTAGTTAATTAGCTCATGTAAACTCGGTCTGATCAAAGGGGTATTGTCAGAGGAAAATGAGGAATGTAAGAACCTCCTCTCTGTGTGTACAAAATTTGGAGTTTTTTCAATAAAGATTGTCAGACCAGCTGGAAAGCACACGGAGCGTTGTCTCGTATGTCTGAAAGGATTATCCCTATGGGAAGAGCTCGTCTGACTGTGGAGTGTCGGTAGCTGATGTGTGTTCAGAGTGGGAATATCCTAAATGGCGTTAACCCCTTTCATACTTGGGGACCCGTTACACACACAATTACAGAGTTAATTATCACAATCCACAATGAAAAGATCTTTAGAATAGTTGGGATTCATTAACATTACAACAGGCAGACAGGTGATTGAAGTTGAACACATCAGCCCTTTCAATTAACCTGTTGAGTTCAGGATCAACCAACAGTATATAGTAATTTACAGATATCCTGGGGAATATGGTGGATTAATATTACAGACCCATTTTAAAGCAATCCAAGACATATTCTCAATGTCCATTATTTCCTGGCTCATACTTTCTAAGAACTTCTGGGTTCCACGGGCCCTCCCGTTACATCTCTCCCCTTTCGGCAGGAGACTAACACAGGAGGAGACCCCAGACGGGTTGACTCCGAAGTTAATCCATAGTTCCATTCCTCTAATGCCTGGACAACCCATCAGCATTGCCATTTTGCTTACCGGGTCAGAAGCTGATGGTGAAGTTGTAAGGTTGCAGGACGAATAATGGAATTCAGTTCTGGAACAGTCACTTGCTTTGCCCTCTCAATGGCTCCCAAAACTTGTTGCTGATGCTCTTGGGAGAGGTAAGGCAAAACCTGGGCGCAAATCCCATTTAACCTTTTGACAATTTCAGCCTGTTTGTGCATTTCAATGTTCAAGCCATGGGACATCTCATAATACATGACGTAGTGTCGTTGCATCTCCGATTTCTCACTGGCCAACTTGTCACATTCCAATTTTAGACTGTGATATTGTGCCTGATCTAAGGTACATGTCGGGGAAGATAGTCTTACCCGGGTCTCGGTAGCAAGCGGGTCGGTTCCAGCAGCATGGGTCTGGGCACAGGTAGTCACTGGTTTGGCTTCAGCGGGCGTAAGCAGAAACGAGGGGGGCCAAATCATTCCTCAGTAGTACATCCGCTGGCAAATCCTTCATCACCCCCACATTCACGTGTCCCGAACCAACCCCCCAATCCAGGTGAACACGGGCAACGGGTAGCCGGAAGACGGTGCCTCCCGCTACTCCTTTGGCTACAGTGTCTCTGGTACAGGGGCGGATCCAGGGGGGGCAACAGGGCAATTGCCCCCCCCCGAGACCATCTGTCACACTCACTTGCTTGCTCTGTTTTTTTTTCCACCTGATCTCCCGCACTTTGGGGACCTGGTACCGGCCGGCCATAGGTTCCCTGGCCCCCAAACGTGGCATACATGTACCCACATGTCTCCTCTATAAGTGTGCAAAGTTTGGTGTCTAAGGGACCTACGGCCGGGGAGCACTTGTTTTTTAAAACCCGGGAACCCCTTCCATAGACTCCAATGTTAAACAGTAATTTCTCCGGTGATATTTGCGGACACGGTACTGGCTGGTCGTAGGTTCCCTGGACCCCACACATATAGCCCCATGTCTCCTCTACAAGTGTGCAAAGTTTGGTGTCTGGGAGACCTACGGCTGGGGAGAACCGATTTTTCAAAGCTGGGCACTCCTTCCATAGACTCCCATGTTAAACATCAGTCTAGTCATGGGCACAGTGAAGCATGGGCACAGTGAGGCATGGGCACAGTGAGGCACAGTGAGGCACAGTGAGGCATGCAGATGGACACCCTAGGCTTATACTCGAGTCAATACGTTTTCACAGTTTTTGGGGTAAAATTAGGTGCCTCGGCTTATATTCGGGTCGGCTTATACTCGAGTACATACAGTACTTGTTCTGCGGCTGCCGCTGCCTCTCTGAGTCTCTCTCTCAGTTTCTCAGCGGCGCCAAGAGAGAGACTCGTCTAATGTAGTTACGCGGTGCACTGACACAAAACTAGGAGCGGAGGAGGAGGTGGGTGGAGCCTCTTCCCTGCACTCATTGCTAACGCCTGGGCCACTTGGCGTCTAGCAATGAGTGACGTCAGTGAGTCTCGTCGGGCCGCTCTGCGGGCAGGTGCGATAGCGCGCGGCTCCACAAACGGGTAAGAAAGCGGGCGGCTCCGCTTGCGGCACGGTTTGTGGGCGGGTGGCGCGGTTCGTGGGCAGACCGTGCTGCTCAGTGTGTTGGCAGCGCAGGTGAGAGTGAGAGAGCAGGCTCAGTGTGGCAGCTGGCCAATCAGCCAGCCGGGAGCGGGGGAGCAGAGAGATTAGATCATCTCTCACCGTCCGTGCCTGCCCTGCATTCCTGCAGTGACTTCCGCCCTCACTGTGCAGGCAGCAGAGAGATTACATTATCTCTCTGCTGCCTGACTCTGGGAGTCTGGGACACAGCAAGAGACAACCAAAACTACACCTTAGCAGGCAAGTTAGTGACAATCCGCAAGGTGTGGCAAGTGACAATCCGCAAATTGTGTCAGGTGACGTGGCAAATGACAATCTACATCTGGTGGCAGGCAAGTGACAATCAGCAAGGTGTGGCAAGTGACAATCCGCAAGGTGTGGCTAGTGACGATCCGCAAGGTGTGGCAGGTGATGTGGCAAGTGACAATCCACAAGATGTGGCAGGTGACGTGGCAAGTGTCAATCCGCAACGCGTGGCAAATGACACGCTCAGGGCTCCCACTAATTGCAGTCAACGGTGGCAAGTAACACACTCGGGGCTCCCACTGATTCTACATTGAACTATTTAATTTTATATTACAATGTAATAATAGAAATAATGCGCTTCAATCATCCTGTGTTGCTGTCTGTTGTCCCGGTTAGCTGCTTGTATTGGATCAGCCTCGTGCAGGACGCCCCAATGTTCTTCCTCCTCAACACAGTGGGCCGCAGGCATGGATGTGCGGGGGCTCCCCCTTGCTGGCGTTCTCCATGACTGGGACTGGATGGCTGGATTCAACGGACAGTCTGGCTTTTTGTGCCCTAGCTGTTTACACCCGAAACACCTGATGGGTTGTGAGTAATCCTGGGAGTTGAACCTGGGCTGCTGAGAATAAGTGGCCGCTGGAGGTGGTGCTGTAGGGTGGTACGACTGTGGTTGGTAGGCGATAGCCGGAGGGGGTGCCGCTGATCGATAATCCACCAGAGCTGTTGTCTTGACCACAGGGTTATCCAGTTTGCGGGCGTCTGTGTATTCGTCCGCCAGGCGAACTGCTTCAGGCAAGGTGAAAGGTTTCCGGTCCCGAACCCACTCTCTGGCTTCCAGGGACAGTTTGTCAAAGAAGTGCTCCAGCAGGAACACCTGCAGCACCTCTTCCCCGGATTCTGCTTGGCATCCAGCGACCCAGTGAGATGCCGTGCGGTGTAGGCGGCATGCCCACTCGGTATACGAGTCTCCAGTCTGCTTGCTCGTCTCTCGGGAACCGCCTCCGGTATGCCTCCGGTGTGACGGCATACCTGGCCAAAAGTGCTTCTTTTACCAGTCCATAGTTCATAATATCCTCCTCTGGGATGGCCCTGAATGCTTCACTGGCCCGGCCGGACAGTTTCCCAGACAAAATGGTAACCCATTCCTCTGTGGGCACCCGGTATCTTTCTCCTTTCAGTTGGTGCTGCTCTGACTTCTGCTGCTGCAGAACCTCTTTGCTGTAGCCAATTTGCATCCACAGCCGCTATAACTCGGTCTATGATCTCTGCTGTAGGGTTAGGACCATAATGTGCCAGTCTTATGTTAACAGCCCGATCAAAACTTGCCTCTTCGGGTGTCCTGTCTGTTACGCTGGGCCTTTCTGTTATGTTGGGTCTTTCAGCTCCATCCATTTCGACTCGTTCTGCGATTAATGTCCCTCTTTTTACGGTTGTTAGCCAGTCTGCCCCGGTTCTCCAGTAAGTCCTTGAGGAAAGAGAGCTTTAGCCGTTCCTACTGTGCTTCCATTGTTCTGTGTCCTCTTGTAGCTGTCCTTATAGACTGTGGAATCATCCCACTGCTTGCCAACAATTGTAACGGCACCCCAAGTATGAAAGGGGTTAATGCCGTTAGGATATTCCCTTTCTGAACACACGACAGCCACCAGACACTCCCAACCAGCCGAATAAGACCCCATACGAATGATTCGCCCCCAAATACGAGACAAACGCTCTGTATGAGGTTTAAGCAGGAATGAATCTTTATTAAAAAACTACAAGTTTTATACACCAAAAGAGGAGGTTCTTACATTCTCCTCATTTTCCTCTGATAATACACCTTTGACCAGACCTAATTTACATGAGCTAATTAACTACAGCTAATGACTCAGACACATGACCTTTCCGTGTCCCAGACTGTCTGTCTGCTAATTTACAATACACACAATTACAGAGTTAATTATCACAATCCACAATGAAAAGATCTTTGGAATAGTTGGGATTCATTAACATTACAACAGGCAGACGGGTGATTTGAAGTTGAACACATCAGCCCTTTCAATTAATCTGTTGAGTTCAGGATCAATCAACAGTAAATAGTTATTTACAGCATTCCTGGGGAATATGGTGGATTAATATTACAGACCCATTTTAAAGCAATCCAAGACATATTCTCAATGTCCATTATTTCCTGGCTCATACTTTCTAAGAACTTCTGGGTTCCACGGGCCCTCCCGTTACAAAGGTCATTAAAGAATATTTCATTCTGAATGACGTAGCACATACTTCTGCAACCACTTTATGGGTGGCCCATAAGGCCACTATCAGAGGGGAATTCATTCAAATGGCCTTGTGGCTACGGAAAGCACACAGAGCAGATATTGAACCGCTAGAACGTGAATTCTTGCTCCTTAATAAACTTAACCCCTCATCAATATCGACTGAGAAATTAGATGCTGCCCATACGGCTTTAAACTTGGCCCTTACCGCTATAGCGGTAAGAAGTTTACCTTGGAGTGGGGCCCGCTTTTACCACTTATGAGATAAGGTGAGTTCTATGCTGGCTGCCAGGCTGACTCCAGGCTGACCCCTAGTCTCCGGTCACACACCTTACCCAAAATCAAAATCGGAGGTGGCACGCTCTCAAAAAATTATGGCAGCTTTCCATGAATTCTAAAGCAAACTTTATAGTCCCAAAAGGAGGCCCCAGATACCTTATTGTACCTTCTCAGTACTATTAAGATTCCTACACTCAAGAGTCATCACATTAATGAACTTGAAGCTCCAATATCGGCAGAGAAGGTCTACCGGGTCATCAAAAACGTGAAAAGTCACTCTATCCTTGGTCTTGACGGTTTTTCCGTCCCATATTACAAACACTTTGCTGCTACAAAAGCACCTTACTTGGTCTGCTTCTTCAACGCATTCAGGGTCCTGATCAAATTAGAAGGGCAATTGATATAATTTCCCTGCTCAAATCCTGCTGGGACGGTGGACCCCCTCAAACGGGCTTTCTGCTATCTGTGTAAGGTGGATCTACAGAAGGATTTTGACTCAGTGTCCTGGTCATTACTTATGCATATTTTACAATGCTGGGGTTTTGGTAATAGCTTCATGAATGTGATAAGAGCTCTATAATCAAACACAGATGCGAAAGTCCGTCTGCAAGGATACTACTCCGAATCCTTTCCGATCTTCAAAGGCACTAGGCAGGGCTGCCCCTTATCCCCCCTACTCTTTGCCACTGTTATCGAGACACTTGCTATAGCTATAGGAGACCACCAGGATATACACGGGGTACGATGCGGTTCACAAGTGCACAAATGCGCACTTTTTGCGGATGACATTATGCTTTTCGTCTCCTCACCACTCATATCACTACCTAATATCTGTAAAATGCTGGACAGTTTTGGCACAGTCACGGGTTTGAAAGAAATCAATGGTCCTAAACATAAATTTGCCTGAACATTTAGTCAAGCGCTTAAAACCACAATTCCGGTTTATTTGGAACAATAGGACGATTCCCTATCTGGGGGTCAATCTGGCAGCCTATGTGGACCAACTCTACACAGTGAATTTCCCACCTATGTACCGTAAATTAGAAGCTGACCTCAAAAGCTGGGACAAATTAGGGCTTTCATGGTTAGGGAGGGTCAACTCCGTAAAAATGACCCTGCTCTACCAAGAATCCTATACCGGTTTAGGAGCATCCCAATCCTAAAGAACCGCCTACGATAGTTTCAATCCAAAATATTACGCTTTATCTGGGGAACAAAAGGTCACAGGGTTGCCAAGGAGACCCTAAATCGAGCTAGAGATAAGGGAGGAGTGGGATTACCGAACCTGCTTTGGTACTACCAGGCCGCCCATCTATCTCAACTTTCGGTCATATGCTCTAAAGTGGCTCACCCAGACTGGGTCCATATGAAACGCCAAGCTACCCCTCAATACACCCCAGATTTTCTCCTTTGGTGCTGCACCAAGTCCAGACCTGCAGTCATGGTCCCCACTCTCACACTCCCTTGTCATATGTGACACTATCAAATCTAACTCACACTTGATCTCCAAATGGCACCCCCTCTCGCATATCTTTCGAAATCCCCTTTTTCCCTCTGGTATGGACATTAAGGTCTTTGGCTGGTGGCTAAATAAGGGGATGTACAGAATAGGACACTTCATTCACCCTACTGGCCCCCTCACTCGGGCTTACTGTATAAAAATCCATACCACACCTTATCCGAGCATGCAGCCTGGAGGTCAGGAAAGTAAGAGGACGAGCGAGTGCCCCCCTCCCCATGGGTGCTATGGGGCAGGGGGGCTCTGTGCCCCCCACCCCAAAGCACCTTGTCCCCATTGATGGGGACAAGGGCCTCTTCCCGACAACCCTGGCCTGTGGTTTTCGGGGTATGCGGGTGGGGGGGCTTTAACAGAATCTGGGGCCCCCAGATCCTACCCCCCTATGTGAATGGGTAGCGGGTACCCTCCTACGCATAAATACACATATACTGCATTTCTTTGGTCATATAGGTGGTGGAATTTCATTAGTCAGGAGTTATTCTTCTTGATTTAGTCTGTGATATTTGGTGGTTCTTGGTGTGTGAGTGTAGAATAGTGATGTCACCCTCTGATTTTTGGGAATTACATTTTCATTTCTAGTGTTGGTACACATATCACATTTTTTGGACTCAAATTAGGATCATTTAGAAATAATAAAAAACACACAAAATTGTGACTCATTTTAAATTTGCATCAGCAATGGTATTGTTTGTGGTTTGTAAAGACACCTGTGTGAGTTTGGGTAACTTTTTTCGTGAGATGGACAGAAACAAGTGAAAGTGACAGAAAAATATATTTGACCAAAACATCAAAACACTCCCCATTCTAGCATTCTTAAAAGGGAATTCCACCCAAAAATGGAACTTCCGCTTTAAGTGATGGAGACCCCCTGACATGCCACATGTCATTTTTTTTGGGGGGGGAGCGCATACCCTATTTTTAGAGGCATCCAGCTCCCAGGGCTCCGCGGCGACGTAATGAAGTTCACCTCTCCCCCTCCCTCCCTGCAATCTTCTGGGACACGTCACAGGTCCCAGAAGATTGCCCGGGCATTCACATCGTGTATCGCGGCTCGTGTATGCGCAGTGCATGCCCGGATGTGAAGCCACAGCCGGGCGCCCACATTAAGAATTCCAGCGCCATGGAGAGGAGGGGCTTCATATGCCCGCATCGCTGGACCATGGGACAGGTGAGTGTCTGTTTAGTAAAAGTCATTAGCTACACTTTTTGTAGCTGCTGGCTTTAAAAAAAAAATAATTTGGCGGAACTCAGCGGACAATTTCGTTGAGAGAAAGATACATTCATCTCAACATGAAAAGTATTTATTTGTGGAAGTTCCAATTGTATCATTAGAATCAATGGCTAAAACTTGCATTGGGCTACATAACTCTCATTTTCACTCCCAAAAATGCTTTTTAACCCAGCGCTCATTTTGGTATTTACTATAACTCCCTGTAAAAAGGGCATGGGAGTTAAAATGAGAGTAGTTTGCATGTATGAGCATGCTCAGTTGTGCTGGCACCTAGTTGTAAAGAGACGGGGAATTTATCTCTTCTCAGACCCTTATGCCTCGTACACACGACCGGTTTTCCCGGCAGGAAAAAAAATGACGCTTTTCCCGACGGGATTCCTCTCAAGCCTGCTTTGCATACACACAGGCATACAAAAGACCGCTGAACTTTTGACTGCCAAAAACGCGGTGACGTCAAAGACTACGACGAGCCGACAAAATGACGTTCTATGCTTCCGCACATGCGTCAAATTGTTTAGGAGCATGCACGTTTTTTTTCCCCCCGGGAAAGCATACAGACGACCGGTTTTCTCAGCAGGATTTTTCCTGACGGGAAAGAGAGCTGGTTCTCTTTTTTGTTTCCCCGGCAATTTTCCTGTCGGGAAAACTGCGATGGAGCATACACACGTCTGGTTTTCCCAGCCAAAACCTATCATGGCAGTTTTCCAGACGGGAAAACCAGTCGTGTGTACGAGGCATAAATGATATTTCAGTGAAGAAATCACTTTTTCACACACTTTAAAAGCAGATTACCTTTAAACAATATACCACATATTTCAGTATCATTTAGGCGATCATAGTTACTGTAACGACACCCCAAGTATGAAAGGGGTTAACGTCGTTTAGGATTTTCCATTCTCGAACACAAGGCAGCTACCAGACACTCCAACCAGCCGAATAAGTCCCCAAATACGAGACGACGCTCTGTATGAGGTTCAAGCATGAATCACAATCTTTATTGAGAGGCTACAGGCTTATATACCGTAAAAAAGGAGGTGCATACATATCCTGCTCATATTACTCTGAAAATACACCTCTGATCAGACCTAATTAACATGAGCTAATTAACGAATCCCTTACAGCAGCTGTTGACTCAGACATGACCTTTAGGCTAGACTCAGAAGACACAATCAACATTATCACAAATACACCTTCACACCATTGCAGGGTCAATTAGCACAAGCAACAATGAGATCTAATGACTCTTAAATTGAACTTCCTGGAATGCCCAAATAAGGAGTTATACTTCCTGGGCAAAGACCTCACAGCACACAGGGGATAACATCTTCATATTTCTTGAGCGATATTGTTAATGAATATTACTGTCCCATTTTAAGTAGTCCAAGATATATTTTCTCATTCACCCTATGCCCCTAATGGACATAGGGTGATTTAGACATAAGAGGTGCATGGGGAGCTGAAGCAAGGGTATCTCATACTTTCCAAGAGATTCTGGGTTCCACAGGCCCCCCCGTTACAGTTACATAGTTGGTAAAGTTGAAAAAAGACACAAGTCCATCAAGTCCAATCTATGTGTGTGAGCTTTTATATCAATATTACATTGTATATACCTGTATGTTGTGGTCATTTAGGTGCCTATCTAAAAGTTTTTTGAAATTATCTATGCTCCCTGCTGAAACCTAGGCTTGTGGAAGAGAATTCCACATTCTTACCGTAAAGAACCCTCTACGCAGTTTCAGGTTAAATTGCTTTTCCTCTAATTTTAGTGAATGGCTGCAAGTCTTTTTTTAAATGCCCTTTCGGGGAAAAGTTTTATCCCTATTGTGGGGTCACCTCACCAGTACGGTATTTGTACATTCAAATCATATCCCCTTTCAAGCGTCTGTTCTCCAGAGAGAATACGTTCAGTGCTTGTAATCTTTCCTCATAAATAAGATCCTCCAGTTATTAGCTTTGTTGCCCTTCTCTGTACTCGCTCCATTTCCAGCACATCCTTCCTGAGGACTGGAGCCCAGAACTGGATGGCATACTCCAGGTACAGCCAGACCAGAGTCTTGTAGAGTGGGAGCATTATCGTTTTAATTAGCTTTTTAATGCATGCCGGTATACTATTGGCTTTGCTTGCAGCAACTTGGCATTACATGCCGTTGCTGAGCCTGTCATCTACTAGGACCCCAAGGTACTTTTCCATCATAGATCCCCCCAGAGGTTCTCCCCCTAGAAAGTAGATTGCATTCATGTTTTTGCCACCTAAATTTACATTTTTCTTCATTAAACCTTATTTGCCATGTGGTTGCTCACCCCATTAATTTGTTCAGTTCTTCTTGCAAGGTTTCCACATCCTGTGGAGAAGCTATTGCCCTGCTTAGCTTAGTATCGTCTGCAAATACTGAGATTGAGCTGTTTATCCCAGAGGCGTAGCATGGGGGGCGCAGGGGGGCCGCCGCACCGGGTGCAACATTGGGGGGGGGGGGGGCACGAAATCCCACACCAGTGTGTCACTTTTCTCAACTACGTAAAAATTCCATCCACTGTGTCCCGGCTGCCATATTGCGGAAGCTGGCGCCTTGTGATTGGGCGAATGTAGTCATGTGCTGCAGGGGGGCTGGCCAGTCCTTGAACGCAGGTGGCGCCCGCGCTTCTGTAAGCCGCCGCTATCTTCTCCTCCTGACCGCGCCGGATCTGGCAGTGGACTTCATCTGGGACTGGGAACTCGGCACTGTGGCATACAGATCTCGATCTGGACTACAAAAAAAAGGGGTGAGTTTGAGGGAGGCAGGGAGACATCTCAGATGGGACTCGGAGCAGCCGCGGGTCAGCAGCAGTTAGACCGGAGTCATGCCACCGCCATGCCAAGTGTTAGCAGCATTGCCAGTCATTCTGTCAGCCAGCCAGCAAGCCACCACACACGCAGCATGTCTGCGGGCCTAAGTACAGACAGTTACATTACATGCCTGATGCCAAATGCCCCCTCCAAGCCGCCCCCCCCTCCTGCAGGAATCGGATTGGATTAATAATTTACTGAGCTCAGCTTCATGATATATCCCCTCAGGGCTTTCAGCATGTAAGGGGTTAAATGATGAGGTATTTGGCATGTCGAATGCCCTGAGGGGATGCATTACATAGAAGGATTAATCATTTAACCCCTTACATGCTGAATGCCCTGAGGGGATACATTACATACATGCCTCCCAACTTTTCAACATTGAGCTGCGGGACACGTGGGGAGCAGGGCAGGTTGAGAAGCTAGGGCGGGGGGGCTGGTTGGTGCTGCTAAAAAAAAAAAATGTTGCTGTTGCTCGGGCTCTGTGGCGGAGGACAGTGCGGTGGCTACACTGGTGGATATGAGTGAGACAGATGCCTGTGGTGTGATGGTATGGAGTCTGCAGGAGGGATGTCCAGCTGTTCAGGTGGATATTGGCGGCTGCCGATAAGATGTCGGCGGCTGCAGATGGAGTGTACCAGCGACGCCATCTTTGGATACTGTCAACATAGTATCCAAGGATGGAGCCGCTGTTTACACTCAATCTGCAGCTGTCAACATCCCAGATGGGCATTTTTAATGTTAAAGGGCACACTGATGGTCACATTTTATCTTAAGGGACACGCTGATTGGCATATTTTGGTGTGCCCCTTAACATAAAATGTGCCCATCAGCATGCCCCTTATTTTATTAAAGGGACACGCTGATGCAGACAACTGATGTAAGGTGGCATTATTTTGGGGCACCTAATGTAAAGGAGCACTCTGATGGGCACACCTGATGTAATGGAGACACCTGATGTAAGGGGCACTCTGATGGGCACACCTGATGTAAAGCATCACTCTGACGAGCACACCTAATGTAAAGGGGCACACTGAAAATATGCCAATCAGCGTGTCCCTTAACATAAAATGTGCCCATTAGTGTGCCCCATAACAATAAATATGCCCACCTGGGATGTTGACAGCTGCAGATTGAGTGTACACAGCGGCTCCATCCTTGGATTCTATGGTGACAGTATCCAAGGATGGAGCCGCTGGTACACTCCATCTGCAGCCGCCGACATCTTATCGGCAGCCGCCAATATCCACCTGAGCAGCTGGACATCCCTCCTGCAGACTCCATACCATCACACCACAGGCATCTGTATCACTCATATCCGCCAGTGTAGCCACCGCACTGTCCTCCACCACAGAGCCCGAGCAAGACCCACTGCTCCTCAGATGATAAGCACCTTCTTCACATCCTAAAGTGAGTTGTTTTTCTCCCCAATCATTTTTTATTGTGGTGTTTTTTCTCTACGCATATCTGTTCTTTTACTTCCAGAAGGCTGGCGCCCTCTTCCTCTACTCGCACTCACTTCATATAGGTATATTTCTTTCTCGTACATCACGGGACACAGAGCGGCATAGTCATTACTATGTGGGTTATATAGTTTACCTTCATGTGCTGGCACTGGCAACTTCCAAACCGGAAGTACCCTCCCCTATATAAGCCCCTCCCATCCGGGAGCACCTCAGTTTTTTGCCAGTGTCTAAGGTGTTGGCCAAGAAGTAACGTGTTTTTCACTGAGCTTGCGTGCAGGTTCTTTTGGGCCTCAGTAAGCTATTCCGGATCCGACCAAAAAAGCTTCATAGCTAAACGGTCGGTACCCGGGCCTTGCAGAGAAGAGCAAGGTTTTGCCTGTAATGCTTCTCTTAGGAGGGCTGGACCCTGGGATCCAGAGCTCTGGTCATACCCACGACCAAGATGTTTTCTGTGCAGGGTGCTATACAGGTCCAGGGGAGTGGAATCCTTGGGAACCCGGTCCCTGAAGGTTTAATTACAATGCCTGCCGTCATAGGTGAAGTTTGGGCTTCTGTGGACCAAACAGAGTCCTGCGGCGGGGAAAAGGTAAGTGGGGGCCCCTCAGGAACTTGGTTCTATTGGGGGACCCCCAAGCCTAATATGTCTTTCTGCCTGTTACCTAACGGTATTCCCGCTAAATATCTGTGATGCCTGTAACTACTAAAAAAAAAAAAATGGTTAAACCGCGGTACCTGTGTTAAACCACTAGAGGCCGCTGTGGAACGTTGTTTTCTTGTCATGTGGATTTTTTCTTTCCAAGTCAAAATCCAGGCAGATGGTGAGTTCTCTGGATGGGAAACTGTTTCCTCTGCCATGTTGCAATGCTCGTCCATCCCCCGGCCCTGTGGCAAACAGGGCCCTGGCTTCTGTCCCTAGTTCCTTTTCAAAAAGAGCGCCGAAGGCGCACGTGCCCGCGCGCGGGCACGCGCCTCTATTTATAGAGGTGAGCTGGAAAAAGGGGCGGAGCTTGGTGGATGACGCTCTGTGCGCGCTGCAGCGCTTCTGCGCATGTGCGGGCGTCCCAGCAACAGAGGAGTTTTTTTCCTCAGCTCTGGGAGGACTGGAAGAGAGATTGACAACATTGATCGTTGCTTCCCTGTCAGAGGGAAAGCGCGCCCGATCTCCGTCTCCTCCCTCAGAGTACCTGTTAGCAGAGCAACAGTCCCATACAGGGATCGACCTACCTGAAGGGGATCAGGATGAGGTTGATTCTGTTGTAGAGGAATCAACAGTGGAAGAGTCATTCTCAGCATCACATGCTGAAAGATTATGGGTTCAGTCCCTGACTAACATGGTCCGATCAGCATTCAAAATGCCCCTTGCGGAGCCATCATCCACTTCTGTCTCCTCGTTGGGGTCGCTAAAAGCTCCCCAGACTGTCTGTTCCTTTCCAATCCATCCTTTACTGGAAGGGCTCATTTACCAGGATTGGGAACATCCTGATAAAATATTTACCCCCCCCAAGAGATTTCCGGTGGTCTATCCCATGGAGGATAAGTTCATCAAAAAATGGAGGGTCCCTACAGTGGACGCAGCCATCTCTTGTGTGAATAAATCACTGACATGTCCAGTAGATAATGTCCAAATGTTCAAGGACCCAATAGATAAAAAATTGGAGTCCTTATTAAAATCTGCTTCTCTACAGCAGGCTTGGTGACACAACCAGCAGTGGCAGCTATTGGGGTCTGCCAAGCAGTGAAGGATCAGTTGAAACAGGTCTTAAGGGACTTGCCAGATCAGCAGGCCCTTGCCCTAGCTGATCTACCTAGAGCCTTATGCTTTGCGGTTGACGCCATAAAGGATTCAATCCATCAGGCCTCCCGCCTTACGCTGTCTGTAGTACATATGCGCAGGCTTCTATGGCTAAAAAACTGGTCTGCTGAAGCTCCCTGTAAAAAATTGCTGGTTAGCTTCCCATTTCATGGTGAACGCTTATTCGGGGAAAACCTGGACAAATATATCCAGGAAATTTCCAACGGTAAAAGTACACTCTTGCCGGTTAAAAACAGAGATAGAGGTCCCTCTTTTAAGAGGCCTGCTCCTCCAGTCCCTGGGACATCGGCTGTGAAACAGTTCCGACGGCCTCCTCGGTCAAATCCCGGGGGTAAAAATCAGGGACAATCGCAGGGTAACAAGAAACCCTGGGTCAGGAGAGGTACAAAACCTCCCCCAAAGTCAAATGCATGAAGGGTTGCCCCCACTCAATCGGGTGGGGGGGAAGACTTCAGTTGTTCGCAGAGACCTGGCGGGACACGATCAGAGACAGATGGGTGCTCTCCGCAGTAAGTCTGGGATACAAATTGGAGTAAAAGACTCCCCTCCTTCCCATTTTATAAGGTCGAACGTGCCAAGGGATCCCCGGAAGAGAGGATCCCTCCTGTTGGCACTAGAACAACTATTGCTCCAAGGAGTAATTATGGAGGTTCCCCTGGAAGAATGCGGGTTTGGGTTTTACTCAAATCTCTTTACAGTCCCGAAACCAAACGGGGACGTGAGACCCATATTAAATCTAAAAGGGCTAAACAAATTCCTACATATCAGAACTTTCAGGATGGAGTCGATCCGATCGGTGACCACTGCCCTACAAGGGGAGGAATGGCTAGCCTCGATCGACATCAAAGATGCTTATTTGCACATTCCCATCTTTCCAGTTCACCAAAAATTTCTACGCTTTGCAGTAGAAGGGCGCCATTTTCAGTTCAGAGCCTTACCCTTCGGTCCGGCCACAGCACCAAGAGTGTTCACAAAAATTCTGGCCCCATTATTGGCCAATCAAAGAACACAAGGTGTAACGATAATGGCATATCTAGACGACTTGTTGCTGATAGACCACTCAGTGGAAAAACTAGAAGTGGTCGTTCACAAGACAATCAAGTATCTGGAATCTCACGGTTGGATTATCAACCGAGACAAGTCAGCCCTAAAACCAGTCAAAAGTCTGGAATACTTGGGGCTAAGGCTGGATTCAGACCAGAGAAAAATTTTCTTGCCTCAAGAAAAGGTGTCGTCTTTGAGAGAATTCAAGGAATTTGCAAAGGGCCATACTGTCAGCCTGGAACAAAAAAGTTCAGGCCCTAGACTTACCAATGTCCTTGTCCCCTTCCGTTCGCAAGAGCCTCCGTTGGTGGTTGGTTCCCCAGAATCTGGAAAAAGGGAAATCCTTCAGTCCGATTTCTTGGAAGGTGGTCACTACAGATGCCAGCCTTATAGGCTGGGGAGCAGTACTGGAGCAATGGTCTCTCCAGGGCAGATGGTCGGATGCAGAAAAGACCCTGCCCATCAATCTCTTAGAGATACGAGCAGCCCGGTATGCCCTAGTAGCATGGACATCCAAACTCCAAGGGTCCCCTGTCAGAATTCAATCGGACAATGCCACGGCAGTGGCATATATCAATCATCAGGGTGGCACCAGGAGTCGTGCAGCCCAGAGGGAAGTAAATTGCATCCTGAAATGGGCAGAAAGATATGTCCCAGCCATATCCGCGGTATTCATTCCAGGAGTGAAGAATTGGAAGGCGGACTTTCTAAGTCGCCAACAATTATGCCCAGGGGAATGGTCCCTTCACCCCGAGGTTTTCCGGACAATATGTCAGCGGTGGGGAACACCGGATGTAGATCTGCTAGCATCCAGATTCAACGCAAAGGTGGACAGGTTTGTCTCTCGGACAAGGGATCCCCTAGCTTGCGGCTCGGATGCCCTAGTGTTCCCTTGGGATCAGTTCAAGCTGATATATGCATTCCCACCGCCACAATTGTTACCTCGATTACTCCGCAGAATCAGGGTAGAAAAGAAACCAGTGATTCTGGTGGCTCCAGCATGGCCCCGAAGAGCATGGTACGCGGAGATTGTAAAAATGTCTGTGGTGAGTCCTTGGACCCTCCCACATCGTCCGGACCTGCTTTCGCAAGGACCGATATACCACCCTTCCTTACCAGCCCTAGGTTTGACGGCCTGGCTATTGAAGCCCACATTCTAAAAAAGAGAGGTCTCTCTAATCCTGTGGTATCTACCATGATCAATGCCAGGAAGCCGGTATCCAGGCAGATCTACTATAGAATCTGGAAGGCGTACATCGCTTGGTGTGAGGCCAAGAAATGGCATCCACGTAAGTACGTAAAAGGTAGGATTCTGGACTTCCTACAGTGGGCTGTAGATAGGAAGCTTGCCTTGAGTACTATCAAGGGTCAGATTTCGGCCTTGTCAATATTTTTTCAAAGGCCCTTGGCTTCGCATTCACTAGTCAAAGCTTTTATACAAGGAGTGATGCGTATTAGCCCTCCGGTTAATATTCCCATATGTCCATGGGACTTAAACCTGGTTCTGTCGGTTCTACAGAAACAACCATTTGAACCATTACAGCATATTTCCTTGGTTCTTCTCACCAGGAAATAGATTTTTCTAGTAGCCATTTGTTCGGCTAAAAGAGTGTCGGAATTAGCCGCTATGTCCTGTAAAGAGCCATATCTGGTTATCCATAAGGACAGAGTAGTGTCCTCATCCAGCCTTTCTTCCTAAGGTGGTATCGAGGTTTCATTTGAACCAAGATGTGGTTCTTCCTTCCTTTTTCCCCAAACCTAGTTCGGTAGAGGAAAAGTTATTACATTCTTTGGATGTAGTAAGAGCAGTTAAAGCTTATCTAAAAGCCACTGCTCAGATTCGCAGAACGGATACTTTGTTTATTCTGCCGGAAGGCCCCAGAAAGGGTCAGGCAGCGTCAAAATCTACTTTAGCCAAGTGGATTCGACAGGTCATTATGCAAGCTTATGGCTTGAGAAGGAGACTGCCTCCGTTCAAAGTTAGGGCGCACTCCACGAGAGCAGTTGGAACTTCATGGGCAGTGCATCACCAGGCCTCCCTGGCTCAAATCTGTAAGGCCGCAACATGGTCTTCAGTACACACGTTTACTAGGTTCTACCAGGTGGACGTTAGAAGTCAGGAGGATGTCGCCTTTGGGCGCAGTGTGTTGCAGGCCGCAAAAGATCCTCATGTCTGATAGCGCCCAGCTTATGTATGGTGTATCCCCCCCCTCATTGGGCATTGCTTTGGGACGTCCCACATAGTAATGACTATGCCGCTCTGTGTCCCGTGATGTACGAGAAAGAAAATAGGATTTTTATAACAGCTTTCCTGTAAAATCCTTTTCTTGGAGTACATCACGGGACACAGAGCTCCCACCCCTCTTTTGGGGACACTTATTGCTTTGCTACAAAACTGAGGTGCTCCCGGATGGGAGGGGCTTATATAGGGGAGGGTACTTCCGGTTTGGAAGTTGCCAGTGCCAGCACCTCAAGGTAAACTATATAACCCACATAGTAATGACTATGCCGCTCTGTGTCCCGTGATGTACTCCAAGAAAAGGATTTTACAGGTAAGCTGTTATAAAAATCCTATTATTCAGGGCCTATTAGAGGAGCTGCCTCCACTTGTGTTCCAACTTCAATCTGTCCTTTTGTCCCGCAGTGCAATATTTTTCCTCCTTCACTAATTTATATGTCTTAATTTCATTCAATTGAAAATTACTTGGACTCATATGAATTTAAGAAATTGGAGACTCTGCATTTTCACCAAGTCTTCACGTTACACCTCTTGACATTCATTTATTTATTCATTTAGCGCTGTAGCTCTATTTACATATTTCAGTGTAGGTGTACGGTCGGTGGGTCAGTGTATGTGTCAGTCAGTGTAATAGTCAGTGTTGGTGTCAGGTGGGTCAGTGTAATGTGAGTAGTGCAGGAAGTAGGTGTCGGGTGGGTTAGTGTAGGTGTCGGGTGGGTTAGTGTAATGGTCAGGTAGGTCAGGTGGGTCAGTGTGCAGTGTAGTGGTGTGCAGGGTAGTGGTCAGTGTGTAGTGGTGTGCGGGTTAGTGGTCAGTGTGTAGTGTAGTGGTCAGTGGTGTGTAGTGGTGTGTGGGTTAGTGGTCAGTGTGCTGTGTAGTGGTCAGTGTGTGGTGTAGTAGTGTGTGGTCAGTGTGTAGTATATGTAGTGCTCAGTGTGTAGTGCAGTGGTGTGTGGTCAGTGTGTAGTGAAGTGGTCAGTGTGTAGTGTAGTGGTGTGTGGTCAGTGTGTGGTCAGTGTGGTGTGTGGTCAGTGTGTAGTGTAGTGGTCAGTGTGCAGTGTAGTGGTGTGCGGGTTAGTGGTCAGTGTGTAGTGTATGTAGTGCTCAGTGTGTAGTGCAGTGGTGTGTGGTCAGTGTGTAGTGTAGTGGTGTGTGGTCAGTGTGTAGTGTAGTGGTGTGTGGTCAGTGTGTAGTGGTCAGTGTGCAGTGTAGTGGTGTGCGGGTTAGTGGTCAGTGTGCAGTGTTAGTGGTCAGTGTGCAGTGTTAGTGGTCAGTGTGCAGTGTAGTGGTCAGTGTGCAGTGTAGTGGTCAGTGTGCAGTGTAGTGGTCAGTGTGCAGTGAAGTGGTCAGTGCGTAGTGTAGTGGTCAGTGTGTAGTGTAGTGGTCAGTGTGTAGTGTAGTGGTCAGTGTGTAGTGTAGTGGTCAGTGTGCAGTGTAGTGGTGTGCGGGTTAGTGGTCAGTGTGTAGTGTAGTGGTGTGTGGTCAGTGTGTAGTGTAGTGGTCAGTGTGCAGTGTAGTGGTGTGCGGGTTAGTGGTCAGTGTGTAGTGTAGTGGAAAGTCCGCAGGTTAGGGGGCGCAAATTTCTTGCCTTGCCCCGGGCGCTGACAACCCACGCTACGCCACTGGTTTATCCCAACCTCCAGATCATTTATGAATAAATTAAATAGGATTAGTCCCAGGACAGAACCCTGAGGGACCCCACTTTCCACAGTGGACCATTCAGAGTACCCGCCATTTATCACTACCCTCTGAACTTGCCCTTGTAGCCAGTTTTCAATCCAGGTTCTCACCCTTTGCTCCATGCAGACAGACCTTAGCTTGTATAGTAAACGTTTGTGGGGAACTGTATCAATTGTCTTTGCAAATCCAGATACACTACGTCTACAGGCCTTCCTTCATCTAGATGGCAGCTCACCTCCTCATAGAAGGTTAATAGATCTGTTAGGCAAGAATGATTTTTCATGAATCCATGCTGATTACTGCCAATGATACTGTTTTCCTTACTAAGATCTTGTATATAGTCCCTTATCATCCCTTCCAAGAGCTTGCATACTATTGATGTTAGGTTAACTGGTCTGTAGTTCCCAGAGATATATCTTGGTCCTTTTTTTAAAGATTGGTGCTACATTGGCTTTTCTCCAATCAGCTGGTAACCCACCAGTCAGTAGACGATCTGACAATTACTTGACTGAGCTCCTTAAGGACCCTCGGATGCAAGCCATCTGGTCCCGGTGACTTATTTATGTTAAGTTTTTCAAGTCTGTTTCTGATTTCATCCTCTATTAACCATGGTGGTGCCTCCTGTGACGTGTCATGAGGATAAACGTAGTTTTGGTTACTGAAGCTCCCCATTTCCCTTGTGAAGATTGAGGAGAAGAATACATTCTAAACCTTCGCCATCTCACCATCCTTTGTAACCAGAATCTCTCCATCATTCTTTATGGGGCCAATATGATCTGCCCTCTCTCTTTTACTATTTATGTACTTAAAGCGGAGGTTCCGCGGCATTTCGTTATTTTTTTTTTGCCCATTGAATTAATATAAACATTATTGCTTACTTACTGTTCTTAATGTCCATAACGCCAGCATTCCGTTATCCGACACAAGGATAACTTATAAAAACATCCGAGGGACGTTCCCATTTTGCTTATGGGCATTAGAAGCCCACAAGCACCTACTTCATGATTGCAGAGAATGCCTGCATGCCAGTTTATAAAATGGCGCCATTAGAGCCGCCCTCATCACGTGACCGACGTCGCGCGTCACTTCATGTGTGAAATCTTTCGAGATTTCAAGGCACGGCGCTCCACATATCATTTTGGGTAGCACGTCACTCCCAGAAATCATTGCGGGCCGGGGAAAAATTCCGCTACGCCTACTCCCGCGGGAGAGGAATACAGGAAGTCACGTCACATATTGGACAGCAGAAATACGGTAATTCATTTTTTTTCTAAAAAAAAGGTTTGCCATTTCAGTATGTGTGTTGGACAATGATGGTTTTAAAATAAAGTTGTAAGTTTGGGTGAACCTCCGCTTTATAGAATTTCTTGGGATTTTTCTTACTCTCCTCCGCTATGTGCCTTTCGTTTTCCATCTTAGCCAACCTGATTACATTTCTTATTGCATTCTTTGTACAGTTGGAATGCTGATGATGATCCCTCAGCCTTGTATTTTTTAAAGGCCTTTTCCTTTGCTTTTATATACATTTTTACGTTGGCGTTAAGCCACCCAGGGCTTTTATTAGCTCTTTAAATTTATTACCCTTTGGGCTGCACTGGCTAATACCCTTATTTAATATGTTTCTAAAGCACACCCGTTTTTCCTCTGTGTTCTTTGTTCCTAGGATTTCATCTCATTTAGTATCTTCTAGCAAGGAGCGTAGTTTCTGGAAGTTGGCTCTTTTGAATTTTAGTGTCTTTGTATTCCCCTTATGTTTTCTATTTGTGTGATTTATGCTGAAACTAATTATATCATGCTCTAAACATTATTTCCATGTGCAATTCTCCAGGTCCTAACAAGAGTAAGGGTTTGGGTGCCATCTGTTGTCTGGGAGCTATAGTAAATTTGATTTTGGGATATTTTTTCTCCAGCGCTATTGTGAATTCTGTTTGGGTGCTAATTACCACAATCGCAGTAATTTTAGCACTAATTAGCGCTATATAGCGTGTGGCGCTATAGTAAATGACCCCCTTTTGTCTTTTTAACACAGCCATGTCAGGTGCACTCCACATATAAATACTTTCCTGAAAAGTTTTTTTTTTAAGTTTATAATGCTTTAAGAAACATTAAAGCGGTTTCCTCAATCCTCAGTTAAACACCCCTCTGTTTCTTAAAGTGGTTGTAAACCCTTTGTTCCATAAATCTGAAAGACTATTTGTACATAGGGATGAGCTTCGAGTTCGAGTCGAACTCATGTTCGACTCGAACATTGCCTGTTCGCCCGTTCGCCGAACAGCGAACAAAATGGGGTGTTCGCGGCAAATTCGAAAAATCTATGGGAGAAATCTAAAGTGCTAATTATAAAGGCTTATATGCAAGTTATTGTCCTAAAAAGTGTTTGGGGACCGGGGTCCTGCCCCAGGGGACATGTATCAATGCAAAAAGAAGTTTTAAAAACGTCAGTTTTTTCGGGAGCAGTGATTTTAATAATGCTTAAAATGAAAAAATAAAAGTGAAATATTCCTTTAAATTTCGTACCTGGGGGGTGTGTATGATATGCATGTAAAGTGGCGCATGTTTCCCGTGCTTAGAACTGTCTCTCACCCAGTCCTCTCAGGCTGCCTCACTCACCAGCCCACCAGGCTGTCTTCTCCATGGAGATCTCCTGGATGTGCTCACTGGCTCACATACCAGCCTCCCTGCATCACTCACCCGACCCAGATTAAAACACAGGCTTGGCTGCCAGCCAAGCCAAAACATTTTACCTACACTAACAAAAATCCTAACATTACCTACTCTAGCACACTAGAGGGTGCTACACTATGTACAAACAGGGATGAGCCGAACACCCCCCTGTTCGGTTCGCACCAGAACCTGCGAACAGACAAAATGTTTGTGTAAACTTTAGAACCCTATTAAATACAATGGACTCGAACGTTCAAAATCTAAAGTGTTAATTATAAAGGCTAATATGCAAGTTATTGTCCTAAAAAGTGTTTGGGGACCCGGGTCCTGCCCCAGGGGACATGTATCAATGCAAAAAGAAGTTTTAAAAACGTCAGTTTTTTCGGGAGCAGTGATTTTAATAATGCTTAAAATGAAAAAATAAAAGTGAAATATTCCTTTAAATTTCGTACCTGGGGGGTGTGTATGATATGCATCTAAAGTGGCGCATGTTTTGCCGTGCTTAGAACTGTCCCTGCAAAAAATGTCATTTTTGAAAGAAAAAAATGCATTTAAAACTGACTCGCGGCTATTAATGAATTGTCGGCTCCCGGCAATACATACAAAAGTCATTGATAAAAAAAAAAAAAAGCATGGGGGTTCCCCAGAATTCAATTACCAGGCCCTTCAGGTCTGGAATGGATATTAAGGGGAACTTCCTTCACTGTGTAATTTAAATTTATATAGTGAAGGAAGTTCCCCGCTCAAGCCAATGACGTAGGCGGGTCCGACATACCGAGGGGGCGGACCTGATGGGGAACTGCTCTCACTTTGGTAATACATGTATAGACCCGCCCCTTCTCATGTTCCGCATCTGGTCCGCTGAGCGGACCTGATGGGGAACTTTAGAAGGGGCGGGTCTATACATTTAAAATACTGAGAGGGAGTTCCCCATCAGGTCCGCTCAGGCACAACCAATGAAGGACAGCGCTGGACATCGGGATCGCCGCGGGACACTGGATTTCACCGCTGGAATTTTTTTTTTTTTTTTTAATAAAGGACTTTTTTAAGGTGTTTGTGTGTTTTTTTTAACATTTTTTTACGCTTTCTTCGTGAAATGGTAGGGGTACAATGTACCCCTTACCAATTCACATAGGGGGGCCGGGATCTGGGGGTCCCCTTTGTTAAAGGGGTCTTCCAGATTCCGATAAGCCCCCCGCCCACAGACCCCCACAACCACCGGGCAAGGGTTGTGGGGATGAGGCCCTTGTCCCCATCAACATGGGGACATCCTCCCCATGTTGAGGGCATGTGGCTTGGTACGGTTCAGGAGGGAGGGGGGGCGCTCTCTCGTCCCCCCCTTTTCCCCTGCGGCCGGCCAGGTTGCGTGCTCGGATAAGGGTCTGGTATGGATTTTTAGGGGGACTCCACGCCATATTTTTTTAAAATTTGGGGTGGAGTTCCCCTTAAAATCCATGCCAGATCTGAAGGGCCTGGAATGGATATTTGGGGGAACCCCACGTCAATTTTTTTTAAAATTTGCAGCGGGGTTCCCCTTAATATCCATTCCAGACCTGAAGGGCCTGGTAATTGAATTCTGGGGACCCCCACGCTTTTTTTTTTTTTTTATCAATGACTTTTGTATGTATTGCCGGGAGCCGACAAGTCATTAATAGCCGCGAGTCAGTTTTAAATGCATTTTTTTCTTTCAAAAATGACATTTTTTGCAG
The DNA here is from genome assembly GCA_029206835.1 of Rana muscosa. Classification (NCBI taxonomy): domain Eukaryota; kingdom Metazoa; phylum Chordata; class Amphibia; order Anura; family Ranidae; genus Rana; species Rana muscosa. The sequence continues at coordinate 153,603,716 of CM055120.1, forward strand.
GGACAGTTCTAAGCACGGGAAACAAGCGCCACTTTACATGCATATCATACAGGGTTCTAAAGTTTACACAAACATTTTGTCTGTTCGCAGGTTCTGGTGCGAACCGAACAGGGGGGTGTTCGGCTCATCCCTGTTTGTACATAGTGTAGCACCCTCTAGTGTGCTAGAGTAGGTAATGTTAGGATTTTTGTTAGTGTAGGTAAAATGTTTTGGCTTGGCTGGCAGCCAAGCCTGTGTTTTAATCTGGGTCGGGTGAGTGATGCAGGGAGGCTGGTATGTGAGCCAGTGAGCACATCCAGGAGATCTCCATGGAGAAGACAGCCTGGTGGGCTGCTGAGTGAGGCAGCCTGAGAGGACTGGGTGAGAGCAGTCTGAGATGGAGGAAGAGTCAGTCTGGGAGGACTGTGAAAGATTAGCCAGGAGGGCTGGAGAAAGGGATTAGCCAGGTTTGCTGGCAGTGCCTGAAGAGATGGTGCTGGGATCAGTAGCCACAGAAGGACAGCTGGACACTAGGATTTTGCTATACAACCGAGGGGCCCACAGTCCATGCCTGTAATAGGCATTTTCTGCATCTGACGGATCCCTAAGATCATCTAACAGTGTTCCAGCTGGTCCTGATAGTTTTGTGCTGCAAGCAAGTGTTGTGCTAGAGGAGCTGAGGAGTGTGTAAATAGGCTGTACAGAAGAATTTGTCCCTAAAGAGTTCTGCTAAAGTTAAGTGAGCATCCCATAATACCCCTATCCCCATCCAAGTTCAATACCCCTAATATAATACAAAAACAAAGCTGCAATGACTGTTTCTTGACTCAAGAGTGCTGTGGAAGATTCTGTGTGCCTGGCTGTGCAGGGTGCGGGATCCCTTATTAACCAGCCGCTCCTGTGGGAGTAGCGCTACAATAGTCAATACATAATGTATTTGATCGCACAATTCTTATTTTTTTATATCACTCTGATTTTCGATAATAGCCTGCAGAATCTGTCCAGTTCCATGGGCGTGTCGACAACCCGAAGCTCAGGAAGTGGAGTTGTGACGTCACGGGACTCTCCTTGCTCTACACACCCCAACAAATGTTCATTGCTCAGGATAGTAGCATGCATGGCGGATGTACTAGTCGTGTCCAATCAGACACCTGGATTGGCACCACCTGACTTCCTCCTGTCCCACAATGCTGAGGCACAGAACAGCCAATCCAGGGCCAGCAGCAGGAGAAGTTAGGGGGATAGAGGTCTGTGGATGCTGAGGCGGGAGACACTTCTGGTGCTCATGCATGAGTCCATTATTTGGTCTGTCAATCACAGGAGAGGGGGCATGGCGACATCTTTTTTTTTTACCTGTGACGGAGGGAAACCGAGAAAGATTGCAGAAGAGTGCTTGCTCCTTTCGCGGGCAGACTGGGGACAGATTACTTTGCTAAATAAGGTAGTGTGTTCATTGTAATTTAAATTTTTCCAGTTTACTACCACTTTAACTTTTTAGGGAAAATACACAATTTTCACAGACAGTTTGACAGAGTGAATTTTACTCATCCCTAATAATAGCTAGATTATTTCTCACAATTGCTGTAAGTATAGGTGGTGTTGCTTAGAACCAGCACTGAGAAAAGGTCCTTTGATACCAGAGGTACTAATAGTGGTGTTAGTGCTAATAGTACAGAATGGGGGGGGGGAGTCACATATATGACTAAACTGTCCAAAAAGAGTGGACAGGACCAGGCCATAGAGAAGAAGTAGGGGGAAAAAGAGAAGCGCCAGGCCAATCCTAGTGCACCATAATTTTATTATAAAAATTTAAATAGTTTCCAGTAAAAGATGCACTTACATAGTGCTCAGTACTTTGAAGCTTGTCACGTCCAGCAAGGAAAAACACTGCCTCTTGAATCCCTGTGATGTGTAATCCACGAGCACCGTATGACAGAGCGGAACTGTAGCCTTGAGGAAACTCTGGAGGACACCGGCCGGGTGATTCAGCAAGGAGGTGATCTGAAGGTGTCAGACAGGGAAGCACGCCTACCGCTGTGGTGGGCCAATCAGAACGCGTTTCGGAGGCATGGCCATGCCTCCATCAGCAGAGCTGATGATCACAGGGATTAAAGCGGCAGTGTTGTTCCTTGCTGGACGTGACAAGCTTCCACCTACTGAGCACTATGTAAGTGCATCTTTTACTGGAAATTATTTACATTTTTATAATAAAATAATGCTGCTCTAGAATTGGCCTGAAGCTTCTCTTTTTGTTCCCCTCCTTACTATCCTTTACAGTACTCAGGTCCCCAGCCCGTGCCTGAAGCAGCCTCGTCACCATCTGCAGTAGTCACACCAGAGACTCATCTAAAGTGGCTCACCCCCTATATATTTTTTTCCAAATATTGACTTCCTTACTCTCAGAACTTTTACTCACCCTTTTATATATATATATATATATACACATATATTTTTCTGATGTTGCTTTCATAGCACTAACCAGGCCCCAGAGTGCGTGTGGAATTCACCACTCTTTTCAACTATTGTTTTAGGCTTTTTAGCATGAGTTTCACACCACTTTTCAAGTGTGTGTTTTTTATTTTTTATGTCACAGAGAAGAAGTAAAAGCTCTCTCCCCAGCCCTCTCATCCAGTCCAATGTGCCTCTGCCACCTAATTTCCAGTGACAGAATGGGGTCCTGCCATGCACCTAGCTACGGTTGCTACGAGAGACCGAACAGCTGGGGCGGGAGTCAGATCACGACCCCCTTGCTACCGGAGAACTCGTCATCCAGACAGGTACCATGCTTACGACTGACTGCCATGTACTTTGCACTAATACTTGGTTGCCCATAGCGACTGCATTACTTCACCTGCTTGACTTGCCAGGTAGTCCCTTTGTAGTGGCTTACCTTCATATCCTACATGTGCTGAATAGGAATGAGCCGAACACCCCCGGTTCGCACCAGAACTTGCAAACAGGCAATAAATTTGTTCGAACATCCGAACACTGTTAAAGTCTATGGGACTCGAACATGAAAAATCTAAAGTGCTAATTTTAAAGGCTAATATGCAAGTTATTGTCATAAAAAGTGTTTGGGGACCCGGGTCCTGCCCCAGGGGACATGTATCAATGCAAAAAAAAGTTTTAAAAACTGCCGTTTTTTCGGGAGCAGTGATTTTAATAATGCTTAAAGTGAAACAATGAAAGTGAAATATTCCTTTAAATTTCGTACCTAGGGTGTGGGTATAGTATGCCTGTAAAGCAGCACTTGTTTCCCGTGCTTAGAACTGTTCCTGCACAGTGTAATTTCTGAAGGAAAAAAAGTCATTTAAAAGCACTCGCGGCTATAATGAATTTTCGGCTCCCGGCATTACAGAGAAAAGTCATTGATTACAAAAAAATAAATGCTTGGGGGTCTCCCCAAATTCAATTACCAGGTCTGGTATGGATATTAAGGGGAACCCTGCGTCAAATTAAAAAAAAAAATGACGTGGGGTTCCCCCCAAATATCCATACTAGACCCTTCAGGTCTGGTATGGATTTTAGGGGAACTCCACGCCAAATTTAAAAAAAAATGTTGTGGAGTTCCCTCCAAAAATCCATACCAGACCCTTTATCCGAGCACGCAACCTGGCAGGCCGCAGGAAATAAGGGGGGGGCGAGAGAGCGCCCCCCCTTCTGAACCGTACCAGGCCACATGCCCTCAACATGGGGAGGATGCTTTTGGGGGTCTGTGACCCCTCAAAGCACCATGTCCTCATGTTGAGGGGGTCTGTGGGGGTCGCCCCCCCAACGCAGGTTTCCGTTGCATCAGAGGGGGCGGGGTCACCCGCACGTCACTGGGAAAGCCTGGGTTTTCCCTTGTGTCAGAGGGGGACGGGGGTCATGTGACGGGTGGCCCCGCCCTCAGCTACTTAAGAGCTGTCACTGGCTTCGGTGGCATCATTCCCGGGGTGTCTCCGCTCTGGTGAAGAGTGCTGTTCCTCGCTGCGCTGGACATCATCGTTGGAGCCTGGACCCCGGAGAGGAGAGATCATCCATCGCTGGACCCCGGAGAGGAGACCACCCATCGCAGGATACCGAGAGTGCTGCTGCTTACCGCTGCTGGAATCTTTTTTTTTTTATTTAAAAAAAAAGGACTTTTCCCAAATGGTGTCTGTTTTTTTTTACATTTTTTTTACACTTTCTTTGTGAAATGGTAGGGGTACAATGTACCCCTTACCAATTCACATGGGGGGGCCGGGATCTGGGGGTCCCCTTTGTTAAAGGGGTCTTCCAGATTCCGATAAGCCCCCCGCAGACCCCCACAACCAACGGGCAAGGGTTGTGGGGATGAGATTCTTGTCCCCATCAACATGGGGACATCCTCCCCATGTTGAGGGCATGTGGCCTGGTACGGTTCATGAGGGGGGGGCGCTCCCCCCCTCTTTTCCTGCGGCCTGCCAGGTTGCATGCTCGGATAAAGGGTCTGGTATGGATTTTTGAGGGGAACTCCACGCTATTTTTTTTTTATTTGGCGTGGAGTTCCCCTTAAAATCCATACCAGACCTGAAGGGTCTAGTATGGATATTTGGGGGGAACCCCACGTCATTTGTTTTTTTAAATTTGACGCAGGGTTCCCCTTAATATCCATACCAGACCTGAAGGGCCTGGTAATTGAATTTGTGGGGACCCCCAGGCATTTTTTTTTTCTTTATCAATGACTTTTCTCTGTATTGCCGGGAGCCGACAATTCATTATAGCCACGAGTGCTTTTAAATTACCTTCCTTCAGAAATGACACTTTGTGCAGGGACAGTTCTAAGCACTGGAAACAAGCGCTGCTTTACAGGCATACTATACACACTCCCTAGGTACGAAATTTAAAGGAATATTTCACTTTTATTGTTTCACTTTAAGCATTATTAAAATCACTGCTCCCAAAAAACGGCCGTTTTTAAAACTTTGTTTGCATTGATACATGTCCCCTGGGGCAGGACTCGGGTCCCCAAACACTTTTTATGACAATAACTTGCATATAAGCCTTTAACCTCCCTGGCGGTATGATTCTGCCTGAAATTTATGTACCAAAAGCGGTACAATTATTTTGCATGGAAATTTGTTGTTATGTATTGTAGGCCTGCAATTCTTGGTAATTACTTACTTAAACCTGACCAAACAAGAGTCTAGTAGACATCCCAGGTATGATAAAGTTTGAAACCCAAAATCATAAATTATAATATAATTATAACAAATAGTAATGTAATTATAATAAAAATTATTCAATAATGTAATCAAATCAAAAACAGAAATTTTCTCAGTTGCAGAATTGTCGCTGTCATTAGATTTAGTGTTTGATGACGAATTTCCCCACAAATCGCTATCGCTCAATTCTGCAAGTGATTCTAATTTATTATCGCTGTTTTCTAGCTGGTCTAAAACCACTTTTGACATAAAGGGACACTTTTTGGTTGCTCTAGGCAGAAAGAACAGTTTTTATAATATAAAACCGCATGCAGGACACTGAACAGACCACTAGGGACAAATGGGATGTGTTATTATTTGATACAGTACTGTAATCTGTAAGATTACAGTATACTGTATGTTTCACTTTTTGAATTTGGTGCCGAACTACGTCCCTGTGCCTCGCAACGTCGCAGGGAACGAAGCTCGGCACTTGGCAGTGTGGATCGAGGGAGGAGACAGCTCGCACAAACTGCGGGAGGACATCGCAGGATCCAGGGAACAAGGTAAGTAACTTCCCTGTATCCTGCAATGCAATCCTGAGTCTGGCTCGGGGTTACCGCTCTTGGCATGGAAAACTCACCCCGAGCCCGACTCGAGATTACCGCCAGGGAGGTTAAAATTAGCACTTTCGATTTCTCCCATAGACTTTTACAGGGTGTTCCGCGGCTTTTTGAATTTGGCGCGAACACCCCAAATTGTTCGCTGTTCAGCGAACGGGCGAACAGGCAATGTTCTAGTCGAACAAGAGTTCGACTCGAACTCGAAGCTCATCCCTAGTGCTGAACTGACCCTAGTTCTTTTGATACACCAGGAACCATCATGCACAACAGTTGATGCAACTTTACTTAAAAGTTTTGACAATTCAGTTGAACGTGAACAATAAAATGGCGTTCTTCTGGCTGATCTCCATATTCTCGGTTCCAAAGCACTCACAGCATGTAGGGCTAAGAGTGGCCAAAGGCAGCCATTGGATTCCAGCCTCTTTTTTATTTCACAGAGGGGCAGGCTGGATCCTAAAAGCCTGGGAGCAGCACAACACAAATTAACTCTTTCCCCCCAGCGTGGGCCAGCTCCTAACTGAACTAATATTTCTGGAGGCAACCTGCCTATATGGTGGTAGAAATAGAATCTTTTAAGGCTTAGTTCTTACTGGTGACCGAGGGGCAGTAAAAACAGGTGGTTGATCTGCCCCATCCACCCACCTTTACATGGTGGGTGTTAGGGGTGGACCGACAACTCATGGGGTCCCCGGGCAATAGGAGATCATGAGGCCCCCAGAGTCTCTGCCCACACTCAAGCCACAACCACACAAAGGGAAAACACTGGAACCAATGTTTTGTGGCTCTCACTGTAGCAGCTGGAGCAGGAGATGTTGTTTTTTAGCTGCTGCATAGAGAGCCACAAAGAAGCGGTTTCAGTTATTTCCCCCACCCGCTGCACTGATCACCTGCTCTAAGCACACACTATCCCCCTTGTTGGGGGGGGGGGCTGCACCTGGGGCCCCCAGGGGTGCCATGTGAGAAGAAAGGAGAGAAGTATAGTGGCGCGCACCGCAGTGAGCAGTGGGTGTGGTCAAATTGCGTTTACAGACAGGAGGGGCTTATGGGACATAGTTAAACAAAACCCAGGCTTATCTGTACCTGTATAATGTGCTTTGATTACTGTGCCACGAGCAAGAGTCCCACAGACACATATAAATCTCAGAACATTTAGGATAAAAAATGTATGTCTTTACAGATCAATCTCTATAGAACCAGGACTGTCTCTATAGAACAAGAACCATTTATACAGAACAAGGGCTGTCTCTATATAACAAGGGCCATCTCTACAGGACAAGGACTGTCTCTATAAAACAAGGGCCATCGCTAAAGAACAAGGACTGTCTTTACAGAACAATCTCTAAGAACAACGATTGTCTCGTTAGAACAAGAACTGTTTCTATAGAACAAGGACTGTCTCTATATAACAAGGACTGTCTTCAAAAAACAAAGACTGTCTATATATAACAAGAACCGTCTCTATATAACAAGGACCATCTCTACAGAACAAGGATCGTCCCGAATGGTCAGTCAGCTCCCGGTAAGCATGTCCAGTCAAATCCACCTATTAAATTTAATTGGACTTAGCAGCAACCAAAGGTCAAACATGGCTTTGGTAGTTGCGGCATAGCAGTTCAATGTAACATCCTTATTGGGATAAGAAAAAGCCCCCTTTGGGGATTAAAAAACAGTATCGCCTCCTGAGTGCCTGTAAACCGATGTCTGAAAAGTGTTCCACCATTGATCACTTTTCAGGGTGTGGTAAAGTCTGCCACTCACGTGAAAGAGGCCTTAAGCCTAGTACACATGGCCTAATGCCAGGTGACATTGACCGGTTCAAAAAAAACGTCTGACATTCGGCCCATGTGTAATGGCAGCTGGTCCAACAGAAGCTTTGGCCAGCTTCTGTCGGACGAGCATGCTGGAAAACCAGCAGCCGACCAGCTCCCAATCATCGTTCTCAGCAAACGGCTGAGAGCGCTGACCAGCGTGTTCTGGCGTGTCAGAACACAAAATCTCAAACGAAAAAAAACACCTGTGCTCAGACCAAGGCAGCACTCAGTACCTAATATTTAGTAAAACCAAAATAGATTTTGCCCATGGTACCTTTCACTTTTTAGGGGTAGTGTGTTTTTGCCCTTTTTTTCACCCACCGCCATTAGCTCCCGGGTGGAACCTCAGCTGTGGAGGTCTTTCCACAGTGCTGAGATCCTGGCTTTACTGATTCAACCCTTGGCATTTACTACGCAGCCACATTTTTGATCTATCAACTGATGTGTGAGTATGTTTTGTGTACACTAATGAACATTGTCCAACCCCAGTTGATCTAATCTTAACCACTTCCATACTGGGCACTTATACACCTTCCTGCCCAGACCAATTTTCAGCTTTCTGCACTGTTGCAATTTGAATGACAATTGCGCGGTCATGCTACATTGTACCCAAACTACATTTTTATCATCTTGTTCCCACAAATAGAGCTTTCTTTTGGTGGTATTTGATCACCTCTGCGATTTTTATTTTCTGCTATTTTTTTTTTAAAAAGACCGAAAATTTTGAAAAAAAAATAAAAAATTTTGTTTCAGTTACAAAACTTTGTAAATAAGTACGTTATCTCCTTCACTGATGGGCACTGATGGGACTGCACTGACGGGCACTGATAAGGTGGCACTGATGGGCACTGATAAGGTGGCACAGATGGGCACCGATAGGCGGCACGGATGGGCACCGATAGGCGGCACGGATGGGCACCGATAGGCGGCACGGATGGGCACAGATAGGCGGCATGAAGCGGCACGGATAGGTGGCATGGATGGGCACTGATAGGTGGCATGGATGGGCACTGATAAGTGGCATGGATGGGCACTGATAGGTGGCATGGATGGGCACTGATAGGTGGCACTGTACTGCAATGTGTTGTACTAATAGATGCCAATTAGTGCCAAACAATAATAACTGCCAATCAGTGGTGGTTATAACATGTTTTTTCCACAGATGTACACAAAATCCAATCCAACCTTGGCCGTCTTTTGAAGAAGTGGGCGCTGCCCCACGAAACGTGTAGAGATTACAGCTGCTATAAATTAGGAATCAAGTGCTGTTGCAATTATGTTTACACATCAATATTAGCAATATGTATGTACACCTTTGGTATGTTTTTGATGATGATACTAACCAACACCGAACTCTATTTTTATGTATTATGTATTTATATATTATGAAATAAACGTTGCATTTTTTAATACTTTGTGAACTACAGTGGAACCTTGGTTTACGAGTAACACGGTTAATGAGCATTTTTAGGGACGAGCAACTTTTTAAAAAAAATTCTGACTCGGTTTGCGAGTGTTATCTCACAACACAAGCAGAATTCCAGCTTATGGGGTGTGCAGTACTGAATTTGGCCTGAGGTGTGGGGGCGCCGGAGCCAAGCAGAGCCGAGCCAAATAATTTTTGTTTCCATTGACTTCTATGGGGAAACTCACTTTGATATGCGAGTGCTTTGGATTACGAGAATTTTCCTGGAACGGATTATGCTCGTAATCCAAGGTTCCACTGTACTTTACTCGCCATCACTCAGCAAAGTCCCATGGGCACAATTTCTTGATTTTACAGAACACAATAGCTCAGCGGGGGAGATTGCTTTACTAACATTGGATTGTTAGTACATCAGCTCCGATCTGAACTGTCCGTTTTTTTGCTTTCAACCTGCTGGGTTAAACTAAAAAAAGAACGATAGTCTGTACTAATCTTTAGAGATAAGATTGCTATCTCGTGCCTGAGCCATATGTATAGTTTTGTGATTCCCTGTGTTCACTATAATTTGATTAGATGTGACTTTTTTTTTTTTTTTTAAATGAGACCTCTTTATTCTAGGAGTCACTCGCTGATCCTGCTGAGATAATCCTGTCACAGTACTTTGCTATATGAGTAGTGCATAGAAGAGTAAGTGCATTAGTGACAAGTGGCGGCAGGCTTTTAAGACCTAGGATAATTAGCTCATTGCAAGGGAAACATTCAGGCAGCAAGCATCTGGGTAGCTTCTACTGCCAGCTGTTTTATGTGCCAGGATCAAAATGAAGAGAGACATTTTCTGTACCTCCTACAACTAAGTAAGCAGTGGGTTTTAATTACGTGGTTGTTTATGTTATGTTTGGAAGGCTTGTAGGGCACAGCGTAGCAGATACTGTTATAATGGTACAATCAAAGTGCACCTGTATTCAGGTAGTAAACACATGCCGATAAAAAGGAAGCAGTCGGAGGCAGATACTGCAATTTATTATTCCTAGGAAAAAAAGTTTTAGTCAATTTTAGAAAAACCCAATGTAATGCATACTCCAACCCTATGTGCCTCCACACTGTTGTTGCCATGGAAATGTAGCAAAAATAGGTTATGGAAGTGCTAGGTGTGACAGGTTCAACTGTCATTTATTTTCTCTGAACATCACTCTGGCACCAAATTGCTCATAACTTAAAGAGGTTCTTCACCCAGTTTGAAAAAAGTTTAATATTGTAGCTGCTGACTTTAATAAAAGGACACTTTATCTGTCCAAGGATCCAGTGCTGACCGATCCCAGGCCGGTTCTTCTCTGGTCTTTGGGTTCCCAGTTAACTGTGGGAAACCTGTTGTGACTCCTTGTATTTTCACAGCCAGCTTCCCACTGCACACACACCATGCTTTAATGGTCCATCAGCCTTCTGGGACCTGTCACATGTCCCAGAAGGTAGCAGATGGGAAGGGGGGGGGGGAGAACTACCAGTGGAGTCACCTAGGTGATCCGACCAAAAGTGGGACCAGGTACCTGTCAAAACCAGGTACCTGCTCCCCCACCCCCAAAAGAAGTTCCAAAATAAGTAGAGGAGGGGGGAGATGTATAAAAAAGTAAAACATTTTGAACAGGCAGGCTTTTTATTGAAGAAGAGACATACAATGTCTCTTCTGTGGTAAAATACACTTACCTGCCTGTTTGCAATCCCCAGTAGAAGGTACACTGAGCTGTGCATGTGCAGATCAGTTTACATTCTGGTACACTCACTGTATGCTGCATAGTTGCCAACATTGCAAAAAAAACATCTGGGACACTTTTTTTGTATTGAGGCGGAGCCTTGCTATAATCAGGGGCGGGGCATTCGTTTGTAGGCGTGTCATGCTGGAGTGAAAAATGTGGCGCGCGAAGCGCGCCGCGGCAAAAATGGGCGTGGTTTACGCACGATAGTGGGTGTGGTTTAAATGGGCGTGGTTCAAAGGGGTGTGGCTAGAGTCTGAGGTGAGAGAAAGAGAGAGAAAGAAATAGAAAGAAAGAAGCCAGATCCTACACCACAATAGTAATGTGTAACAAAATTGGCAGATAAGGATACTCCAAAACACCTGTTGGCGCTTCAATCATCCCGGCACCATGGTTGTTACGGTGTCAGGATGATTGAAATGCATTATTTCTATTTTTACATTGTAATATAAAATGAAATCATTCAACTCACCATAATGCCGAATCAGTGGAAGCCCTGAGCGTGTTACCTGCCACGTCGCCTGCCACCAGATGGCCTCCCCAGCAGTCCGTCCTTGCATCAGGTAACTCCCCAGCAGTCCGTCCTTGCATCAGGTGCCTCCCCAGCAGTCCGTCCTTGCATCAGGTGCCTCCCCAGCAGTCCGTCCTTGCATCAGGTGCCTCCCCAGCAGTCCGTCCTTGCATCAGGTGCCTCCCCAGCAGAGCCCCCTCCACACTTGTGGACAAGGGTCCAAAAATCATGATTGTCCCGGGAAATTCGGGACTGTTTGGCAACTATGCACTACACTGATTACTCCGCCACCCACTACACTGATTACCCCGCCACCCACTACACTGATTACCCCGCCACCCACTACACTGATTACCCCGCCACCCACTACACTACACTGTGATTACCCCGCCACCCACTACACTACACTGTGATTACCCCGCCACCCACTACACTACACTGTGATTACCCCACCACCCACTACACTAAATTACCCCGCCAACCACTACACTACACTAATTACCCCACCACCCACTACACTACAGTGCAATAGTATGGTACCTGCGGTGCGTGAGGATGTGCTGGTGGTCCGAGGGGTCTGCCAAATGGAGTGAGCCAGGACCATCACAGTGTCCCCAGCCAGCGGTGCCCCGGTCCTTCCATCAGTGTCCCCACTCGTCGGACACACGGGGGCGGGGCGGAGGGTTGTTGGCAGTGGCGGCACCGGGTGCTGATAGGCGTCAGTGTCCCCAGCCAGTGGAGCCCCGTTCCTTACATCCGTGTCCCCGCTCCTTGTCGGACACACGGGGGCTGGGCAGAGGGTCGTTAGTGGCGGCGGCGGCGGGTGAAGCATGCTGCTTCCTTGTGCCTCTCCTTGCGTTCAGTGGAGAGCGGGGAGGAGTCGCCAATCCGAAGCCGATTGGCTGCCCCAGGCTCTGCACTGAACACAAGGGGAAAACGTAAACAAATATGGTGGCGGCAGCGGCCATTTTTGTGTAGCCGCTGCCGTTTTTAGCTAAAGCATTCCCGAATTTACCGGGACAAAACGGGACAAAAAGAACTGGGCTTGTCCCGAATCGGGACAAGCCCAATTCGGGACAAGGGTCCAAAAATCGAGCTTGTCCCGGGAAATTCGGGACTGTTGGTAACTATGTATGCTGGGATGTCTCCTGTGCATGTGAGTGAGAGATGTCATCCAATGCTGCCCAATCAAGATGGCCAAAGACTAGCATCCGGAAGAACCCAGGAACAAAACGCTGGAGCTGGTGAGGGATCTCGTGGGTATTAGGCTGTAAGAATAAAGATAAGTATCTGTGCCTTTAGTTTCACTTTAAAGCGTATCTAAAACCACCAATTTTACCTGTTTCCAAAACAGCTACTTTCAAGGCATGATGTGATAATCAATCACACTGCAGAAAAAACAGAGACTAAGATGGCAGCTTCCTCGGCTTTAAAGGATTAAAGGGTTTAGTTACACTTTAAAGTATCACAAAATGTGTATAAACGAACGCCCTCCCTATCCACTGCATTTGTCTTAATTCAGGTGGGGCCTAACTGGTAGAGGTGGCACTATTTGTCATTGAAAGTCTGAGCTTAAAGCCCAAATAAACTCTCAGTTTAAAAAGCTGAATACATCCAGATGCATTTAAAATAAAAGATGGGTTGTTTTTTGATTTCTTTCTAAAGCAACCACTGCCTGAGTAAAAGCCTATCTCCAGCAACCGTTGCCCTTTCTGTGACCTAGAGCTCTGCAATCAGCAAACCTTGTGCTCCCAGTTCATTGGAGAACTCTTGATCTCCCTCAGCAAGGGAAATGTCGGACCTCTGCAAAGAGACTACTGCGTTCCCACTGTGCAGGATTCTGGCAGGGGATAGGCTTTTCTACTTAAGCTGTGACGACTGTAGCGGTACCCCCGTAGGAGCTGCTGGTAGTTGTGGTCCGTCTGTCACCCTGCCCAGCCAAGCACACAATTTTCAAGCATACAGAGACATGAAACAGTCCTTGCATTTGTTTAAGTATTTTTTATTGAGGGGATTCAACTTGGATGGGGGTAGGGTAATTATGAGATGCCCAGGTAATTGCAGAACAAACACAGGGACTTTAGACTATATACATCTTCAGTATGTAAACCTCCTCTTTTCTCTCCAGCGCATCACTTCCTTGCAGACTATCTCTCCTTAACACCTCCAGCACATTACTTGCTTGCTCTTCCAGGACCAGCAAGCACTGATTTGCAGGTCTGACACTCGGTCAGCCAGGCCTAACGTGAATGCCCTTTGCAGGCAGGGACTGCGGGCCCCTTTGGTGTAGCAAAAATTTAGGAAGTCCCAGTGCTAGCTGTCCACGTGACTACTGAACCCAGTACCACATCTTCAGGCCCTGCCAGCCCTCCTGGCTGCAGCTGCCTCTCTCCACTGCCCATGCCACCAAAATCTACTCCACTGGCTCTGCACCCATCCCAGACTGCAATCTCCCAGTCCTCTCAGGCATGCCTCCCAGTCCTCCTGACTGTGGGTCACTCACCAGCCCTCCTGGCTGTGACTTGTTGTTCCTCCCTGGAGACTGCCTGGCAGTGCTCTCTCCTGCTGTCCTCTCCTTGCTCCCTGTCCAGGACACCTCCACTTGTTCTTAGAAGGTCCTGTCTGCACCCAAGCCCAGGCCCAAGGTCACCCCCCCAGACTGGGGAGCTCCCTCAAAGGCCACTACAGCCTAGCACTCCATCTCCAGCTTCCTCCCAAACAACTCCTCCCCAGCTGGGCTGACCCTGTGTATTTAAGGAGGCCTGCCCCCTGCCAATCCAAGTTGGGGATTGGTCAGGGCTCCTTAGAACACCCCAAACAACATCACCTCTCCTCTCCTCCTTCCTTTCCAAGAGATTCTAGAATGTTCTGGAAAGAAGTGGGAGGCCTCAGTGATGCCTGTGAGTCACCAGCTCTACTCTGAGTTACTCCCAACCCAGATCAAAACACACCCAGGCTTGGCCATCAGCCAAGCCTGGAAATTTACCTACTCTATCAAATATCCTAGCCATACTACTTCTAGCACACTAGAGGGTGCTGCACTACTTTTTAAGAAAAACAAATTGTAGAACTCGATATGCCTTTTTGTTTTGATGCAACTGTAATGTATTTACAGTAATTGATTTAAACTTAAAGTTCCTTTTAGAGCTTTTTATGTTCAGCCTTCCAAATGTAGCGTTCCCCTTTAAGGGCCACAGATGAACTGGGATCCCCCACCGTGCACAGCCAGGCACACCGAATTTCCACAGAAACACTTGAGTCAGAGAACAGTCTGTGACTTTATTAAATTTTGGTTTTATTGAGAGGTATAACCTGGATAAGGATTGGAGATTAAGGGATGCCCACTTGACTTCAAAACAACTTCAGGGAACACTCTTCCTATATACAGTCTATATACACTCCACTTCTTCCTCCAGCACTTGCTTGCAGAACTCCACTGGCACACTGTTAGTGAATCTGACAAAGTATTCAGTCAGATCAGAACAAAAGCCTGTTATAGGCAGGAACCCGAGGCCCCTTAGATGTGTAGCAAAAAGTCAGTGTCTAGTATTAATCACTCCTCCTGTGGCTACTGATCCCAACACCACTCCTTCAGGCACTGCCATACCGCCTGGCTGCAGCTGCCCATTTCACTAGCCCTCCCAGCTAAGTTCTCCACAGTCCTCTGTCTGAACACTCACTAGCTCACCCGGCTGACTTCTCAGGAGATCCCCCACACGTGCTGACCTGCTCCCGCTGTCCTCTCTCCTTGCCCCCCTGCCTCCAGGAAGGGTTTCCTACATGTGTCGCAGGTAATGCTTTCAGCACCCAAGCCCGAGACCGGAGGTCACCCCCCCAGACCAGGGGCACCCTGCAAGGGCCTCCAACAGCCTCCTTAGCACTCCATCTCTATCTTCCACCCGAATATCCCTTGCTGTCATGACTCATGTCTATTTATGAGATGAGTCTGCCCCCTGCCAGCCCATTTGCTGGGGATTGGCCAAGGTCCTCATAAATATGCATGACAGCCCCTCTTGCTTCCATCCACTACATATAGAACCTTTTCCAAGATTCCAGAAAACAGGGGGAGGCACCAGAAGAGCTGTCAGATGAGTCATCCACCCTCCCTGAGTCACCCAACCCTGACCCAGATTCAGCCCAGGCCTGGCTCTTAGCCAAGCCAATTTACCTACGCTAGCAATTAAGATATATACATCTAGCTCACTAGCTAAAGGGTGCTGCACAAATTTACTGTAACCAAAAAAATACAGGCAAATCAGTCACAACTGAAATATCAGTCTTAATTTTTTTTTAGATTTCAGATGTTGTCTGGCAGAATGTTTCATAAGTAAGCATGGTTATAATAAAGTGCCGCACAATGGCTAAGGTGCTTTACACTTCTGCCATGCAGTACTGGGGACCTTGGTTCTAGTCCTAGCCATGACCCTATCCGCATGGAGTTGGTGTGGGTTTCCTCTCGCATTCCAAAAAAATGGTGTGTTAATTGGCCCCAGGATTAGTATTCTATTAAGCATGCCCAAGATGGCTGCCTCATCATCTGATGAAGTGTGTTGGTGGGATGTCTATGTGGCTAGTGCAGTCTTCAAAACAGGTAACCATTGGCCTTTCAAGCATGGGAACCCTACCCTTGGGAATATCAAAGCCATTGGAGGGGTTTCTCTTTATTATTGAAAGTAGTTTAACCCCTTTAAGAAAACCAGCCTTACAAGAAAATGCTTATCTATTCATTATTTTTATAGAGTGATTATTTTAGGCATTACATTAACCAAATTCATGGCTACAGGATAACTATATTTATGACACCTGGCATAAATCAGTCTCTATTTAATATTAACAGAACCAATAATGTTGTAATGTTCTTTATAAGATACTGCAGTACATAAAACTGTTATGAGCCATATTGATCAAGTAAGATTAAAAATAGCTGATACTTCCCCCTTATACTGTATATAATATGACAGGTTTTCTCAATGCAGTTAAACTGGAATTGGAAAGTATGTTGAACAAATGTATGATATGTATTACAGAAACAGACCATTACCAAGTATGCACCATCATTTGCCTGAAGAAATGCTGACATAATCTAGATAAATAATGAAACTATGGAAACATCAAGAAGCAGAGCTAATGGAGCTTAAAATATTCTTGAAAGTGTGCAGGCATGAGTTAATGTTTCCTGTGCTCTAATTGCCAATAAAGTTAGCGACTGAATGCTTCTGCTTCCAAGATGTCTAGTCAACATAATTTCCATCAATGCCCTTCAAAGCTTGGAAACTCGTATAGTTTTAGCATCTTGTTACTGTACCCTTATGGTGTGCAAGACACATTTCTTGCCTTTTCAGCACCATACTCTGTAATGCCAACAAGTCTAGGCTCAAAGTAGGGGACAAACACCAATAAAATGATTGTGTCACATAATATGCTAGAGTACATGGCTATAGAACCTTATGAGACAATGCAGAAATTATTTTACAAGTGAGCCCACTTGAACTTTCTGTTTAAATCAGCTAGACATGTGAGTCAAAACAAAAGGATATGCAAAGCCCACATATATATTAGCCTGAATATCAGCGTGCTAACTGACATGTGAGTGTGCCTAGGCACTGCTGCCTTAGACTGCTAGCCCCATGAGATTTGGAGTAAATCCAGCCATACATAGTTAGAAATTTGGCCAGTTTAGCAGGGATGAGCCAAATTTTGACCTATGTACTGATCGACTTCTCTAGAACCGCCCTGTCCGATTTTCCCAACTCGATCAGCGGTGCTGGCTATAGCTGGCTGATGTAATCTGATGGTAGGGAATTCTCCCTACTGTCAGAATACAATAGCTCAGCGTGGAGGATTCCCCCATCCACATTGCATGTGTGGATGGGAGAATCGTGTCCGTTATTTTCTGTTCAACATGCTGATTGAACGGGGAAAAAAAACAGACTTATGTTTGGGCTGTTTATGTCACTATTGTGCTGCTTAGTGGAAAGGAATCTGTACCTGTGGACATGTAAAGCATGCATCTCCCTGCTTTACAGAGCTACACTGTAGAACAAGGCACGGTAAGTTAGTAACCGGGAAAAGATCAGCTTGTTCGCGTTCGCTGCGGCGGGCGAACATATGCGATGTTCGGTCCGCCCCCTATTCGTCATCATTGAGCAAACTTTGACCCTGTACCTCACAGTCAGCAGACACATTCCAGCCAATCAGCAGCATACCCTCCCTCCCAGACCCTCCCACCTCCTGGACAGCATCCATTTTAGATTAATTTGGAAGCTGCAGTCTTAGTGAGAGGAGGGACAGTGTAACTGCTGCTGATTTAATAGGGAAATCTATAGCTAGGCCAGTGTATTCAGTGTCCACTCCAGTCCTGAAAGACTCATCTGATCTCTGCTGTAAGGACAGCGTCCTGACAGCACCCCAAAAAGCCCTTTTTAGGGCTAGTACATCAGTCTGCTTTTTTTTTTCCTCTGTAATCTAATTGCAGTTGCCTGCCAGTGTGTGTGTATTCAGTGTCCACTCCAGTCCTGAAAGACTCATCTAATCTCTGCTGTAAGAACAGCGTCCTGACAGCACCCCAAAAAGCCCTCTTTAGGGCTAGTACATCAGTCGGTTTTTGTTTTTTTTCCTCTGTAATCTAATTGCAGTTGCCTGCCAGTGTGTGTGTGTCAGGCTCACAGCGTATACTGTGCCCACTTGCCCAGTGCCACCACTCATATATCTTGTGTCACAGTAGATTACGTTTAAAAAAAACAAAACAATTTTGACTGCAATAGAATAGCAGTCAGTTGCCTGCCAGCGTGTGTGTCAGGCCTACAGCGTCTACTCTGCCAACTTCTGCCAGTGCACAGTGCCACTCATATCTGGTGTCACAGTAGCTTGCACGCATAGTACAACTAAACTAATCTAAAAAAAATGACAGGCAGAGGCAGGCCACCTCGCAGGGGCCGTCGTGGTCATGGTGCTGTGATTCCCTTTGGCCCTAGAATAATGCCCAGTGTTCAGAGGCCACGTACCCTGAACTCGAAAAGTTCTGAGGACATAGTTGACTGGCCAAAAAATGGTCCACACGCTGCTGTATTTTATCTCTGCATGCCGGATGACTTGCGTGACTTATCCGCCACCAACTAGGGTTCAAGCCTGTCAGGTCACCTGTGGCCAGATGACAGATGCACACCGTAGGAGGACAGGAGTGCACCACAAGATAGTGAACCCTATGGCTGACTGCTGCGGATAGGAAACTGGGTGGTTGTGGAAAGCAGGACCAGAGGAGCACAACCGGAATCCAAAGGAAGCTAGAGCCGAGATTTCCCAGGGCGCGGAGTCTAAGACCCAACAGGTCTTCACCAGAGCCTCTAGTGGTGAGGATGTTGTGCTGCAGCTAGGTCCAGGTCGCAGCCCCTAGAGTCTCCTAGCTCACGCCCCGTAGGGTAAGGGGGAAAGAGGGGAAGCAGCAGCACAGGATACAAGAATAGCAAAGGACAAGCCGAAGGTCAAGGGTCACAAGCAGACAAGCATAAACGAAGGACAAGCCGAAGGTCAAGGCTCACAAGCAGACAGGGATAGTCAGGAACAAGCCAATATCGTAACAGAGAGACAGACGTAGCACACGGCAGGCAGGAACCCAAACACACAATGCTTAACAAACACGTTGATCAGCAAAG
The DNA here is from genome assembly GCA_029206835.1 of Rana muscosa. Lineage (NCBI taxonomy): Eukaryota > Metazoa > Chordata > Amphibia > Anura > Ranidae > Rana > Rana muscosa. The sequence goes on from CM055120.1 coordinate 153,622,610, forward strand.
CAGGCTTGCAGTGCACAGGTTAATATAGTGTTCTGTGATAGGGCCTGGAGTGGAGTCAGGCTGGGAGGAGATTATAAAGGAAGCCAGGTGAAGGGGTCTGGCCTCTAAGATGAACACATGAGGAGGAAAGGTAAGATGGCAGACAGACATTAGTGCATATCCATGACAAAGCCGCAATGTTTTAGGGCACTTTCTGCCTGGAAAACATAAATTTTTCTGGCCGCTGCTACAGCAGCGGCTGCAACAATACCTAATTTTTCAGGCATGTGTACATGCCTAATTTTTCTGGCCTCTGGTGCTGAACTGTGGCTGCAAAAACAAAACAAACAAAAAAGCACATACATGTGTCAATTCCCCTTCGTGATCGTTACCTTGTTGTGGTGACTGGTGAAGGGGCTTGCGTATCACAATGAAGCGACCACCTCTATGAGTGTGTTGGCAATGGCATTGTTGGCACACCCCAGATGATAGGTCGTTGCTTCATTGTGAACAGACCAAAAGCGATCGGCTGGATAATTTTGCATAGAAAAAACATACATTTTCTTTGTGATCATCTAAGGTGATCATTAAAGCCATGCGGTTGTGCAAATGGACTGTTTGCGGTTGTTTGCGGTGCGTTAAACGGGGAGTTTGGTCTGTCAGAGTTTGGTCTGTCACTGTGAAGCGGGCGTAACCCTTACACTACCTGATCGATACAACATCATACCTGATGTTTTAAAGCACGTTATTCCAAACAATTTAGGAATGTTAGGTGATTTATGCCCTTTATGGATTAAAACCCGACTCTGCGTCAACTACGTAATTTTCCATGGGAGTTTTGCCATGGATCCCCCTCCGGCATGCCACAGTCCAGGTGTAAGTCCCCTTGAAACAACTTTTCCATCACTATTGTGGCCAGAAAGAGTCCCTGTGGGTTTTAAAATTCGCCTGCCTATTGAAGTCTATGGTGGTTCGCCCGGTTCGCCCGTTCGCGAACATTTGCGGAAATTCGCGTTCGCCGCTCGCGAACGGAAAATTTTATGTTCGCGACATCACTACCCACAAACAATAATGGTAAAAAGTCCTTTGCCCTCTGCTTGCTTTTTTGGGCACAGTTTAGTGGAGACGGGAAGAGTTAAAACCTAAGTCAGGTTATACTAGCTGCTCGTGTCATCCTATTCCAGTGACAACTGTGCTAATCTTTTCTTGTTCTAGTGTCACATGGGCAAAAAGTAAAGGAAAAAAACTCCCAAATGAGGCCACAGACTGCAAAAATATGACATTCTAAATCTTCCCAATCTTTTCTCACAAGAAACTAAGAAAATAGGATTTTTGACTTATTATAAAATCTTTTCTTGCAGTACATTACAGCCCCTCCATTCTGTTCTTATGATTCACTGCTACTACTGCATGCTAACAAAACTGAGGCATGCTGGGAGAGGTTATACTGGGTTGTCCTTTCAGCTTTTTTTGTCCAATGTTATAAAGGCTGCAGCACAACCTAACATTCCTGAATACTCTCCCTGTGTCACATAATATACACCAAGAAAAGGAGTTTACGGGAAGTCAAAAATACTATTTTCTTAATCATACACTACAGGACACAGGAAGAGTATTTATGAGTATTAGGATGTCCAAAAGTAGCCCAACTGAGGGATGCATAATAGAACAATCAGGTCCACAAAGCTAACAAGGTAATAGAAGTAGCTCAACAGAGCTTACAGACTCACGTAAAGAAACATATAACAGAAGCTGGCATCAGCTTAGGCCAGAACATCTACCTGGTAGAATATACCAATAGTGTGAACAGAGGACTGGGTGCCAGCCTTGCAAATTTGAGAAACAGATTTCCGAGGCTGAAAAGCCGATGAAGCACTAACTGATCTAGTGGAGTGTGCCTTTACAAAGGAGGAACTTAGATCTTGAGGTTATAAGCTTGACTGATGAGCTGCTTAATCCACCCAGAGATAGAGGAAGGAGAAACAAAGGGTTATCATGCCTGGGACGTTCAAGACAGGGCTGAAATTTGAAGTTCTGCCAAAGCAAGAATCTGATAAGCTTCTTATTCAACTGCGAGATTTCTAGTGCCTGCCTGATGGTAGGTTTAGGCCACTGCCATCACATTGCCTAACTGAGTCCTGGTCCAATTACCTTATTGAGAAGAAGTCCAGCTTTAAAAGGAAAAAATGTATCATCCTGAGTTCCAGAATATTGATCGGGAGCTGTGCTTCTTCCGATGACAAAGTTCCTTGTACTGAAAGATTACCTAGAACCCATCCCCATAGGTTCATCCATCAAAAACACTTTTCAAACCAATGGGAGAAAGGCTTTCCCCGATTCAAGCACCAAACCTGTGAGACCCACAATGCCAGGGTAAGCCTGGTCCTGCTGGTCAGGTGTGTGGGATGATCTAGAGACTGCAAACTCTTTTCCCATGTATCCAGTATAATCATAATAAGAGTTGCAGAAGTCTGGAGTAAAAATGGGCATATAGAACTGCCTTAACCACTTAAGCCCCGGACCATTTGGCTGGCCATAGACCAGGCCACTTTTTGCGATTCGGCACTGCGTTGCTTTAACTGACAATTGCGTGGTCGTGCGACGTGGCTCCCAAACAAAATGGACGTCCTTTATTTCCCACAAATAGAGCTTTCTTTTGGGGGTATTTGATCACCTCTGCGGTTTTTATACTTTGCGCTATAAACAAAAATTATAGCGTCTACAAAATAGGGGATAGTTTTTTGGCATTTTTATTATTATTATTTTTTTTTACTAGTAATGATGGCGATCAGTGATTTTTATCGTGACTGCGACTTTGTGGCGGACACATCGGACACTTTTGACACTATTTTGGGACCATTGTCATTTTTACAGCGATCAGTGCTATAAAAATGCATTGATTATTGTAAAAATGACACTGGCAGTGAAGGGGTTAACCAGGAGGGGGCGCTGAAGGGGTTAAGTGTGTCCTAGGGAGTGCTTCTAACTGTAGGGGGGATGGGCTGTGTGTGACACGACACTGATCACCGCTCCCGATTACAGGGAGCGGTGATCAGTGTCCTGTCACTAGGAAGAATGGGGAAATGCTTGTTTACATCAGAATTTCCCTGTTCTTCCTCTCCGTGAGACAATGGCGGGTATCCCCGAGGACATCGAATCCGCGGGACCCGCGGTCGGACTCACGGAGCTTGCGGCGGGCGCGCGTGCGTCCACAATGCCGCTCTTAAAAGGCCAAGGTATATACGTTGATCTGCCCAGCCGTGCCATTCTGCCGGCGTATATCGGCGTGACGTGGTCCTTAAGTGGTTAAAGGATGACACTATCAAGCCCAAAAACCCTCATGCAAAAACAGAGGGTCAAAATGTTTCTGAACTGCACAGACTGGAGTTTGTCTAGGTAAAGAAAAACTAAGATCAGGTGTAGATACTCCAAGAGACAATTTCAGTGCTGACTTCTGAAGATCCAGGATTTACTTGAATCTCTGTAGGGTCTGCTTTGTACTTTGGACATTTGCTGATGGATCATGCAGCCTAAGCGGACTGTTCCTCAGAAGTAGGGATGAGCTTCGTGTTCGAGTCAAACTCATGTTCGACTCGAACATCGCCTGTTCGCTCGTTCGCCGAATTTCGAACATTATGGGCCGTTCGCGTCAAATTCGAGTGGCGCGTCACAGCCCATAATTCACTGCGGCATAGCAGTGCATTGCTGGCTGATGATTGGCCAAGCATGCACTATGACCCGCATGCTTTGGCCAATCACAGCGCCGTCAGCACAGGGAGCCATAATTGGCCAAAGGAAGGGTGCCTTTGGCCAATCATGGCTGAGGGGAGTAGGTACATGCCTCACACTATATAAGGCCACCTGGGTGTCAGCCTTGTGTAGTTTGTTGCGGCATTGTGACTTGTGAGAGTCTGAGAGAGATAGAGAGAGAGTGAGAGTGTCATTTCATTTCAGTTAGATAGAGCAGACAGGCAATTCAGGTAGCTGCAGTCAGTGTATTTAGTATATATATGCATCCCACATGTGTCCGTGCAGTGTAAGCAAAGTTCTTTCTCTACCTGCGGGTCAGTGTTGTGCACCTGGAGTTACCTTGAACAATGTCCACCAGAAAAGAGCCCCACACCATTAAAGTCCAACACTCCTTTATTCTTCTCGAGTGAACAGCATAATCAGTTAGACTCCCTTAGAGAACAGAACAAACAAGGAGGTGTGGATGCGAGTAGGCCCAGACACAATGAACTCTCCACTTTCCTTCCTGAAAGTGGGCTGAGATCTCCTAGCGAGGGGGGATTTTCCTTTCTAGGCGGTGTCCAATGGGAGGCTCACCTGTCACTGGCAATCTGCTGCACCCGGTCTTCAAGTGAGGAGCTCCCACCAGTCCATTACGCCTTCTGGATTCGGGCACCCAATCCCTGGGTTCCCTAGGACCTCCTTCCCTCGCGGAACTCAGTGTTGGGCACTGAGCTCCAGACCTCCATCCGAGTACCTCACCCCAGGCTAAAGGTGCCTGGGATGGAACACGACCTCCGGACATCCTCTAGGCCTAAGCCGCCTAGAGGACTGACACGAACCACACGCCCTCAGGCTGAAGGTGCCTGGGACTCGACCCTGTGATAAAGATGCTTGGCCCCTTTATACCCTCTTCCAGCAAGCATGGCGGGTTCCCCGCTCCACCATACTGGGTGGACAAAAAGGAGGCACAGCACACAGCAATGGTTCAACCCCAGCCCGAGGCGACAGCGCCACCCACTGGACCGCAAGGAACTGCACATCACTGGTGTCTCTGCCAGTTTGAATTACACCCGGGAAAGTACATACCCGCTACACTCTCCCCCTGGTAATTTGACACTGGTCCCCAGTGTCTGGAACAAATCATACCCCCAAAGGCTGGCATAATCCAATCCAGAGACCAACTAACAATTGAACAAAAATATAAAACTTTTGAAAAACTTGATCAACTAAAGCAATTGTGTCTGAGCCCTATATAGAAGGGAAGGGGAACAACAACATTTAACCATAACTGTAGAATCACATATTCACATTATGCTTTTCCCACCCATCCTGACTAAGACCCACCCCATGCTCGGTGGTCTTGATGAGTTGCTCTCCTGCAGAGGGAAAAGAAAGAAAATGATCACACATAAACCCTGACACATATATTCGTGTGAGAGAAAAGAAACTTCTCCGGGAAGAAATCCCTTTTCTCCAAAGAGTGAGTGTGTGAAAAGAGTTTAACGTTGCGCAACACTGCCACCTGGTGACAGCATCGCGGTAACTGCACTCGTGGAACTTCTTTTCCTTTTCTCTTGAGCCCCATCTACCCCAGAGTCTGTGATCTCTTGCTGGAAAGTGAAGAACAAAACAGGAACAGTCCTTCTTCCTCTGGGTACAAGGACAACGGGCCCCAGAAAGTTCAGCAGCATACAACATAAACGGAGTCTCTTTTCTCCTACAGGTAGAAGCGGGGATGCGGCAGAACAAGTGGCTTCAAGTGCTGGTCCATGGTCTCCAGATGATATTCTACATCTTCTCCTTCCTTGCGCCGGATCAGCACTTTGTCTGCATGGATGTGCCGTCCCAACATCCACTCTGCCTTGCACTCCTTAAAACGTTGAGAGGCCTTGGGAGAGCATGCCAGGTACCTGCGAGCGTGTGGAATCTGAAGGTGAGTCCACACAAAGTCATTGTACCAGCGCTCCCGGCACACTTCCACCTCATAGAGCAGCTCCTTGGAAAAGTATGGATACTCCCATCCGTACTCCGCAGCAACCTTCTGGCCAAATAGGCATTGTAGTCTGGCCAGAGGAGGCATAGTAGCTCTGTCCCCTTCGCCAGGCAAAACTATCGAGTCCGGGTGGCGAGGGACCTTGATCACATCTGATCTGGGCATTGGTGCCCGCAACAGCAGTCTCTTTTCCCCGGTCTTCGGTACAGATGGTACCGGGGATATAGAGGCAGGCCGGGGACGGGACCCCTCTTCAGGCGCTGGTGCCTCCACCCGGGGTGTACTTTCCCCTGTAGACATGGGTGGATCCCTGGTTCTGCGGGATGAAGCGAGAGGTACTTTGTCCCAGCCCTTTTCTGCAAACAGTTTGTCTATAGCAACGTCGTCTCCCATGTCCGAGAGCGACTCCAGGTCAGAGGTGTCACACTCCTCCGCGGGTAAGTACCCTGTAGTGGAGACTGAGTTTTCACCTCTTCCCACACACCAAATCTCTCTGCCTTGCTTACCTCGGCCTTTACTTGAAGCGGGACGTCCAGAACTCTTATCGACAGATCCAATCCGGGCCGGGTGTAAGCGGGCGAGACGGTCCACCACAACCGCTGGTCGGGGCTACCATGCCGGTCTTTCTCTTCGGTGGTGGACGCTGCGAGATCGTGGTGACCGAGTCAGCATCCTCGGATTTCTCCCGTTGAGTTTTCACGACCTCCTCCGCAGTCGCTGCAGTGTGCGCAGGGATGGCTGTCAAAGCAGTGATTCCTCCTCCTTGAGTGGTGTTGCCTGCAGCACGGCCGGGGTAAATGGTTCTCGGCTTCTCAACCACTGCATCCACTTCAAAAAGGAACTCCCCACAGGCCTCACATCGCCCGAATGGCTTCAGTTGGCACACCAGTCCCGAACAGCCGGGACAAATCACACCCAGGGCCTCAACGTCCATGCATGAGTACAGGGCGAATCGGCCCCTTGGCTTTAGCCGGATCCCCGTATCTGTTACCGGAGCAGCAGCAGTCAGTGTCGTGGTAGAAGGGTGAACCGGAATCCACTATGTATGTCCGAACATGGTGACCTGTTGCTGATCCATCGCACACTACCAAGTTTTTGCGCCAACGTCCCACGTGTAGTCCTTCACACGTATTGGACTCCTCCCCTTTGCTCCAGTTTGCGGGCTTTTCTTCTTTTCTGTTTCTGAGTCACGCCCACGAACTAAGCGGTGAGGGTGCGCCTGGTGGCACAGTGCAAATAGAAGCCCCCACGTGTAGTCCTTCACACGGCTGAGCTTCCCCCTTTCCTCGTTCTCTTCTGTGCGGGCCTTTCCCTTCATTGGGTCATGTCCACGACTTCAAGCAGGGATGCACTTCGGCCAATGAAGGCCTGCCTACTCGTAACTCCTCCGGGCAGACGCGTTCAATTCCGTAGTACACGAACACTATACCGGACCCGAGCCCCCATGTGTAGCGGCCTCCTCACTTCCCTCTTTGCATCAGCTCGTCTTTCTCTTGTCTAGGGGTACCTTAGAGGGGAGAGAGCGGGGTCACCATGCCAAGCCTTCACCACATGTGTCCGTGCAGTGTAAGCAAAGTTCCTTCTCTACCTTCGGGTCAGTGTTGTGCACCTCGAGTTACCTTGAACAATGTCCACCAGAAAAGAGCCCCACACCATTAAAGTCCAACACTCCTTTATTCTTCTCGAGTGAACAGCATAATCAGTTAGACTCCCTTAGAGAACAGAACAAACAAGGAGGTGTGGATGCGAGTAGGCCCAGACACAATGAACTCTCCACTTTCCTTCCTGAAAGTGGGCTGAGATCTCCTAGCGAGGGGGGATTTTCCTTCCAGGCGGTCTCCGATGGGAGGCTCACCTGTCACTGGCAATCTGCTGCACCCGGTCTTCAAGTGAGGAGCTCCCCCCGGTCCATTACGCCTTCTGGATTCGGGCACCCAATCCCTGGGTTCCCTAGGACCTCCTTCCCTCGCGGAACTCAGTGTTGGGCACTGAGCTCCAGACCTCCATCCGAGTACCTCACCCCAGGCTAAAGGTGCCTGGGATGGAACACGACCTCCGGACGTCCTCTAGGCCTAGGCTGCCTAGAGGACCGACACGAACCACATGCCCTCAGGCTGAAGGTGCCTGGGACTCGACCCTGTGACAAAGATGGCCGGCCCCTTTATACTCTCTCCCAGCAAGCACGGCGGGTTCCCCGCCCCACCATACCGCTGCCGAGGGAGGACAAAAAGGAGGCACAGCACACAGCAATGGTTCAACCCCAGCCCGAGGCGACAGCGCCACCCACTGGACCGCAAGGAACTGCACATCACTGGTGTCTCTGCCAGTTTGAATTACACCCGGGAAAGTACATACCCGCTACATATTATATATATATATATATATATATATATATATATATATATATATATGTATATATATACAAACACTGTATTCAGTTTAGCTAGATCTCGCTTCAGAGTGTTCCTGTTATTTTCGCTGCAGTATATTAAGTCAGTGTACTGTATACTGGGCTCAGTGTGCACGTAAAGCTGACTGCAGACCATCCCTGTTCTCTTCCTAATAATATAGGCTGGCAGTTGATTTAGCTAAGCTGCAGTTTATTAAGTCAGTGTACTGTACACTGGGCTCAGTGTGCACGTAAATCTGACTGCAGACCATCCCTGTTCTCTTCCTAATAATATAGGCTGGCAGTTGATTGAGCTAAACTGCAGTATATTAAGTCAGTGTACTGTATACTGGGCTCAGTGTGCAGGTAAAGCTCACTGCAGACTATTCCTGTTCTATTCCTAATAATACAGGCAGTTGATTGAGCGAACCTGCAGTTTATTAAGTCAGTGTACTGTATACTGGGCACAGTGTGCAGCTAAAACTGACCGCAGACAATTCCTTGTGTACCTATTCCAATACATCAAATAAAGTATGTCTGGAAGGCCAACAAGGAGAGGCAGACACACACAGGCCAATAAAAGAGGGCAAGCAGGCTTTGTGTCTAGAGGCAACAGTGCTGGTTGTGGACACGTTGAACCCTCATCAGCACGTGGCCGTGGGGTACGCTTGTCCTTTTTTTCGGCAGCTGGCCGTGTTGAGCCGCAATATGCAGAAGAGTTGGTAGAGAGGATGACCAAGCCGTCCTCATCCTCTCCCACCCAGGCTCAGGGTAGTTTGTCTCCCAAAGCAGCTGCCAAAGCGGCCTCTTCCCTCGGCTCAATGGCATCAGTCACTCCTTCCCTAGCCCCACCATGTCCTGAGGAGCCCCCTGAACTGTTTGACCACAGTGTTGGGTACATGCTGCAGGAGGATGTGCAGCGTTTTGAAGGCTCTGATGATGGTACCCAGCTTTAGGAAGGCAGTAACGTGAGCCCAGAGAGAGGGGGTGCCCAAGAAGTACAGCAAACTGGCAGTCATGTTCCCCCAGCTGCAGCATACTGCCAGGTTTGCTACAGTGACAAGGATGGAGGGGATGATGAGGTCACTGACTCTACGTGGGTGCCTGATAGGAGAGAGGAGGTGGATGCACATCTCCAACGAGGCAGGATGCCATCCAGGGGCCAGCTTAAGGACAGCCAACCAACTGCATCATACCGTAGAGCTCCGCATGTGCAGGACGCTGCTGTCTCTGCGCGTTATTCCAAAAGTTCTTTGGTGTGGGCCTTTTTTGAGACATGTGCAGCAGATCGCACCATTGCTATTTGCAACATATGTCTGAAGCATATCTCGCGTGGCCAAAACATCAGCCGCATGGGCACCACATGCTTGACCAGACATATGTCGACCTGCCATGCAGTCTGTTGGCAAGCGTACATAAAAGACCAACACCAAAGAACAAAGCAGACCTCTCCTTGCTCCTCATCAGCTGGGATCTCCAACCCCACTATACCTTCAGTCCTCTCTGAAACCTGCACTGAGAGGAATGAAGGTGTAGAATTAGGTGTGTCACAGCCAAGTACTTGCGGGCAATCTGCTATCGGTACACCAACGTCCTATTGCACCAGGCAAATTTCCCTGCCCCAGCTGCTGCACCGCCGAAAGAAGTTCGCTCCCAGCCATCCACATGCCCAGCGGTTAAATACTAGCTTGGCTAAATTGCTAGCACTTCAACTGCTGCCTTTTCAGTTGGTAGACTCTGCCCCCTTCCGTGAATTTGTGGAATGTGCGGTTCCTCAGTGGCAGGTTCCCAAATGCCACTTTTTCTCACGGAAGGCGATTCCGGCTCTCTACCGGCATGTGGAAGGCAATGTCTTGGCCTCGCTGAACAGGGCGGTCAGTGGTAAGGTGCATATTAACGCTGACTCATGGTCCAGCAGGCATGGACAGGGACGTTACCTATCTTTCACGGCCCACTGAGTGACTCTGCTGGCAGATGGGAAGGATGCAGGACAGGGTGCAGTAGTGTTGGAGGTTGTCCCACCACCACCCCTCCAAAATGCTACAAATGGTGATTCTGACACACCTCTCTCCTCCACCCCCTCCTCTTCTTCTTCCTTCATGGCCTCTTCCTGTGCTGATTTGTCCTCGTAACCAACGGTGCTCCGTAGGCGTTCAAGGGGCTACGCAAGTACGCAGGCAAAAAGATGCCATGCAGTGCTTGAGCTGGTGTGCTTGGGGGACAGGAGTCTCACTGGGGCAGAGATTCTGTCAGCTCTGCAGGGGCAGGCTCAGAGGTGGTTGATGCCACGCCAGATTAAGCCAGGAATGGTGGTTTGCGACAATGGCACCAACCTCCTCTCAGCCCTCCGACAGGGACAGCTGACCTATGTGCCCTGTTTGGCTCATGTCCTTAACTTGGTGGTGCAGCGGTTCTTGGGCAGGTACCCGGGCTTACAGGATGTCCTGAGGCAGGCCATGAAAATTCTGTGTGCATTTCCGCCAGTGTTTGGCTGGCTGACCTCAAAAAGGAATACAACCTGCCCAAGAACCGCCTAATCTGTGACATGCCCACCAGGTGGAACTTAAAATTGGCCATGCTGCAGTGGCTGCACACGCAGCAGAGGGCCATCAATGAGTACCTGTGCGACTATGGCACCAGGACAGGGTCAGCGGAGCTTGGTTTTTTTTTTGCCACGCCAGTGGGTCATGATCAGGAATGCGTGCACTGTCCTGTCACCATTTGAGGAGGCCACGACACTGTCCCTCTTGTCCACCTGTTGGAGCACACGCTGCATGGAATAATGGACAGGGCACTTGAGGCAGAACAGAGGGAGGAAGAGGAGGACTTCCTTACCTCTCAAAGCCCCCTTTATCCAGACAGTGTTCCTTCTGGCCCACCGATTACACAGGAAGAGGATGAGGAGGAGGATTGTGTCAGCATGGAGGTGGAGCCTAGCACTCAGCATCAGCAGCAGTCTTCAAGGGATCATTTACAGTCCCAAGAAACCAATGGACTTGTAGGTGTCTGGGAGGAGGTGGCTGCGGATCATGTCGTCCTTAGTGACCCAGAGGACTCCGGACCGAATGCCTCAGCTAACCTACGCTGCATGGCCTCCCTGATCCTGCAAAGCCTGTGAAAGGATCCTCGTATTCGTGGTATCATGGAGAGGGATCATTACTGGCTGGCAACCCTCCTTGATCCACGTTACAAGGGTAAGGTTGCCGACCTTATCCAGCCGTCCCAGAGGGAGCAGAGGATAAAATATCTTTGGGAGGCCTTGCAGAAAGGTTTGTGCAACGCGTTTCCAGAGCCTGGAAGGTTACAAATTCCTGGTTCTGGACAACGTGTTGCTGAGGCTTCAGTCAGTCACAGAAAGACCGGTGAAGAAGGTGGCCGTCTGACCGATACGTTCAGACAATTTTTTAGTCCGCAGCCCCAAGGTATGATCAGTTCCAGCAACCATCGCCAGCGTCTGATTCACATGGTGCAGGAATACCTAGGGGGAGGATCAGACTTGGACACCTTTCCCACCGAAAATCCTCTGGGTTACTGGGTCTTGAGGATGGGTCACTGGCCAGAACTTGCACAGTATGCAATTGAGCTACTGGCCTGTCCTGCATCCAGCGTTCTTTCGGAACGCACATTCAGTGCTGCTGGAGGCTTTGTAACCTATCACAGGGTGCGCCTGTCCACCGACTCGGTCGATTGCCTGACCTTCATTAAAATGAATCAGTCTTGGATCACCAGCTATCAAACACCTGATGATGATGTAACCGAATAATTTTTTTTTGAATGTGAGATCCCTTCAGGACTGCCTCTGCTGATGCTGAGTGGCTATCCTTTTATACTGAGTGACTATCCTCTTCCTCCTGTTTATGTTGATAGCTTGTAAGAACATTTTTGGTTCTGGGCACCGCCACCAGTGCCTAAGGCCCAATTTTTCTGCCCCTGTTTAACAGGGGCGTGTAATTATAATTTTTGATGCAATACTTTGCAGCAGGGCTCATTCCTGCACTCCAACTAGAGTATATGTGAGGGGTTGCAGTGTTGTGGCACCAGTACCAGTGCCTAAGGCCCAATTTTTCTGCCCCTGTTTAACAGGGGCGTGTAATTACAATTTTTGCTGTAATACTTTGCAGCAGGGCTCATTACTGCGCTCCAACTAGAGTATCTGTGAAGTGTTGCAGTGTTGTGGCACCAGTGCCTAAGGCCCAATTTTTCTGCCCCTGTTTAACAGGGGCATGTAATTACATTTTTTGCTGTAATACTTTGCAGCAGGGCTCATTCCTGCGCTCCAACTAGAGTATCTGTGAGGGGTTGCAGTGTTGTGGCACCAGCCCCAGTGCCTAAGGCCCAATTTTTCTGCCCCTGTTCAACAGGGTCATGTAATTACAATTCTGGATCTAATATTTCACAGCAGGGCCCATTCCTGCGCTCACCAAGAGTAACTCTGGGACAGAAAGTGAGGTGAAATCTTCTGAACAGGTGCACAGACAGCAAAACAAATGTTACAGGGGTGATAACCCTTCCCTATGTTTTCCAAAAAGCTTAAAAATGTATTTTTTGGCTGTAGCTACACTTCAAAAATTTACCTGTTCTAAATTACAAACAGATTCTACTTAAGAACAAACCTACAGTCCCTGTCTTGTTTGCACCGCCTGTATACTGCTGTTCAGAGTATCTAGGGCCTGGGGGCCCCACGCCTTTCCTTTTTTTAATTTGGGTGCAGGGTTCCCCTTAATATTCATACAAGACCCAAAAGGGCTGGTAATGGGCTGGGGGGGGGGGTACCCATGCCGTTTTTCTCAATGATTTTCATCCATATTGCCGGGACCAGACATTACATTAAAGCCGCAAGCAGTTTTAAATTACTTTTATTCCTTTAGAAATGTCATTTTGTGCAGGGACAGTTATAAACATGGGAAACACGTGGCACTTTACAGGCATACTATAGACACCCCCCAGGCAAGATATTTAAAGAAATATTTCACTTTTATTTCTTCACTTTAAGTATCATTAAAATCACTGCTCCTGAAAAAACGTCAGTTTTTAAAACTGTCTTTTGCATTGATACATGTACCCTGGTGCCCAAACCCTTTTTTAGGATATTAGCATTTTATTATCTTGCATATTAATTTAATTTATTAACTTGCATATTAGCATTTAAAATTTGCACTTTTGATTTCTCACGTTCGAGTCCCATAGACTTTAACGGGGTTGGAAAGTTTGCGCGAACTATCGGTCTGTTCGCATGTTCTGGATGCGAACCGAACCGGGGGGGTGTTCGGCTCATCCCTACTCAGAAGAAGGTCATACATATATCCCACTATAGGGATGCACAGAGAGCTAAACAAAATGAGCACAGGGGCTATAACTTTGGTGAAAACTTGAGGTGCAGTGGATAGGCCAAAGGGTTAGCTTTCCCCTATCCTCATCTTAAACATGATCTGAATAGGTGCATTCCCTCTCATTAAAGAGGTGAATAGCTGAGGTGCAATGGATAGGCCAAAGAAAAGGGCAACAAATTAGTGGTGTGTTGTGCCTACATGTCCACCGAAGACAGAAGGTCTCCCAAATAAAAGGAGGCAATACACAGAGAATAGACAACAATAATGTCACTTACAGTACTATACATACAGATGCATAGTCAAGAAAGGGTACATAACAAAATTAATACTCATCAACTGTCTGGCTGATGAGCAGACATAGTTTTCTGTAGTGTTAAATTTAGCCCAAGTAGCCCAAGCAACCATTAGTTGCTATTGGGCAAGAAATGCGTTTGGTTTTGTGCATCACTTTTCAAGTATTGTGCAAACAAAGCCTTATGTTATACCACTTTGAAGATATTTTATAAGAAACATTTAATGATTTTCTATAAGAAGAGAGGATAACAAGAATAAAATACATGATTACAGTATGCATATAAAATAGAAATGTAGAATTATAGAGCTATCACCTTTAATCAATCAACATATTTTAGTGAAAACTATCAATTTAACAGAGGAGTCTGTATAAACTAATTCTGACAGTCACTTTCCATACAACTCAAGTCTTATTAGATTAAAATATTATGTTTCTTTTTTTCAAATGACAAAATACATCTTTATGGCCTTACCCTCTGAAAATAATAAATCCATGTATTTGTGGGGTGAGGGGCTTCAACTTGAGTGTGTGTTTCATATATATGTGTGCAATTCCTGTGTGTTAGTTTGCAAGTTTGTATTTATATGTGTTCAGTGTATATGTGTATATTGTGTGTATGTTTGCATGTACATGTGTTAGGAATAGATCACAGAAGCAATACGGTCCACTGGCGACAGCTCCCCAGGGGCAGAATCACTATGCAGATCAGAGAAAATACTCACCTAGCTCCAGGTGTCACTCCCTTGCTTTCAAGACACGTGTGGTACTGCTCAGTCACTGATGTAACAATGCAGGAACTAATTGTAGGAAGTTGCTAATTCTACCAGCGAGGAAGTGATGCCTGAATTTGGGTGAGTAATTAACCTGGCAAATCCTGTGTGTGATTAGACACAGCTGATCACATGTTAAAGAGCCACTGTGATTGGCTCTTTACCCAGATCTGTAATCAGCTGTGTCCAATGGGCACAGCGATTACAGATTCCTGCCGATGCATGCCACAGGTGGCGTGCGAGAAGAGCAATTACGGGCAGATGTCAATAGACGCCCTTCTGGAAATAAGCAACCGTGCTGTAGCTGTCATTCGTCTATAGTGCGGTCGGGAAGAGGTTCTTTCCCTAAACAGTGCAGAGGCTGCAAGGCACACAGCAGCAAATCACTCACTCCGGTTCAGAAAACAGTCTAGGGGTTGTCTTTTTGAGGTGTATTGCAGTAAATTTGAACTGAAGGAGAACGTTGGGGAATGGAATACTCCAAAGCACTTAAATGCAGAATTAAGCAGGGGACACTTCTCTCAATAGTAGCAACACAGTCACAAAGCTCATAGCTGAAGGCCATGAACAAAGGGGATTTAGCACAGTTTGAGGTAGGCTGGAGCAGTCTAAAAACCTTGCAGCTTGTGACCGGAGTCACATTGGGCAGAGGGCTTGTGGAACCCAGCTTACCTTAAAGAGGTGGGGGAACTCCTTGTCCAGCCCCCTGGCCCCTCCTATGTGTAAGTTACCCTGTGTCTATTAGGGGCACAGGGTGACTGAGTAGCCCAGTCTGGTCTGCACTAACCAGACTCCCAGCACAACCACACCAGACTCAACATTTTGTTTTACACCTGTTATCCAGGGTTCTATATGTGTGGTGTGTGTGGTGAATAAAGGGGTTCTTTCACTTTGGACAGTAATATTTCTGAACAATCTCCCTCAAGGAATATATGAAGATAAATAATTTCACCTTTCAGACCGCTAGATCGTTTGAGGTGGGAAAGCTGATGACCACAAGGGATATTGAGCCGGTTCAGGGCTAACTGGAACAGTCACTATCCACAGCTGTAGACCATGGAGACAGCAGCTCAGTAATCAAGCTTTACTCACAGACTGGGCAGAGAGATCCAAGTTTACGGGTTCTGTACATAGCACAGAGTAGTCCATCAGCCAGTCCTGGATGACTCCAGGGGCAAGCTGCCTCCTGAAATCTCAGCAATCCATCCTCAGGCAGGTTGAACCAAACACCAACTAACTCTGTCTGCCCAGGCTTCAGCCTTTTTTACACCCCTTTCTGATCACCTACTGGGCACACCCCTCCAGGGATTGGTCAGAGCATAGTAAACATTCAGGCTCCTCTAACTACAAAGTGAGCCTAAAACTAAATTGCCCTAGAAACCTAACTAGGAGGGTGCTACACACCCTCCCCCCCAAAAAAATAGACTTGGTCCTTATGGGTCATAGCACGAAAATTGCCCTTAAAGGGCAGAGTATCCCACTTACAAGGGACAAAAAGGGGGAAATAGACAGATTAACAGTATTTACATGTGGAACTCCACATGGGAAAGCTTTCACAGACAAAAGAGCTTGTGCATGCAATTGAACATTTACACATAGGCAATTTACATGAAGTTTTTTCTGTCTATAAACCCTATTCCTTCCTAAGTACATAAACATGGTTAATACAATTAATCTTGATTGTAGGCACTCTCCACGAAATTATTGTGTCAAATAAAAACGGTTTTACAGATAATCAGCAAATGCAGTATCAAAGGATGAAGCATCATACCCTTAGGGATGATCTTCCACACCCATATCAACAGTCCTACCACTAAGTGCTGTAACGTTCATAAATTGGCTCTATACTTTTCTATACAAATGTATATAAATAAAGCCATTAACACATAACAGAGTAGAAGATCTTGCCCCATAGTCAATATTCCAGGTCCCTAGAATGAAGCAATGGGAGATACATCTTATCTAAACTAATCCTAACTACACATGCTTTTCATCCTGCAGCAGTAACATTTCTTTAACTAGGGATTTTAAGAAGTTACACAACAGCAACTACATAAAGAATCTATATACATGAGGGTCCTGGCTTTGTGAGACTCAAAGTCCAAAGAGCCAGGTTCACAAAAACAAATCAATATCGCTGAAAAAAAAAAAAATCCTGCTACCCCCAGAAAGTTTAATCATTCAGCAAACTAAGTGGTGAGGGAGATACTCCGCCTCTAAATACAAGTAATAGCACCATATGACTCACCCTTAGCTGAAAGCCAAGTTGCCCCCTGACTTAGGCAACAGTTCAGTCTTTCTGTCAGGGTCACCTGTGGCCAGGTGACAGATGCACACCGTAGGGGGACAGGAGTGCACCGCGAGGTAGTGAACCCTATGGCTGGCTTCTGTGGATAGGAAACTGGGTGGTTGTGGAAAGCGGGACCAGAGGAGCACAACCGGGATCCCAACGGAAGCGAGAGCCAAGATTCCCCAGGGCGCGGAGTCTAAGACCCAGCTGGTCTTCTCCAGGGCCTCTAGTGGTGAGGATGTTACGCTGCAGGCTGGGACCAGGTCGCGGCCCCTGGAGTTTCCTAGCTCACGCCCCGTAGGATAAGGGGAAGCAGCAACACACGATAGAGAGAACCGAATAACAAGCCGAAGGTCAGGGGCCACAAGCAGACAAGGATAACGAAGAACGAGCCGAAGGTCAAGGGTCACGAGCAGACAGGGATGGTCGGGGACAAGCCAATAACGTAACAGAGAGACAGACGTAGCACACGGCAGGCAGGAACCCAAACACACAATGCCTAACAAACACGTTGATCAGCCAAGCAGGCTTGCAGTGCACAGGTTAATATAGTGTTCAGTGATAGGGCCTGGGGTGGAGTCAGGCTGGGAGGAGATTATAAAGGAAGCCAGGTGAAGGAGGTCTGGTCTCTAGATGAACACATGAGGAGGAAGGTAAGATGGCAGACAGACATTAATGCATATCCATGACAGTACCCTCCCTCTTATGGGCCCTCCCCCGCCTGGACCCAGGCTTAAAGGGAAATCTCTGATGAAACCTTCTCAACAGATGAGGTGCAGCGACATCAGATGCAGCGATCCAAGACGCCTCCTCAGGACCAAAACCTCTCCAATGCACAAGGTACTGAAGAATGCCTCTGCAGAGCCGAGAATCCAGAACTTGTCTAACCTCGTACTTAAGATTATCCTCAGAGACTGAAAACGAGGTAGGGAGATGACAAGAAGATCTATTGAGGACCAAAGGCTCTCTAGGAATAAGCAAGGGCATGAGACGATCAACAGGAATCTGAGGAGGGTCCCCTAGACCCTTAAAGGGGAACTGGTCATCTTGCACAGGACCATCAGACTGGGCAGATGTCAGTGGAACCCTGAAGTCAGGTTGGTTAGAAGGTGACATGTCGCCGGAGTCAAGCTGAATAGCTGAAGGACAAGCAGAATGTCCCGAACAAGAAAAAGTGAGAGGCTCACTGGGCATGGGCTGGACTGGCATAACTAGTACAGAGGCAGAGTGAATAGCTGAGTCAGGTGTAGCGACTACCTGAATCGCATCGCAAGACGTAGCGACTGCAGGACTTGTAGACAAGCTAGCCTGGCTGTGCGTCCAAGGGTGGTTAGGGACAGAGAAATGTAAATGGTTATGCAACCTGGAATGAATGACCGGCTCAGATTCACAGGGGGCAACCTTGGGTAGGCAGGACGAGGAACAGGAGGGACCCCAAGCCAGGATCTGTCCAGTAGTCCAGTCCACATGAGGAGAATGGAGCTGTAACCATGGGAGACCCAAAATTATAGGCGTTGAGGCCTTGGGTAAGATAAGGAAGGATATCCACTCCTGGTGGAGTGTACCCACCGACATCTTAACAGGGAGGGTCTGGAAGCGGATAGGTCCCCCTGGGAGAATAGTACCATCAATCGCCAAGACCACCAATGGCGTGGTGAGGGGCAAAAGAGTAAGTCTCATGGACGATGCGATTTCCCAGTCCATGAAATTACCAGCGGCTCCGGAATCCAGATATGCTGAGACCGAATGAGAAGAAGCACCAACATGAAGGAACACAGAAAGCAGAAGACGAGAAGGGGAAGGTGATATTTCTGGGTCCAATACTCCACTTTCCAGATGAAGTGGACCCAAACGTTTTTCTGGACAAAGAGAGCAAGTGTCACGAAAATGACCTTTGCCCCCACAGTAGAGACACAGGCCTAGATTTCTGCGCCTAGCACGTTCCTCTGGGGATAGCCTGGTCCTGCCCAGCTGCATGGGTTCCTCAGCTGGCAGGAGATGCTCCACGGGTCGAGGAGAGGGGAGCTCAGGCTGACTAAGGACCAAGGAGTGCTGGCGCTGCTTTTCTAGGGTCCTTTCCTGAAAGCGAATATCGATCTGGTTACACAAGGAGATAACTCCGTCCAGATCAGTGGGGATGGTTCTTCCTGCTAATTCATCCTTCACTCTATCAGAAAGGCCATGCAAAAAGGTTGCGACTAAGGCCTCATTGTTCCAGCTCAACTCAGCCGACAGTATGCGGAAATTAAGGGCGTACTGTCCCACTGAAGCAGACTCTTGGCGGAGACGTAGAAGGGCGCTGGCCGCTGAAGAGACACGAGCCGGTTCTTCAAAGATATTCCGAAAAAGTTTCAAGAAGCCAGACAGGCTAGAAACCACTGGATCATTCAGTTCCCACAGAGGGGCTGCCCAGGCTAAAGCTTCACCGGAGAGGAGGGAAATGATATAGGCTACCTTTGCCCTATCAGACAGAAAGTTTTGAGGCTGAAGCTCAAAATGAATCGTGCATTGGCTAAGAAACCCTCTGCAGGCCTTGGAGTCCCCAGAGAAACGGAACGGAGCTGGCAGTATTAGTGAGTGTGTGGCTGCGACTGGTGCGATAGGTACCACCGCTGGTTGTACTTGAGGTTGCGGATTCGGGGTTCCCAAGGAGGCCTGAAGCTGCTCGAATCGAGAAGCCAGATCCTGGAGGAATCGCATCACCTGAGTCTGATTCGATTCCTGGGTTTCAAGTCTGTGGACTATGCCCTGCAATGGATCATCCGCGGGGATCGGGATGTCAGCCGGGTCCATGGCTGATCAAACTGTCAGGGTCACCTGTGGCCAGGTGACAGATGCACACCGTAGGGGGACAGGAGTGCACCGCGAGGTAGTGAACCCTATGGCTGGCTTCTGTGGATAGGAAACTGGGTGGTTGTGGAAAGCGGGACCAGAGGAGCACAACCGGGATCCCAACGGAAGCGAGAGCCAAGATTCCCCAGGGCGCGGAGTCTAAGACCCAGCTGGTCTTCTCCAGGGCCTCTAGTGGTGAGGATGTTACGCTGCAGGCTGGGACCAGGTCGCGGCCCCTGGAGTTTCCTAGCTCACGCCCCGTAGGATAAGGGGAAGCAGCAACACACGATAGAGAGAACCGAATAACAAGCCGAAGGTCAGGGGCCACAAGCAGACAAGGATAACGAAGAACGAGCCGAAGGTCAAGGGTCACGAGCAGACAGGGATGGTCGGGGACAAGCCAATAACGTAACAGAGAGACAGACGTAGCACACGGCAGGCAGGAACCCAAACACACAATGCCTAACAAACACGTTGATCAGCCAAGCAGGCTTGCAGTGCACAGGTTAATATAGTGTTCAGTGATAGGGCCTGGGGTGGAGTCAGGCTGGGAGGAGATTATAAAGGAAGCCAGGTGAAGGAGGTCTGGTCTCTAGATGAACACATGAGGAGGAAGGTAAGATGGCAGACAGACATTAATGCATATCCATGACACTTTCTTTTTCATGATAGCCAGCATGCTGTATGGGTGGTTATTGTCAGAGGCATTACGCCCAGCTTCATATGTAAAATTTGGGGTCAGGTATTCAAACCATGCATCCGTCAGAACCCCAAATATTAATTGCCTTCACCTGGGCTCTCCGGGCAGCCTTCTGGAAAACCACTGTGTCCTTGTAAATACATTTTTCTAGTTCCCAAGCCCTACAGAATTTCTGTAGGGCTTAGGAACACTCAAAATGTTCCAGATTTTTCTGTAACACCAGCCCTAATGCTTTTCCTCAATCTCATCAATCACCTCCATTGGCACGTAGGGGTAGTTGTATCCATACTCTAGGTCTACCTGTTTTTGCACGATTCTCTGAAGCCTAGAGAACCTTGGTATCTTTGTCTTGTCCCCCTTTCCCAGAGGGATATATGGATTATCAGCCTTCTTTAGGAATTTAGGCAAGGCTTAATGCTCAGCTAAAGCCCATGTGAAAGTGCAGGGGTGGGGATGCTTCAGCGTCCCGCTCTATATACACTTGATCTATATACAGTACTGGTGGGCTATCTGCTCTCTGTCCTGCTTCCTCAAAGTCACAAGTGTGGATGGGTTCTGCTGCCCTTTTCTCCTTGTCTTTCCCCCAGGACCACTCTGTTTGGGACCCCTCAGAAGAATCCCAGGCAATCACATCACTGTAATTGGCATCTTTGATGAAATTTGGAGATGCAGGGTATGATTCTGACTCCCCCTCCTCCCTAGCAGGCTCACCTGACCCCTTCACGTCTTTTGGCTGCTATGCTGTACAGGCCACTGGGACCACCACTACCACTGGCTTTTCAATTGTGTGCTCAACTGGAACTTCCACCTTGTTGTTTGAAATGAATGCTTCTAGCTCCCTCCTGATGGCTCCTCTTCCACGGCTGTAGGTATAGCTGTCAAAATTCATTCCCAACCCTGAGATCCAATCAGCTCTCTTCTACTGCACAGTGCTAAAGGTACTCGCTGCACCATAGTGCATTCCAGCCTGTTGCAATGCACAAAACAATGCAGTAACTGGTACTCCAGTCCACATCATAAGTAGTAGGTGGCAAGGTGCTTGGCAGCAAGTCCCATAGTGGTTCACTACAGTGTACATAGCAAACTCATGCTCTCATCAGCACCATTGGTCTTTTACCATTGGCACATTCTAAGCACAGCCACTCATCATCCACATTCCCCACATCCATGTGCACCTCTGCTCTGCACACCACTTTCTGAGTGTACAGCAGCTCGGCTTCTCTCCTCCCCGTCCTTTTGGTGCCAGAAGCTCTCTGGCACCAAACACTGGCAGTAGTTTTCTCAGCAACAGAAGTAATTTCTGAGCAATAAAGCTATCCCAACTCCTTCTCTTTGCATAAGCACATAATGGACAGTCTCCACAGTATTCCAGATCCAGGTCCACTAATGGTTGCTAATGACAATGACGGCATGAACTGTAGGAAATCCAGAATTTATGAGCCCTCACGTAGCACTACCCCCAAAATGGTCACGGGATTTAGAACAGGTTTTTTTCCTGCAGAGGCAGCCAAGCACATACAGTAGCAGCAGTTCACTCACTTTGGCTCTGAAAACAGTTTAGGGGTTGTCTTTTCGAGGTTTATTGATGTAAACATGAATTGAAGGAGAACAATGGGGAATGAAATACTCCAAAACACTTTGCAGAATTAAGCGGAAGACACTTCTCTCTATAGCAGCAACACAATCACAAAGCTCACAACTGAAGGCCACGAACAAAGGGATTTTAGCGCAGATTGAGGAAGGCTGGAGCAGTCTAATATCCTTGCAGCTGATGACCACAAGGCATGTTGAGCAGGTTCAGGGCTAATTAGAACAGTCACTATCCACAGCTGTAGACCATGGAGACTGCAGCTCAGTAACCAAGCTCTACGCACAGACCCAGAAGAGAGAGCCAAGTTTAAGGGTTCTATTCATAGCACCAAGTAGTCCAGTCAGTACTTGCTGACTCGAGGGGTAAGCAGCCACCTTAAGCCTCAGCAATTGATCCTCGGCAGGTAGGACCGAACACCAAGGAATCCTATCTGCCCAACAACATCCAGCCTAATTACATCATTCACTGACCACCTACCCCCCCCCCACCCAGGGATTGGTCAGAGGGTTGTAAATATTTAAGCTGAGGATTTGTATCTTCCCGCCCTAAGCTCTGCAAGTTTCTCAACAGATCTAGGGGGAAAGCAATTAATCCCATAGCTTATGGAGCCACAACAGACCAAAGCAGACAATACAACTCCTCTGACTACAGAGTGACCCAAAAACTAAATTTTCCTAGCAAGGTAACTAGGAGGGTGTTACACTTATATTGTAATTTTATCTTTTGAATCACTCAGGAATGTATCCTTTGAACAGCCAATGTAAGTCCTGAGCAATGCCCTATTAAGTTCTTAGAGAGAGAGGTTGCACAGAATCATGTACTAATGAGCTATTGTTCCCTTTAAGTGTACTATGAGTAAGTCTTGGTAAGTCTCCCCAATGGACAGTTTAATAAAACTCAGATCTCCGCATTTGCACAGGCACTAAAAGAAACATGTCATCATGGAGCATGTCAGCTAACATTGTTGACGATTGTCTGAAAATGCTGGTGCCCTATGATGCTATGACCCGTATGATGCTAATGTTATGTGTTCGTAATTTTTAGAATTATTGACCTGGAGCAAATTTGTAGATCAAGAGTTCTGACTTCACTTTCTGCATACATATTCCTAATCAGTGGCTTAGCAAGTAATTAGATTAGGGTCAGACCTTGCAGATATTCTGGTTATTATTATACTACAACATTAAATTTCCATGTGCATGCTCCTGAAGAGTGGATGAATCCACAAAATGCATAGAGCTACTATATGCCATGTTTTTATGCCAACTATATGTTTTATCTATTTAGTGATAACTTGTATTATGTGATTTGTATTATTAAGTGGTAAATTGCAATGGCTGTATGGTCATCCACCGAATGAATTGTATTGGTTTTCTATGTTTGCCCATGACTACCCTCATGCAATTTATCATTGATCTCCAATAAATTTAAACTACTTACACCTGCCTGCTTCATTCAAAGTCCCAACCCTAATGCCCCGTACACACGATCTGAATATTGTACGACAGATCGTACAAATTTTTTTGCTTAATAGTCGCAAGTAAAATTAAATAGGTTATTAAAGTCACGAAAATTCTCGTACGACAGAAAAAAAAAAACGGAAGTGATGTCATGTGCTGAAATGTATTTGTATTGTATTTTTGGACGACAACTGTACTGACTAAATGAAAATCGTACGATCTGGTATCATACGAGGAAAATTTTCGTGCATGTCCAATAAAATAATATCAGATGAACTGTCATGATTGGCTCTCAAAAGCTCTGTACTAATGATCCGATTATGGTACGATTCTTCCTCGGACGACATTTTTCGTACGATATTCGGATCGTTTGTACGGGCCATTAGTCCCCCTGTTTGTAGCAAGTAATTAGGCATATTTATGTGGAGGCAGATTTTCTTACTTGGAAGAGGTTGCACTGATCTGAATGAAAAGAGTACACACAAATACTCAGTGAAGCATTCACTTGGCATTGCGTTTTGCTTGGCCCCTTTTTAAACTCTGCAGGCCTATTGACATTCATTGCTTTCCTCATTGTACTCCACTTGTGGGGAAGAGTTTAAATACTGGGAAAATAGACACCTAAAGCCACGCAAGAGCTAAGTCCACTTCTGCATCCAGCACATGTGTGAACACTAAACTGAGATGACTTCATGAATTTAATACAGTGACAATATTTCCTGCATAGCATTGGCATTTTGCTGATTAAATTTACTTGCTGTCCACAGCTGGCCTTTAACTGGACAATTTTTAATCTTTTTATATAATTATCCATCATAACATGTTTGGCTTTGCTTGATAAACATGGACTGTGGTACTGTGATAAACATGGAGCAGGACTGTGATAAACATGGAGCGATATAAACATTGTCCACTAGATGTTGCTGTTGCATAAAAATCTCCATTCAATCTGTGCCTAACAATGACTAATTTACCTTTGATACATGTATGTATTTAATTAGGTATTTCAAGAAATGAACTGAGTTTAGAATTGCTAATTGGACATTTCTAATGAGCTGGATTTCAGTTAAAGATCACCCAACGCAATCTGACAAACTTTCATAACTATAATAATTTCACACTCACCTCCGCCCCTCATTTAACTGTCACATGCGTTTTATTTTTTTTTCTGTTATGTTTCTCGTCATTTAGAATTTTTTTTTTTTGTTATGTGCAACATTCTGTTCTTACTGCAATTCCCTTTTGTTTTCATGGCATGATTCTGTCACGCTGTAAATTATAAGGTAGGAGAATGATTGCGATATTGTGATTGAGGGCAGGTTAATTGGAATAGGTTTTTCTTTATTAACAAAGATTTAACAATGTAAAATTAGTCAGCTAAGGAAAGGGGGATCTGCATTAGACAGACATAAATTTCCAGTATGAACATTTTATCTATTTATAATATAGCGAGACTTGTATGAATTCTTTAGAGAATTTTTTTGTCTAATTTATGGAACTCTGTGACATTCTCTTTTGTTGATCATATATTCATATATTTATGTTAAATGCAAATTTCAGCGGTAATCACAATTCCCTTTGTGTGAAGAGCATATGCCTGTCACATAAGTTAGATGACAGGAAAAGGATTGCTCAATTAACATTCTTTTGTCTTCATACAAAATGTACATTATACAAGTGCAAATCGCTGAACCAAAGAGATGAGTTCTTGGGAGAGATAAGACTTGTTATAGAAATAACAAGGATTACACAGGAAATATACAACCAGGAGAGATTGTGTTTGTGGTTCTTTGTGGGGAAGGTGATCATTATTTAGTAGGAGAAAAAGACAGTACTTTCAGGTATGAAAGTGCACCCAACTATATTTCCTGCCTCCCTACAATACACTCCACATTAACCAATCATCAGCCCCCAGCAATGTCACATTAGAGTGGTCCTTGGAACAAAAGTAGGAGACATGCACCACAGGACAGGTGACTACAACTATCCTATTGCAGAAAAACACCATTAGGAATTTTTTAGCGCATACCAAGTCCACTTTAAAGTAGCCATCAGAGAAAAAGAGAAACTGCTAGGAATTACAAAAAAAAAAAAAGGTAAAATCTAGCAAAATACACAGTTTACCCACATTCTTATAATCCAAGAGGGCAGCTCATCATATTAAAGGACCAATAAAAATGGGGAAAAGGAGGGGGTGCAGGAGGAAGCGGGTAAGCTCCAACACTATCCTACCATAGCAGAGATGAAGTAATGAAGTAAAGCTGCTTCAGATACATAATAGGGAGTTCATATTTCTTGCAGAGGTAGTGTGTGTGGTACAGTAGGGTCCTCTCCATGTTTTACATGGAGTGACCTCTATCAGACATTGTTATAGAAATCACCCTTAAAGGGGCAGCTCTGTCCAGAAATAACAAGGGTATGCCACCTACTAAATAAATGTCAAGCACCCAAAACTTCACGACCAACACTCCTTTTTTAGAAATTATTGGAAATAAATAAATTCACTTTAAGAGTTCCAATGAATACATATTTTCAATGTTCAAGATTAGTTAAGGGTTTCAAATAACTAGTTGCACTTATAATATAATCTGATAATCTAATTTAATCCAAAATGATTCATGGAGTTTAGTCAATACTTTCTGGTATGGTGAATAATAATACGGAAAATTAAACCAAACTGTAGAAATATCTTCATGCATAGAAATAGTACAATGATATCCCCAACGTTTTACCTTTGTACAGTGATACTGGTGATTCCTGGGTCCTATAGGACCAGCAAGCATTCCTTACTCCCCACTTTCCAAACATCAGTACATAAACTATAGAAATACATTCCCCGCCACTAGGGATGAGCCGAACACCCCCGGGTTCGGTTCGCACCAGAACCTTCGAACGGACCGAAAGTTCGCGCGAATTTTCGAACCCTATTCGTTATAATGGACGCGAACGTTCGAAATCAAAATTGCTAATTACAACGGCCAATATGCATGTTAATGTTATAAAACAGGTTTGGGGACCCGGGTCCTGCCCCAGGGGACATATATCAATGCAAAAAGAAATTTTAAAAACTAAAGTTTTTTCGGGAGCAGTCATTTTAATGATGCATAAAGTGAAAAAAAAAAAAAGTGAAATTTTCCTTTAAATACGGTACCTGGGGGGTGTCTAAAGTATGCCTGTGAAGTGGCATGTGTTTCCCGTGTTTAGAACTGTCCTTGCACAAAATGACATTTGTAAAGGAAAAAAAGAAGCCATTTAAAACCACTTGCGGCTTCAATGTCATGTCTTGTCCTGGCCGCCATATGGCTGAAAATCCTTGAGAAAAATGGCATGGCTACCCCATCACCTCCCCCCCCACCCCAGCCCCTTTGGGTCTTGTATGGATACTAAGGGGGACCCCGCACCCAAAATAAAACCCTATACCTACAACCCTATATACTCTGAACAGCAGTATATAGGTGGTGCAAACAAGACATGGACTGTAGGTTTGTTCTTAAGTAGAATCTGAACAGGTACATTATGAAGTGTAGCTACATCCCAAAAAAATCAATTTTTAAGCTTTTTGGAGAACATAGGGAGGGGTTATCACCCCTGTAACATTTGCTGTCTTTGCACATCTGTTCAGAACATGTCACCTCACTTTCCGTCCCAATGACAAATGTTTTTGGAAAAGTGGGGTTTTAATTGAAACAAGGATTGGTGATAAAGCATCAGTAGAGAGGAGATACCTTTTTCCCAAATTAAATCTAACAGGATAGAATTTTCCTTCCTAGGGGTAGATTTCCTCTCACTTCCTGTTTTCTCTTGCCGTTTGCAAGTAGGAGTCGTTTGTAAGTTGGATGTTTGAAAGTAGGGGCCTGCCGTATATACTCTGCAGAAATTTGCCCTATTAGATGTTGGTGTAGCCACAAGACTGGTGGGCACAGGAATGGGCCCTGCTGTGAGTTAATAGATCAAGATTTGTACTTGCATGCACCTGTTGAACCGGGCAGAAAAATTGGGCCTTTGGTGGTGGTGGTGGTGGTGGTGGACGGTGTTGTCACAAGACTGTAAGCCCTCACATTTACTCTTGGTGGGTGCAGGAATGGGCCCTGCTGTGAGTTATTAGATCAAGATTTGTAATTGCATGCACCTGTTGAACAGGGCAGAAAAATTGGGCCTTTGGTGGTGGTGGTGGTGGTGGACGGTGTTGCCACAAGACTGTAGGCCCTCATAGTTACTCTTGGTGGGCGCAGGAATGGGCCCTGCTGTGAACTATTAGATCAAGATTTGTAATTACACGCCCCTGTTAAACAGGGGCTGAAAAATTGTGCCTTAGGCATTGGTGCTGGTGCCACAACACTGCAACCCCTCACAGATACTGTACTTGGAGCACAGCAGTCACACCTGTTGCGAAGCATCTTTTTAAAAAATTGTAATTACACGCCCCTGTTATACAGGGGCTGAAAAATTGTGCCTTAGGCACTGGTGCTGGTGCCACAACACTGCAACCCCTCACAGATACTGTACTCTGAGCACAGCAATGAGACCTGTTGCAAAGCATTGCCTAAAAATTGTAATTACACGCCCCAACAGGGGCTGAAAAATTGTGCCTTAGGCACTGGTGCTGGTGCCACAACACTGCAACCCCTCACAGATACTGTACTCTGAGCACAGCAGTCACACCTGTTGCGAAGCATCTTTTTAAAAAATTGTAATTACACGCCCCTGTTATACAGGGGCTGAAAAATTGTGCCTTAGGCACTGGTGTGGTGGCATGGATCATTGAGGAGGAGGAAGAGGATAGTCAGTGAACATAACAGGACAGTCACTCAGCATCAGCATAGGCAGTCTTGAAGGGATGTGACATTATAAATTATTCCGTTATATCCGCTTCAGGTGTCTGGTAGCTGGTGGTGATCCAAGACTGATTCATTTTTATGAAGGTCAGTCGATCAACCGAGTCGGTGGACAGGCGCACCCTATGATCGGTGACAAATCCTCCAGCAGCACTGAATGTGCGTTCGGAAAGAACGCTGGATGCAGGACAGGCCAGTAGCTCAATTGCATACTGTGCAAGCTCTGGCCAGTGATCCATCCTCAGGACCCAGTAAGCCAGAGGATTTTCGGTGGGAAAGGTGTCCAAGTCTGACCTTGCCCCTAGGTATTCCTGCACCATGTATATCAGACGCTGGCGATGGTTGCTGGAACCGATCATACCTTGGGGCTGCGGACTAAAAAATTGTCTGAACGCATCGGTCAGACGTCCACCTTCCCCACCGCTCCTTCTGCTACTGACCGAAGCCTCAGCAACTCGTCGTCCAGGACCAGGAGTTTGTAACCTCCCAGTTTCTGGGAACGCGTTGCACAGACCTTTCTGCAAGGCCTCCCTGAGATGTCTCATCCTCTGCTCCCTCTGCGACGGCAAGATAAGGTCCGCAACCTTACCCTTGTACCGTGGATCAAGGAGAGTGGCCAGCCAGTAATGGTCACTCTCCTTGATCCGAAGAACACGAGGATCCTTCCGCAGGCTTTGCAGGATCAGGGAGGCCATGCAGCGTAGGTTAGCTGAGGCATTCGGTCCGGAGTCTTCTGGGTCACTGAGGATGACATGATCGCCAGCCACCTCCTCCCAGCCACGTACAAGTCCACTGGTTTGTTGGGACTGTACATCATCCCTAAAAGACTGCTGCTGCTGATGCTGAGTGCCAGGCTCCACCTCCATGCTCACACAATCCTCCTCCTCCTCCTCCTCCTCCTCTTCCTGTGTGATGGGTGGGACAGAAGGAACATTGTCTGGATAAAGGGGGCCTTGAGAGACAAGGAAGTCCTCCTCTTCCTGCCTCTGTTCTGCCTCAAGTGCCCTGTCCATTATCCCACGCAGCGTATGCTCCAACAGGTGGACAAGAGGTACAGTGTCACTGATGCATGCACTGTCACTGCTCACCATCCTCGTGGCCTCCTCAA
This sequence comes from Rana muscosa, assembly GCA_029206835.1. Taxonomy (NCBI): domain Eukaryota; kingdom Metazoa; phylum Chordata; class Amphibia; order Anura; family Ranidae; genus Rana; species Rana muscosa. The sequence continues at coordinate 153,651,914 of CM055120.1, forward strand.
ATGGTGAGAGGACAGTGCATGCATCCCTGATCATGCTCCACTGGCGTGGGGAAAAAAAGCCAAGCTCCCCTGACCCTGTCCTGGTGCCGTAGTCGCAAAGGTACTCATTGATGGCCCTCTGCTGCGTGTGCAGTCGCTGCAGCATGGCCAACGTTGAGTTCCACCTGGTGGGCATGTCACATATTAGGCGGTTCTTGGGCAGGTTCAGCTCCTTTTGCAGCTCAGTCAGCCGAGCACTGGCATTATAAGATCGGCGGAAATGCACACAGACTTTCCTGGCCTGCCTCAGGACATCCTGTAAGCCTGGGAACCTGCCCAAGAACCGCTGCACCACCAGGTTGAGGACGTGAGCCATACAGGGCACATGGGTGAGCTGCCCCTGTCGCAGGGCGGAGAGGAGGTTGGTGCCATTATCAGAAACGACCATTCCTGGCTTAAGCTGGCGTGGCGTCAACCACCTCTCGGCCTGCCCCTGCAGAGCTGCCAGAACCTCTGGCCCAGTGTGGCTCCTGTCCCCCAAACACACCAGCGCAAGCACGGCATGGCATCTTTTTGCCTGCGTACTCGCGTAGCCCCTTGTACGCCTACGGAGCACCGCTGGTTCCGAGGACAGAGCACTCGAAGAGGACATGGAGGAAGAAGAAGAGGAGGGGGTGGAGGAGAGAGGTGTGTCACAACCAGTAGTAGCATTTTGGAGGCGTGGTGGCGGAACAACCTCCAACACTACTGCACCTTGTCCTGCATCCCTCCCAGCTACCAATAGAGTGACCCAATGGGCCGTGAAAGAAAGATAACGTCCCTGTCCATGCCTGCTGGACCATGAGTCAGCGGTAATATGCACCTTACCGCTGACCGCCCTGTCCAGCGAGGCATGGACATTGCCTTCCACATGCCAGTAGAGAGACGGAATTGCCTTCCGTGAGAAAAAGTGGCGTTTGGGAACCTGCCACTGAGGAACCTCACATTGAACAAACTCACGGAAGGGGGCCGAGTCTATCAACTGAAAAGGCAGCAGTTGAAGTGCTAGCAATTTAGCCAAGCTAGCATTCAACCGCTGGGCATGTGGATGGCTGGGAGTATACTTCTTTCGACGGTCCAGCAGCTGGGGCAGGGAAATTTGCCTGCTACAATCGGACGTCGGTGTACTGCAAGTACTTGGTTGTGACACACCTAATTCTACACCTTCAGTCCTCTCAGAGCAGCTTTCAGAGAGGACTGAAGATATAGTGGGGATGGAGATCCCAGCTGATGAGGAGCAAGGAGAGGTCCGCTTTGTTCTTTGGTGTGGGTCTTTTATGTGTGCTTGCCAACGAGCTGCATGGCAGGTCGACATATGTCTGCTCATGCTTGTGGTGCCCAAGCGGCTGATGTTTTGGCCACGCGAGATACGCTTGAGACAAATATTGCAAATAGCAGTGGTGCGATCTGATGCACTCGTCTCAAAAAAGGCCCACACCAAAGAACTTTTGTGATAACGTGCAGAGGCAGCGCCCTGCACAGGCGGAGCTCTGCGGTGTGGTACAGTTGCTGTGCTGGCCTCTAGCTGGCCTCCAGGGGGCATCCTGCCTCGTTGGACATGTGACGCTGCATCCTCCTCCTCCTCCTCCTCTCTCCCTTCAGGCACCCACGTGGAGTCAGTGACCTCATCATCCCCTCCCTCTTCACCACTAGAGCAAACCTGGCAGTAAGCTGCAGCTGGTGGAACACTACTGCCAGATTGCTGTCCTTCAGCATCCCCTTTCTCTGCGCGCACACTACTGACTTCCTCAAGCTGGGTATCATCATCCGAGCCTTCGAATCGTTGGGCATCCTCCTGGAGCATGTACCCAACACTGTGCTCAAACAGTTCGGGGGACTCCTCAGGAGGACATGGTGGGTCTAGGGAAGGGGTGGCTGATGATGCCATTGAGTACGCGTTGGCAGCTGCTCTGCCAGTACCCTGAGCCTGGGTGAGAGAGGATGAGGAGGATGAGGAGGGCTTGGTCATCCATTCTACCAAGCCTTCGGCATGATGCGGCTCCACATGTCCAGCTGCCGAAAACAAAGACAAGCGTGTCCCATGGCCACGCGCTGATGACGATGCACGACCACGTCCACGGCCAGCACTGTTGTCTCTAGAAACAGAGCCTGCCTGCCCTGTGTTCTTGCCTCGGCACGCTCTGCCTCTCCTTGGCGGTCTTCCAGCCATTGTAGTCGGTAGTGTATATAGTATAAAAAATAGAACTCCTATGTGTGCTCACAACACACTGTAGGTCCTATGGGTGCTGACACTAACACACTATAGGTACTATGTGTGCTGCTGACAAGAAAATATAGGAGCTCTGTTTGCTGCCACTAACACACTAGAAGTCCTATGGGTGCTGCTGAGAAGAAAATATAGGAGCTCTGTTTGCTGCCACTAACACACTAGAAGTCCTATGGGTGCTGCTGAGAAGAAAATATAGGAGCTCTGTTTGCTGCCACTAACACACTAGAAGTCCTATGGGTGCTGCTGAGAAGAAAATATAGGAGCTCTGTTTGCTGCCACTAACACACTAGAAGTCCTATGGGTGCTGCTGAGAAGAAAATATAGGAGCTCTGTTTGCTGCCACTAACACACTAGAAGTCCTATGGGTGCTGCTGAGAAGAAAATATAGGAGCTCTGTGTGATGCCACTAACACACTAGAAGTCCTATGGGTGCTGCTGAGAAGAAAATATAGGAGCTCTGTTTGCTGCCACTAACACACTAGAAGTCCTATGGGTGCTGCTGAGAAGAAAATATAGGAGCTCTGTTTGCTGCCACTAACACACTAGAAGTCCTATGGGTGCTGCTGAGAAGAAAATATAGGAGCTCTGTGTGATGCCACTAACACACTAGAAGTCCTATGGGTGCTGCTGAGAAGAAAATATAGGAGCTCTGTTTGCTGCCACTAACACACTAGAAGTCCTATGGGTGCTGCTGAGAAGAAAATATAGGAGCTCTGTTTGCTGCCACTAACACACTAGAAGTCCTATGGGTGCTGCTGAGAAGAAAATATAGGAGCTCTGTTTGCTGCCACTAACACACTAGAAGTCCTATGGGTGCTGCTGAGAAGAAAATATAGGAGCTCTGTGTGATGCCACTAACACACTAGAAGTCCTATGGGTGCTGCTGAGAAGAAAATATAGGAGCTCTGTTTGCTGCCACTAACACACTAGAAGTCCTATGGGTGCTGCTGAGAAGAAAATATAGGAGCTCTGTGTGATGCCACTAACACACTAGAAGTCCTATGGGTGCTGCTGAGAAGAAAATATAGGAGCTCTGTTTGCTGCCACTAACACACTAGAAGTCCTATGGGTGCTGCTGAGAAGAAAATATAGGAGCTCTGTTTGCTGCCACTAACACACTAGAAGTCCTATGGGTGCTGCTGAGAAGAAAATATAGGAGCTCTGTTTGCTGCCACTAACACACTAGAAGTCCTATGGGTGCTGCTGAGAAGAAAATATAGGAGCTCTGTTTGCTGCCACTAACACACTAGAAGTCCTATGGGTGCTGCTGAGAAGAAAATATAGGAGCTCTGTGTGATGCCACTAACACACTAGAAGTCCTATGGGTGCTGCTGAGAAGAAAATATAGGAGCTCTGTTTGCTGCCACTAACACACTAGAAGTCCTATGGGTGCTGCTGAGAAGAAAATATAGGAGCTCTGTTTGCTGCCACTAACACACTAGAAGTCCTATGGGTGCTGCTGAGAAGAAAATATAGGAGCTCTGTTTGCTGCCACTAACACACTAGAAGTCCTATGGGTGCTGCTGAGAAGAAAATATAGGAGCTCTGTGTGATGCCACTAACACACTAGAAGTCCTATGGGTGCTGCTGAGAAGAAAATATAGGAGCTCTGTTTGCTGCCACTAACACACTAGAAGTCCTATGGGTGCTGTTGGGGTGCAATGCTGTGCTAACAGCACTGCGGTTGGTACTACTGCAATACTGTACTAACAGTAAGCACGCACCAGACTAATCCCCAGCAGCAGCTAATAACACACTAACTGTGCAATCAGCAGCAATGAACGATCAATGACTTAGGTAGCAATGGTTTAGCAAAGAAATAGCCAATGGTTTAGCAAAGAAGAGCTAATCTTTCAGTATCAAGCAAAGACAGAATCAGCAGACTAATCTCTCCTAAAGCCGGAACTCATGTGACCGGGGCCGATGGCGTGGCGGCCTTTTAAATGGTGGGGCGTGTACTAAAGCCCCTGAGCTGTAATTGGCTACAGGCGTCCTGCCTGTAGCCAATTATTGCTCTCCGAGTTTCGGGCGCTGTGATTGGCCAAGCATGCGGGGTCACAGTGCATGCTTGGCCAATCATCAGCCAGCAATGCACTGCGCCGGCCGCGCCGGCCGCAATGCATTGCGGGGCCGCTCGCATCACACGAATGTGATGCGAACGGCCCAAATAGTTCTGGGCTCGACTAGCGAGCGAACGCCCGATGCTCGATTCGAACATGGGTTCGAATCGAGCACCGGGCCCATCCCTACCCGCCACATTTCATAGTATATGTTTTTTCATAGTTTGCAGGAGTACCTGTACTGAAGAGAACAATAAGTTCCCAAAAAGCCAAGATTCTATTGAAGATAATTTGTGGACAGGGAATTTCACTGCTCGATACATTTGCATAGTATAATTCAGGGTTTTTCAACCAGAGTTCCAGAGGTTACTAGGGGATCCATGAGCAATGAGCAATTTCGGCCTCTCATATAAGCTCCCACTGACACCATTGATCTTTTTAGCTATCTGTAAGGGGGCAATCCTTCCCAATGACCAGACGTGTGAGGAGAATTCTTCTTACTGACCATCACACTAATGTACCATGAGTTGTAGATATAATCATTTTTAGCAGGGGTTCCCTGAGACCAGAAAGTTATTTCAAGGGTTCCTCTTTAATGTTTCTTTTGCTTTGCAGTGCACTGATTTACTTTGATTCTTCCATTTATATCAGTGTAAATATCATTTCTAAGGAATCCTAAGGTGATCTCAAAATGATTGCAAACTGCTCTCAAAGACAAGCAATTGTCTGCATTTGAATTACTTCTCAGTAAAGGCTATGTACACTAATCTTTAGCCTTCTGAAAATCATGTTTATTTTTTTATTTTTTAAGTGTAGCACTATTTTTCTCTCTTTCTGCGGCTACTGAGGTATGATGGCGTCACCTGTATAGTATTAGGAGCAGAGTCTTCATAATCTGTGTGATCAGGACAGGATCGTTAACAAGCACAGTGCCTCCACTCAAATGGGAACTTGTGAATAGCAAGTGAAATCCCAATTGAGAAATATATCTTCACATACTGTAGACAGTAATCCACACAGCATTGTATTTGAATGTCCATGAATTGAAGAAATAATATTCAGTGAACCATCCAACATAAAGTATTTTCCAAACAGGAACATGAAATCATTAACGGTCTCTGTATGTCTCAGTGAGATGAAACTGTAGCACACTTACAGTCTTTCTTAGCAGCCATTACTGTTCTCTACACATGTCTGTCTCTCTCCCCCCACTTACTATCCTCTGCTCTTCTTGATGACCTCATTCTTGGTGAGACAGAGAGCATAGCAACCATATTGGAAAAGGGCAAACAAACACTGCATAACAAGATATAGTGGTTTTGTGGTCTGGCTGTGGGTAGACACCTAATGTAACGTACGTCATCCCAAATTATTGAGACAAAACATAAGAAAAAGTAAATGGGACTATAACGGTACTAGTAAATTAGTACTGAACACAGTGGAAGACTCGACTACCAGTTGGTAAAAAAGTATACAATAGTTTTTATTGACAATTTATACAAAATTACTAAAAATATGAGCAATATCACAGATTTCACAGTAGAAAATTATTATGGACGATGTCCATTACTGATTTTCAAGTGGTAATCTCTACTTTTCGTTAATTTATTAGCTGTGCATCCGTTTAGACGTCTGAGACATACTTCCCCTGACGAAGCCCCAATGGGTGAAACATGTTGGGACTGTGTATGATTCTCTCAGTTGAACATTGATGCAACCACCATTTTTGAAATTACCCTACTGTGAAATCTGTGATATTGCTCATATTTTTAGTAATTTTGTATAAATTGTCAATAAAAACTATTGTATACTTTTTACCAACTGGTAATCGAGTCTTCCACCGTGTTCAGTACTAATTTACTAGCACCGTTATAGTCCCGTTTACTTTTTCTTATGTTTTGACTGCATAACAAGAGTTTACACTTGGTAAATGGGCAAAGAAATAATCACATCACTACATAAGCATATCTTCTATTGCATTTATAATATTTACGTTATTAGTTCCAAATTATTTTACCATATCTAAAAAAATAACCCACCCTCTCCCCCCCCTAAAAAAGCAACTCTTCAACATCAAGGTAATTCCCTAATCTAACACTGACCATATAGTTAAAGTCACTTGCTAGGTGGAAAATGTTACAGAAGAATAATCTCCTAAAGGAAGAGGAGGAATACTTACCTTTGTAGTAGGTGGGAGGGAAAACTCTACTATTGCAGCTTACCAATTATTAGATATGGTGGCTGCATAAGTTTTATTTTTTAGGCTTTTTACCCCACTGTTTTCACCTGTTGGTCTGGCTATATGCGAATAGGACAAACAAATGAATGTCATTATGCAATTTCCTATGCTTGTTCAATGTTTTTCATTGATTTAAAACAAAAAAATACCACATTTGTCCACTAGATTGTGATGAGTATCATATGATGTTCTTATGATACTTAGCACCACCTAGTGGGCAAATGTGATATTTTTTAAATCAACAAAAAAAATTCAACCAGCACAAGAAATAGCCTAATAACATTAATTTGTTTGCCCTATTCGCACATAATGAATGTACTTGCACTTTCATTTGGTGATTTGCCATTCAAATTCTTTATAAACACACCCCTAAATGACTCTAGATGCAACCATTCTGAATAATTATGGCACTGTCCCCAACAACAACATTGAGATATAATTACACTACACATTTTTGCTTTGCTTTCGACGAGCACATAGTTTAATAGGCTGTTAGTGTTAGAAAATATCAGAGTCAACATTAACACAAAAAAACCTGAAAAGACAGGACAAGGCACAATTATTACCATCAGGTAGAGAGAGTGCTCTGCGACTTATAAGATCTTTGTCACTACCCTGGACAGAATTAATATGTGAATATATTTTTTTTTTTTTTTTATAATTGTATTTTTATTGATTTTTAAAAGGACAGACATAATATTGTTACATAACGTACAATATACAGATATCAAAAACATCAAGATATCAGAGAAAAGCAAAGAAACGGGAGGTAAAGACAAGCAATGTCCATAAGTACAGAGCACAGAGGTGCTCAGTACAGCATATCAAAGAATATACAAAGTAAACAACTTGTAGGTAAATAATAAAAATTCAAAACCAGCGAAAACATTACAATGTTAGTATGACAAATTATTTTAAATGCATAAATTATTTTATATTTAATTTCTTAAAGAAAACAAATACAATCAATATGAACAAATAATTGTATAGTTATCTCCAAAGAGAAATTAGGGGTATGATAATATAGTTGTGCATTCAGCTTTCATTTGTAACCTTTGAAATAAATTGGAATATCTTCTCCCTCTACTTTAGCACAACTCCACACATACACACTGGGAGATCATAAACAATCATTCCTGAAAGGTCACTCATGCAGCACGTGCTTGCAGCTTACAGAAAAGTTTGCACTTGACTAATAAAAGGTCAGATTTTGTGAATTTGTTTTTTTTTTGCATTAAATATTTTGTATACTGCAATATTGTGTGTGACTTAAATTCAACAACATTACACACATTGGTTCAGGAGGACTACTTTTTGAGAACTGAATTTTTGCAATATGTATTTCTCATCCTCCCCACAACAGCCATGTATACAGTCCCTACTCCCCCAAACACACAGTAGCCACCAATCCTTGCCACCACCCCCATAATCATTGGTAGTGTAGTCTTACTCTTTAATTATCGCTACTATGCCATTCAGTGACCAGGTATAGTGGTATTCATTTATCACAAAGTTCTCCAAATCAAACTTGCTTGTCAGATGGAGGACCTGTATGACTTGTCTTCCCCTGTGCTCCACATTACGTTAAAGCATGTTGTCCAATTGAAATATTGCACCACAATTAAAACCTAGTCCAGCTGTATATCCCAGTAGTGTACAGTGGTCCCCCATCTGAGAAAGGTCTGAGTTGGGAAGCCTACGGGCATGGGCGTCCGCTCCATAGGGCAAGGGAGAGCGTTTGCCCCCCCCCCTAAATCCAGTGCCGTGATTCTTGGGGAGGAAAACAGAGGGCAGAAAGCAAGGCGGCGGTGCGGCACATTCAATTAGAGCCGATCTCTCTCTTTTCGGCTGACAGAAAGGGGGAGGGGGGCGATCTGGGGAGATATACAGACAGCCCGCAGCTCTCCTCTCCCTGTCACGGCGCCGCTGCCGAGTTCTCTGGTCAATGGAGCAGCAGCGCTGTGACAGGGAGAGGAGAGCTGCGGGCTGTCTTTTTACATCTCCCCCGATCGCCCCCTCCCCCTTTCTGTCAGCTGAAGCTAGAAGAGAGAGACAGCGACTCTAATTGGATTCACCGTGCCGCCACCCCACTTCCTGCCCGCTGTTTTCCTCCCCATGATTAGCCACAGCAGAGGGCCAATCAGAAGACTCTGGGGACTGGGGGCATCATGGGAAATGTAGTCCCTTAAGAGTGGCGGCCCCAGCGTGTCCACAGACACCATGCTACAGCCCCCAGCATGCAAGCACTCTGCTGGGGGGGTGTTACAAGAGGAGAAAAGAGAATTCTGTACTGGGGGAAGCCAGAGAGGGAGCCACACTGTACCCGCACCACCAGAGAGCCATGCTGTACCCGCACCACCAGAGAGCCACGCTATACCCACACCACCAGAGAGCCACGCTGTACCTGCACCACCAGAGCGGGAGCCACGTTTTACCCACACCACCAGAGAGGGAGCCACGCTGTACCCGCACCACCAGAGAGGGAGCCACGCTGTACCCGCACCACCAGAGAGGGAGCCACGCTGTACCCGCACCACCAGAGAGGGAGCCACGCTGTACCCACACCACCAGAGAGGGAGCCACGCTGTAACCGCACCACCAGAGAGGGAGCCACGCTGTACCTGCACCACCAGAGAGGAAGCCAAGCTGTACCCGAATCACCAGAGAGAGAGCCACGCTGAAACCGCACCACCAGAGAGGGAGCCACGCTGTAACCGCACCACCAGAGAGGGAGCCACGCTGTACCCGCACCACCAGAGAGGGAGCCATGCTGTACCCGCACCACCAGAGAGGGAGCCACGCTGTAACCGCACCACCAGAGAGGGAGCCACGCTGTACCCGCACCACCAGAGAGGGAGCCACGCTGTACCCGCACCACCAGAGAGGGAGCCCCGCTGTACCCGCACCACCAGAGAGGGAGCCACGCTGTACCCGCACCACCAGAGAGGGAGAAATACCGAGCCACTGCCAGGTTACAGGCATGCTACACTACTGACTAGAGTCACCCCGGGCAACCCAGAGTGAGCGAACGTCCAGCCAGAGGGATCACTGTTGCAGTTTCACCAGGTCTGGTAAGAGGGCCTGTTGGCCATTATCCATTACTGTTCCTTGGGACTGAGCCATTAGGAAGTGTCTAACCTGATATCCTCCCATCTATGCTGGGGGCAATTATTGCAGAAAATGACACCAAATGCTGGGAGTTTTTAGTGCGGAAACTGACTCCAGTGCTGAGGGTCATTATTATGTACACTGTCTGGTACAGATGCTGAAGTTTTTATTTTTATTCTAGAAATCTGCACCGATGTGTGGGGGGTTATTATTGTTTCTACTGACACCAATGCTGGCGATTTTTATTGCGGAAACTGACAGCAAAGCTGGGGATTGTTATTGCAGAACCTGGCACTGATCCTGGGGGTTGTTATTTCCTTGGGGGGGGAACTCCAATTTTTATAATATTGTTATACATAGTTGCTAGTTGCTTGATAGTTGCATCAAGTTTCTCATACCTTTGCATGCCTGTGCTTTATGTGATAATGACTAAGCCCCTCCCCTTCATGACATTGTCAAAAAGGGACAGAGCATGGATGACCTTAAAATGATGCCCCCCCCTGAAAAAAGTTCAGTGGATGCCCATGCCTACGGGAAGAACATTCTGGCAGACCTTTCATATGTGCCTGATCACTAGGATTTGCTCAACCTTGCCCTTAAAGTGGTTGTAATCCTCAGACATGAAATATGAACAAAGCATATCACTCTATAACGTGTACTTGTCTCAATTAAGAGCACAAAGTGTAATTTCTGTCCGCCTCTTTGTTCCTCTGCTATCAGCAAAAATCACTTCTGACAAGTTTTCCTGACACCCAGAGAAAAATGGTGACAGGGGAGGGAGCTCCTACAGATTGACAACCTCAGATTTGTCCCTCTGTCCCTCCAATCAGCAATTTTCAGTTAAGATAACGTAGTACCATATTGCAAAAAAATGGCCTGGTCATGAAGGGTGGTAAATCTTCCAGAGGTCAAGTGGTTAAAAATGCCATGGCCACAAAGTGAAGCATCACAGCCATGGTATATGTATAGCCCTCTCTGTCTGTATTGTGTCAATTCTAGTGGGGTGGCCATGGTTCAGTCATCTGTTTTTACCGCCCCCCTGGCCACTTGTCTGAAAGAATACTTAGAGCCCCATCCCAGCAATGCCCGAGTATACAGTACTTTTCATAACCTTTAATAATTAAATGTGGAGCATATAGGGTAACGGTTTTATTCCTTTTTCTTAATAGAATAGAAAAGGAAATAATAGACACAGACTTGCACACAGATTTTCTATATGTGATAATGTATATGGATACCCACTCATAAGGGCTATGGCTTGTAGTCAGACCTTGACTAATGCGATCTCAATGTCCCTAAAAGGAATACGAAGCTGATAATCTACTCAACTGCATCTAGATGGAATTAAAATACAGTGGAATCTTGGTTTACGAGTAACGCGGTTAACAAGCGTTTTTAATAAGGAGCAACCATTTTTTTTAAATTCTGACTCGGTTTGCGATTGTTGTCTCACAAAACGAGCAGAATTCAAGCTAATGGGGTGTGCAGTACCGCATTTGGCCAGAGGTGCGGGGGTGCTGGTGACACTTGGAATGGTTCGGAGCCGTTCGGAAATACTCGGAATCACTCGGAAATACCTTTTCGAGGGTTTACGACATCAGCCGAGCTGTCCCCGGGTATTTACATCTGGCCACGTGCGGTATTGCACGCCATAGAAGTTAATGTGGAACAAATTATCTTTGTTTCCATTGACTTCTATGGGGAAACTCGCTTTGATAGGCGAGTGCTTTGGATTACAAGCATTCTCCTGGAACGTAATCCAAGGTTCCACTGTATCAGTTTTTGGTGAACTAACCCTTGTAGCATTTGTTCACCTCTACTAATTACAGTCTGTGCAATAAACCTATTTATGAGTGTAATATAGTGTAATATACATAGAGCATTGCAACAAATACAGATCTGGTCTGTTATCGGTATATTTGTATATCACTGTGCAGATATTCATTAGTAAATTGTGTTAAATTACTAATAACGAACCTTTACAATTAGGCAAGTAATGCAGATCATCATAGTTTATATTAGGTGCCTTCATATTCAATGTGAAACTGGTACAAACAATGATAAATTATTAATAACTAACATCACAGCCTAATCTGTTTACTTGATATTATTGTCACCAGAGCCGGTGCTAGGTATGGCGCATATTTTATTTCTAATTAAAACTGAATAAAAGCTTCCTGCTGACATCATCTGCTTTAATTGTATTTAATATGAAATAATCTTCATACTTAAGCATTGTAAATGTTGCCTGATTTTATATTTAAAGCAAAGTCTTGTCAGCTGCCTTGGTCTCCTGCGGTAGAATACCTGTGTGGGTTTGTTATGTCTTAAATAGCGTTATAATTGTTTCTGGATGCTAGAAAGTACTGGTTTAAACATTGCATGGAAACCTAAATGTGTTATTAACGTGTATAATCATATTTACATTAAACATACCATTAGGGAGCATATTTTGTATTGTGTATCTGTGGCGTGTTATAATAACTTTACGCAGGGGAGTAACTATGCAGAGGGTAAATGTCCCAGGCAAAAAAAGTGGACTTGATGATATAGGGCCCCCTCTATGGTCCAGGTGGGTGTGCTTGGCTTCTTGTCTCAGCTGTTACACAGCTCATCCACTTTTTGAATCAAAAAAGGGGGGAGATTTGGGACTTTGAGTGAGGCAAGGACCAGGATTGGTCTCATCCCTCCATCCCCGTATACTATACAAAAAAGGGGAGGGTGGGACTTTGAGTGAAGAACGCAGTCATCAGTGAGGGGTGAAACACAATCGATTTATTAACCATACAAGTTCATACAAACAATAAATAGTCCCACGGTAAAATTTCATATATGTACAAAAGGAACTGTCATGGATATGCATTAATGTCTGTCTGCCATCTTACCTTCCTCCTCATGTGTTCATCTAGAGACCAGACCTCCTTCACCTGGCTTCCTTTATAATCTCCTCCCAGCCTGACTCCACCCCAGGCCCTATCACTGAACACTATATTAACCTGTGCACTGCAAGCCTGCTTTGCTGATCAACGTGTTTGTTAGGCATTGTGTGTTTGGGTTCCTGCCTGCCGTGTGCTACGTCTGTCTCTCTGTTACGTTATTGGCTTGTCCCCGACCATCCCTGTCTGCTCGTGACCCTTGACCTTCGGCTCGTTCTTCGTTATCCTTGTCTGCTTGTGGCCCCTGACCTTCGGCTTGTTATTCGGTTCTCTCTATCGTGTGCTGCTGCTTCCCCTTATCCTACGGGGCGTGAGCTAGGAAACTCCAGGGGCCGCGACCTGGTCCCAGCCTGCAGCGTAACATCCTCACCACTAGAGGCCCTGGAGAAGACCAGCTGGGTCTTAGACTCCGCGCCCTGGGGAATCTTGGCTCTCGCTTCCGTTGGGATCCCGGTTGTGCTCCTCTGGTCCCGCTTTCCACAACCACCCAGTTCCCTATCCACAGAAGCCAGCCATAGGGTTCACTACCTCGCGGTGCACTCCTGTCCCCCTACGGTGTGCATCTGTCACCTGGCCACAGGTGACCCTGACAGTTTGATCAGCCATGAACCCGGCTGACATCCCGCTTCCCGCGGATGATCCATTGCAGGGCATAGTTCGCAGACTTGAGACCCAGGAATCAAATCAGACCCAGGTGATGCGAGTCCTCCAGGATCTGGCTTCTCGATTCGAGCAGCTTCAGGTCTCCTTGGGAACCCCGAATCCGCAACCCCAAGTACAACCAGCGGCTGTACCTATCGCACCAGTCGCAGCCTCACACTCACTAAGATTGCCAGCTCCGTTCCGTTTCTCTGGGGACTCCAAGGCCTGCAGGGGGTTTCTCAGCCAATGCACTATTCATTTTGAGCTTCAGCCTCAAAGCTTCCTATCTGACCGGGCTAAGGTAGCCTATATCATTTCCCTCCTCTCCGGTGAAGCTTTGGCCTGGGCTGCCCCCCTGTGGGAGAGGAACGATCCGGTGGTTTCCAGTCTGTCCGAATTCTTGAAGCTCTTTCGTAATATCTTCGAAGAGCCGGCTCGGGCTTCTTCAGCGGCTAGTGCTGTCTTACGTCTTCGCCAAGAATCTAGTTCAGTGGGGCAATATGCTCTTCAGTTCCGTATCCACACAGCTGAATTGAGCTGGAATAATGAGGCCCTGGTCGCTACCTTTTTACATGGCCTCTCTGACCGAGTGAAAGACGAATTAGCGGGAAGAGCCATTCCCGTCGGTCTGGACGATGTAATTTCATTATGCAACCAGATCGACATTCGTTTTCAAGAGAGGTCCTTAGAAAAAAGACGCCAGCACTCTCTGGGTTCTAGCCAGTCTGAGCTCCCCTCCCTTCATTCCGTGGAGCATCCTCTACCTGCTGAAGAACCTATGCAGCTGGGCCGGACCAGACTAACCCCCGAAGAACGTGCTAGGCGCAGAACTCTGGGCTTGTGCCTCTATTGTGGGGGCAAGGGTCATTTTCGTGACTCCTGCTCGCTTCGTCCGGGAAACGCTCGGGTCTAATACATTTGGAAGGTGGAGTATTGGACCCAGAAACATCACCTTCTCGCCTGCTCTTGCCGGTGTCCCTTCATGTAGGCACTTCTCCTCAGTCAACCCTTGCATACCTGGATTCCGGGGCTGCCGGCAATTTCATGGATTGGAGAACTGCTTCTTCTATGAAGCTTACCCTTTCACCTCTCACTACCCCATTGGTAGTCTCGGCAATTGATGGCACTGTTCTCCCAGGGGGCCCTATTCGCTTCCAGACGCTACCCATTAGGATGTCGGTAGGGATTCTCCACCAGGAGTGGATATCCTTTCTTATTCTACCCAAGGCCTCTACCCCAGTTGTATTGGGCCTCCCTTGGCTACAGCTCCACTCTCCACATGTGGACTGGGTCTCTGGGCAGATCCTGGCCTGGGGTTCCTCATGTTTCTCGTCGTGTCTTCTCAAGGTGACCCCCAGGGAGAGTCTTCCGGTTGCTGCCACTTCTGTTTCTTCTGATCTTCCCGCCGCATACAGCGATTACCGGGATGTGTTCTGTAAAAAATCAGCTGAGGTGCTTCCTCCCCACAGGTCTTTTGACTGTGCTATTGATCTTGTCCCCGGAGCAACTCTACCCAGGGGTCGTACCTACCCTCTGTCCATCCCAGAGACCCAGGCCATGTCGGAGTATGTAGCAGAGAATCTGGAGAGAGGGTTCATCCGGAAATCCTCATCGCCTGCAGGGGCAGGGTTCTTTTTTGTTGCCAAAAAGGATGGTACCTTAAGACCCTGCATCGATTATCGGGGTTTAAATGCGGTTACTATTAAAAATCGATACCCCTTACCCTTAATATCTGAGCTATTCGATAGGTTGAAGGGTGCCTCCATTTTCACCAAGTTGGATCTCAGAGGCGCGTACAATCTCATTCGAATACGGGAGGGTGACGAATGGAAGACTGCATTTAACACTAGAGACGGGCATTACGAATATCTGGTGATGCCTTTTGGTCTGTGTAATGCTCCAGCCGTGTTTCAAAACTTTGTCAATGAAATCTTCAGAGATCTGCTGTACCAGTTTGTTGTCATCTATCTGGATGACATTCTGATCTTTTCTGAAAATCTGCTCGTCCACAGAAACCATGTCCGCACTGTACTTCAACGTCTTAGAGAGAACAATCTCTATGCCAAGCTGGAGAAATGTTCCTTTGAATGTTCTGAGGTCCTGTTTTTGGGGTGCTTTGTCTCATGTTCGGGGCTTCGTATGGACCCTGGGAAGGTCTTGGCTATCACCAACTGGCCTCTTCCTGCTAGCCTCAAGGCCACACAGCGCTTTCTTGGCTTCACTAATTATTATAGGCAGTTCATAAGGAATTACTCTTCCATTGCCGCGCCTATTATCGCTTTGACCAAGAAGGGTGTGAATGCCAGAGACTGGCCTCCCGAAGCTGTCTCTGCATTTCACAACCTGAAACAGGCCTTTGTTTCTGGCCCCCTCTTGAGGAGACCAAATCCTGGGAATGCATTTTTTATTGAAGTGGACGCTTCCTCAATGGGGGTGGGAGCTGTGCTTCTTCAAATCTTTGAGAAGAGACGCCAACCATGTGCGTTCTTCTCCAAAAAATTTTCTCAGGCAGAGAGGAATTATGCCATCGGTGATCGGGAACTTCTCGCAATTAAATTGGCGTTAGAGGAGTGGCGTCATCTCTTGGAGGGTTCCCCTCACTCCATAACGATCTTTACCGATCACAAGAATTTACAGTATCTACAGAATGCTAAACGTCTGAATCCTAGACAGGCCAGGTGGAGTCTCTTCTTTGCCCGTTTTAATTTCACGATTACCTACAAACCTGGTTCCTGCAACGGTCGGGCTGATGCGCTCTCTAGGTCATTTGACACTTTGGACGAGGAGTCCGCCCCTGAACCTGAGCCGATCATTCCCACCTCATGCATTGTTGCCCACTCTACCACCCTGAAGTCTAAAATTCCGCCTGGTAAGACCTTTGTCCCCACTGAGCTAAGAGCTAAGATCCTTCGTTGGGGACATGATTCCAAGGTGGCAGGGCATTCTGGATTCCTCCGATCCTTCCTACTCATCAGTCGTCACTACTGGTGGCCTAATCTCCGCTCAGACGTCAAAGACTACGTTAAAGCTTGTTATGTCTGTGCTCAGTCCAAATCCTCCACACAAGCTCCTGCTGGTCTCCTCATGCCCTTGCCTATTCCTAAGGAACCCTGGGCCCATATTGCCATGGATTTTATCACCGATCTCCCACTGTCTGAGAATAATACAGTCATTTGGGTGGTAATCGATCGATTCTCCAAGATGGCTCATTTTGTTCCTCTTCCTGGTCTTCCTTCTGCCCCTGCCTTGGTTCCCATTTTCATTCGGGAAATTCTCCGCCTACATGGGGTCCCTTCTCATATTGTTTCCGACAGGGGAGTCCAATTCACGTCTCGTTTTTGGAGAGCCTTTTGCAAATCCCTCAATATTGTCTTGGATTTTTCTTCTTCTTACCATCCCCAATCCAATGGACAGACTGAGAGGGTTAATCAGGAGTTAGAGGTCTTTCTTCGCACCTTTGTGTCTTCTCACCATGACGATTGGTCCTCTCTACTCCCGTGGGCAGAATTCTCCCATAACAATCATGTGAATACCAGTTCGCAGAAGACACCCTTTTTCACAGTTTATGGAAAACACCCTCAACTTCCTCTTCCTATGATCTGTTCTCCAGACATTCCAGCTTTGGCTTCGGTTCAGGAGTCTCTCAATTCCGTTTGGGGTCACGTTCATGATTCCCTCCGGGCAGCTGCTGAAAAATTCAAAGGCTTTGCCGACGGCCGCAGGCGTAAACCGCCTTCTCTTCAGCCAGGGGACAAAGTCTGGCTCTCTACCAGGAACATCAAGCTCCGAGTTCCTTCTCTGAAGTTTGCTCCACGATTCATCGGTCCATACACGGTAACTGCTAAACTGAATCCGGTTTGTTTCAAACTCCAGATTCCTAAGAGCCTTAAAATCACTAACTCCTTTCATGTTGCTCTTCTAAAGCCTTTAGTCCTCAATAAATTCTCTCGTCCTCTTCCTACCGTGGCGCCTGTCTCGGAGGATAATCAGGAGTACGAGATCAGTCAAATTCTGGACTCCCGACTCTGTAAAGGCGTTCTTCAGTACCTCGTTCATTGGAAAGGGTTTGGTCCTGAGGAGAGGTCTTGGATCACTGCATCTGAGGTCTTTGCACCTCGTCTGTTAAAGGAGTTTCATCTGAAGTTTCCCTCTAAACCGGGGCCCAGGCGGGGAAGGGGGAGGCCTCGTAAGAGGGAGGGTACTGTCATGGATATGCATTAATGTCTGTCTGCCATCTTACCTTCCTCCTCATGTGTTCATCTAGAGACCAGACTTCCTTCACCTGGCTTCCTTTATAATCTCCTCCCAGCCTGACTCCACCCCAGGCCCTATCACTGAACACTATATTAACCTGTGCACTGCAAGCCTGCTTTGCTGATCAACGTGTTTGTTAGGCATTGTGTGTTTGGGTTCCTGCCTGCCGTGTGCTACGTCTGTCTCTCTGTTACGTTATTGGCTTGTCCCCGACCATCCCTGTCTGCTCGTGACCCTTGACCTTCGGCTCGTTCTTCGTTATCCTTGTCTGCTTGTGGCCCCTGACCTTCGGCTTGTTATTCGGTTCTCTCTATCGTGTGCTGCTGCTTCCCCTTATCCTACGGGGCGTGAGCTAGGAAACTCCAGGGGCCGCGACCTGGTCCCAGCCTGCAGCGTAACATCCTCACCACTAGAGGCCCTGGAGAAGACCAGCTGGGTCTTAGACTCCGCGCCCTGGGGAATCTTGGCTCTCGCTTCCGTTGGGATCCCGGTTGTGCTCCTCTGGTCCCGCTTTCCACAACCACCCAGTTCCCTATCCACAGAAGCCAGCCATAGGGTTCACTACCTCGCGGTGCACTCCTGTCCCCCTACGGTGTGCATCTGTCACCTGGCCACAGGTGACCCTGACAGGAACATGATAATTACATGACAGTGGAAGGGGTTTTGCCTACACAACCTGAGAACTTCCTAATGCATCAAAATTAAAAATCTTGATCATATAAAATGATGCATGTAAAACATGTTAGTGACTTGATCGGTGTGAAACATTGCATATACGAGGCTCTACGCGTTTCGTGAAGTATTTATATCCACTCATCAGGAGCAGCAATGTCAATATCTGAAATGAAATATATAGGTTTTGGGTCACTGCCTAAGAGATGGAACAAGCACCAAAAAGAATGTAAATTGCACCCTTATAGGGAATACTTACAACCAACATGTGGAAATGCAGCATTGAGAGCTGGAGACTCCCCCAAGGGGGCATCCTTTCTGGGAGCTATGGCTGCGTAAGGTGCAGAGGGGCCCCCACACGGCCACACAAGACAAGATGGCCAGGCCGCATTCTGCCCCTCTTAACAGATGCAATCAGTCTGTCTGAAAACTGCTTCCTTCCTTCCTGCACTGTTACTGCACTACTTCAATAGAAATGTTCTACTGCACATGACTCTGTGACTTATTGCTGCTGCACCACACTGCATCCCACCTACAAGCAGAACACTCCTCCCATGTTCTCAGTGTCAAGTCATTAGAAAATAAAGTTTATTTTGGATGTTAATTGCATGGGTGAGCAGTGCAATAATGTGCCTTTAGCCTTAGCCATCTGCTGGTCATTACTGAGCACTGCAGCTCAAGTCTTTGCAATACACACATGTACACTAAACAAGAACAATTAAATAGATTGCTGAACATACTGCCTGTGCCTGATTGATAGGTTAGTAGTCTGTTGGCTCATGCCCTGTTCAGAGAACTGTAACATCTGTCTGGCTGTTTATGCCTTGCATTATTCTATGAACAGTGTTTTGTACTCAGCTTCTCTGTGATATTACTGATCCAAGGCCTGTGACTCTGCTGTTGCCAATAATTTCTCATTGTACCTGTCTCTGTGGGGTTGGTTTACAAAAGGCAACTAGGCTGTTTACTTTGCAAGGGAATTTCCCTTAGCTTGGTGAATGAGGTGAGGCTCTGTTGACTTCCATCATCCAATTGTGTGCAAGCAAAAATACAGTTTTTTTTTTTTTTTAATCCTTGCTTGTGATTGAGTATTCTTTGCAAAGTGAGTTTTCACCACATTAACTAAGGTAAGGGAATTTTTTTTTGCACAGTGCAAATTTCCTTGCAAGTGAACAGCCTATTTGCTTATCTGGCTATCCACCTGCTATCTCTGTCAGTGGCTTCTGTTTGTGCAAAATCTGGTGTAGCTCAGATGCACAGAAACCAATCAGCTTCCAGGTTTTACAGCAAAGATTAATTAAACAAGCTGAAGTTAGGCTTGATTCGCATCTATGCATGTTGCTTTTGAGCGTTTCTGCAGTGCTTTTTGCGGTGCTTGCCGAGTTTTTGGACAGGCGATTTTACATCGATTTTGCCGCGATTTGTTTTTTTTTACACTGTATATAGCTGGTTGCTAAGGAAGGGGCCGGGAAGCCGACCGCCGCGTCCTTAGCAACAGATGAGTCATTAGTTGTCAGCAGGGTTCCCGCTGAATGTAAAAAAGAAAAGAATCGCTGGCTGAAAAAAAAAAATTGAGAAAAAAAACAGCGTGGGCCCCCTCCCCAGGTCCATACCAGGTCCTTGGGTCTAGTATGGATTCGTAGGGGACCCATCCCCCCATGTTGAGGGCATGCGGCCTGTATGGTTCAGGAGGGGGGAGCGCTCGCTCGTCCCCTCCCTTTCCTGACCTGCCAGGTTGCATGCTCGATAAGGGTCTGGTATGGATTTTGGGGGGACCCCCACGCCATTTGTTTTTAAATTTTGGTGTGGGGGTCCCCCCAAAATCCATGCCAGACCCTTATCGAGCATGCAGCCTGGCAGGTCAGGAAAGGGAGGGGACGAGCGAGCGCTCCCCCCTCCTGAACCATACAGGCCGCATGCCCTCAACATGGGGGGATGGGTGCTTTGGGGCAGGGGGGCTTTGCACCCCCCATCCCAAAGCACCTTGCCCCCATGTTGATGGGGACAAGGGCCTCTTCCCGACAACCCTTGCCCGGTCATTGTCTGGGTCTGCGTGCAGGGGGCTTATCGGAATCTGGAAGCCCCCTTTAACAAGGTGGCCACCAGATCCCAGACCATTCACAAAAAAAAAAGTAGTGTAGTGTTAAAAAATACAGTAAACTGTTTTTGACAAGTCTTTTATTAAAAATCTTCTTCTTCTCTGCTTCTTCCTCCATCTTCTCCCTCATCTTCATCCTCCGGTCTTCTCCTCCCCCCCTGTCTTCTTTGTCTGGTGTTCTTCTTCCTCTGCCGCCGCTTCCGCCGCCGCTCCTCCTCCGATGCTGCGTCCCGCTGATCTGTCGGCGCCAATGTGCTGCATTTCTTAAATAACGGCGGGGGCGTGGCAATCAGATTATGTCATCCGGAGGCCACGCCCCCTTGTGACATCACGGACCCATCATGCCCCGGGCGGTGACGTCACACGGGGCGTGTCCTCCGGATGACGCAATCCGATTGGCACGCCCCCGCCATTATATAAGTAATGCAGGACATCGGCGTGGACAGATCAGCAGGACGCAGCTTCGAATGAGGCGCGGTGGCGGGAGCGGCGGCAGAGGAAGAAGAACACCAGACAAAGAAGAGAGAAGAAGAGCGGAAGAAGAAGCAGGGGGAGAAGGAGAAGACCGGAGGATGAAGACGCGGGAGAAGATGGAGGAAGAAGCGGAGAAGAAGAAGATTTTTAATAAAAGACTTGTCAAAAACTGTTTACTGTATTTTTTAACACTACACTACTTTTTTTTAGTGAATGGGTGGGGGTACAATGTACCCCATACTCATTCACATAGGGGGGGCCGGGATCTGGGAGCCCCCCCACCCCAAAGGAGGAAAACATTTTTTTTTATATCTTTTTGGGGGATATTTATTATAGTAAAAAGTAAAAAATATTGCATTTTTTTCAAAATTGTCGCTCTATTTTTGTTATTAGCGCAAAAAATAAAAACCGCAGAGGTGATCAAATACCACCAAAAAAAAGCTTTATTTGTGGGAAAAAAAGGACAATTTTGTTTGGGAGCCATGTCGTACGAGCGCGCAATTGTTAGTTAAAGCGAAGCAGTGCCGAATCACAAAAAGGGGCCTGGTCTTTAACCAGACAAAATGGTCCGGGGCTTAAGTGGTTAAGTAACACAGCGCACGTTGCTAGCTTCTGTAATAATACAGCATTGGTGTGCCATTAAAAATGAATGGTACCACAACACACTGAGCCATGGTTTGCACATTTTGTGCGTTTTGCCTTGTATTACCGCAAGATGGTGAAGATGCAAATGGGCTCCTGAAACTTAAGCCCCGTACACACGATCGGTTTAACTGATGAAAACCGTCCGATGGATGGTTTTTATCAGACCAACCGATCGTGTATGGTACCCATCGGTCTTTTTTCCATCGGATGGAAAAAATAGAACTTGTTTTAAAATTTTCCGATGGATAAAAAACCGATGGGAATTTCCGATCGTCTATGGGCAAGTCCATCGGTTTAAAAACCCACGCATGCTCAGACTGAATTAGGAGATGGGAGCGCTCGTTCTTGTAAAACTAGCGTTCCTAATGGAGAGAGCATATTCGTCATTCTGCAAGTTATTGCTTCGTTTAATGCAGCGCATGTTTTTTTGCTTTCGAACGGTCTTTAAAATGTCATTTTGGCAGCAGAACTTTCTCCTGAGTTCTGACAAATGTATGTCTTTCTTTTTTCTAGTGATCTAAGGAATAATTATTAAAATTCTTCAAGGCCGACCTCCCAAATTACACCTTTATGTTTTTTGACGTTTTTTGGTGCGTCAATTTCTCAGAACAACATAATATTTAATTTTTGAAAAATCATGGAGGTTGGTGTCCCTTGTTCTGAATT
Source organism: Rana muscosa (assembly GCA_029206835.1). Lineage (NCBI taxonomy): Eukaryota > Metazoa > Chordata > Amphibia > Anura > Ranidae > Rana > Rana muscosa. Next base: position 153,673,956 of record CM055120.1, read on the forward strand.
ACACATTGTATTTATGCAATCTTATTGCTACTTCTCAAAAAAACACATCAGGCATGTAGGTTGGCTGAAATCAAATTTCCCTTTATTTTGGAAAAAAACAAATCAAAAACCGAAGGGCAACTATTCCCAAATTAGCAGAGAATATAAAGTCATTAGATCCCAAATGCAGACCTGACTATGATCAATAATAAAATCAACAACAGCATGAAATCAGGAGCAGCAGCCAAAGACATACATCATCCCAAGCTGTGGTACTCCATCAACCTTCAATTTCTGGATGAGCAGCTCGAGGCCAGAGAATCACCTCCTGCTCTTCCTTGTAGCCTTCCTTCCACGCCTCTCTGCAGCGTTCTCTCCACGGCCCCGTCCATGCACCCTTGCAGGCTGGGCCACTGTGGGTGGTGATGTGGCAGGAGGAGGAGGAGAAGGAGGAGAGGGATTGGGCTGATGTGAGATATGGGTGGCCTCAGTCAGCAGCCCCCTCGCCCCCATGTGTAAGGCCATATAGATGAGATGCTCACAGAGGGCCCGTTGTCCCGCCTCCATTCTGAGCAGCTTATCCGCCAGATAGGTGCTAAACCCCTCCGTAGGGTTGAGGGGGGCCCTCATAATGGCAGCAGCCTCCTGAATCATCTTTAGTGACTCCTCCTCCACTTGTGTCATCCGCCGTTGTTTTGGCGGTCTGACGTGGAGGGGAGCCACTTGGGAGACGGTGCTGCCACTAGGCCTGGGGACCTGCTGAGTCCCACTGGGCCCTGCCTCCTCCTGCCTGTCACACTCCTGACCCTCTTCCTCCTGGCTTGCCTCATCCTGTTTATAAAATAAAATGTACATTTCTATTATTTGAGGAATCAATCACACACAATTTTGATCTCATTACTGGTTTATTTTGGAGGGGGGGTGGGATCATTTATGGCTAAGCCAAACAGTTCAACTCCATATTACTTAGTGGACAATAATTAGCATCAAAAATACTATACTGGGCTGAAGATGTGAAGATCTGGCTCTTCTAGCTTGGGAGGCTCCTCCTCCGCCTCTGCAGGGGTGGAGGGAAGGGTGGAAGGAACGCTGGAGGGAAGGGTGGAAGGAAGGGTTGAGGGAAGGCTGGAAATAGATTCCCTGGCCTCGATATGGTCATCCAGAAATTTAAGATGTCTGTAGTACCACAGCTTGGGCTTTACTACATCGTCGGCTGCTGCTCCTGATCTCTTGGATTGGCGCACTTCCTTGAAATTTTTTTTATAAGAATTGCGCAGATGGTTGATTTTATTATTGATCATAGTGTAGTCTGCATCTGGGATCCATGGCTTCATATCCTCGGCTAATTTGGTAATAGTTGCCCGTCGTACATCACTTTTGTGATACGCAGGATGTTTGAGCTCCCAAAGGTTGCGCTGTTCCTTATACTTTTCAATAAAAACAAGCATCACCTCCGGCTCTCTTAGTTTATGCATCTATTAGGATCAGCAAGTACAAAAAAAAAGGATCAGAATTGATTCTCCTCAACTTATCACAATATTGCCCTTTACAATCATGACCCATTAATATGCCACTGCAGGCCCGAGTTCCCTTCTTACCTTAGTTCACTTCGTGGGTTCACTTCCGGTCGTCCTTACTCCGCGCATCCCTAATAACTTCTTTCCCCTTTTTATACCCTGCGCATGCGTGTAACTCCGCCCTCGTCGCCCGCCCATGATGGACTTTTTCTGCATTTCCCCGCCCCTTAACGATCAGCGCACAGTGTGAGACAGCGACATGTTGCAGACACAGGTGGCTTCTTTAGTTGAAATTACCGACGAGGAAAGCCTGGAGGCGGAAACGTCCCGATCCTGTAAAAAAAGATACAAGGCGACTAATATGTCTTTTTCTGAGATGGCGGAGATGGTGGACATTCTGCGGAGGAAGGATTACGACGGCAAGCATGGCCCATACGACACCCCTAATCTCCGGAAGTCACAAATTATGGATAAAGTGGCGAAGACTCTTTATAAAAAATATGGGGTCAGGAGATCCAAGGAACAACTCCGTAAAAGGTGGTCAGACCTCAAGATCAGGGAGCCGGAGCAGTATAAGAAGCTTATAAAAAGCATTGAAAAATGTAAGTATATTTTACTGTGTTCTTTCACATTGTAATATGTATTCTTCCATGTTTTGCAACATGTGCTTGGCTTGACTGGGTTCACATTTTGAAATCTCATCTTTTAGGTTAAGTGGAGAGTCCACTTATTTGCCCAATGTTTTGACCAATAACTTGCTGCTCTTCCCCCAAACATGTTTGGCACATATCCACGTAAACTACACGTGGGCATGCCTCATTTTACTTCAACAATGTTTATCTACACATTGTTGGCTAGATGATGTGTTGTAAGGAAATTTAGAATGTGACTGAAAGAATAAACTGTATTCTGGGTAAAGGAGATGACACTCCAGCAGTTGTGTACTCTTTTTTGTTCTTGATCAAGATACTATACTCTGGGCCACATGACCAAATTTATTAACGGTGTCACACACAGGTGGTCCAGTGGATACCTTGGTGGTTATCCAAGTGTATTTGTGAATGTCCTCAAAAATAACATGTTGCTTTGTTGAGTTTGCAAGATCACATATGTTCATGTTGGAACTCAGGGCCAAATATCAATTGTACCCCACTTCAAAACATTGAGGATCCCTTTTCAGGCCTTAAAAAAGTCTGTGTGCTAAAGTATACATTTTGTTGTAAATTCCCATAGGGGAGAGGAGACTGGGAGGACACCATGCTCAGGAGACGAGTAACCCAACACCACAGAAACTCCCGAAGCTCCCAAAGCAGACCAAGATCAGCAGGTTCAGGAAGCGGAGGTGGAGGAAGCGGAGGTGGAGGAAGGGGAGGTGGAGGAAGGAGAGGTGGAGCTTATCAGCACAACAGGTCAGTGTCTGTCACCACAACTTCAAGGTAAATACAGATGTAGGACTGCCTAGTGTAAAACCTTTTTTTTGTTTTAGGGACTGAACGTGGGGGTGTGTCAGGAAGTCCAAATCCGCCATTCTCGAGTGCCAGCACCAAAATAATCATTCAGGAAATCATGGAATGCAGTAGCGAAATGGACATTATGAGAAAGAGAATGATTGTGATTGAGCAAAAATATAAAAACATGATAGATATTTTGGGGAGAATAGTGTGAACCCCCCCCCCTTTTTGTGTTTTTTGTTATGCGTCTGAAATTATCTCAGGGATTTTCAACATCCCAAATGTGAAGATGCACACACTGAAGACTCAACATGTGCTATCTGCCGTCACAGGATATCTATGTCCCTGTTTTGGGGGTGCAACCTCTTCCTCCCTCCTCAAGTAGGTGAGAGGAAGGGTTTACATCCCCAAAGCACGACCATTGATCCCCCATGATGGCAGATAGCACATGTTTACCCTAGCCATGGGATCTTGTTGAAGATACCCATTTGAGCCCCAAAAGAAAGTGTGTTTGTTAACATTTGGGATGGATCAGGGGTACCATCACCCCATCTCCAGTTGGTATTTTTCACAGTGTTATTTTATTACTTTTTCAGACTAAAAAAAATGGCTTACGACCCATGCATGTTTCTGCAAAAAAAGCCGCACATAAAAAAAAAAGGCTAGTATTTCTAAAAACCAAAAAAAAATGCGGTTCAAACAATAAAAACATTTGGGAAGTCTAAAAAAGGTGTGCCTTGTTCTTTCTATGCTCAAGAGCAGTTCTGAAGATGCAAAAACCGTGTTTTTCGCTCTGAGTTTTGAGGCTATTTACTAAGGACAATTACACTTGGCACTACTAGAACCTGGGAGACACATAAACCCAAAATACAAGAATGACAACACAAGTTTGTAGGAATTCCATGTTTGTTTGTTTTTTTAAAAGGTTAAATACTTGGTCAGATGTGGTCTGGCATTGCGATGGCCCCCCTACCCGTGAAGTACTCTACGTATTTCTGGCGTACTTCATGGGCACTTTGGGGGGCCAAGCCAGTACGGGCAGTGCTGAGGCCGGTCAGATTAATCAGTTCAGATGGACCGGCCACAGGCCCAAACGATGATACATAATTGGTTGCAAATTGGCGTAGAAAATTGTGCAATATGCAGCAGCAGTAGATGATGTGGTTCAGTTTATAATCCGCCAAATGTATCGCTGTCTGGAACAGGCGGAACCGGCTGGCTATTATCCCGAAGGCATTCTCCACAACTCTCCGGGCTCTGGCCAGCCGGTAATTAAAAACCCTCCTCTCCGGGGTGAGGGTGCGTTGGGGAAACGGCCGCATCAGGTGTGGTCCTAGTCCAAAAGCCGCAATGAAAACGAACGGGAGCCCTTCAACGTTCTCTGCATCTGGAGGCAGTGCAAGACCCCCAGCCTGCAGACGGTGAGCGAACTCCGTCTCTGCGAATGATCCGCCATCGGACATCCGGCCGTTCTTCCCCACGTCCACATACAGGAACTCGTACCGTGCCGACACCACCGCCATTAACACTATGCGATTAAAACCTTTATAGTTGAAATAGTATGACCCCAAACGGGGTGGCGGCACTATGTGGACGTGCTTCCCATCAATTTCCCCTCCACAGTTGGGGAAATCCCACCGCTGGGCAAATTGGGAGGCCACAGTCAGCCATTCCTGTGGTGTGCTAGGGAACTGTGGAGTCAAACAAAAAGAAGACATTAGTACGGTTTATGGTTACAGTGCAAGCAGATTACACACAAAAAAACATTGTTGAGTAACATTATTATTTAAGGGAGTTTTTCCGACCAATAAACAAAGGCCCACTTAGCAGATGCCTCACCCCCACTGAGTGGACATTCTAAAATAATCTAAGGGGGGGGATCCCCTAAGGTGATTGTGGGGGATCCCAAAAAAGGCTCTACCACTCTGCTGAGCTTGATTGAGAACTACTAATTTTTTAACATCTTTAGGGGGGGGGGAGAGAGGGTTGTCAATCTACGAGGGCAATGACCCCCCAAAAATGAAAAGGAAAATAGAAGGCTAGCTGGGTTTGCGCCCACGATAGCATGCTGGAGAGGTTAGTGAAGGAAATTAGGCATGTAGGGCCCAAAAAGGGATTTACAGGTAAGAAAAGGCATGTGGAAAATGGGGACATTACCAGGATATTACAAACAGGCATATTTGTGTTAGGAGGAAAAAAAAAAAAAAAAAGAGAATAAAAAAAGATAATGTGAGGTTAAAGGAGCATAATTACCTTCATATAGTCCTTCTGCAGGACCTGAATGATGGCCGAACACGTCTCAGGGATAATGATCCCGAGAGCCTGGGGGGAGATGCCTGTTGAGAACTTGAGGTCCTGCAAGCTTCTCCCAGTCGCCAGGTATCTCAACGTGGCAATAAGCCTCTGCTCGGCAGTGATGGCCTGGCGCATCACAGTGTCCTGCCTCGTGATATAGGGGGACAGCAAATCCAACAGACGGTGAAATACCGGGTCCGTCATCCTGAGATAATTCCTGAAATCATCAGGGTTATTCTCATGGATTTCCCGCAGCAGAGGCATATGAGAGAATTGGTCCCGCTGGAGCAACCAATTCTTAGTCCATGACCTCCTCCTCACCCTGTTCACAGACTGAACTCGGGTTACAGTGTTAACTGCAACACCAAGCCCAAAGCCAGCTCGAGCTCGAGAACGAGAACGCACTTCAAACATGGTTTTAAACCGGTCGGCTGGTCAGAACGCACTCAAACAGAACGCACCGTGGAACAGAAAGGCCTGAAAAGAACGATCTGAAAAACAGTAAACGAACGGCCAAGTCGGCACTGCAAGGCAGTAACGACCTGACTGCACGCACTGAATCACAAATACAAACCCACAAGCACAAACTGAACAACAGGAAACGATCTGCAAAGCACGGAGACTGAAAAGCGCGAATCGGCTCTCACCAAACTTTTACTAACACGCGGTAACACAAAATAAGCAAAAGCAGCCCAAGGGGTGGCGCCATTCGATTTGTTCGGCCCTTTTATAGCGCGTCGTACGTTTTGAACGTGCCGTTGTTTTCTTGCCGTCGGTTTTTAGACTGATGGTGTGTGGCCAAGACTGATGAAAAACAGTTTCATCGGATTTCCGATGGACAAATCCATCGGACGAAAATCCATAGGTTATCCGATCGTGTGTACAGGGCTTAACTGCGCCTGAGTAATCAATTTTAGAGCTCAATTTTTGACATGATTTTTTCCTTCACGACAAAACCTACATTTATTATGCAAACATTTTTTTTTTCTCACGTTTATGCTCATTCCTTTGCACTTAAACTGAAAATGAACTAGGGTGTTTTCAAAACCAAAAATAAAAAGAGTGGAATCGTGCTTATGGTTCAATCAAAAAGAAAAGCAGCTAGCTCGCCACTAAATATAAATGGTTATAGAGCATAGAAAAAACAGTGCTGAGCTAATCAAAATATGTATATCATCATAATGCAATTCTGTGCCTAAAAAACAATTGATAAAGATAAAAGTGAAGATAAAAAAAAATGAACACACATACACATAGGTTGAACTGGATGGACTAGTGTCTTTATTCAACCTTCTCAACTATGAAACTATGAAACAAAACAAAAAATTACACTATTGTTAGTATCCTATACAATAACAAAACATGTCCATTAACCATAAAATAGTGAAAAAAGTCCCATAATAGTAATCTCAGTGAAAAAAAACAATGTGCAAGGATGAAAGTGAGCTCCCATGACATCAGTTGTGATGAAACATGTAGGGTGGAGTTGACGCTGCAAGATCGCCATGCACGAATTAACAAAGAAGTGATCCACATGGGGAGCATATGGCTCTTTTTTTTCTGTCTCCTTATATGATCCTGTGAATTGTGAGACCAAGAGGTATAGTGGGGAGAGTGTGAAAGATCCTGGGTTCATCTGTTTTGCTGGATGGTTACATCAACCTAAGTGCCTGATGACTTCTCTGATTTGGGGGGTCATGGCTTTGCGGTAAGCATCTTGTTTGAAATAAGGAAGAGCACGCATCCCATCGAAATAAATCCCTTTTATCCTTGCACATTGTTTTTTTGCACTAAGAATTCTTAAAAGGGGACTTTTTTCACAATTTTATACTGAATGGACCTGGTCTGTTATTTTTGTGATACTATTTGTTAGTATTGTATATAATATATATTTTTTTATTTATCTTCACTTTTATCTTTATCAATTGTTTTTATGGCACAGAATTGCATTATGATGACATATTTTGATTAGCGCAGCACTATTTTCTCTATGTTTCGAAAACATTGATTTTACTGTGCATGCATTCAGAAGCTTTTAAGAAACACACCCAACTGCATCTTGTGTAAATGAGTCCTTAGTAATTTTAGTGAAACAAGGCCTTCACTTATGATTTTCTTATATTGCTGACATATGATGAAATGCTTTATGTGTTATGTAGAATCGTACACATCAGTTTCAAACCCGGAGGGGCTTACAGGCTAATGTTCTGCATACTGTGATCCCAGCACATAGACATACAGGGGGAGATTTACTAAAACTGGTGCACACAAAATCCGGTGCAGCTGTGCATAATAAGAGGTCTGATAAGGGTAATCCTGCTGACAGCAGATGAGTCGTGGTTAAGGACGTGAAGGGTGCCGACCACTTAACAACCAGCTATTTACTGGTTGTTTAGGATGTGGTGGGTGCTAGCTCCTTTACAGCCTGTTGAAATTTCATACATTCCTTAACCCGCCTAGCGGTATTCCCGAGTCTGGCTCGGGGTAAGTTTTCAGTACCTAAAGCGGTAACCCTGAGCCATTGCAGGATACAGGGGAAGTTACTTACCTTGTTCCCTGGATCCTGCGATGTCTCCTTGCTGTGTGAGCTGCTCGATTCACACTGCCGAGTGCCGAGTTCCGTTCCTGAGCGTTGCGGCGCACGGGGACGGAGTTCGGCGCCAAAGTGAAACACACAGTATACATAAAGTATACTGTAATCTTACAGATTACAGTATTGTATCAAATAATAACACATCCCCTTTGTCCCTAGTGGTCTGTCCAGTGTCCTGCATGTACTTTTATATTATAAAAACTGTTCTTTCTGCCTGGAAACTGGAGATTGTCCATAGCAACCAAAAAGTGTCCCTTTACATCAAAAGTGGTTTTAGACCGGCTAGAAAACAGCAATAATAAATTAGAATCACTTGCAGAATTGAGCGATAGTGATTTGTGGTGAAATTCGTCATCAAACACTGAAAAACACTTTTATTATTATTATTTGTTATAATTATTTTATAGTTATTTATTATATTATAATTTATGATTTTGTTTTTTGAACTTTATCATACCCGGGATGTCTACTAGACTCTTGTTTGGACAGATTTAAGTGAGTTATTCCTAAGAATTACAGGCCTACAATATAAAACGCCAAATTTCCATGCAAAATAATGGTACCGCTTTCAGCACCTAAAATCTACAATAATCATACCGCCAGGGAGGTTAAATATCACATGCCTGGATCACTGCTTATTTAACACATGCATTTTTTTACCGTATTTATCTGCGTATAGCACACACTTTCTTCCCCTGAAAATAGGGGGCAAATCACGGGTGCGTGTTAAACGCTGATCGTGTACCTTGGAGGGGAAGGAGGGGGACGAGCGCCACCAAAATCACTGAGCCGTCATCTCATGTTTACTCAGCTCTCACTCGCTCTAAAGTCACACACACAGTCCCGCCTCCGCCACCGGCATTGGACTAGTGTTCTGTCAATCACAGGAGCTGGTCCAATGTCGATGGCGGAGGCGGGACTGTGTATGTGACTGCTGACCGAGTAAACATGAGATGACGGCCTCGTTGATTCCAGGCTGCAGAGGTGATGCTGCAGATCACAGGAGCTGGTCCGAAGCCGATGGCGGAGGCAGGACTGTGTATGTGACTGCCGACCGAGTAAACAGGAGATGACGGCTCGGTGATTCCAGGCTGCAGAGATGAGGATGCAGAGGAGCAACAGGCTGCATTTATGGGAGATTGGCTGCAGATAGGCACAGATTAGGCTGCAAATGGGCACAGATCAGGCTGCAAATGGGCACAGATCCGGCTGCAGAAGGGCACAGATCAGGCTGCAAATGGGCGCATATCAGGCTGCAAATGGGCGCATATCAGACTGCAAATGGGCGCATATCAGGCTGCAGATGGGCACAGATCAGGCTGCATTGAGGCTGCAGATGGGCACTAATCAGGCTGCATTGATGGGCACTGACCATTATTTTGCTTCAAAGTGGTTTATTTAAAAGAAACATTTTTTTTTTTCCTGAAACTTCCCTCTTAAAATGAGGTGTGTGTTATACACCTGTGTGAGTTATACGCCGATAAATATGGTATTTACTTTAGTGAATTGACTTTAATGCTGTTTTATGCGGTATTTACTGAGAGTCTTTGCTTTTTGAGATAAATGCTGCATTAAGGGATAATGAAATGATATTTTCAGCATTGTATGCAATATATGGGAATAAATTGATTGGTAATTTTAAAAAAATTACGTCATATCTGGTCTTGCTGGTTTCCAACCCCTGGGAATTAAAACGCAGGCCGTGACTGACAGGATGGCGTGAACACAACCTAAGCTCTACATGTTGGTGCTAGCACATCTAAATATAAGTGGGCACTCTTTCACTTACCTACCTGTATTTATTTTTGAAAAGCTTGTTGCGCTATGACCCTTTATATGTTTTCTCTGAGCTATATTGCCTAGCTATTGCCAAAAGATAAAGGGGACCCTCTTCATCTATGCTGTTGGTTGCAAGAAGCCCACCATTGCTCCAAGTTTTTTTTAAAATAATTTTTAGTTCCGGTGAGTTTGCATTTCTCACGCATGTTTTGTGGTGGAGTATCACTTGAAGGACAACATTTAATATTTTTTCTTTTGAATCACGGTAATTGGACTTCCTTTTCTTTGTGAAGATTTTATTAAGAGTCTACTTATTGATTATTATCACTTCATTTACTATATTTTTGTTTTTTTGTTTGATTATTGCAAGTTTTCTGAGAAGTAATTACACACATTGATATTTTCTAAGTTTTTATATGAGTTAGCGCCACACCTTTTTTTATTACCAATCAATTAAATTTTGAGTGATTTATTCACTTTTAAAGGGACAGCTTTACTCTACACTATTCACTAATTTCCTAGCGCCATTTCCAGTCACTTTTAAACACATACAGTATGGGAATAAATGTGTCACCTGACCCAAATACCGCATGGGGTATGCTTTGCTGAATGGAGCCCTGAGTCCTAAAACCAGTGATAACCAAGCATAGTCTCCTGGAAGAATAATTGCAATGGTGACCCTCCAGAATCCAACCTTTTGGCAGCTCCCCTAAAAGTATAAGGAAAGATAATGCGAAAATCATTGTTCTGATGGTATAGGCATGCTTTGATACGAACTATGGACATTTATTATCTGCTTACAATCAATGAAAGTCAGTGGATGTAGGGATAGAGGGAGATATGGATTAATGGATTATCATGTTAAAATCATTAAGAATAAAGTGGAAAAATGGTGTATAATTACATTGATCCTAAACCAGATCTTTTCCAAACGGCAATGCATCAGTCTTTAAAACATCCTTCAAGTAATAAATGTATATTTTTTGCTTTTAGGTCTCTTGCACATAAGCGCCTGAGCATGTGCAGCAAAAAACACAGTGTATTTCTCCACCCAGGCTATTTTCTCCTTGTGCTGCTGTAATCAGTATATCGTTTTGCCAGTGCTTACGTAAACACTTATAAAGAGTACAGACATATGCAAAATAGATTTTTTTGCATACGGCCGTATACTAATTGAGTGTCAAGGCCCATACACACGATCTGACTTTTGGACAACAAACATCGGACAGATCTGTTTTAGCAGACACTCCGACCGTGCGTACGCTCCATCGGACAAACCTTTTCGCTTTTTCATCGGACAAATGTTCGCTGTGCAAACAGACAAACTTTCTAGGAACAAATTTTCCGATGGAGCAAAATCTGATCGAGTGTACACAAGTCCATCAGACTAAAGTTCAAATTCCAAACACGCATGCTGAGAACCAATGCTAAAGATCAGACAACAATAACAGAAGTTGCCCAAAGGGTGTCGCTAAAAAGAAGAAAAAACACGTAGTACGTCTATTATGTCACTACATTCGTGTTTGTTGGCTGAAAATTTTCTGCCGTGTGTATGCAGAACAAGTTCACGGCCAACGGCCTTCAGACAGAAATCCACGGAAAAGTCAGATGGAAGTCCGATCGTATGTATGAGGCTTAAGTGCGAGAACTGGCATACACCTGATTTCAGCTGCGCACAGCCATTCAAGTCTATGGACAGTTGTATGCAGCACCTGGGCTTTCCAGGCAGGGAATATACATTGGAATTTACCTTGCACAGGCTCAGAAGCCTCATATAGCACACTCAACATATTCCACAATGGCTTACAGCAGGGGTGCTCAACCTTTTGAAGAGCGAGGGTCACTTAACTGATTTAGTAACTGGTTGCAGGCCAAAATGAAATAGTTCAGAATTTCAAATAAAAAAGCATAATGAACATTTTCCTCCTGCAGCCGCTGAATGCTGGCAGGAGGGAAAGGAGGAGAAGCAGGCTTTCAGCAGCTGCAGGAGAAAATTGAAGAGGATTGGTTCCTGTATATGCTGCCCCTTCTGTCCAAATGTAAAACAGAATGTGATAGGGAAGCCGCATGAGGGCACCTGCAGCAAACCTCTTGCATTCAGGAGATTTAATGCACGTTCAGAAAGCATACCAAACCTGCAGGATTTTAAGAAGTTTATGGCTCAGTGCAGCTAACCCAATGGAGCACTGCGCTGCACTCCCGGATCAGTGTGAAAGCAGCCTAATAGTCGTTAACCCTTTTATAGATGTTCAATGGAAAATTCCAAAAGTGCAGTATATGTGTTGTTTAATACACTGACCTTTTTTTTCCTCTTCCAGCTTCTGCTGGCATCGCTCTTCATCTCCAGGCTGCTAGAAAGGTCCCACACGAAGTGCATTTGGTATCACGCCACCTGGGACAGGAGCTGCATAAGCCATTGCTTCCTCTGTAGTGCCCGCTTCTGTTCTAGGTGGATTGATACCAAATGCACTTTGTGTTTGACCTTTCTAGCAGCCTGCTCTCTCCACGACCGCCTGCTTCCTCCGCTGCCGGCGCGGGCTCCACGCACTCTGATGCTCTGGGATGGCAGGTCCGCAAGCCCAGATCTTGATCAACAGGTTGCTGACCCAGGGCATGCGCTTCCCTGGTTTCAGGTTGAGGGTCACATCAGAAGGCTCCGAGGACTACATGTGGTCCGCGGGCCACAGGTTGAGCACCCCTGGCTTACAGAGTGCATAGAACTCAGTCCCTGCACCTCAAAGAAGATTATACATACATACTCACAAGTTAGGGTGACCACATTTCCAAACTACCATTCCGGGACACCCTCCCTTCCCAAAAATCAGCTTGTGCTGTAACGAATCACAGCACAGTGATTGGACACAAGAGGCGGGATTTATGATTTCTCCCATCACAAGCAGGGGGATTGTGCTCCTCCAGGCATTCTTGGCCAGGACAAGTACTGTCAGTGAGTAAAGTGGTGATGTGGCAGCCTTTTTTGGGGGCATCAGATTGGCCCGGGGGATGGCTGTGTCAGTTTCATTCCGGGACACTATATTGTCCTAGAATGAATGTATCCGGGACAGACCTGCAAAATGCGGGACTGTTCCGGGCAATCCGGGACACGTGGTCACCCTATCACAAGTACCATTCTAAAGGAAAGCTGATTAATCTACCAGCATACCTTAGTTTGTGGGAGAAAACCCATACAGGCAGAGCTCATCCAAACACAGAAACATGACTCTGGTGGGTATTGAATCTATAACCCCAGTACTGCAAGGCTACACTGCTAATCACTAAGCCACTGTACTGACGATATACCAAAACAAAACACGCTGATGCTATTCCATTAAGTAAAACCACATGGACATTTTGTAATCCAGAGAAAGTCTGTTTGTGTTGAATGCAGACCTGTAAATATTTAATCATGACAGATTTATGTATATGTCTGCTTGTAATGTCTGTCTGATTTCTGTCATTGCCTGGAAAATATGAAAATATAACCCAAATTAGTTGCTGTAGAAAGGTGTGATAATAGAAGAGTCCAGCAAGAGGCAGTAAAGTCCTTTAGTTAAAACAAATGAATAACTTTCTCCCCCCAGAATACAGAGTTTTAGCATGATATACATTCAGAGTGAACAGCGGAATATCAATGGCCTCGCAGAAACAGACAGGAAACTATGGAAAATCACGGATAAGGTCAAAACCCGAAGATCTGATGACATTCCACCTGCATAAATGATACAGGGCCTGTCAATGTAATTTAGACAGTTTAATGTCTCAAAGAAGGTTTCACTAGAGTCAACAGAACTAACGGGAATTTGAATCTTTCAGCCGAAAGCAAAATCGACTTTTCTAATAAAACTTTTATCCTATGTGTCATTTCACACACACACACACACATATATATATATATATACATATATTTATATATATTGCACTGCAAATTTTGTGCATAGGCCCCCTTAGCTTCCTGAGCATCTCCCCTTTTCACTCAACCAGTGTTCCTGCACCAAACTGTAGCACCCCCTGTTTAGCCAGTTCTCAGGTAATGACTAAGCGCTACCATTTGCATGAAACGTGTCTCTGATCCATCCGTCAACCACTTGTCAAATGAGGCTTCAATAAAAAGGATTATTGGAAGTGCAGTCGTCCATGATCATTTTCTTATGTTATAAATCAAAGAGCTACATACACCATCACAGGATGGCACTGTGGGTGTATAAGGTAATACAGTGCCATGTTCCAATCATAGAACGATATAGATTGAAAGTGTAAAAATGTTACTTTATAGGCACCGTTGATAAAAAACAAATTTTATTTATAACAATTTACACATTACTTCTAAAATTACATATAACAGCAATACTGAGAGTGCTACAGTATTGTTTTTATATGTCATTTTAGAAGTTATGTGTAAATTGTTATAAATAATTTTTTTTTTTTATCAGAGGTGCCTATAAAGTACATTTTTCCCACTTTCAATCTATATTTTCTTATGTTAGCCAGATCTCTTGTTGGGGCCTACTGTAAATTATTTACAGTGATGGAGTATCCAAAACCCCAAGTTCCACTGTCCTGGTTTTATAGGGCCACATCAGGAAACATACACAAACTTATTTGCAGGGGGCATCGTCAGATTACCATGGTTACAGGCCTGGTCTGACGATATTACTGAAACCCGGGCCCAGAAGTCACAGGGTTGTGGTATACGTGGCACGTGGTCTGCTAGGGAGACACATTTTACTACCACCTTTACCAGCCCACCACCATTTTTACAACCGAGCCAGTTCTCTGTCTTTGCTTCCCAAATATAGGCTCACCCTTAGTCCCATAGCAATAAGAAAAATTAGTCCACACCCTCCCTTAACTGTTATTTACTGTGCATAAACTTGATTAACAACAGCTCATAAAGAGCCTGGTTCTATAGTACATGGCTGGCCAAAACCAGATTCATTGCCCACTTAAGGTAAATGCATTATTAGCAATAACTTCCAGCTATCCTGATGGTGCCCACTTGGGGGATAACTGATAGCATTCCCTTGAAAGGAAAATCCACCTAACAGGAACTTCATAAGAGTCCCTGCTGAGCTCCTAATAATCCTACATGGGCAAAGCAAGACACACTATTTGCTCTCCAATCTAGGCTAAACTCCCTTTGCACTACACCTGTCTCCAAACAGTATGCACTGACTCCACCTCTACCTTCCCACCTAAGGGTAGACCCTACCTCTTACTCACAGGCTCTACAAACACATTCAGAACAGAGCGCACTCACTGGGGAGGAGCTTTCAGATGATCCTTCATGATCCTTCACTGCAATGGGAGTTTGGAACCAGTTACATTGGATGCTGTAAGGTTTGTCTTTAGCTCAAATGACACCATTGGAGTATAATGGAATATGCAAACAAGAGGTTAGGTTTACTTAATGCACTGTTTGTGCGAGGGTTCGTGTTAGGGTTATATATAGTGTTAGTGTATGAGAGTTAGGTTTGCAGGTAGAGTTAGTGTAATGCCGCGTACACACGATTGGAAATTCCGACAAGAAAAACTTGGCTTTTTTTCCGACGGAATGTTGGCTCAAACTTGTGTTGCATACACACGGTCACACAAATCTTGTCGGAAATTCCGAAGGTCAAGAACGCGGTGACGTACAAGGCGTACAACGAGCCGAGATCAATGAAGTTCAATAGGAAGTTCGGCTCTTCTGCTTGATTCTGAGCATGCGTGTTTTTTTGTGCGTCGGACCCTTACTTTTTAATATCTTTATAAATGATATTGGGTCTGGGATCAAAAGTAAAATTTCTGTCTTTGCAGATGACACCAAGCTATTCAGTGGAATAATGTCATTACAGGATGTGTCCAATTTACAAGCCGACCTCAATGCACTGTCTAATTGGGCAACTATGTGGCAAATAAGGTTTATTGTTGATTAATGTAAAGTTATGCAGTTGGGGGGCTAAGAATATGCATGCATCATACATACTAGGGGGAGTACAACTGGGGGGATCCGTAGTGGAGAAGGATCTGGGGGTTTTGGTAAATCATAAGCTCAATAATGGCATGCAATGCCAAGCTACGGTTTCCAAAGCGAGCAAAGTCCTTTCTTGTATTAAGAAAGGGATGGACTCCAGAGAGAGAGATATAATTTTGCCCCTGTTCAAATCATTAGTAATACCTCATCTGGAATATGCAGTTCAGTTTTGGGCACCAGTTCTCAAAAAGGATATCGGGGAACTGGAGAAAGTGCAGAGAAGGGCAACCAAACTAATAGGAGGTAGTGATGAGCCGAACACCCCCGGGTTCGGTTCGCACCAGAACCCGCGAACGGACCGAAAGTTCGTACGAACATTAGAACCCTATTAAATACAATGGATGCGAACGTTCGAATTCTAAAGTGCTAATTATAACGACTATTATGCATGTTATTGTCCTAAAAAGGGTTTGGGAACCCGGGTTCTGCACCAGGGGACATGTATCAATGCAAAAAGAAGTTTTAAAAACGGTCGTTTTTCGGGAGCAGTCATTTTAATGATGCATAAAGTGAAAAAAAAAGTCAAATATTCCTTTAAATATCGTACCTGGGGGGTGTCTAAAGTATGCCTGTGAAGTGCCACGTGTTTCCCGTGTTTAGAACTGTCCCTGCACAAAATGACACTTCTAAAGGAAAAAAAAGCCATTTAAAACTGCTTGCGGCTTTAATGTAATGTCTGGTCCCGGTAATATGGATGAAAATCTTTAAGAAAAATGGCATAGCTACCCCATGACCCCCCCCCCCCCCACCCCAGACCATTACCAGCCCCTTTGGGTCTTGTATGGATATTAAGGGGAACCCCGCACATAAAATAAAAAAGGCCCTATATACTCTGAACAGCCGTATACAGGCGGTGCATACAAGACAGGGACTGTAGGTTTGTTCTTATGTAGAATCTGTTTGTAATTTTGAACAGGAACATTGTTTAAGTGTAGCTCCAGCCCAAAAATCTATTTTTAAACTTTTTGGAAAACATAGGTAAGGGTTATCACCCCTGTAACATTTGTTTTGCTGTCTGTGCCCCTGTTCAGAACATTTCACCTCACTTTCCGTCCCAATGACAACTGTTTTTGAAATGTGGTGTTTTTCTTGAAACAAGGATTGGTGATAAAGCATCAGTACAGAGGAGACACCTTTCTCCCATATTAATTCTTACAGGAGAGAATTTTCCTTCCTAGGGGTAGATTTCCTCTCACTTCCTGTTGTCTTCTTGCGTTTGCAAGTAGGAGTCGTTTGTAAGTTGGATGTTTGAAAGTAGGGACCTGCCGTATATACTCTGCAGAAATAGGCCCCTTAGTTGTTGGTGTTGGTACAACACTGTAAGCACTCACAGTTACTCTTGGTTGGTGCTGGAACGCCCTGCTGTCAACTATTATATCAGGAATTGTAATTACATATAATTGTTGAACAGTGGTAGTAAAAATTGGGCCTTTGATGGTGGTGCTGGTGCCACAACACTGTAAGCCCTGACAGTTACTCTTGGTGGGTGCAGCAATGGGCCCTGCTGTGAATTATTAGATCAAGAATTGTAATTGCATGCCCCTGTTGAACAGGGGCTGAAAAATTGGGCCTTTCGTGGTGGTAGTGGTGGTGGTGGTGTTGCCACAACACTGTAAGCCCTCAGAGTTACTCTTGGTGGGTGCAGGAATGGGCCCTGCTGTGAATTATTAGATCAAGAATTGTAATTACATGTCCCTTTTGAACAGGGGCTGAAAAATTGGGCTTTAGGCACTGGTGGCACAACACTGCAACCCCTCACAGATACTGTACTTGGAGCACAGCAATGAGCCCTGTTGCAAAGTATTGCTTTAAAAATTGTAATTACACGCCCCTGTTAAACAGGGGCTGAAAAATTGGGCCTTAGGCACTGGTGGCACAACACTGCAACCCCTCACAGATACTGTACTTGGAGCACAGCAATGAGCCCTGTTGCAAAGTATTGCTTCAAAAATTGTAATTACACGCCCCTGTTAAACAGGGGCTGAAAAATTGGGCGTTAGGCACTGGTGGCGGAACCCATAAACAAAAATGATCTTCCAAGCTATCATCATCAATCGTATCATTGAGGACTCGGAGGAGGAGGATAGCCAGTCAACATAACAGCACAGGCACTCAGCATCAGCATCAGTCTTGAAGGGATGTGACATGTTAAAATCAATTAGTCTGTTATATCAGCATCAGGTGTGTGGTAGCTGGTGGTGATCCAAGACTGGTTCATCTTGATGAAAGTCAGTCGATCAACCGTGTCGGTGGACAGGCGCACCCTGTGATCCGTGACAAATCCTCCAGCAGCACTGAATGTGCGTTCCGAAAGAACGCTGGATGCAGGACAGGCCAGTAGCTCAATTGCATACTGTGCAAGCTCTGGCCAGTGATCCATCCTCAAGACCCAGTAAGCCAGAGGATTTTCGGTGAGGAAGGTGTCCAAGTCTGACCTTGCCCCTAGATATTCCTGCACCATGTTTATCAGACGCTGGCGATGGTTGCTGGAACCGATCATACTTTGGGGCTGCGGACTAAAGAATTGTCTGAACGCATCGGTCAGACGGCCACCTTCCCCACCGCTCCTTCTTTGACTGGCCGAAGCCTCAGCAACTCGTTGTCCAGGACCAGGAGTTTGTAACCTCCCAGTCTCTGGGAACGCGTTGCACAGACCTTTCTGCAAGGCCTCCCGGAGTTGTCTCATCCTCTGCTCCCTCTGCGACGATAACATAAGGTCCGCAACCTTACCCTTGTACCGTGGATCAAGGAGAGTGGCCAGCCAGTAATGGTCCCTCTCCTTGATCCGAAGAATACGAGGATCCTTCCGCAGACTTTGCAGGATCAGGGAGGCCATGCAGCGTAGGTTAGCTGAGGCATTCGGTCCGGAGTCCTCTGGGTCACTAAGGACGACATGATCCGCAGCCACCTCCTCCCAGCCACGTACAAGTCCACTGGTTTCTTGGGACTGTAAATCATCCCTAAAAGACTGCTGCTGTTGATGCTGCTGAGTGCCAGGCTCCACCTCCATGCTGACACAATCCTCCTCCTCCTCCTCCTCCTCGTCCTCTTCCTGTGCGATGGGTGGGACAGAAGGAACACTGTCTGGGTAAAGGGGGCCTTGAGAGGCAAGGAAGTCCTCCTCTTCCTGCCTCTGTTCTGCCTCAAGTGCCCTGTCCATTATTCCACGCAGCGTGTGCTCCAACAGGTGGACAAGAGGTACAGTGTCACTGATGCATGCACTGTCACTGCTCACCATCCTCGTGGCCTCCTCAAATGGTGCCAGGACAGTGCATGCATCCCTGATCATGCCCCACTGGCGTGGAGAAAAAAAACAAGCTCCCCTGACCCTGTCCTGGTGCCGTAGTCGCACAGGTACTCATTGATGGCCCTCTGCTGCGCGTGCAGCCGCTGCAGCATGGCCAACGTTGAGTTCCACCTAGTGGGCATGTCACATATAAGGCGGTTCTTGGGCAGGTTCAACTCCTTTTGCAGCTCAGCCAGGCGAGCACTGGCATTATAAGATCTGCGGAAATGCACACAGACTTTCCTGGCCTGCCTCAGGACATCCTGTAAGCCCGGGTACCTGCCCAAGAACCGCTGCACCACCAGGTTAAGGACGTGAGCCACACAGGGCACATGGGTCAGTTGTCCCTGTCGGAGGGCGGAGAGGAGGTTGGTGCCATTGTCGCAAACCACCATTCCTGGTTTAAGCTGGCGTGGCGTCAACCACCTCTCGGCCTGGCCCTGCAGAGCAGACAGGACCTCTGCCCCAGTGTGGCTTCTGTCCCCCAAACACACCAGCGCAAGCACGGCATGGCATCTTTTTGCCTGCGTACTTGCGTAGCCCCTTGAACGCCTACGGAGCACCGCTGGTTCAGAGGACAAAGCACAGGAAGAGGCCATGGAGGAAGAAGAAGAGGAGGGGGTGGAGGAGAGAGGTGTGTCACAACCAGTAGTAGCATTTTGGAGGCGTGGCGGTGGAACAACCTCCAACACTACTGCACCTTGTCCTGCATCCTTCCCAGCTGCCAAAAGAGTGACCCAATGGGCCGTGAAAGAAAGGTAACGTCCCTGTCCATGCCTGCTGGACCATGAGTCAGCGGTAATATGCACCTTACCGCTGACCGCCCTGTCCAGCGAGGCCAAGACATTGCCTTCCACATGCCGGTAGAGAGCCGGAATAGCCTTCCGTGAGAAAAAGTGGCGTTTGGGAACCTGCCACTGAGGAACCGCACATTGCACAAACTCACGGAAGGGGGCCGAGTCTACCAACTGAAAAGGCAGCAGTTGAAGCGCTAGCAATTTAGCCAAGCTAGCATTCAACCGCTGGGCATGTGGATGGCTGGGAGTGAACTTCTTTCGACGGTCCAGCAGCTGGGGCAGGGAAATTTGCCTGCTAGAATCGGACGTCGGTGTACTGCTAGCAGAGTGGCCGCAAGTACTTGGCTGTGACACACCTAATTCTACACCTTCATTCCTCTCAGTGCATGTTTCAGAGAGGACTGAAGTTATAGTGGGGTTGGAGATCCCAGCTGATGCGGTGCAAGGAGAGGTCCGCTTTGTTCTTTGGTGTGGGTCTTTGAGGTAGGCTTGCCAACGAGCTGCATGGCAGGTCAACATATGTCTGGTCAGGCATGTGGTACCCAAGCGGCTGATGTTTTGGCCACGCGATATACGCTTGAGACATATGTTGCAAACAGCAGCTGTGCGATCTGATGCACTAGCCTCAAAAAAGGCCCACACCAAAGAACTTTTTGAATGACGGGCAGAGGCAGCGCCCTGCACAGGCGGAGCTCTGCAGTGTGATTCCGTCGGTGTACTGCCCTTACGCTGGCCACCAAAGGGCATCCTGCCTCGTTGGAGATGTGCCTCCTCCTCATCCTCCTCCTCCTCCTCTCTCCTATTAGGCACCCACGTGGAGTCAGTGACCTCATCATCCCCTCCCTCCTCATCACTGGAGCCAATCTGGCAGTATGCTGCAGCTGCTGGAACATGACTGCCAGATTGGTGTCCTTCTTGAGCATCCCCTCTGTCTGCTATCAGGCTACTGCCTTCCTCTAGCTGGGTTTCATCATCAGACCCTTCGAAACGCTGGGCATCCTCCTGGAGCATGTACCCAACACTGTGCTCAAACAGTTCGGGGGACTCCTCAGGAGGAGGACATGGTGGGTCTAGGGAAGGAGTGACTGATGATGAGTCTGACATTGATACCAGGGAAGAGGACGCTTTGGCAGCTGCTTTGCCAGTACCCTGAGCCTGGGTGAGAGAGGATGAGGAGGAGGAGGAGGGCTTGGTCATCCACTCTACCAAGTCTTCGGCATGATGTGGCTCAACATGTCCAGCTGCCGAAAAGAAGGACAAGCGTGTCCCATGGCCATGTGCTGATGACAATGCACCGCGTCCACGACCAGCACTGTTGCCCCCAGACACAGAGCCTGCTTGCCCTCTTTTATTGCCTCCTGACTGTCTGCCTCTCCTTGTTTGCCTTCCAGACATTCTAATGGATGGCCTGCAGGGAGATGGGAAAAAAGCAATAAGGGCTACCTTCAGGTGTCCTTCTCTGTCCCTTTACTTAAGGATTTCTAAATATGGTTGAGGATGATTGCTTTCGCACAGAATAGCACAATGACAATTTCCCTGACTGTCCAAAAAACAAGGATTTCAAAGATGGTTGATGAGGAATGCTTTAGCACAGTATAGCACAATGAGAATTTCCCTCACTGTCCTTCCCTGTCCCTACAAACAAGGTTTAGCACAGTAAAACACACTGACACTCTCCCTACCTATAGTTTTCTGTCCCTATAAAAAAATTTTTTTTTAAAGATGGTTGATGAGGAATGCTTTAGCACAGTATAGCACAATGAGAATTTCCCTCACTGTCCTTCCCTGTCCCTACAAACAAGGTTTAGCACAGTAAAACACACTGACACTCTCCCTACCTATAGTTTTCTGTCCCTATAAAAAATGTTTTTTTATAGATGGTTGATGAGGAATGCTTTAGCACAGTATAGCACAATGAGAATTTCCCTCACTGTCCTTCCCTGTCCCTACAAACAAGGTTTAGCACAGTAAAACACACTGACACTCTCCCTACCTATAGTTTTCTGTCCCTATAAAAAATGTTTTTTTAAAGATGGTTGATGAGGAATGCTTTAGCACAGTATAGCACAATGAGAATTTCCCTCACTGTCCTTCCCTGTCCCTACAAACAAGGTTTAGCACAGTAAAACACACTGACACTCTCCCTACCTATAGTTTTCTGTCCCTATAAAAAATGTTTTTTTAAAGATGGTTGATGAGGAATGCTTTAGCACAGTATAGCACAATGAGAATTTCCCTCACTGTCCTTCCCTGTCCCTACAAACAAGGTTTAGCACAGTAAAACACACTGACACTTTCCCTACCTATAGTTTTCTGTCCCTATAAAAAATGTTTTTTTAAAGATGGTTGATGAGGAATGCTTTAGCACAGTATAGCACAATGAGAATTTCCCTCACTGTCCTTCCCTGTCCCTACAAACAAGGTTTAGCACAGTAAAACACACTGACACTCTCCCTACCTATAGTTTTCTGTCCCTATAAAAAATGTTTTTTTAAAGATGGTTGATGAGGAATGCTTTAGCACAGTATAGCACAATGAGAATTTCCCTCACTGTCCTTCCCTGTCCCTACAAACAAGGTTTAGCACAGTAAAACACACTGACACTCTCCCTACTTATAGTTTTCTGTCCCTATAAATTTTTTTTTTTTTTAAAGATGGTTGATGAGGAATGCTTTAGCACAGTATAGCACAATGAGAATTTCCCTCACTGTCCTTCCCTGTCCCTACAAACAAGGTTTAGCACAGTAAAACACACTGACACTCTCCCTACCTATAGTTTTCTGTCCCTATAAAAAATGTTTTTTTAAAGATGGTTGATGAGGAATGCTTTAGCACAGTATAGCACAATGAGAATTTCCCTCACTGCCCTTCCCTGTCCCTACAAACAAGGTTTAGCACAGTAAAACACACTGACACTCTCCCTACCTATAGTTTTCTGTCCCTATAAAAAATGTTTTTTTAAAGATGGTTGATGAGGAATGCTTTAGCACAGTATAGCACAATGAGAATTTCCCTCACTGTTCTTCCCTGTCCCTACAAACAAGGTTTAGCACAGTAAAACACACTGACTGTCAGGGACGTGCTGGGCTTGAACCTGGACCTCTTCTGTGTCTGGCATTGACTCTTCCAGCGGAGCTATCTGAGATGCTGGACAGTTCCCTGCCTGATCTGCTGGATAACCTATCTGATCCATTAGACTACTCTGCTTGGTGTCTGATTACTGTTGAACTCTGAACCCCTTGCTCCTCCCATGTACTTCCTATAAAAGACATTCCAGAGATGTTGCCCCTTGCGGTTTGATCTGCTTCTGTTCCCTGAGTTCCTGATTCTGTGCTTGTATCCTGTTCCTGTGTTTGACCCGGCTTCCTGACCACGCTTCTGTCTCCAGTCCTGACCTCGGCTCGTTTGACCCTGCTCAGTTATCTGCCAGTCTGCCTGTTGCCAAGATTCGGCCTGGACTTTGACTACTCTCTGCCTGCCACTTGTGATGTTTACCTTGATGTGTATGACCCGGCTTGTCTGACTCTGCAAACCTGCACCAGCTTACCTGCATCCTCTGCTCTGCAAGCTGCACACGCTGACCTGCATCCTTTGCAATGCAAACATGCACCTGCTGACCTGCATCCCTGCTCTGCAAACCTGCACCTGCTGACCTGCATCCCTGCTCTGCAAACCTGCACCTGCTGACCTGCATCCCTGCTCTGCAAACCTGCATCCCTGCTCTGCAAACCTGCACCTGCTGACCTGCATCCCTGCCCTGCAAACCGGCACCTGCTGACCTGCATCCTCTGCTCTGCAAGCTGCACCTGCTGACCTGCACCCGCTGCTTCCGGAACCAGCCGTTCCAGTCTCCACTCGGCTCCACCACTCCAAGCAGTGAGGATCAGACAGGCACCCTTACCTCACCGTGCTCTTACCACCACTGTCCCCACTCCAGTGGTCTCCGAGCCGGGGTTGTACGGGAGGTCCCTCTCCGCACGTCAGGCTCACACCCAAGGTACGTTACACTGACACTCTCCCTACCTATAGTTTTCTGTCCCTATAAAAATTTTTTTTTTAAAGATGGTTGATGAGGAATGCTTTAGCACAGTATAGCACAATGAGAATTTCCCTCACTGTCCTTCCCTGTCCCTACAAACAAGGTTTAGCACAGTAAAACACACTGACACTCTCCCTACCTATAGTTTTCTGTCCCTATAATTTTTTTTTTTAAAGATGGTTGATGATGAATGCTTTAGCACAGTATAGCACAATGAGAATTTCCCTCACTGTCCTTCCCTGTCCCTACAAACAAGGTTTAGCACAGTAAAACACACTGACACTCTCCCTACCTATAGTTTTCTGTCCCTATAATTTTTTTTTTTTTAAAGATGGTTGATGAGGAATGCTTTAGCACAGTATAGCACAATGAGAATTTCCCTCACTGTCCTTCCCTGTCCCTACAAACAAGGTTTAGCACAGTAAAACAGACTGACACTCTCCCTACCTATCCTTCTCTTTCCCTAAACTAAAGGAATCCAGGTTAAGCAAGAAAAAAAAATGTCACTGTCCCTGCCTATGCTTCTCTTTCCCTGCTCCGGAACACACTACACTAGGCCGCCGTGCTGGCGGCCTTTTATAGTGTGGGGCGTGTACTAAACACCCTCAGCAATAATTGGCCACAGGCATCCTGCCTGTGGCCAATCATTGCTCTCCTCGCTGCCGGCGCTATGATTGGCCAAGCATGCGGGGTCACAGTGCATGCTTGGCCAATCACAGAGCCTGGATGACACTGCGATGGCGTAGTGCATTGTGGGCCGCGAATTAGGCACGAACGGCCCAAATCGTTCGTTGTTCGGCGAACGATCGAACAGCCAATGTTCGTGTCGAACACCGAGCTCATCCCTAATAGGAGGCATGGAGGAGCTCAGCTATGAGGAAAGATTAGAGGAACTGAAATTATTCACTCTTGAGAAGAGGAGAATAAGGGGGAATATGATCAACATGTACAAATATATAAGGGGTCCATATAGTGAACTTGGTGTTGAGTTATTCACTTTACGGCCAACACAAAAGACAAGGGGGCATTCTTTACGTCTAGAGGAAAAAAGATTTCATCTCCAAATACGGAAAGGTTTCTTCACAGTAAGAGCTGTGAAAATGTGGAACAGACTCCCTCCAGAGGTGGTTCTGGCCAGCTCAGTAGATTGCTTTAAGAAAGGCCTGGATACTTTCCTAAATGTACATGTAGCGGGTATGTACTTTCCCCAGTGTAAATTTGAACTTGGCAGAGACATCAGTGATGTGTAATTCCCTGCAGCCCAGCAGGTGGCGCTGTCGCCCTGGGCTGGGGTTGAATCATTGCTGGAGGTACCCCTAGACAAGAGACAGACGAGCTAAGAGAAAAAGAGGGGAGTGAGGGGCCTGCTACACGTGGGGGCTCGGGTCCGGCATAGTGTTTGTGCACCACAGTATTGAACGTGTCTGCTGGAGGAGTTACGCGAGTAGGCAGGCCTTCATTGGCCGAAGTGCATCCCTGCTCGAAGTCGTGGACATGACCCAATGAAGGGAAAGGCCCGCGCAGAAGAGTGGAAAAAGGGGGAAGCTCAGCCGTGTGAAGTAGTAAACGTGGGGGCTTCTATTGCACTGTGCCATCAGGCACACCCCCATCGCTTAGTTCGTGGGCGTGACTCAGAAACAGAAAAGAAGAAAAGCCCGCGAACTGGAGCAAAGGGGAGGAGTCCAATACGTGTGAAGGACTACACGTGGGACGTTGGCGCAAAAACTTTGCAGTGTGCGATGGATCAGCAACAGGTCGCCATTTTCGGACATACATCGTGGATTCCGGTTCACCCTTCCACCACGACATTGACTGCTGCTGCTCCGGTAACAGATACGGGGATCCGGCTAAAGCCAAGGGGTCGATTCGCCCTGTATTCGTGCATGGACGTTGAGGCCCTGGGTGTGATTTGTCCCGGCTGTTCAGGACTGGTGTGCCAACTGAAGCCATTCGGGCGATGTGAGGCCTGTGGGGAGTTCCTGTTTGAAGTGGATCTGGCGGTTGAGAAGCCGAGAACCATCTACCCCGGCCGTGCTGCGGGCAACACCACTCAGAGAGGAGGAATCACTGCTTTGACAGCCACCCCTACGCACACTGCAGCGACCGCGGAGGAGGTCGTGAAAACTCAACGGGAGAAATCAGAGGATGCAGACTCGGTCACCACTGTCTCGCAGCGTCCACCACCGAATAGAAAGACCGGCATGGTAACCCCGACCAGCGGTTGTGGTGGACCGTCTCGCCCGCTTAGGCCCGGCCCGGATGGATCCGTTAACAAGAGTTCCGGACGTCCCGCTTCAAGTAAAGGCCGAGGTAAGCCAGGCAGAGAGATTTGGTGTGTGAGAAGAGGTGAAAACTCAGTCTCCACTACAGGCTACCTGCCTGCGGAGGAGTGTGACACCTCTGACCTAGAGTCACTCTCGGACATGGGAGACGACGTTGCAATAGATGAACTGTTTGCAGAAAAGGGCTGGGACAAAGTACCTCTTGCTTCATCCCGGAGGACCAGGGATCCACCCATGTCTACAGGGGAGAGTACACCCCGGGTGGAGGCACCAGCGCCTGAAGAGGGGTCTCGTCCTCAGCCTGCCTCTACATCTCCGGTGCCATCTGTACCGAAGACCGGAGAAAAGAGACTGTTACTGCGGGCACCAATGCCCAGATCAGATGTGATCAAGGTCCCTCGCCACCGGGACTCAAAAGTTTTGCCTGGCGAAGGGGACAAAGCTACCATGCCTCCTTTGGCGAGACTACAACGCCTATTTGGCCAGAAGGTTGCTGCAGAGTACAGATGGGAGTATCCGTACTTGTCGAAGGAACTGCTCTATGAGGTGGAAGTGTGCCGGGAGCGCTGGTACAATGACTTTGTGTGGACCCACCTTCAGGTTCCGCAAGCCCGCAGGTACCTGGCATGCTCTCCCAAGGCCTCAACGTTTAAAAGACTGCAAGGCAGAGTGGATGTTGGGACGGCACATCCATGCAGACAAGGTGTTGATCCGGCGCAAGGAGGGAGAAGATGTGGAGTATCATCTGGAGACCATGGATCAACACTTGAAGCCACTTGTTCTGCCGCATCCCCGTTTTTACCTTTAGGAGAGAAGAGACTCCGTTCTTGTTATGCTGCTGAACTTTCTGGGGCCCGTTGCTTTTGTGCCCAGAGGAATGAAGGACTGTTCCTGTTGTTCTTCACCTTTCCTACAAGAGATCATGGACTCTGGGTAGATAGGGCCAAAGAGAAGAGGAAAGTTCCACGAGTGCAGTTACCGCGGTGCTGTCACCAGGTGGCAGTGTTGCGCAACGTTAAACACTTTTCATGCACTCACTCTTTGGAGTAAAGGGATTTCTTCCCGGAGAAGTTTCTTTTCTCTCACACGAATACATGTGTCAGGGTTATGTGTGTTGATTTCTTTCTTTTCAGTGATGTGTAATTCCCTGCAGCCCCTGGGCTGGGGTTGAATCATTGCTGTGTGCCGGTCTTCCTTTTGGCCTCCCTCGGCAGCGGTATGGTGGGGCGGGTAACCCGCCGTGCTTGCTGGGAGAGGGTATAAAGGGGCCGGCCATCTTTGTCACGGGGTCGAGTCCCAGGCAGCTTTAGCCTGTGGGCGGTGGTTCGTGTCGGTCCTCTAGGCAGCCTAGGCCTAGAGGACAGCCGGAGGTCGTGTTCCATCCCAGGCACCTTTAGCCTCGGATGGAGATCTGGAGCTCAGTGCCCAACACTGAGTTCCGCGAGGGAAGGAGATCCTAGGGTACCCAGGGATTGGGTACCCGAATCCGGAAGGCATAATGGACCGGGGGGAGCTCCTCACTCGAAGACCTGGTGCAGCATATTGCCAGTGACGGGTGAGTCTCTCATCGGAGACCGCCTGGAGGGAAATCCCCCCTCGCTCGGGGACCGCAACTCACTTTCAGGGAGGAAGGTGGAGAACACATTGTGTCTGGGCCTACTCGCATCCACACCTCCTTTTCTGTTCTGTTTCTACTAAGGGAGTTCAACTGATTGTGTTCATTCGAGAAGAATAAAGGAGTGTTGAACTTTAATGGTGTGGGGCTCATTTCCTGACAGACATTGTTCAAGGTAACTCTCGGTGGAGGCTCCAGGTGCGCAACACTGACCCGAAGGTAAAAGAACTCTGCTTACACCACTCTGACACCTGTGGTGAAGGCCAGGTGTGGTGTCCCCGCTCCCTTCCCCTCTGGAGGTACCCCTAGACAAGAGACAGACGAGCTGAGAGAAAAAGAGGGGAGTGAGGGGCCCGCTACATACATGATATAACTGAGTACTAACATTTGTAGGTAAAGTTGATCCAGGGTAAATCCGATTGCCTCTCGGGGGATCAGGAAGGAATTTTTTTAGAAAATTGGATCATGCTCTGCTGGGGTTTTTTGCCTTCCTCTGGATCAACTGTGGGTATAGAATTAGGTATATGGGATTGTATGATATTATTTAAATTTTTTTTTTTTTTTTTATGGTTGAACTGGATGGACTTGTGTCTTTTCTCAACCTGACTAACTATGTAACTATGGAATGGCATACAGACGATTGGAATTTCCAATAGGAACTTTTTTAGTCGGAAAAATAGAGAACCTGCTCTCAATAATTTGTTGGCGGAAATTCCGACAGCAAATGTCCGATGGAGCCTATACACGGTCGGAATTTCCGACCAAAAGCTCACATCGGACATTTGTTGTCGGAATTTCCGATTGTGCGTACGCGGCATAAGAGTTGATGTTAACCACTTAACGACCGCTCACTGTATATATATACGTCGGCAGAATGGCACCGACAGGCACAATCACGTAGAGTGTACGTGATTGCCTTTGTATAGTTGGGGGGTCCAATCGGACCCCCCTTCTGTACAGTGAGCGGTGGCTAAGTGTCCGGGAGCGTTCCGGGATGAGGGGGCAGCCATTTGTTTCTGGCCACCCCCTCGCGATCGCTCCCGGCGAATGGAAATGCCCCCTCTGTCTGTGTCAGACAGAGGGAGCAGGAGGAAGTGATGTCATCTCTGGTGCGGCACTCACATATACCGAGCGCCGTACAAGAGAAGACATCAGGTCAGTGCACACAACACTACACTGACACCAGGACACATAGGGACATAAATGCCCCCCCCCCCCCAGACACCCCAGATCACCCCCCAGCCCCCAGTCACAGTGTCACTGATTGCAGTGACCATTTACTTAGTGATCACTGCAATCAGTGACATTTGTGACTGTAAAAGTGTCACCAAAGTTTAGTCTTAGGTCCAGTGTAGCCCCCTAACCCCCCCTAATAAAGGTTTAACCCCCTGATCACCCCCCAGATAACCCTTTCACCGCCTATCACCACTGTCGCTTAGCGATCATTTTTCTGATCGCTGTCTTAGCGTCAGTGATGCCGATCGGCAGCCAGTAATTTTTTTTATGTTCGCCGCAGGTTTTTATAGCGTCAGGTACCCCAATATATTATCTAATAAAGGTTTAACCCCCTTGATCGCCCCCCAGGTAACCCTTTCACCCCCTATTACCACTGTCGCTAAGCAATTGTTTTTCTAAACGCTGTCTTAGTGTCGGTGATGCAGATCGGTAGCCAGTAATTTTTTTTAGGTTCGCCGCATGTTTTTATAGCATCAGGTACCCCAATATATTATCTAATAAAGGTTTAACCCCCTTGATCGCCCCCCAGGTAACCCTTTCACCCCCATCACCACTGTCACTAAGCGATCGTTTTTCTAAACGCTGTCTTAGTGTCGGTGATGCAGATCGGTAGCTGGTAATTTTTTTTAGGTTCGCCGCAGGTTTTTATAGCGTCAGGTACCCCAATATATTATCTAATAAAGGTTTAACCCCCTTGATCGCCCCCCAGGTAACCCTTTCACCCCCATCACCACTGTCACTAAGCGATCGTTTTTCTAAACGCTGTCTTAGTGTCGGTGATGCAGATCGGTAGCCAGTAATTTTTTTTAGGTTCGCCGCATGTTTTTATAGCGTCAGGTACCCCAATATATTATCTAATAAAGGTTTAACCCCCTTGATCGCCCCCCAGGTAACCCTTTCACCCCCTATCACCACTGTCGCTAAGCAATCGTTTTTCTAAACGCTGTCTTAGTGTCGGTGATGCAGATCGGTAGCCAGTAATTTTTTTTAGGTTCGCCGCATGTTTTTATAGCGTCAGGTACCCCAATATATTATCTAATAAAGGTTTAACCCCCTTGATCGCCCCCCAGGTAACCCTTTCACCCCCATCACCACTGTCACTAAGCGATCGTTTTCTAAACGCTGTCTTAGTGTCGGTGATGCAGATCGGTAGCTGGTAATTTTTTTTAGGTTCGCCGCAGGTTTTTATAGCGTCGGGTACCCCCATATATTATCTAATAAATGTTTTAACCCCCTGATTGCCCCTAGTTAACCCTTTCACCAGTGATCACCATATAAGTGTTACGGGTGACGCTGGTTAGTTAGTTGCTTTTTATAGTGTCAGGGCACCCGCCGTGTATATAACCCAATAAAGGTTTAACCCCCTGATCGCCCGGCGGGTGATATCAATTAGGTTTTAGCGTCAGAGAAGGTCTGCGTCACACCCCAGGCAGCGTCAGGTTAGTGCCAGTAACGCTAACACCCACGCGTGAAGCATACACCCCCCTTAGTGGTATAGTATCTGAACAGATCAATATCTGATCAGATCAGATCTATACTAGCGTCCTCAGCAGTTTAGGGTTCCCAAAAACGCAGTGTTAGCGGGATCAGCCCAGATACCTGCTGGCACCTGCGTTTTGCCCCTCCGTCCAGCCCAGGCCACCCAAGTGCAGTATCGATCGATCACTGTCACTTACAAAACAAAAACACACATAACTGCAGCGTTCGCAGAGACAGGCCTGATCCCTGCAACTCCAGTGCTGTAGGAGGTGATTTCACCACCACAGTTTAAAAAAAAAAGCAAATATGCCGAAGCATTGGGGCAGCAGGGGCAGCAGGGGCGGAGGAGCGATTTTGCTCCTAATGCCGCGTACATACGGTCGAAATTCCGATGGAGGCTTGCCCGTGGAAAAGTCCGACCATGTGTGTGCGGCATAACTTTTTTGCGGGAGGATGCCCCCATGCTTCGGCATATATAAATGGTGCGTGTATGCCCATCATTGGAAGTGGGTGGATGAAGGGCGGTATTCTAATGGTGGGCATACCCACCGATCAATCTCTTTTTTCGTTCAGCCAACTGGCTGCATGAAAAAAAAAGATTACAATACATGTCCAACAAGGACCAGCAACGTACTGGTATGTTGCTGGACTTTGAATGTTTATACCAGAATGATGCCTGCGGGTTTAGGTATCATCTTGGTATCATTCTTTTCAGCCTGCGGCCGGCTTTCATGTAAAAGCAATCCTAGCGGCTAATTAGCCTCTGGACTGCTTTTACAAGCAGTGGGAGGGAATTCCCCCCCCGGATATAAAAAGCGCCATTGGGAAATTGGGAAAGCATTTTATCACACCGATCTTGGTGTGGTCAGATGCTTTGAGGGCAGAGGAAAAATCTAGGGTCTAGAAGACCCCAGTTTCTTCAAAAAAAGAGTACCTGTCACTACCTATTGCTATCATAGGGGATATTTACATTCCCTGAGATAACAATAAAAATGATAAAAAAAAAAATACTTGGAAGGAACAATTTAAAAATAAAAGAAAAAAGAAAAATTAATAATAAAAAAAAAAGAAAAAAAAAAAAAGCACCCCTGTCCTGCCCTGCTCTTGCCCAATGGCGAACGCAAGCGTTGGTCTGGCGTCATATGTAAACAGCAATTGCACCATGCATGTGAGGTATCACCGTGAAGGTCAGATCGAGGGCAATCATTTTAGCAGTAGACCTCCTCTGTAAATCTACTGGGGTAACCTGTAAAGGCTTTTAAAGGCTTTTAAAAATGTATGTAGTTTGTCGCCAATGCGCGTTTGTGTGAAATTTTAAAGCATGTCGTGTTTGGTATCTATGTACTCGGCCTAAGATCATCTTTTTTATTTCATCAAACATTTGGGCAATATAGTGTGTTTTAGTGCATTAAAATTAAAAAAAGTGTATTTTTTAACCCAAAAAATGCGTTTGAAAAATCGCTGCGCAAATACTGTGTAGAAAAAAAAAATGCAACACCCACCATTTTAATCTGTAGGGCCTTTGCTTTAAAAATATATATAATGTTTGGGGGTTCAACATAATTTTCTTGCAAAAAAAAAAATGTTTTCATGTAAACAAAAAGTGTCAAAAAGGGCTTTGTCTTCAAGTGGTTAGAAGAGTGGATGTAAGCTTCCTAATGTTGTGTATAAAATGCCAGAACAGTTCAAAACCCCCCCAAATGACCCCATTTTGGAAAGTAGACACCCCAAGCTATATACTGAGAGGCATGTCGAGTCCATGGAATATTTTATATGTTGACACAAGTTGCGGAAAAACGAAAAAAAAAAAATTATTTTTATTTTTTTTGCACAAAGTTGTCACTAAATGATATATTGCTCAAACATGTCATGGGCATATGTGGAATTACACCCCAAAATACATTCTGTTGCTTCTCCTGAGTACGGGGATACCACATGTGTGAGACTTTTTGGGAGCCTAGCCACGTACGGGACCCCAAAAACCAAGCACCGCCTTCAGGCTTTCTAAGGGTGTAAATTTTTGATTTCACTTCTCACTGCCTATCACAGTTTCGGAGGCCATGGAATGCCCAGATAGCACAAAACCCCCCCAAATGACCCCATTTTGGAAAGTAGACACCCCAAGCTATTTGCTGAGAGGTATTGTGAGTATTTTGCAGATCTCCCTTTTTGTCACAAAGTTTTGAAAATTGAAAAAAAAAAAATATATATATATATTTTCTTTCTTCATTTTCAAAAACAAATTAGAGCTGTAAAATACTCGCCATGCCTCTCAGCAAATAGCTTGGGGTGTCTATATTCCAAAATGGGGTCATTTGGGGGGGTTTTGTGCGATTTTGGCATTTTATGGCCTTCGAAACTGTGATAGGTAGTGAGGAGTGAAATCAAAAATTTGTGCCTAGAAATCCTGAAGGCGGTGCTTGGTTTTCGGGGTCCCGTACGCGGCTAGGCTCCTAAAAAGTCCCACACATGTGGTATCCCCGTACTCAGGAGAAGCAGAAAAATTTATTTTGGGGTGTAATTCCACATATAACCATGGCATGTGTGAGCAATATATCATTTAGTGACAACTTTTTGTAATTTTTTTTTTTTGTCATTATTCAATCACTTGGGACAAAAAAAAAAAAATATTCAATGGGCTCAACAGGCCTCTCAGCAATTTCCTTGGGGTGTCTACTTTCTAAAATGGGGTCATTTGGGGGGTTTTGTGCTATTTTGGCATTTTATGGCCTTCGAAACTGTGATAGGTAGTGAGGAGTGAAATCAAAAATTTGCGCCCTTAGAAATCCTGAAGGCGGTGCTTGGTTTCCGGGGTCCCGTACGCGGCTAGGCTCCCAAAAAGTCCCACACATGTGGTATTCCCGTACTCAGGAGAAGCAGCAAAATGTATTTTGGGGTGAAATTCCACATATAACCATGGCATGTGTGAGCAATATATCATTTAGTGACAACTTTTTGTAATTTTTTTTTTTTTTTAGTCATTATTCAATCACTTGGGACAAAAAAAAAAAGTTCAATGGGCTCAACATGCCTCTCAGCAATTTCCTTGGGGTGTCTACTTTCCAAAATGGGGTCATTTGGGGGGGTTTTGTACTGCCCTGTCATTTTAGCACCTCAAGAAATGAGATAGGCAGTCATAAATTTAAAGCTGTGTAAATTTCAGAAAATGTACCCTAGTTTGTAAACTCTATAACTTTTGCGCAAACCAATAAATATACGCTTATTGACATTTTTTTTACTAAAAACATGTGGCTGAATACATTTTGGCCTAAATGTATGACTACAATTGAGTTTATTCGATTTTTCTTATAACAAAAAGTAGAAAATATCATTTTTTTTCAAAATTTTCGGTCTTTTTCCGTTTATATCGCAAAAAATAAAAATCGCAGAGGCAATCAAATACCATTAAAAGAAAGCTCTATTTGTGGGAAGAAAAGGACGCAAATTTCGTTTGGGTACAACATTGCATGTCCGCACAATTTACAGTTAAAACAGCGCAGTGCAAAATTCTGAATTCACCTCTGGTCCTTTAGCTACCAAATGGTCCGGGGCTTAAGTGGTTAAATTTCGTACCTGGGGGGTGTGTATGAAATGCATGTAAAGTGGCGCATGTTTCCCGTGCTTAGAACTGTCCCTGCACAAAGTGTCATTTTTGAAGGAAAAAAAGTCATTTAAAACTCACTCGCGGCTATTAATGAATTGTCGGCTTTTATCAATACATAGAAAAGTCATTGATAAAAAATAAAAAAAAAGCATGGGGGTTCCCCCCAATTCAATCACCAGGCCCTTTAGGTCTGTAATGGATATTAAGGGGAACCCCGACGCAAATTTAAAAAAAAATGGCGTGGGGTTCCCCCTAAATATCCATACCAGGCCCTTGAGGTCTGGCATGGATTTTAAGGGGAACTCCACCCCAAATTTAAAAAAAAATGGTGTGGAGTCCCCCCAAAAATCCATACTAGACCCTTATCCGAGCACGCAACCTGGCCGGCCGCAGGGGAAGAGGGGGGAACGAGAGAGCGGCCCCCCTCCCTCCTGAACCGTACCAGGCCACATGCCCTCAACATGGGGAGGATGTCCCCATGTTGATGGGGACAAGGGCCTCATCCCCACAACTCTTGCCTGGTGGTTGTGGGGGTCTGCGGGCGGGGGGGCTTATCGGAATCTGGAAGACCCCTTTAACAAAGGGGATCCCCAGATCCCGGCCCCCCCCATGTGAATTGGTAAGGGGTACATTGTACCCCTACCATTTCACGAAGAAAGTGATCCCGATGTCCAGCGCTGTCCGTCATTGGTTGTGCCTGTGCGGACCTGATGGGGAACTTCCTCCGCTGTGTTTTAAATGTATAGACCCGCCCCTTCTAAAGTTCCCCATCAGGTCCGCTCAGCGGACCAGATGCGGAACATGAGAAGGGGCGGGTCTATACATGTATTACACAGCGAATGAAGTTCCCCATCAGGTCCGCCCCCTCGGTATGTCCGACCCCACCTACGTCATTGGCCTGAGCGGGGAACTTCCTTCACTGTGTAATTTAAATTTACACAGTGAAGGAAGTTTCCCGCTCAGGCCAATGAAGTAGGCGGGGTCCGACATACCGAGGGGGCGGACCTGATGGGGAACTTCTCTCACTTTGTAATACATGAATAGACCCGCCCCTTCTCATGTTCAGCATCTGGTCCGCTGAGCGGACCTGATGGGGAACGAGAGAAGGGGCGGGTCTATTCATGTATTACTCAGCGAACGAAGTTCCCCATCAGGTCCGCCCCCTCGGTATGTCGGACCCCGCCTACTTCATTGGCCTGAGCGGGAAACTTCCTTCACTGTGTAAATTTAAATTACACAGTGAAGGAAGTTCCCCGCTCAGGCCAATGACGTAGGTGGGGTCGGACATACCGAGGGGGCGGACCTGATGGGGAACTTCATTCGCTGTGTAATACATGTATAGACCCGCCCCTTCTCATGTTCCGCATCTGGTCCGCTGAGCGGACCTGATGGGGAACTTTAGAAGGGGCGGGTCTATACATTTAAAACACAGCGGAGGAAGTTCCCCATCAGGTCCGCACAGGCACAACCAATGACAGACATCGCTGGACATCGGGATCGCCGCGGGACACTGGATTTCATCGCTGGAATGTTTTTTTTTTTTTTTTTTATTTTTTTTTTTTAATAAAGGACTTTTTCAAGGTGTTTGTGTGTTTTTATTTACATTTTTTGACACTTTCTTCGTGAAATGGTAGGGGTACAATGTACCCCTTACCAATTCACATAGGGGGGCCGGGATCTGGGGGTCCCCTTTGTTAAAGGGGTCTTCCAGATTCCGATAAGCCCCCCGCCCGCAGACCCCCACAACCACCGGGCAAGGGTTGTGGGGATGAGGCCTCCTCCCCATGTTGAGGGCATGTGGCCTGGTATGGTTCAGGATGAAGGGGGGGCCGCTCTCTCGTTCCCCCCTCTTCCCCTGTGGCCGGCCAGGTTGCGTGCTCGGATAAGGGTCTGGTATGGATTTTTGGGGGGACTCCACGCCATTTTTTTTTTAATTTGGGGTGGAGTTCCCCTTAAAATCCATGCCAGATCTCAAGGGCCTGGTATGGATATTTAGGGGGAACCCCACACCATTTTTTTAAAAATTTGTGGCGGGGTTCCCCTTAATATCCATTACAGACCTAAAGGGCCTGGTAATTGAATTTGGGGGAACCCCCACGGCTTTTTTTTTTTTTTTTTATCAATGACTTTTCTATGTATTGATAAAAGCCGACAATTCATTAATAGCCGCGAGTGAGTTTTAAATGACTTTTTTTCCTTCAAAAATGACACTTTGTGCAGGGACAGTTCTAAGCACGGGAAACATGCACCACTTTACATGCATATCATACACAACCCCCAGGTACGAAATTTAAAGGAATATTTCACTTTTATTTTTTCATTTTAAGCATTATTAAAATCACCGCTCCCGTAAAAACGTCTATTTTTTAAACCTTTTTTTGCATTGATATATGTCCCCTGGGGCAGGACCCGGGTCCCCAAACACTTTTTAGGACAATAAATTGCATATTAGCCTTTATAATTAGCACTTTAGATTTCGAACGTTCGAGTCCATTGTATTTAATAGGGTTCTAAAGTTCACACGAACATTCTGTCTGTTCGCAGGTTCTGGTGCGAACCGAACAGGGGGGTGTTCGGCTCATCCCTGCCAGCCATCCACATGCCCAGCGGTTGAATGCTAGCTTGGCTAAATTGCTAGCACTTCAACTGCTCCCTTTCGTGAATTTGTGGAATGTGCGGTTCCTCAGTGGCAGGTTCCCAAACGACACTTTTTCTCACAGAAGGCGATTCCAGCTCTCTACCGGCATGTGGAAGGCAATGTCTTGGCCTCACTGGACAGGGTGGTCAGCGGTAAGGTGCATATTATCGCTGACTCATGGTCCATCAGGCATGGACAGGGACGTTACCTATCTTTCACGGCACATTGGGTGACTCTGCTGGCAGCTGGGAAGGATGCAGGACAAGGTGCAGTAGTGTTGGAGGTTGTTCCGCCACCACGCCTCCAAAATGCTACTACTGGTGATTCTGACACACCTCTCTCTTCCACCCCCTCCTCTTCTTGTTCCTCCATGGCCTCTTCCTTTGCTTTGTCCTAGGAACCAGCAGTGCTCCGTAGGCGTTCAAGGGGCTACGCAAGTACGCAGGCAAAAAGATGCCATGCAGTGCTTGAGCTGGTGTGCTTGGGGGACAGAAGCCACACTGGGGCAGAGATTCTGTCAGCTCTGCAGGGACAGGCTCAGAGGTGGTTGACACCACGCCAGCTGAAGCCAGGAATGATGGTTTGCGACAATGGCACCAACCTCCTCTCCGCCCTCCGACTACAGGGACAACTGACCCATGTACCCTGTTTGGCTCACATCCTTAACTTGGTGGTGCAGTGGTTCTTGAGCAGGTACCTGGGCTTACAGGATGTCCTGAGGCAGGCCAGGAAAGTCTGTGTGCATTTCCCCCGGTCATATAATGCCAGTGCTCGGCTGGCTGACCTCCAAAAGGAATGCAACCTGCCCAAGAACCGCCTAATCTGTGAAATGCCCACCAGGTGGAACTCAACGTTGACCATGCTGCAGCGGCTGCACATGCAGCAGAGGGCCATCAATGAGTATCTGTGCCAATATGGCACGAGGACAGGGTCAGGGTAGTTTTTTTTTTGCCACGCCAGTGGGTCATGATCAGGGATGCATGCACTGTCCTGGCACCATTTGAGGAGGCCACAAGGATGGTGAGCAGTGACAGTGCATGCATCAGTGACACTGTCCCTCTTGTCCACCTGTTGGAGCACACGCTGCGTGGAATAATGGACAGGGCACTTGAGGCAGAACAGAGGGAGGAAGAGGAGGACTTCCTTACCTCTCAAGGCCCCCTTAATCCAGACAGTGTTCCTGCTGGCCCGCCTATCACACAGGAAGAGGACGAGGAGGAGGAGGAGAATTGTGTCAGCATGGAGGCGGAGCCTAGCACTCAGCATCAGCAGTAGCCTTCAAGGGATCAATTACAGTCCCAAGAAACCTATGGACTTGTACGTGGCTGGGAGGAGATGGCTGCGGATCATGTCGTCCTGAGTGACCCAGAGGACTCCGGACCGAATGCCTCAGCAAACCTACGCTGCATGGCCTCCCTGATCCTGCAAAGCCTGCGGAAGGATCATCGTATTCGTGTGATCAAGAATAGGGATAATTACTGGCTGGCAACCCTCCCTGATCCACGGTACAAGGGTAAGGTTGCGGACCTTATATTGCCGTCGCAGAGGGAGCAGAGGATGAAACATCTTCGGGAGGCCTTGCAGAAAGGTCTGTGCAACGCGTTCCCAGAGACTGGGAGGTTACAAAATCCTGGTCCTGGACAATGTGTTTCTGAGGCTTCGGTCAGTCAAAGAAGGAGCGGTGGAGAAGGTGGCCGTCTGACCGATGCGTTCAGAATTTTTTTTAGCCCGCAGCCCCAAGGTATGATCGGTTCCATAAACCATCGCCAGCGTCTGTTTTGCATGGTGCAGGAATACCTAGGGGCAAGATCAGACTTGGACACCTTTCCCACCAAAAATCCTCTGGGTTACTGGGTCTTGAGGATGGATCACTGGCCAGAGCTTGCACAGTATGCAATTGAGCTACTGGCCTGTCCTGCATCCAGCGTTCTTTCGGAACGCACATTTGGTGCTGCTGGAGGCTTTCTAACCAATCACAGGGTGCGCCTGTCCACCGAATCGGTCGATCGGCTGACCTTCATAAAAATGAATCAGTCTTGGATCACTAGCTACCAAGCACCTGATGCTGATGTAATCAAATATTTTTTTTAATGGGAGATCCCTTCAAGACTGCCTATTCTGATGCTGAGTGACTATCCTGTTATGCTGAGTGACTATCCTCTTCCTCCTCAATGTTCATGCTGATAGCTTGTAAGAACATTTTTGGTTCTGGGCACCGCCACCAGTGACTAAGGCCCAATTTTTCAGCCCCTGCTTAACAGGGGCGTGTAATTAAAATTTTTGATGCAATACTTTGCAGCAGGGCTCATTCCTGCGCTCCAACTATAGTATCTGTGAGGGGTTGCAGTGTTGTGGCACCAGTGTCTAAGGCCCAATTTTTCTGCCCCTGTTTAACAGGGGCGTGTAATTACAATTTTTGATGGAATAATTGGCAGCAGGGCTCATTCATGCGCTCCAACTAGAGTTTCTGTGAGGGGTTCCAGTGTTGTGGCCCCAACACCAGTGCCCAAGGCCCAATTTTTCTGCCCCTGTTTAACAGGGGCGTGTAATTACAATTTTTGATGCAATACTTTGCAGCAGGGCTCATTCCTGCACTCCAACTATAGTATCTGTGAGGGGTTGCAGTGTTGTGACACCAGTGCCTAAGGCCCAATTTTTCTGCCCCTGTTCAACAGGGGCATGTAATTACAATTCTTGATCTAATATTTCACAGCAGGGCCCGTTCCAGCGCCCACCAAGGGTAACTGTGAGCACTTACAGTGTTGTGACACCGGCACCACCACCACCAACAAAGGCCCAATTTTTCTGCCACTGTTCAACAATGGCATGTAATTACAATTCTTGATATAATAGTTCACAGCAGGGCGTTCCAGCGCCTACCAAGAGTAACTGTAAGGGCTTACAGTGTTGTGGCAACACCAACACCTAAGGCCCAAATTTCTGCAGAGTACATAGGGCAGGCCCCTACTTTCAAACATCTGACTTACAAACGACTCCTACTTACAAATGGAGGGAAACAACAGGAAGTGAGAGGAAACCTACCCCTAGGAAGGGAAATTCTCTCCTGTAAGAGTTAATATGGGAAAAAGGTGTCTCCTCTCCACTGATACTTTATCACCAATCCTTGTTTCCCTAAACCCCCCAAATTTTCAAAATCCAATTGTCATTGGAATAGAAAGTGAGGTGACATCTTCTTAACAGGTGCACAGACAGCAAAACAAATGTTACAGGGGTGATAACCCTTCCCTATGTTTTCCAAAAAGCTTAAAAATAGATTTTTTGGCTGGAGCTACACTTTAAAAATGTACCAGTTCAAAATTACAATCAGATTCTACTTAAGAACAAACCTACAATCTCTGTCTTGTTTGCACCGGCTGTATACTGCTGTACAGAGTATATAGGGCCTGGGGGCCCCACGCCTTTCCTTTTTTTAATTTGCGTGCGGGGTTCCCCTTAATATCCATACAAGACCCAAATGGGCTGGGGGGGAGGGGTACCCATGCCGATCTTCTCAATGATTTTCATCCATATTGCGGGGATCACACATTACATTAAAGCCGCAAGCAGTTTTAAATTACTTATTTTCCTTTAGAAATTTCATTTTGTGCAGGGACAGTTCTAAACACGGGAAACATGTGCCACTTCACAGGCATACTATAGGCACCCCCCAGGTAGGATATTTAAAGGAATATTTTTTTTTTTCACTTTAAGCATCATTAAAATCACTGCTCCTGAAAAAACGGCAGTTTTTAAAACTTTTTTTTTGCATTTATACATGTCCCCTGGGGCAGGACCCAGGTCCCCAAACCCTTTTTAGGACAATAACTTGCATATTAGCCTTTAAAATTAGCACTTTTGATTCCGAACGTTCGAGTCCCATAGACTTTAGCGCGGTTCGATAGTTTGCGCAAACTTTCGGTCCGTTCGCAGGTTCTGGTGCAAACTGAACCGGGGGGTGTTTGGCTCATCCCTATCTATTTGTACGGTTTACCGTTATCATCAAAAGTGAAAGTAAAAGACACCAGAACAGTAATAGATGGGAAATCTTCCAATCGGAACACTAGTTCTGGTGACGCTGGTTACATCCTGGGATTCCCTCCCTTTGGAGGGGTTTCCTCTTACTTCCTGTTTAGGTTATGGAGCAGGAAGTGAAGGGAAATTTCCCCTTTGAGACACAGATGGCGAAAAAAAAACTGACAAGGGTTTTGACCTTACCTTACGAAATTTCAAAATTGGTTTTGCCTTTAGTTCTACTTTAAAGCTCACAGTACACAACCAAACTTTAAAGTGACATTAAAGGTTGTTGTTTTTTGTTTTTTTTAAATAACAAACGTGTTATACTTACCTGCTCTGTGCAATGGTTTTGCACAGACCAGCGCTGATCCTCCTCTTCTCGGGTCCCCCGCTGACGCTCCTGGTCCCTCCCTTCTGCTCAGTGCACCCTTGGCAAGCAGCTTGCTATGGGAGCACCCGAGCAGACTTGCTCCCAAGCCGCTGCTCCATGTGTCCATTCATACACGGAGTGCAGCTTGGTCCTGCCCCATCTCCTCATTGGCTCACTAGCTGTGATTGACAGTAGCAGGAGCCTATGGCTACTGCTGCTGTCACAGCAAATGAGAAGGAAGAGACCTAGGAGAGCCAAGGCTCTCGTACACATTGCTGGATCAAGATGGGGCTCAGGTAAGTTTTAGGGGGCTACTGCCCACAGAAGGTTTTTACTTTCATGCATGAAGGTAAAAAAAACATTAGCCTTTGCAATCACTTTAAAAAGTGTTTTTTTTTTATGAATAATTTCAAAGAGGAGATAAATACAGTGGCAGGTCAGTATGTCATATCTAGATTCTAGTACAGATTTTAATAAGGAGATACCCAGAGAAGGACCTGCAAAAAATTAATAGTTCTGACGGTTTTACATTAAATGTAAAAGAATAACTTTAATGTATGACTTTTATTAGTTATTATTATCATTATTAATTATATTAAAGACTTTTATTTGTTTGTAACACACATTGGTGACCGGCCAAGGAAATAAAACGTGTTTACTAGATTGCTAGTCCTGAAGACATGAGGGTAGGGGCACATAGTTCCCTCACATGCTGGCATAACCTTTACTTCTGAAGAGCCTGGTAAATGCATCAGGTATCAGTACTTTGGTGGTAGAGCCATTTTTATCGGCCCTTTTCCATATCAATACTAACCTCTATACCAGTAGGGTAGAATTCTAGTGTTACTGAGAAGTATAGAGAAATACTGTGCTGCATCTGAGGTCTATCCTTGGGGTATACTACCCAAAGTTGGGTGGGGTAACCAGGGCTGCCATCAGGAATTTTGGGGCCCCTTACCACAGCTTCAGGCATGGGCCCCCTGGAGCAGAGGAGAAGCGGGGTGAGGGCTGCCGTGAATTGAGAAGCGGGGGGGGTGCCACAAATTGAGAGGCGGGGGGTGCTGCCGCCGCGACTTGTTGAGGTTGGGGGGGCTTTGGGTGCTGACGAACAAAAAAAAAAAAAACCGAA
This sequence comes from Rana muscosa, assembly GCA_029206835.1. NCBI lineage: Eukaryota > Metazoa > Chordata > Amphibia > Anura > Ranidae > Rana > Rana muscosa. The sequence continues at coordinate 153,716,072 of CM055120.1, forward strand.
CAAAAGGGGGGGGGGGGATTGCCATCCGGGGGCTTGGAGACCCCTTCCTAGAAGTTACAGATAATTTCTTTGCTCAAAGCTGCTGCACAGAGTGGCGGGACTACAAAAGGTGAATATGTGCTACTGCAGAAGAGACATCACAGCTTACCTATTGCTTTGACCTGCATTGGCAAAGCATACGTTAGCTTAAGTTACTGCAACATCCTATCCATTGTACTTTATATCTGAAAAGCCAGATAAATATTTGAAATACATCTAATTGGTTAATGAAGTGTAATTCTAACAACAGGCAGCAAAAATTCCCTTCACACTTTACGTATTTCAGCTGTACTATAGGGACCTCCATTTATGGAGCCATATAGCAATTTTACTGTTTTTTTCCATACCCCTCCTTTCCACTAATTAAAATAACAAATATTCTCTCCCTGCTCTCCCAAATACATTGTTTAATTTTATAGAGTGGATTGAGCTATTGTCAGAGCACAGGGCGCTCATGGGACAGAACACTCGACATGCAGGAGAGCAGGACACACATTTATGAATATGGAGATTCACGTTTAGGTGAGAGGCAGCATAATAATTCATTTGTTCATTTGCATTCTAAATAGACACCAAGATATCATGACTTGTGGAGGTTAGGGAATCATGGAGAGCAACCCTTAACCTAAATATTACATTGGCTTGAATAAAACAAGGACTGTATGAGCGTGGAGCTTCTGGGAACATTCTCTTAGTACTAGGTCAGAATATTAGTGCAGTGTTTGTTTGCACAGGGACAGGAGCAGGATTTTTGACAGGTGTCGGTTTCCAATGATATATTTTTTTTAAGATAGTTGTATATAAATGTCTAATACAACTGCAATACTAAAAAAAAGAAAATGATATGCAAATTTTTAACTGATAAGCACAACTGTCATTTTCAATTAACCACTTAAAGCGGAGTTCCACCCAAAAATTGAACTTCTGCTTTTCGGAATCCTCCCCCCTCCGGTGTCACATTTGGCACCTTTCAGGGGGGAGGAGGGAGCAGGTACCTGTGTAATCCAGGTATTTGCTCCCACTTCCGGGCATAGGTCGCCGCGGTGACCTACGCCATGTCCGGCGCCTCCTCCGTCCCCCCACAGGTCCCAGAAGACAGAAGGAACCAGTGGGATCACGCAGTGCGGCTTGCGCATGCGCAGTATGGAACCAGGAAGTGAAGCCGCAAGGCTTCACTTCCTGATTCCCTTACCAAAGATGGCGGCGCCTCCACCCGAGAGCCAAAGGGACAGAACGGCTTCGGGCGCCCAGGACAGGTAAGTGTCCAGGTATTAAAAGTCAGCAGCTGCAGTATTTGTAGCTGCTGACTTTTAATTATTTATTTTTTGGCGGAACTCTGCTTTAAGGACCAGAAGATTTGCCCCCTTAACCTCCCTGGCGGTATTCCCGAGTCTGGCTCGGGGTGGAATTTCAGTACCATTAGCGGTAACCCCGAGCCAGACTCGGCTGCATCGCAGGATACAGGGAGAGTTACTTACCTTGTTCCCTGGATCCTGTGATGTCTCCCCGCAGTGTGTGCAAGCTGTCTCCTCGCTCGATTCACATACAGTGCCCGAGTGCCGCCGAGCTCTGTTCCCTGCGACGTTGCGGCGCACGGAGGCGGAGATCGGTGCCAAATTCAAAAAAGTAAAAACACAATACACATACAGTATACTGTAATCTTACTGATTACCGTACTGTATAAAAAAATTACACATCCCCTTTGTCCCTAGCGGTCTGTCCAGTGCCCTGCATGCACATTTATATTATAAATACAGCTTTTTCTGCCTGGAATTTGGAGATTGACCATAGCACCCAAAAAGTGTCCCTTTATGTCAAAAGTGGTTTTAGACCCGCTAGAAAACAGCGATAATAAATTAGAATCACTTGCAGAATTGAGCGATAGCGATTTGTGGGGAAATTCGTCATCAAACACTGAAAGTAATGACAGCGACAATTCTGCAACTGAGCAAATTTCAGTGTTTTTGATTTGATTACATTATTGAATAATTTTTATTATTATTATATTATTATTTGTTATAATCATTTATAGTTATTTATTATATTATAATTTATGATTTTGTGTTTCAAACTTTATCCTACCCGGGATGTCTACTAGACTCTGGTTTGGACAGATTTAACTCAGTTATTCCTAAGAATTGCAGGCCTACAATATAAAACGCCAAATTTCCATGCAAAATAATTGTACCGCTTTCAGCAGCTAAAATATGACAGAATCATACTGCCAGGGAGGTTAATGACCAGGCCATTTTTTGCGATACGGCACTGCGTCACTTTAACTGACAATTGCTTGGTCATGCGACGCTGTACTCAAACAAAATTGACGTCCTTTTTTTCCCACAAATAGAGCTTTCTTTTGGTGGTATTTGATCACCTCTGCGGTTTTTGTTTTTTGCGCTATAAACAAAAAAAGAGCGACACTTTTTAAAAAACAAAAACAAATATCACCCAAATTTATTTATTTTTTACATTTCTTCCTCAGTTTAGGCCGATATGTTTTCGTAATAAGCATATATTGATTGGTTTGCGCAAAAATTATAGCATCTACAAAATAGGGAATAGATTTATGGCATTTTTATTATGAATTTTGTTATTAGTAATGGCGGTGATCTGCTATTTTTATTGGGACTACGACATTGTGGCGGACAGATCGGACACTTTTGACACTATTTTGGGACCATTGACATTTATACAGCGATTAGAGCTAAAAAATAACCACTGATTACTGTATAAATGTCATTGGCAGGGAAGGGGTTAACACTAGGGGGCAATCCAGGGGTTAAATGTGTGTCCTAGAGATTGATTCTTAATGTGGGGGGATGGGACTGACTGGGGGAGGAGACCGATCATTGTTCCTAAGCATTGGGAACAACAGATCAGTCTCCTTACCCCTGACAGAATGGAGATCTGTCTGTTTACATTGACAGACCTTCATTCTGTCAGCGATCGCGGGTGCCCGGCGGACATCATGGCCGCCGGGCACATGCATCAGCTCCATCCTCGCGCCGTGGGCGCGTGTGTGCCCCCTAGTGCTCTTTAAACGGCCGACGTACAGCTACAATGGCTCGCTATTTTAAACTGAGCAGAGAAGGGTTAGAGTGGGCATCAGCAAGAGGCCAATTACAATCTACCCACCAATCTCCACCATGTGACCAATAGGACACAAACCCATCATGTTAGCCACCAGATCTTAACCCTTGCCCACTGCCTTTCAAATCTCAGCTTAGGGCAGCCTTAGGTATTGTGTAAAGAGAAAACAATCAGTGCAAACAAATATAAATGGAGCACAGGTAAATGCAAGCTGAACACTATAGATAATCACAAAGCCTATAATTAATATGCAAAACAATGGTTAGTGCAGCGCAATAGATTTGGGAAAAAAATCCATTCCACGTAAAAAAAAGAACTGTAAACGTCCCAAAAAGTGAAAGGCAAGATCCCGCGTGAAGGAAGATGAGGTATAATCCTCCAATGATGTAAGTGTGACAAGATCCTCCACCACAAAGCCAAATGCGCTTACCAGATCAGGCGGACCTCTGGACAACAGAAGGTCATATACACGTTTATCCGCACAGGGATGATGGTAATTTCCAGAGCGGCTTGGATGTCTCCAATCCGACAGGGTGGATCTCCAGCCCAGCAAGGGTATCTGCTAATAATAGCCTCCAATGTAGCGGTGGTAGGCAGTGTAGTAATAAAGCTGTCCAAGGTAAGTATATAAAATATAAGGACACACTCTAAGTGTACTCCATGGGTTTATTTAGGATATAAAAGGCATAAAATGCTGGCTCAAACAGGCACAAACAGTAAAATTGCCAATAAAAGTTTACAGCAAGATCCACGGATCAAGCACAGAGAGATGGAAGCGGGTGACGTCCGTGCAAAAGCTCCTCCCCCGTACGCAGCATTATGTCCTTACAGGACTTCGTCAGCGAGGGTGGATCTAGTGTGTCACCCAGAAGATTTATATAAGCAGCTGGTTTCCACAGAGAATATGGCGGAACCAGAAGTCAGAGTTACTTCAAACGGTCGCCTTACAAAGTGGGGACACCAGCATGTAATTAATAAAAAAGGCATTATCAGCATTAAGAACATGGGGGTTACTACATAGCGATCCCAGTCGTAAAAGAAGGTCAGTTAAAAAAGGAAAAAACTAACGAGAAAACAACCCACGGCCATCTCTTTACATATACTAAACCAATAAAATGTATGAAAATAAAAAGATACCACAAGACATCTTTATTCTTATTTTTTTGATATGAAGCAGTTAAGATCGAATTCGGCATTTAACCCCTCAGGTACCACAACCTGGGTTTCATGGATCCAGAGGGATTCCCGTTGGCTTAACTGTCTTATGTAATTTCCTCCTCTCCAATGTTTATTTACTTTTTCCAAACCCCAGAATTTTAAACATTTCGGATCCCTATTATGGAAAATTCTGAAGTGTTTGGAAACATTGTGTGTTTTTAAACCTCTTTTGATGTTATTTACGTGTTCGGCTATACGGACTCCCATAGGTCTTGAAGTTCTCCGCACATATTGAAATCCGCAGTCACATTGCAACATGTACACAACCCCCACTGTGTCACACGTGATGAGGTTTTTTATCTGGTATTTTCTATTAGTGGCAGAGGCAGTAAAATCCTTCCTTTTTTTAAGATTGTGTTTGCATTGCCTACATTCTGGGCATTTTCCACAGGCGTAAGAATCCAGACAAAAAAGTAAAGATTATACTTTCTTTTATCACAGGAGGATCCACCACACTCGGGGCTAGAACATCCCGCAGATTTGGTGGTCTCCTGTAAATAAATCTCAGGCGTGGGGGTAACACTGTACCTAAAATTCTGTCTTTTTTCAGAATTTCCCAGTGCCTCATGATTATTTTTTCTAATTTTTTGTGTTGGATATTATAATCTAAAATAATTTTGTACTCAAAGTTATCTCTTTTATTCTTATTTTTATTAGAATCTGTAATCAAAATGGCTCGATCCAAATTTCCAATACTTTTGATATCACCTACAATATGTTCCTTAGTATACCCCTTTTGGAGAAAACGGTCAGCTAATACATTGGCCTGTGTATAATAGTCAGACAGCATTAGGCATTGCAGAGCTGAGGGTTTGATGTGCCCTATGACACAATCCAAGGGGGTCCTGGGGGGGGGGGGCTCTGCTGCATCTGAGGTCCAGTGAGGGATGGGGAAATTTGTGCTGTGGGTAATTTTGTATTTGTAGATGGAGGATAAAAGTATTTTTGCTTTTTGGGGAACAATCTGTGTGTTAGTTACTCCTGACCTCTGCACTTTGCTTTACTTACACTGACCCCAGCACTCTGTGTTATTTTTGCTTGAAGTCCAAATTCTGCATTACATAATACTGACCCCTGCACTCTATGTTATCTTTTCTTTTCCTGACTCATGCCCTGTGCATTACATACTACTGACATGTATTACTTACTCCTGACTCCTGCACCCTGATTTACATACTACTGACTGTGAAATTCTGTCTTACTTTCTTCTAAACCCCGCACTCTGCAATGCTTACTCCTGACCTCTGCACTGTGCATTACGTACTGACCTCTACATTACCTACTCCTAAACAAGGGCTCTAACAAAGGGCAGGATTACTTGCCCTTGGTTAGAGCATTTGTCAGGTTTTTATTGCCTTTGGGGAGATTCCACTCATTCCTTGTCAGGACAGGAGACGATTAGAAATCTCTCCAGCGTTGACAAAGAAAAGACAAGAACACAAGTTTACTAAAGTAAAGAAAGGTTAGAACAATGAATCTATTGTTGCTTGTACCTTTCAGTCCTGGTGAAAACCGTAGCACTCTTTTTTTTTTGTAGGTAAAAAAAATATAGGAGACAGGGTTTAAGGCATCATTCACACATGAGCATAGCACAGCGACAGCTACTGCAGCATGTCTTTTTTAGCTTTCTTTTGTTTTTTAGTGGAGCATTTTTCATTCAAAAACACCCCAAAGAAGCTCATGTACCAAACCTTGGCACAGAGTTAAGAGCGTTTGCGTCTGCAATTTTTGCCATGATTGTAGTGTGTTTTGTCGCTCAACAATCGCGGCAAAATTGCACTGCGTTTGGGGGTGCCACGAAGAAATAATGGCATCGCAAACACGTTCCGCGATCTGGAATCGCTCCAGATCTCTCATGTGTAAATGGAGCCTAAAGGTAATCTACAATGGTCATTTTATGTAACTTTTTTCTGCCAAAATTATAAACTAATTTTTTAATATCATTTTTTTTCATTATTTCTATAAAATTTTCATTTTTTAAATAAATGAGTGCTCTAATGATAGAGTGTTTGCAGAGCTTGCTGGGTATTCCAGTAAGAAACGGATGAAGCTTACAGTCTAACATGATGGAGTATAAACAGTATAGAGACATGACACTAGAAATTATAAAATTGTCATCGCCGAACATTACTGAAAGAACCAAGCATGCCTGTTAAACATCAGTAAGGTTCTTTTATGTACTTTTGGAGATGCATGCAGCCTCTTGTCACATATCCCTGTCGAATCTTCCTCTCTCTGTCTGAAAGAAGTCCATAGGGGGTGGAGTTAGGAACACCTGACCTGTAACTGACTTTCATACAACACTATATTACCAACCAGACAGTTATGAGATTTGCAGCCCTGAGCACTACAGCTATGGCTGGATAAATAACAGAACCTCGGGCAAGTAAGATATGTCTCCTATTTGCATTTAAATATTTAATTTTAAATGCTTACACTTAATCCTACAAATATTTGCATCAGGAAAACCAATAGGCTTTAGGAAAAAATATTGCTACAGGAGCTAAAATATAAAAAAAAAAAAAAAAAGTGCAAAAATGAATCTATACAAATTAAAATATATGTATATATATATATATATATATATATATAATGTAGCGGGTGGTTATATTTAGGGGAGGCATCTGAGTGATAAATGGCTCAGATGCAGCAATTGTTAGGGTTCATGGACCAATTTATGCCATTGGAGGATATCAATGGTGTCCAGTTCCCTGCGGCCTATAGGTGGCGCTGTCGCCATAGGCCGGGGTTGAACCACCATTGTAGGTCTGTGCCTTTTTGTCCTCTCTCGGCAGTGTTACAGCGGGGCGGGGAACCTGCTGTGCTGGGAGAGGGGATAAAAGGGGCGGACATCTTCCGCTCGGGGTCCACGCCCAGGCACCTTCAGCCTGGGTGTGAGTGCTGGTGGTCTCCGGGCACCCTCGGCCCGGGGGCAGAGCTGCGATTCCACCCCAGACACCTTAGGTTTGGGGTGAGGTACTCTCTGGAGGCCTGGGGCCCAGTACCTTCGACTGGGTCCCGCAAGGGATGGACAATTTCTAGGGTGTCCTCCGGTATTGGACACCCGAATCTAGGGCGAGGGGGACCAGAGAAGTGACCTTCCCAGAGATCCAGCGCAGCATTGTCTGGTGACGGTGGAGGCCTCTGGCGACCGTCCAGATGGATGACTCCCCTGACAGGGGCCACATCTCAAGAAGGTAGTCCACGTTCTCATGGTCGGTGGCAGCGACCCAACTGAAACCCAGGTCGGTGGCAGAGACCTCAAGTCCAATTCACCCGGTCGGTGGCAGCGACCACCCTCACAGTTGGTGGCAGCAACTGTGCGCCAAGCCTGTTTGCGCACACCGAAACAGGAGAGTAACAAGTTCATGTTTGTGCCTGGACCTTCCTCTTCACCTTGTCTGTTCGTTGTCTAACCAGTCTGCTCTAAAAGGACTATTTATTGCTCTAAAATAATAAATAAGTGTTGGACATTCAATGGTGTGGAACTTGGCTTTCTGGGAGTTAAAGGTCATTCTCAAGGGAAGTTTTGCCTCTGGACAGGGGCACTGGTCCGAAGGTAATTGGTTATAGCTCACACCTCTGCACACTGGAGGATGTGAGTTGGTGGTGCGTCACACTCTCCTCCCTGGTCCCCTAGACGAGAGCCATTGACATTGACAGAGAAGGAGGGAGTGAGAGGTGAGGTCGCTACATATATATATATATATATATATATATTTTTTTTTTTTCCTATTGACACTCTCAAATTCAGAGCAAAGAGCACCCTTTTCAGTATGAAGTGAGCAGGCTCTGCCTTTCCATCACTGACAGTTAATAATTAAATCAAACAGTATATTCAACAATAAAACATATGCATTGGCTTTTTTCAAATTGCATTTCCTTCCTGTTAGAACCATTAGTGTAAACCAGACTGCCTTCAGAAAACCCTTTATTACGGCTGTCTTTTAGTATGGTTCCTGAAATGGATAATGCACTGCATATTATGGGCAATTACACAGAACTCCCTTGTGATGGAGTTTTTGGAGATTTAAACGAAACAGCTGGAAATTGAAGAGAACAAACTAACGAGGAAATAAAAAATGGAAATGGCTGGTACATTCACCGTGATGTACACAATGTGTCTTACAAAACCATGGACAGAAAACACTCAGCTTGTAAAATGTCATTTGTTTGTCAAGATTGTATTAAAACACACTACAGCCATTATATGTGTAGTCAAGAAAGCGGAATGCGACGATTCATCTTTTTTTTCTTTACGTCTCAAGTGTGGGCATCAAAACAGATTTGCGCCTCTTCATCTTACAACACATATAAAACATTTGATCGTCTTGGCCTTTTGTCGTCTTGTAAGCCATTCAATTGTAAATATCTTTAGTGTCTGAAGAAAAACTGTAGTTTCGTTCCAAATTGATAACATAGGATATTGCTATACAAGTCACTAAGTAATTAAATTAAGCTAAAATTACCCTTCTATTTTCAAACTAAAGAAAGTCATGTTTTTTTTTTCTTGTAAGTGCTGACAATTCTAATTTCTCCTCCTTATAAAGTTAGAACTTACTCCCTAAAGCATTATCCCAGAATCCTCATCACTTCCTTCTGTATTTGGCCTACTGCCAATATCAGAAGAATACACAGATTTTTTTAAGTCAAATTACAGAAAGCCTGTTGCATAGAATAGGGCGTCCCCTGCAATAATTACTGCACTGAAGTATTATGTTTGGCTAAAGAGATCCATAGATATGATGATATCTGCCTGGACTACTCTTGGCCAGATCAGGGGTGATCCTGTTACTGATTTTTTTTTATAAATACGTTTATGCTCAAAAACATATTTCTCCTAAACCTTTCCTATGTAACTGTGCTCATTATGATCATTACGCCACATGTGTTAAACCATGCCTATTTAAAGTGTTACTAAACCCAGAACCCTGCATTCACTATATCTGGTCTCCCACAGTACACAGAACATGGAAATGCAATTATTTTAGTAAATGTTAACTGCTAAATACCGTTTCTTATCAGTAGTATATAGCAGTCTTGTGACTTCTATCAGTGTCAGGCAGAGCATTGGTTAAAGCTTGTAGGAGTTTTAATTCTCCCCTGATTGTCCTATGAGGCTGCAGGACCCCTGACCTCCTGTCTGGACAGTGCTGATTGGCCCTGTGCTGATTGCATGCACCCTCGGGGAAAAAAAAAAACTTTCTAGCAATACACACCAAACTGAGCATGTGCAGAGTTCCCTCAAGGCTCTGGTCTATCATGAGATGGATTGGGGCAGTGGAAGGAGGGGATGTTCAGAGAAGACAGGACACAAAAGCCTTTTTACACAATGCAGAGGAATAACCCCTTAGGTTCCACAGTGAGTATAACAAGCACGCTTTACTACATATAGAGACTGATTTTACTGTTGTGGGTTTAGTAACACTTTAAGCACATCTGCTCATTTTTATAGTACCCTTTAACTTGCCAATTTTATCATCTTCATGTGCAGCATTGCCCAACACCCCACAATCTTTACAGAAAAGATTCCCAGCCTTGCCTAGCTAATACTATGACTGGAGGCATACTGATTTGAATAGCTGAGGGTCATCATTAGTACATATAGAAATGAATGGCGTGAGCTGTGTGCATACATAGTATAAAATGGGGGCAGTCAGGACTTTTATTTGCAAAGGCTGTGCGGCCCCAGGCATGGTGACACAGTAAAGATCTCAGGAGCATGACCAAAGGTAAGTATTTAGGTAGGTGGCTGCCACCTGGAGTAGGCAAGGTTTAAAAGACAATTAAAAGTCTTCAACTTGATGTTTGCAAAGGCAGGTTCACTTTAATGAGACTATATATATATATATATATATATATATATATATATATATATATATATATATATATATCATCAATAGAACATTTAAGCATAATTATTTTCCCAGGCCCTTAAAAGTCTTTTAATTAGTTAGACCAGTGTTTCTCAATTGGGGTGCCCCTTATGTGCCATTTGGGTTCTCCCAGGTTGCTGCAAGCATGGGACCCAGTTTGCCCTGGATTAGTGCCATGAGTTACCATTTTGTGGGCAGATGGGCCTCCAGCACCATACCAACCACTCTAGGCAGTATATTTGGCATCATTTGTTGGTATGGGGTTGCTGGACAGCATGTCTGAACAATGGCAACTTATGATGCTGATCCAGGGCGGGCAGCATATAGGACCACCCCCAGCATTCAGGAGAGTATGGAAGCTTAGCTTCCTAGCACCAATTCATGGCAGCATTCATGTGGTAGTGGCCACACCTACTGCCACCCACATGACCAGTGCAAAGCTATAACGTGTTGACACCCACAGAACAGCCCATTCCCTGTAAAATGTTAGGAACAAACTGTGTGGGTTTATCAAGCTGCCATGGATTGGTGCCAGAAAAGGAAATCTAAAGCGTTTTTTACCCCAACACTTCATATTCCTGTTATGTGCCTGCTGTACCATGTACTTGTATGAGAAAATATCCTGCCAGTCCCTCTGCTTTCCTATTAAAAACAGACCACACTAAGCAGGAGATCACATTGTAGTCAGTTCTCTAGCTATGCTGGGAACTCAGTGTATTCTCCTCCAATGATCAGACTTGTCCTGACTCCTGACATGCCCCTGCTGCACAGCCATTCACTGGAGAGTTTAGTGTGCTGCTGCTTCTCCTCCCCCCAGGTCTAATGCAGCTGAGAGCAGAGAGAATATGATCACCTATAAAAAAGGGAAAAAAAAGGTATTTATAATAATATATATATATATATATATATATATATATATATATATATGCATACAAAAATGTTTTGCCTTTCATTTCTATTTTAAAATGAATGGGATGTTTTACAAGGTGATCATTTAAAATCACTTTAAGGTAAGGATTTGATACAATTTCCTGGTTTCCTGGTGCCAACATGGCAGCATATATGCGGTAGACCAAAAATGAGCTACCAGTGTGGAAAGCTTAAGCAAATCCTACAGTAGGTGCCGCCGATATTGACACCCTATGAGCTCCGTCGCGAGAGCCAGCGCCGAGCTGTCTCGTCATCGGGAAAGGAAAAAATGTTCCTTTCACGATGAGCGACACGCATTGCCGATAGGCGGGGATCCGACCTGGATTCCCGCCAATACCAGGCACTGCGTTTGGTATGAATCCTGAGCGGGAACCCCACGCCAATTTTTAAAGAAAAAAACTGCGTGGGTTCCCCCTCCAGGGGCATACCAGGCCCTTGGGTCTGGTCTGGATTTGAAGGGGAACCCTACGCCGAAAAAACGGCGTGGGGGTCCCCCTCAAGATCCAAACCAGACCCTTATCTGAGCACGCAACCTGGCAGGCCGCAGGGGAAGAGGGGGGGACGATAGCGGCCCCCTCCCTCCTGAACCGTACCAGACCACATGCCCTCAACATGGGGGGTTTGGTGCTCTGGGGCAGGGGGGCGACCTGCGGCCCCCCCACCCCAGAGCACCCTGCCCCCATGTTGAGGAGGACAGGGCCTCTTCCCGACAACCCTGGCCGTTGGTTGTCGGGGTCTGCGGGCGGGGGGCTTATCGGAATCCGGGAGCCCCCTTTAATAAGGGGGCCCCCAGATACCGGCCCCCCACACTATGTGAATGAGTATGGGGTACATCGTACATGCGGCCTGGTACGGTTCAGGAGGGAGGGGGGGCCGCTATCGTCCCCCCCTCTTCCCCTGCGGCCTGCCAGGTTGCGTGCTCGGATAAGGGTCTGGTTTGGATCTTGAGGGGGACCCCCACGCCGTTTTTTCGGCGTAGGGTTCCCCTTCAAATCCAGACCAGACCCAAGGGCCTGGTATGCCCCTGGAGGGGGAACCCACGCCGGTTTTTTCTTTAAAAATTGGCGTGGAGTTCCCGCTCAGGATTGAAACGCAGTGCCTGGTATTGGCGGGAATCCGCGTCGGATCCCCGCTCAATACAGTGTCGCGTCTCCTCGCCATTGCAGCGAGCGCGACACGTGTCGCCACCCTGCTGCCGACATCTCGGCACTCCTGTCGCCGAGAATCTCGGCGATTGTAGCGCGATAGAAACACAATATCGGCGGCACCTACTGTATCTTATAAGAATGTTAGTAAGCTACTGTCTTCCCACCAAAGTCAACTGTAGTGAGGACTAGTGAGACTATCAGTTATGCTGAAAGAACATGCCATAAGAGGAACTGATTGGCTGTTCTGCCTTTCGTATTGGTTGACATCTCTGTGTAATGTGCCAATGATGCTCAGATGCTGCTGGTCTAATGTGCAGCAATTACTGTGGCTGCAGCCCTGCCATATAATGAGCTCTTTAAATTAAAGGAGAAGTATGGCCAAAGCTTGTTTGGTCATACTTTTTCTGTGCCCACAGGAGTGTACTTAGTTCTGCATTCTTGTGACCCAGATTCAGCTGACAGCAGGCTAAGGTCCGCTGTCTGCTTATGTCATAGATTTGGCCCAGGCTCTGCAGGGATCTTGACAATAATGTTGGGATTCTCCCATATGCCTGACTAGCAGCTGGCTCAGCGCCCTAGCGCACCGCTGACAGCCTAAACCAACTGCTCCCTCTACAGTCCAGTTGTTCAGTGAACGCTGGAGGGGCAGAGCACAGAGTGGTGACTGCCAGTCGCCTTTCTATGCTCAGAGTGAACCTGAGAACTAATTGATCAGCAGTCTTTGATCACTTAGTTTTCGGTGTAGAGGTGGCGGGAGACAGATGTAGGATTAGATCGTTTTGCTGCATGCACATAGGTGAGTATGAATGTTTAGGAACCGCAAGACAATTGTACACTCAATTCTTTTACCATTGTTTGTTTTTAAGGAACTAGGTATAGTTAGCTAGGTCTGGCTAGCGTTTTTTGGCTTTTTTTCAGTAAAAACACTCCCTATAATGTAAAAATGCCTAAAAGCGCCAAGCGCAGCCAAATGCGGCTAACAGCTTGTTACAGTGTTAAGCAGCATTTAGCAGCGTTTAGGGACGTTTTTGGGCATTTTTAGTTTTTACAACTCATCCTTGAAGCACAGGCTGTCATTTTTTTCTTCTGCCCCTAAACGCTTATGCCTCCAAACGCCTCTGACAGTTTATGTGTGCATGGACACATAGGCTAACATGGAGGGGTGTTTAGAAGCAGTTAAAAAAATGTCAGACGCCCCTAACAGCAGCTGTAAAAATGTCCTGCGTGCATGAGCCCTAAGGGTTCTTAAACCAGAAGCTGGTTTCAGATGGGGCAGAATGTCCAGCTGGTAGAAAGTTAGAAACACAATTGAGCACCATCCGCACCATGGACAGCAGCCAAACTATCCTGTTGCAAATGCACCAATTTGGCTACAATCACCTCAAGCACCTAATAGAACATGGGGAAAATAAGAATAGAACTCTAGCCTTGCCGGTCTGAGAAACAGTCGTTTTCAGCCAAAAGCTCAGGAAGCACTCATAGATTTAGTAGAGTGTGTTCTGTATGGAAGGAATGGCACCTGAGGATAGTCAGGTGTCGGTAACAGCCTGTCAGTGTGGGCTCAGGACAAAGAAGGGAATGGACACAGTGGGGCTGGGAGGGGAAGTCTCGGGCCCCAGACTCCCATCATGCGTTTATTCAGCAGTGGAAGCACCCCCAGTGGAAGTGGGCTGTGCCGGCGGGGGGAGACAAAGGACTGATCATTCCACCGTGAAAGGTTTGCATCCAGGAATAGAGGAGCAGTATTAGCCTGCGCCTGCCCAATGCTCCCAGTGGGTTTTAGCGAGGATGCCTGCCAGTACTCCCAAAAGGCCTTGATTTTTATAGACAAAAAGTATCAGACAATTACGAACAGTTGTAAAAATCACAAATTTTTACAAACTGTCCATTAATTTACAGATGGTTGGTAACCAGGGGCAGCCTGTCCATTAGGGATGCACAAGTGTCCCCTATCCATGTGTTCAGCCCCCAAATCCAAATACAGTGTGCCGGATGCATGGATTCCAATGGGGGGGGGGGTTTGAAGCACATGATTAGAGCCAGAGGCTCTAATAGGCTTTAAAAAAGGGTGATCTCAGGGCGCAGAGCACTGCGCTCCAAGCCCACCCAGTTGTGTGACAATAGCGAATGAATATTCAATATTTTCACACTGAATCGCCTCCCCGCCAATCATGAAGCGGATAATGAGACCTGTTTCCCGATTGGCCAAAATGGCAGGCGATCCTATTGGATACCTAGGAGGAGGAAGAGGGAGGAGAGCATAGCCAGAGGAGAAGACCGACCGACTCACTAGCCTCCACTGTGGCTCACCCGCAGCGGCTCAACCATACGGCACTCCCCGGCTCAGACAGGGAGAAAGGGGAGATCGGAGTGTCATCCCAGGCAGGTAAGGAGGCTGTCCTTCTTGCGCGGGGGGCGCATTCCTCCCATTATTTTCCCCCCAGGGGGGTGGAACAGCCTCGTCTCCCACCGGGAGGGGGGTAGCATTGGTTTGCCGCCCCCCCCCAATTATTGAGCACCAGCTGCCACTGTTGGTAACCTTGACTTAAACCCTTGACCATGGGGTTTATGCTGGTCTGCTGAGTCGGTTCGGCATGGAGCTAGAAATCAGAGCATCAGCACAGGGTCTATCTTGAAGAACAATAGGAAAGTAGAAGCTGAGAGGTAGACTCTCCATCCCGACCACATACAATCAAGAAATGGAGTGGATAAGAAGAAGTGGAATGGAACTGGATAATGATGTACTGTTTGGGGAGACAGAAACTACCCCAAGCAAGACAAAGAACTGGGTCCCAACAGCCTTGTCTTATGCAAACCCTGTGAAGGGTTCCATGCCAGATTATGCCACCAGTTTGAACACTCACCTCACCCAGAGAAGGCTACTTCACTACTTCAGATCCCATGAAGTCACATGGGCAGCAACATCGAAGGCCAAAATAGTGCTGAGTGCCAAAAACTGATCTAGGCACAGCTGCAGGAGAGGATGGGTCTCACAGGCTGCAGGCTCAACTACTTCTCCCTGCCCTCTAGTAGGTTCTAGAATGTAGTGGGCTGGAAGAAGCTGACCCTGGGCCAGAATATTTATGTGGTCTCAGCCCCTGGGGGGAAAATACCAGTAGGTGGCTGAGGAGATTAATAGTTTGAGGCCTCGAGCAACAGGGTTAGCTGAAACTTGCAGAGAGTTCACCGAGGCCCCAGTTCAGTGGGAGCTAGGGGGCCTATTGCAGAGAATTAACCGAGGTCCAAGCTCAGTGGGAGATGGGGGCCTATTTTCCTGGCATTACCTGCTTGAGTCCAGATTGTATAACCTTCCACCAAAGAGGTCTAATGCTTCATTGACAGTCAAACCGCCCAAAACTTCTGGATTTTATTTTGGGAAATTAAACAGAACAGACAACCAAGCCCCATCTAATCACAGATGTCCAGGTCTCTTCCCCGGAACGACTGACTGGTATCTGCTGTTGGGATTTTTTAACCACTTGCCTACTGGGCATTTTTACCCCCTTCCTGCTCAGGCCATTTTTCACCTTTCAGCGCTGACACATTTTGAATGACAATTGCGCGGTCATGCAACACTGTACCTAAATTAATTTTCTATAATTTCTTCACACAAATAGAGCTTTATTTTAGTGGTATTTAATCACCACTGTGTTTTTTATTATTTGCTAAATAAATTAAAAATGACTGAAAAAAAAGTGTGTGAAGAAATAGCTGGTTGTTAAACAGCGGGCTGGGAAGCCGGCCGGCCGTGTCCTTAACAACCATGAGTCATCATCTGTCAGCGGGCTTACCCACTGACAGATTAATGTAAAGATAAAGAATGCCGGCCAATTGCCCGGCAATAGAATAAAAAAAAAAATGGTATGGATTTTAAGGGGAACCCCATGCCAAAAAAAAATGCCACCCCCCAAAAAATCCATACCAGACACTTATCCGATCATGCAGCCTGACAGGTCAGGAAAGGGGGGGGGGGCAAGCAAGCTCCCCCTTCTGAGCCATACCAGGCCACATGCCCTCAAACCGGGGGTGGAGGAGTGGGTATTTTGGGGCAGGTACGGCTCTGCATCCCCCACCACGAAGCACCTTGTCCCCATGTTGATGGGGACAAGGGCCTTTCCCGACAACCCTGGCCTGTGGTTGTAGGGGTCAGTGGGCAGGGGGCTTATCGGAATCTGGAAGCCTCCTTTAACAAGGGGGCCCCCAGATCCTGACTCCCCCTATGTGAATGGGAATAGGGTACATCGACCCATTTCCAGTGTGGCTCCTGGCAGTGGCGGAACTACCAGAGTCGCAGCAGTCGGACTTGCGACTGGGCCCTGGTGTTCCACTATTGTGGGGGGGCCGGCTGACTTCTCTAGTTACGTTCGGGTCGGAACAGGGACACTCACTGCACAGCACAGCGGACCGCCCATACTGTCTCTCCGCCGGTTCTGTCCATTTTATTTGCAGCTGCAGGTTGATGGTGGGGTGTGCAGTCGGGGAGCTGAATCTAGAAGCGTGCCAGCTGTCCCAGTACAGTGATGGGGAGGAGCTGCTGGAGGTTGCGGCCGCTGTGTGAGGAGAACAAATATCCTAACAGATGTACAGTAAGTAGAGACACGTAGAGCGGAGGGAGCGGAGGGAGACACAGAGTAATGCAGGAGGAAACCGAGTGGACAATGACAGCAAGTAAGTGTCTCTGATCCCGTCACCCAGCGCTGCCAATGAAACCAGTCCCCACCACCACCGCTGATTCCATTCCTTCCTCCTCTCCCCCCACCACAGCCACTCATCCCCCCCATCAATGATACTCTTCCCTCCCCCCAGCACTGACACTGATCCCTCCCCCCTAGCACTGACACTGATCCCTCCCCCCTAGCACTGACACTGATCCCTCCCCCCAGCACTGACACTGATCCCTCCCCCCAGCACTGACACTGATCCCAACCCCCCAGCACTGACACTGATCCCTCCCCCCTAGCACTGACACTGATCCCTCCCCCCAGCACTGACACTGATCCCAACCCCCCAGCACTGACACTGATCCCTTCCCCCCAGCACTGACACTGATCCCACCCCCCAGCACTGACACTCATCCCTCCCCCCAGTACTTACACTGATCCCATCCCCCCAGCACGGACACTCATCCCTCCCCCCAGCACTGACACTGATCCCACCACCCCAGCACTGATACTGATCCCATCCCCCCAGCACTGACACTCATCCCACCCCTCGGCACTGAAACTCATCCCTCCCCCAGCACTGACACTCATCCCTCCCCCCAGCACTGATTTTTCAGAGCCATGCAGGACCTCTTTGTCAGGCATGTCTTATCACATGCCTGACAAAGGGGTCCTGCGTGGCTCCGAAAAGTTGCACTACATTGTTTTGTGATGTGAGCTTTCTTGAATAAAAAAACGTTTGGACGAAATTGATGATCCTTGGTGTGCTGGCCAATATCTACATATGATATCTCACCCAAGTCCCACCCCCAACGGGCTCCTAAAATGTAAAAATAAAATAAAAAAAATTGTGAAAAAAAATAAAAATAAAATGGTAACAAATAAAATAACTAAAATAAAAAAATACTGACACCAGTGGCCATACTACCAGGGTCCCTAAGGTTGCACTTGTGACCGAGCTCTGGCATTCCACCACCATGGGTGTGCCCCGGCTGGTGGTCAGGGGGGCCCTTTATGGTTTCTTGCACCCAGGCCCTGAAGGTTCTAATTACGCCTCTGGCTCCTGGGATGTTCTGCCCAACTCAAAGATGGACCCCATGTAGGGTCTATCCACTTCACATGTTATATACCATACCCTTGAATGCAGATACTTAGCTTTTCCTTCCACAATGGCCATTAGAATGCACATTAGAACACAGTGTTGCCACGGCCCATCCAAGAGGAAATAAAACGCACTACTTTGAGGACATTCACAGATAAATTAATAAAAATTAGGAAACATACTTGTCTTGGCAATGCAGCACCACAGCTCCATGGATCCACTTACTTCTTGGAAGGTAGGCTGCAAACAAGGAGAGTACTTCTAAAGAAAATAGCCCTGGCTGTGCAGCTGTATGTGGGGCTAGTTAGCACCAGATTTTTCACCATAAAAGTTGATCTAAAGAAGGCATTCCCTGGCTTATCAGAGCCTTTAGAACTCCAAGGTCAGGGACTGTGCTACAGAAGAGGCTGAATCTGTGCAGAAAGCTACCCATGGTGGCAGTTAAGGGTTTCTTCTGTTCACACTGGCTGTGAGTACCGTGAGGTAAAAAAGGGAATTGGCTGGTGTTTGGCTGTCAACACTTTAAAGCTTTGCACTGTTCCTGTGGACAGAAGTAGGTGGGACTATTACCACATGTATGCTGCCATGTTGGAGCTTGGAAATATATTTTTGCTTGCCATTTTTGCTTGCCATTCATGTAACCCTTAAGAAAGAATTATCTTATAGAGACATCTTACCTATGCAGGACAAAAGTAACAGTGTATCTTCCGAGCCACTGACCTCCATTAAACGTAACTTTCCTGAGCTCCCTTGCCACTCAGGGAGAGTGGGAAAGATTAAAAAGACAACTAAAGGGATTTTGTTATTTTTGCGAACCTGTTATTTTGCACAAACAGGTTCACATTAATGTGCTATTGGCGTTATTTATATGGCTTAATAATCTTGCAGAGCAGTGAGTGTGTGTTTAGAATCTATATTGCTTTATAAAACTGGCATTATTAAAAATATGTTTGGCAAACAAAATGCTTATTGACTGGGTTTGTAAACTATAAAAGGTCACCATTGGAAGACAATTATTTTCCCAGGCCCTTAAAGGTCAATTAATGAGTTAGATCATCATATAGATTTGTATATCCCATGGGGTTATGTTATAGAATGATTTCCCAGCAGTACTTTGTATCTCCTCCACTTCTCATGAGACCATGACAAAGGTGTCACTCTTCCAGCTGTAATTCCCAGTAGTTTGGTTATTCTAATAAAATGGGGAGCATGGCATCCTTATTACTGTGCCTTTTAATGACCAAAGATGGCAAACCGGGTATTCAGGTGGGGATATCTTGTCCATAACTCCCGGAAACATATAAGAAGTAAACATGGGATATTACAAGTCAGCACACTTGTAACGTTAAAATACCAGTTTTTAGTGAACCTAGCACTGTTTTTTTTATTATTTGCTAAATAAATTAAAAATGACTGAAAAAAATAAGAAATAGCTAGTTGCGGGCTGGGAAGCGGAGTTCCACCCAAAAATGGAACTTCCGCTTTTCGGAATCCTCCCCCCATCCGGTGTCACATTTGGCACCTTTCAGGGGGCAGCAGATACCTGTCTAATACAGGTATTTTGCTTCCACTTCTGAGCATAGATACCTGAGACACCCGTGGGTATCTACGCCACTTTCGGCGCCTTCTCCGTCTCCCCCGCTGTCTTCTGGGAGACACACAGGTCCCCAAAGACAGCAGGGACCAGTGGGATTGTGCAGCACGAGTCGCGCATGCGCAGTAGGGAACCAGGAAGTGAAGCTGCAAGTCTTCACTTCCTGGTTCCCTTACCGAAGATGGCGGCGCCTGCACCTGAGAGCCGAGGGATAGATCTGCTTCGGGTGCAGACATCGCGGGCGCCCTGAACAGGCAAGTGTCCTAATTTTAAAAGTTAGCAGCTGCAGTATTTGTAGCTGCTGACTTAAAAAAAAAATAAAAAATTAGGTGGAACTCCGCTTTAACAACCATGAGTCATCATCTGTCAGCGGGCTTCCCTACTGACAGATTAATGTAAAAATAAAGAATGCCGGCAATTGTCTGGCAATATATATATTTTTTTTAAATGGCGTAGGGTCCCATACCAGGCCCATCGGGGTCTGGTTCAGATTTTAAGAAGAACCCCATGCCAAAATAAATTTTAAAAAACGGTATGGGGCCCCCCAAAATCCATACCAGACACTTATACTGGTCAGGACAAGCGAGCCCCCCCTTCTGAGCCATACCAGGCCACATGCCCTCAACCCAGGGGTGGAGGGGTCGGTGCTTTGGGGCAGGTACAGCTCTGCACCCCCCACCCCAAAGCACCATGTCCCCATGTTGATGGGGACAAGGGCCTTTTTCCGACAACCATGGCCTGTGGTTGTCGGGGTCAGTGGGCTTATCGGAATCTGGAAGCCCCCTTTAACAAGGGGGACCCCAGATCCCGACACCCCCTATGTGAATGGGTATAGGGTACATCGTACCCATACCCATTCATCAAAAAAAAGTGTCAAAAGGTAAGAAACAGAGCAAACAAGTCCTTTATTAAAAGAAAAAAAAATAGTGTCCCTCGATGTCCACCACGACACACGATGACCTGAAAAATAGAAAAATGGCAAAAAACGCTTTGCCTCCTAAGAGCCAACCAGCCTCCTTCTGACGTCACGTGACATCAGACGGGGGTGGTGCCATTGGGTGATGTAACTAGGTGACTAAGTGACCCCTCCTCTTGTCTATATAAGAGCTGTCAAAGCGAAGAGAGGGCAGTCGGAGGGTAGCCTCCTAGGAGGCAAAGCGTTTTTTTACATTTTTTTTTTTCGGGTCGACAGGCAACGTGATGGACATCGTGGGACACATTTTTTTTCTTTTCTTTAAATACAGGACTTGTCAAAAACAGTTTTCTGTGTTTCTTATGCCCCGTACACATGATCGGTTTTCCTGTTGGAGAAAGTCTGATGAGAGCTTTTGGTCGGGAATCCCGAACGTGTGTTTGCTCCATCAGACTTTTTCCAATGGAAAAACTGCTGGAAAAAGATAGAGAGCAGAATCTCTTTTTTCCCGTCAAGAAAAAAACTGATCGGAATTTCCGATCGTGTGTACAATCCCGACGCGCTAAATTTGTTGGACGGATTTTGTTGGACGGACTGTCATGATCGGCTGTCGAAAGCTGTGTACTAACGATCAGATTATCGAACGATCTATCTGAAAGCGATTTTTATCATCCGATAATCGGAAGGTGTGTACAAGGCATAGCTGTGCAAGAGCAGCTCAGTTTACATTCTGACACAGAACCTGTGTGCCGGGATGACTATACTCCTGCGCATGCACAGGAGTGACATAATTTTGTGTCAGCCATTGAAGACTACCTGGGACCCAGGAACAGCTGGGAAGGTACCCGCGCTGGGGTGGAACGTCAGACCATTGAAGGATAGGTAAGTATCAGAGATTAGCTCCGCTTTAAGAAAAAAAAACTGTTTGCCACCCGCCCACAGTAGTTTGACTGCAGGTGAGTGACACAGACAGGCCAGGCAACGTACCTGTACATTGCCGCCTGTCTTCCGGATTCAAGGTTTGGACACAGCACGAGTTTTGCAGCATATTTCAGCCAATGGTTTTGGCTTAAATCAGCTTATGAGCTGTGTCCAATCGCAGATAGAGTTCTGTGTTTACAAAAACACAGAACTCTGTGTGCATAGTTACATAGTTACACAGCTACATAGTAGGCGAAGTTCAAAAAAGACACAAGTCCATCAAGTCCAACCTATGTGAGTGATTTTTTGTCATAATTAGGAACATAGGAACAGAGATCTGGCTGTTTCTTGCAGAGTGAAAAACTAAAAGCAGCACAAATTACGCTTGTTAGACACATGGTTAACCACTTACAGCCCTGAAGATTTTCCCCCTTAATGACCAGGCCATTTTTTTGCAATACGGCACTGCATCGCTTTAACTGACAATTGCCTGGTCGTGCAATGCTGTACCCAAACAAAATTGACTTTAATTTTCCACACAAATAGGGCTTTCTTTTAGTGGTATTTTATCACCTCCTTGTTTTTTATTTTTTGCGCTTTAAACAAAAAAAGAGTGACAATTTTGAAAAAAAAACTATATTTTTTACTTTTTGCTATAATAAATATCCCCCAAAAAATGAAAAAAACAAATTTCTTCATCAGTTTAGGTAAATATGTATTCTTCTACATATTTTTGGTTAAAAAAAAATTGCAATAGGCACATATTGATTGGTTTGTGCAAAAGTTATAGCATCTACAAAATAGGGGATAGATTTATGGCATTTTTAATATATATATTTTTTTACTAGTAATGGCGGTGATCTGCGATTTTTTGTGGGACTGCAACATTGGACATATCGGACACTTTTGACACTTTTTTGGGGACCATTGACATTTATACAGCAATCAGAGCTAAAAATAGCCACTGATTACTGTATTAATGTCACTGGCAGGGTAGGGGTTAACACTACGGGGCGATCAAGGGTTTAACTGTGTTCTCTGGGAGGTGTTTCTAACTGTAATGGGGCTGGGCTGACTGGAGGAGGAGAAAGATCGCTGTTCCTATTTACTAGGAACAGCAGATCTCTCTTTAACGCACCTGTCAGAACGGGGATCTGTCTGTTTACATTACCAGATCCCTGTTCTGGCTCTCGTTCCTGCGATCGCGGGTGGTCGGCGGACATCGCGGCCACCAGGCATCAGTGACGTTAGTAACTGAGTTAGAATAAATAGAGTTACTTAACGCAGTTACTTTAGAGGGTAATGAGTAATCTAACTAATTACTCTTCCCCTCATGGTAACGCAGTTACCATTACTTGGGCGGCGTTACCCCAATTACATCTACCGCCACTAGATGGCAGTAGTGTAATTCCTCCTCTCCTCTATGACCGGGTCTCTCTCATGTCACAGCACTGACGGCAGTCACGCTGCTCCCCGCGGCCCCTCCTCTCTTCTCGTCTATCCCCATTTGCTTGTGACATCATCTGAGATGGACGAGAAGAGAGGAGGGGCCGCCGGGGAGTAGCGTGACTGCCGTCAGTGCCGTGACATGAGAGAGAACTTATTACACATGCTTCCTGCGCTACTCTGCATGGCTGGTAAACAATGTGCTATGTGCCCTGCCCTGATGTGCTATGTGCCCCGCCCTGATGTGCTATGTGCCACATGTCCTGATGTGCCCTCATGTGCCCTGATGTGCTATGTGCCCTGATGTGCTATGTGCCCCATGCCCTGATGTGCTATGTGCCCCATGTCCTGATGTGCCCTCATGTGCTATGTGCCCTGTGCCCCATGCCCTGATGTGCCCTGATGTGCTATGTGCCCGATGCCCTGATGTGCTATGTGCCCTGATGTGCTATGTGCCCCATGCCCTGATGTGCTATGTGCCCTCAAAAAAAATAGTCAGTTACTTTGCTGAGTAACTAATTACTTTTTCAATGTAGTAACTGAGTTACTAACGCAATTACTTTTTGGGAGAAGTAATTTGTAACTGTAACTAATTACCTTTTTAAAGTAAGATGACCAACACTGCCGGGCATGCACATCGGGTCCCCTGCCATACAGCATGCGTGCCTGCTACGGCTCCTTAAAGGAGCCGACTTACACCTACAGTACGGCGATTTGCAGGAACGTGCCGACCTGTATAACGACGGCGGCTTGTCGGCAAGTGGTTAACCACTTGATTGCACCTAGAAGATGTTAACCCCTTCCCAGCCAGTGTTATAAGTACAGTGTCAGTGTACAGTATTATCACTAATCACTGTATTAGTGTCACTATGACATCTGTGACCCTCCCAAATAGTGTCTGTTAGTGCCAGATTTCCCACCACCCTTTCACATTCACGCTAGGAGTCGCTGATCACCAACATTACACTATAGCATGTATAGCTGCGTAAATTCCAGTATATATTCCATAGTTTGTAGACGCTATAAAATTTTTGCATAAACCAATTAATATACACTATACACTAATTGAGATGTCTTTTTACCAAAAACATGTAGCAGAATACATTTTGGCCTAAATTTATGAAGAAATTCAATTTTTTTATTGGATATGTTTTATAAAAGAAAGTGGAAAATATGTTTTTTTTTTTTTTCTTAAAATTGTTTATTTTTTTGTTTACAGTGGAACCTCGGATTGCGAGTAACGCAGTTAACGAGTGTTTCGCAATACAAGCACTGTATTTTTAAAAATCTTGACTCTTGCGAGTGTTGTCTCACGAAACGAGCAGGATTCAAGCCACAGCAGTGTGTAGTACAGCGTTTGGCCTGAGGTGGGGGGGGGGGGCGCCGGAGCCGAGCGGAGCCATTTGAAGCCGTTCGTAAATGCTTGGAAAACCTCGGAAATACTCAGTTCCCGAGCCTTTCCGAGGTTTTCTGAGTTCAGCCAAGCTGTCCTCGGGCCTTTCCGATCATTTCCAAGGCTCTCCGGTGTCCCCCCACCTCTAGCCACATGCGGTAATGCATGCCATTGAAGTCAATGCGGAACAAATTATTTTCGTTTCCATTGACTTCTATGGGGAAACTCGCTTTGATATGCGAGTACTTTGAATTACGAGCATTCTCCAGGAACGGATTATGCTCGTAATCTGAGGTTCCACTGTATATAATAAAAAATAAAAAAACAACAAAAAAAAGCTCTATTTGTGTGAAAAAATTCTATACATTTCACTTGCGTACAGTGCTGCATGACAGCGCAATTGCCAGTTAAAGTCACGCATTGCTGAATAGAAAAATTCCCTGGTCATGAAGGTGTAAACCCTTCCAAAGGCCACGTGGTTAAGGAGGCATTGTTACCTTGCCCATATACAACAACGTGACAGTGCTTCTGAAAATGGTCCCCTACTGCCTTATATTCAGCTTGTATGGCCTCCATCACCGCTCTTTCCTCTTGCAGCTGACATAGAAATAAATGGTGTTAGGGGGAAAGTAATGACATCACTCCCTTGATCATATGACAGTACTTGGGCCTAACGATTGGCTGCTAGGCTTGAGCACCATCAGAGAGGAGAAGGACACATGCTCCCCCATAACAGAGAGTGCCAGGTAGACTTGCTGGCATAGAAAGAGAAGGAAGCAGTGGGGAAGTGCTGGGGTATAAGGGGATCAGTGGCCTTTTTTTTTGCATGGACAAGGTGACAGTGTCCCTTTAAGCAGACTGTAGCTTGACCTCAGAAATGCTAATTTTCATGAAAAACTCTGATTCCGTGTACACACGATCAGTTTTACCGATGAAAACAGTCTGATGGACTTTTCTTATCGGACAAACCGATCGTGTATGGGCCCCATCGTTTTTATTTTCCATCGGTGAGAAAAAATAGAACATGTTTTAAATTTATCCGATGGGAAAAAAAACGATAGCAAATTCCTATCGTCTGTGTGGAACTCCATCGGACAAAAAACCCACGCATGCTCAGAATCAAGTCGACGCATGCTCAGAAGCATTGAGGCCTCATGCCCACGGGCGTTTTTTCAGCCGCGTTTTTGAGCGTTTTTTACAGCTTAAAAACGCCTGTTCATGTTAGTCTATAGCTTCATGCCCACCTAGGCGTTTTTGAGCTGTAAAGAGCATAGGCGTTTGTAAGCTGTAAAAAAAACCCAGGGCCAGTGCGTTCCTCAGCGTCAGAATTAGGCAGAAAAAAACGCGAGCGTCAAAAAACGCGCAAAAACGCGCACTAACGCGCACTAACGCGCAAAAGACGCGCACTAACGCGCGGTCGCGTTTTTAGCTCTGACGTTTTTTTTTTTTGTTTTTTTTCAAAAAAAAATAAAAAAATAAAAAAATATTTACAATAACATGGACAGGCGTTTTTAAGCTGCAAAAAACGCAGCTGTAAAAACGCCAGTGGGCATGAGGCCTGAACTTCATTTTTCTCGGCTTGTCGGAGTGTTTTACGTCACGGCGTTTGGGACGGTCAGATTTTTGACTGATGGTGTGTAGGCAAGACTGATGGAAGTCAGCTTCATCGGATTTCCGATGGAAAAATCCATCGGATTAGAATCCATAGGAAATCCGATCGTGTGTACAGGGCTTCACAAATGGTTTTTGCTTTTTAGCACTGATTACATCATTCACAGCTTTCAGTAATTTCTTACCATAGACTTGATGTCTCTCAGCTTCTGTGTTTTATCATGAATAATCTACGAGCAGCAAATGTGCATACTGTGTGTATTAAAATCACTTTTGTAAATGAACAGATGATTAAATATTCATGCAAATCTGCATAACTTTCTGGAGAGCAAAATTGTTCAAAAACATGTTGTTATTGAAACAATATATTTAACTGTCTTGGGTTATAATATTGATTCATTTTTACCCCATATTTAAATACTGAGAGCACTCAGTGATGGTTATGTAGTAGTAAAGTAAAAGTTATGTATATAATAAAAAACAGTGGCTGCTATAGCAATAGCCTTATAAGAGAACAAATGAGCTAGCGGCCCCTTTGTTTTCACTAGCAGTTATCATCAATAACCAACCAATAAACCCCCTCCTCTTCTTCTACCCCTCAGAAATATACAAAACAGATCTTTGAAGTTTCTCTTGTGTCCAATGACAAATGTTCTCATTTGCTAGTTGCTATAAAAAATCGATCTACAAATATCTGCTACAACCTGCGATTGACTATGGAGTCACCTTACCATATTGCTATGTTGTGTGAAAATCACATTCCTGCAATATCCTTGCAGTCGGAAGGCTTTGCCAGTTATATGTTTGATTAACATATATGGAGCAACTTTGGGAAAAATGCCAGGATTTTTTTTTTCTAATGTTCCCTCCTTCCTTGTTTCAAAGTGATGGAGAAAAAGAACTATCATATATTTTAATAATGACTAAATGGCATTACTAAGTGCTTGTATGCTAATGATTAGGGATGAGCCGAACACCCCCCGGTTCGGTTCGCACCAGAACCTGCGAACGGACCGAAAGTTCGCACAAACTTTAGAACCCTATTAAATACAATGGACGCGAACGTTCAAAATCAAAAGTGCTAATTTTAACGGCTAATATGCAAGTTATTGTCCTAAAAAAGGTTTGGGGACCCGGGTCCTGCCCCAGGGGACATGTATCAATGCAAAAAAAAAGATTTAAAAAAGGCTGTTTTTCCGGGAGCAGTGATTTTAATGATGCATAAAGTAAAAAAAAAAGTGAAATATTCTTTTAAATATCGTACCTGGGGGGTGTCTAAAGTATACAAAACAAAAATAGTGTAGCGCTAAAACTAAATAAGGACTGCACTGGAAGTGCAGTAATCAAAAATGACACATATGTTAAATTATACAAACATCTTACAGGACACAGTGAAGAAATGAAATGAAAATTATTCCAAAAAGTCCTCAGTGATGTAAGTGATATAATATGAAAGTCACAATAAAACTAAGTACTTTAGTGTTAACCCAATAAATGCTGATGAAGTTGGATTGGTGAAGATCAAAATCAAAATCAAAATCAAAATAGTGGTGCTCCTAGAATAAACTGGACACAAAACAAGTGCTTTCAGAGTGACCGTCACCATACAATAGCAGAAGAGGCTTACCAAAAGGCGTGGACCCCAAAAAACTTACGTTCAAAGGCATCTTTGGCATCCAAATGGCGATGGAACTTGCAGAAAATGCCCAATAATGGCCGGGTGTTGATTTCAGGTAAGTTATGGAGAGTGGAAGGAAAGAAAAAGGCACATAGCGTAATCCCGTATAAAAGAGTAATTTAATGTAGGTAAGAACACTTACATTTAAAAAGATGTAACAGCGCTTCATCAAATAGTTAGTGGGCATTTTCTGCAAGTTCCATCGCCATTTGGATGCCAAAGATGTTTTCTCCACCCTCTGTATTTGATTGATGTCTGAGGTCCCTGTTTAATCACAGTTGGTGATTCGCTGTCCACAGTGGCTTACCCATGCTTGGTTGACCCTTTGAACGTAAGTTTTTTGGGGTCCACGCCTTTTGGTAAACCTCTTCTACTATTGTATGGTGACGGTCACTCTGAAAGCACTTGTTTTGTGTCCAGTTTATTCTAGGAACACCACTATTTTGATTTTGATTTTGATCTTCACCAATCCAACTTCACCAGCATTTATTGGGTTTACACTAAAGAACTTAGTTTTATTGTGACTTTCATATTATATCACTTACATCACTGAGGACTTTTTGGAATAATTTTCATTTCATTTCTTCACTGTGTCCTGTAAGATGTTTGTATAATTTAACATATGTGTCATTTTTGATTACTGCACTTCCAGTGCAGTCCTTATTTAGTTTTAGCGCTACACTATTTTTGTTTTGTTTGTTTTTCACCATTTTTCAATTGGTTGTGTGAGCGGCTTCACCATAAGGCAGCGCGGAATTTTTTGTATCCATTTCCAGGGTGTCTAAAGTATGCCTGTGAAGTGGCACGTGTTTCCCGTGTTTAGAACTGTCCCTGCACAAAATGACATTTCTAAAGAAAAAAAAGTATTTTAAAACTGCTTGCGGCTTTAATATAATGTATGGTCCCAGCAATATGGATGAAAATCATTGAGAAAAATGGTATGGGTACCCCCCCCCCACCCCCAGCCCACTACCAGCCCCTTTGGGTCTTGTATGGATATTAAGGGGAACCCCGCACCCAAAGTAAACAAAGGCCCTATATACTCTGAACAGCGGTATACAGGCGGTGAAAACAAGACAGGGACTGTAGGTTTGTTCTTAACTAGAATCTGTTTGTAATTTGGAACAGGTAAATTTTTTAAGTGTAGCTCCAGCCAAAAAATCAATTTTTAAGCTTTTTGGAAAACATAGGGAAGGGTTATCACCTCTGTAACGTTTGTTTTGCTGTCTGTGCACCTGTTCAGAAGATTTCACCTCACTTTCCGTCCCAATGACAAATGTTTTTTTGAAAATTTGGGGTTTTTAGTGAAACAAGGATTGGTGATAAAGCATCAGTGGAGAGGAGACACCTTTTTCCCATATTAACTCTTACAGGAGAGAATTTCCCTTCCTATGGGTAGATTTCCTCTCACTTCCTGTTGTCTCCTTCTGTTTGCAAGTAGGAGTCGTTTGTAAGTTGGATGTTTGAAAGTAGGGGCCTGCCGTATATACTCTGCAGAAATTTGTCCCTTAGATGTTGGTGTTGCCACAACACTGTAAGCTCTCACAGTTACTCTTGGTGGGCGCTGGAATGCCCTGCTGTGAACTATTATATCAAGAATTGTAATTACATGCCATTGTTGAACAGTGGTAGGAAAAATTGGGCCTTTGGTGGTGGTGGTGGTGCTGGTGCCACAACACTGTAAGTCCTCACAGTTACTCTTGGTGGGCGCAGGAATGGGCCCAGCTGTGAAATATTAGATCAAGAATTGTAATCACATGCCCCTGTTGAACAGGGGCAGAAAAATTGGGCCTTTGTTGGTGGTGGTGGTGGTGGTGGTGTTGCCACAACACTGTAAGCCCTCACAGTTACTCTTGGTGGGCGCAGGAATGGGCCCTGCTGTGAATTATTAGATCAAGAATTGTAATCACATGCCCTTGTTGAACAGGGGCATACAAATTGTGCCTTAGGCACTGGTGCCACAACACCTCAACCCCTCACAGATACTGTACTTGGAGCGCAGCAATGAGCCCTGTTGCAAAGTATTGCATCAAAAATTGTAATTACACGCCCCTGTTAAACAGGGGCAGAAAAATTGCGCCTTAGGCACTGGTGCTGGTGCCACAACACTGCAACCCCTCACAGATCCTGTAGTTGGAGCACAGCAGTGAGCCCTGCTGCAAAGCATTGCATAAAATTGTAAATACACGCCCCTGTTAAACAGGGGCTGAAAAATTGGGCCTTAGGCACTGGTGTTGGTGCCACAACACTGCAACCCCTCACAGATACTGTAGTTGGAGCACAGCAATGAGCCCTGCTGCAAAGCATTGCATCAAAAATTGTAAATACACGCTCCTGTTAAACAGGGGCTGAAAAATTGGGCCTTAGCCACTGGTGGCGGTGCCCAGAACCAAAAATGTTCTTTCAAGCTATCAGCATGATTATTGAGGAGGAAGAGGATAGTCACTCAGCATAACAGGATAGTCACTCAGCATCAGCATAGGCAGTCTTGAAGGGATCTGACATTTCCAAAAAAAAATATTTGGTTACATCAGCATCAGGTGCTTGGTAGCTGGTGGTGATCCAAGACTGATTCATTTTTATGAAGGTCAGTCGATCGACCAAGTCTGTGGACAGGCGCACCCTGTGATCGGTTACAAAGCCTCCAGCAGCACTGAATGTGCGTTCCGAATGAACGCTGGATGCAGGACAAGCCAGTACCTCAATTGCATACTGTGCAAGCTCTGGCCAGTGATCCATCCTCAAGACTAGTGATGAGCCGAACACCCCCGGGTTCGGTTCGCACCAGAACCCGGGAACGGACCGAACGTTCGTACGAACATTAGAACCCTATTAAATACAATGGATGCGAACGTTCAAATTCTAAAGTGCTAATTATAACGACTATTATGCATGTTATTGTCCTAAAAAGGGTTTGGGAACCCGGGTTCTGCACCAGGGGACATGTATCAATGCAAAAAGAAGTTTTAAAAACGGTAGTTTTTCGGGAGCAGTCATTTTAATGATGCATAAAGTGAAAAAAAAAAGTCAAATATTCCTTTAAATATCGTACATGGGGGGTGTCTAAAGTATGCCTGTGAAGTGCCACGTGTTTCCCGTGTTTAGAACTGTCCCTGCACAAAATAACAATTCTAAAGGAAAAAAAAAACATTTAAAACTGCTTGCGGCTTTAATGTAATGTCTGGTCCCGGTAATATGGATGAAAATCTTTAAGAAAAATGGCATAGCTACCCCATGACCCCCCCCCCCCCCTACCCCAGCCCATTACCAGCCCCTTTGGGTCTTGTATGGATATTAAGGGGAACACCGCACACAAAATAAAAAAGGCCCTATATACTCTGAACAGCCGTATACAGGCGGTGCATACAAGACAGGGACTGTAGGTTTGTTCTTATGTAGAATGTGTTTGTAATTTTGAACAGGTACATTGTTTAAGTGTAGCTCCAGCCCAAAAATCTATTTTTAAACTTTTTGGAAAACATAGGTAAGGGTTATCACCCCTGTAACATTTGTTTTGCTGTCTGTGCCCCTGTTCAGAACATTTCACCTCACTTTCCGTCCCAATGACAACTGTTTTTGAAATGTGGTGTTTTTCTTGAAACAAGGATTGGTGATAAAGCATCAGTACAGAGGAGACACCTTTCTCCCATATTAATTCTTACAGGAGAGAATTTTCCTTCCTAGGGGTAGATTTCCTCTCACTTCCTGTTGTCTTCTTGCGTTTGCAAGTAGGAGTCGTTTGTAAGTTGGATGTTTGAAAGTAGGGACCTGCCGTATATACTCTGCAGAAATAGGCCCCTTAGTTGTTGGTGTTGGCACAACACTGTAAGCACTCACAGTTACTCTTGGTTGGTGCTGGAACGCCCTGCTGTCAACTATTATATCAGGAATTGTAATTACATATAATTGTTGAACAGTGGTAGTAAAAATTGGGCCTTTGATGGTGGTGCTGGTGCCACAACACTGTAAGCCCTGACAGTTACTCTTGGTGGGTGCAGCAATGGGCCCTGCTGTGAATTATTAGATCAAGAATTGTAATTGCATGCCCCTGTTGAACAGGGGCTGAAAAATTGGGCCTTTCGTGGTGGTGGTGGTGTTGCCACAACACTGTAAGCCCTCAGAGTTACTCTTGGTGGGTGCAGGAATGGGCCCTGCTGTGAATTATTAGATCAAGAATTGTAATTACATGCCCCTTTTGAACAGGGGCTGAAAAATTGGGCCTTTCGTGGTGGTGGTGGTGGTGGCGTTGCCACAACACTGTAAGCCCTCAGAGTTACTCTTGGTGGGTGCAGCAATGGGCCCTGCTGTGAATTATTAGATCAAGAATTGTAATTACATGCCCCTGTTGAACAGGGGCTGAAAAATTGGGCCTTAGGCACTGGTGGCACAACACTGCAACCCCTCACAGATACTGTACTTGGAGCACAGCAATGAGCCCTGTTGCAAAGTATTGCTTCAAAAATTGTAATGACACGCCCCTGTTAAACAGGGGCTGAAAAATTGGGCCTTAGGCACTGGTGGCACAACACTCCAACCCCTCACAGATACTGTACTTGGAGCACAGCAATGAGCCCTGTTGCAAAGTATTGCTTCAAAAATTGTAATGACACGCCCCTGTTAAACAGGGGCTGAAAAATTGGGCCTTAGGCACTGGTGGCACAACACTCCAACCCCTCACAGATACTGTACTTGGAGCACAGCAATGAGCCCTGTTGCAAAGTATTGCTTCAAAAATTTTAATTACACGCCCCTGTTAAACAGGGGCTGAAAAATTGGGCCTTAGCCACTGGTGGCGGCACCCATA
Source organism: Rana muscosa (assembly GCA_029206835.1). Taxonomy (NCBI): domain Eukaryota; kingdom Metazoa; phylum Chordata; class Amphibia; order Anura; family Ranidae; genus Rana; species Rana muscosa. The sequence continues at coordinate 153,748,496 of CM055120.1, forward strand.
AACAAAAATGATCTTCCAAGCTATCATCATCAATCGTATCATTGAGGACTCGGAGGAGGAGGATAGCCAGTCAACATAACAGCACAGGCACTCAGCATCAGCATCAGTCTTGAAGGGATGTGACATGTTAAAATCAATTAGTCTGTTATATCAGCATCAGGTGTGTGGTAGCTGGTGGTGATCCAAGACTGGTTCATCTTGATGAAAGTCAGTCGATCAACCGAGTCGGTGGACAGGCGCACCCTGTGATCCGTGACAAATCCTCCAGCAGCACTGAATGTGCGTTCCGAAAGAACGCTGGATGCAGGACAGGCCAGTAGCTCAATTGCATACTGTGCAAGCTCTGGCCAGTGATCCATCCTCAAGACACAGTAAGCCAGAGGATTTTCGGTGGGGAAGGTGTCCAAGTCTGACCTTGCCCCTAGATATTCCTGCACCATGTTTATCAGACGCTGGCGATGGTTGCTGGAACCGATCATACTTTGGGGCTGCGGACTAAAGAATTGTCTGAACGCATCGGTCAGACGGCCACCTTCCCCACCGCTCCTTCTTTGACTGGCCGAAGCCTCAGCAACTCGTTGTCCAGGACCAGGAGTTTGTAACCTCCCAGTCTCTGGGAACGCGTTGCACAGACCTTTCTGCAAGGCCTCCCGGAGTTGTCTCATCCTCTGCTCCCTCTGCGACGGTAACATAAGGTCCGCAACCTTACCCTTGTACCGTGGATCAAGGAGAGTGGCCAGCCAGTAATGGTCCCTCTCCTTGATCCGAAGAATACGAGGATCCTTCCGCAGACTTTGCAGGATCAGGGAGGCCATGCAGCGTAGGTTAGCTGAGGCATTCGGTCCGGAGTCCTCTGGGTCACTAAGGACGACATGATCCACAGCCACCTCCTCCCAGCCACTTACAAGTCCACTGGTTTCTTGGGACTGTAAATCATCCCTAAAAGACTGCTGCTGATGATGCTGAGTGCCAGCCTCCACCTCCATGCTAACACAATCCTCCTCCTCCTCCTCCTCTTCCTGTGCGATGGGTGGGACAGAAGGAACACTGTCTGGGTAAAGGGGGCCTTGAGAGGCAAGGAAGTCCTCCTCTTCCTGCCTCTGTTCTGCCTCAAGTGCCCTGTCCATTATTCCACGCAGCGTGTGCTCCAACAGGTGGACAAGAGGTACAGTGTCACTGATGCATGCACTGTGTGAGGGGGTTAGCTCGGCAGCGGGTGTGTGTGACCCCCGGGATGGGCTCCCCACACAAAACAGGCCCAGCAAACGGAGGTTGTGGTTTTCAAAATCAAAAAAAGGATGCGGTTTATTTTCTATTTACAGTGACAAAACACAGCAAAGCAAAAGAAACATAACCAAAATAAATCCTGGTCAAGTTGACCTCTGACTAAACATACAGGTTTCCTAACTAACAACTGGGATCAGCCTAGTGCTGTCCTAGTCCCTAAGTCCCTGGTTTAGTAAAAGTCCAAACAAATAGCCACACAGGCTTTGCCTCACCGCACAGGGGTTCACTCTCCCTAGACAGTCCACACAGGTCTGGTTCCAGGCATGAGCTAACATCTAATGAAGCTGGGAGTTCTTATAGAGGCCTAAATGAGCTGACAAGCTTCAGCTGGCCTCATCAACTCCCTGTCTGTACGACGCCCAGCCCTCTCCCTAGAGGTATGAGTCATCCATGAGCCCACTAGCCTTATACAACTCTCCACCTAGTTGTATAAGTCGGCGTAAAGCCTGAATCTGGGCGAAATATATCTACCCCCCTGGATGCAACCAGGTGACTTTACCTTCCTGCTGTCACATACCCCCCCTCTTGTTTTAACCTCGGGGTTGGAACACCAGCAATCAGGCATTCATGTACTCGAGACAAAGCATCCACATTCCCCATTTGAACGCCAGGGCGATGCTTTACTGTGAAGTTGAATTCCTGGAGGGCCAGGAACCACCTATTCACTCTTCTATTTGTTTCCTTGTTTTGAGCCATCCACTTTAACGGAGCGTGATCCGTAACCATGTCAAAGTGCCTACCTAGCAGGTAGTACCGAAGGGAATCTAGAGCCCACTTCACCGCTAAACACTCCTTTTCAACGGTGGCGTAATTTACCTCATGGGACTTCAACTTCCTGCTGAGGTAAATGACTGGGTGCTCTTCCCCGTTCCAGACCTGGGACAATACTGCTCCTAACCCCACATCTGACGCATCACTTTGTACGACAAAGTCTTTAGAGAAGTCGGGTGAGTACAACACTGGCTGGCTACATAAGGCTTGTTTCAAGAACTGGAATGCTGCCTCAGCCTCGGGGGTCCATTTAATCATGACCGACCCTTTCCCCTTCGTCAGGTTGGTTAGGGGCACAGCCTTAGAAGCAAAGTGGGGAATGAATCGCCGATAATACCCAGCCATTCCCAGAAAGGCTCGTACCTGCTTCTTGCTGTTGGGACGTGGCCAACTCTGGATGGCCTCGACTTTGTTGAGTTGGGGTTTTATTACTCCCCTCCCAATGGTGTACCCAAGATATTTGGCCTCCTCCTGCCCAATGGTACACTTCTTGGGGTTAGCCGTAAACCCTGCTTCCCGAACAGAGTCCAGGACTGCTTGCACTTTTGGCAGATGTGAGGCCCAATCTGTGCTATGGACAATTACGTCATCCAGGTAAGCCGCAGCATACTTCCGATGGGGCCTCAGCATCTGGTCCATTTTCCGCTGGAATGTGGCCGGCGCATTCTGTAACCCGAACGGCATTCTTTTATATTGGAACGCCCCGTCTGGGGTTACAAATGCGGTTTTCTCTTTGGCCGACTTGGCCAGGGGGATTTGCCAATACCCTTTTGTGAGGTCAAGAGTCGTCATGTATCGGGCTGTTCCCAGCCGGTCGATCAACTCATCTATACGTGGCATGGGGTAGGTGTCAAATTTTGTAACTTTGTTCAGCTGACGAAAATCGTTACAAAATCGCCAGCTCCCATCCGGTTTAGGCACCAACACGATGGGACTAGACCAATCACTTTGGGACTCCTCTATCACCCCTAAGTTCAGCATTTTCTGTACTTCCTCCCGTATTGCCTCCCGTAGAGCCTCTGGGATCCGATAGGGTTTTAACTTCACCCTTTCACCGGGCGGGGTAATGATGTCATGCTCTACCCCAGATGTTTGTCCCGGCAGCTCAGAGAATACCTCCTTGTTGCGAAGCACAAACTCCTTAACCTCCTGTTGTTGGGGTTGTGACAAGGTGGCTGCTATTCCAACCTCAGGAATCACGCAACCAGTTTGAGCTGGTGACCAAGTGTCTGCGACTAGGGACTCTCTATCCCTCCAGGCTTTCAACAGATTAACGTGATAGATCTGTTCGGGCTTTCGCCTTCCTGGTTGTCTGACCTTGTAATTCACTTCGCTCACTTTTTCCATTATCTCGTAGGGGCCTTGCCATTTGGCAAGGAATTTACTTTCAACCGTAGGGACAAGTACCAATATCCTATCCCCCGGGGAAAAGGTACGGGTCTTGGCTCCACGGTTGTACACTCTCTGCTGTGCCAACTGCGCTTGGGCCAAATGTTCCTTCACGATGGGCATTACCTGTGCAATTCGATCTTGCATCAGGGCGACATGCTCAATCACACTCCTGTGGGGAGAACTCTCACTTTCCCAAGTTTCCTTGGCAATATCCAACAGCCCTCTTGGGTGTCTCCCATACAGTAACTCAAAGGGGGAGAATCCCGTAGAGGATTGGGGCACCTCCCTAATAGCAAACATCAAATAAGGAAGTAAACAGCCCCAATCCTTTCCATCTCTATCCACCACTTTCTTCAACATTTGTTTTAGGGTTTTGTTGAATCTTTCAACCAGCCCATCGGTTTGGGGGTGATACACAGACGTACGCAATTGCGTCACTTTGAACAATTTACACAGCTCTTTCATAACCCGGGACATAAAGGGTGTACCTTGGTCCGTAAGCAGTTCTTTACAAATACCCACCCGGCTAAAAACAAGAGATAGCTCTTTGGCTATGGTTTTGGCCGAGGTATTTCGGAGAGGGATCGCTTCTGGATAACGGGTGGCATAGTCCATTATAACTAATATGTACTGGTGCCCCCTAGCGGACTTGATTATAGGACCTACCAAATCCATGGCGATCCTCTCAAACGGGACCTCAATGATGGGTAGAGGGACCAGCGGGCTACGGAAATGTGGCATCGGGGCCAACCTCTGACACACAGGGCAGGAGGAACAATAATTTTCTACGTCCTTCATCACCCCCGGCCAATAGAATCTCTGTAATACCCTCTCTCGGGTTTTCTCTGTCCCCAGATGACCTCCAAGAATGTGCCCATGGGCCAACTCCAACACCAACTTCCTGTAAGGTTTGGGCACCACAAGCTGCTCAACGGTTTCTTCTGCCCTTTTTGCCACCCGATACAGTAGGTCCTTCTCTACGCTGAAGTATGGGTAAGTGCAGGTATTATCTGGGTTCACTAACTCACCATCTATTTTCACTACGTTTTCCCGTGCCTTTATTAGGGCGGGGTCTTTCAACTGTTCTGTGGCAAAGTTTTCCCTGTGAACCTCAAGATCAGAAAACTCCACAGACGGTAGGTTTTCGTCTGAGGAGGTGGGCTCCTCTCCAGTTTCTTGAGTCTCCCCTGCCAATACTGATAAGGGAAATTCCGGAGAGTCCTCACCACTCTCAGGGGAGTTCTGGCTATCACATTCCTGGTACATAGGGGCACCAGTGAGGGGCTCAGGATCATCCCACAGTTCCCAGAACTTCGGAAAATCCCTTCCCACAATGGCGTCATGCGGTAACTGAGATACTAAGCCCACTGGATGAGAGAGGGTACCTTTGGGGGTCTCGAAACACACTGTAGTCACTGGATACTCTCGGGTGTCCCCATGCACACAAATAACAGCTACCTTGCTATTCCCAGAGACCTCTGTTTTAACTAACTCAGCCTTTATCAGGGTCACAAGGCTACCTGAATCCAGCAATACCACAACATTTCTACCATTAACACACATTTTGCATAAATGTTTCTCAGTTCCTCGAATGGCAGTGCATGCGACTGTCGCACACAGCGACTGACGTCTGCCCGTCAGAAAGTCACACTGCATGGGTTCCTCCACAACCGGGCAATTGGCTGCAATATGTCCCGCTTGCCGGCAGCGGTAGCAAACGATCCTTCTTGCCGCCTCTTGAGCCGCTGATTTCCCAGGCTGTTCTCGCCAAACTTGGGGTAGAGCTCCCACCCTCTCACTCTCTCCACCCTCACCCCTTGGAATCCTCTTATCCGCCCCTGGGGATGGTCTGGTCTTAGGGTGGAAAGTCCGAGTGTCTCTGGAAGAGGCCGTCAGGTTCTCTGTAGCCAAGTATTTCTCCACACGATCCACAAGACCATCGGCCGTCTCTGGGTCTCCATGGCTTACCCACTTTTGGATGGCAGTAGGAAGAGCTCTCAAAAACCGATCCATTACAACACGTTCCACAATCTTTGGTGCGGACAAAGTCTCTGGCTGTAGCCACTTTCTGCTCAGGTGAATGAGATCATACATTTGAGACCTGGGGGGTTTTCCAAGCTGGAAAGTCCAGTTATGCACACGCTGAGCCCGGACAGCCTGGGTGACACCCAGCCTTGCCAATATTTCAGCTTTTAGCATCACATAGTCTTTTGCTTGGTTAGGCTCTAGGTCATAGTAAGCTTTCTGCGATTCACCAGTTAACAGAGGAGCCACCAGTCCAGCCCACTGCTCCTCAGGCCACTTTTCTCTTTCAGCGGTCCTTTCAAATGTGGTCAAAAATACCTCTGGATCATCCTCTCCAGTCATTTTTGTCAATAAACGACTCACCCCAAAGGACGCGGTATTAGTGGGACGGCTTTCCTCACTGGTCTGCGGACGTTGCTGCATTACTGCTTCCATCTGTTGTTGTAGTCTCTGCTCTTGCTTCTGCAACAGGTCTATGAAGCGGGCCTCAGATTGCTGCTGGGCTCGTTGCTGAGCCTCCAGACTCTGTTGCAAAGTTGCGTTTGTCTGCTGCTGGGCTGCAAGGCTCCTTTGCAAACCTGCATTTGTCTGCTGTTGATTGGCATTTGCTAGAGCCAGCTGCTTCAGTATCTCCTCCATGCTGGCTTAAAAAAAACTGCCACTGGTTCTCCACCAACTGTGAGGGGGTTAGCTCGGCAGCGGGTGTGTGTGACCCCCGGGATGGGCTCCCCACACAAAACAGGCCCAGCAAACGGAGGTTGTGGTTTTCAAAATCAAAAAAAGGTGCGGTTTATTTTCTATTTACAGTGACAAAACACAGCAAAGCAAAAGAAACATAACCAAAATAAATCCTGGTCAAGTTGACCTCTGACTAAACATACAGGTTTCCTAACTAACAACTGGGATCAGCCTAGTGCTGTCCTAGTCCCTAAGTCCCTGGTTTAGTAAAAGTCCAAACAAATAGCCACACAGGCTTTGCCTCACCGCACAGGGGTTCACTCTCCCTAGACAGTCCACACAGGTCTGGTTCCAGGCATGAGCTAACATCTAATGAAGCTGGGAGTTCTTATAGAGGCCTAAATGAGCTGACAAGCTTCAGCTGGCCTCATCAACTCCCTGTCTGTACGACGCCCAGCCCTCTCCCTAGAGGTATGAGTCATCCATGAGCCCACTAGCCTTATACAACTCTCCACCTAGTTGTATAAGTCGGCGTAAAGCCTGAATCTGGGCGAAATATATCTACCCCCCTGGATGCAACCAGGTGACTTTACCTTCCTGCTGTCACAACTGTCACTGCTCACCATCCTCGTGGCCTCCTCAAATGGTGCCAGGACAGTGCATGCATCCCTGATCATGCCCCACTGGCGTGGAGAAAAAAAACCAAGCTCCCCTGACCCTGTCCTGGTGCCGTAGTCGCACAGGTACTCATTGATGGCCCTCTGCTGCGTGTGCAGCCGCTGCAGCATGGCCAACGTTGAGTTCCACCTGGTTGGCATGTCACATATAAGGCGGTTCTTGGGCAGGTTCAACTCCTTTTGCAGCTCAGCCAGGCGAGCACTGGCATTATAAGATCTGCGGAAATGCACACAGACTTTCCTGGCCTGCCTCAGGACATCCTGTAAGCCCGGGTACCTGCCCAAGAACCGCTGCACCACCAGGTTAAGGACGTGAGCCACACAGGGCACATGGGTCAGTTGTCCCTGTCGGAGGGCGGAGAGGAGGTTGGTGCCATTGTCGCAAACCACCATTCCTGGCTTAAGCTGGCGTGGCGTCAACCACCTCTCGGCCTGGCCCTGCAGAGCAGACAGGACCTCTGCCCCAGTGTGGCTTCTGTCCCCCAAACACACCAGCGCAAGCACGGCATGGCATCTTTTTGCCTGCGTACTTGCGTAGCCCCTTGAACGGCTACGGAGCACCGCTGGTTCAGAGGACAAAGCACAGGAAGAGGCCATGGAGGAAGAAGAAGAGGAGGGGGTGGAGGAGAGAGGTGTGTCACAACCAGTAGTAGCATTTTGGAGGCGTGGCGGTGGAACAACCTCCAACACTACTGCACCTTGTTCTGCATCCTTCCCAGCTGCCAAAAGAGTGACCCAATGGGCCGTGAAAGAAAGGTAACGTCCCTGTCCATGCCTGCTGGACCATGAGTCAGCGGTAATATGCACCTTACCGCTGACCGCCCTGTCCAGCGAGGCCAAGACATTGCCTTCCACATGCCGGTAGAGAGCCGGAATAGCCTTCCGTGAGAAAAAGTGGCGTTTGGGAACCTGCCACTGAGGAACCGCACATTGCACAAACTCACGGAAGGGGGCCGAGTCTACCAACTGAAAAGGCAGCAGTTGAAGCGCTAGCAATTTAGCCAAGCTAGCATTCAACCGCTGGGCATGTGGATGGCTGGGAGTGAACTTCTTTCGACGGTCCAGCAGCTGGGGCAGGGAAATTTGCCTGCTAGAATCGGACGTCAGTGTACTGCTAGCAGAGTGGCCGCAAGTACTTGGCTGTGACACACCTAATTCTACACCTTCATTCCTCTCAGTGCATGTTTCAGAGAGGACTGAAGTTATAGTGGGGTTGGAGATCCCAGCTGATGCGGTGCAAGGAGAGGTCCGCTTTGTTCTTTGGTGTGGGTCTTTGAGGTAGGCTTGCCAACGAGCTGCATGGCAGGTCAACATATGTCTGGTCAGGCATGTGGTACCCAAGCGGCTGATGTTTTGGCCACGCGATATACGCTTGAGACATATGTTGCAAACAGCAGCTGTGCGATCTGATGCACTAGCCTCAAAAAAGGCCCACACCAAAAAACTTTTTGAATGACGGGCAGAGGCAGCGCCCTGCACAGGCGGAGCTCTGAGGTGTGATTCCGTCGGTGTACTGCCCTTACGCTGGCCACCAAAGGGCATCCTGCCTCATTGGAGATGTGCCTCCTCCTCATCCTCCTCCTCCTCCTCCTCTCTCCTTTTAGGCACCCACGTGGAGTCAGTGACCTCATCATCCCCTCCCTCCTCATCACTGGAGCCAATCTGGCAGTATGCTGCAGCTGCTGGAACATGACTGCCAGATTGGTGTCCTTCTTGAGCATCCCCTCTGTCTGCTCTCACGCTACTGCCTTCCTGTAGCTGGGTTTCATCATCAGACCCTTCGAAACGCTGGGCATCCTCCTGGAGCATGTACCCAACACTGTGCTCAAACAGTTCGGGGGACTCCTCAGGAGGAGGACATGGTGGGTCTAGGGGAGGAGTGACTGATGATGAGTCTGACATTGATACCAGGGAAGAGGACGCTTTGGCAGCTGCTTTGCCAGTACCCTGAGCCTGGGTGAGAGAGGATGAGGAGGAGGAGGAGGGCTTGGTCATCCACTCTACCAAGTCTTCGGCATGATGTGGCTCAACATGTCCAGCTGCCGAAAAGAAGGACAAGCGTGTCCCATGGCCATGTGCTGATGACAATGCACCGCGTCCACGACCAGCACTGTTGCCCCCAGACACAGAGCCTGCTTGCCCTCTTTTATTGCATCCTGACTGTCTGCCTCTCCTTGTTTGCCTTCCAGACATTCTAATGGATGGCCTGCAGGGAGATGGGAAAAAAGCAATAAGGGCTACCTTCAAGTGTCCTTCTCTGTCCCTTTACTTAAGGATTTCTAAATATGGTTGAGGATGATTGCTTTCGCACAGAATAGCACAATGACAATTTCCCTGACTGTCCAAAAAACAAGGATTTCAAAGATGGTTGATGAGGAATGCTTTAGCACAGTATAGCACAAGGAGAATTTCCCTCACTGTCCTTCCCTGTCCCTACAAACAAGGATTAGCACAGTAAAACACACTGACACTCTCCCTACCTATAGTTTTCTGTCCCTATAAAAAATGTTTTTTTAAAGATGGTTGATGATCAATGCTTTAGCACACTATAGCACAAGGAGAATTTCCCTCACTGTCCTTCCCTGTCCCTACAAACAAGGATTAGCACAGTAAAACACACTGACACTCTCCCTACCTATAGTTTTCTGTCCCTATAAAAAATGTTTTTTTAAAGATGGTTGATGATCAATGCTTTAGCACACTATAGCACAAGGAGAATTTCCCTCACTGTCCTTCCCTGTCCCTACAAACAAGGATTAGCACAGTAAAACACACTGACACTCTCCCTACCTATAGTTTTCTGTCCCTATAAAAAATGTTTTTTTAAAGATGGTTGATGATCAATGCTTTAGCACAGTATAGCACAAGGAGAATTTCCCTCACTGTCCTTCCCTGTCCCTACAAACAAGGATTAGCACAGTAAAACACACTGACACTCTCCCTACCTATAGTTTTCTGTCCCTATAAAAATTTTTTTTTTAAAGATGGTTGATGATCAATGCTTTAGCACACTATAGCACAAGGAGAATTTCCCTCACTGTCCTTCCCTGTCCCTACAAACAAGGATTAGCACAGTAAAACACACTGACACTCTCCCTACCTATAGTTTTCTGTCCCTATAAAAAATGTTTTTTTAAAGATGGTTGATGATCAATGCTTTAGCACACTATAGCACAAGGAGAATTTCCCTCACTGTCCTTCCCTGTCCCTACAAACAAGGATTAGCACAGTAAAACACACTGACACTCTCCTTACCTATAGTTTTCTGTCCCTATAAAAAATGTTTTTTTAAAGATGGTTGATGATCAATGCTTTAGCACAGTATAGCACAAGGAGAATTTCCCTCACTGTCCTTCCCTGTCCCTACAAACAAGGATTAGCACAGTAAAACACACTGACACTCTCCCTACCTATAGTTTTCTGTCCCTATAAAATTTTTTTTTTTAAAGATGGTTGATGATCAATGCTTTAGCACACTATAGCACAAGGAGAATTTCCCTCACTGTCCTTCCCTGTCCCTACAAACAAGGATTAGCACAGTAAAACACACTGACACTCTCCCTACCTATAGTTTTCTGTCCCTATAAAAAATGTTTTTTTAAAGATGGTTGATGATCAATGCTTTAGCACAGTATAGCACAAGGAGAATTTCCCTCACTGTCCTTCCCTGTCCCTACAAACAAGGATTAGCACAGTAAAACACACTGACACTCTCCCTACCTATAGTTTTCTGTCCCTATAAATTTTTTTTTTTTAAAGATGGTTGATGATCAATGCTTTAGCACACTATAGCACAAGGACAATTCCCCTCACTGTCCTTCCCTGTCCCTACAAACAAGGATTAGCACAGTAAAACACACTGACACTCTCCCTACCTATAGTTTTCTGTCCCTATAAAAAATGTTTTTTAAAGATGGTTGATGATCAATGCTTTAGCACAGTATTGCACAAGGAGAATTTCCCTCACTGTCCTTCCCTGTCCCTACAAACAAGGATTAGCACAGTAAAACACACTGACACTCTCCCTACCTATAGTTTTCTGTCCCTATAAAAATTTTTTTTTTAAAGATGGTTGATGATCAATGCTTTAGCACACTATAGCACAAGGAGAATTTCCCTCACTGTCCTTCCCTGTCCCTACAAACAAGGATTAGCACAGTAAAACACACTGACACTCTCCCTACCTATAGTTTTCTGTCCCTATAAAAAATGTTTTTTTAAAGGTGGTTGATGATCACTGCTTTAGCACAGTATAGCACAAGGAGAATTTCCCTCACTGTCCTTCCCTGTCCCTACAAACAAGGATTAGCACAGTAAAACACACTGACACTCTCCCTACTGTGACAGCAGGAAGGTAAAGTCACCTGGTTGCATCCAGGGGGGTAGGTATATTTCTCCCAGATTCAGGCTTTATGCCGACTTATACAACTAGGGAGAGAGTTGATGAAGCCCAGCTGAGGCTAGTGGGCTCATGGATGATTCATACCTCTAGGGAGAGTGCTGGGCGTCGTGCAGGCAGGGAGTTGATGAGACTAGCTGAAGCTTGTCAGCTCGTTTAAGGCCTCTATAAAAACTCCCAGCTTCATTAGGTGTTTGCTCATGCCTGGACCCAGACCTGTGTGGACTGTCTAGGGAGAGTGAACCCCTGTGCGGTGAGACAAAGCCTGTGTGGCTATTTGTTTGGACATTTACTAAACCAGGGACTTAGGGACTGGGACAGCACCAGGCTGATCCCAGTTGTTAGTTAGGGAAACCTGCATGTTTAGTCAGAGGTCAAGCTGACCAGGATTTATTTTGTTTATGTTTCTTTTTGCTTTGCTGTGTTTTTGTCACTGTAAATAGAGAAATAAACCGCACCTTTTGATCTTGAAAACCACAACCTCCGTCTGCTGGGCCTGTTTTTGTGTGGGGAGCCCATCCAGGGGGTCACACACACCCGCTACCGAGTTAACCCCCTCACAGTTGGTGGAGAACCAGTGGCAGTTTTTTTTTTAAGCCAGCATGGAGGAGATACTGAAACAGCTGGCTCTAGCAAATGCCAATCAACAGCAGACAAATGCAGGTTTGCAAAAGAGCTTCGCAGCCCAGCAACGAGCCCAGCAGCAATCTGAGGCCCGCTTCATAGACCTGTTGCAGAAGCAAGAGCAGAGACTACAACAACAGATGGAAGCAGTAATGCAGCAACGTCCGCAGACCAGTGAGGAAAGCCGTCCCACTAATACCGCGTCCTTTGGGGTGAGTCGTTTATTGACAAAAATGACTGGAGAGGATGATCCAGAGGCATTTTTGACCACATTTGAAAGGACTGCTGAAAGAGAAAAGTGGCCTGAGGAGCAGTGGGCTGGACTGGTGGCTCCTCTGTTAACTGGTGAATCGCAGAAAGCTTACTATGACCTAGAGCCTGACCAAGCAAAAGACTATGGGATGCTAAAAGCTGAAATATTGGCAAGGCTGGGTGCCACCCTGGCTGTCCGGGCTCAGCGTGTGCATAACTGGACTTTCCAGCTTGGAAAACCCCCCAGGTCTCAAATGTATGATCTCATTCACCTGAGCAGGAAGTGGCTACAGCCAGAGACTTTGTCCGCACCGGAGATTGTGGAACGTGTTGTGATGGATCGTTTCTTGAGAGCTCTTCCTACCGCCATTCAAAAGTGGGTAAGCCATGGAGACCCAGAAACGGCCGGTAAACTTGTGGATCGTGTAGAGAGATACTTGGCTGCAGAGAACCTGACGGCCTCTTCCAGAGACTCTCGGACTTTCCACCCTAAGACCAGACCATCCCCAGGGGCGGATAAGATGATTCCAAGGGGTGAGGGTGGAGAGAGTGAGAGGGTGGGAGCTCTGCCCAGGGTTTGGCGAGAACAGCCTGGGAAGTCGGGGGCTCAAGAGGCAGCCAAAAGGATTGTTTGCTACCGCTGCCGGCAAACGGGACATATTGCAGCAAATTGCCCGGTTGTGGAGGAACCCATGCAATGTGACTTTCTGACGGACAGACGTCAGTCGCTGTGTGCGACAGTCGCATGCACTGCCATTCGGGGAACTGAGAAACATTTATGCAAAATGTGTATTAATGGTAGAAATGTTGTGGTATTACTGGATTCAGGTAGCCTTGTGACCCTGATAAAGGCTGAATTAGTTAAAACAGAGGTCTCTGGGAATAGCAAGGTAGCTGTTATTTGTGTGCATGGGGACACCCGAGAGTACCCAGTGACTACAGTGTGTTTCAAGACCCCCAAAGGTACCCTCTCTCATCCAGTGGGGTTAGTATCTCAATTACCGCATGATGCCATTGTGGGAAGGGATTTTCCGAAGTTCTGGGAACTGTGGGATGATCCTGAGCCCCCCACTGGTGCCCCTATGTACCAGGAAGGTGATAGCCAGAACTCCTCTGAGAGTGGTGAGGACTCTCCAGAATTTCCCTTGTCAGTATTGGCAGGCGAGACTCAAGAAACTGGAGAGGAGCCCACCTCCTCAGACGAAAACCTACCGTCTGTGGAGTTTTCTGATCTTGAGGTCCACAGGGAAAATTTTGCCACAGAACAGGTAAAAGACCCCGCCCTAATAAAGGCACGGGAAAACGTAGTGGAAATAGATGGCGAGTTAGTGAACCCAGATAATACCTGCACTTACCCATACTTCAGCGTAGAGAAGGACCTACTGTATCGGGTGGCAAAAAGGGCAGAAGAAACCGTTGAGCAGCTTGTGGTGCCCAAACCTTACAGGAAGTTGGTGTTGGAGTTGGCCCATGGGCACATTCTTGGAGGTCATCTGGGGACAGAGAAAACCCGAGAGAGGGTATTACAGAGATTCTATTGGCCTGGGGTGATGAAGGACATAGAAAATTATTGTTCCTCCTGCCCTGTGTGTCAGAGGTCGGCCCCGATGCCACATTTCCGTAGCCCGCTGGTCCCTCTACCCATCATTGAGGTCCCGTTTGAGAGGATCGCAATGGATTTGGTAGGTCCTATAATCAAGTCCGCTAGGGGGCACCAGTACATATTAGTTATAATGGACTATGCCACCCGTTATCCAGAAGCGATCCCTCTCCGAAATACCTCGGCCAAAACCATAGCCAGAGAGCTATCTCTTGTTTTTAGCCGGGTGGGTATTTGTAAAGAACTGCTTACGGACCAAGGTACACCCTTTATGTCCCGGGTTATGAAAGAGCTGTGTAAATTGTTCAAAGTGACGCAATTGCGTACGTCTGTGTATCACCCCCAAACCGATGGGCTGGTTGAAAGATTCAACAAAACCCTAAAACAAATGTTGAAGAAAGTGGTGGATAGAGATGGAAAGGATTGGGACTGTCTACTTCCTTATTTGATGTTTGCTATTAGGGAGGTGCCCCAATCCTCTACGGGATTCTCCCCCTTTGAGTTACTGTATGGGAGACACCCAAGAGGGCTGTTGGATATTGCCAAGGAAACTTGGGAAAGTGAGAGTTCTCCCCACAGGAGTGTGATTGAGCATGTCGCCCTGATGCAAGATCGAATTGCACAGGTAATGCCCATCGTGAAGGAACATTTGGCCCAAGCGCAGTTGGCACAGCAGAGAGTGTACAACCGTGGAGCCAAGACCCGTACCTTTTCCCCGGGGGATAGGATATTGGTACTTGTCCCTACGGTTGAAAGTAAATTCCTTGCCAAATGGCAAGGCCCCTACGAGATAATGGAAAAAGTGAGCGAAGTGAATTACAAGGTCAGACAACCAGGAAGGCGAAAGCCCGAACAGATCTATCACGTTAATCTGTTGAAAGCCTGGAGGGATAGAGAGTCCCTAGTCGCAGAAACTTGGTCACCAGCTCAAACTGGTTGCGTGATTCCGGAGGTTGGAATAGCAGCCACCTTGTCACAACCCCAACAACAGGAGGTTAAGGAGTTTGTGCTTCGCAACAAGGAGGTGTTCTCTGAGCTGCCGGGACAAACATCTGGGGTAGAGCATGATATTATTACCCCGCCCGGTGAAAGGGTGAAGTTAAAACCCTATCGGATCCCAGAGGCCCGACGGGAGGCAATACGGGAGGAAGTACAGAAAATGCTGAACTTAGGGGTGATAGAGGAGTCCCAAAGTGATTGGTCTAGTCCCATTGTGTTGGTGCCTAAACCGGATGGGAGCTGGCGATTTTGTAACGATTTTCGTCAGTTGAACAAAGTTACAAAATTTGACACCTACCCCATGCCACGTATAGATGAGTTGATCGACCGGCTGGGAACAGCCCGATACATGACGACTCTTGACCTCACAAAAGGGTATTGGCAAATTCTCCTGGCCACGTCGGCCAAAGAGAAAACCGCATTTGTAACCCCAGACGGGGCGTTCCAATATAAGAGAATGCCGTTCGGGTTACAGAATGCGCCGGCCACATTCCAGCGGAAAATGGACCAGATACTGAGGCCCCATCGGAAGTATGCTGCGGCTTACCTGGATGACGTAATTGTCCATAGCACAGATTGGGCCTCACATCTGCCAAAAGTGCAAGCAGTCCTAGACTCTATCCGGGAAGCGGGGTTTACGGCTAACCCCAAGAAGTGTACCATTGGGCAGGAGGAGGCCAAATATCTTGGGTACACCATTGGCAGGGGAGTAATAAAACCCCAACTCAACAAAGTCGAGGCCATCCAGAGTTGGCCACGTCCCAACAGCAAGAAGCAGGTACGAGCCTTTCTGGGAATCGCGGGTTATTATCGGCGCTTCATTCCCCACTTTGCTTCTAAGGCTGTGCCCCTAACCAACCTGACGAAAGGGAAAGGGTCGGTCATGATTAAATGGACCCCCGAGGCTGAGGCAGCATTCCAATTCTTGAAACAAGCCTTATGTAGCCAGCCAGTGTTGTACTCACCCGACTTCTCTAAAGATTTTGTCGTACAAAGTGATGCGTCAGATGTGGGGTTAGGAGCAGTATTGTCCCAGGTCTGGAACGGGGAAGAGCACCCAGTCATTTACCTCAGCAGGAAGTTGAAGTCCCATGAGGTAAATTACGCCACGGTTGAAAAGGAGTGTTTAGCGGTGAAGTGGGCTCTAGATTCCCTTCGGTACTATCTGCTAGGTAGGCACTTTGACATGGTTACGGATCACGCTCCGTTAAAGTGGATGGCTCAAAACAAGGAGACAAATAGAAGAGTAAATAGGTGGTTCCTGGCCCTACAGGAATTCAACTTCACAGTAAAGCATCGCCCTGGCGTTCAAATGGGGAATGTGGATGCTTTGTCTCGAGTACATGAATGCCTGATTGCTGGTGTTCCAACCCCAAGGTTAAAACAAGAGGGGGGGTATGTGACAGCAGGAAGGTATAGTCACCTGGTTGCATCCAGGGGGGTAGGTATATTTCTCCCAGATTCAGGCTTTATGCCGACTTATACAACTAGGGAGAGAGTTGATGAAGCCCAGCTGAGGCTAGTGGGCTCATGGATGATTCATACCTCTAGGGAGAGTGCTGGGCGTCGTGCAGGCAGGGAGTTGATGAGACCAGCTGAAGCTTGTCAGCTCGTTTAAGGCCTCTATAAAAACTCCCAGCTTCATTAGGTGTTTGCTCATGCCTGGACCCAGACCTGTGTGGACTGTCTAGGGAGAGTGAACCCCTGTGCGGTGAGACAAAGCCTGTGTGGCTATTTGTTTGGACATTTACTAAACCAGGGACTTAGGGACTGGGACAGCACCAGGCTGATCCCAGTTGTTAGTTAGGGAAACCTGCATGTTTAGTCAGAGGTCAAGCTGACCAGGATTTATTTTGTTTATGTTTCTTTTTGCTTTGCTGTGTTTTTGTCACTGTAAATAGAGAAATAAACCGCACCTTTTGATCTTGAAAACCACAACCTCCGTCTGCTGGGCCTGTTTTTGTGTGGGGAGCCCATCCAGGGGGTCAGACACACCCGCTACCGAGTTAACCCCCTCACACTACCTATAGTTTTCTGTCCCTATAAAAAAAATGTTTTTAAAGATGGTTGATGATCAATGCTTTAGCACACTATAGCACAAGGAGAATTTCCCTCACTGTCCTTCCCTGTCCCTACAAACAAGGATTAGCACAGTAAAACACACTGACACTCTCCCTACCTATAGTTTTCTGTCCCTATAAAAAATGTTTTTTTTAAAGATGGTTGATGATCAATGCTTTAGCACAGTATAGCACAAGGAAAATTTCCCTCACTGTCCTTCCCTGTCCCTACAAACAAGGATTAGCACAGTAAAACACACTGACACTCTCCCTACCTATAGTTTTCTGTCCCTATAATTTTTTTTTTTTTAAAGATGGTTGATGATCAATGCTTTAGCACACTATAGCACAAGGAGAATTTCCCTCACTGTCCTTCCCTGTCCCTACAAACAAGGATTAGCACAGTAAAACACACTGACACTCTCCCTACCTATAGTTTTCTGTCCCTATAAAAAATGTTTTTTTAAAGATGGTTGATGATCAATGCTTTAGCACACTATAGCACAAGGAGAATTTCCCTCACTGTCCTTCCCTGTCCCTACAAACAAGGATTAGCACAGTAAAACACACTGACACTCTCCCTACCTATAGTTTTCTGTCCCTATAAAAATTTTTTTTTTAAAGATGGTTGATGATCAATGCTTTAGCACACTATAGCGCAAGGCGAATTTCCCTCACTGTCCTTCCCTGTCCCTACAAACAAGGATTAGCACAGTAAAACACACTGACACTCTCCCTACCTATAGTTTTCTGTCCCTATAAAAAATGTTTTTTTAAAGATGGTTGATGATCAATGCTTTAGCACAGTATAGCACAAGGAGAATTTCCCTCACTGTCCTTCCCTGTCCCTACAAACAAGGATTAGCACAGTAAAACACACTGACACTCTCCCTACCTATCCTTCTCTTTCCCTAAACTAAAGGAATCCAGGTTAAGCAAGAAAAAAAAATGTCACTGTCCATGCCTATGCTTCTCTTTCCCTGCTCCGGAACACACTACACTAGGCCGCCGTGCTGGCGGCCTTTTATAGTGTGGGGCGTGTACTAAACACCCTCAGCAATAATTGGCCACAGGCATCCTGCCTGTGGCCAATCATTGCTCTCCCCACTGCCGGCGCTGTGATTGGCCAAGCATGCGGGGTCACAGTGCATGCTTGGCCAATCACAGCGCCTGGATGACACTGCGATGGCGTAGTGCATTGTGGGCCGTTCGCGTCACTCGAATTAGGCGCGAACGGCCCAAATCGTTCGATCTTCGTCGAACGATCGAACAGCCGATGTTCGAGTCGAACGTATGTTCGACTCGAACACCGAGCTCATCCCTACTCAAGACCCAGTAACCCAGAGGATTTTTGGTGGGAAAAGTGTCCAAGTCTGATCTTGCCCCTAGGCATTCCTGCACCATGTAAAACAGACGCTGGCGATGGTTGCTGGAAACGATCATACCTTGGGGCTGCGTACTAAAAAATTGTCTGAACGCATCGGTCAGACGGCCACCTTCTCCACCGCTCCTTCTTTGACTGACTGGAGCCTCAGCAACACGTTGTCCAGGACCAGGAATTTGTAACCTCCCAGTCTCTGGGAACGTGTTGCACAGATCTTTCTGCAAGGCCTCCCGAAGATGCTTCATCCTCTGCTCCCTTTGCGACGGCAAGATAAGGTCCGCAACCTTACCCTTGTAACGTGGATCAAGGAGGGTTGCCAGCCAGTAATTATCCCTCTTCTTGATCGCATGAATACGAGGATTCTTCCGCAGGCTTTGCAGGATCAGGGAGGCCATGCAGCGTAGGTTTGCTGAGGCATTCGGTGCGGAGTCCTCTGGGTCACTGAGGACGACATGATCTGCAGCCACCTCCTCCTAGCCACGTACAAGTCCATGGGTGTCTTGGGACTGTAATTGATCCCTTGAAGACTGCTGCTGATGCTGAGTGCTAGGCTCCACCTCCATGCTGACACAATAATCCTCCTCCTCCTCTTTCTGTGTGATAGCCGGGCCAGCAGGAACACTGTCTGGATAAAGGGGGCCTTGAGAGGTAAGGAATTCCTCCTCTTCCTGCCTCTGTTCTGCCTCAAGTGCCCTGTCCATTATTCCATGCAGCGTGTGCTCCAACAGGTGGACAAGAGGGACAGTGTCACTGATGCATGCACTGTCACTGCTCACCATCCTCGTGGCCTCCTCAAATGGTGCCAAGACAGTGCATGCATCCCTGATCATGGCCCGCTGGCGTGGGGAAAAAAACAGATACTCATTGATGGCCCTCTGCTGCGTGTACAGCCATTGCAGCATGGCCAACGCAGAGTTTCACCTGGTGGGCATGTCACAGATTAGGCGGTTCTTGGGCAGGTTGTAATCCTTTTGCAGGTCAGCCAGCCGAGCACTGGCATTATATGACCGGCGGAAATGCCCACAGAGTTTCCTGGCCTGCTTCAGGACCTCCTGTAAGCCCGGGTACCTGCCCAAGAACCGCTGCACCACCAAGTTAAGGACGTGAGCCAAACAGGGCACATGGGTCAGTTGTCCCTGTCGGAGGGCGGAGAGGAGGTTGGTGCCATTGTCGGAAACCACCTTTCCTGGCTTAAGCTGGCGTGGCGTCAACCACCTCTGAGCCTGCCCCTGCAGAGCTGACAGAATCTCTGCCCCAGTGTGGCTCCTGTCCCCCAAGCACACCAGCTCAAGCACTGCATGGCATCTTTTTGCCTGCGTACTTGCATAGCCCCTTGAACGCCTACGGAGCACCGCTAGTTCCGAGGACAAAGCACAGGTAGAGGCCATGGAAGAAGAAGAAGAAGTAGTAGAGGAGGGGGTGGAGGAGAGAGGTGTGTCAGAATCACCAGTAGTAACATTTTGGAGGCGTGGTGGCGGAACAACCTCCAACACTACTGCACCTTGTCCTGCATCCTTCCCAGCTGCCAGCAGAGTCACCCAATGCGCCGTGAAAGATAGGTAACGTCCCTGTCCATGCCTGCTGGATCATGAGTTAGCGGTAATATTGTCAGGGAAATAGGCGCATCCCTGGGCGTAATGGTGCAGGGTTGGCAAACCTGCATAGGCAAATGCACTGTCAGGGAACCAACAGCAGGAGAAAGACTTTAGGACCCAGCATCTCTGGCAGGAGAAGGACTTTAGGACCCAGTATCTCTACCAGCAGGTCACATGGGCCTATATAAGGAAGTGTGCTAGTGTCTGCATTTGCTGGTTTATCTTCAGCTCCCCCTGTGTTCCTGTATCCTGAATCACCTGTTGATCTGATCTCCTGTGTACCGACCCGGCTTGTTCTGACCCGCTCTTCCTGATCCTCGGGCTCGACTCTTGGCTTGCACCTGACCTACTTCTGCCTGCTCCCTGCATCTGACCCCGGCTTGTCTATTGAACTCTGCATATCCTGCTCCCTGTACTAAGACTCGGCTAACCCCTGGTCATTCTGATTACGGACTGTCTTCCTGTGAATGATCCTTGGCCTGGCTCCCGGCTCAGCTTTCCAGTTGCTCCACTGGTCTCTGTCTCCTGGACCTTGCAAGCACGTCTGTCTTCAGCTACCAGGCACCCGTGCTTCTGTGGGCACTACACCTGCTGTGTCATCTTCAGTGGCGTGCTGCCCTCCCAGCATCTCGGCCTCCTACCAAGTTCCTGACAGTATAAACCAGCCATGTCAGAGGCCGACGGAGGTGTCTCCCCGCTGGAAGCCGCCAGCCTACAGATCACAGCCCTCACCCAGGCTATCCAAGAACTCCAGAAAGAGTACCGCTAATTAGAGGGCCGACTGCAGCACCTGCCTGCAAAACCTTCTCCCGCAGGTCAAGGGTCATCTTTAACTAGTTCCTCTGTACCTGGCTCTGCAACCATGGACCTTTTACTCTGAAACAGTGAAAGTGGGATTCATCATTTCTTTGCTGACTGACGAAACCCCAAATATGGGCTCATGGCTTACTGGAGCAGGAGAGTCCCCTCATCAATTCTGTGGACCAGTTCTTTGAAATCGTGGCCCAGTTATATGACGATCCCCTGCGGGCGGCCACTGCTGAAGCTGCTCTACATGCCCTACGGCAGGGTCAGCGCCCTGTGGAAGATTACACAGTGGAATTCCATACCTGGTACTCAGACTCAGGGTGGAACGAGGCAGCGTTACGTTATCAGTATCGGCTGGGACTGTCTGAATCCCTCAAGGATGAACTGTCTAGAGTCAAGACCCCTTCAACTCTAGAGGGTCTCATCCTACTGACTATTCAACTCGACAGACGCTTACGAGAGCGCCGGACTGAATGCATCCAAACCCCCCAACTGCTCGAAGCTCCGCCCACATCTAGTTCTATGCAGCTTGGCCTGGCCCATCCAGCATTAACCTCAGGGGAGAGACTTCATCGCCGACAGGCGAACCTTTGCTTCTACTGCGGGGGAACCGGTCATTATATAACCTTTTGCCCCATAAGACCCAGGAAATCGGTCCTCAGCACCCTGGTCAACTGTCAGGTGTCCAGGTCCTCCTCCTCTCACATCACTCTTCCTGTCACATTACTGATAGCAGGACATGAAGTTCACCTCTAAGCAATACTGGATTCCGGGGCATGTAGTTGCTTTTTGGATCTGACACTGGCAAAGAGACTCGCTATTCCCCTCCACCACAAGAGCCAAAGACTGACTGTCCACCTGGCCGACGGCTCAATGCCCAGTTCCGGGCATGTCATCCAGGAAACGGCACCTATCCTTACCTCCATCAATTTTGGTCACCAGGAATTTCTACGTTTTGATGTCCTGAGCTCTCCTATATTCCCTGTCATCTTGGGAACCCCATGGCTACAGGCGCACAACCCTCAGATTGACTGGTCCAAAAGGGAAGTTTTCTTCACCTCTCCCTACTGCTGGCAGCATTGTCTTGTTACTGAAACCAAGGACTCTTCCAGTTGCATGTCTGTGCTACCCACACCCAGTGTGGATCCCAATATACCAGCAGCCTATCAGGAGTTCAAGGATGTCTTTGACAAGAAGAAAGCAGATACTCTACCCCCGCATTGTCCCTACGATTGCCCCATCGAGCTGTTACCGGGGGCTGAGATTCCTTTTGGCCATATTTTTCCCCTCTCTGAGACTGAACTTGAGACTTTGAGACAGTATATTGATGAAAACCTTAAAGGGATTTATCCGCCCTTCCTCCTCTCCTGCCGGTGCCGGCATTTTCTTCGTGGAGAAGAAGGATAAAACTTTGAGGCCATGTGTGGATTACAGAGAATTGAATAGAGGGAGCCCTCATACACACGGCCGAGATTCTCGTTGAAAAAAACATGTCGTTTTTTTCGACGAGATTCTTGGACAAGAAACTTGTCCCGGCCGAGTGTACACACGCTCGTTTCAAAGAACCCGCGGTTCTTTGAATGGAGCGTACGCGGTGACGTCATCGACTACAACGAGCATGCGCTCGTCACATTCGATGCCGTCGCCGCCATCTTGGTATACCCTACGTATGCCTAGGAAGCTACCGCGCATGCGTCGAATTCATTTCGAACATGCGCGGGCTTCCGGGAGGACAGGTAAGTGTACACACACTCACTTTTCTCGTCGAGAAACATGCCGAGGAGAATCTCGACGAGAAAATAGAGAGCAGGTTCTCTATTTTCTCGTCTAGGTTTCTTGTCGGTTTTCTCGACGAGAAACCCGATAGCCGCGTACACACGACCGATTTACTCGGCAAGACCTCTCTGCCAGCAAGTTTCTTGCTGGTTCTTGCCGTGTGTACGAGGCCTGACTCTTAAAAATTGCTACCCGCTCCCCCTCATCCCAGAACTCTTCCAGAGGTTCCGTACAGCTCATGTCTTCACTAAACTAGACCTACGTGGAGCTTACAATCTTGTCCGTATCCGGGAGGGGACGAGTGGAAAACAGCGTTCAGAACAAGGTTTGGACATTTTGAATACTTAGTAATGCCATTTGGATTATGCAACGCCCTAGCCACATTCCAACATTTCATAAACGATATGTTCCGGCAGTACCTAGACCACTTCATTACCATCTACCTCGATGATATCCTCATATTCTCAGCTACTCTGGAGCTTCACAGAACACATGTAAAAAAGGTACTGGGCATCCTCAGGGTACACGGATTGTATGTAAAAGCGGAAAAATGCGACTTCGAGAAGATGACAATCCAGTTCCTCTGACTCATTATCACCACCAATGGGATAGCCATGGATCCTCAGAAGGTGAAAGCCATTCTTGAGTGGCTGGCCCCTTCTGATAAGAAGAGTGTTCGGAGGTTCATCGGCTTCGCAAATTTTTACCGAAGATTTATAAGAGACTTTTCTACCATTGTAGCACCAATTACCCAGATAACACGTCAGCATACCAGATTCCAGTGGTCCGAAGCAGCACGAACGGCCTTTGATCAACTAAAGGTCCTCTTTACCTCTGCACCTGTTTAACAGCATCCCGATCCTGCCTTGCCCTATGTTCCGGAAGTTGATGCCTCCGAAGTAGCCACAGGAGCAGTTCTTTCCCAGCGTCAGGGGCCAAAAGCCCTACTTCATCCCGTGGCCTTCTCTTCATGGAAGATGACCCAGCCTGAGAAGAACTACGACATAGGGGATCGAGAGCTCTTGGCAATAAAGACCGCCCTGGAGGAATGGAGATACTGTATCTCCTGGAGGGCGCCGTCCACCCTATTTTGATACTTACAGATCATAAGAACTTGCAGTATCTCCGCACGGCCAAGCGACTGAGACCCCGGCAGGCTCGATGGGCTTTATTCTTTTCTCAATTCAATTTCCATATCACCTTCCGCCCAGGGTCTAAAAATGGAAAAGCCGATGCCTTGTCCTGGATGTTTCCTGATACCCCTGAAGAGATCACACCCAGTCCAATTCTGTCCCCTCAAAACTTCCTCTTGATCCAGCCTGATTTAAAAGCTTCAATTGAACAAGCATCCACTCAGTGCACGGAAACAGAAATCTCCTCCCTCAGAAGCCAGGAGGGACTCCTTTGGCATCAAGACAGGATTTTTGTCCCATAGCAAGCCAGGCTTCAGGTCCTAAAAACTTTCCACGATCACCAGCTGGCTGGCCACTTTGGGGTCCGAAAAACGACCAAACTGGTCCAACGGTCTTTATGGTGGCCCACTCTGAGAGCCGATTGTAAGGACTATGTCAACTCCTGCACAATATGCCAAAGGAATAAGGGGTCCAACACGAAATCCTGGGGCCTGTTAAGACCACTGCCAGTTCCAGAACAACCTTGGAAAAATATTTCTTTAGACTTTATTGTGGATTTACCCCCTTCAGAAGAGTTTACAACCATTCTAGTAGTAGTAGACCGGCTATCCAAAATGGCGCATTTCTTACCAATGATGGGCACACCTTCTGCCATGGACACAGCAGAAATTTTCATTAAAGAAGTAGTCAGACTACACGGAGTACCAGATAACATTGTGTCAGACAGAGGTGTACAATTCACCTCTAGGTTCTGGAGGAACCTTTGCAAATCACTATCAATTGAGACATGTTTTTCCACAGCTTACCATCCCCAGAGTAACGGCCAAACAGAAAGGACTAACCACACCTTAGAGCAATACCTGCGTTGTTTTTGTTCCTTTTCTCAGGACGATTGGATCTCATTATTGCCCTGTGCGGAATTCGCATATAATAACTCTGTGCACACTGCTACCAACCAGTCACCCTTTTGGGCGAACTATGGCTACCACCCTTCATTTTTACCCAATGTCATTCCCGAATCCTCAGTCCCGGCAGTCCAGGACAGAATAAATTCCATCCAAACCAATTATCAGATTCTCCAGGACACAATGCGGAAAGCCCAAGAAGGATATAAGAGACAGTATGACAAGAAGAAGAGATGAAACCCTGCCTTTAAGGTGGGGGACAAGGTGTGGCTCTCATCTGCAAACCTCAAACTGCCTTGTCCTTCCCGAAAATTGGGACCGAAGTTTATTGGCCCTTTTGAAATAAAACGGGAAATAAATCCAGTAGCCTTCGAACTTGCCTTGCCTGAATCGTATAAAATCCACCCTGTATTTCATGTTGCACTTCTTAAACATGTAATTTCCAGTCCTTTTTCAGGAAGAGAAGAAATACCCCCACCTCCGGTCCTGGTTGGAGACGAGACTGAATTCGAAGTGGAGTCCATCCTTGACTGTTGTCGGAGAGGTAGGACAATTCAGTTTTTAATTAAGTGGAAAGGATACCCTGCAGAAGAGAGCTCTTGGGAACCTACGAGTCATGTACACGCCCCTAGGCTTATACAAAGATTTTGCAGCAGTCATCCCGCAAAATGGGCGCAACTGGGCATCCGGAGGCTGCCCGTTGGGGGGGGGCACTGTCAGGGAAATAGGCGCATCCCTGTGCGTAATGGTGCAGGGTTGGCAAACCTGCATAGGCAAAGGCACTGTCAAGGAACCAACAGCAGGAGAAGGACTTTAGGACCCAGCATCTCTGGCAGGAGAAGGACTTTAGGACCCAGTATCTCTACCAGCAAGTCACATGGGCCTATATAAGGAAGTCTGCTAGTGTCTGCATTTGCTGGTTTATCTTCAGCTCCCCCTGTGTTCCTGTATCCTGAATCACCTGTTGATCTGATCTCCTGTGTACCGACCCGGCTTGTTCTGACCCGCTCTTCCTGATCCTCTTGCTCGACTCTTGGCTTGCACCTGACCTCCTTCTGCCTGCTCCCTGCATCTGACCCCGGCTTGTCTATTGAACTCTGCATATCCTGCTCCCTGTACTTAGACTCGGCTAACCCCTGGTCATTCTGATTACGGACTGTCTTCCTGTGAATGATCCTTGGCCTGGCTCCCGGCTCAGCTTTCCAGTTGCTCCACTCGTCTCTGTCTCCTGGACCTTGCAAGCACGTCTGTCTTCAGCTACCAGGCACCCGTGCTTCTGTGGGCACTACACCTGCTGTGTCATCTTCAGTGGTGTGCTGCACTCGGCCGCAAGGGGAGCCCTCCCAGCATCTCGGCCTCCTACCAAGTTCCTGACAAATATGCACCTTACCGCTGACCGCCCTGTCCAGCGGGGCCAAGACATTGCCTTCCACATGCCGGTAGAGAGCCGGAATCGCCTTCCGTGAGAAAAAGTGGCGTTTGGGAACCTGCCACTGAGGAACCGCACATTCAACAAACTCACGGAAGGGGGCAGAGTTTACCAACTGAAAAGGTAGCAGTTGAAGTGCTAGCAATTTAGCCAAGCTAGCATTCAACCGCTGGGCATGTGGATGGCTGGGAGCGAACTTATTTCGGCGGAGCAGCAGCTGGGGCAGGGAAATTTGCCTGGTACAATCGGACGTCGGTGTACCGATAGCAGATTTTTCGCAAGTACTTGGCTGTGACACACCGAATTCTACACCTTCATTCCTGTCAGTGCAGGTTTCAGAGAGGACTGAAGGTATAGTAGGGTTGGAGATCCCAGCTGATGAGGAGCAAGGAGAGGTCCGCTTTGATCTTTGGTGTGGGTCTTTTAGGTACGCTTGCCAGCGGACTGTATGGCAGGTCGACATATGTCTGGTCAAGCACGTGGTGCCCAAGCGGCTGATGTTTTGGCCACGCGTGAAACGCTTTAGACATATGTTGCAAATGGCAACGGTGCGATCTGCTTCACACGTCTGAAAAAAGGCCCACACCAAAAGAACTTTTGGAATAACCTGCAGAGACAGCAGCGCCCTGCACATGCGGAGCTCTACGGTGTGATGCGGTCGGTGTGCTGCCCTTAAGCTGGCCCCTCGAGGAAATCCTGCCTCGTTGGAGATGTGCCTCCTCCTCCTCCTCTTCTCTCCTATCAGGCACCCACGTGGAGTCAGTGACCTCATCATCCCCTCCCTCCTCATCACTGGAGCCAATCTGGCAGTATGCTGCAGCTGGGGGAACGTGACTGCCAGATAGCTGTCCTTGTTGGGCACACCCTCTCTCTGAGCTCACGTTACTGCCTTCCTCCAGCTGGGTTCCATCATCGGAGCCTTCTAAACGCTGGGCATCCTCCTGGAGCATGTACTCAACACTGTGGTCAAATAGTTCAGGGGACTCCTCAGGAGGACATGGTGGGGCTAGGGAAGGAGTGACTGATGCCATTGAGCCGAGGGAAGAGGCCGCTTTGGCAGCTGCTTTGCCAGACAAAGTACCCTGAGCCTAGGTGAGAGAGGATGAGGAGGAGGAGGACGGCTTGGTCATGCCCTCTACCAAGTCTTGGGCAAGTTGCAGCTCAACATGGCCAGCTGCCGAAAAGAAAAACAAGCGTGTCCCACGGGCACGTGCTGATAAGGATGCACTGTGTCCACAACCAGCAGCACTGTTGCCTCTAGACACAGCCTGCTTGTCCTCTTTTATTGCCTCGTGACTGTCTGCCTCTCCTTGTTTGCCTTCCAGACATACTAATGGCCTGCAGTGAGATGTAGCTGCACAAAGGTGGGATGTATATATATATATATATTTGTCTGTACTGATAATGCAGCTATCAGAATCAACTGCCTGCTGTGGTATTAGTATGGGAAAAGCAGCAGCAGGGACACAGTACACTGAAAATACTTGCAGCTCTCTGCCTGTGGTTTAATTATGAGAACACCACTATTAGTCACTCACTAACTGTATTCAGGTAAGCTTTAGGTGAACGCTATGCAAAGCACACAGTACACTAAGTAAAACACTGACTGTCTGCAGCTAGCACAATCACCTGCCTGCCTGTCACAGTATAGAGAAAACCAGAAATGGATCTAGCTAAACTAAATACAGTGTATAAATATATATACAACACCTAGGATGCATATATACTCTCTACACACTGTAACTGCAGCTAACTGACTCGCCTGCCTGCTCTATCTAACTCAATATAAATTACACTGTCTGTCTCTGTAAACTCTCTCGTTTCACAACTTCAACACACTACACAAGTCCGCCGAACCGGTGGCCTTATATAGTGTGGGGCGTGTACTAAACCCCCTGAGCCATAATTGGCCAAAGCCACCCTGGCTTTGGCCAATTACGGCTCTCCGTTTTTTCTGCGCTGTGATTGGCCAAAGCATGTGGGTCATAGTGCATGCTTGGCCAATCATCACCCAGCAATGCACTGTGATCCCGCAGTGAATTATGAGCCGTGACGCGCCACTCGAATTTGGCGCAAATGGCCCATAATGTTCGATCTTCATTGAACGATCGAACAGTCTATGTTCAAGTCGAACATGGGTTCGACTCGAACACGAAGCTCATCCCTACTATTGATATGACACACTCTCTCCATCATAGAGTGTCATGCCAAACCATTGGAGTTGTATACTTAGCCAAATGCTTATGTGGCTGTTTTTATGTAGGCAAAACAAAAAGACCTTTTTTTAAATGCATCAAAGACCATGTGGTTCCCATGCACAAGCAACTGATGACGACTGCCATCAGCCGCCATGTGGGCATTGAATAGCAGATATGTTCAAGTTCACAGCCCTTGAGCATGTGCCAGCACATGCAAGGGGCGTTGGCATTGATTGTACGCTTCTACAATTAGAGACCAAATGGATCCACAGATTAAATGCCACTCGTTACCCAGGTTTGAACGAATACATTAGTTTTAAGTAGGGATGTCCCGATACCGATACTAGTATCGGTATCGGCACCGATACCGAGCATTTGCCTGAGTACTTGTATTCGGGCAAATGCTCCCGATGCTTCACCCGATACTTGTGATCAGCAGTGATCAGTGCGGTGGGGGAAGTTACCAGCACCGATCACCGCTGTATATATTTAAAAGTAGTTTCTCCGAGTCTGCTTCTCTCTCTCTCCCCCCCTCGCGCGGGTATCAGGTGCTTTAAAATCAGCGGTGATCGGTGCTTGTAGCTCCCCCACACACGATCACCGCTGATTGTCCCCGTATCCTCCTCCAGCCCCCTCCGTTTTGCTGCTGTCCCAATCCGTGTGTCCCTCCGTGCTGCCGTCCCCCTCCGTGTGTCCCTCCGTGCTGCCGTCCCCCTCCGTGTGTCCCTCCGTGCTGCCGTCCCCCTCCGTGTGTCCCTCTGTGCTGCCGTCCCAATCCGTGTGTCCCTCCGTGCCGCCGTCCCAATCCGTGTCCCCCTCCGTGCTGCCATCCCCCTCTGTTCTCCTCCTCCACCCTCTCCATCTGTCAGGATGGAGAGCGGAGGTAGGAGCCGGTAAATCTGGCTCCTTACTTGTCGGAATGTACAGAGTTAGTGATCACTGACTCTGTCCATTCACATAACTGAAACATCGTAAACTGTGTTTACAATGTTTTAGTTTATGAATGAAGAGAAGCCGCTGTCTTCTCTCCATTCATTTTCAGCGCAGCTGAGGCTGCTGAGAAAGGGACTGGGGAATCTGTGTCCCTAGTCCCTTTCCCTGTCTCAAAGGGGAGATGTCAGAGGTCTGTTAAGACCCCTGATATCTCACCAAAGCCCCCCAACAGGGCTGATAAAAAAAAAAGAATAAAATAAAAATTGTAAAAAATAATAAATAAAAGGAAACACACACACACACTGACACTGTCCACCCCCCCCCCCCCCCCTTAAAAAATAAATAAATAAAGCATTGTAAAAAAAATACTGACACATGAGATTAAAAAAAAGTATCGGTATTCGGTATCGGCGAGTACTTGAAAAAAAGTATCGGTACTTGTACTCGGTCTTAAAAAAGTGGTATCGGGACAACCCTAGTATTAAGTCTTTTCTTTAATTTCAATAGCATAATCCTATTGCATTTTCTTATTTCAATTTTTGTTTTTCTTCCTTTTCTTGTCTGGGTTAGTTTGGCTTGTCCTGACATATATTCCATCCTTAATATGGCCCTTTTCTATTTCTTCCCTTTCTTTTTCTTTTTCTTTATTATTTTTTCCCCTTTCCCCTTCCTCTTCCCCCCCCCCTCCTCCTCTTTTATTCCCTCTCTCCTTTCCCCCCTCCTTTTTCTTTCCCCTTCTTCTCCTTTTCCCCTTTATTCCCACCCCCCCTCTGTTCCTTCCCCCTTCATTCCTTATATTCTTTTACTCTGAGTTCTATTCTATAACTTTATGTAAATCTCTTTTTTATATACAAGTAATTCTCTTTAATTTATCATATGGCCAATTACACAGATTGCTCATTTAGCTTGATGGATGATATGTAATGTACCTTTTGTCAATTATTTTCATATATTTTTTGTAAACTTTATACACTGTAGGAAGTTATCATGTGCGCTGCTCTGCCATTTTTGGGGACACCTGCCTTCACACATCGGGCACCTGTTTGGGGTTGGTTTACCCCCTACAGTGTTGCCCGATCGGTGTTGCTACCTAGTTGGACAATAGGACACAACACCAGGGAGAACTGTTTTTCCCCCTTCCTCCAGGCATTCGGTGCTGCCTATGCCTAGGGGCCTTTTGTATCAGTTGCATGGACACCCAAGGGCTTCTAAATTGAAGCCCGATTCACGCTACCACTTCGCATACAATTTAATTTGCCATGATTGTTGCGCCCAATTTCCATCTGTTTCTTCCTCCTGTCATCTCATACCCTTTACGCTGCTCCCCAATCACCGATCACACCCGGCGGCTTCACTTGACACCGTTTCTGGAGTGGTCCAATCGGTGATATGGTGACGCCATATCCACCTGCGGGGATTCTGGAACTTGTAGGCGAAGCCTTGCGTCACCTCTCTGGCGCATGCGCAATGAGCGTCTTTGGTGTCCGAGCGTGCTCGGTGACGTCAGACGCCCGAGCGTGCGGGAGACTTAAAATGCCGGCCGTTCACTCCTTCCATCTCTGTGAAGCAGTGGGGGCGATCACCTATATCCCATATAAATTAAAGGTAACCGTTTGTGCCCCCTGGAAACCTGTCTCTTTATGCTTTCCCCTTACACTGTTTTATATTCTCTTGTGTCATTATGCTGAATTGGCATTGAGTTTGCTATGCTTTCTCCCCCTTATAATGATACAGCATGTCTGCTGTTACACACTGATGTATCTCCTCTTTGTGCCTCCCTTTATTGGTGAATTTATAAGCTCCTCAGTGCCCAGTATAATGAACATCCCGCAGGCAGCAAGTCTTATGCCCCATACACACGATCGTTTTTCATGCCGTTAAAAATGCCATTTTTAAAAATGGGCATTAAAACCGATCGTGTGTATGCTCCAGAGCATTTTTAACGACGTGAAAAACGGCCATTAAAAATTTCGAACATGCTCTATTTTTTCACGTCGTTTTTCATGTCGTTTTTTTTAACGACGTGAAAAACGATAGTGTGTATGCTTTTACGAGGTGAAAAAAAACGCGCATGCTCAGAATCAAGTATGAGATGGGAGCGCTCGTTCTGGTAAAACTAGCGTTCGTAATGGAGATAGCACATTCGTCACGCTGTAACAGACTGAAAAGCACGAGGCTGAAAAGCGCGAATCGTCGCTCAACAAACTTTACTAACATGAAGGGTGGCGCCATCTGAACTGAACTTCCCCTTTATAGTGCCGTCGTACGTGTTGTACACCACTGCGCTTTGCTTGAACGTTTTTTAAAATGATCGTGTGTTCGCAAGACAGGCTTGAGAGGAAACATGAAAAAAAACGACGAGAAAAACGTTGGTTTAAAAAATGGCATGAAAAACGATCGTGTGTACACCGCATTACTTTCCCCCTGTGGCCATTTTTAATTTTACACTTGTTACTTTTTCCAAAGTTTATACATCTAAACGTTTTTCTTTGTGCTGTCAGTACCTTGATGCAGTGTCTACAGACCATCCTAGACACTCGGTTCTATCACTGGGACTGGTCCCGATCGCCCCCTTTTTCTAGTTTCTTATTATATACCAAGCAGAGTAAGTTAACCTAGTGCATTTTTCATGCCTATAACTGTACCTTCTGTCCTTCTTTTTACTTAGGAACACAGCAGTCATTATGCTCTTTGTTCCCTATAGCTGGGTCCTTTTAGGTCCCCTGTGACTGAATACGGCTCTCCGCTACGCAGCACTGCTATTCTGGATGATCATATATTCCGTGTGGGGCTCCACATATGAATTTCTGTCGTCCTAATTTGGTAGAGGTGTGTCTCTTCAGGCCATTGTCTGAGCAGCGCACATTGACATGTATAACACAATGTAATACCTTTATTTAATTTTTCATATATGTTGGTATGTACCTTATACTGTATTTTATATTTCATGCTAGAGCTGACTGGTGAACATTGGTGGTCCTGATATATTCCCCTGAGGAAGCCCGTGAGGGCGAAATATATAGGGATGTAACATCTGAATGCGACCACCTTTTAAACAAATTTGGGGAGCTCAGCGGCCCACACAGTTTGTCATCTGCTCTATTACATTGTTTTTATTGAACCCTCTCCTACCCTTTGTATTGTATATCATGTTTTTATGATGCTTTATTATTAAAAAATAAAAAAATAAATTTTTCTACTATTTTGCATGATATTCTGGCACCGTTATAATCCCACTTCCTCCTTTAATTCATATGCTAATGATATGTTCCTTAGATAGAAACTGGTTCTCTTACTAGAATGACTTTGCTGAACGCCAACAAATTAGAACAAATTGTTGTTCTCTGTGTTCTTGGAATGCTTTATTGTGGAACAAACACTGAAATATTTGGGAGTCTAGAAGCTGGTCAAGCTGATAAGGTGTTCCAAAATAGCAGAAATTAAGGTCTTGTTTAATTCATGATGTGCTTCTTGTTCAAATTAGTTTTTAGAGAGAAAACTCATGATCGGGGCGAATCGTTTACCTAACACTACTCCTGAGTGAGCTGGGAACCCAAATACAGCAAGAGAGAAAAGGGATGAAGAGAGAGGTACCAAGCCACCAATAGTGTAGCAAATTTTATTAGTAGAAAAAGTTAAAATACAAAGCTTATGCACTTACAGACATCACTGGTGTTAAGCATTGAAACAAGCTCCATGTAAAAGTCATGCGTTTCGAATCCAGTTCACACCAGCTCCGCTGACAGGACCGCCTTACTGATGAAGGAGGCGAGGTTTGGCCTCTGAAATACTTTCTGTATGGTCACAGCACCCTGGATGGTTGACAGCTTCCTGACAGCTCCTTGACAGATCGAGTCTCCTGTGACGGCTCCCTGGCAGCTTGCTTGGAATCCTGCCCCAGCTTCAGAGTCTGCCTGTAAAGTGGCGCATCTGTAGCATGCATACAACATGCTTCAGCAAAAATTACATTTCTAAAGAAAGAAAATGAGTCAAATCACATTTAAATTGACTCACGGTTGCAATTGCTGGCACACCACCCCAAAGCACCTTGTTCCCATGTTGATGCAGACAAGTGTCTCCTCCCCACAACCCTGGACTGTGGTTGTGGGGGTCTGCATGCAGGGGGCTTATCAGAATCTGGAAGCTCCCTTTTACAAGTGGGCCCCCAAATCCTGCCCCCCATGTGAATGAGTATTGGGTACATAGCACCCTTACCCATTCAACAACAAAATGACAAAAAGTAAAAAAAACACAGATAGTTTATGACAATTCCTTTATTAAAAAAATAAAAAAACAATGTCC
Organism: Rana muscosa; assembly: GCA_029206835.1. Lineage (NCBI taxonomy): Eukaryota > Metazoa > Chordata > Amphibia > Anura > Ranidae > Rana > Rana muscosa. The sequence continues at coordinate 153,781,722 of CM055120.1, forward strand.
CCCGATGTAAATCCATCATAATCACGCCATCCGCCGCACACCCTAAAAAGAACAAAAAAACAATAAAAAATAGTTTGTTCCCCCAGGCACTATATTTAAAGGAATTAATTTTTTTTATTGTTGCACTTTAAGCATCATTAAAATCACTGCTTCTGAAAAAAACAATTAATTCCTTGATATATGTCCCCCAGGGCAGTACCCAGATCCCCATGCCCCTTTTATGACCAATTACTTGCATATAAGACTTAAAGTGGTTGTAAACCCACTATTTTTTATTTTCATCGACCTGTAAGAGAAAGGCATAATGAGATATTATGACTAGCATAATAGCTCATTATGCATCACTTACCTTAGATCGGGGCCCCCGAAGCCGTCCTTGTTTCCCTCTTTAGCCGCATCCATCGCTGCGGCGATAGCCGGAAGGTTACTTCCGGGTATCGCCGCTGCAGCCAATCACAGCGCCGCTCCGGTGCTGTGATTGGCCGGAGCGGCGAAGACGTGACTCCGCGCATGCGCGCTTGAGCCGTCGAATTCGGCTACGTCGTCGAATGTTGCGACCTAGGAAAATTTGTGAATGGGGTTAACCCCATGCGCATGCGCGTGACGTCAGCGTCGCAGCATTTAAATGCAAATATCTCCTTAACCGTGTAGGTTAAGGAGATATTTCATGCACCTACAGGTAAGCCTTAATCTAGGCTTACCTGTAGGTGTTTGTTTATAAAGTGGGTTTACAACCACTTTAAAAATGGGCACTTTTGATTTTTCTTGTTCGGCTCCCATGGACTTCTATGGGTTTCGCTGTTTGGAGTAGAACAGGGGGGTGTTCAGCCCATCTCTAGTCAGGAGGCAGCCTTTCCCCAGCCAGCTGTGTTAGCAATAGTGTCATTAACTATTATTGATACCTGCTGGATTTTATACATTTTATATAGACATACACACACATGTACATCTCTCTCTCTCTCTCTCTCTCTCTCTCTCTCTCTATATATATATATATATATATACATATATATGTATATGCATTTTATACATACAAGATCAATGGGTGTTTTCTGTAATTGCTGAAAATGTTTACCAATGGGGTGGGATGCTTGCTAAAAAAAGGGTGGGGGGTAACAAGGAAGATTTTTTACAAGCTGACTCAGTTTTAAAGCCTTATTCCAGCCCTTTTAAATAGATTGGATACATTGAAGTAAAAAATCTGGTTTATATTACTCACTGTGATCCTATTGGATTAGAGAATTTTTTCTCACCATCTATCTTCTATTCATACAAGTGATGGAGGCCTTGACAAGGAGGTCCAGGCAGCAATAAAAAAATAACTTTGTTAGACGTTTTATCCCTTTTCAACACTACAGAGTTGAATTTTATTGAAAAAAAGGGTCAAAAGTGGAGTTTAGCTATAAGTGGTAAGGGGTTTCAGGCATATCAAGTACAGGTGATTCTTGAAAAATTTGAATATCGTGCAAAAGTTCATTTATTTCACTAATAAAACTTAAAAGGTGAAACTAATATATGAGATAGACTCATTATATGCAAAGCAAGATAGTTCAAGCCGTGATTTGTCATAATTGTGATGATTATGGCTTACAGCTCATGAAAACCCCAAATCCACAATCTCAAAAAATTAGAATATTGTAAAAAGGTGCAATATTCTAGGCTCAAAGTGTCCCACTCTAATCAGCTAATTAAGCCATAACACCTGCAAATGGTTCCTGAGCCTTTAAATGGTCTCTCGGTCTGGTTCAGTAGGAATCACAATCATGGGAAAGACTGCTGACCTGACAGTTGTGCAGAAAACCATCATTGACACCCTCCATAAGGAGGGAAAGCCTCGAAAGGTAATTGCAAAAGAAGTTGGATATTTCCAAAGTGCTGTATCAAAGCACAATAATAGAAAGTTATGTGGAAGGGAAAAGTGTGGAAGAAAAAGGTGCACAAGCAGCAGGGATGACCGCAGCCTGGAGAGGATTGTCAGGAAAAGCCCATTCAAAAGTGTTGGGGACTTTCACAAGGAGTGGACTGAGGCTGGAGTCAGTGCATCAAGAGTCACCACACACAGACGGATCCTGGACATGGGCTTCAAATGTCGTATTCCTCTTGTCAAGCCACTCCTAAACAACAAACAACGTCAGAAGCGTCTTACCTGGGCTAAAGAAAAACAGAGCTGGTCTGTTGCTCAGTGGTCCAAGGTCCTCTTTTCTGATGAGAGCAAATTTTGCATCTCATTTGGAAACCAAGGACCCAGAGTATGGAGGAAGAATGGAGAGGCACACACTGCAAGATGCTTGAAGTCCAGTGTGAAGTTTCCACAGTCTGTGTTGATTTGGGGAGCCATGTCATCTGCTGGTGTTGGTCCACTGTGCTTCATTAAGTCCAGGGTCAACGCAGCCATCTGCCAAAAGATTTTGGAGCACTTCATGCTTCCTTCCGCAGACGAGCTCTATGGGGATGCAGACTTCATTTTCCAGCAGGACTTGGCACCTGCCCACACTGCCAAAAGCACCAAAACCTGGTTCAATGACCGTGGGATTACTGTGCTTGATTGGCCAGCAAACTCGCCTGACCTGGGGCATTGCCAAGAGAAAGATGAGAGACATGAGACCGAACAATGTAGACGAGCTGAAGGCCGCTATTGAAGCATCCTGGTCCTCAATAACACCTCAGCAGTGCCACAGGCTGATAGCTTCCATGCCACGCCGCACGAGGCAATAATTGCTGCAAAAGGGGCCCAAACTGAGTACATATGCATGCTTATACTTTTCAGAGGTCTGACATTGTTCTATGTACAATCCTTCTTTTATTGATTGCGTGTAATATTCTAATTTTCTGAGATTGTGGATTTGGGGTTTTCATTAGCTGTAAGCCATAATCACCACCATTATGACAAATCACGGCTTGAACTATCTTGCTTTGCATGTAATGAGTCTATCTCATATATTAGTTTCACCTTTTAAGTTGCATTAGTGAAATAAATGAACTTTTGCACGATATTCTAATATTTCGAGTATCACCTGTGTGTGTGACTTTTTTTTTTTTTTTTTTTAGAATGTCCTCATGTACAATGCAGGAATTATGCTGATTTGTTTAGTAAAGGTGCATTGCACATACAAAAACGAATGGGCTGTTTTAATGCAATGTACCTTAACGCATCAAAACGTGTTGCAATAACGCAACTAATAGGGGTTGATTTACTAAAGGCAAAAAGCTTTAAAGCAACTACATTTGCAGAGTGCCACTGCACCTGCAAATAGCACAATCGATTCTCCTTTAGTAAATTGTTTAGGTAGAAACAAAATGTAAGTAGACACAGATAGAAAAGATACTTTTGATATAAAACGAACAATTTATGACCTATAAAATCCTTCCCAAATGGGCTGAATAAACTCTACTTGTCCTATTTGCCTTTTAATTGACCCTTACTGTGTGTTTGTCATTTCTTTCTTTGCAGCATTTTTATGTCCTGTAATTTTAGCAGTTTGTCTTATAATTTGCAGCTCACTTTTTAAGATAATATTTAATTAAATGACCATATCCTTGTTTCCCCTTGACAGTAAAGAACATACTCAGTGTATACTGATGTATTCCAGCCTTGATGTTTGGACAGGATTATATATCATTATCTGGATAGCTTACACACAGTGAGACATAAATGGTATATCTGAGTGAACTGTATGATCTCTTCAATTATGATGCATGGCTGTCATATTGACTTTAATTGGAGCTTTTTTTTTTTTCTCTACAATCCATTTTTAATATGTATAATGATTTAAAAGCGGTGAGCCATTCTTGCTGGCATTCCAATCTTTGGACTGTCTCATTTAGGAAGTCAGTGAAAATAGCAAAGTCGAAATGTAAATTATAGTTGCCTACAGCAACAGGATTTCTGATTGCAGGAGTCAAAAGATGAATTCTAATTGGTGGATCTGCAGCACTTTAGACTCTTCCTTAGTAAACAAGGCAGGCATGGGGCTTGTTGATCACTAGAATAAAGCAAAGAGGCAAAGCCCAGACTGCAAAATGCAGTACCCACAGCAATCAGTCCGAGTTCATGTTGTACTGGTATGACTTTAGTAAAATACATTTCCATTGGTTGGCTAGGATTATGGTATTTTGATCCTCACACTGTTTGTTGAAAACGTTGAATTAAAGCTTAATCTGAATTAAAGCTTAATCTGCTTTGCCTTCCCTGATTCTTCCTTCTCTCAGCAACATGCTAATAAAAATCTGAAATAAAACCTTTCACTTTTTTTTTTCACATTTCATCTTCATCACAAACTCTATTTTAAACCCAGTGATACAATCATTGGGTCTCTGTACTTCCATATGCAATGCAGGTAGCTCACGGAGGTCAGAGTTTTCGAAGGACCAGCTCAACCCTGCTGTCCTTAGGAGAGCTCTGGTGCAGAACATCCTCCACCTGTGGCACCAGGTCCAAAGAGCAGGAGGCACCTCCTTCACCTGCTGTTCAGGATCTCCAGAGCATTTGACAATTTTCCAGGTGGCACCATCCTTCCATGGCACCCAACACTCGCATGGAGACTCACCAGCAGGGAACACCTGAAAGAGGAACGCTTGACATCCCCCACAATGGGCCCAAGGCACCAACATGTTGGGGCACCGCACTTTACACAAACCAGGATCAAGGTCTCAACTGTCCCTGTTCAACCTACAGGCAAGCCTTGCCGAGGCATAACCCATGGCCCAGAGTCACACACCAGAACAGAGCTCTGTCTGGAGTTGAGTGGTGGTGGCAAGGGAGTCTTTCCCTGGCCAGATTTCAGAGCCCTACTATAGCAAAAATGCAGTTATTCCAACAGTATATTATAAATATATAACAATTTATATCTCACACACACATATTTTAGGCACTATCAAACTAAGTAAACTTGAATAAATTCCAAGCCATACTTGTTTTGCTCATCTCTTTTTATATATAAAAAAAATGTAAGGAAAGTTTATTCCATAATGATTCCAGGCTTAGTCCTTCTAAAAATCATACCTCTCAGATAATCATGCTAAATACAGCTCAGGCTACTATTAAGTATTTTATTGTGCAACTTAAATATTAGGAAAGAGGAACATGTCTTGACTTAGGATGAGAAGCTTTGTGTTGAGCAAGGAAATAATCTTTGTTGTGGATTTATACCCTGAGGAAGCTTTAATGTATAATTTACTTTGTATCATCATTTATTTGCAGGCTAAAAGGGGTAGTTATATGTGTGATTGATTGGTAGGGAAGGATTGTTAAAATAGGCCTTTGAAGATGGATATTCTATATTTTCAATGGGTAACGATTATATTTGATCCATATGTTTTAATGAGGGATGTTTTGTAATTAATTTGTAATATAGGGCTTACCTGAATACTGAAGTAAGATTTGAACAAATAATTAGCACTTTCAACTTTCGTCTTTTACAAAGTTCAAAGGAACAAACAGACTTTGTATAATTGCTTAGAATACCACATTGCAAATTTGGAGTTTGTTTATGAAAGTATAGTCAGAATGAACTGCTTCTGCTAGTCATGCTAACCAATTACATTAACTCCTACTCCATGAAAAGGAGTTATTGATTACTTCACTCAATACAAACAGTTCTTTTGTTAGACATTTTTGATGCATGCCGCCCAATATTTTTGAAGATGGTGCATTAAAACTGCTGCAATATAAACTACATTGAGGGAGCTCCTAGACTGAAGGGTGCTGGTTATCCTGTGCCTGAGAGATGCATAGATCAATGCAGGCTCAACTCAGGCTCAAGGACACAGAGGGGTGGGTTTACTAAAGGCAAATAGACTGTGAACTTTGCAAGTACAGTTGCACTCTGCAAGTACAGTTGCTTTAGGGCAGCGGTCGCCAAACTTTCGGATCTCACGGACCACTAAACTCATCATTTTGAATCCCGCGGACCACTAACATGAATTTTACATGACTTATACAGTACACACAATTCTCCAGCTCTCTGCCCCTCTCCCCCTGGATAACACTGCTGCCTTATACACACAATGCTCCAGCTCTCTGCCCCTCTCCCCCTGGATAACACTGCTGCCTTATACACACAATGCTCCGGCTCTCTGCCCCTCTCCCCCTGGATCACACTGATGCCTTATACACACAATGCTCCGGCTCTCTGCCTCTCTCCCCCTGGATTACACTGCTGCCTTATACACATAATACTCCAGCTCTCTGCACCCCCCCCCTCCCCTGCACTCTGCATCACACCACTGCCTTGCACAGACTCATCACTGGATCTCACCTCCTTATCCAGCCATATGCTCCCTCCCACAGTCTGTGATCAGCGCTGCCATTGGAAGTCCCCCCTTTTCCACCTCCCGCTCCCTGCACTACTCACGGCACCTCCCTTTGAGTTCACAGGAGTCGGAACTAAAGAAGAGGCATCTGGTATAGTCGGAGGAGTGTTGCAGTGCATTGTGTAAAAATGCAGACTTTTTCGGCAGCTCTACTCAATACACCATATGGCCCAGAATCGCAGCACATCTTAACACGCTCTAGTGCAGGGATCTTCAAACTTTCTAAACAAAGGGCCAGTTTACTGTGCTTCAGACTTTAGGGGGGCCGGGCTGTGGCCAGCAGGATTATACATTTTTTTCTGGCATCAGTAGGAGTAAAGAGGGCACTACCTTTGTTTACTACATTGCAAAAGCGCTGCGTAAACTGTTGGCGCTATATAAATCATGTATAATAATAATAATAATTAGTGTAAGGATTAGTGCCCCACTGTTGATGTCAGTGGCAGGAAATATGCCCCAAGGTTGGTGTCAGTGGGCAGAATAGTGTCTCATAATAATGGGAGGAATAGTGCCCCAAGTGCCAGATAAAGGCAAGCGAAGGGTTGCATTTGGCCCCCGGCCTGCAGTTTGGAGACCCCTGCTTTAGTGCATAGACTTGAATGAAGTGTCATTTTGTGACTTCAATAAAATTGAACAAAATAAAAAAATAGTAGACAGGGCCTTAGGTTATAACAATGCAAAGCACTGCCCCTCATACGTAGTAGACACAATCCCTGGACGGGTGCAAATGAGTCATAGGTCCTCATTCACATTGTGGATGAGCGTAGCTAAGCGATGTAGAAGCAATTTTTTTTTTTGCGTGTGTGTATGTGCATTTTTACATATGACTTGTAGTACAGGAGCAGAATTGTGTGTTTTTAGCCCAATTGACTTGGGAGTGCCTGGAAATGTGCGCAAATACATGTTTTTCAAGCATTTTTAGGCTCTCCCATTAAAGTCTATGGGGCCCTAAAGAAGCTTGTATATTTTTTAAAGGTTCACATCACAGTTGACAAGAAATACAATACTCAGGTCTGAATGTGCCCATTGAGAAGAATAGGATTCTTCATCTTGAGTCCTGTCGCACTTCGGGAACCATATGACAAAAAACACTGAGGTGTGAATGGAGGCTTAGTCAGATCTATGTCACATAGCACAGCCACAATGTTGCAGTAAGACAGGTCAATTAATAGGATAGCACCTAGAAGAGATGGAGGTTCATGGACCTTTTTCTTAGTACTGTATACCCATGAGGAAGCCGCGACTTTTAAACAATGGACGCCCGGAGCCCTTCAGGTACGCTGTCTCGAGTATAAGCCGAGGGGGGTATTTTCAGCCCTAAATAAAAGGGCTGAAAAACTCGGCTTATACTCGAGTACATACAGTATATGGTGGCAAGCTCCATTCTTGGCTGTCACAGCAAAGGAGCCTATGTGGGCTGATATATATATATATATATATATATATATACATTATATATATATTATCTCACATATACTGTATCTGTATGCATCCTTTTGCAATAAATATGAACCTGCATTAAATGCTCATGTTATTCAAATGTGATGCACCTATGTTAAAGTCAGTAAATCCACCTGACTTTAATGTAATCCAGTGTAGCTAGATTTCACAGACCTCTTCACATGTTTGGTGGGGGTCATCTTCCTGAAGTCTACTCCATGACCCTATCCTCTTTCTCTGCTTACTGTATCACCAATCATGATCAATTTTCCAAGGTAGGTTTAAATCTGACTACCAACTAAAGAAACCAAAGAAACTACTTAGTGCTGAAACTGTGATACATAAAGATTTCTTTAGAATAAAAACAACTGCTAACCCAAAGTGGGTGTGTTTGAGAATATAATACAAAGAATGGGGTTCCCAGATCAGTGGATTACAGAAAAAGGGAATATATTGGGTACTCAAAAGAGTGAAGAAATAGGACTTTATAGGCAACACACAGAACATGAAATACAAAATACTTTTATTAAAGAAATGTTGAACGAGAATTAAAAAGACCATACAGTGTATATATAGTGACAGTGGAAAGTCCCTTGAACGTCGACGCGTTTCGCCGTGAGGCTTCGTCAGGACGGTCAAAATTGGGGGACGATTACATATATATTTGGGACAAATCTCACTATCTTGGAAGACAATCCAGATAGTCAGAGCATTGTCCAACAGGCTACCAATTCATATACGTAGTCTGGGAGTATTACATATGATCTGCTGGTCAAAGAACAGCGAATCTCGCAAGGAACCAATCCGCAGAGAAAGTAGGCACACCTAGTACTTACAGCTCTGGAAAGCTTAGATAGATCAAATAGACCCAGCCGAGGTTGCCAAGACGGGGGTAATGGACGTTATGGTATTGGCCAAATCCAGCGCAAAAGCATTCACAATAAAGGTGCAGACAGAACAGCCAATGCAGTATGGATTATGCCACTCTACACAAGACTGACTCCCGGGGGTTCGCACTGTGACACTTTGCAGCCAGACTGTGTAGCCTGTTGGACAATGCTCTGACTATCTGGATTGTCTTCCAAGATAGTGAGATTTGTCCCAAATATATATGTAATCGTCCCCCAATTTTGACCATCCTGACGAAGCCTCACGGCGAAACGCGTCGACGTTCAAGGGACTTTCCACTGTCACTATATATACACTGTATGGTCTTTTTAATTCTTGTTCAACATTTCTTTAATAAAAGTATTTTGTATTTCATGTTCTGTGTGTTGCCTATAAAGTCCTATTTCTTCACTCTTTTGAGTACCCAATATATTCCCTAGTTTTGGATGTGGCAATGTGAGTGCTCCTTTCCCTTTTTCCCCCTTTTTTGGATACAGAAAAAGGGAGATGCTGGTATACTATTACAATGCCTGGGTAAAGTGGAGCCCTAGACTGATAGGCTGTGCCTCTGCATACATTTACCACCTTAATTTTTGATTGGAATGTCCCTTTACAACTGTCCAGTTCATTGCAGTGCATTACTGCAGGTGCACTAATATGTGTTGTGTTAAGGTGTCCAGGTATCATAAAAATTTCAACACACAGCGATAGAACAATAACCAGACCTGCACATTTTTTTTTTAAAAGGCGCATTACAATTCAAGTCATGCGGATGCACATCTACTGTACTCATGCCGGAGTGCATTCTAGACGAATGGCACAACAATGTTTCACACTACCTTGCGTTGAGGTAAGGCAAAGGTAAAGCATGCTTTTTACTTCCCCCTATAGCAATTTATAAGTGTGTAGCCAGCCTTAAAGTGGTTGTAAGCCTGAGACATGAAATATGAACAAAGCACATCTCTCTATAGTGTGCACTTTTCTCAATTAAGAGCACTAAGTGTCATTTCTGTTTGCTGCTTCATTCCCCTGCTATAAATTCTGACAAGTTTTCGTGATACCAAGAGAAAAATGGTGAAAGGGGAGGGACCTCCTGCAGATTGTCAGCCTCAGTTTTATTCCTGTGTGCTGTGTGGAGCTGGGTGTGTCCCTTCCCTCCAATCAGCTGTCAGTGTTCTCCTCACTGAGCTCTGCAGAGTGTAATTTCAGCTCTCCGCCCACTTTTCGAACTCTAAGACAAACTTTAAAATTCAGCTCTCTGTGTATCACCTGAGGCTAATCACTTCACTGGGTAAATGTAAGGGTTTACAACCACTTTAACTCTAGCAAACTAGAGGGAACTACTGGCACCATGCAGACTGTGAATTCATTTATTAAACCCTCAGCTTGTTTAGGTTAAAGGGGAGTTCCTGCCTTTTTTTATGTTTATTAAAAGTCAGCAGCTACAAAAAGTGTAGCTGCTGGCTTTTAATAAACATACACTTACCTGTTCCCCTGTCCAGCGACGCACCGCCCGGAGCTCCGCTCCTCTCCCCCCCCCTTCCCCACCGGCGCCTCCATTCATAGTGTGGGCACCCGGCCGTGACAGCTTTCGGGTTCACGGCCGGGCACTCACTACGCATTCGCGAGTGGACAGGCGATCGCCTGGGACCTGTCACGTCCCAGGTGATCGCCTACAGGGAGGGGCCGCCAAAAGGCGATATGACAAATCGCCTAGGGCTTGCATTACTGCACCCCACATTGCTTTTAATACCCTTTTTGGGGAAGTGGGGACTTCAGTAGGAGTGGGACTTCCTGTCCCACTTTCTCCTTCCGCCCTGGGGCGATATGACAAATCGCCTAGGCGGCCCCAGGGCAGAAGGAGGAAGTGGGACAGGAAGTCCCACTCCTACTGAACCCCCCACTCCCCCCCCCCAAAAAATTACATGCCAAATGTGGCATGTAAGGGGGCGAGAAGTGGATTAAGCGGAAGTTCCAAATTTGGGTGGAACTCCGCTTTAACATATTGAGAACAATAAAATAAACATTTCCCAGTAAACTATTTGTTAAAATTGTTACCCCACCACTTGCAGTTTGCAACTTCCAATGCTGCTGGTCCCTGTTCTCTCAGTGCTGCTTCCCTGAGATTCCAATCTTTACAGAAAAGTGTTAACAGTGGACAGTGTAGTCTCCAGCCAGTCTGTTAACTTGGAGAAGGGAGGAGGAGAAGGAGGTTGAATTAGGAACAGCAGTGTGCCTTGCTATCCTAGAGCACAGAGCTGTGTGCTTATATTGATGTACATAGTGTAGGGAGACACAACCCTAGTATTTGCATGCAAGGGTGGCTCCATGGGATGCTACAAGAGAAAGGAGCCACCCTAAAACAGGAAACCCGGGTCACTGATCCAGGCACCGGCTTAAATTGGAATATAAGCAAGGATTAAAATCATGTAATGTAAATAGGAATTCTGTAAAACAATGATTTCCACTGTTGAGTACCCAACATTGTGATGTTATTGCATATGTTGCAGATTTACTCTAAACAGAAATCAATGTTTTTTCCTACTGCCCTGCCACTGCCTACAGGCATTATTGGTCATCAGGAACATTTAACTTTATTATCCATCCACATGTAAGCTTAACGGAGGAATTTGCGATTCATGGCATTCACTGTGTACATGTAATGTTGCTGACTGTACCTTTTTATCATTAGCTGCAAGCCTGCAATATTAAAGAAGCTACCAGTGCAGCGGCATAAAAAAAGAACAACTCACACCCGTACTCCTTGCTAGCCGCTCGGTGGGGAGCACAAGCTCCATGTCAAGTCTCCCGGCTATATAAATCATTTACAGTAGAATCTCAGGTCACAGGGTTGACTGAAGAGAAGTGCTATATCCACCACAAGGAATACAAAGCAATTGCCTACAACACATGTAAGTTAATTAGTCTCTAAGAATAGCTCACAGTCGATAATGTTTGAGATTATTCCAATAAATTACATGGGTGTGTTCCATGCCCTTCTTCCACGGTAAACAAATCAATCTCTCTTATTTTATTAGTATTTTACATTTGGTAAAAGGCAACTGGCATGCTGAATGTCAGAAGACTGAGATTATAAAATCATCAAAGAAATTGTATGTATGTATGAAGTTCAAATGTCCATAATAAAGCAACAGAAAGGTCTTTTGTTAAAAGCTCAGATAAAAAAAAAAAATGGCTTCTTTAAAGGGACTGCTGAAAACCTTTATCCAGGTACATTTAACATCTCCAGTTGCCGTAGGTTAGAAGTTAATTGGGTTTGTGAAAGGAAGTTATAAAGCAAGTTAGCAACATAATCAGGATTTGTGATGGTCCTGCCTAGTCCCTGGAGACAGCTGACTGATAGATTTGTCTTGTTACTCCATCCACTAAATGTAAAAATTAAAGCACATTAAACCCAAAAACAAGAATTCAATATGTTGTCGTCTATTAGTCCTTCGATGTAGTGGCTGAATTATTTTACTTTATTTTTTATTCCATTATTTTTACTTGGTAACATAAGCAGAAGTTGCCCAAAGGGTGGCGCTAAAGAGCAGAAAAACCACACAGTTTTGTGTATGTTGGCTGAAAAAGTTCTGCCGTCTGTATGCAGAACAAGTTCACGGCCAACGCCCTTCACACAAAATTCCACGGGTTTGTCAGATGGAAATCCGATCGTATGTACGAGGCTTAAGGGTGGCTACACTCATTCCTCCACTATTTCTATGGGCAAAAAAAAATAGACACCCTTGGACAGCAGCATTGTCAACCCATGAAGAAGGTAGTGTTAGGTTGGGCATACACTGATCGAAATTCACCCAAACACTAAGTGGCTACACTCATTCCTTCACTGTTTCTATGGAGGAGCAACAAAGACACTATTGGACAGCAGCATTGTCAACCTGTGGAGAGTGTAGTTTTTGTTTGGGCATACACTGATCAGAATTTGGCGACACACTGAGTGGCTACACTCATTCCTCCACTGTTTCTATGGAGGAAGAACATAGACACTCTTGGACAGAAGCATTGTTTACCTGTGGAGAGATAGTGTTAAAGTGTTACTAAACCCATGTACGCACCCACCCCAGCCTTTACCTGCTTTTCTTCTAGTTGGCTCCTTCGCAGGAAAAAGACTGAAGCACACCACACCACAAGCCCGTACCCTCCTGGATGGGGAGGTTGAGCGGTGTTAGTTTCTCGGGCCTGCCTGCAGCCAGTGTTTGAAAACCTCCAGAGCTGACCTCGTTTCTGGTGTAGCCAGAAACAAGTCCTTAGTTCTCCCCAGTAAGCAACTGTCCACACCAACTGAAAAGTCCAACTTCTTATTTATTCTTAAGGGCAATAAATAGTTTCTTTGAGAGCAGACAGGTTGAGACAAACACGGGTCAGATAAGGTGGGAGGAGGTCCAGGCACAAACTTAATTTAGGGTTTCTCCTGTTCTGGTTTGCACAAACAGGCTTGGCGCATGGTCCCTGCCATGGACCATGAGGTTGGTCACTGCCACTGACCTGGTGTGCGTAGAGTCACTGCCACTATGACATAAAGAACCCGCACTTCCTTCTTTGAGTAACTTGGCCCCTTTTTAGGATAAGAACATCCCTCCGGAGAGTTACCAGAGGCCCCCTCTGTCACCACAACTCTGCGCTGGTTCTTCAGAAAGGGTCACCTCCCTGGCCTCCTCGATCCTGGATACGGGTCCCCTCGCAAGGCAGATCCCTGGGAGCCTCGATCCCTAGCGGACCCCAGCCGAAGGTTGCTGGGTTCCAGGCCCTCGCCAAAGTACCTCACCCCAGACTGAAGGTGTCTGGGATGGAAACAGCAGCTCCGTCTCCAGGCCTAGGGCACCCGGAGACAGCACGTTCGCCCAGGCCTCCGGGCCTAGGGCACCCGGAGGCGACCCACACACCCAGGCCTAAGGTGCCTGGGTGCGGAACCAATGACGACGACTCTGGAAGATGGCCGCCCCCTTTTTTATATCCTCTCCCGTCAGGCACAGCAGGTTCTCCGCCCCGCCGTACTGCTGCCGAGAGGGGACAAGAAAAGGCACAACCCTGTACCATGGTTCAACCACCTATAGGCCCCAGGGAACTGCACATCAGTACTATCTCCCAGGGACAGAAATGGTCCATGAAACCCAACAATTAGTGCATCTGAGCCTAGTTACCACTCAGATGCTCCCCCTAAACATTACACCCCGCTACACCCACAACAGTAAAATCAGTCTGTATATGCAGTAAAGCATGCTTGTTATACTCACTGTGGGGTTAATCCTCAGCATCCTCTCTGTTTGTCCAGACAGATGGTCAGGGGTCCTGTAGCCTTATAGGACAGCCAGAGTAGAATGAAAACTCCTCCTGTAAGCCTTAACCAGACACTGATAGAAGTCACGAGACTGCTCTAACTGCTGATGAAAAAGGTATTTAGCAGTTTATATTTACTAAAATGCGGCCCCTTCTGAGAGGATGTCATATGACACTCAAAGGGACAAAAGGCCTAAAGAAGTTTGACAGTGTTAGGTGTTAAAAATACATTTTTGGGTGGAGGAGCCTTTTTTGTGTTGCCACATGCTAATGCACAGCTCTTTGGAGTGCCACCCAGTAGATGCATAGCACCCAGTGCAAACCTAATCTTGTTTTGTCAGGCAACATTGATGTTTTTCTGATTGCTTTGTTCAATAGTGTTTCTAAGGAATTATAATTAAAGTTGTAACAGTTTTATATAAATTAGTGTTATGATCATTTGGTTGCTCTTAGGCCCCTTTCACACTGGGGCGGGCAGGAGCGGTGGCGGTATAGCAGCACGATTTGCAGCGCTGCTATACCGTCGTTCTTACCGCGGTATGCGGTCGCTAGGGGGGTGAATTTAACCCCCCCTAGCGGCCGAAAAAGGGTTAATACCGCCCGCAAACCGCTGCTATTGCCGCGGTTTGCGGGCGGTATTACCGCGATGTCTCATTGATTTCAATGGGCACCCGCGGTAAAGGAGCGGTGAACACACCGCTCCTTTACCGCTGTAAAGAAGCGGCTAGCAGGACTTTTGGAGCGGTCCTGCTAGCGCACCGCTTCAGTGTGAAAGCTTTCGGGCTTTCACATTGAAGGCTACAGGGCAGGAATTTTTCATGCGGTATAATAGCGCTATTATTAGCGCTAAACCGCATGAAAAACGCCCCAGTGTGAAAGGGGCCTTAGGCTAGTTTCACACATGTCCGGCTGCAGTTTGCAGTCAGTTTTTAGAAGGAGTCCGGTGCAGCTTTGTTCAACAGTTAAGGTGAAAATTTTACTTGAATTCGCACCTGAACCGGACCTAAAATGGCACAGGACTATTTTGAAAGACATGTGTGAACCGCCTTCATTGCAAGCCGATCGGGTTCACATGTTATGCAAATCAGATGTGGTTCAACAGAAATAAGATATACCTGCGCTCAGATCCCAATAGCTTGTACATGCATATACTACCAGGTGCGCTAAAGGGGTGTGACCACATGTTAACACTAAAAATATTGGACGAACCCTCTGCACACTGCTATACCCTTTCTAGCAAACTTTGCAATAAAAATAGGGCTATTTAGTTCATACATATTGCAATACATGTTTAAGCTGGCCAAATGTGTCAAAGTAATCCCTCTTTAGCCAGTCCTACTCTGCTCCGCCACTGCAAATACTAGTATGGACCATAGGTGCGCGCACAGGGTGTGCTGGACGTGCCTGGCCACATCCTAATTACCCAGTGTGTTGATGATTCTCCCTGCTTCCTGGTGCCCCCTGTCTCCTCCCTGCAGTGCTGCCAGCTTTCCTCCTATCATCCCCCGCCGGTGGCTGCAGGGGATGTTTCAGGATGGAAAGCGGCCCCTTAATGTTACTTCCCTTTTTTGAATGAACACAGTGAGTGATCTGTACCAATCCCTCCTGTGTTCATTCTTACTATGCTTTAGTTTGTGAAGGAACAGGAAGCCGCTCAGCACAGAGCACTTCCCATTTGTTCACTGTCCAGTGTAGCTGAGGCGGCAGAGAAAGGTACTGGGAAATCTCTGTCCTCAGTCCCTTTCTCTGTCTCAAAAGCGAGACATCAGGGGTCTGTTTAGACCCTTGATATTTCACCAAAGCCTCCCAACTCTCCCAAATAATTAAAAAAATACAATTGCACAAAAAAAAAAAATCCTACTAACACTGTCTACTGCCCTAGTGACACCAATTTCTGCTCTACTGACACTGTCCACTGCTCTTCTGATATACACGCATGAGTGTTTGTGCTCTGGGGTGCACACCCTAATGCAATAGGCTGTGCACACCAACGCTGTGGACACAATGCCAACATGGGACAAACAGACTTATAGGGTATAGCAGTGTGCAAAGGCAGGGCCGGACTGGCCTACCGGGATACCGGGAAATTTCCCGGTAGGCTGTCTGCACTCTGTGCCCTGGGGCTGCTTTTGCCTGGCTGTCACAGTAAAATAAAGAGCAGCGGCGGGCCGCCGGACGCCAGCATTGCCGCACTATCCAATGCAATGCCGCCGCCCTTCTCCTTCACTTCTGATCCGGAGCCTGTGTGGAGTGATGTGCCTGAGGGGAGGAGCAGGAGAACGTCAGATTGCCGTGGTGCTGCGTTATTTCCCCTTCCATCTGGCCCGTGCGGCGCCGCGCCAGCACCGCCCACTAGTCTCAGCCTGCATGAAGAGTCCTGTCACGAGTGAGGGCATAGGAGAAGTGAATGGCTGCCCGCCGTGGAGCAGAAGAATTAAGGTACTGTCTGCAATCTGAATAATCTCTCACCATTGATTTCACGGTGCAGCACAGCCAGCACCCCCCCTCTCTCTGTCACCTTTGCTGCTCCTCTGTCTCTCTCTCTCCATCTCTCACCATTGCAGCCCCCCCATCTCTCTCACACACAAGGCAGCCCCCCATCTCTCTCTCACACAAGGCACTCCCCCCCATCTCTCTTACACACAAGGCAGCCCCCCATCTCTCTCACACACAAGGCAGCCCCCCATCTCTCTCTCACACAAGGCAGCCCCCCATCTCTCTCACATACAAGGCAGCCCCCCATCTCTCTCACACACAAGGCAGCCCCCCATCTCTCTCTCACACACGGCAGCCCCCCATCTCTCTCACACACAAGGCAGCCCCCCATCTCTCTCTCACACAAGGCAGCCCCACATCTCTCTCTCATACACAAGGCAGCCCCCATCTCTCTCACACACAAGGCAGCCCCCCATCTCTCTCTCACACACAAGGCATCCCCCATCTCTCTCACACACAAGGCAGCCCCCCATCTCTCTCTCACACACAAGGCATCCCCCATCTCTCTCACACACAAGGCAGCCCCCCATCTCTCTATCTCACACAAGGCAGCCCCCATCTCTCTCTCTCACACAAGGCAGCCCCCCATCTCTCTCTCACACAAGGCAGCCCCCATCTCTTTCTCACACAAGGCAGCCCCCATCTCTCTCTCTCACACACAAGGCAGCCCCCCATCTCTCTCTCACACACAAGGCAGCCCCCCATCTCTCTCACACACAAGGCAGCCCCCCATATTTCTCACACACAAGGTAGCCCCCCATCTCTCTCTCTCACACAAGGCAGCCCCCCATCTCTCTCTCACACAAGGCAGCCCCATCTCTCTCTCACACACAAGGCAGCCCCCATCTCTCTCTCACACACAAGACAGCCCCCCATCTCTCTCTCACACACAAGGCAGCCCCCCATCTCTCTCTCTCTCACACAAGGCAGCCCCCCATCTCTCTCTCTCTCTCACTCAAGGCACCCCTCATCTCTCTCACACAAGGCAGCCCCCCATCTCTCTCTCTCTGTCACACTAGGCAGCCCCCCATCTCTCTCTCTCTCTCACACACAAGGCAGCCCCCTGTCTCTCTCTCACACGCAAGGCAGCCCCCAATATCTCTCTCACACAAGGCAGCCCCCATCTCTCTCACACAAGGCAGCCCCCCATCTCTCTCTCACACAAGGCAGCCCCCCATCTAGCTCTCACACAATTCAGCCCCCATCTCTCTCTCTCACACAAGGCAGCCCCCCTTCTCTCTCTCACACAAGGCATCCCCCTATCTCTCTCACACACACAAGGCAGCCCCCCACCTCTCTCTCACAAGGCAGCCCCCCATCTCTCTCTCTCACACAAGGCAGCCCCCCATCTCTCTCTCACACAATGCAGCCCCCCATCTCTCTCTCACACAATGCAGCCCCCATTGCTCTCTCACCATTGCAGCCCCCCATCTCTCTCACCATTGCAGCCCCCATCTCTCTCACCATTGCAGCCCCCCCATCTCTCTCTCTCACCATTGCAGCCCGGGCCCTCTCTGGCTCTCATGGATTTCTTTATTTATTTTTTTAAACCAAACTTTTTTTCAGGTAAAAAAAATGTGCATTTTACCATTGCAGCCCCTCTCTCTCTCTCACCATTGTAGCACCCCTCTCTCTCACCATTGCAGCCCCTCTCTCTCTCACCATTGCAGCTCCTCTCTCTCTCACCATTGTAGCCTCCCTCTCTCTCACCATTGCAGCCTCTCTCTCACCATTGTAGCCCCCCTCTCTCACCATTGCAGCCCCCCCTCTCTCACCATTGCAGCCTCTCTCTCTCTCCCTCTCTCACCATTGCAGCCCCGCTCTCTCTCTCTCTCACCATTGCACCCCCTCTCTCTCACCATTGCACCCCCTCTCTCTCACCATTGCACCCCCGCTCTCTCTCTCTCTCACCATTGCACCCCCCTCTCTCTCTCAGGGAGTCAGGGGAGGAGTCAAGAGTAAGAGCGCCGCTGGGATGGGGATCATGGGAGAAGTCAGACATGTGTGGAGAGGAGACTATAAGAATACCAGAGCCACCAACCTGGAGCCAACTGACTGAGCCCTGCAAGGTGCACCTGAGAGGAGGTCAGTGACAGTGCCACCAGGCCAGTCTGAGGGGGGGGTCACTGATGTAAGAGGGGAGTGAATACAATAATGTAAGGGGGCACTGATATAAAGGTTTCCCCCTTATATCAGTAACCCCCCCTACCTTAGTGTATTCTTTCTGCGGAAGGTGGTCTCTGGTCACCAGCGTCCCCCCACATTCCCAGGTGTTCCCCTTGATGATTGCTCCACATTTACCTGGAATTTGCAGATATATATCTCTATATCCCTAGCCCTATGTGCTTTCATATCTGTCTTATCTATATATAATACGCTCTTCAAATGTGCTTTATAATGTATGGTTTTCCCTTTTGTAAACAAGAAAATAATGGTGTTATGCTTTTGGGCTGGTATAATAATGCTGTGGGGCTGGTATGAAATTATTTCCAGGCCTGGTTTTTATTCCCAGTCCGGCCCTGTGCAAAGGGTTCATGCTGTAATTTTTAGATGCGGTTCAAAAGCATTCGATCGGCATATATGTGAACCGAGTCTTAAAGTCCCAACAGAGGATGTAAATATGGTATTGCAATAGATAAGGGATGGTGGCAACCTATACCCTTAACTGAGTAAACTACATGCAATGTGCATGGTGAAAACATACTTTGAGGCATATTTATTAAGCATTGAATGTGATTTTCACCAAACATTCAATGATGGTAAATTAATCACTGTCATTTTGAAACACATCGATTTGGAAGATTCACCTGCAGATTCACTGCTTCATAAATATTAGACATGTGCACACTGAAATATTTCGTTTCGGAATTTCGTTTTCGTGCAAAAAATAAATTTATTTAGTTACTCCCGAAATTCGTTTTTATTTATTTCGTTTTTCGTTAAAAATTGCATTCGTCCGAAAATCTGAATTAATTAAGGTCGAATCTGTCATTGAAGGCTTATGGTGTCTGTCGAATGTTCCGCCCACAAGCAGTGATCTTTTCTCTCTATGTCGAATCTTTTCTCTCTATAATGTCGAATCTTTTCTCTCCTATGTCGAATCTTTTCTCTCTATAATGTCGAATCTTTTCTCTCCTATGTCGAATCTTTTCTCTCTATAATGTCAAATCTTTTCTCTCTATAATGTCAAATCTTTTCTCTCTATAATGTCAAATCTTTTCTCTCCTATGTCGAATCTTTTCTCTCCTATGTCGAATCTTTCCTCTCCTATGTTGAATCTTTCCTCTCCTATGTCGAATCTTTCCTCTCCTATGTCGAATCTTTCCTCTCCTATGTCGAATCTTTCCTCTCCTATGTCGAATCTTTCCTCTCCTATGTCGAATCTTTTCTCTCCTATGTCGAATCTTTCCTCTCCTATGTCGAATCTTTCCTCTCCTATGTCGAATCTTTCTCTCCTATGTCGAATCTTTTCTCTCTATAATGTCGAATCTTTTCTCTCCTATGTAGAATAATCTTGGACTAATAGAGTTAAGGTTAGGCACATTCGACCACAGATTCGATAGACACAGATTGTTATTGTCAGCGTCACGTCGAATCTCCTATCTATATCGAACTGTTGTAGCAACGAAAACGAAAATAAAGCATTTGTTTATGTCGGATCTTTCGGTTTTCGGATTCTGTGCTTTCGTTTTCGTTTGTTAAAACGATAACGAAAATAGCTGAAATTCGGACGAAAATGCATTCGGACGAAAACGAATGCACATGTCTAATAAATATACCTTTTAGTTTAGTAAAAAGAACTGTGTGCTACATAAATATGGCAAATACAATGTATTTAATTACTGCCGCTGTTATTTTCTGTTAATATTAGTTGTAATGATCCTTTCATCACATTTTTATTTATTGCTTATTTTCTCTCTGCCCCATTATTTTAATATGGCTCATAGGGTTTCAACATGCTTTTTCACATTTATACACAATGCCCAAATTAGATGTCTGTAAAAATCCAGTGCTGTGTACCACTTTTATCTCTCATAATGAAAATACCTGACATTTGACAGGCCTGGGTAAACCCAAGCCCGTGAATTCCAAAATCAAATGCATTTTAAATGAAGGCTTATTATAATATACATGACAGCTGCACACTGCCAGATACAATGTTCCATTAATTGCACTCTTACTGTGCTGTTTACATTAGGGCAAAAGGGGACATGAAGAAAACCTACAAAATTCTCCTGGTCAAGTGCAGGCTTAAAAAAAAATGTGTAAAGCTTAATGAATGTGACATAGCCAAACTAACGATCAGAAAACAGCTAAACGATGGATCATTGAGCACAGGAAGAGAGGGCGATCCAGCACGTGATAGGGCAATCTTCCCTAAGGCTTTCAGACATGAACATGGAATTTGCAGTAAACTGACAGCGGATAATCGGAGTGTCCGCTGGGGTTCTGTACAGCAGTGCTCACATAGGATTCTGTAAGCTCTTCAGAGGAAATGTAAATTTTACACTCAATCCTGTATTTAATGGAAAGCCACACAGAAAAGAGCACGTAGAAATCAAATATTTGTTATTTACAACCGGCCTGCAAATCTCATTGCACCTACCACAGTTATATATATATATATATATATATATATATATATATATATATATATATATATATGTATATTAATATATATATAAAAAATATATAACAAATTTTATATTTAATCGCCATGTATACCACTCATCTATATATATATATATATATATATATATATATATATATAAAAATTTATATATATATATACAGGTCCTTCTCAAAAAATTAGCATATTGTGATAAAGTTCATTATTTTCTGTAATGTACTGATAAACATTAGACTTTCATATATTTTAGATTCATTACACACAACTGAAGTAGTTCAAGCCTTTTCTTGTTTTAATATTGATGATTTTGGCATACAGCTCATGAAAACCCAAAAATCCTATCTCAAAAAATTAGCATATCATGAAAAGGTTCTCTAAACGAGCTATTAACCTAATCATCTGAATCAACTAATTAACTCTAAACACCTGCAAAAGATTCCTGAGGCTTTTAAAAACTCCCAGCCTGGTTCATTACTCAAAACCGCAATCATGGGTAAGAATGCCGACCTGACTGCTGTCCAGAAGGCCATCATTGACACCCTCAAGCAAGAGGGTAAGACACAGAAAGAAATTTCTGAACGAATAGGCTGTTCCCAGAGTGCTGTATCAAGGCACCTCAGTGGGAAGTCTGTGGGAAGGAAAAAGTGTGGCAGAAAACGCTGCACAACGAGAAGAGGTGACCGGACCCTGAAGAAGATTGTGGAGAAGGACCGATTCCAGACCTTGGAGGACCTGCGGAAGCAGTGGACTGAGTCTGGAGTAGAAACATCCAGAGCCACCGTGAACAGGCGTGTGCAGGAAATGGGCTACAGGTGCCGCATTCCCCAGGTCAAGCCACTTTTGAACCAGAAACAGCGGCAGAAGCGCCTGACCTGGGCTACAGAGAAGCAGCACTGGACTGTTGCTCAGTGGTCCAAAGTACATTCGGAAATCAAGGTGCCAGAGTCTGGAGGAAGACTGGGGAGAGGGAAATGCCAAAATGCCTGAAGTCCAGTGTCAAGTACCCACAGTCAGTGATGGTCTGGGGTGCCATGTCAGCTGCTGGTGTTGGTCCACTGTGTTTTATCAAGGGCAGGGTCATTGCAGCTAGCTATCAGGAGATTTTGGAGCACTTAATGCTTCCATCTGCTGAAAAGCTTCATGGAGATGAAGATTTCATTTTTCAGCACGACCTGGCACCTGCTCACAGTGCCAAAACCACTGGTAAATGGTTTACTGACCATGGTATTACTGTGCTCAATTGGCCTGCCAACTCTCCTGACCTGAACCCCATAGAGAATCTGTGGGATATTGGGAAGAGAAAGTTGAGAGACGCAAGACCCAACACTCTGGATGAGCTTAAGGCCGCTATCGAAGCATCCTGGGCCTCCATAACACCTCAGCAGTGCCACAGGCTGGTTGCCTCCATGCCACGCCGCATTGAAGCAGTCATTTCTGCAAAAGGATTCCCGACCAAGTATTGAGTGCATAACTGAACATAATTATTTGAAGGTTGACTTTTTTTGTATTAAAAACACTTTTCTTTTATTGGTCGGATGAAATATGCTAATTTTTTGAGATAGGATTTTTGGGTTTTCATGAGCTGTATGCCAAAATCATCAATATTAAAACAAGAAAAGGCTTGAACTACTTCAGTTGTGTGTAATGAATCTAAAATATATGAAAGTCTAATGTTTATCAGTACATTACAGAAAATAATGAACTTTATCACAATATGCTAATTTTTTGAGAAGGACCTGTATATATATATATATATATAAATTTATATATATATATATATATGTAGCAGGCATATACTTTTAAATTTGGTGAAGACATCAGTGATGTCTAGTTCCCTGTGGCCCAGCAGGTGGCGCTGTCACTTTGGGCCGGGGTTGAACCATCGCTGCAGTGCCGTACCATTTGTGACCTCTCGCAGCAGTTGTACGGCGGGGCGGGGAACCCGCTGTGCTTTCTGGGAGAGGGTATAAAGGGGGCGGACATCTTCGCCACGAGGTTCAAGTCCCAGGCACCTTCAGCCTGAGGGCTGCGGTCCGCGGTCGGTGTCCAGGCGGTCTAGGCCTGGACACTTGGAGTTCGTGTTCCATCCCAGACACCTTCAGTCTGGGGTGAGGTACTCAGCCGGAGGCCTGGGGCCCAGTACCTTCCGCTGGGTCCCGCGAGGGAGGGATTTTCCTAGGGGGCCCTGGGAGTGGGGCACCCGAATCCAGAGGCGTAAGGGACCGGAGGAGGGACTCATCCGAAGATCTGGTGCAGCATATTGCCAGTGCCGGGTGAACCTCTGGAGACCGCCCGGAGGGATATCTTTCCCGAACAGGGGCCAAGTTCATAGAGGAAGGTGGTTCATGTTCTATGACCGGTGGCAGCGGTCCAACTATTCAACTCAGGTCAGTGGCAGAGACCTGCTATTAGGCCTGTGGCAGGGGCCTCAACAGTTCATTTGGTCGGTGGCAGCGACCAAAACTCACGGTCGGTGGCAGGGACCGTGCGCCAGGCCTATTCGCTAGCAAAGGGATAGGAGAGTTCATTTGTGCCGGGGCCTACTCGTACCCACACCCCTGTTTGGCTGCTACTAAAAGCTCAACTGATTGTGTTCAACCTGAAAGCAGAGAAATAAAGGAGTGTTGGACTTTTGATTGGTGTGGGACTCTATTATTGGCAGACACATCTCCATGGAACAACTGAGGCTTTGTACGCAGTGAACAGACCCGGAGGTAATTCAACTAACTTTGCTCAACCCTCATACACATACGAGGGGAGAGTTTGGCGTTGCGTTCCTGTACTCTCGTCTCCCAGGTACCCCTAGACACCAGCCGCTTAAACGAGAAGAAACCAAGAGGGAGAGTGAGGGGAGAGGCGCTACATATATATATCCATCTATAAAAGTTCAAAGGGTGAGGTGCACGTCGGTCACAGCAGAATGTGCAAGCAATCTGGCCTTCCCAAGGGCCAAAAATATAGACAAAAACGATGGGATTGCTGCAAATAAAAATATTTATTGAAAATATAAAATAACATCAAAGATGCAAGGTATACATGGGGAATAAATATATATATATATATGTTTTATATTATTTTTATATATATATATATATATATATATATATATATATTGTTGTGGAGATTTTTATGGAGATGTATTTAATATGTATTGTCATAGTGTCACCCAGTGTTAGTACTTCCGCAACCCGCTCTAAAAGAGCTGATTGGGGTAGTCTGAGGCTGGTTGAATCCCGTCTGATAGGGGAAAACGTCTTGAGGTTGGAGTGTGATGTTTGCGGGGTGCGGATATGTCCACCGACGGGGGGCCCTCTGTGCATTAGCACGGATGATCGTTGAGGAGGGGGTATCCTCGCTCCGCAATGACATCATTGGTTATAGACGGATGCGTGCTCTTGTTTTGGCTGTGTCTGATCAACATTGGTTGGAATTCGTAGCGCGTGTCTGCAGATAGCCTCCCTCCCCCATTCAATAATAGTATAATCTGAATATGCGTTGTTCTATGGAATGGCGCAGAATGAGGATTCTTATCAGCGGTAACTTTAGCCATCATACGTTATTGTATTTATTGTATGTATTATTGTATTAAATCCTTTCTTGAGGGGGATTCATATACAGCATTTTGTGTTGCAAAGGATGTCCTTGTATGGTCATTCTCCTGTGCGGAAGGGACACCCTGTGATGTCCCTGCCCATGGGGGGGGATGACTGGTTGCTGCAACCAATCACCTCCTGTCTTGAGATCTTTTGAGTTTAATAAAAGCCTATGATTAGGCGTCGGCTAGGCAGTCTATGCTGGGATGGCCTGACGATAAGATCTATGTGTGAGCCTTGCTTCTTGGATGAATGATGGAATGAACGGTGAGTGGATTTTAGCAAACTTAAAGATAGCATTATTGCAAAAAGATGAATCTAAAGTGTGTGCTTATAGAGCACAGGAAATATAGGCTGTGTGCTCTGCAAACAACCCATATTTCTACGACAGAATGGCGACTCACGGTTGGGACCAATTGCGGCCTCTTTGAGCATCAGATCAGCAGAGGAGGAGAGTGGACCTGCGATGTGATGTGTGAAGAGGCTGTACTTTGAAACGAACAAAAAAAATTGTCTTTTTGAAATAATGCTTTAAGTTTGCAGTGTGTGTGCGTGTGTATGTCTGCGAATCCGATTGTATGCTTGTGAATTTGATTGTGTGTGCCTGTGTGGGTATGCCTGGGTGTGTCTGGATGTTTGTGTAAGAGAAGCTGAAAATGGCTGCCCCCATGAGGTTTAGCGGGGGTGGGGCAGGCAACATGGCTATCACTGCCAACATGTTTGAAAGTTGTGTATCTATTGACTTTCCAATTTTCATTACAAAGTTGTGTGTAGTGTTTGTGCCTGTGTGAATGCTGATGGAAACTGTATATTGTGTATGAAATGAAGGTATAGATGTGGGATTATTCAGTCTGCAATGTGTGTGTTTGGCTGAGCTTTTTGTATTTCTCAGAGGTTTGTTTGTGAGCTATGTGCTTGAATGGGGGAAGGGCTTGCCCACTGTTTTGTGTTGCAGGGGCTATGCCCTGAGGGAAAGACACTGAGCAGACATGCAGGCAACAATATACTGTATGTGTAGTGTTTGTGATTTCTATGAAAAATAGAAATGGATAGATTGTGATTTTTGCCTTTATAGGGGACAAAGACACATGTCCCCATAAGTGTAAAAATATTTTAACGAAAGTGTTTGGTTTTTGAGTTGAAAGTTCCCGCCGCATATCCAAGTGGCCAGGCATTGCTAGAAGGCAGACATAGTATGTCTCTGCAATGGCTTGTTATGGAAGCTGAGGCCACTGTGTGTGTGAACTTTAGGTAGAGAAAAGTGGTGAATATCTCAGAGTATATGAACTTAGAGAAATTAATATGTTTTTAATATTGTCATGTAACTAACATTTATTGAATGTGCTGTTTAGTTGGCAAATGGGAGGCTAAGTTTGTAAGTGTACATGTGGTCCTTGTAGAGTGTAGCTGACACCTTTTTCAGTGGATTTTGTTGATCATTTAGAAAAATCTCAATTGTGTAGTCTGTCTTTGTGGAGAAAAACATTTTTGATTTTCTTTTAAAGAGATGCTGGTTTTGGAAAAAGTAATGGCGCCATTCTTGGTTTTTGTTAGCCTTGCAGGTTTGTCTGTCATTTTGAGGCACAGTTTTTCCTTAGCCTGTGGGTATCCTATAAGGGAAGGTGCAGCCACCTTTTCTTTTGGGCACTATACCATGTGGCATTCGTCTGCTATTTCGCTGGTGGAATTTCTCAGCCTTTGGGGCAGATTTTGATGTTTGGTGTGAATATAGTGCGATCTTTTCTGCGTTGGAACCTGGTAGAGGCCATGTGTGTTTTTCTTTGTGTAGGGGAACCAATGTGGTGTTCATTGTGACGTCCCATGCTGGTTTTGGCGGGAAAAATTGCATGCGTTAATGGCGCCATTGTTGTCCATGAGGTGTGCGGTTTTCATCCACCATTTTGCTGTCCTGGCTTGTCGGCCATTTTGAGAGACGTTTACAGTTTGAGATAGGAAGTTCCAGATTAGCAAACACGGCTCCTGAATATGCTGTATTGGCATTTGTTGATCGGCGCAGTTTTCTTATGTTTTATGCATTTACAGTTTGACCTGTGCACTGCTGGGAAGAGTAGTGAGACACCAGGGGGACATACTGAGAGACTGGTTTTTGTTTAATGAATTCGCTGGTTTAAATTGTTTTTCTAAGCATCGCCTTTTGAGTTGAGTGGTATCTTGAAATAGCGCGGTCTTACCCCGAGGGGCCACAACGCGCTTGCGGACACACGCACATGCTGGGGCCTATTTGTGGATGGGATCTGGCTGACCTACCAGCATTTGGAGTGTGGAGGGAGGCCAACGCAGACACAGGGAGGACATGCAAACTCCATGCACATGATGTTAGGTTGGGGATTTCTCTGTTTTCATTTGGGTGAGTGTGGGCTATTGCAGGATCGGCTGACTTAGCAGTATATGAGCAGGGGTTTGGGGTTTTGGTTTTAAGAAAAAACTTCACTTTACACTGAATTTTGATAGATTGTAAGACTAACAGAATTTTTGTACAATGTGTTTTTATGTTTAAATATTTGGGAGTTTCCCAGAGGGCAATTCATTTTTTGGAACTTGTACTGTATAGCCATCTCTTGGCAGGAGTTTGTATTTTGAGTCCCAACTTATGGTCTGACTTCCAGGGAATGTGGGTCAGGGGGGATTCCCTCCCATTTGCAAAGGGGGGTTTACTCCATCATTTCCTTGACAAGGTTTTAAATGGTTGAAATATATATAATGTGTAGCCATGAATTTTTTGGAGTCTTGATAGACAAGGCGATTAAGGCTAAGGCCTACCCTCCCCCTCCCTTTTCCTGAACAATTGATATGTAAATAAACCAGTTTGGTTTTTTAAGTAGCTGAGCATAACCGGAAGTTTCTTTTCAGCATTTATATATCAGCAGAAAGTTGGTGGGAGGAGCTTGGGGTTGTCTGAATGAGATTTGTGTTTGGAAGGAAGATGGAAAGCATTTTGGCGTTTAAAAGTGGTTTTATATTTTGTTCCAGTTTTGTAAAGTTTTATACTTAAATACAGTTTTGGGTAGAGAGCAAACGGGGGCATCACCATTGTTTTATCATCTAGATGCAGGTAGAAAGAAGCCATAATATTGTTTTGAATAGTGGAGGATTTCATGATGCTTTGAAGGTTGTCTGACAAACACGTTTATCGTGAGACAGGTCGGGCCGTGTAAAATAATCGGAATTCCTGTGATTAGCATAAACGTGAGGAGTAGATTCTAGCATACCGGGAGGCCGTGTAAAATAATCGGAATACACCGGGTGCCAGTACTGTAAAAATGGTCACTAAGCAGTACTGCTCCAAAAACTAGTGCAAGGGTGTCCTGGACACGGGACACTTCATAAGCGATTCGAATCGTCATGGGTAATGTGTCGTCCATAAGTTGGAGGAAAAAAATTAGGCTCCACACCAGTCAGACAACTGCACCGCACATGAGGTCTGGGTTTGGGGCTCCGGACATGAGACCCCTTAAAGGATGACATAGGTGGTCCAAGGATACTATTTTGGGTATCCCTCTGGAATGGATGTAGTTGAGCTGCGGCTTCAGAAATCTGTAATGATGAGGAACGGTGGCTCATGCCCGTTTGTTTGAACTTTGTATGGCTGGTCCATGTAAGGTTCTCGAGCTGCTCTCGTGTTTTTCCCATTGTATTTTTTTCTATTGCTGAAAGAGTAAAGGGAGAATTCTGGCTGTTTTTGTTTTTTTCATTTGTGGTTTTGGAAACTGGGAAGTATTTCCCCCACGTTTGTATCGGAATGTTTGTATGTAGTAACGTGAATATGTTCGAACTTACCGTGGCGATCCTTCGATGCGTCACGGCTGTTGTATTTTTGTAGGAACGGGAAAAGTAAGGGTTACAGAGGGTTTTGTTTGAATCAGTTTTGAAAGAATGTCATTGACAATTTACCAATGTACAGGAATGTCATTATTATTTTCCATTCTTTGCAGGTTAAATATGAAGGATAGAGTAATGATTTTGCTTAAAAGTATTTTTCAGGTCCAAGGAGTTTGTACACAGAGAACAGGTGTATGTAGACAGCGGTACATATGGATAAATACATGAGTCTAAGGGAGGTAAAAGTATCATAGGTTATCTCATTGTTTCTTTTTTCCTGCACCACGCATTTCTTCCTTCAGTCTGTAATGAGGAAGAAAAGGGGGGAGAATGATAAATGTAAGAGTGACAGTTTTTTTTTTCAAACTAATAATAACCTCTGTAATTCTAACCAAGTTTGTGCCAAGACTGTCTTTCTTTGAGAGAATTTGAATCGGCAAGCAGCAGTCTGGTGAAGTAGGTTCCCATCCCAGAGGCTAAGAACCTTGTCAATGGTTCCAGGTATTGTAAGCCACGCACAGGTTATGCAGTGACCACAGTCCCGATGTCTGGGTTATTGTCATATGAGGGTTGTTTGGAGGTCAATCAAAACCATAGTCGTACTCTCCTCATTAGCTGTCACTTATATTCTCGGCTGATGGGGGAGGTGCGATCGTTGTGACATGAACTTCAAAATGTCCACCACAGGGTTCACGAGTCCCTCCTGGACCCTGACTTAATAATCAGTTTACATTCTTTCCAACCAGGTGACTGGGTCGTTGTAAAGAAGCTTGAGGGATGAGATCACGCCAGCCACTGCAAGAAGCGGCTCAACCACACCAAAGAATGAGGAGTATCTTTGTTTATTTATATTTTTGTTGTTTTAGTAAATTTTAGCGAGGGTAACGATGAAAAGCATCCCAAGTTATTATTTAAAGTGTATGTCCTGACTAGCTCAGAAAGCGAACAGGACCGATGGTCTGTTCTGAGTCTTCACCCAGTTTTAGTCCCCAGCGATGACAGGGGTACATGCCATTTATGATGTTATTTTGGGTATGAGGAGTTTTGACAAACTAGTGAAGACTCCAGACAGACACTTGTCAATGGAATCTAACAATGTATTTTTAGAGGGTAAAATTGGTTTTAGTTTTAATGGCTCTGCCTCTTGTCAGTTTGGGTATCTAGGCAGCCCACAAGTGTGTTTGAACTTTAGTTTGGTTTTTATGCGGATCTGCAGCTTATAAAGGTAATTCCCCCAAAGCAAGAGGTTCATGCGTGATGGTGAAGCTGTCCCAACATCTTATGTCGCGGCCGATCGCGAGGATCTGATGGCGCAGGAAATTAAGAATGGCAGGGACAGCTAGAAGGGATTTGTTCACCAACCCCGACCAGGTCTGGGCATGGTGTCCTGGATGTACAAGGTGGGGGGGGGGGCTCGGGCTTGGGATACGATTGAACAATTCTTATCCGTTAAGGATAGGGTTTTTCATGTAATTGTTGAAGCCAGAGCTGTAGCTAAGTGAAGGTTGGGAGTCTATTTTAAGGGTCTGGAAATCTTTGGGGATCTAATTTTTATTTTACAGCGGATCGTGGTTAAAGGAAGTGGGAATATATATACTCATGTCGTTTTATTTCTATTCTTTCTATGTCGTGACGAGGTGCTCCTGTTGCCTGATTTGACGCGTGACCAGAGTTTCCTTGATGAGACGCCCCGAAGCCGGACCCACATACAAGACACAGAGGACCACAGACGGATCGGCGATTACTACAGCTCACCATGTCGTGTCCTCCTTTATAAGTCATGCTCCTGAAGAGTAGAGTCTACATGTCAAGCCGTGTTTTCCTTTTTATGGACTAAGAACTGATTCATTTCCAGGTGTAAGAAGCATATCAAATTTCATCGATGGACAAATGGGGTGCATATGACAAAAAAGGGAGGACTGTTGTGGAGATTTTTATGGAGATGTATTTAATATGTATTGTCATAGTGTCACCCAGTGTTAGTACTTCCGCAACCCGCTCTAAAAGAGCTGATTGGGGTAGTCTGAGGCTGGTTGAATCCCGTCTGATAGGGGAAAACGTCTTGAGGTTGGAGTGTGATGTTTGCGGGGTGCGGATATGTCCACCGACGGGGGGCCCTCTGTGCATTAGCATGGACGATCGTTGAGGAGGGGGTATCCTCGCTCCGCAATGACATCATTGGTTATAGACGGATGCGTGCTCTTGTCTCGGCTGTGTCTGATCAACATTGGTTGGAATTCGTAGCGTGCGTCTGCAGATAGCCTCCCTCCCCCATTCAATAATAGTATAATCTGAATATGCGTTGTTCTATGGAATGGCGCAGAATGAGGATTCTTATCAGCGGTAACTTTAGCCATCATACGTTATTGTATTTATTGTATGTATTATTGTATTAAATCCTTTCTTGAGGGGGATTCATATACAGCATTTTGTGTTGCAAAGGATGTCCTTGTATGGTCATTCTCCTGTGCGGAAGGGACACCCTGTGATGTCCCTGCCTATGGGGGGAGGTGACTGGTTGCTGCAACCAATCACCTCCTGTCTTGAGATCTTTTGAGTTTAATAAAAGCCTATGATTAGGCGTCGGCTAGGCAGTCTATGCTGGGATGGCCTGACGATAAGATCTATGTGTGAGCCTTGCTTCTTGGATGAATGATGGAATGAACGGTGAGTGGATATTAGCAAACTTAAAGATAGCATTATTGCAAAAAGATGAATCTAAAGTGTGTGCTTATAGAGCACAGGAAATATAGGCTGTGTGCTCTGCAAACAACCCATATTTCTACGACAATATATATATATATATACAGTGGGTACGGAAAGTATACAGACCCCCTTAAATTTTTCTTTGTTATATTGCAGCCATTTGCTAAAATCATTTAAAGCGGAGGTTTTGTCAAAAAAAATTTTTAAAAGCCAGGAGCTACAAATAGTGCAGCTGCTGACTTTTAAAAAATGGACACTTACCTGTCCAGCGTGCCCGCGATGTCGGCAGACGAGGTTGAGCAGTCGCTTGGTCCTCGAATGCTGTGACCGCCATTCTCGGTGAGGGAATCAGGAAGTGAAGCCTTGCGGCTTCACTGCCCGGTTCCCTACTGCGCATGCGTGAGTAGCGTGGCGCGCCGTCACTGGTCCCCGCTCTCTCCTGGGAACAGTGTGTTTCCCAGAAGACAGCAGGGGGGGGTGAGGCGAAGGGGCATGACTCAATACCCGGAAGTGGTGCAAATACCTGTCTTAGACGGGTATCTGCCCCCTCCTCCCCTGAAAGGTGCCAAATGTGACACCGGAGGGGGGGGGGGGTTCCAAAAAGCGGAAGTTCCATTTTTGGGTGGAACTCCGCTTTAAGTTCATTTTCTTTCCTCATTAATGTACACACAGCACCCCATATTGACAGAAAAACACAGAATTGTTGACATTTTTGCAGATTTATTAAAAAATAAAAACTGAAATATCCCATGGTCCTAAGTATTCAGTCCCTTTGCTCAGTATTTAGTAGAAGCACCCTTTTGATCTAATACAGCCATGAGTCTTTTTGGGAAAGATGCAACAAGTTTTTCACACCTGGATTTGGGGATCCTCTGCCATTCCTCCTTGCAGATCCTCTCCAGTTCTGTCAGGTTGGATGGTAAACGTTGGTGGACAGCCATTTTTAGATCTCTCCAGAGATGCTCAATTAAGTTTAAGTCAGGGCTCTGGCTGGGCCATTCAAGAACGGTCACAGAGTTGTTGTGAAGCCACTCCTTTGTTATTTTCGCTGTGTGCTTAGGATCATTGTCTTGTTGGAAGGTAAACCTTCGGCCCAGTCTGTGGTCATGAGCAGTCTGGAGAAGGTTTTCGTCCAGGATATCCCTGTACTTGGCCGCATTCATCTTTCCCTCGATTGCAACCAGTCGTCCTGTCCCTGCCGCTGAAAAACACCCCCACAGCATGATGCTGCCACCACCATGCTTCACTGTTGGGACTGTATTGGACAGGTGATGAGCAGTGCCTGGTTTTCTCCACACATACCGCTTAGAATTAAGGCCAAAAAGTTCTATCTTGTTCTCAGCAGACCAGAGAATCTTATTTCTCACCATCTTGGAGTCCTTCAGGTGTTTTTTTTAGAAAACTCCATGCAGGCTTTCATGTGTCTTGCACTGAGGAGAGGCTTCCAACAGGCCACTCTGCCATAAAGCCCCGACTGGTGGAGGGCTGCAGTGATGGTTGACTTTCTACAACTTTCTCCCATCTCCCGACTGCATCTCTGGAGCTCAGCCACAGTGATCTTTGGGTTCTTCTTTACCTCTCTCACCAAGGCTCTTCTCCCCCGATGGCTCAGTTTGGCCGAACGGCCAGCTCTAGGAAGGTCTGTGCCTTGCCACAATTCTGTCTCTGAGCTCTTCTGGCAGTTCCTTTGACCTCATGATTCTCATTTGATCTGACATGCACTGTGAGCTGTAAGGTCTTATATAGACAGGTGTGTGGCTTTCCTAATCAAGTCCAATCAGTATAATCAAACACAGCTGAACTCAAATGAAGGTGTAGAACCAGCTCAAGGATGATCAGAAGAAATAGACAGCACCTGAGTTAAATATATGAGTGTCACAGCAAAGGGGCTGAATACTTAGGACCCTGTGATATTTCAGTATTTCTTTTTTAATAAATCTGCAAAAATGTCAACAATTCTGTGTTTTTCTGTCAATATGGGGTGCTGTGTGTACATTAATGAGGAAAATAATTAACTTAAATGATTTTAGCAAATGGTTGCAATATAACAAAGAGTGAAAAATTTAAGGGGGTCTGAATACTTTCCGTACCCAATATATATATAAAATCACAGGTATACATTTATTTAGAGACACCCTGAAACCAGGCAAAAATCTTCCCAAGATTATATGTGCATTTAACATAATTAAAGCATGATATTTACCTGTAAAAACCTCCCCTGTGTAAACATTTAAAAGCCATGACACTGCTGGAGGGAGCTGTCATCTTGGATGTGATGTCAGAAGCCCCAGCCAAATCAGAGCTGTCACTCAAGTGACTCTCTGTAGTGTTCACCTTTGCTGCCTCTCTAGCTGCTACATAACTGGTTAAGTAGGGAAGAGAAGAGAGAGGCAGCATAGAAAGTATTTAGACATCCTTAAGCCTGGTACACACGATCGGATTTTCCACGAACAAAACGTAGGATTTTTGTCCGAAGGGCATTGGTCATGAACTTGTCTTGCATACAAACGGCAAAGAATTGTCGGCCAACAAACACGAAACTACGTGTTTTTTCAGCTCTTTAGGGCCACCCTTTGGGCAACTTCTGCTAATGTTGTGTTATGGTTAGCATTGCTTCCGAGTATGCGTGTTTGTACTTTGGAGTTTTGTCCGAAGGACTTCTGTACACACGATCCGATAATCTGACAACACACATTTGTTGTCGGAAAATTTTAAAGCATGCTATCAAATATTTTTGGGCAGAAAATCCGACAACAATTGTGCGATGGAGCATACAAACGGTCAGATTTTCCGACAACAGCCTGTCATCACACAATTCCCGTCGGAAAATCCAATCATGTGTACGGGCCTTAAGAAGAGGAGAGGAGCAATACAAGCAAAGAGGGAGAGGGCTGTGCTAGGGAATTGACCCTTCCTGGAGTAAAATTTTCTAGCAAGTTCAAAGGCATATTTCAAGTAAATAAATAAAAAAATTATGGAAAGGAAAAACACTGCTGTAAACATGCACAAACTTGATTTTTCTGTGCTTTTACCTTAAATTTTTTAGGTTGCTGACAGGGTCTCTTTAAAGTATCATTGTATTTTTGGATGAATTCTTATCCTTAATCTGTTGTTTCTGGAGGGTTTTAAACCAGGGAAACCCATGAGTATTGATGATTGCTGTCCCTATTCCATTCATCCCCATATTTATCTTGCCCTAGCACTGCTGTAGTTTTTGGATCTCGGGACTAGAAGTGACATTGACACTTACACTAAAGCTGGGTATACATTGGGAGTTTCTTTCGTTGAAACAGTGGGTTGAACAAAAAGAAAACCTTATGGATTCCTGCATCCACACAAGCAGGGGAGGGCTGGGCCAGGGGGCAGGGTGGCAATTGCCTCCCAGGCCGCCCTAATTTATGTTCAAAATGGCCGGCAGCCACTGCCAGCTACCATTTTCTTTATTATTCTGGTCTAGGAAGTCGGGCCGGGGGCATGGCCATGGCGGCCAACCACTAGCTGTTGCATTCCGGGAGTTGTAGTCCGCACTCAAGTCTCTGGTGGGTGGAAAACACAGCAGCGCAGAGGAAACTACAACTCCCTGGGACCGGATTCTTGGAAGCAGGCAGAGGCAGGGCGTGCCAGGGAGTCGGGACGCAGGGCTGCAGGGCTGGGCTCTGGCTGCAACTTGACCCCAGGATCAGGAGCGTTACCCCCCCAGGAGACCGTGGCGTGCAAGGACCTGCTGAGCTGAGATCGCTGAGGTGAGAGACCCTGACACCCCTAGCTGACCCCCCATCTCCCCCACCATACACCCCATGTAACCTGCCCCAGTTAACAGGCTGCACTGATGGGCACTGGTGAGGCTGCATTGAAAAACCAGGTGGGCCATGGATGGTGAGCTGATTCGGCGGTTCAATGGGCCACTTGACTGGACTTGCCCCCCAGGCCTAAGGCCGCCAGCCCTCCCCTGCACACAAGTGATGTGGATACAGGAATCTCACCTGCTGTGCTATTGTATTCTGACAACAAGGACTTCCCCTCATCAGAATACACTGATCAGTGCTACAGCCATTGGCTGCAGTGGCTGATCGAACCCTGGTTTTCCAGCAGAACCGTTTGAAAGAAGCCAATCTAAAGATTGCCTTCTGTTGAACAGGAAGCTGACACATGCATCAAAATCTGGCTGATTCCTGCTGAATTTTAATATGTGTATAACCAGCTTAAGGTTGCTGGGATGCCCAGAAGGTGATGACATATGGTTAGAACTGTGCCCATCTATGAATTCATCTTACTGCACAATCAAACCAGGGTGAGTACAAACCAGGGGCGTGCGGTGAGGGCAGTGGCTGGTGAGGAACTGGCTAGAATCAGAGCCAGATACACACAGGTTACATACGCCACGATCGTTAGAGCGAGAGCAATAATTCTAGCACTAGACCTCCTCTGTAACTCTAAACATGTAACCTGTAAAAAACATTAAAGCGTCTCCTATGGAGATCTATAAGTACTGAAAATTGGCGCCATTCCACAAGTGTGCGCAAAAAAAACGCATTTAAAAAAATTGCTGCGCAAATACTGTGTATCATAAAAAGTTGCAACCACCACCATTTTATTCCATAGGGGGTCTGCTAAAACAATATATATAATGTTTGGGGGTTCTGAGTAATTTTCTAGCAAAAAAAAAAAAGATTTTTACATGTAGGAGAGAAGTGTCAGAATTGGCCTGGGTGGCAAGTGGTTAATGACCATAAGTAATATACAAATAATTATTATATATTGTTTTTAAGGTAATTTACTATATTTTCAAAATCTGTACTTAAGCAGGTGGCTTAATTGACAAATTACTGAAGTTTGAAGTTATAACTTCCAACTAGTAATTTCACAGTAAATAGATAAATAATAAATTATTATGTTATAACGTATGGCATATCAATATATGATTTAGCTTGAATATAACCGAACCTTTTCAGCAGGCAGCAGATTCTCATTCTCCCTCTTAACTGTGTGAGAAAAACATGGAATTGTGGGTAAATCTTATACTCATATACTCATTTCCTTGTACAGGTAGTTAAGAGGGCTGGGCTGGAAGGGAGCATTTGTCTTTTAGACACATGCCCCTTCTATGACACTGCAGTGAGAGGCGTGCCTCCACTGCAGCATTTTTATTTGACAGCTGAGACCAATGGTACTTTACCATTGGTCCAAGACTCCAAGCTGTTTATTGAGCTCAGTGCCTCTGACAAGAAGTGAGGAGAGGCACTGTGAGCTCATCCTCTCAGTCTGCTGCAAACAGAGTGTGTCTGCTTGTATTTAAAGTGGCCGCTCTGTATTTAGTTTGTGACAGGCGGCGAATGGAGCCCCATATCTCTGGAACCATAGGTCGTAGGAGCCCCATATTTTTAACAGTGGTGGGGTAGAACTTAGACTACATACAGGTCACTGAGCTACGACCCTTAATTATTTGTATGTATTTATATTTTTAATTTACATTTTTTTTTTTTTTTTTATGTTCATGACAGGTGAGGCCCTGCCTCACCTGCCTCCCCTGACAGCAAGTCCCTGGTAAAAACACCATAATTAATTTTTTTGTCAGGGGTGCTCAACCTTTTGAAGAGCAAGGGCCACTTTTGAGTTTTGAATAGCATAATGAACCTTTTCTCCCTGCAGCCGCTGAATGCTGACAGGAGGGAGAGAAAGAGAAGCTGGGTTCCAACAGTTGCAGGAGGAAAATGGAGATGATAGGTTCCAGTGGCGGCTGGTGCTCAAATTTTTTTTGGGTGGGGGGGGCCGCAAACAAACTGAAAAAAAAACTTCAATTGCAGCCACTGTGCCCATCAAACGCAGCTACTGTGCCCATCAAACGCAGCTACTGCACCATCAAACGGAGCCACTATGCCCATCAAATGCAGTCACTGTGCCATCAAACGCAGCCACTATGCCCATCAAACGCAGCCACTGTACCATCAAACACAGCCACTGTACCATCAAAAACAGCCACTGTGCCATCAAACGCAGCCACTGTGCCATCAATTGCCGCCACTGTGCCATCAAATGCAGCCACTGTGCCATTAAATGCAGCCATTGTGCCATCAAACGCAGCCACTGTGCCATCAAATGCAGCTACTGTACCCATCACTTGCTGACACTGTGCCCATCAATTGCTGACACTGTGCCCATCAATTGCCGCTACCGTGCCTATCAATTGCTGCCAGTGTGCTCATCAATTGCCGCTACTGTGCCCATCAACTGCCGCTACTGTGCCCATCAACTGCTGCCAGTGTGCCCATCAACTGCCGCTACTGTGCCCATCAACTGCTGCCAGTGTGCCCATCAACTGCCGCTACTGTGCCCATCAACTGCTCACCAGTATGCCCAACAATTGCTGCTACTGTGCCCATCAAATACTGCCAGCGTGAATCTCCCCCTCTCCCGGCACTTACCTTGTATCGGTGGGGCAGTGGGTCACGGTGGCGAGCGGTGTCCGGTGTCCTTCACGCTCCTCAATCTCTTCTCCCGCCCTCTCTTCTCGTCCTCTGCTATGATTGGACACCTGATAGGTGGCTTCCAATCACAACGGCTATCCTTTCAGCCAATCAGTTTACAGGTAACAGACCTGAGCACCTGATTGGCTGAGAGGCGGTTCAGTGTTAGGAAAGCGATTCATTCGCTTTCCTAACACAACGCTGAGTGAACAGTGAACGCACAGCATGGCGCCCGCTGTTCACTGTTTTGGACACCTATTAGAGCCTACAGCTCTAATCAGGTGCTTCCAAAAAATACCCCGCCGCTGTAATTCAGGTGCCTGGCACCCGACAAGGGGCCGGACACCTGAATAGGGGGTGACAGCGGCGACCATAGATAGATTCATGCAATGCATGAATCTATCTATTGGTGATAGAGCGATGCCAGGATAGAGAGGGTTCCTGTATATGCCGTCCCCGTCGCCCCTCCTGTCCAAGTGTAAAACAGAATGTGACAGGGATGCTGTACAAGCCCACTGGAGAATGAGACGGGGTCGCCATTGTGACCCCTTACTCCTATACCAGTGGTTTGGGGGGAATGATAAAAACCACTCGCCTCCTCAAAAACGCAAATGTAAATGAGCACTTACAGCCTTGAGCCCCCTATAAAGCTGCTTTCACACTGATGAGCTGGGGTTTACCTGCACTGCGGGTGCAGCGTAGTGCACCTGTGGCATTCCTACAGGTTAGCTGTGATTTGTGAGAGACTTCTATTATATCTTGTGGGTGTGGTGCACTTTTTTGTTTTGTGCCAAAACTCCTGAGTTTGAGGTCGAGCGGAAGGCTCAGAGGGCCACATGTGGCCTGTGGGCTACAGGTTGAGCACCCCTGGTCTGAGTCATGATCAAAGAATTTTGGGCCTTTTTACTACACTTAACAGATGAAAATTTAATTATAACCAGTTGGTGCTTGATGGTTTTATCAAAAAATTTGTATGACTTTAATAATTCTAGTCTAATGAATAAAAAATAAACATGCTTCTGATTTCAGAGTTGTGGCTGCAGATTTTATGCCCACTCCTGAACAAATCACGGGACATACCAGATATCACGGTCAGTATAAAGCTGTGCTTTTCACTAAGGAGACATCTGTATCCATGGAGTTTGTTGGTTGTTACACTTTGGGAAAGGCCATGTTTTTTAGCGGATAGCCCAGTTATATGTCCCAGAAATTTGGGCAAAAATCAGGCGATTTATGTGAAATTTAATCAATCTGGCAGAGTTCTTTGAAGTCGATGGGCAAGGTGAAAGTATAGTGTTTTTTTTTTTTTCTGTAAGTGCTATGGGCTTTAAATGACTCCTAAAGATTGTGAAATCTGGTTTCAACTATGATAGACCCCAGCTTGTGCCAAAAAGACAGCTTAATAGCCTCATCATTTTACTTTTTTTTTCCACAGAAAGGAAGAAACAGACAATGAAAAAGGTTAAATTAAATAAGTTAAAGCAGCAGTAAACAAATAACAAATAGATACACACGAAAGTTAAAAATTAAATAAACTACTCTAATTATGCCCCCCCCCCCAAAAAAATAATAATAAATAAATCACCCTCTAAAAACACAAAATAAAGATTTCATTGAAGCCATTTAGAGTTTCAGTTTTATGGAAATTTTCGTAGATAGAGAAACCAGTAATATCACAGTTAAATCAATTTAATTGAAATCAATCTACTCATTCCTACCGTTGAGATTCGGTGAAGCTATGAGATACAGTATACTAATAGCCATTTGATCCCAATAATTTTAGAAGGATCAGATAAGGATCATCAAATGTCTATTTATACCAAAAGCTATGGATTGTGCTCATGGGGTTAGCATTGGATCCGAGCAAATTATATGAGAACAGAGAACGAAAGTGAATGCAGGAATTTTACTTAGGTGAGACCTATTTTGCACTGCTCTAATAATGAACATAAAAAGCTACCTATTTGCTTTAAAAGCAGTTTTCTTGTTCATACATCACGGGACACAGAGCAGCATAGTCATTACTATGTGGGTTATATAGAATTACCTTCAGGTGCTGGCACTGGCAACTTCCAAAACAGGAAGTACCCTCCCCTATATAAGCCCCTCCCATCCGGGAGTACCTCAGTTTTTTGCCAGTGTCTAAGGTGTTGGCCAAGGTTAACATGTATTCATCTGGGCTTGTGTACAGGTTCTCTGGGCCTTAGCAAGCTATTCCGGATCCGACCAAAAAAAGCTTCATAGCTAAACGGTCGGTACCCGGGCCTTGCAGAGAAGAGCAGGGTTTTGCCTGTAATGCCTCTCTTAGGAGGGCTGGACCCTGGGATCCAGAGCTCTGGTCATACCCAAAACCAAGAGGCTATCTGTGCAGGGTGCTATACAGGTCCAGGGGAGTGGAATCCTTGGGAACCCGGTCCCTGAAGGTCTAGTACAATGCCTGCCGTGAGAGGTGAAGTTTGGGCTTCTGTGGACCAAACAAAGTCCTGCGGCGGGGAAAAGGTAAGTGGGGGCCCCTCAGGAACTTGGTTCTATT
Organism: Rana muscosa; assembly: GCA_029206835.1. NCBI lineage: Eukaryota > Metazoa > Chordata > Amphibia > Anura > Ranidae > Rana > Rana muscosa. Next base: position 153,821,922 of record CM055120.1, read on the forward strand.
GAGGGGACCCCCAAGCCTAATATGTCTTTCTGCCTGTTACCTAAAGGGTATTCCCGCTAATAGCTGTATATGCCTAAGAAATCCTGGAAATGTTTTTTCATAAGGGAAGTTTTAAAAAAACTGTAAACCTGGAAATGTTTTTCATAAAGGAGGTTTTAAAAAAAAAAAAAAAAGACAAAAGTGCGGTACCTGTGTTTGTCCACTAGAGGCCACTGTGGAACGTCTTTTTTCTTGGGACTATTCCTTCCATGGTGAAAGTCCAGGCAGATGAGTGAGCTCTCTATCAGGGAAGCTGCATTCCTCTGTCATGCTGCCAAGTAGTTTCCTTCCATCCCCGAGTCCTGGTGAAACAGGGACCCTGGCTCCTCTCCCTACATGGCGCCAAGAGCGCACACGTGCACGCGCGCGCGCGCACACACATGCTTTCTTTTTATAAGGTTTAGCTTCAAAAAAGGGGGCGGAGCCTGGCGGATGACGCGCTCTGTGCGCCCAGCGCTTCTGCGCATGTGCGGGCCAGCAAGATAAAAGGACTCAGTCCACGCTGCTTGCTATGGACACAGAGCATGAAAAGGAGCTGGTAGCATGGTATAGGGGCTTACAGCGGGCGGTTGATACAGGCATCCCCAGAAAGACGCATTAGTAGACACCCACTGATGTACATAGCAGCAAATTGCATTAGACTATTTCAGTAAGGGGTGTATTGCGGCTGGAATACCTCAGCTTTGAACTAAGGAATATGCCGCCTAAAAAACTCCGAGATATACCTCTCAGGAAGTGTAGGGGGTCTCCATCGGGCTCTGAGGATCTGGAGCAGTCATCTGCACCCTCCTCCCCTGAGAAATCAGAGGTTAATACCCATAAGGAACCCCCGGGAGTGCCAGGTACTGCGGCTGTCCTCAGTCCACCTGCTCCTGCATATATAACAGAGGAGGTTTTTTCCTCAACTCTGGAGGGATTGGAGCAGAGATTGGCTGCATTGATCGCTTCTTCTCTACAGGAAAGAAAGCGCGCCAGATCTCCATCACCTCCATTAGAGTGCCTGTTGGCAGAGCAACAGTCCCAGGAAGGGAACGACCTACCTGAAGGGGATCAGGAGGAGGTTAGCTCTGTTTTTGAGGAATCGACAGTAGATGAACCATTTTCAGCATCACAGACTGAAAGATTGTGGGTCCAGACCCTAACTGACATGGTTCGATCTGCATTTAAAATGCCTCTTGTTGAACTATCAACTACTGCTGTCTCCTCATTGGGGTCGCTAAAAGCTCCCCAGGTTAATTGCTCCTTTCCAATACATCCATTATTGGAAGGACTTATATACCAGGATTGGGAACATCCTGATAAACTATTTGTTCCACCTAAAAGGTTTCCGGTGATCTATCCCATGGAGGAAAAGTTCACCCAGAGATGGAATGTTCCTACGGTGGACGCAGCCATTTCTTCTGTGAACAAATCACTGACATGTCCAGTAGATAATGTTCAAATGTTCAAAGATCCAGTGGATAAAAAATTGGAATCTTTATTAAAATCTGCTTTTTCCACACCAGGGGCTGTTACACAGCCAGCAGTGGCAGCTATTGGAGTCTGCCAAGCTTTAAAGGATCAAATGAAAATGGTCCTGAGGGATTTGTCAGACCAACAGGCCCAGGCTCTGGCTGATCTGCCTAGAGCATTATGCTTTGCGGTTGACGCCATCAAGGATTCTATCCATCAGGCCTCCCGCCTCACGCTGTCTTTGGTACATATGCGTAGGCTTCTGTGGCTCAAAAACTGGTCTGCTGAAGCTCCCTGTAAGAAGCTCTTAGTTAGCTTCCCATTTCATGGGGAACGCCTTTTTGGCGAAGACCTGGATAAGTATATCCAGAAGATTTCCAGTGGTAAAAGTACTCTCTTACCGAGTAAGAAGAGGTCTAGGGGTCCATCTTTTAAGAGGACTACCTCTCCTATCCCTGCGACGTCTGCTACTAAGCAGTTCCGACGGCCTCCTCGGTCAAACTCAGGAGGTAAAAATCAGGGACAGCCACAGGGTAATAAAAAGCCCTGGATCCGAAGAGGTACTAAACCAGCCTCCAAGTCAAGCCTATGAAGGGCTGCCCCCACTCAAACGGGTGGGGGGAAGACTTCAGTTGTTCGCAGAGACCTGGCGGGAGACGATCAAAGACAGATGGGTGCTCTCCGCAGTAACTCTGCGATACAAGTTGGAGTTAAAAGAGTCTCCTCCGTCCCATTTTATGTGGTCAGGCATGCCAAGAGACCCTCTGAAAAGACGGTCTCTCCTATTGGCGTTAGAATAACTATTGCTCCAAGGAGTAATTATGGAGGTTCCTATGGAAGAGTGGGGGTTGGGTTTCTACTCAAACCTTTTCACAGTCCCGAAGCCAAACGGGGACATAAGACCCATATTGGACCTAAAGAGTCTAAACAAATTTCTAAACGTCCGGTCTTTCCGGATGGAGTCGATCCGATCGGTCACCGCTGCCCTACAAGGGGAGGAATGGTTAGCCTCGATCGACATCAAAGATGCTTACTTGCATGTTCCCATCTTTCCAGGTCATCAAAAATTCCTACGCTTTGCAGTAGAAGGGCGCCATTTTCAGTTCAGAGCCTTACCATTCGGTCTGGCCACAGCACCACGAGTGTTCACAAAAATTCTGGCCCCACTGTTGGCCGATCTAAGAACACGGGGTGTAACGATAATGGCATACCTAGACGACCTGTTGTTGATGGACCACTCAGTTGCCAAGCTAGAAGTGGTAATTGTCGATACAATCAAGTATCTAGAATCTCACGGTTGGGTCATCAACCTGGACAAGTCAGCCCTACAGCCAGTGAAAAACCTGGTATATCTAGGGCTACGGCTGGATTCAGACCAGAGGAAGATTTTCTTACCTCTAGACAAGGTATCCTCTTTGAGGGGCTTGGTCCGTCTGCTTTGTGCAAAAAGACAGCCGTCCATACGCCTGTGCATGAGGCTGCTAGGAAAGATGGTAGCATCATTCGAAGCTGTGCCATACGCCCAATTCCACTCAAGGAATTTACAAAGGGCCATATTGTCAGCCTGGAACGGAAAAGTTCAGGCTCTAGACTTCCCGATGGCTTTGTCCCCTTCCGTGCGGAAGAGTCTCTGCTGGTGGTTGATCCCCCAGAATCTCCAGAAGGGAAAACCCTTCAGCCCGATATCTTGGAAGGTGGTCACTACAAATGCCAGCCTTACAGGCTGGGGGGCAGTACTGGAGCAATGGTCTCTCCAGGGCAGATGGTCAAATGTAGTAAAAACCCTGCCCATCAATCTCTTAGAGATACGAGCAGCCCGGTACGCCCTAGTAGCCTGGACATCCAGACTCCAAGGGTCCCCTGTCAGAATTCAATCAGACAATGCCACAGCAGTGGCATATATCAATCATCAGGGAGGCACCAGGAGTCGTGCAGCCCAGAGGGAAGTAAGTCACATCCTGGAATGGGCAGAAAAGCATGTCCCATGTATATCAGCTGTCTTCATTCCAGGGGTGGAGAATTGGAAGGCGGACTTTCTGAGTCGCCAACAGTTATGCCCAGGGGAATGGTCCCTTCATCCCAAGGTCTTCCGAGCAATATGTCAGCGGTGGGGAACACCGGATGTAGATCTGCTAGCATCCAGATTCAACGCAAAGGTGGACAGATTTGTCTCCCGGACAAGGGATCCCCTCGCTTGCGGCTCGGATGCTCTGGTGTTCCCTTGGGATCAGTTCAGACTGATATATGCATTCCCTCCGCTACAATTGTTGCCTCGACTCCTTCGCAGGGTCAGGTTGGAGAAGAAGCCGGTGATCCTGGTGGCTCCAGCGTGGCCCCGGAGGGCCTGGTACGCGGAGATCATCAAAATGTCTGTGGGGAGTCCTTGGACCCTTCCACGTCGTCCGGACCTGCTTTCGCAAGGACCGATATACCACCCTTCCTTACTAACTCTAAGTTTAACGGCCTGGCTATTGAGTCCCACATCCTAAAGAAGAGAGGTCTCTCTAACTCTGTGGTATCAACTATAATCAATGCCAGGAAGCCTGTATCCAGGCAGATCTACTATAGAGTTTGGAAGGCGTACATCACTTGGTGCGAGGCCAGAAAATGGCATCCACGTAAGTACGTTATAGGCAGAATTCTGGACTTCCTGCAGTGGGCTGTAGACAGGAAGTTTGCCTTAAGTACTATCAAGGGCCAGGTTTCGGCCTTGTCAATACTATTTCAAAGGCCCCTGGCTATGCATTCACTTGTCAAATCCTTTATGCAAGGTGTGACTCGTGTTATTCCACCGATTAAGGCTCCCATATGCCCATGGGATCTAAATTTGGTTCTGTCGGTTCTGCAGAAGCAGCCATTTGAACCTTTGCGGCACATTTCCTTGGTTCTACTCACCAGGAAATTGATATTTTTAGTAGCCATATGCTCGGCTTGAAGAGTGTCGGAATTAGCCGCCATGTCCTGTAAAGAGCCATATCTGGTTATCCATAAGGACAGAGTAGTATTACGTCCTCACCCAGCCTTTCTTCCTAAGGTGGTATCGAGGTTTCACTTGAACCAGGATGTGGTTCTTCCTTCTTTTTTCCCCAAACCAAGCTCGGTAGAGGAAAAGTTATTGCATTCTTTGGATGTAGTAAGAGCAGTTAAAGCTTATCTAAAAGCCACTGCTCAGATTCGTAGAACGGATTCTCTGTTTGTTCTGCCGGAAGGCCCCAGAAAGGGTCAGGCAGCATCAAAATCTACTTTAGCCAAGTGGATTCGACAGGTCATAATACAAGCCTATGGCTTGAAAAGTAGACCGCCTCCGTTCAAAGTTAGGGCGCACTCCACGAGAGCAGTTGGAACTTCATGGGCAGTGCATCACCAGGCCTCCCTGGCGCAAATTTGTAAGGCCGCAACATGGTCTTCAGTACACACGTTTACTAGGTTCTACCAGGTGGACGTGAGAAGTCAGGAGGATGTCGCCTTTGGGCGCAGTGTGTTGCAGGCCGCAAAAGATCCTCATGCCTGATGGCGCCCAGCTTATGTATGGTGTATCCCCCCCCTCATGTGGCATTGCTTTGGGACGTCCCACATAGTAATGACTATGCTGCTCTGTGTCCCGTGATGTATGAACAAGAAAGTAGGATTTTTAAAACAGCTTACCTGTAAAATCCTTTTCTTGGAGTACATCACGGGACACAGAGCTCCCACCCCTCTTTTGGGGACACATATTGCTTTGCTACAAAACTGAGGTACTCCCGGATGGGAGGGGCTTATATAGGGGAGGGTACTTCCTGTTTTGGAAGTTGCCAGTGCCAGCACCTGAAGGTAATTCTATATAACCCACATAGTAATGACTATGCTGCTCTGTGTCCCGTGATGTACTCCAAGAAAAGGATTTTACAGGTAAGCTGTTTTAAAAATCCTACTATTATTGACCCCAGGGGTCTTTTCTATAGAAAAAAAAAAATTTGGACTTAAAAATACACTCACCCTTTTAAGAAGTCTGATTTTCTGTAGAGCTTTTGTGCTTGGTCACTGGACTTCAATATTGCATGATCTTTGCCCAGCTAGAGACAATTCTACTCCCTTTGTAGCCTCTCATACACTCTATCTGTTTCTTCAGTGTAGACCTAACCCCTGCAAAACCCTGTGCAAACCTACTTTTCACAAGGTCATTCTGAAAGAAGAGTCATGCTGTAAAATTCTATCTATCTATCTATCTATCTATCTATCTATCTATCTATCTATCTATCTATCTATCTATCTATCTATCTATCTATCTATCTATCTATCTACCTATCTATCCTTATCCTTAGAAACTACTGGGCCATTCTAGTTAATAAAAAAGACAAACCCAAGCGTACAGATTTTATTGTCAGTGTTAGTTTCTTTATTTATATTTTCTTGCGAAGTCTTCTTGTGAATGCTATTAACCATTCAGGAGCTTAAATTATTAAACAAACATTAACAGTGCAGATGGGATTGACTGCCGCAGTAGCTGGGTATGAGTTTTAAGAGGCATTTGGTAGTGATAAGAAATACAGAGCTTTTGTATACTTTTTTATTTTATAAAGTATTTTACACAAAAACATAATTTACTAAAGAAAATTCTAACTGGAACAGTCATGTCCTAGATAGTAAAATTAATAAACTTTTAAAGAGATTTTTCTACTTAAAATGAAAGCTGCATGAAGTTTCAACCTTTCTAAAAGTGTTACTAAACCCACAACAACAAAATCAGTCTTTATATGCAGTAAAGCATGCTTGATTTAGTCACTGTGGAACCTAAAGGGTTAATCCTCTGCATTGTTTAAAAAGGCTGTTTGATCCTGTCTTCTCTGATCCTCCACTTCTTTTACTGTCCCCAATTCATTTGCTGAGAGTACAGAGCCTTGGGGGCACTCTGCACATGCTCAGTTTGGTGTGTATTACTAGAGTGTTTTTGGGAGGGTGTATGTAATCAACACAGGGCCAATTAGCACTGTCCAGACAGAGGGTCAGGGGTCATGCAGCCTCATAGGATAAGACAAGAGTAAAAAAGAGAGCGCACTGGCCCTAGTGTGACATAGTTTATTAAAAAAGATATAGACAAATGAATGTAGTACACTGACATTGTGTAGCTTAAAACAAGCACATCCATAGAGGCTGCGGCTGCTTTCATGAGTCCAGAAATCCAAGCTTAATGTGAAGCGAGCAGCCACCAACAAACGGCACGAGAGCCGCCCGCTCTCAGCGAGGATCCTGGAAAGCAGAGAGACTCCACACAAGGACACGTGCACATAATCCTCAGAAGCCAGCTGATAAATGACATTTGGTGGTTGGTATGACTACATGTTTCAGAGGACGTAGCCTCCTTCTTCAGGTGTACCATGTGGTTTCATAGAAGCACCTAAGTCGTGTTCGTCATGAAGTTGTCACCCATTATGTACTATACAATAGACAATCGCTGAGAGCACATGACTACTGATTAGCAAACCAATCTTTTTGTCTGATAGAAATCACTAACCCCTTTACTTTATATGTTTAAGAAAATTGTGTTATATCTTAATAAAGAATATATGAATATTATAATATTATATTTTGTATAAAGAATCTTATATATATATATATATATATATATATATATATATATGTGTGTTTAAAAAATGTATATTGTATAAAAAGTAATGTGTGCTTATTAGAAAGAGGAAACATGCTAATTTAAATAAGAAAATGCTTATTTAAATATTGTATTTATTGGCGTATAACACTCACTTTTTTACCCTGAAAATAGAGGGTAAACTGTGCCTGCGTGTTATACGCAGGGGCTGTGGAAAGTTTTTTTCCTGAAACTTCCCTCTTAAAGTTAGGGTGCGTGTTATACGCCTGTACGTGTTATACACCAATAAATACGGTACTTGTTTAGATGCTTATTAAAATGCTTATTTAAAAAAGGGGAGGGAAAAAAAGGAAATTAGCTTCATGGAAAACAAGACAACTCTCCTAATATGAGTCATAAATATATAATAATAATAATATCAAAGCCCAATACTGGGGAAATTTAGGGGAAGTCACATCTGGCTAAAACTTTTATGGGAGTAGTCTCTCACGTTCTGTGTTGTGAACGAGGACTATCTCACACATGCAAACCTTCACAAAATCACATATCTCAATGAGTCTGCCATTGTGCTAGAGAAAAGAGATGAAACAATTAAATGATGGTGTTAATTTAAAATTCTTCATTGGGTCCACCTGGACTCATAGAATTATTTGTAAAAGTCCAGCGCTTTTGGTGTTTTTTATTCTTTTTAGCCTCATAGGACAGTCAGAGGAGAATGAAAACTCCTCCTACAAGCTTTAACCAGTTCTCGACCAGACACTCATATAGCATAAGACTGCTTTATACTGCTGATGAGAAAAGGTATTTCACAGTTTATATTTACTAAAATAATTCCATTTCCATGTTCTGTGTACTGTGGGAGACCAGATATAGTGAATGCAGGGTCCTGGGTTTAAAAACACTTTAAAGTTGAATTATCGGCAACATAAAAAATTACATATGATGCAATCTGTCTAGCATTAAACTAAACATATTGTTTTAACTGTTTTATCAAAACTGTTACATTCAAGGCATGCTGTGATTTATAAATGTTCCAGTTGCCGGTGCTCTCAATCAAACTGTCAAGTCACCAAATGGTTGGTGTCATTAATGATCACAAGTGAAGAACTTTGGCAACTGCAGATCTAACAGAGACCAACTGGCAGCTTCCTTAGGAGTAAAGCAGTGGTGCCCAACCTTATGAAGAGCGAGGACCACTTAAGCGACTTTATTTTTCAGTTGCGGGCCACAATGAGCTGAACAGGCAGGTGACCGGTCCGTGCCCTCTCTGTATATGCAGAGTGGACATGGACACATTCCACTTTATTCTATGGGCCCTCCAATCCACCCAGATGGAAGGGGACAGATCCCCTTCTGTTTTTTTTTAGAGGCTCAGATTGGAAGTAGACGACACAAGTCCATTTACATCTGCCACTCCATAGAGGTGAATGGAGGGCCCTGTACACATGACCGAGAATCCCATCACGAAAAAAACGTTGGTTTTCCTGACGAGATTCTTGGCAAGCTTTTCTTGCAAAGCCGTGCATACAGATGGCCATTCAAAAGAACCGCCGTTCTTTTGAATGGCAATAACACGGTGACATCATCGACTATGACGAGCATGTGCTCGTCACATTCGATGCCGTCGCCGCCATCTTGCTTCACCCTGAACTAACCGTGTAAGCTTCCATGCATGCGTCGAAGTCTCATCGAGCATGCGCGGACTTACCGGAGGACAGGTAGGCTTGTAGCATCGTACACACACATGTTTTTCTCATCGGGAAACAGGCCGACGAGAATCCCGATGAGAAAATAGAGAGCAGGTTCTCTATTTTTCTCGTCGAGATTCCCAGTAGTTTTCTCAACGAGAAAACATACACACAACCGGTTTTCTCGGCAAAAAGCTCTCCCAGCAGTTTTCTTGCCGAGAAAACCGGCCGTGTGTACGAGGCTTGAGAAAAGAAAGGTGACAGGAGAGAAAGCTCTAGCTGATTGACAGCCTCAGCTCTGTTCCTATATGCTGTGTTAAGGGTGGTGTGTTCTTTGCTTCCAATCAGCTCTCGGAGCTCTCCTCACTGAGCTCTTCAAAGTGTAACTTCAGCTCTCTACCCCTTTTTCTGACAGTCCAAATGGAGTATTAGCTTGTTGAACTACTGCTTTCTCCATGATCTTTGAGATGGTGTTGAGACTTTCTTGAAGAAATGTGTCAACCAAGTAAAACTCTTGTAATTGTTAATCACTTCATTGGCACGTATTGCCTAAATACTTTCAGAAGTCAGCTAAATTATTTTCTTCACTGTATTTTCAAAGTGCCTGTTATCAGATTTTGCCAGATAAAGAAGGTAGGAAATCTGAGTGAGTGAGTGAGTGAATAACTTGTATAGCGCTGCAAATGCGAACTGAATCGCCTCAAGGCGCTTGCATCCAGTGATGTCCTAATCCTTCAGAAGAGGTGGGTCTTAAGTGCCTGTTATCAGATTTTGCCAGATAAAGAAGGTAGGAAATCTGAGTGAGTGAGTGAATAACTTGTACAGCGCTGCAAATGCGAACTGAATCGCCTCAAGGCGCTTGCATCCAGTGACGTCCTAATCCTTCAGAAGAGGTGCGTCTTAAGTTTTTTCCTGAAGGCCCGATGGTTTTCTTCCATGCGGATGTCCGTGGGTAGAGCGTTCCATAGCCGTGGTCCTTGGACTGAAAATCTTCGTTCTCCCTTCGATTTGTAGCGGGACTTGGGCATATGGAGGAGGTTTTGGTTGGTTGATCGGAGAATGCGATTGGGGGTGTAGTGTTTTATCTTCTCGCATAAATATTGAGGAGTGTTTCCTTGTGTGCACTTATGGGTGAGGCAGAGGGTCTTGAATGTGACCCGATCCTTTACGGTTAGCTAATGCAGGGTCCTCAGTGAAGAGGTGATGGATTCCCAAGGTTTTTTCCCTGTTACCAGTCTGGCTGCCGTGTTCTGGAGGACTTGTAGGCACAAAATCTGGTATTTAGGTAGTCCTATGTAGAGGGAGTTTGCGTAGTCGAGTTGGGAGTTGATGATTGTTCCAACTACTACTGCTATGTCCTCTTCTGGGATGAAGGGGATGAGTCTACGCAGCAGGCGGAGGAGATGTTTGCTGATGATTTTGAGGAGTGGGCGGAGGTAGATATTGAAGAGCACGGGTGACAGGAGTGATCCTTGAGGGACTCCGCAAGAAATTGCGCAAGTTTCAGAGATGAAGGCTCCTAGTTTCACTGTCTGGGAACGATTTTCTAGGAAGGATGCGAACCAGGGTAGGTCAGGGTCTGCGACTCCTGCTACTTCTTTAAGGTGGATAAGTAAAGTTTTGTGGTCTACTGTGTTGAACGCAGCACTTAGATCCAGCAGCACCAGAAGACATGATTCTCCGTCATCTGCTGCTTCGAAGGGGGTCATCCCATATTTTGAGAAGGGCTGTTTCTGTGCCATGGCCTGGGCGGAAGCCTGATTGTAGTGGGTCCAAGAGTTTGTGGGAGTCCAAATGTAGTATTAGCTGTTGAACTACTGCTTTCTCCATGATCTTTGAGATGGTGTTGAGACTTGTTACCGGTCAGCGGTAGTTTGGGCCTTTTGGGTCGAGGTTGGGTTCAGGAGGGGTTTGACTATGCCTTGTTTGAGGGAGATCGGAACAATACCTTCTTTGAACGATTGATTTACGAGATGTGTTATGTTGGGTGCCAAGATGTTGATACATTCCTTCAGGAGTTTTGTAGAAATTATGTAATTTGGTGATGTGCTGTCTCGGAGACTTCTGATGATGTTTTTGGTGGTGTCGATGGTGATCGGGACCAGCGAAAATGTAATCGATTGTAAAATATTTGTATTGATTTCCTCTTCTTGCTTAGGCTGAGTGAGGTTGGTTGTATTTTTCTGTTGAATTATTTCTCAAATGTTTTCAATTTTGTTGATAAAAAAATCCGATAGTTCATTGCAGAATTCTTGAGTTTCGCTTCCTGGGGGCTCTAGTCTGCGCGACTAGTTTGAAAAGTTCGCAAGGCCGGTTTATGGCTTTTGAGATGGTGCTTGAGAAATGTTCTTTTTTTGCTTTGAAGATCGCATTGTGGTATTTATTTGTGAGTGCTTTGTAGATTGTGTGGTTTTCCTTTGTTGGGTTTCTTCTCCAGGCTCCTTTTGCTCTTCTGCGTTCTTGCTTCAGTAGAGTAAGAGTGTCATTAAACCAGCCCGAATTGTTTTTGCGGATGAGTGCTCTGCGACTGTGTCTGATGTTCGTAGTAGAGCTTTGTTTAAGGAGTTGAGTGTTTGTTCCGTTGATTGGTTTTGATTTAGCATTCCTATGTTTTTTGATAGTGTGGTTTTGAAGAGTTCAGAGTGTAGTTTCTTCTGAGATCTTGTCCAGTGTGTAGTTTTTGAGTGTTTCAGTTTTTGAGGGATGGTGTTGGTGGTGATTTTAAATTTGAAAGCGTGGTGATCGGTCCATTCTAACGGCATGTTGTCCAGCGAGTTGACGTCCATGTTTTGTTTGACGATGAGGTCAAGAATGTGACCCGACCCATGCGTGGGGGCTTTTATCAGTTGTTGCAGACCTAGTGCTTCCAGTTGGTTGATGCAGGAGGTGGCGATGGGGTCCTGGGCGGAGTTATACCAGAGGTTGAAATCCCTGATTAACAAAAAGTTTTTGGTTTTTAAGGTGTATGTCGAGATGAATTCGGTGAAGGGTGTAAGGAGATTTGTCTCTGGACCTGGTGGTCTGTAGCATAGCAGTATGTGGCCTCCCCCCGGATCCGCTCCCTCAGTTCCCCAGTCCATCTGCACGCCGCCCGCAGCCGTCGCATTTACCTGCCACCTCCCGGGCGCCCCATCTAGGCCGCTAGACCTGCAGGAAAGACCGCGGCTGCGGCCTAGCATCGGCCACCCGAGGAGCATCTTTTACCCAATTCTCTCCCCAGCAGGATCCGCCAGCCTCACTCACCTGAGCTCCCGATCAGCTGCCATCGGGCACACGCAAGCCGCAACTTTGAGCCGCCTGAGCCCTCAGGAAAGACCGCGGCGCGGGCCTAGCTCCAGGCCGAGGCGGCCATCTTGGTACACCCAACCCCTGCAACTGTACATGTTCCCAACTCCCTCAAGCTTTCCGGCCAAGGCGGCCATCTTGGTACACCCCAGCCCCTGGAAACTGTACCTGCTCCCGACACCCCTCAACTTTCGGCCGGACCCACACCAGTGGACTCACCTGGTACTGGCCAACTGCCCCTACCCCCCAGGTGTTCACCCATAAGCAACAGCCTGAAGGATGAACCGGGGTTACAGCCTGGTAAGTAGAGGCCATCTTGCTACTCCCAAGTGCTCACCTCCAGCACCCTGACATCCTCCTGCCACCCCCCCCAATTTATCCACACCATCATCATCTGAACATCCGCATCCGCTTCCCTTTCTGCACTGCAGTCTTTTTTCGGTAACCAGACAAGCAGGTAAGCACATTGGGCGTACCATATCAGGATGTTGATACAGGGTTCGACGATTGCCTCTCGGGGGATCAGGAAAGAATTTTCTCCCGGCTGGAGAAAATTGGCACAGGCTCAGCAGATTGGGGTCCCACCATTTTTTTTTTATCTTTAGCATCACCAGCGTACCATCATCAGCATCATCATCTTATCATCCAGGATCACCATCGCATCATCCCATCACCATCAGTAGTTTTTCCACCATGTTCAACATTAAATATTCAGCGGACTCCCTGCGTAGCCTAATGAATACCGCCACAAGACTACCAACCTCCATCCAAAAAATACTGAGGAAAGAACACCTGCTAAGAATCAATTGACAATCGATCGAAAAAAACAAGATAGCATCACTTCAACTACAACATCTATCATGCGCCCTGATCAACACCAGATCTGCAGTCAAGCACAGACAAGAAATCCACGACTTCATCACCCAAAACTACATAGATTGCCTCTTTATCACGGAAAGCTGGCTAACACCTGACTGTAACACCATTCTAACAGAATTGGTGCCCGAGAACTATTGCATCCTAACCGAGCATAGAATAGGACAAAGAGGAGGAGGCCTAGCAGTGATCTTCAAATCCAACCTTTCTCTCATCAAAGCAAACCTACAGAACTCCTTGCCGTTCATGGAGACTAGGGATGAGCTTCGTGTTCGAGTCGAACATACGTTCGACTCGAACATTGGCTGTTCGATCGTTCGACGAAGATCGAACGATTTGGGCCGTTCGCGCCAAATTCGAGTGACGCGAACGGCCCACAATGCACTACGCCATCGCAGTGTCATCCAGGCGCTGTGATTGGCCAAGCATGCACTGTGACCCCGCATGCTTGGCCAATCACAGCGCCGGCAGCGAGGAGAGCAATGATTGGCCACAGGCAGGATGCCTGTGGCCAATTATTGCTGAGGGTGTTTAGTACACGCCCCACACTATAAAAGGCCGCCAGCACGGCGGCCTAGTGTAGTGTGTTCCGGAGCAGGGATAGAGTAGCATAGGCAGGGACAGTGACTGTTATTTCTTTCTTGCTTAACCTGGATTCCTTTAGTTTAGGGAAAGAGAAGGATAGGTAGGGAGAGTGTCAGTGTGTTTTGTGCTTCTGCTATAGTGTGCTTAAAAAAAACATTTATTCTAGGGACAGAAAACTCTAGGTAGGGACAGTGTCAGTTTCTTTCACTCTGCAAGTCCTTGTTTCCAGGGACCTGTAAGGACAGTGAGTTAATTGTCCTTGTGCTATATTGTGCTTAAAAAAAACATTTATTCTAGGGACAGAAAACTCTAGGTAGGGACAGTGTCAGTTTCTTTCACTCTGCAAGTCCTTGTTTCCAGGGACCTGTAAGGACAGTGAGTTAATTGTCCTTGTGCTATATTGTGATTAAAAAAAACATTTATTCTAGGGACAGAAAACTCTAGGTAGGGACAGTGTCAGTTTCTTTCACTCTGCAAGTCCTTGTTTCCAGGGACCTGTAAGGACAGTGAGTTAATTTTCCTTGTGCTATATTGTGATTAAAAAAAACATTTTTTCTAGGGACAGAAAACTGTAGGTAGGGAGAGTGTTTTTTTTCTTTCACTCTGCAAGTCCTTGTTTCCAGGGACCTGTAAGGACAGTGAGTTAATTGTCCTTGTGCTATATTGTGCTTAAAAAAAACATTTATTCTAGGGACAGAAAACTCTAGGTAGGGACAGTGTCAGTTTCTTTCACTCTGCAAGTCCTTGTTTCCAGGGACCTGTAAGGACAGTGAGTTAATTGTCCTTGTGCTATATTGTGATTAAAAAAAACATTTATTCTAGGGACAGAAAACTCTAGGTAGGGACAGTGTCAGTTTCTTTCACTCTGCAAGTCCTTGTTTCCAGGGACCTGTAAGGACAGTGAGTTAATTTTCCTTGTGCTATATTGTGATTAAAAAAAACATTTTTTCTAGGGACAGAAAACTGTAGGTAGGGAGAGTGTTTTTTTTCTTTCACTCTGCAAGTCCTTGTTTCCAGGGACCTGTAAGGACAGTGAGTTAATTGTCCTTGTGCTATATTGTGCTTAAAAAAAACATTTATTCTAGGGACAGAAAACTCTAGGTAGGGACAGTGTCAGTTTCTTTCACTCTGCAAGTCCTTGTTTCCAGGGACCTGTAAGGACAGTGAGTTAATTTTCCTTGTGCTATATTGTGATTAAAAAAAACATTTATTCTAGGGACAGAAAACTCTAGGTAGGGACAGTGTCAGTTTCTTTCACTCTGCAAGTCCTTGTTTCCAGGGACCTGTAAGGACAGTGAGTTAATTTTCCTTGTGCTATATTGTGATTAAAAAAAACATTTATTCTAGGGACAGAAAACTCTAGGTAGGGACAGTGTCAGTTTCTTTCACTCTGCAAGTCCTTGTTTCCAGGGACCTGTAAGGACAGTGAGTTAATTTTCCTTGTGCTATATTGTGATTAAAAAAAACCTTTATTCTAGGGACAGAAAACTCTAGGTAGGGACAGTGTCAGTTTCTTTCACTCTGCAAGTCCTTGTTTCCAGGGACCTGTAAGGACAGTGAGTTAATTTTCCTTGTGCTATATTGTGATTAAAAAAAACATTTTTTCTAGGGACAGAAAACTGTAGGTAGGGAGAGTGTTTTTTTTCTTTCACTCTGCAAGTCCTTGTTTCCAGGGACCTGTAAGGACAGTGAGTTAATTTTCCTTGTGCTATATTGTGATTAAAAAAAACATTTTTTCTAGGGACAGAAAACTCTAGGTAGGGAGAGTGTTTTTTTTCTTTCACTCTGCAAGTCCTTGTTTCCAGGGACCTGTAAGGACAGTGAGTTAATTGTCCTTGTGCTATATTGTGCTTAAAAAAAACATTTTTTCTAGGGACAGAAAACTCTAGGTAGGGAGAGTGTTTTTTTTTTTTCACTCTGCAAGTCCTTGTTTCCAGGGACCTGTAAGGACAGTGAGTTAATTGTCCTTGTGCTATATTGTGCTTAAAAAAAACATTTATTCTAGGGACAGAAAACTCTAGGTAGGGACAGTGTCAGTTTCTTTCACTCTGCAAGTCCTTGTTTCCAGGGACCTGTAAGGACAGTGAGTTAATTTTCCTTGTGCTATATTGTGATTAAAAAAAACATTTATTCTAGGGACAGAAAACTCTAGGTAGGGACAGTGTCAGTTTCTTTCACTCTGCAAGTCCTTGTTTCCAGGGACCTGTAAGGACAGTGAGTTAATTTTCCTTGTGCTATATTGTGATTAAAAAAAACATTTTTTCTAGGGACAGAAAACTGTAGGTAGGGAGAGTGTTTTTTTTCTTTCACTCTGCAAGTCCTTGTTTCCAGGGACCTGTAAGGACAGTGAGTTAATTTTACTTGTGCTATATTGTGCTTAAAAAAAACATTTTTTCTAGGGACAGAAAACTGTAGGTAGGGAGAGTGTTTTTTTTCTTTCACTCTGCAAGTCCTTGTTTCCAGGGACCTGTAAGGACAGTGAGTTAATTGTCCTTGTGCTATATTGTGCTTAAAAAAAACATTTATTCTAGGGACAGAAAACTCTAGGTAGGGACAGTGTCAGTTTCTTTCACTCTGCAAGTCCTTGTTTCCAGGGACCTGTAAGGACAGTGAGTTAATTTTCCTTGTGCTATATTGTGATTAAAAAAAACATTTTTTCTAGGGACAGAAAACTGTAGGTAGGGAGAGTGTTTTTTTTCTTTCACTCTGCAAGTCCTTGTTTCCAGGGACCTGTAAGGACAGTGAGTTAATTGTCCTTGTGCTATATTGTGCTTAAAAAAAACATTTATTCTAGGGACAGAAAACTCTAGGTAGGGACAGTGTCAGTTTCTTTCACTCTGCAAGTCCTTGTTTCCAGGGACCTGTAAGGACAGTGAGTTAATTTTCCTTGTGCTATATTGTGATTAAAAAAAACATTTTTCTAGGGACAGAAAACTGTAGGTAGGGAGAGTGTTTTTTTTCTTTCACTCTGCAAGTCCTTGTTTCCAGGGACCTGTAAGGACAGTGAGTTAATTTTCCTTGTG
This sequence comes from Rana muscosa, assembly GCA_029206835.1. NCBI lineage: Eukaryota > Metazoa > Chordata > Amphibia > Anura > Ranidae > Rana > Rana muscosa. The sequence goes on from CM055120.1 coordinate 153,838,454, forward strand.
CTATATTGTGCTTAAAAAAAACATTTTTTCTAGGGACAGAAAACTCTAGGTAGGGAGAGTGTTTTTTTTCTTTCACTCTGCAAGTCCTTGTTTCCAGGGACCTGTAAGGACAGTGAGTTAATTGTCCTTGTGCTATATTGTGCTTAAAAAAAACATTTTTTCTAGGGACAGAAAACTCTAGGTAGGGAGAGTGTTTTTTTTTTTTCACTCTGCAAGTCCTTGTTTCCAGGGACCTGTAAGGACAGTGAGTTAATTGTCCTTGTGCTATATTGTGCTTAAAAAAAACATTTATTCTAGGGACAGAAAACTCTAGGTAGGGACAGTGTCAGTTTCTTTCACTCTGCAAGTCCTTGTTTCCAGGGACCTGTAAGGACAGTGAGTTAATTTTCCTTGTGCTATATTGTGATTAAAAAAAACATTTATTCTAGGGACAGAAAACTCTAGGTAGGGACAGTGTCAGTTTCTTTCACTCTGCAAGTCCTTGTTTCCAGGGACCTGTAAGGACAGTGAGTTAATTTTCCTTGTGCTATATTGTGATTAAAAAAAACATTTTTTCTAGGGACAGAAAACTGTAGGTAGGGAGAGTGTTTTTTTTCTTTCACTCTGCAAGTCCTTGTTTCCAGGGACCTGTAAGGACAGTGAGTTAATTTTCCTTGTGCTATATTGTGATTAAAAAAAACATTTTTTCTAGGGACAGAAAACTGTAGGTAGGGAGAGTGTTTTTTTTCTTTCACTCTGCAAGTCCTTGTTTCCAGGGACCTGTAAGGACAGTGAGTTAATTGTCCTTGTGCTATATTGTGCTTAAAAAAAACATTTTTTCTAGGGACAGAAAACTGTAGGTAGGGAGAGTGTTTTTTTTTTTTCACTCTGCAAGTCCTTGTTTCCAGGGACCTGTAAGGACAGTGAGTTAATTGTCCTTGTGCTATATTGTGCTTAAAAAAAACATTTATTCTAGGGACAGAAAACTCTAGGTAGGGACAGTGTCAGTTTCTTTCACTCTGCAAGTCCTTGTTTCCAGGGACCTGGAGAGACATTGAGTGAATTGTCCTTGTGCTATATTGTGATTAAAAAAAACATTTATTCTAGGGACAGAAAACTCTAGGTAGGGACAGTGTCAGTTTCTTTCACTGTGAAAGTCCTTGTTTCAAGGGACAGAGAAGGACACCTGAAGGTAGCCCTTATTGCTTTTTTCCCATCTCCCTGCAGGCCATCTATTAGAATGTCTGGAAGGCAAACAAGGAGAGGCAGACAGTCAGGAGGCAATAAAAGAGGGCAAGCAGGCTCTGTGTCTGGGGGCAACAGTGCTGGTCGTGGACGCGGTGCATTGTCATCAGCACATGGCCATGGGACACGCTTGTCCTTCTTTTCGGCAGCTGGACATGTTGAGCCACATCATGCCGAAGACTTGGTAGAGTGGATGACCAAGCCCTCCTCCTCCTCCTCATCCTCTCTCACCCAGGCTCAGGGTACTGGAAAAGCAGCTGCCAAAGCGTCGTCTTCCCTGGTATCAATGTCAGACAAATCATCAGTCACTCCTTCCCTAGACCCACCATGTCCTCCTCCTGAGGAGTCCCCCGAACTGTTTCAGCACAGTGTTGGGTACATGCTCCAGGAGGATGCCCAGCGTTTCGAAGGGTCTGATGATGAAACCCAGCTAGAGGAAGGCAGTAGCGTGAGAGCAGACAGAGGGGATGCTCAAGAAGGACACCAATCTGGCAGTCATGTTCCAGCAGCTGCAGCATACTGCCAGATTGGCTCCAGTGATGAGGAGGGAGGGGATGATGAGGTCAATGACTCCACGTGGGTGCCTAATAGGAGAGAGGAGGAGGAGGAGGATGAGGAGGAGGCACATCTCCAACGAGGCAGGATGCCCTTTGGTGGCCAGCGTAAGGGCAGTACACCGACGGAATCACACCGCAGAGCTCCGCCTGTGCAGGGCGCTGCCTCTGCCCGTCATTCAAAAAGTTCTTTGGTGTGGGCCTTTTTTGAGGCTAGTGCATCAGATCGCACAGCTGCTGTTTGCAACATATGTCTCAAGCGTATATCGCGTGGCCAAAACATCAGCCGCTTGGGTACCACATGCCTGACCAGACATATGTTGACCTGCCATGCAGCTCGTTGGCAAGCCTACCTCAAAGACCCACACCAAAGAACCAAGCGGACCTCTCCTTGCACCGCATCAGCTGGGATCTCCAACCCCACTATAACTTCAGTCCTCTCTGAAACATGCACTGAGAGGAATGAAGGTGTAGAATTAGGTGTGTCACAGCCAAGTACTTGCGCCCACTCTGCTAGCAGTACACCGACGTCCGATTCTAGCAGGCAAATTTCCCTGCCCCAGCTGCTGGACCGTCGAAAGAAGTTCACTCCCAGCCATCCACATGCCCAGCGGTTGAATGCTAGCTTGGCTAAATTGCTAGCGCTTCAACTGCTGCCTTTTCAGTTGGTAGACTCGGCCCCCTTCCGTGAGTTTGTGCAATGTGCGGTTCCTCAGTGGCAGGTTCCCAAACGCCACTTTTTCTCACGGAAGGCTATTCCGGCTCTCTACCGGCATGTGGAAGGCAATGTCTTGGCCTCGCTGGACAGGGCGGTCAGCGGTAAGGTGCATATTACCGCTGACTCATGGTCCAGCAGGCATGGACAGGGACGTTACCTTTCTTTCACGGCCCATTGGGTCACTCTTTTGGCAGCTGGGAAGGATTCAGGACAAGGTGCAGTAGTGTTGGAGGTTGTCCCACCGCCACGCCTCCAAAATGCTACTACTGGTTGTGACACACCTCTCTCCTCCACCCCCTCCTCTTCTTCTTCCTCCATGGCCTCTTCCTGTGGTTTGTCCTATGAACCAGCGGTGCTCCGTAGCCGTTCACGGGGCTACGCAAGTACGCAGGCAAAAAGATGCCATGCCGTGCTTGCGCTGGTGTGTTTGGGGGACAGAAGCCACACTGGGGCAGAGGTCCTGTCTGCTCTGCAGGGCCAGGCCGAGAGGTGGTTGACGCCACGCCAGCTTAAGCCAGGAATGGTGGTTTGCGACAATGGCACCAACCTCCTCTCCGCCCTCCGACAGGGACAACTGACCCATGTGCCCTGTGTGGCTCACGTCCTTAACCTGGTGGTGCAGCGCTTCTTGGGCAGGTACCCGGGCTTACAGGATGTCCTGAGGCAGGCCAGGAAAGTCTGTGTGCATTTCCGCAGATCTTATAATGCCAGTGCTCGCCTGGCTGAGCTGCAAAAGGAGTTGAACCTGCCCAAGAACCGCCTTATATGTGACATGCCCACCAGGTGGAACTCAACGTTGGCCATGCTGCAGCGGCTGCACACGCAGCAGAGGGCCATCAATGAGTACCTGTGCGACTACGGCACCAGGACAGGGTCAGGGGAGCTTGGTTTTTTTTCTCCACGCCAGTGGGGCATGATCAGGGATGCATGCACTGTCCTGGCACCATTTGAGGAGGCCACGAGGATGGTGAGCAGTGACAGTGCATGCATCAGTGACACTGTACCTCTTGTCCACCTGTTGGAGCACACGCTGCGTGGAATAATGGACAGGGCACTTGAGGCAGAACAGAGGCAGGAAGAGGAGGACTTCCTTGCCTCTCAAGGCCCCCTTTACCCAGACAGTGTTCCTTCTGTCCCACCCATCGCACAGGAAGAGGAGGAGGAGGAGGAGGAGGAGGAGGAGGAGGATTGTGTCAGCATGGAGGTGGAGGCTGGCACTCAGCATCATCAGCAGCAGTCTTTTAGGGATGATTTACAGTCCCAAGAAACCAGTGGACTTGTACGTGGCTGGGAGGAGGTGGCTGCGGATCATGTCGTCCTTAGTGACCCAGAGGACTCCGGAGCGAATGCCTCAGCAAACCTACGCTGCATGGCCTCCCTGATCCTGCAAAGTCTGCGGAAGGATCCTCGTATTCTTCGGATCAAGGAGAGGGACCATTACTGGCTGGCCACTCTCCTTGATCCACGGTACAAGGGTAAGGTTGCGGACCTTATGTTACCGTCGCAGAGGGAGCAGAGGATGAGACAACTCCGGGAGGCCTTGCAGAAAGGTCTGTGCAACGCGTTCCCAGAGACTGGGAGGTTGCAAACTCCTGGTCCTGGACAACGAGTTGCTGAGGCTTCGGCCAGTCAAAGAAGGAGCGGTGGGGAAGGTGGCCGTCTGACCGATGCGTTCAGACAATTCTTTAGTCCGCAGCCCCAAAGTATGATCGGTTCCAGCAACCATCGCCAGCGTCTGATAAACATGGTGCAGGAATATCTAGGGGCAAGGTCAGACTTGGACACCTTCCCCACCGAAAATCCTCTGGCTTACTGGGTCTTGAGGATGGATCACTGGCCAGAGCTTGCACAGTATGCAATTGAGCTACTGGCCTGTCCTGCATCCAGCGTTCTTTCGGAACGCACATTCAGTGCTGCTGGAGGATTTGTCACGGATCACAGGGTGCGCCTGTCCACCGACTCGGTTGATCGACTGACTTTCATCAAGATGAACCAGTCTTGGATCACCACCAGCTACCACACACCTGATGCTGATATAACAGACTAATTGATTTTAAAATGTCACATCCCTTCAAGACTGATGCTGATGCTGAGTGCCTGTGCTGTTATGTTGACTGGCTATCCTCCTCCTCCGAGTCCTCAATGATACGATTGATGATGATAGCTTGGAAGATCATTTTTGTTTATGGGTGCCGCCACCAGTGCCTAACGCCCAATTTTTCAGCCCCTGTTTAACAGGGGCGTGTAATTACAATTTTTGAAGCAATACTTTGCAACAGGGCTCATTGCTGTGCTCCAAGTACAGTATCTGTGAGGAGTTGCAGTGTTGTGCCACCAGTGCCTAAGGCCCAATTTTTCAGCCCCTGTTTAACAGGGGCGTGTCATTACAATTTTTGAAGCAATACTTTGCAACAGGGCTCATTGCTGTGCTCCAAGTACAGTATCTGTGAAGGGTTGCAGTGTTGTGCCACCAGTGCCTAAGGCCCAATTTTTCAGCCCCTGTTCAACAGGGGCATGTAATTACAATTCTTGATCTAATAATTCACAGCAGGGCCCATTGCTGCACCCACCAAGAGTAACTGTCAGGGCTTACAGTGTTGTGGCACCAGCACCACCATCAAAGGCCCAATTTTTACTACCACTGTTCAACAATTATATGTAATTAAAATTCCTGATATAATAGTTGACAGCAGGGCGTTCCAGCACCAACCAAGAGTAACTGTGAGTGCTTACAGTGTTGTGCCAACACCAACAACTAAGGGGCCTATTTCTGCAGAGTATATACGGCAGGTCCCTACTTTCAAACATCCAACTTACAAACGACTCCTACTTGCAAACGCAAGAAGACAACAGGAAGTGAGAGGAAATCTACCACTAGGAAGGAAAATTCTCTCCTGTAAGAATAAATATGGGAGAAAGGTGTCTCCTCTGTACTGATGCTTTATCAGCAATCCTTGTTTCAAGAAAAACACCACATTTCAAAAACAGTTGTCATTAGGACGGAAAGTGAGGTGAAATGTTCTGAACAGGGGCACAGACAGCAAAACAAATGTTACAGGGGTGATAACCCTTACCTATGTTTTCCAAAAAGTTTAAAAATAGATTTTTGGTCTGGAGCTACACTTCAACAATGTACCTGTTCAAAATTACAAACAGATTCTACATAAGAACAAACCTACAGTCCCTGTCTTGTATGCACCGCCTGTATACGGCTGTTCAGAGTATATAGGGCCTTTTTTATTTTATGTGCGGGGTTCCCCTTAATATACATACAAGACCCAAAGGGGCTGGTAATGGGCTGGGGTAGGGGGGGGGTCATGGGGTAGCTATGCCATTTTTCTTAAAGATTTTCATCCATATTACCGGGACCAGACATTACATTAAAGCCGCAAGCAGTTTTAAATGGCTTTTTTTTCCTTTAGAAGTGTCATTTTGTGCAGGGACAGTTCTAAACACGGGAAACACGTGGCACTTCACAGGCATACTTTAGACACCCCCCAGGTACGATATTTAAAGGAATATTTGACTTTTTTTTTTCACTTTATGCATCATTAAAATGACTGCTCCCGGAAAACGACCGTTTTTAAAACTTATTTTTGCATTGATACATGTCCCCTGGTGCAGAACCCGGGTTCCCAAACCCTTTTTAGGACAATAACATGCATAATAGTTTTTATAATTAGCACTTTAGAATTCGAACGTTCGCATCCATTGTATTTAATAGGGTTCTAATGTTCGTTCGAACTTTCGGTCCGTTCGCGGGTTCTGGTGCGAACCGAACCCGGGGGTGTTCGGCTCATCACTAATGGAGACACTCACTCTGCAACTTCAAACTACACCAGAGCAAACCGTCCACATACTGCTATGCGATGTGAATCTAGTAAAGGAACAGGGCTGTGTTGCTCCAGGTGAGAACAATCCTTCCTCTAACAATTGGGTGCAGGTCCAGTCCACAGTATGGACAGATAGCCAAAAAAGCAAGTAAACTTTGACCGCACTCCAAGGGGAAAGTAGAGACCTCACTATATTTATTATCTAAGATGGGATGTTCTGTTTCAAGGCAAAGAATGAATTTGCTTTGGCACCCAGTTATTTGTTAAAGACTGATGTTTTCAATTATCGGTAACATGACTTGGGATTAATTTACCAAAAGCAAATAGGCTCTTCACTTTGCAAGGAACATTGTAATTTGCAAGGAGATTTTCCCCAAACTTAGTGAATTTAAATATGTCACCTTATTTACTAAGCTCTGGGGAGTGCAAAGTGCAAAGTGCAACTGTACAGTGCCCTTTTGATGACTTAATTGTAAACAACCCAAATTTGAAACTTCTAGTATCTTAAAATTGTTATAAATCACATTAAATCTGCAGGAATTGAACTGACTTCTTTCTAAATGCTGCTTTAGACAAATTCAGCTGCCATTTCCGGGTTGCATTATATCACAAGAGCGACTAATGCCAAATCCTGAGCATGTAAAGTTTGTGATACAAACATCTGCTCCATCTGTCTTTCAGACCCTATGTGCTTTGTTAGGTCTTTCTGTGATGGCATTTCAAAATTATTCCCAGTTATTCCTCAGATGTGGAGCCATTGTGTGAATTATTATATGGAAATACAAGCATGGTCTGGTCAGGAACCTCCAAGCAGAGCTTTGAAACAGTCAATCAGCTCATCATGAGCAATCCAGCACTAGCATTATTAGGTTACTGCAGGTACTTCCAATCATGGCCCTGCTGCAGTCCTTACACAGCGCCATTCAGACGGGGTAGAAAAAACTGTTGCTTTTGTATCCAGAACCCAAATGAATACAACAAAAAAAAAATTCCACTGTAGAAACCCTAGCACATGTTTGGGCAATAGGAAAATAAAAAAGATACTTGTGTGATTGCCAGTTTACCTTGTGGACCAGCCATTTTGCTTCAACTACATTGCTCACATAGTGACTAGTGATGAGCCGAACACCCCCGGGTTCGGTTCGCACCAGAACCCGCGAACGGACCGGAAGTTCGAACGAACATTAGAACCCTATTAAATACAATGGATGCGAACGTTCGAATTCTAAAGTGCTAATTATAACAACTATTATGCATGTTATTGTCCTAAAAAGGGTTTGGGAACCCGGGTTCTGCACCAGGGGACATGTATCAATGCAAAAAGAAGTTTTAAAAACGGTCGTTTTTCGGGAGCAGTCATTTTAATGATGCATAAAGTGAAAAAAAAAAAGTCAAATATTCCTTTAAATATCGTACCTGGGGGGTGTCTAAAGTATGCCTGTGAAGTGCCACGTGTTTCCCGTGTTTAGAACTGTCCCTGCACAAAATGACACTTCTAAAGGAAAAAAAAGCCATTTAAAACTGCTTGCGGCTTTAATGTAATGTCTGGTCCCGGTAATATGGATGAAATTCTTTAAGAAAAATGGCATAGCTACCCCATGACCCCCCCCCCCTACCCCAGCCCATTACCAGCCCCTTTGGGTCTTGTATGGATATTAAGGGGAACCCCGCACATAAAATAAAAAAGGCCCTATATACTCTGAACAGCCGTATACAGGCGGTGCATACAAGACAGGGACTGTAGGTTTGTTCTTATGTAGAATCTGTTTGTAATTTTGAACAGGTACATTGTTGAAGTGTAGCTCCAGCCCAAAAATCTATTTTTAAACTTTTTGGAAAACATAGGTAAGGGTTATCACCCCTGTAACATTTGTTTTGCTGTCTGTGCCCCTGTTCAGAACATTTCACCTCACTTTCCGTCCCAATGACAACTGTTTTTGAAATGTGGTGTTTTTCTTGAAACAAGGATTGCTGATAAAGCATCAGTACAGAGGAGACACCTTTCTCCCATATTTATTCTTACAGGAGAGAATTTTCCTTCCTAGTGGTAGATTTCCTCTCACTTCCTGTTGTCTTCTTGCGTTTGCAAGTAGGAGTCGTTTGTAAGTTGGATGTTTGAAAGTAGGGACCTGCCGTATATACTCTGCAGAAATAGGCCCCTTAGTTGTTGGTGTTGGCACAACACTGTAAGCACTCACAGTTACTCTTGGTTGGTGCTGGAACGCCCTGCTGTCAACTATTATATCAGGAATTTTAATTACATATAATTGTTGAACAGTGGTAGTAAAAATTGGGCCTTTGATGGTGGTGCTGGTGCCACAACACTGTAAGCCCTGACAGTTACTCTTGGTGGGTGCAGCAATGGGCCCTGCTGTGAATTATTAGATCAAGAATTGTAATTACATGCCCCTGTTGAACAGGGGCTGAAAAATTGGGCCTTAGGCACTGGTGGCACAACACTGCAACCCCTCACAGATACTGTACTTGGAGCACAGCAATGAGCCCTGTTGCAAAGTATTGCTTCAAAAATTGTAATGACACGCCCCTGTTAAACAGGGGCTGAAAAATTGGGCCTTAGGCACTGGTGGCACAACACTGCAACTCCTCACAGATACTGTACTTGGAGCACAGCAATGAGCCCTGTTGCAAAGTATTGCTTCAAAAATTGTAATTACACGCCCCTGTTAAACAGGGGCTGAAAAATTGGGCGTTAGGCACTGGTGGCGGCACCCATAAACAAAAATGATCTTCCAAGCTATCATCATCAATCGTATCATTGAGGACTCGGAGGAGGAGGATAGGCAGTCAACATAACAGCACAGGCACTCAGCATCAGCATCAGTCTTGAAGGGATGTGACATTTTAAAATCAATTAGTCTGTTATATCAGCATCAGGTGTGTGGTAGCTGGTGGTGATCCAAGACTGGTTCATCTTGATGAAAGTCAGTCGATCAACCGAGTCGGTGGACAGGCGCACCCTGTGATCCGTGACAAATCCTCCAGCAGCACTGAATGTGCGTTCCGAAAGAACGCTGGATGCAGGACAGGCCAGTAGCTCAATTGCATACTGTGCAAGCTCTGGCCAGTGATCCATCCTCAAGACCCAGTAAGCCAGAGGATTTTCGGTGGGGAAGGTGTCCAAGTCTGACCTTGCCCCTAGATATTCCTGCACCATGTTTATCAGACGCTGGCGATGGTTGCTGGAACCAATCATACTTTGGGGCTGCGGACTAAAGAATTGTCTGAACGCATCGGTCAGACGGCCACCTTCCCCACCGCTCCTTCTTTGACTGGCCGAAGCCTCAGCAACTCGTTGTCCAGGACCAGGAGTTTGCAACCTCCCAGTCTCTGGGAACGCGTTGCACAGACCTTTCTGCAAGGCCTCCCGGAGTTGTCTCATCCTCTGCTCCCTCTGCGACGGTAACATAAGGTCCGCAACCTTACCCTTGTACCGTGGATCAAGGAGAGTGGCCAGCCAGTAATGGTCCCTCTCCTTGATCCGAAGAATACGAGGATCCTTCCGCAGACTTTGCAGGATCAGGGAGGCCATGCAGCGTAGGTTTGCTGAGGCATTCGCTCCGGAGTCCTCTGGGTCACTAAGGACGACATGATCCGCAGCCACCTCCTCCCAGCCACGTACAAGTCCACTGGTTTCTTGGGACTGTAAATCATCCCTAAAAGACTGCTGCTGATGATGCTGAGTGCCAGCCTCCACCTCCATGCTGACACAATCCTCCTCCTCCTCCTCCTCCTCCTCCTCTTCCTGTGCGATGGGTGGGACAGAAGGAACACTGTCTGGGTAAAGGGGGCCTTGAGAGGCAAGGAAGTCCTCCTCTTCCTGCCTCTGTTCTGCCTCAAGTGCCCTGTCCATTATTCCACGCAGCGTGTGCTCCAACAGGTGGACAAGAGGTACAGTGTCACTGATGCATGCACTGTCACTGCTCACCATCCTCGTGGCCTCCTCAAATGGTGCCAGGACAGTGCATGCATCCCTGATCATGCCCCACTGGCGTGGAGAAAAAAAACCAAGCTCCCCTGACCCTGTCCTGGTGCCGTAGTCGCACAGGTACTCATTGATGGCCCTCTGCTGCGTGTGCAGCCGCTGCAGCATGGCCAACGTTGAGTTCCACCTGGTGGGCATGTCACATATAAGGCGGTTCTTGGGCAGGTTCAACTCCTTTTGCAGCTCAGCCAGGCGAGCACTGGCATTATAAGATCTGCGGAAATGCACACAGACTTTCCTGGCCTGCCTCAGGACATCCTGTAAGCCCGGGTACCTGCCCAAGAACCGCTGCACCACCAGGTTAAGGACGTGAGCCACACAGGGCACATGGGTCAGTTGTCCCTGTCGGAGGGCGGAGAGGAGGTTGGTGCCATTGTCGCAAACCACCATTCCTGGCTTAAGCTGGCGTGGCGTCAACCACCTCTCGGCCTGGCCCTGCAGAGCAGACAGGACCTCTGCCCCAGTGTGGCTTCTGTCCCCCAAACACACCAGCGCAAGCACGGCATGGCATCTTTTTGCCTGCGTACTTGCGTAGCCCCGTGAACGGCTACGGAGCACCGCTGGTTCATAGGACAAACCACAGGAAGAGGCCATGGAGGAAGAAGAAGAGGAGGGGGTGGAGGAGAGAGGTGTGTCACAACCAGTAGTAGCATTTTGGAGGCGTGGCGGTGGGACAACCTCCAACACTACTGCACCTTGTCCTGAATCCTTCCCAGCTGCCAAAAGAGTGACCCAATGGGCCGTGAAAGAAAGGTAACGTCCCTGTCCATGCCTGCTGGACCATGAGTCAGCGGTAATATGCACCTTACCGCTGACCGCCCTGTCCAGCGAGGCCAAGACATTGCCTTCCACATGCCGGTAGAGAGCCGGAATAGCCTTCCGTGAGAAAAAGTGGCGTTTGGGAACCTGCCACTGAGGAACCGCACATTGCACAAACTCACGGAAGGGGGCCGAGTCTACCAACTGAAAAGGCAGCAGTTGAAGCGCTAGCAATTTAGCCAAGCTAGCATTCAACCGCTGGGCATGTGGATGGCTGGGAGTGAACTTCTTTCGACGGTCCAGCAGCTGGGGCAGGGAAATTTGCCTGCTAGAATCGGACGTCGGTGTACTGCTAGCAGAGTGGGCGCAAGTACTTGGCTGTGACACACCTAATTCTACACCTTCATTCCTCTCAGTGCATGTTTCAGAGAGGACTGAAGTTATAGTGGGGTTGGAGATCCCAGCTGATGCGGTGCAAGGAGAGGTCCGCTTTGTTCTTTGGTGTGGGTCTTTGAGGTAGGCTTGCCAACGAGCTGCATGGCAGGTCAACATATGTCTGGTCAGGCATGTGGTACCCAAGCGGCTGATGTTTTGGCCACGCGATATACGCTTGAGACATATGTTGCAAACAGCAGCTGTGCGATCTGATGCACTAGCCTCAAAAAAGGCCCACACCAAAGAACTTTTTGAATGACGGGCAGAGGCAGCGCCCTGCACAGGCGGAGCTCTGCGGTGTGATTCCGTCGGTGTACTGCCCTTACGCTGGCCACCAAAGGGCATCCTGCCTCGTTGGAGATGTGCCTCCTCCTCATCCTCCTCCTCCTCCTCTCTCCTATTAGGCACCCACGTGGAGTCATTGACCTCATCATCCCCTCCCTCCTCATCACTGGAGCCAATCTGGCAGTATGCTGCAGCTGCTGGAACATGACTGCCAGATTGGTGTCCTTCTTGAGCATCCCCTCTGTCTGCTCTCACGCTACTGCCTTCCTCTAGCTGGGTTTCATCATCAGACCCTTCGAAACGCTGGGCATCCTCCTGGAGCATGTACCCAACACTGTGCTGAAACAGTTCGGGGGACTCCTCAGGAGGAGGACATGGTGGGTCTAGGGAAGGAGTGACTGATGATTTGTCTGACATTGATACCAGGGAAGACGACGCTTTGGCAGCTGCTTTTCCAGTACCCTGAGCCTGGGTGAGAGAGGATGAGGAGGAGGAGGAGGGCTTGGTCATCCACTCTACCAAGTCTTCGGCATGATGTGGCTCAACATGTCCAGCTGCCGAAAAGAAGGACAAGCGTGTCCCATGGCCATGTGCTGATGACAATGCACCGCGTCCACGACCAGCACTGTTGCCCCCAGACACAGAGCCTGCTTGCCCTCTTTTATTGCCTCCTGACTGTCTGCCTCTCCTTGTTTGCCTTCCAGACATTCTAATAGATGGCCTGCAGGGAGATGGGAAAAAAGCAATAAGGGCTACCTTCAGGTGTCCTTCTCTGTCCCTGGAAACAAGGACTTGCAGAGTGAAAGAAAAAAAACACTCTCCCTACCTACAGTTTTCTGTCCCTAGAAAAAATGTTTTTTTTAATCACAATATAGCACAAGGAAAATTAACTCACTGTCCTTACAGGTCCCTGGAAACAAGGACTTGCAGAGTGAAAGAAAAAAAACACTCTCCCTACCTACAGTTTTCTGTCCCTAGAAAAAAATGTTTTTTTTAATCACAATATAGCAAAAGGACAATTCACTCACTGTCCTTCCAGGTCCCTGGAAACAAGGACTTGCAGAGTGAAAGAAACTGACACTGTCCCTACCTAGAGTTTTCTGTCCCTGGAATAAATGTTTTTTTCAGCACAATATAGCACAAGGACAATTAACTCACTGTCCTTACAGGTCCCTGGAAACAAGGACTTGCAGAGTGAAAGAAAAAAAATACTCTCCCTACCTACAGTTTTCTGTCCCTAGAAAAAAATGTTTTTTTTAATCACAATATAGCAAAAGGACAATTCACTCACTGTCCTTCCAGGTCCCTGGAAACAAGGACTTGCAGAGTGAAAGAAACTGACACTGTCCCTACCTAGAGTTTTCTGTCCCTAGAATAAATGTTTTTTTTAATCACAATATAGCAAAAGGACAATTCACTCACTGTCCTTCCAGGTCCCTGGAAACAAGGACTTGCAGAGTGAAAGAAACTGACACTGTCCCTACCTAGAGTTTTCTGTCCCTAGAATAAATGTTTTTTTTAATCACAATATAGCACAAGGAAAATTAACTCACTGTCCTTACAGGTCCCTGGAAACAAGGACTTGCAGAGTGAAAGAAAAAAAACACTCTCCCTACCTACAGTTTTCTGTCCCTAGAAAAAAATGTTTTTTTTAATCACAATATAGCAAAAGGACAATTCACTCACTGTCCTTCCAGGTCCCTGGAAACAAGGACTTGCAGAGTGAAAGAAACTGACACTGTCCCTACCTAGAGTTTTCTGTCCCTAGAATAAATGTTTTTTTTAATCACAATATAGCACAAGGAAAATTAACTCACTGTCCTTACAGGTCCCTGGAAACAAGGACTTGCAGAGTGAAAGAAAAAAAACACTCTCCCTACCTACAGTTTTCTGTCCCTAGAAAAAAATGTTTTTTTTTTATCACAATATAGCAAAAGGACAATTCACTCACTGTCCTTCCAGGTCCCTGGAAACAAGGACTTGCAGAGTGAAAGAAACTGACACTGTCCCTACCTAGAGTTTTCTGTCCCTGGAATAAATGTTTTTTTCAGCACAATATAGCACAAGGACAATTAACTCACTGTCCTTACAGGTCCCTGGAAACAAGGACTTGCAGAGTGAAAGAAAAAAAATACTCTCCCTACCTACAGTTTTCTGTCCCTAGAAAAAAATGTTTTTTTTAATCACAATATAGCAAAAGGACAATTCACTCACTGTCCTTCCAGGTCCCTGGAAACAAGGACTTGCAGAGTGAAAGAAACTGACACTGTCCCTACCTAGAGTTTTCTGTCCCTAGAATAAATGTTTTTTTTAATCACAATATAGCAAAAGGACAATTCACTCACTGTCCTTCCAGGTCCCTGGAAACAAGGACTTGCAGAGTGAAAGAAACTGACACTGTCCCTACCTAGAGTTTTCTGTCCCTAGAATAAATGTTTTTTTTAATCACAATATAGCACAAGGAAAATTAACTCACTGTCCTTACAGGTCCCTGGAAACAAGGACTTGCAGAGTGAAAGAAAAAAAACACTCTCCCTACCTACAGTTTTCTGTCCCTAGAAAAAAATGTTTTTTTTAATCACAATATAGCAAAAGGACAATTCACTCACTGTCCTTCCAGGTCCCTGGAAACAAGGACTTGCAGAGTGAAAGAAACTGACACTGTCCCTACCTAGAGTTTTCTGTCCCTAGAATAAATGTTTTTTTTAATCACAATATAGCACAAGGAAAATTAACTCACTGTCCTTACAGGTCCCTGGAAACAAGGACTTGCAGAGTGAAAGAAAAAAAATACTCTCCCTACCTACAGTTTTCTGTCCCTAGAAAAAAATGTTTTTTTTAATCACAATATAGCAAAAGGACAATTCACTCACTGTCCTTCCAGGTCCCTGGAAACAAGGACTTGCAGAGTGAAAGAAACTGACACTGTCCCTACCTAGAGTTTTCTGTCCCTGGAATAAATGTTTTTTTCAGCACAATATAGCACAAGGACAATTAACTCACTGTCCTTACAGGTCCCTGGAAACAAGGACTTGCAGAGTGAAAGAAAAAAAATACTCTCCCTACCTACAGTTTTCTGTCCCTAGAAAAAAATGTTTTTTTTAATCACAATATAGCAAAAGGACAATTCACTCACTGTCCTTCCAGGTCCCTGGAAACAAGGACTTGCAGAGTGAAAGAAACTGACACTGTCCCTACCTAGAGTTTTCTGTCCCTAGAATAAATGTTTTTTTTAATCACAATATAGCAAAAGGACAATTCACTCACTGTCCTTCCAGGTCCCTGGAAACAAGGACTTGCAGAGTGAAAGAAACTGACACTGTCCCTACCTAGAGTTTTCTGTCCCTAGAATAAATGTTTTTTTTAATCACAATATAGCACAAGGAAAATTAACTCACTGTCCTTACAGGTCCCTGGAAACAAGGACTTGCAGAGTGAAAGAAAAAAAACACTCTCCCTACCTACAGTTTTCTGTCCCTAGAAAAAAATGTTTTTTTTAATCACAATATAGCAAAAGGACAATTCACTCACTGTCCTTCCAGGTCCCTGGAAACAAGGACTTGCAGAGTGAAAGAAACTGACACTGTCCCTACCTAGAGTTTTCTGTCCCTGGAATAAATGTTTTTTTCAGCACAATATAGCACAAGGACAATTAACTCACTGTCCTTACAGGTCCCTGGAAACAAGGACTTGCAGAGTGAAAGAAAAAAAATACTCTCCCTACCTACAGTTTTCTGTCCCTAGAAAAAAATGTTTTTTTTAATCACAATATAGCAAAAGGACAATTCACTCACTGTCCTTCCAGGTCCCTGGAAACAAGGACTTGCAGAGTGAAAGAAACTGACACTGTCCCTACCTAGAGTTTTCTGTCCCTAGAATAAATGTTTTTTTTAATCACAATATAGCAAAAGGACAATTCACTCACTGTCCTTCCAGGTCCCTGGAAACAAGGACTTGCAGAGTGAAAGAAACTGACACTGTCCCTACCTAGAGTTTTCTGTCCCTAGAATAAATGTTTTTTTTAATCACAATATAGCAAAAGGACAATTCACTCACTGTCCTTCCAGGTCCCTGGAAACAAGGACTTGCAGAGTGAAAGAAACTGACACTGTCCCTACCTAGAGTTTTCTGTCCCTAGAATAAATGTTTTTTTTAATCACAATATAGCAAAAGGACAATTCACTCACTGTCCTTCCAGGTCCCTGGAAACAAGGACTTGCAGAGTGAAAGAAACTGACACTGTCCCTACCTAGAGTTTTCTGTCCCTAGAATAAATGTTTTTTTTTAAGCACACTATAGCAGAAGCACAAAACACACTGACACTCTCCCTACCTATCCTTCTCTTTCCCTAAACTAAAGGAATCCAGGTTAAGCAAGAAAGAAATAACAGTCACTGTCCCTGCCTATGCTACTCTATCCCTGCTCCGGAACACACTACACTAGGCCGCCGTGCTGGCGGCCTTTTATAGTGTGGGGCGTGTACTAAACACCCTCAGCAATAATTGGCCACAGGCATCCTGCCTGTGGCCAATCATTGCTCTCCTCGCTGCCGGCGCTGTGATTGGCCAAGCATGCGGGGTCACAGTGCATGCTTGGCCAATCACAGCGCCTGGATGACACTGCGATGGCGTAGTGCATTGTGGGCCGTTCGCGTCACTCGAATTTGGCGCGAACGGCCCAAATCGTTCGATCTTCGTCGAACGATCGAACAGCCAATGTTCGAGTCGAACGTATGTTCGACTCGAACACGAAGCTCATCCCTAATAGTGACTAGGGAAAGCAAGAATGTGTATAGCCAGAAAGTCAGCAAGGCTACTCAATTTTAAGTATAAAATACAATAAAAACTGGGTTTAAAATTGTTACTGCTGATGTTTTTCACACCCTTACTTACAGTTCCTAGTACACAGTATGAGTATGTTGAAATTGTTGCATTTAGTGATATAAATCAAGTTACAGCATCTAAGTTCAAAAATGCATGTCTTGTGTGCCCAATGCAAAGCATGTACAATTATAGGACATTCTAAAAAGCAAATCACCAACCTCAGAAACTAAATTGAGTCCTGTTCTACAGCCTTAATACAGGATTAGTAACAAACAAATGGCCCCTGCCCCCACCTATAACTGGCCTTCACAGCAAGGAGCACATGGAAGGGCAAACACATATGTGTTTGCCCTTCTATGTGCTCCTTGCTGTGAAGACCAGTTTTAGGTGGGGGGCAGGGGCCATTTGTTTGTTACTGGTGTAAATATGGTTCGGGGACAAACTGTGCACCTTTGTTGCTACTGTGCTATTGCTGGGTGTCCAGTGTGCTCCTGTTCCTTTAACCTCCCTGGCGGTATGATTATTTCAGATTTTAGGTGCTGAAAGCGCTACCATTATTTTGCATGGAAATTTGGCGTTTTATAATGTAGGTCTGTAATTATTAGGAATAACTCACTTAAATCTGTCCAAACAGGAGTCTAGTATGATAAAGTTTGAAACACAAAATCATAAATTATAATATAAAAAATAAGTATAAATAATTATAACAAATAATAATATAATAATAATAAAAGTGTTTTTCAGTGTTTGATGACGAATTTCCCCACAAATCACTATCGCTCAATTCTGCAAGTGATTCTAATTTATTATCGCTATTTTCTAGCTGGTCTAAAACCAATTTTGATGTAAAGGGACACTTTTTGGTTGCTATGGACAATCTCGAGTTTCCAGGCAGAAGGAAAAGTATTTATAATTAATAACTGCATGCAGGGCACTGGAACTGGACAAACCACTAGGGACAAAGGGGGTGTGTAATTATTTGATAAAGTACTGTAATCTGTAATATTACAGTATACTGTATCTATAAAGTGTTTTTTACTTTTTGAATTTGGCGCCAAACTCCGTCCCAGTCACAACGCTCGCAGGGAACAGAGCTCGGCACTGTAAATCGAGCGAGACACGGCGGCTCGCAGATCACAACGGGGAGACATCGCAGGATCCAGGGGACAAGGTAAGTAACCTCTACATGGATCCTGCGAGATAATCCTGAGTGTGGCTCAGGGTTAGCGCTTTTAGTATGAAAAATTCACCCCGAGCCCCACTCGGGAATACCGCCAGGGAGGTTAAGGGGGATTGGGCTGCCTCCAGGCCCACCTGCCCCTCATCTATCTATTTAATGCATGTGCTCCCACTGTGGAGACGCTCATAAATTCAGTAGCTTTTAGGACTGCAAGCATACACAGGGTGCCATGAAGAGGCCTTGCAGCTTACTCATGCATTTGCAAATGCGTGCTAACTAAACCCCAGTTTTTAATGCAGACTGTTGGACAGGTTAATTTGGTTGGTCAGCAGACTGGTTGGTAAGTAGAGCTATGGAATGTTCTGTTTTTGTCTTTTAAGCATTTGCCCTTCCATGTGCTCCTTGCTGCGAAGGCCAGTTATAGGTGGAGGCAGGGGCCATTTGTTTGTTACTGGTGTAAATATGGTCCAGGGACACACTGGGCACCTTTGCTGCCACTGTGCTATTGCTGGGTGTCCAGTGTAGTCGGGTTTCTTTAAGGGGGATTGGGCTGCCTCCAGGCCCACCTGCCCCTCATCTATCCATTGAATGCATGGAGACACTGTGGAGACACTCATAAATTCAGTAGCGACTGCAAGCAGTAGGACTGCAAGCATACATGGGGTGCCGTGAAGAGGCCTTGTAGCTTACCCATGCGTTTGCAAATGCGTGCTAACTAACCTCCTGTTTTTAACGCAGACTGTTGGACAGGTTAATCTGGTTGGGCAGCAGACTGGTTGGTGAGTTGAACTATGGAATGTTCTGTTTTTGTCTTTTTTTTTTTTTTCGTTTACAAACTTTTTTTTTTTATTGTGTACAAAATAATGGTACAAACATTATGTCATGACATCAGAGAATTACAGTATTTTCAATCAATAATTATAATGATTTATGACAGAGTAACCGCCTTTGTTTATTTATGACAACATCTATTACATATAGAAAATAAATGATTCAGTAGTATTTTGAAATGCAGGGTTATTTTTGTGTATAAAAGAATTGGATGTGAAAAGGGGATTTTAATATGGGTCTAAAAGTTAGTCTGAATATTTGAACCATAGGTTCCATTTTTTATCCAGTAGGTGCATTAGAATAAACGACATTTACCTTATGTTTTTGTCTTTTAATACAGGATTAGGCATGAGATGTCTTGATGTCTGTATGGATCCCATTGTTTACTAGTACCAGAAACTTTTAGAGAGTGACTTATACAACTTACATGTGTAGCGGGTGTCAAATTTAGTGGAGTGTATCTGGGCTATAGATGGCCCAGATACATTGATTTTTAGGGATTTATGGACACTTTGGAGTGTGGGAGGTATGAATGGTGTCATGTTCCCTGCGGTCCCTAGGTGGCGCTGTCATCTGGGACCGGGGTTGAACTGCCATTCTAGAGCCGTGCCCTTTTTGTCCTCTCACGGCAGTAGTACGGCGGGGCGGGGAACCTGCTGTGCCTGCTGGGAGAGGATATAAAAGGGGGTGGACATCTTGCGCACGAGGTACATTCCCCAGGCACCTTCGGCCTGGGGGCTGCTGCGGTTCGTCTGTGCCCAGGCGCCCTCAGCCTGGGCGCGTGGAGTTGAGTTCCATCCCAGGCACCTTCAGCCTGGGGTGAGGTACTTTACCAGGAATACCTTCGACTGGGTACCGCGAGGGCGAAGCATTCCTAAGGTGCCCCCGGTATTGGGTGCCTGAATCCAGGGCGTAAGGGACCGGAGACGTGACCTCCCCGAAGAGCCAGCACAGCAATTGCTGGTGCCGGTGAAGGCCTCTGGTGACCGTCCGGATGGATGTCTTCCTCTGACAGGGGTCGTTTGTTCTAAAGGAGGTAATTCATGTTCTCATGGTCTGTGTCAGGGACCCATCTTCCTCAGGTCAGTGGCAGGCCTCATCCAAGGCCGGTGGCAGGGGCCTCAACGTTCACCCAGGTCAGTGGCAGTGACCAAATTCACAGTCGGTGGCAGCGACTGTGCGCCAAGCCTGTTTGCACTGAATGGAACAGAGGAAACTCTATTCATTGTGTTGTGCCTGGACCTACTCTTTCCCACACCCTGTCTGTTCTTTTAAAAGTCAACCAGTCTACCTATTGATCTAAGCAATAAAACAGAGTTGGACTTTTTATGGTGTGGAACTCGTTTTACTGGAAGCTAAATGTCCCTGTCAGTGACAGTGGCAATCATCCTCCACAGTGGAAGCTGAGGCTCCGGCCTAAAACGCAGACCCGAAGGTAAACGGTTTAGCTCATATCTCTGCATCCTACATCAGAGAGCCGAGCTGGTGGTGTGCATCTTTCCCCCTTCTCCCAGATACCCCTAGACGAGTAAAACCAGCCGTGAAAAGGGGAGAAGCTGGGGGAGGACCGCTACACATACATATGACTATTTGAACTATACTGGTGGTCAGGTCAGGCATACATACCCAAGTGTTAACTACCATTTAATTTTGTGATCTATGTCAGTGATGACAAATCTGCTGTCACACACTCCACCACTCCAATGTCAGTACCTGTTTTTTTTGGCAGAAGCTTGCCTATTACAAAGGCACCTGTGTACTGCCAAAGTGCTATAACATTAATGGATTATTACAGTAAATAGCCAGAAATTACATGTGTCTCAAAGATAACATCTGCAACTGTAATTATATTTCTCTCCCCAGTCTTTAGCAGGGAAGGTAACCCAAAGGAACTAGTGTCTGACAATGGACCACAATATGTATCTGAGTCTGAATCCTTCCTGATAGAGATAAATATTGTGCATAGGAAATCCTAGGTTTATTACCTCCAAACAAATGGAGAGATTGAATGGTTTAACAAAAGTCTTTTAGAAGCTCTTCAGACTGAAAATCTTACAGGGAAATCTTGGAACGTTTTTACTACAGAGTTCTTACATGTCTTTAAAGAGACTAGAAATATAACTTCACAAGCATCACCAGCTGAACTACTACATGTTGAACAAATGTGCACTAAACCACATGTTGCAGACTTATAACTCCCACATGGTCCAGTGTCTCTGAAATCATCAGTAGCTACGATTGTTAAAAATCAAAATTTTTCTACATGTTCATAAAGAACTATAGTGTATTTCCTATTTTAAGGAAGAAAATATTTGTTTGACAATCAGACCAGTTCTGACTGCTAGGTAAAGTCTACAGGGGTGTACACGCTTGTTTCTGAAGAACTAATACTTTCATTCTATTTTGGGCTTAGTGTCCTGGTGTATTTTACTATGCTCTAAATCTTTCATTTTATTTTCACAGTGTCCAAAAATTCTAATTCTTTCAAATACAATTTTGGTACTGGTATATTTTTAAATTACAATTTTTTTTTTTTTTTGCTACAAGTGAAGAATTAAGCGCTTTTTTCATAAGATAATCATAATACCCTATGAAACGCAAAACATTTGATCAATAGTTGAAATGTGCTTCCTTTCAGAGCCTTCACTACAAAGGCTAACATATGATTGCTATTTGTTTTGTGCAGGCTAAGACTCCACACATCTGCTCTGCAGCGTATTTGTTGAATTCAGTATAGGAGAAAAAAAGAAGAAGGCAGAAAATTAAAATGTAGGTGTTTGACGGAAACCTGGCTAGTGTCTGCTGGGTGTTTATTTATGATGGCATTGAAAACTAAAATACCGATAGCTAAGGGAATATCATAGGCTCGCAGACAAAATCTACCCATTGCACAGACACAATAGCCAGCGCATAGCATATAATAAATCATTGACCTGCCCAATTGCATAACTGAATAAACCATTTGATTATTTGAAAGGGATAACAAGCGCACATGTAGTAGTTCCAAAACAAGTAACAGGTGAAACGCATTGCTGATATGTTTCCTAACCCTCAAAAATATGACCTTTTAAAAAATACACAAAATTACATTTTTTTTCCTTTTTTTTATTGCCAAGCTGGCATCTGCTTCTCGTCTTCTGATATTTCTCAGCAGAATTGGCCCTGATAAATAATAGGACTTGTTTATTAATAGCAATCTGAGATCTTTGTTCCTGGCCTTTCAGGATTCGGTACCGCTCCATGGAACACTTAAAACTCATTGTGCATTTTTTTTGCAGCCATGTAAACTATAACAAAGCCAAGCCCCACATTTCATATACTGCCGTAAGTCCCCAAAGATATACATAGAATTACTGAATGCAAAATTAAATAGAAAAAAAAGTGAGATTTGCAGTTCCAAGATAAATTATATTTTTACTTTACGATCTGGCAAATAAAGAAATAACACCGTAGAAGCGCCAACACAATCAGTTTTTTTTTTCTAGGCTTACATAAGGAATACAAATCACACAATTTCTTTATTGTGCTTTTGTATTTTTAGTAACTTCCCCAAGCAATAAAACTAAATTGCACGATATATCTCAATTACATTATGCACTTGGTGAATAATTGTAATGGGAAGTTATAATGATATACACAAACATCAGGGCGATCATGTGAATTTTTTTCATCTACAGAGAGACAAGTAGAGAGCAAGAGATAAAAAATAACCAGCTTGCTTCTCCAGTGTCCACAGGGAGTCCGTGTGATGAAATGACCACAGCGTGAGGCTTCCCCCTGATTTAATCCCTGACAGTTAGATATCAGTAGCCTAATATTGCTCACAGTTTATATGATTTCCCATCTCACCACCAGAAAGTATTATTGCGCTTCCTGGAAGGCCAAGTGGTCCTGGAGGAGTTGTATTAACATATATTTTAATTTACATGACTGAAGGCTAAGAACTACTGTAGGCTATATAAGTTGCATCTTCAAAAGACTCTTTACAGTCATAATAACACAGTGCATTTCAGTTCATTTAAATAGATCCATGCATTATTGGTAAGAGCAGAACTGAAAAATTACACTGACGTTTCGGATAAAGTGTTGATACTTCTAGTATTATGTAACAGCAACTATGCTGAGACAAAGCTCAATAAACCACAAAGAACTTTAGTTATAGGACGAGTCATCCCTTAACTTCTTATACTGTAGATCAGGGGTGCCCAACCTTTTGAAGAGCGAGGGCCACTTAAGCAACTTGGTAACTGGTCGCGGGCCACAATGAGCAGAGTGGGCAGATGACAAGTCCGTGTCCACTCTGCATATGCAGAGCAGACACGGACACGGCCCACTCTACTCTATGGGCCCTCCCATAAGATCAGACGGAAATGGACAGATCCCCTTCTGTTTTTTTTAGCGGATTGGATTGGAGATAGGCAGGTGTAAATGAACACAAGTCCATTTACATCTGCTGCTCCACAGAGAAGAATGGAGAGTCCGATTGGGTCAGACCAATTGTGTGAAAGGGGCCTAAGGCTGCTTTCACAATGATGTACTGCGGTTTACCCCCCCCCCCCCCCCGAGGGTGCAGAGCAGTGCACCTGCGGCTTTCCTGCGGGTTAGCTGCACTTTGCCATAGAATTCTATTATATCCTGCAGGTGTGGTGCACTTTCTGAAAGCGCACCAAACCCGTAGGTAGTAACAGAAGCCTATGGCACAGTGTAGCTTACCCTGCAGATCAGTTTGAAAGCAGCCCAGTAACCTCTGCAAAACAGATATGCCCAAATATACCCTGATTTTAGTAATAAACGTACCTTTTAATAACAGTCCTCCATTTAGGTATCACCGGCTGTTGCTGTCCCAGGCAAAGCGCATTTGGTATCAGGTGACAGGAGCGGCGCTATACAGGAAGCATCGGCTGACAGGATTGGCGCTATACAGGAAGCATCGGCTTATGCGGCTCTGCTCCACAGCCGCTTGCTTCCTCTACTGCTGGCTCCATTTACTACACTGATGCTCTGGGATGGTAAGTTGGCAACCCGCGATCTGGGCTTGCCATCCCAGAGCAGGAGGTCGCGGGCCACATCAGAGGGCTTCGCGGGCCACATGTGGCCCCCGGGCCACTGGTTGGGCACCCCTGCTGTAGCTCTTGGATACTACAACAGTGAGATCTCCCTGCTAAATTTCTGACTTTGTTTCTGTCCACTTGAGAGTTCTGTTTTTTCCCATGCATCTTTGTGTTGCAACACCTTCTTTTGTATTCTCCATATTATAAAATGTATAAGAAATCCAATGGGAGAATGGGACTTTATAATGGACACAGCAGCTTGCAGACTCAAGAGTTCTGGTGAAAAGATCTTACTGACAGAGTCCCTAAAAAATACAAAAAACTGTCATTTAGTTTAACTCTGCAGCATTTACCCAAAATGGAAATCTAAGTGCAAGGTGAACACTTCACATACCCAGCTGAACTGCAGGTGTGATCTTCATTACATACTTACAATGGTCCGGCTTGGAACAATGTAAAGTATGATTATCCCATATCTGAGGGGCCGCTGGGGAAGCTGAAAATCACTGTAGTAGTCGGAACTTCTACAGTGATAGTGGCAAACTTCCTGGTCCTGTGCTGAACAGCTTCTACACTGCACACTGAACATAGGGCGTCGTTCACTTGGAACTGCCATATTTACATAGTGTCTTGTAGTTTTTTATTTTTTATGAATACAAGGTGTTTTCTGGTTCAATGAGGTGGCGGCCAGGACGTCACCTCCCCTATCCTCTATTTCATCCATGAGATATGCATACTTACATTGATTCAAGCTGGACTGAATAAGTATGCAATAAAGGTCATACTTTGAGTTCGGCCCTAAATGTATGTGTGCGTTACATATTAAATTACAATTACATTATAGAGGGACCATTTAAACACAACAAATAGAAAAAAATGGTGTACACTGGTGGGGAAATTTACTATTCATGAACGTTACAAGAATTCTTCAAGACTCAACACTGCTAGCCAGCAAAAACCTCTATTCCTAAACTCACCACTAGTGATGAGCCGAACACCCCCGGGTTCGGTTCGCACCAGAACCCGCGAACGGACCGAAAGTTCGTACGAACTTTAGAACCCTATTAAATACAATGGATGCGAACGTTCGAAATCTAAAGTGCTATTTATAATGACTAATATGCATGTTATTGTCCTAAAAAGGGTTTGGGAACCCGGGTTCTGCACCAGGGGACATGTATCAATCCAAAAAAAAGTTTTAAAAATGGCAGTTTTTCGGGAGCAGTCATTTTAATGATGCATAAAGTGAAAAAAAAAGTCAAATATTCCTTTAAATATCGTACCTGGGGGGTGTCTAAAGTATGCCTGTGAAGTGCCACGTGTTTCCCGTGTTTAGAACTGTCCCTGCACAAAATTAAATTTCTAAAGGAAAAAAAGCCATTTAAAACTGCTTGCGGCTTTAATGTAATGTCTGGTCCCGGTAATATGGATGAAAATCTTTAAGAAAAATGGCATAGCTACCCCATCACAGCCCCCCCCCACCCCAGCCCATTACCAGCCCCTTTGGGTCTTGTACGGATATTAAGGGGAACCCCGCACACAAAATAAAAAAGGCCCTATATACTCTGAACAGCCGTATACAGGCGGTGCATACAAGACAGGGACTGTAGGTTTGTTCTTATGTAGAATCTGTTTGTAATTTTGAACAGGTACATTGTTTAAGTGTAGCTCCAGCCAAAAAATCTATTTTTAAGCTTTTTGGAAAACATAGGGAAGGGTTATCACCCCTGTAACATTTGTTTTGCTGTCTGTGCAGTGTGCACCTGTTCAGAACAGTTCACCTCACTTTCCGTCCTAATGACAAATGTTTTTTGAAAATTTGGGGTTTTTATTGAAACAAGAATTGGTGATAAAGCATCAGTGGAGAGGAGACACTTTTTTTCCCATATTAACTCTTACAGGAGAGAATTTGCCTTCCTAGGGGTAGATTTCCTCTCACTTCCTGTTGTATCCTTCCGTTTGCAAGGAGGAGTCGTTTGTAAGTTGGATGTTTGAAAGTAGGGGCCTGCCGTATATACTCAGCTGAAATTTGCCCCTTACATGTTGGTGTTGCCACAACACTGTGAGCCCTCACAGTTACTCTTGGTGGGCGCATGAATGGGCCCTGCTGTGAATTATTAGATCAAGAATTGTAATTGCATGCCCCTGTTGAACAGGGGCTGAAAAATTGGGCCTTTGGTGGTGGTGGTGTTGACACAACACTGTAAGGCCTCACAGTTAGTCTTGGTGGGCGCAGGAATGGGCCCTGCTGTGAATTATTAGATCAAGAATTGTAATTACATGCCCCTGTTAAACAGGGGCAGAAAAATTGGGCCTTAGGCACTGGTGCCACAACACTGCAACCCCTCACAGATACTGTACTTGGAGCACAGCAATGAGCCCTGTTGCAAAGTATTGCATCAAAAATTGTAATTACACGCCCCTGTTAAACAGGGGCTGAAAAATTGGGCCTTAGCCACTGGTGCTGGTGCCACGACACTGCAGCCTCTCCCAGATACTCTAGTTGGAGTGCAGGAATGAGCCCTGCTGCAAAGCATTGCATAAAAAATTGTAATTACATGCCCCTGTTAAACAGGGGCATAAAAATTGGGCCTTAGGCACTGGTGCCACAACACTGCAACCCCTCACATATACTGTACTTGGAGCACAGCAATGAGCCCTGTTGCAAAGTATTGCATCAAAAATTGTAATTACACGCCCCTGTTAAACAGGGGCTGAAAAATTGGGCCTTAGCCACTGGTGCTGGTGCCACGACACTGCAACCACTCCCAGATACTCTAGTTGGAGTGCAGGAATAAGCCCTGCTGCAAAGCATTGCATAAAAAATTGTAATAACACGCCCCTGTTAAACAGGGGCTGAAAAATTGGGCCTTAGCCACTGGTGGCGGCACCCAGAAACAAAAATGTTCTTCCAAGCTATCATCATCAATCGGATCATTGAGGAGGAGGAGGATAGTCAGTCAACATAACAGGACAGTCTCTCAGCATCATCATCAGTCTTGAAGGGATGTGACATTTGAAAATAAATTAGTCTGTTATATCAGCTTCAGGTGTTTGGTAGCTGGTGGTGATCCAAGACTGGTTCATCTTTATGAAGGTCAGGCGATCAACAGAGTCGGTGGACAGGCGCACCCTGTGATCCGTGACAAATCCTCCAGCAGCACTGAATGTGCGTTCTGAAAGAACGCTGGATGCAGGACAGGCCAGTAGCTCAATTGCATACTGTGCAAGCTCTGGCCAGTGATCCATCCTCAAGACCCAGTAAGCCAGAGGATTTTCGGTGGGGAAGGTGTCCAAGTCTGACCATGCTCCTAGGTATTCCTGCACCATGTATATCAGACGCTGGCGATGGTTGCTGGAACCGATCATACCTTGGGGCTGCGGACTAAAGAATTGTCTGAACGCATCGGTCAGACGGCCACCTTCCCCACCGCT
Source organism: Rana muscosa (assembly GCA_029206835.1). NCBI lineage: Eukaryota > Metazoa > Chordata > Amphibia > Anura > Ranidae > Rana > Rana muscosa. The sequence continues at coordinate 153,865,585 of CM055120.1, forward strand.
CCTTCTTTTACTGACCGAAGCCTCAGCATCTCGTTGTCCAGGACCAGGAGTTTGTAACCTCCCAGTCTCTGGGAACGCGTTGCACAGACCTTTCTGCAAGGCCTCCCGGAGTTGTCTCATCCTCTGCTCCCTCTGCGACGGTAAGATAAGGTCCGCAACCTTACCCTTGTACCGTGGATCAAGGAGAGTGGCCAGCCAGTAATGGTCCCTCTCCTTGATCCGAAGAATACGAGGATCCTTCCGCAGACTTTGCAGGATCAGGGAGGCCATGCAGCGTAGGTTAGCTGAGGCATTCGGTCCGGAGTCCTCTGGGTCACTAAGGACGACATGATCCGCAGCCACCTCCTCCCAGCCACGTACAAGTCCACTGGTTCCTTGGGACTGTAAATCATCCCTAAAAGACTGCTGCTGATGATGCTGAGTGCCAGGCTCCACCTCCATGCTGACACAATCCTCCTCCTCCTCTTCTTCCTGTGCGATGGGTGGGACAGAAGGAACACTGTCTGGGTAAAGGGGGCCTTGAGAGGCAAGGAAGTCCTCCTCTTCCTGCCTCTGTTCTGCCTCAAGTGCCCTGTCCATTATTCCACGCAGCGTATGTTCCAACAGGTGGACAAGAGGTACAGTGTCACTGATGCATGCACTGTCACTGCTTACCATCCTTGTGGCCTCCTCAAATGGTGCCAGGACAGTGCATGCATCCCTGATCATGCCCCACTGGCGTGGTGAAAAAAAACCGAGCTCCCCTGACCCTGTCCTGGTGCCGTTGTCGCACAGGTACTCATTGATGGCCCTCTGCTGCGTGTGCAGCCGCTGCAGCATGGCCAACGTTGAGTCCCACATGGTGGGCATGTCACATATAAGGCGGTTCTTGGGCAGGTTCAACTCCTTTTGCAGCTCAGCCAGGCGAGCACTGGCATTATAAGATCTGCGGAAATGCACACAGACTTTCCTGGCCTGCCTCAGGACATCCTGTAAGCCCGGGTACCTGCCCAAGAACCGCTGCACCACCAGGTTAAGGACGTGAGCCACACAGGGCACATGGGTCAGTTGTCCCTGTCGGAGAGCGGAGAGGAGGTTGGTGCCATTGTCGCAAACTACCATTCCTGGTTTAAGCTGGCATGGCGTCAACCACCTCTCGGCCTGCCCCTGCAGAGCAGACAGAACCTCTGCCCCAGTGTGGCTCCTGTCCCCCAAACACACCAGCGCAAGCACGGCATGGCATCTTTTTGCCTGCGTACTTGCGTAGCCCCTTGAACGCCTACGGAGCACCGCTGGTTCCCAGGATAAAGCACAGGAAGAGGCCACGGAGGAAGAAGAAGAGGAGGGGGTGGAGGACAGAGGTGTGTCACAAGCAGTAGTTGCATTTTGGAGGCGTGGCGGTGGAACAACCTCCAACACTACTGCACCTTGTCCTGCATCCTTCCCAGCTGCCAAAAGAGTGACCCAATGGGCCGTGAAAGAAAGGTAATGTCCCTGTCCATGCCTGCTGGACCATGAGTCAGCGGTAATATGCACCTTACCGCTGACCGCCCTGTCCAGCGAGGCCAAGACATTGCCTTCCACATGCCGGTAGAGAGCCGGAATCGCCTTCCGTGAGAAAAAGTGCCGTTTGGGAACCTGCCACTGAGGAACCGCACATTGCACAAACTCACGGAAGGGGGCCGAGTCTACCAACTGAAAAGGCAGCAGTTGAAGCGCTAGCAATTTAGCCAAGCTAGCATTCAACTGCTGGGCATGTGGATGGCTGGGAGTGAACTTCTTTCGACGGTCCAGCAGCTGGGGCAGGGAAATTTGCCTGCTAGAATCGGACGTCGGTGTACTGCTAGCAGAGTGCCCGCAAGTACTTGTCTGTGACACACCTAATTCTACACCTTCATTCCTCTCAGAGCAGGTTTCAGAGAGGACTGAAGGTATAGTGGGGTTGGAGATCCCAGCTGATGCGGTGCAAGAAGAGGTCCGCTTTGTTCTTTGGTGTGGGTCTTTAAGGTAGGCTTGCCAACGAGCTGCATGGCAGGTCAACATATGTCTGGTCAAGCATGTGGTGCCCAAGCGGGTGATGTTTTGGCCACGTGATATATGCTTGAGACATATGTTGCAAACAGCAGCTGTGCGATCTGATGCACTCGACTCAAAAAAGGCCCACACCAAAGAACTTTTTGAATAACGGGCAGAGGTAGCGCCCTGCACAGGCAGAGCTCTGCGGTGTGATTCCGTCGGTGTGCTGCCCTTACGCTGGCCCCCCGAGGGCATCCTGCCTCGTTGGAGATGTGCCTCCTCCTCATCCTCCTCCTCCTCTCTCCTATTAGGCACCCACGTGGAGTCAGTGACCTCATCATCCCCTCCCTCCTCATCACTGGAGCCAATCTGGCAGTATGCTGCAGCTGCTGGAACATGACTGCCAGATTGGTGTCCTTCTTGAGCATCCCCTCTCTCTGCTCTCACGCTACTGCCTTCCTCTAGCTGGGTATCATCATCGGACCCTTCGAAACGCTGGGCATCCTCCTGGAGCATGTACCCAACACTGTGCTCAAACAGTTCGGGGGACTCCTCAGGAGGACATGGTTGGTCTAGGGAAGGAGTGACTGATGATGACATTGATACCAGGGAAGAGGATGCTTTGGCAGCTGCTTTGCCAGTACCCTGTGCCTGGGTGAGAGAGGATGAGGAGGGCTTGGTCATCCACTCTACCAAGTCTTCAACATGATGCGGCTCAACACGTTCAGCTGCCGAAAAGAAGGACAAGCGTGTCCCATGGCCACGTGCTGATGGCGATGCACCGCGTCCACGACCAGCACTGTTGTCTCTAGACACAGAGCCTGCTTGCCCTCTTTTATTGGCTCCTGACTGTCTGCCTCTCCTTGTTTGCCTTCCAGACATTCTAATGGCCTGCAGGGAAATGGGAAAACCAGCAATACAGGCTAAGTTCAGGTGTAATATGGTCAGGAGGCACACTCCGCCCGCTGTAAGTGCCGCAAAATCCTGTTGGTGTAACACACCAGGAAAAAGCAGCAATACAGGCTAAGTTCAGGTGTAATATGGTCAGGAGGCACACGCCGCCCGCTGTAAGTGCCGCAAAATCCTGTTGGTGTAACACACCAGGAAAAAGCAGCAATACAGGCTAAGTTCAGGTGTAATATGGTCAGGAGGCACACTCCGCCCGCTGTAAGTGCCGCAAAATCCTGTTGGTGTAACACACCAGGAAAAAGCAGCAATACAGGCTAAGTTCAGGTGTAATATGGTCAGGAGGCACACTCCGCCCGCTGTAAGTGCCACAAAATCCTGTTGGTGTAACACACCAGGAAAAAGCAGCAATACAGGCTAAGTTCAGGTGTAATATGGTCAGGAGGCACACTCCGCCCGCTGTAAGTGCCGCAAAATCCTGTTGGTGTAACACACCAGGAAAAAGCAGCAATACAGGCTAAGTTAAGGTGTAATATGGTCAGGAGGCACACTCCGCCTGCTGTAAGTGCCGCAAAATCCTGTTGGTGTAACACACCAGGAAAAAGCAGCAATACAGGCTAAGTTAAGGTGTAATATGGTCAGGAGGCACACTCCGCCCGCTGTAAGTGCCGCAAAATCCTGTTGGTGTAACACACCAGGAAAAAGCAGCAATACAGGCTAAGTTCAGGTGTAATATGATCAGGAGGCACACTCCGCCCGCTGTAAGTGCCGCAAAATCCTGTTGGTGTAACACACCAGGAAAAAGCAGCAATACGGGCTAACTTCAGGTGTATAATGTGCAGGAGGCTTAGCAACAATGACACTAACACTGTCCCCTGCCTATCCTTCTTTCTCCCTGCACACAAGGTTTATCAAAGTATATGACACTCACACTCTCCCTGCCTATCCTTCTCTCTCCCTGCACACAAGGTTTAGCAAAGAATATGACACTGACACTGTCCCCTGCCTATCCTTCTCTCTCCCTGCACACAAGGTTTATCAAAGTATATGACACTGACACTCTCCCTGCCTATCCTTCTCTCTCCCTACACACAAGGTTTAGCAAAGAATATGACACTGACACTCTCCCTGCCTATCCTTCTCTGTCCCTACACACAAGGTTTAGCAAAGAATGGATTTGACACTGTCCCTGCCTATCCTTCACTTTCCCTGCTCCGGAACACATTACACGAGGCCGCCGCGCTGGCGGCCTTTTATAGTGTGGGGCGTGTACTAAACCCCCTCAGCTATAATTGGCCACAGGCATCCTGCCTGTGGCCAATCATTGCTCTCCTCGCTGCCGGCGCTGTGATTGGCCAAGCATGCAGGGTCACAGTGCATGCTTGGCCAATCACAGCGCCGGGATTACACTGCGATGGCACAGTGTATTGTGGGCCGTTCACGTCACTCGAATTTGGTGCGAACGGCCCAAATCATTCGTTGTTCGCCGAACGCGCGAACAGCCGATGTTCGAGTCGAACCTATGTTCAACTCGAACACCGAGCTCATCCCTACTCACCACCAACTAATAGCAATAAAGTTTTGGCATACGGTGACATGTGGTACTGTGGCTTGTTTCATGTATATTGTGCCAGCAAAAGAAACTTTAAGTGAATCCTCTTTCTGACATTCAAAAAAAAAACAAAAACACAATAAAACAAAAAAACAAAAGCATGCAACATGCTTGTTGCATGCATTTATACATTTATGTGAAAATCACAGCAGCAACTCAAGGCACTTCTGTAAAATGCAGGGCCGGCGCTACCACTAGGCGAAGTAGGCAGCCGCCTAGGGGGGCACTACCACCTAGGGCGCAACCTCAGCCTCTGTCCTGTGTGACAGTGTGAGCTAGGCTCTCCTCTCTCCTGATCGCTGGCCTGGCCCCATTCAGTGTGGCGCCACCAAATTCCCCCCATGTGTAGCACAGAGCGCCCCGCTGCGCTGTCACACCTCAGTCCTCAGACAGGTATAATCACACAGCGCCGCTCCGGGACTCCTTTGCTCCAGCCTGTCCCTCTGGTGCGGCGCTGTGTGTCTTGTGTGTGCAGCGGAGGGGCGGGGCTGAGGAGTAGCTTACTGACCTCCCGCCCAGCGAGGACTCCATGGAGCGGGTGGATGGCATTGGCGGCGGCGCAGCGCTGGCCTGGCCCTGGCGGGGACTCCGTGGAGAGGATGGATGGCACTGGCCTGGCCCCTGAGCAGAGCCCTGATGATGGCTGATGAAGCACCAGAGCAGAGGTAAGGAGGAGGACGGATCGATCTACATGCTGTATGAGGAGGGGGGGGGGGAGTGTGTTTGAGTAGTGCAGGAAGTAGGAGTCAGGGGGGTCAGTGTATGTGTCATGTAAGGGGGGTCAGTGTATGTGTCCTGTAAGGGGGGGTCAGTGTATGTGTCCTGTAAGGGGGGGTCAGTGTATGTGTCCTGTAAGGGGGGGTCAGTGTATGTGTCCTGTAAGGGGGGTCAGTGTATGTGCCCTGTAAGGGGGGGTCAGTGTATGTGCCCTGTAAGGGGGGGGGGTCAGTGTATGTGTCCTGTAAGGGGGGTCAGTGTATGTGTCCTGTAAGGGGGGTCAGTGTATGTGTCCTGTAAGGGGGGGTCAGTGTATGTGTCCTGTAAGGGGGGTCAGTGTATGTGTCCTGTAAGGGGGGGTCAGTGTATGTGCCCTGTAAGGGGGGGTCAGTGTATGTGTCATGTAAGAGGGGGTCAGTGTATGTGTCCTGTAAGGGGGGTCAGTGTATGTGTCCTGTAAGGGGGGTCAGTGTATGTGTCCTGTAATGGGGGTCAGTGTATGTGCCCTGTAAGGGGGGGTCAGTGTATGTGTCATGTAAGGGGGGTCAGTGTATGTGTCCTGTAAGGGGGGTCAGTGTATGTGTCCTGTAAGGGGGGTCAGTGTATGTGTCCTGTAAGGGGGGTCAGTGTATGTGTCCTGTAAGGGGGGGTCAGTGTATGTGTCCTGTAAGGGCGGTCAGTGTATGTGTCCTGTAAGGGGGGGGGGGTCAGTGTATGTGTCCTGTAAGGGGGGGGGTCAGTGTATGTGTCCTGTAAGGGGGGGGGTCAGTGTATGTGTCCTGTAAGGGGGGGTCAGTGTATGTGTCCTGTAAGGGGATGTGTCCTGTAAGGGGGGTCAGTGTATGTGTCCTGTAAGGGGGGTCAGTGTATGTGTCCTGTAAGGGGGGGTCAGTGTATGTGTCCTGTAAGGGGGGGGGTCAGTGTATGTGTCCTGTAAGGGGGGGGTCAGTGTATGTGTCCTGTAAGGGGGGGGTCAGTGTATGTGTCCTGTAATGGGATGTGTCCTGTAAGGGGGGTCAGTGTATGTGTCCTGTAAGGGGGGGGTCAGTGTATGTGTCCTGTAAGGGGATGTGTCCTGTAAGGGGGGTCAGTGTATGTGTCCTGTAAGGGGATGTGTCCTGTAAGGGGGGTCAGTGTATGTGTCCTGTAAGGGGGGGTCAGTGTATGTGTCCTGTAAGGGGATGTGTCCTGCAAGGGGGGTCAGTGTATGTGTCCTGTAAGGGGATGTGTCCTGTAAGGGGGGTCAGTGTATGTGCCCTGTAAGGGGGGGTCAGTGTATGTGTCATGTAAGGGGGGGTCAGTGTATGTGTCATGTAAGGGGGGGTCAGTGTATGTGTCCTGTAAGGGGGGGGTCAGTGTATGTGTCCTGTAAGGGGGGGTCAGTGTATGTGTCCTGTAAGGGGGGGTCAGTGTATGTGTCCTGTAAGGGGGGGTCAGTGTATGTGTCCTGTAAGGGGGGGTCAGTGTATGTGCCCTGTAAGGGGGGGTCAGTGTATGTGCCCTGTAAGGGGGGGTCAGTGTATGTGTCCTGTAAGGTGGGGTCAGTGTATGTGCCCTGTAAGGGGGGGTCAGTGTATGTGTCCTGTAAGGGGGGGTCAGTGTATGTGCCCTGTAAGGGGGGGTCAGTGTATGTGTCATGTAAGGGGGGGTCAGTGTAATTGTCAGGTGGGTTAGTGTTGGGGACAGGGGGTTAGTGTAGGGGTCAGATAGGTCATATGTGTTGCAAGGGCAGGTTAAAGTGGAGTCAGGGGCGCAGCCGGGGGGGGGGGGGGCGGCAAAATTAGGTTTCGCCTAGGGTGTCAAAGATCCTTGCACCAGCCCTGGTAAAATGTAATCTTTCTCTATAGGTGCACAAGCAGTGGGCCATAAGAGCGTTACTCCATCTTTCTCAAAGGGTATTTTCACTTTTGCAGCTAAATTGGGAAAACACATACTTTTTTGTCACATGTTCTCATTCATATAGCATAACCTAAAGTGTTAGTTCACCTTTACAGAAAAATGTAAAGTTGAAATAACACCATACATCCTCCACACCTCCCCTGTCCCCACTGTACTTATCTCCAGGCCTGCTTGGATGTCAGTGCCCATGTAGCCAGTCCAGCAGTCCGGGGATTTGGGTAAAGATTGAACAAAACAATTGAAACAAATAACTGGACCTACATATTAACACATTTCTTATTTTACTGCGATTTGAACCAAAAAAAATCATAAAAAAATTATCCACTAATAAATACAAAGAGGAAAAATTGTAAGTGCTGTATGATCCATCAAGGATAGCACGGATTTACATAGCAAGGGCAATGCCCAATATAATAATGATTTGGTTCCCTATAGATGGTTTGCTGATATGCAATCTTGGACGCAACATGTTTCCCGGACTCTAAGATCTGCTTCATGAGAAGTGTCAAAAGTCAATTACTACTACAAATATTAAAATGATAACAAGTAAAAACAATGAAAATGTATATACATAAGTAAATTCCAAATAAATTAACAACTTCGAGTCTAGACTGTTTCACCCTCTTCCAGTCTAGGCCACTGTACCAAAATACATTTTTACTATTTTTTGGAGACTGATATAGCTTTCTCTTGGTAGTATTTAATCACCATTGGGTTTTTTATTTTTTAAAATAACAATTTTCTTAATTTCTGTTAAAACGTTTACAAATAAATAATCTTTTTTCATACATTTATGGATTTATGCATAAATGTATTCTGCTACATTTCTTTGGTGGAAAAAAACAAATTGGTCCATGTGAAAGTTATATAGTCTATAAACAATGGTATATACAGTATATTTGAAAATTGATTAATCCTAATATACTGACCACTCATCTCATTTCTTGAGGCCCTAAAACTCCAGATCACGCACAGAATAGGTATACTTACAATTCCATCTCAAACACATTCTGCTACACCTCCCGAGTATTGGGATACATATCAGGTGTGTGATACTACTCACAGCCAAGACACATAGAGGGGCCCACAATTCAAGGAGCACCTTTGGGCTTTCAAAGAGCATCTAATTTGCTGACTACCTATAATATTTCTTGTGTTCCAGGACATACAGTAGGTGCCGTGATATTGTATTTCCAGTGCGATAGGATCACGCTGGAAATCGGCACTGCGAGGCTGTGCTTTTTGTGCTCGCCACCGCCAAGAGATGCATTGTATCCATAGGAATCTATTGGGGGGGCGAGCGGGAGGAGCGACAGAGCTCGGAGGTCGCGGAGGGTGAATATCGCCGGTGCAGAGCCGCGTTTAGATACAATATCAGGATCAGGTACTTAAAGAAACACCCACAAATTGACCACATTTTAGAAAGAAAACACCCAAGGTATTATCTAAAAGGCATTGTGAGCCTTTTGAAAATGTATTTCTTGACTACCTATAACAGTTTTGGAGGCCCTGGAGCACTAGGACAGCAGAAACACCCATAAAATGGCCACATTGTTAAAATAAAACACCCCAAGGTATTTTCTAAGAGGCATGGTGAGTTTTTTGAAGTTTCCATTTTTTTGCCACTTGTTTTTGGAAAAAGCGGAATTAAAATGTAAATGTATTTTTTTACACAATGATGTAAATTAAAGATATTTCTTATGAACAGCATAACCATTCCTAAACATACACCCCAAAACACATTCTGCTACTACCCCCAAGTATGGGAATATCACATGCGTGAGACTTTTTCACAGCTTAGCCACATAGAGAGAACCAAAATCCAAGAAGCACCTTTGGGCGTTCTAGGGACATAAATTATGCATCTAATTTCCTGACTATAGATCACATTTTTGGAGGTCCTGGAGCACTAGGACAACAAAAACACCCACAGAATGACCACATTTTGGAAAGCAATTTAACTGTGCAGGTTGCGGCCTCAATTTAAGATCCTTTTACCTGGGGGATAGAAAAGCATTTGGCGAAAGTATTTAATTTATTTAGAATTTACTTATGCATATGCATTTTCAATGTTTCCTTGATTTTTTAATATTTTTAATAGTAATTGACCCTTGACACTTCTGATGAAGCACATTTTAAAGTTCGGGAAACCTGTTGAGTCCAACAGTCCATTTAATTCTTTGGAACAACATTATTATTTTCAGCATTGTCCTTGCTATGTAAATCTCTGCTATCCTTAACAGACAATAGAGTATTTGCTTGTAAAGGAAGTCATCACACCATTTTTTCCTTTTCGATTTTAATAGTGTAGTGTTTTAGAATTTTTCTGTTCAAATAAAAGTAATGTAATTTTAAAGAAATATGTAGTGCCTCAAAAGTCCAGCTATCTGTTTCAGATGTTTTGTTCCATACTCTGAAGGCTGTATTTTGTTGTTTGCATGAAGTTTAACTTTAAGGTTTTTAAACAAGTTTGTGAGCAAATTTGACAAACCCAGCAACTTTTCAGCCCATTGTTCCACCTCCTGAGTAGAAGCATATAATTGTCAGTTTTGTCTTGTTTAAATGTGCCATTTTATATTTTGTCTGTCACTATGTCATATTTCACGTTTCCCCGTAATTAAATTTTACCATTGTCTATCAACACAGGCTATTAAAATAATTCTGAAAAGCAACATACTGTATTTACAAGGCAGATTCATAGGGGTAGTAACAGAATGGGAAGCACAGCAAAAAATTGACATTCACTGCAGTTTGATTTTTGCCCATATTGCTATTTTCATGGTTACATAAAAGAGCAACGCATATAACACCTAGGATTAAATGAACTCACAACACATAACACTTAATTAACTGTAGATTACTAAGTCCTGCATGTAGCTAATATATTTTATTTAAATTAACTCATTCATTCTACGCTATTGTGTAGATTGCTATTTTCAGCTTTAAAAAAAGTCTCCAGACAAAAAACTGAAGCAGCATATTCAAGCTACTTCTTATCTGTAATGTGATTTTCTGGAGAAAAAAATCCTTGTTTCTGTCTTTGTGTTCAATTATGATTCATGGCTTTTTTTTTTTCTAAAAAACAAGTTCCCATTTACTAAGCCTACATTTCTTTATATGGTTACTAATTTATGATGCTTACTAAATTCTGACTGCTAGAATCACCCTATCTTTTTCCAGTGCCTGAAACTGGACACTGTCAAGACTACTATTAAAGTTGGAAGTGCATCCAAAGCCATAACATTTTACACTTTGTTTGTATTGAGTGTATTAGGGTTTAGAATCTCTGATTTCTGAAGTTTTTATCATTGTCTTTTTCCTAACTAGGAAGATTCACCCTCTCTATTCGTCCTGGAGTCTGCTGTCACTGGGACTAAAACTAAGGGAAAATACAACATTTTGAGATGTCACCAGCACAAGAATAGAGGGGAAATTTTCCAACAGGGACATTTGTCTCTGTTATAACTGCATAAGAGGGGATTTCTTCTTTGGATAGATTTTCTCTCACTTCCTCTTATGCCTTAATCACAGGAAGTGAAGGGAAAACGCCCCAGTAAAACACAGGTAACAAAACAAAAACAAACAGGGGTTTTGACCTTTACCTGCTCTATCAAAAATTAATTAAAAAAATGGTTTTAAATATACTATCTGAAAATAGGGGGAAAATCACAGTGTTCTGTCAATCACAGGAGCTGGTCCAATGCCGATGGCGGAGGCGGGACTGTGTATGTGACTGTCTGACTGAGAGCCGAGTGAACAGGAGATGACGGCGTGGTGATTCCCTCACTGCACGAGAGATGGTGAGGCTGCAAATGGGCATCAGGCTGCATTGATGAGAGATGGGCTGCAAATGGGCACATAGGCTGCATTTAGGTTGCAGATGGACACATAGGCTACATTTAGGCTGCAGATGGGCACATAGGCTGCATTGAGGCTGCAGATGGACACAGATCAGGCTGCAGATGGACACAGATCAGGCTGCAGATGGACACAGATCAGGCTGCATTGAGGCTGCAGATGGACATTGACCGATATTTTGCTTCAAAGTGGTTTATTTAAAAAAAAAAGTTTTATTCCTGAAACGTCCCTCTTAGATTGAAGGTGCGTGTTATACACCGTCAAATACGGTACATACTTTAACTTCAGATTATGTTGTTTGGATACAAAGAGGGTGCATTGTGACGGTAATAAAGTCTGATGAACCCCAAACTGAGTGAATGAGGCATAGTCAGAATGCAGTGACACCCTCTTTTCATGGCAGAGCACTAATAGCCATCGTAAAGCGCATTTACCAGGGACTTTTAATTAAATGTAGTCATAAAATGCCTTTACGTATATTGTAAATCCAATTAGAGCAATATACAGTTAAGTCTGGTTCTACTTGACCTGTAGCCACCCATGTTATATAGTGCAGCCCTCAATATCTATTCATATTCTGTAAGTCCTGCGATGATAAAATTTAAATCCTAGCAAGAATCTACCCTGATGTATAAGAAACTAACTTTCAGTTAGGTACCAAATACGCCTATACTACAAGATTAAAAAAGCTGATAGGACATATTACCCCTTCTGAGAAAGGCCTAAATAAAAGCCATATCATGTTTGATATTTATCAAATCATGATTTTGTTCTGTGAATAATTAAGTTGGATGCCAGAAAAAAATCTCCAAATTTTCCATTGAAACTATGCACAAATGCTATGAAGGCCAGTGACTTTGTCAAATTTGTACTTATGTGTATAGAAAAAAGCAGCGCTGCTCCAACCCCTCCAAATCCATACCAAATGTTACACAACTGTTCAAACGCAATCTCACTATTAGACCCCTTTCACACAGAGGGCGTATTGCAGGCGCTATAGCGGTAAAAATAGCGCCTGCAATCCACCCTCAAACAGCTGCTCCATTGTCTCCAGTGTGAAAGCCCTCGGGCTTTCACACTGGAGCGTTGCGCTAGCAGGACGGTAAAAAAAGTCCTGCTAGCCGCATCTTTGGAGCGGTGAAGGAGCGGTGTGTTTACCGCTCCTCCACCGCTCCTGCCCATTGAAATCAATGGGACAGTGCGGCTATAACGTCCGCAATGCGCTGCTTCAGCAGCGTATTGTGAGCGGTTTTAACCCTTTCTCGGCCGCTAGAGGGGGTTAAATAAGCCCCACTAGCGGCCGAAATGCGCCGCAAATCCGCCCATAGCGTCGGCGGTAAAAATGGCGGTGTTTTACCGCCGACGCTATGGGCGGCTCAGTGTGAAAGGGGTCTTAAAGTGCTAGTGCGAACAATTAAACAAATATTGCATTGAAATAACACATATGTCATATAAAATGTGTAAAATAATCCATAAAGTGCTAGTGTGCAATCCACATAACATAGTCTGAAATACAAAAATCTATTAACCAGAAAAAAAATTGGAAAAAAGTGTTGTGTTATTCCTAATGGAAAAGACCCGATTCCGTCCACATAACATGCTGTATATAAATGTGAAAAATCTTCATATAAATATTGCACATGCCACTGTGCTTCACCCAATGTGAGCCACCACTGCCCAGACTAAATAAATGCACTAGAAGTACTGGCTGGTAAAGTTATAAACCAGCTACTGTGCCAAGATAGATCCACTGTATAACAAAAAACTCCAGGAGTCTACTAGTATAGTAGGAGCAGAGCTGCTTTTTTATAAACACGTTTATTATTTGATATTTTATCAAAATTAGGGTAACGGCTGCCTGATTCATTTGTTGTGATTTTAGGTTTGGGTAAGTTTTTTTAGTGAGTTTCTGTTGTGCTGTTACACACATTTCTTAAAATTTTACTTAAGTTTCAATGAACTAAACTCCAAGCATACTTTGTTTTTCACCCTTAATCCAGTTATTTTCTTGTTGCTATTCTTGTAATATCTTTTCGATAGGTTGTAATATCTTTTTCTGTAAATATTCTTGTATCATTTCTCATTTCTTTCATTAATACAATTTTTAAAAAACTGTTAAACTGATACTAAACCAAATAGGTCTGATGCAATTGCAAAGTGCCCCATCCCTAACACATATCAAAAAAAACTATTTGGCAACTGATTGTGACTTTCATGGCACGCAACAAAATATTTTAAATATAACACGTTTTTTAGCTTATTTACCACACCCTCAAGTATAGTGTCATTAAAAATACTAAGTCATATTGGCATATATCATCACAACAGACGACCGAAAGAACAAAAGTTTTAACCCCAAGGTCGTCTGTTGTGATGATATATTATGATTCCAGTAATACTATGTATTTTTAATGTTGCTACAATTGTGGGTGTGGTTTTTAATGTATGTACAATAAACTTGTTATATTTTAAAGTTTTTTTATTCTTTATAGTCACATGGGCTGCTCAGATGTGATAGGGAGGAAATGCTCAGGGTAGTGTGAGGGGGTTAGCTCGGCAGCGGGTGTGTGTGACCCCCTGGATGGGCTCCCCACACAAAAAACAGGCCCAGCAGACGGAGGTTGTGGTTTTCAAGATCAAAAGGGTGCGGTTTATTTCTCTATTTACAGTGACAAAAACACAGCAAAGCAAAAAGAAACATAAACAAAATAAACCCTGGTCAGCTTGACCTCTGACTAAACATGCAGGTTTCCTAAACTAACAACTGGGATCAGCCTGGTGCTGTCCTAGTCCCTAAGTCCCTGGTTTAGTAAATGTCCAAACAAATAGCCACACAGGCTTTGTCTCACCGCACAGGGGTTCACTCTCCCTAGACAGTCCACACAGGTCTGGTTCCAGGCATGAGCAAACACCTAATGAAGCTGGGAGTTTTTATAGAGGCCTTAAACGAGCTGACAAGCTTCAGCTGGTCTCATCAACTCCCTGCCTGCACGACGCCCAGCACTCTCCCTAGAGGTATGAATCATCCATGAGCCCACTAGCCTCAGCTGGGCTTCATCAACTCCCTCCCTAGTTGTATAAGTCGGCATAAAGCCTGAATCTGGGAGAAATATATCTACCCCCCTGGATGCAACCAGGTGACTTTACCTTCCTGCTGTCACAGTAGGAATACACTAAAACCAGCCTGTGCACTAGCTGGCAAGACTGCTCTCCAGAATTCCCAACTGCAGAGGGGACATGAAGGGGAGACAGAGAACAGCAGGATCAACCAGTTTGTTTGCAGAATACAGAAAATGAATCATGAGTAAGTATGAACAGCATGTAATACAGCATTTGGTAATAGTTTTTAATTATGTGGGTTCAATGACACTTAAAGCTGATTCTCTAATTGCTCTGAACAAAAAATCTTACAATTCTTATCTCTTTAAGGACCACTACTATATTTTGAACTCTGTTACCTTCCTGTCTGTGTGACAGTGAGGGTCACAGACATTTCCTAAAGGTCAGAATTGTTACAGTGGATACTTCAAATAGTGCAAATTTATTTTAAAACTTGTGGTAGCAGTTGCATGTGTAAAGGGTTAACTGTAGAGTTAACCAACCCCAGTGATGATCACTCTCAGTCTGGCACTTATATTATTGTCCCATGAGCAGGGCAATCTTTGTTTAGGGTCAGTGCCATTGTCACCAGTACAATCTCTTTCAGTTTATTATTGCTGGCCATGACTCAGTTAGAAATATTTCTCTTAGGGCCTTTTCACACGGGCTGTCCGATCAGGTCCACCTGTCAGTTTTTCAGGCAGACCTGATCGAACACTCCATTCACCTCTATTGAGCAGCGGATGTCAGCGGTGACATGTCTGCTGACAACCGCTGCTATCTGATCCGATCCTGTCCGCCAAAACAAAACGAATGGAGGTCCTATTTTCCATCCATCTGGTGGATCGGATGCGATCGGATGAAAACGGACAAGCGGTCCGTTTTCATCCAATCTCCCCATAGAGGAGAGCGGGACTCTATCCATCCATCTGCTCAGTAAGTGGAGACAGACCTCTTATCCCCCTGCTAAGCAGGGATCAGCGGAGCGATCCCCCGCTGAGCAAGCAGATTCCGCAGAACTGAAGTGCTCGTGTGAAAGGGGCCTTACTTCCCGTTCGAGTTGCAATGGTCATTAAAATAAGAGATCTCTCCTATGGATGCATATCAGCATTAAACATTTTATGTGCTTCTGTCTGGGTCTCCAGGCTTCTTCTCACTTCCTGGCCCAAGGACCACAAGCACAGATACAAAAAGTAAGCATAATCTAACCAACAGAAACATAGATGGCAATGAAAAACCTGAAAAAGACTTCCCCACTCAACTAGGCTAGGTTTACATCTGACTGGGTGTGAGAATGAATGGGCTGTCATGTCTGTGCAAACACTGCCACTGGAAAATTAGCATAGTGTGAACCTAGGCTTAAATTGGTTCTAAAGTTTCAAGGTTTTTTACCTTCATGCATTCTGTGCATGAAGGTAAAAAACCTTCTCTATGCAGCAGCCCCCTAGCCCCCCTAATACTTACCTGAGCCCTATCGCGATCCAGCAGTGTGCACAAGAGCCTCGGCTCTCCGGGGACTCTCCCTCCTCATTGGCTGAGACAGCAGTGAGAGCCATTGGCTCCCACTGTTGTCGATCACAGCCAGTGAAGCCAATGAGAAGAGAGAGGGGGCGGGACTGAGCCACAGCTCTGTGAGTGAATGGACATGCAGAGCAGCAGGAATGAGCCTGCTTGGGTGCCCTTATTGCAAGCTGCTTGCAGGAGGGAGGGGTCAGGAGTGCAGACAGGGGACCAGAGAAGAGGAGAATCAGGGCTGCACTTTGCAAAACCACTGCACAGAGCAGGTAAGTATGACGTGTTTGTTATTACAAAAAAAAAAAACTGCCTTTAATGTCACTTTAAAAATATTTTAATTCCAAACCACTGCACAGAGCAGGTGAAACATGTTTGTTATTGAAAAATAAAAAATGCCTTTAATGACACTTTAAAAATGTTTTAAAGCTGTCTGTGTTCCAAATTTGTTGTCTCAGTGACCATCGTAACTAGGGCAAGAAACATTAGTGATTTTTGTAATTATCTCTCATTTCAGCAGCTACTCCCAACATCCTCAGTTTTAAATTTAAAGTATATGTAAGTGAGTGCTTCAACACATTGTATTTGGTCCACTGTTGTCATCTTTAGGAAACCCACTCTGAGAACTGCCATATAGTCGTAGCTGAAGTGCATGCATGTAGAGAAGGTGGACTGCAAGAAATCAACAGCACAGAGATGTGGCAAGATATTGAAACTTTATTTTATTTAAAAGAAAAAATAAATAAAAATAGTTTATGAAACAGAGTGCTTTAGCAAACAAAATGTCATTTAGTTGGGGGTTACATCTACCTACAGTTAGAGTTTAACACTTTAAATACTGTTATTTAATGTACATAGGAAATATTTTTTTTAATACATCTTTATTGAGTTTTATGAGACAAAAATAATGGTAGCACAAAGCAACCTTTAAGTACAAAACCTGGATAAGGCACAAATCAATACAATAAAAGGGTCATCAACTACACCCGATTTGGTGTACACTAAGATCACAAACTTATAAACAGTATATATACTTTTCCTTGAAGATAAGGAGGCATTAATGGTGGGTTTTCTCAGATGATGGGGTTACTCCCAACCTGAAAAATTACTTAGGGTAAGCCGCGATAAGTTTAAACTAGGGGAGCAAAGTGTACCATGTGCAAGGAAAGGAAGGGGAAGGATTGGGGTGGAGGGTTACCTCAAAACAAAATAATAAAAAACTCTAGATACATTGCAGTTACGAAGGCAGAAAGAAGACAACTGGGAAAAAGGTTGCTGGGAGTGGGTCTTATGTTGCTGGGAGGGATCTGCTGTTGAGGGAGGGATCTATTGTTGCTGGTCATTGGAGGGTTTATTGATGCTGGCTGTGGGAAGATCTGTTGTTGCTGCAGGGGGGGTCTATTTTTGCTGAGGGAGGTATTTGATCTATTTTACTGCTGTTCTTGTTTTCATTAACAAGTTCTATACAATTTAATCAGTACCAAAAATGTTACATGCTCCTGTTTTCTCTAAAAGGGGTGATCCTGGGAGGTGGGTAGGGAGTGGAACCAAGGAACAGCGCTCAGAGGAGGGTAGGGGTGGAGACAAAGGGTGACTTGGAAAGGTGGAGTTCTTGCACCTATTCCCTGAGGAAAAAAGCCCTGTATGTTGTGTAATCACAAAACTCTCCCTGTGGAATATTGCCCTCTACGGTGTACCAGTGACTTCAAAAACTGTCCGAAATCATTAGAGACCCATGCTAGGAGAAGAGTTTATTTCCCTAAGCCATTCTACAGTTGAAGACATCCTGTGATGCTGTAATGACTCCTGATTGCACAGATTAACTAATGATTACATTTGTTTCAGTGATGTAAAACTAGAAATTATATCTGATAATGTACTTTGTTTCCGGCCTATTACCATTTGTTAGAAGGAAATATCTTAGTGTGAAACAGCCAAAGTATATTGAGATATAATTGGATGTATGGGGAATTTAAGTGCACCTAATAAGAACTTTTCTTTAAAAGTTGTCTTTCTATGCAAAAGCCTCTAAAGCATATTTGAGATCTCATCATTCTCATCAGTCATCATTCTCATCTGCCTGCTCATTATGTCAAAAGCTTTATTATCTATCCATTAACTCTTAAAGACTTAACTCGTAGTTGCAATTTTCTTTGTTGTTTTATAGCGTTTACCACAAGCCAGTCAGTGTACATATAAAGCTCTAAACCTGGTTTTTGTCAGTGTATGTATCTTTTTTAGGTCGTTATCATATACGCACTGTGCAAAACAGGTTTGAAGCAAGGAAACTAAAGCCCTGTACACACGATCGGATTTCCTACGGATTCAAATCTGATGAATTTTTCCATCGGAATTCCGATGAAGCTGACTTCCATCAGTCTTGCCTACACACCATCAGTCCAAAATCCGATCGTCCCAAACGCCGTGACGTACAACGCGTACGATGGCACTATAAAGGGGAAGTTCAAATCCAATGGCGCCACTCTTTGGGCTGCTTTTGCTGATTTCGTGTTACCGCGTGTTAGTAAAAGTTTGGTGAGAGCCGATTCGCGCTTTTCAGTCTCCGTGCTTTTCAGTCCGTTACAGCATGACGAATGTGCTATCTCCATTACGAACGCTAGTTTTACCAGAACGATCGCTCCCGTCTCCTAGTTCAGTCTGAGCATGTGTGGGTTTTTTTCTCCGATGGAGTTCCACACAGACGATCGGAATTTCCTATCGTTTTTTTTTTCCCTTGGATAAATTTAAAACATGTTCTATTTTTTCTCACCGATGGAAAAAAGACTTATGGGGCCCACACACGATCAGTTTGTCCGATGAAAACAGTCCATCGGACTGTTTTCATCTGTAAAACCTATCGTGTGTACAGGGCATAAGGGAATTTTTTTTAGCGTTAAATTGGATGTAAAGCCTAAACCTTTCTTTTAGTTTTGTATACAGTAGTCTGGAATGTTCTGGTGAGAAGGAATAAAAGGAATAAAACAGTCCTCCACTAAAGCAGTGCACATGACAATAGAACCTCCTTATAACAGAAGGTATGCACATTGCACTGGTTCAGTGGAGGCCTTTTTGGTTCCTTTATCCCTTCTAACCATAACTTTCTGGGTTATCCAAGAAAAGAAAAACAGGCAAAACATACATACGAATGTAACCTTGGACTAGATTTTAATTGCCGCTCCAAGCTGAAAATTACATTCTCAAGATCCTTAGAAAGAGGGGTGCAGGCTATCAAAATACCCATCCAGAGTGATACATACATCAAATGAAGAAGACGCCACTCTCTCAACCATCCACCGTAACATGAGAATGAAGATCGGCTTCAGCCTGCATGTCTCCACCTTTTGACGAAGACATGCAGGCTGAAGCCGACCTTGATTCTCATGTTATGGTGGCTGGTTGGGAGAGCAGCATAATTTGATACATACGGATATACATACATATGAATGAGATAAAGTAGGATAATCTCTCTAGCTAGTTAAAGAAACTTTGTGACAAGTCCATCCTTAGGACGCTCTGCTTTCAGTTTGAAGAAAATGACTTTTTATTCAGTATATAATGTCTGATTGAGGTGACACTGATGAGTTCCTTGCACTGTTCACTGTCAGCAGGATTTATGACACTTGACTTACATTGTCACAGTAGTGTCAGCTTGTATTTTGATGCACAAATAAAAAACAGATTTGAATGTTAAGGAAAGACTCTGTTGCAGGAACATATAATCAATATCTTTGAAGTTCTGATCAAGATGGTGCTAAGCACATCTGTCTTGCAGCACTCGGGTCATTGGTTCAAATTTTAACCAAGACACCACTTGCATGAAATTTGTTCTTCCTGTGCTTGCATGGTTTTTCTCCCAATTTCCAAAGACATACTGGAAGTTTAATTGTGTCAAAACTGGCCCAAGAATGAGTATGTATGCTTGTGAGGTAGGACATAACTTAAGACAGTAAGCCCCTTGAGGCCAGGTATTGTTTTGAATGCACAATATACTGTATGTAAAGCAATGTATGTATGTAAATTCACAGCACTAAATAAATACCTGTAATAAATAAAATTCTCTAAGAGTACTGTTTTGCAGTCATCAATTGTATTTTAATGACTGACAGGTTTACCCTGAGCTTGCAGCTGATCCTCTGTGAGTAAGACTCTGTAGCATCTACTAAAGTATGTACATAGTGATGAAGTAGTACATATGGAGTGAATCTCCAGGGACCAATCACACAATTCTAAAGATCCACAGGACAGGAGCACCAGATATAAAGCTGAACTGAACCCATCTGCTACTTCATTCTATCCTCTAACACCTAAACATCAGCAACAGTGAGGTAGCACCTGCCATGACAAGACCTGAAAGAATGGATATGTCAGACCTTGCTGAGTACATAACCCCCAGAGAACTTAAAAACATTGTGCTTGCAAGATTTGACGATCACCCAGAAAACTACAGGAACTAGAGGTTCACATTAAATTCAGTAGTCCAGGACCTTAGCATCCAACCCATACATGATTTGCTAAACACATGGTTAGGCCCTTAATCCTCAGACTCACACACACCTGACAAGGGTCCTAATCTCATATGGGAGAGATTAGAGTAAATTTAAAGGGGTTGTAAAGGTTTAATTTTTTTTTAAATAACAAACATACCATACTTACCTCCACTGTGCAGATCGTTTTGCACAGAGTGGCCCCGATCCTCGTCTTCTGGGGTCCCTCGGCGGCTGTCTCAGCTCCTCCCCGCAAGAGCTAACCCCCCTCTGGGAATGCTCTCCCAGGGGGTTAGCTTGCGGGCGTGCTCCTGTGTGATACACTCGGCGGCCATAGCCACCGAGTGTATCACTCGGCCCCGTCTCCGGCTGGCCGCGTCATTGATTTGATTGACAGCAGCGGGAGCCAATGGCTGCGCTGCTATCAATCATCCAATGAAGAGCTGTGGGAACGCAACTAGGGATCACGCCCACGGAGATTCGGGGCTCAAGTAAGTAAAATGGGGGCTCGGGGGGCCAGAAACAGCAAGGTGTTTTTTCACCTTAATGCATAGGATGCATTAAGGTGAAAAAACATGAAGCTTTACAACCCCTTTGCTTCAGATGTTGTGAATCCACTAAGACTTCAAAGATACAAGTAAGTGCACAGAACATGACACTTATAGGTATCTGTCAACCATACACCAAGGCCCATTTAAACAGGACCCTACATCCACTGAAGAACCTACACCTGTGTCATGGCAGGGAGGACCATGATCAATCTCCTCCAATAAGCATATTGAAATGCAGTTAGTTATGTCACAAAGGACTGTCAGAGAAAACTGGACCTAAAATATGTCTGGTTAAAGCACATGTGTCAAACAAAAGAATGCGGGCCAAATCTGGCCTGACAGGCCATTTCATGTGGCCCTCACACCTCTCCTGCAGCTATGGCACCACCCTCATCTCTGCACCCACCTTGTCTCAGCAGTCGGCAACAGAGAGGAGGACAGAACTCCTCCAACAGACCATGCAGCTCTTTTTGCAGCCACAGCTCCCCCTTGTCTCCATCTCCCTTGGTCTCAGCATTCAGCAGACTCCGCCAGCTGACTCCAGGCCTCCTCTGGTCCTCCTCCAGACCCTGTATCTTGACATCTGATGTAAAAGGGGTAGGGTGCTCTGGACATCTGCTTGTAATTGAAGCAAAAAAGAGGGGGTTGCAGAGATATACCCTGCTGTTGCTGGACTTTAATGGCATGACTTGCGACAAAGACCATAGAGTTATAAAAAATATAATTTTAATGATAACAATTTAAAATTCAAAAGGATGGTGTATAAAAGAAGATATACAACGTATTGAATATCAGCAAAGTAATAGTACTATGATATGATACAGTAACCTTATAACACCTTTATCATACTTATATAAAAATAAGCTTGAGATGTACAAGTGGTACAGTCCTTCAAGGGTCGACGTGTTTCACAGCGAAATTACACCTCAAGCTTATTTTTATACAAGTATGATATACAGTAGGTGTTATAAGGCTACTATATCATATCATAGCACTATTACTCATATTGTTGATATTCAATACGTTTTACTGTATATCTTCTTTTATACACCACCCTTTTGAATTTTAAATTGTTATCAATAAAATTATATTTTTTATAGCTCTATGGTCTTTGTCTCAAGTCATGCCATTAAAATCCAGCAACAGCAGGGTATATCCTGCAACCCCCTCTTTTTTGCTTCATGATTATTTGGATGCGGTAGAGGTCTTTCCTTACCCATCTGCTTGTAATTATTATGAGAATAATTGTCAGGAAAGGTTTCACCTGCTGGTGGCACTGCAGCTCCCAGACCTATGGGCTGCAGTTCTGGTGTCCACCAGAGGGTGGATCTTGGCAGTCGGGAGCTGACATCTCCTGCAATTATGCATCACCTGGTATGGATTGCAGGAAGTATACTTAAACCTGGTGATCGCTTGCACTCGTTGCCTTGGTATTGTTTCTTTGTGCCCTGACCTGCGTTTGCTAATCCTGTGTCCCTGTATCCTGAACCCTGTATCCGGAATCCTGAAACCTGTAGCCTGTATGCTGAATCCTTTATCCTGTGTTTCTGAACCCTGCATCCATTCCTAGACCCCTGTCCTGCGGCCTGATCCCTTCCACCTGCTCCCTTTGTCCCTTGTTACACCCTCCCCGTCCTGTCCTGCTCCCAGCTCTATCTGAAAAACCTCCCGTGTATGACCCTGGATTGTTACGGTTACGATTATATTCCACATCTGTATATAGATTTAATTTTGGTATTCAGTTGTTGTGTGTCACTGTGGTTGGTTGCTGGTTAGTTTACTATTTGTCATACTGGAGGTGCGTTAAGCTTTTGATTATTTACTTTTATTTTAATAAATCATATTATTTATATTTTACATGTTTGCTTCACTCTATTGCAGTCAACACATTTCTGGTCACACCGGTTTCTGACAATAATACACTTCTATGCCAGTTGGAAAGGAGGGTTGCACACTGTTGGTACCATTCATAGAAAACTTTATTGAAGACTCAGTGGCGTCACTAGGGTTGGTGTCACCTGGTGCGGTATAACATGGTGTCACCCCCCCCGCCCAATAATTTTTTTCACCCTAATAACACTGCATATATTGGCAACAGTAGTGCCGTTAATAACTATCAATCAACTAGCAAATTTGAATAACAAAATCATATGAAAATAATAGAAATCAATGCTTAAACTGTTAAAGAACTGTATTTATTTTAACTTTAAACTTTACTGAATTAATAAATAAATAACACAAAAACAGGAACAAATATGAAAGCATTTAGTTAACATCTAAATCAAAACTTTGCTTTTCTAGCCTTGACAGCTGCAAAATTGTGAACAACATCATCAAAATCAATACATTTCGCTAGTTCACTTTCAACTGATAATATTGCAAGATCAGAAAGCCTTGCCTGTCCCATCGTTGAACGCAAATAGTTTTTTATCAGCTTCAACTTTGAAAAGCTCCTCTCACATGAAGCCACAGACACACAGATTGTCAGAAATATTTTTAGACATAGTGAAAGGGTTGGAAGAGATTCAATGAAGTCCCATTCTGCTATGAAGGTCAAAACTTGTAAAGCCGACCAATCTTTGACTTCTTCTAGGTTGATCTTGGCTGCTTTGAGATGTCTCCTCAGTCTGGGTATTTCCATTAACAGCTCACTCTCAGATATTTTGTCATAAAAAGTGGTCAGTTTTGGAATGGACACCTTTAATGTTTCTTCAGTTTCATATATGAGACTCTTTGCTTGAACAGCCTCAAACATGGCTGCAACTTCCATGATGGCTCTTAATCTGATCTGGAGTTCAGAATGGAAGCGATCAATGCACTCAAGCATTGCCCTCTTGTTCTCGTCTTGTAGACTTATGCCTCCAGCATCACGTGCCTGTTCCCCTGCCATCCTCTTCTTAAACCTGGCTCTTCTCTCTACGGCAATTCCATATTCTTTAGATTTTAAATGTGCCTGCTTAATTGCATGTTCCACTAGGTGACTGCGCTCTTCAAACAGAAAAAGTCTTAGTGACTCTAGCTTTGTCACCACCTTGTCCAGACTTAAGCCTTTGGTCTGCAGGTACTGTTGTGTAACATCAACTTCTTGAAGTACATCACCCCAGAAGTATAGGTAGCACAAAAACGTAAAATCACAGACAGCAGGCAGTAGACATTCTGCTGCTCCTCTTGTGTCCATATTTTCAGAAGGATCACAAAGCGCTTCGATTGCAGACACAAACATATTCAATTTTTCTTTTACTGGCTTAACTGCAGCATGATGAGCACTCCAGCGTGTTGTTGATAATCTTTTCACTGACACTCCAGTATGGTGAATTAACACATCCCATCGATGGGTGGAAGCAGCAAAAAAAGAAAACATTGACTGAAGTGTTCCAAAAAATGTCACACATGAAGCATTCTCAGCAAAAGAGTGCTGACCGCACAAGTTCAGTGAATGGTCCACACAGCCATTAAAAATCGCTTTTTTGTTTTTTTCCCTAATAATGGATTGTACACCTCCATGAATTCCAGCCATAGTAGCAGCATTATCATAACCCTGAGCACGACACATCATTATGTCCAGTCCATCACTCTCTAATTTTTTAAAGATATCCACACTGAGATCAGCAGCTTTTTTCCCCTTTAAAGGGAAAAATCCTAGAAACACTTCTTTTACTTCAACTTTCCTATTCTTGATGTTCACATATCTGATCACTTCGGACATCTGGTCAGTATGTGATATGTCGGGTGTGATATCAAACATGATTCCAAAGTACTTTGCAGACTTTATGTCCATGACAATCTTCTCCTTCACGTGATTTGCCAGGACACTTATAAACTCATTCTGAGTTTGTGGAGAAAGATATGAGACCGATACTTTAAGTTTACAGGTGCTCCGCTTCAATCTAATTAGGTGTTCTTTGAGTACTGAATCATATTTTGATAGCATTTCAACCATCTCAAGAAAGTTCCCTTTATTAAATGAGCACTCATCTTCCTTGTGGCCACGGAATGCTAGGTTCTGCTTGGCAAGAAACAATGTGATGTCAAGCAATCTGTGTAAGATATCCCTCCACTTTTTCTTCTCATTCTCCATCACAGTAATAGCTCCAGCATCAATAGTTTGGTGCAGCCTAAGTCCTGCTGCCAAGGTTTTCCATTTTTCAAGGCAGTTTAGGTGTTCTTCGGAGGTCTCGTGATTGTGTACTTTCGGGCTTAGCTTCCACCATTTTTGAAACCCAGTCACAAATTTGGATGCTGTATCTAGAGTGCAAATGGCAAACAGTCGGCAGCAAAAACAATATAAATTCTCACTGACAGGTGAGTAAACCATCCATGACCGCAAAATTTTTTCACCATTTGGCATCACCTTGTAAAACCACTCTTTTGAAAGTTGCTGCACGTGTCCCTTTGTTGCAGCTTTTGTATCTTGCCTTTTTGCAACACTGAAAGGGCCCTCCTTGTTCTGGAAAGAAGCACTTCCCTGTTTGATTATTTCAACCCGAACATGATCTTGAACTGGTATCTCCCAGAAAGAAACATCAGATAACATTTGGAAATCTTTCTTCTGAATGGCACTCATCTCCTTTACAGTATCATGACTGTGGCTAGAGTCACTCTCAGAACTCTCTTCTGCTTCAGATTCTGCCATTTCCATTTCTTGCACTTCTGCATCAGATTCTGCCATTTCCACTTCTTGCTCTTCTGCAGAATGCATGCTAGCAAAAGCATCAGAAGAATCAGCTTCAAGTGGAGACTGACAAGCAGGGTCTTTTGATGAACCCTGCCCATCATCTGGTCTTTTCACATATTGAAGCATGGATCCCGCAAGTGTTTTTATCAATTTCATTTTTGCCTCCTTTGCTTTCCTTTGCTGGTATCCACTTTGTCTCTTTGACTTGTGTACTCCATGTGGCATTCCTGCTGTAAATATCAACATATTCTGTTCAGATATATATTCTGTATTTCAGATTATGCCTGAGAAGACCCAGTGTCATTAACCAGGCTATATGCCCTATGGCCTGCCTTGTCAATCTCAGCGATGTGATTACAATAAAGTATGATATACTCACTGGCCACTCTATTAGGTACACTTGTTCAATTTCTTGGTAACACAAATTGCTAATCAGCCAATCACATGGTAGCAACTCAATGCATTTAGGCATCTAGACGTGGTGAAGATGAATTGTTGAAGTTCAAACTGAGCATCAGAATTGGGAAGAAAAGGAATTTAAGTGTCTTTGAACGTGACACGGTTGTTGGTGCCAGATGGGCTGGTCTAAATATTTTTTTTAAACTGCTGATCAGCTGGGATTTTCATGCACAACATCTCTCCGGTTTACAGAGAATGGTGGGAAAGAGAAAATATCCAGTGAGCAGCAGTTGTTTGGAGGAAAATGCCTTGGTGATGTCAGAGGAGAATGGGTAGACCTTGAACCTTGAAGCAGATGGGCTACAGCAGCAGAAGACCACACTAGGTGCTACTCCTCTCAGCTAAGAACAGGAAACTTAGGCTACAATTTGCACAGGCTCACCAAAATTGGACAATAAAAGACTGGAAAAACGTTGCCTGGTCTGATAAGTCTCAATTTCATCTGCGACATTCAGATGGTGGGGTCAGAATTTGGCGCATTAATCCTTCCTGCCTTGTATCACTGGTTCAGGCTGGTGGTGTAATGGTGTGGGTGGGTATTTTCTTGGCACACTTTGGGACCCTTAGTGCCAATTTAGCATTGTTTAAACACCACGGCCTACCTGAGTAGTGTTGCTGACCATGTCCATCCTTTTATGACTACAGTGTCCCCATCTTCTGATGGCTCCTTCCAGCAGGATAATGCACCATGTCACAAAGCTCCTATCATCTCACCACTGGACAATGAGGTCACTGTACTCCAATGGACTCCACACTCACCACATCTCATCCAATAGAGACCCTTTGGGATGTGACCGGGAGATTTGCATCATGACCACATTTTCTTGGTGAAAATAAATAACCCAAAACAGAGTATATTATTTAGTCTGTGAAAAGTTATAGTCCACAATCTATGGAATTTATGTAAAAATTGCTCAATCCTGATGTATTGTCGGCCTATTTCATTTCTTGAGACCCGAAAACACCAGGACAGTCCAAGTACCCCCCAAATGACCTTTTTGTAAAGTAGAAAGTCTGATGTATTTAGTAAGAGTATAATTATATATAACAATTTTAGCGTAATCAATTCCAGTGAGCTGAGTGACAGGCCTAGACACTGCTACTGGAATTGCTTACAATAAAATATTATATACAATACATTTTGGCTACACATTAGTACATATCATAAGTAAACTATAATATATTATGGCTAATTATTAAAGTGCACGGAATTTTTTCACACATCCTTTTTGGATGGTCCCATTACACATTGAATGTATGAAAAAAAATGTCTGCACTGTGTAATTTAATCATGTGTGATGAATGTGTAGCCATAATTTCTTATTTATAATATTTTACTGTAATCAATCCCAGTGGCAATTATATAATACACAAATTAGGTTGCACTAGGGTTACCTAAAATTCAACTTAGTAAAGCTGCTGACACAATATTGCTGGAAAACAATATAAGATATAACATTTTAAAGATAAAAAACAGTGCAGTACTAAAGAAAGGGAGCCTAGTAAAGACCGCTTTGTGATTTTTACCTACAGGTAAGCCTATAATAAAGCTTACCTGTAGGTAAAATGAATATCTCCTAAACGGGCACCGTTTAGGACATATTCATACTAGATGCATCCGGCAACGTCACTGGCGTATGCACTCTGAAGGTCCAGCATACCGCGCCGGACTTTCAGAGTATTGTGCTGTAAGACCCCTTTCACACTGAGGCACTTTGCAGGCGATATAACGCAAAAAATAGCGCCTGCAAAGCACCCTAAAAGAGCCGCTCCGCACACTGGAGCGGTGCGTTGGCCGGATGCTAAAAAAAGTCCTGCTAGCAGCATCTTTGGAGCGGTGAAGGAGCGGTGTGTATACCGCTTCTCCACCGCTCCTGCCCCATGAAATGAATGGGCACTGCGGCTATACCACCGGAAAAGCGCTGCTGCAGCGGCGCTTTGTGTGTGATTTTAACCCTTTTTCGGACGCTGGCGGGGGTTAAAAGCGCCGTGAAATTGATGGTAAAGCGTCGCCGACGCACCAACTGCCCCAGTGTAAAAGGGGCTTAACCGAGGGCTCCAACACGATGAGTGACTTCATCGCAGCTCTGCCCCCACACTTTTCATTATCTGCTGTCCCCAGGGACAGATCCAATCCAGAGATCCCACTGTATGGTGATCTCTGGATCGGATCTGTCCCTGGGGACAGCAGATAATGGCATCATTGGCATGATTTGGATTTTGGAACTGACCTGCTGAAACGGTGTGTTGTTTGCTGGACCGGATCTGATGGCTGCAGAGAAGATGAGAAGATGCTGTAATCTGCTGACAACAAGGCGTGTTGCTTGCTTGGACCGGTTCTGATGGCCGCAGAGAAGACGAGAAGATGCTGTAATCTGCTGACAACAAGGCGTGTTGCTTGCTTGGACCGGATCTGATGGCCGCAGAGAAGACGAGAAGATGCTGTGACCTGCTGACAACAAGGCGTGTTGCTTGCTTGGACCGGATCTGATGGCCGCAGAGAAGACGAGAAGATGCTGTGACCTACTGATAACAAGGCGTGTTGCTTGCTTGGACCGGATCTGATGGCCACAGAGAAGACGAGAAGATGCTGTGATCTGCTGACAACAAGGCGTGTTGCTTGCTTGGACTGGATCTGATGGCCGCAGAGAAGACGAGAAGATGCTGTGACCTGCTGACAACAAGGCGTGTTGCTTGCTTGGACCGGATCTGATGGCCACAGAGAAGACGAGAAGATGCTGCTGTGACCTTCTGCTTGCTGGATGGATCTGATGTGGGTGTGGGTCACTGTCTGCCTACACCTGTGCTGTGGTCTGTGGACACCCCCCCCTTATCAGGCCAGATTAGGGCGGCTCCGCTCAGCTATCATACCTGGTGACACAGAGCACCCCCCCCATGAGACCAGCTTGCTCAGGGTGGGTAGGTGTGTCACTCAGCTACTGTGCCTATATCTAATATAATATATCTGTGGCCAGCAGCATTCCCCCCCCCCATCATCATCATCATCAGACCAGCTCAGGCTGGGGGTGTCTCAGTCAGCTAATATAAATTATATTGTGAGTGTTGGCTGTCTGATAATGGGGGGGGGCTGCTGGACACAGATATATTATATTACATATAATAGGCACAGTAGCACAGGAGTTAGCTGGTCTGGTGGGGGGAGGGGCGGCTGGACCAGCTATATTACATAGTATATATATATATATATATATATATATATATATATATATAAAATCTATAGCTGTGTCTAGCAGCAGACCACCTTGCATCCCCCCCCCCTTCCTTATCATATCATATACAGGCCGTCAGGGGCAGGGCGCCAGACACTGAAACTGAGTCCTCCCACTGTCCCACACTAGCTCTCTTACAAAGGCAACCCCCCCCCCCATACACACACCTCATCTTGTGCTCCGGCGGGCTGACGGTGGAGAACCCCCCCCCCCACCTGTTCTTATTCTGTGCGCCGCGCCGCCGCCAGCTGGAGTCTCAGACAGTCTGTACTCCTGGAGAGTGGAGAGGAGGAGGGCTGGGCACTGTGGGCAGCGACCGTCACACACAGCAGCCGCGCCGCCCGGGCGGAGAAAGTTGTGTGTGTGCTGCAGTGACGTGTCGTCACATCATCACAGTGCAGTGTGATGATGTGACAGGCTGAGTCGCTCGCTGGCTCTGTAGGGTAGGGAGGAGGATTGGAATTTAGGAATAGGAAGAATAAGGAGCCGGAGGACACACACCAGGCGCGGCCGCGGCGCTGGAGGTGTTGTTCCAGGCTTCCAGCCCAGCGGGGTGAAATTAATCAATGAATGGGTCAGCTGTGAAAAAAAAAAAAAAAGGGAGGGTGTCACCCCTCTAGCGGGTGTCACCCGGGGGCGGACCGCACCCCCCGCACCCCCCTAGCAACGCCTCTGTGAAGACTGTTCAGACAGAACACCATGGCAGAATCATGTTCTGTCTGAGCAGTCTCCAAAAAAGTTTCTTGTGGATGATACCAGTGATGTGTGACCCTCTTTTTCAGACTTGCATCATCTGCTACAGGAGTGTAATTGCGCTCTGTGGCAGTCTGCACCTGCCTTTCACAGCTTAAGTCTTAAGTTATTACTAAAACTTAAAGTGTTTCCTCTGGGACAACCGGAGAAAGCTGTCGGGATGTATGCTGTTTCAGATGATCAAATCAATCATTCATTTGGCTCTTTGGAGCTCTTCGATATGCCTTATGCAATGGGAGAACACCCATTCAATACCTGGTACACATGTGATGGCACAATAGAAATCACCATAAGAATTGTCCCTGCTGAGGAATTTATTAGTTTAGGCCCATTTCACACGGACGGACCGATGGGATCCACCTGCCAATTTTTCAGGCAGACCTGATCGGACCCTCCATTATTCTCAATGGAGCGACGGATGTATACCAACATGTGTCCGTGTACACCTGGTGACATCCAATGCGATACGCTAAAAACAGACGGATGGGGATACATCTAGCGCAGGGGTAGGCAACCTCGGCACTCCAGCTGTTTTGAAACTACAAATCCCATCATGCCTCTGCCTCTAGGAGTTATGCCTGTGATTGTCAGTGTCTTGCAATGTCTCATGGGACTTGTAGTTTCACCACAGCTGGAGGGCTGAGGCTGCCTACTTCTGGGCAGTCGGGTGTAAACGAACAGCCAGTACATTTACATCTGACTGCCCAAAGAGGAGAGTGGGCTGTATCTGTGTTTGCTCTTCATAAGCGGAGCGGACACTGACCAGCCATCAGCCTGCTCAGTGGGAATCAGTGGACAGATTCCCCGCTGAGCAGGCGGACCCCGGGCAGAGTCTGCCCCATTTGAAAAGGGCTTTAGGCATCATCCTAACAGTCACATTTTTTTTAAAGAAAAAACTGATGAAAAGGGATTCAGATTACATCAGTTAATATCAGTTTGCATATCCATCTTTACTTCAGTTTGTTTCAGTTTACATCAGTTTATATCAGTTTTCACTTTAGTTCAGTTTACATTAGTGAATATCCGTTCAGTTGAGTTTACATCAGTCTACATCCATTTTTGCATCAGTTTTTTTAGTTGTTGCAGAAACCGATCAGAGGTGACCATTGTATAAACAAGAAAATGTTTCTTGTCTAAAAACGGGCATACACTAAATACATGTAAACAGATGGCATTGACCGAGGCTTTCTCATGTATACATTGTAACCTGGGGGGCAGGTAGCGGGTACAAAAGCTCCCTGGGATGAGCAGGCACAGATACCAAGTCCATTGGATCAGTGAAAACACAGTGTTGTTTATTGGTGCTATATACAAAGTCTAATGACAGGTGCTGTACAGTGTGCTGAAAACAAACAGAAGAAAAAATAGCTAAACAAAAGCCTAGCCGTGTCTCGGCTCTAACTATACGGTATTTACAAGCCCTTACTACTAGGCTGAACAAGCCTAACGCTTGTCAGCTTCCACATTCACAGAGTAACAAGTTTTACCAACCTTCTTGCTCTCACAGACCAATGCTGTCTCATAGTTGCCAACAGTCACGGATTGGCCGGGACATTCCCGGGATTCAAACCCTTTTCCCGGATTTATTTTGTCCCGGCCAATCCGATTTTTCCCGTTTTCCCCGAATTTGGACGCCGCAGGCCGCCGTCGCTAGAGGTCCACGGCTGGCGGAGACAATGTCTCGGCCGGCCGCCATGTTCAAGAAGACCAAAACACGGATGTAGTACAATAGAAAATAAAGCCGCTGCGGCGCCGCCCACACCCCGCACCTCCCCGGGGGTGGGCGGCGCCGCAGCAGCTTTATCTTCTATTGTACTACATCTGTGTTTTGGCTGGCCGGCAGGCCACCCCCCGCCCCGCCCCGCCCCGCTGCAAGTCTGTCTGTAATGGAAAGGGGCGGGGGTCGGCAGCGCCACAGCTTAATTTTTTTTTTCTTTCAGCCACACTGTCGGCTCCGCCTCTATTTTGTTCCCCTTCGGGGAAGGGGAAACAATAATGGCGGCCGAGACAGGAGACGCCTGTGGTTAAGGGGGGACTCCGCTGGGGATGCCTGTGGTAAGGGGGGACTCCGCTGGGAATGCCTGTGGTAAGGGAGGACTCCGCTGGGGACGGCTGAGGTAAGGGGGGACTCCGCTGGGGACGCCTGATGTAAGGGGGGACTCCGCTGGGGACGCCTGATGTAAGGGGGGACTCCGCTGGGGACGCCTGATGTAAGGGGGGACTCCGCTGGGGACGCCTGAGGTAAGGGGGGACTCCGCTGGGGACGCCTGATGTAAGGGGGGACTCCGCTGGGGACGCCTGATGTAAGGGGGGACTCCGCTGGGGACGCCTGAGGTAAGGGGGGACTCCGCTGGGGACGCCTGAGGTAAGGGGGGACTCCGCTGGGGACACTTGATGTAAGGGGGACTCCACTGGGGACGCCTGATGTAAGGGGGGACTCCGCTGGGGACGCCTGATGTAAGGGGGGACTCTGCTGGGGACGTCTGATGTAAGGGGGACTCCTCTGGGTACACCTGATGTAAGGAAGGACTCCGCTGGGTACGCCTGAGGTAAGGAGGGACTCCTCTGGGGACGCCTGATGTAAGGAGGGACTCCGCTGGGGACGCCTGATGTAAGGAGGGACTCCTCTGGGGACACTTGATGTAAGGGGGGACTCCTCTGGGGACGCCTGATGTAAGGGGGGACTCCACTGGGGACGCCTGCATAGTTACCAACAGTCCGGAATTTCCCGGGACAATCATGATTTTTGGACCCTTGTCCACAAGTGTGGAGGGGGCTCTGCTGGGGAGGCACCTGATGCAAGGACGGACTGCTGGGGAGGCACCTGATGCAAGGACGGACTGCTGGGGAGGCTATCTGGTGGCAGGCGACGTGGCAGGTAACACGCTCAGGGCTTCCACTGATTCGGCATTATGGTGAGTTGAATGATTTCATTTTATATTACAATGTAAAAATAGAAATAATGCACTTCAATCATCCTGACACCGTAACAACCCTGGTGCCGGGATGATTGAAGCGCCAACAGGTGTTTTGGAGTATCCTTATCTGCCAATTTTGTTACACATTATTATTGTGGTGTAGGATCTGGCTTCTTTCTTTCTATTTCTTTCTCTCTCTTTCTCTCACCTCGGACTCTAGCCACACCCCTTTGAACCACGCCCATTTAAACCACACCCACTATCGTGCGTAAACCACGCCGCATTTTTCACTCCAGCATGACATGCCTACAAACGAATGCCCCGCCCCCTGATTATAGCAAGGCTCCGCCTCAATACAAAAAAAGTGTCCCAGATGTTTTTTTTTGCAATGTTGCCAACTATGCTGTCTGTGTTTCCCAGGCTGAGCAAAGGCTGTCTGCTCAGGTGAGCTTTTAATTAGGCTGGTGGAGAGAACCAACACCTGAAGTGGATCCTGGCTCAGAGATCCCTGAATGTATATGAGAGGAGCCTGGGAGATGTATAAACCCCGAACAGGACTTTCCCAAGCTCTCTCTGGGACGCTCTGCCACACATCCTCCCCCCTTGTTTCAACCCCAGGGTTGGAACACCTGTAGCCCAACAGGAGTGAACACGGGACAGGGCATCTACATTTCCCATCTCCACACCTGGCCTGTGTTTTACCGTAAAGGCGTAATCTTGTAGAGCCAAAAACCACCGGTTCACCCGCCTATTAGTCTCCTTCTTTTGGGCCATCCATTTCAGGGGAGCATGGTCAGTTATCAACTCAAACTGGCGCCCCAACAAGTAGTACCTGAGCGCGTCCACGGCCCACTTTATGGCCAGACACTCCTTTTCAATGACTGCGTACTTCTTTTCATGGTCATTGAGCTTTCTGCTTAAGTACACCACAGGGTGTTCTTCCCCATTGTGTACCTATGAAAGTACTGCCCCGATACCAACATCAGACGCATCTGTCTGGACCAAAAAGTTTTTGGAGAAATCGGGGGAGTATAGGATTGGCTGTGCACAAAGAGCCTTCTTCAGGACTTGCAAAGACTCTTCTGCTACTGGAGACCATTTCACCATTACGGAGGCTTTCCCTTTCGTAAGGTCTGTCAGTGGGGCAGCTATAGTTGCGAAATTTGGGATAAATCTTCTATAGTACCCCGCAATGCCAAGAAATGCCCTGACCTGCTTCTTGTTTGCCGGACGTGGCCACCCCTGCATGGCTTCTATTTTATTCACCTGGGGCTTTATGACACCCCGGCCAATAGTGTAGCCCAAATACCTGGCTTCCTCTAGCCCAATGGCACATTTTTTTGGATTTGCCGTAAACCCTTCTTTGAAGAGGGAATCCAGGACAGCCTGGACACGGGGCAAGTGAGACTCCCAGTCAGTGCTATGCACCACTATGTCGTCCAGATAGGCTGCAGCATACTGTCGGTGAGGTCTTAGGGTCCTGTCCATAGCCCTCTGAAATGTTGCAGGGGCATTTTGCAACCCAAAAGGTATTTTCTTATATTGAAACGACCCCTCCGGGGTCACAAACGCAGTCTTTTCTTTGGCACTACCAGTCAGGGGTATTTGCCAATATCCTTTGGTCAAGTCCAAAGTGGTCAGATAACGGGCCTTGCCAAGTCGGTCTATAAGCTTGTCTACCCTGGGCATTGGGTATGTGTCAAACTTTGTTACCGCATTAAGCTTTCTGAAGTCGTTACAAAACCTCCAAGTGCCATCCGGTTTTGGGACCAATACAATGGGGCTAGACCAGTCACTATTGGATTCCTCAATAACATCTAGCTCCAACATCCTTTTAACTTCCTCACCGATGTCCTTTCTTCTAGCTTTGGGAATTCGGTATGATTTGAGCTTGACACGGACCCCAGGTTCAGTAACAATATCATGCTGAACTGCTGAAGTCGTGCCCGGCAACTCTGAAAATGTCTCTTTTTTTTTTTTCCATAAAAGATTTTATTGAGAGAAAAATAAGGGTACATGTACATACAAGACATACAGGCTCATGAACATTTCAAGAATAACCAACATTAAAACAGAGCAATGACCGGTAACCGACAGAGAGCAAGTAAACCAGCGTAAGAACGCAAGGACCCACCGTAGGCCAATATCCGCAGGCCTATCCGGGGTCATGATAGAACTTCTGAAAACGGAAATTGCAATGATCGCATAGGTGTTGGGAGCCTCTAGTAAGGCTCCAGGCTATCATTTGGTAGGTTACTTCACAAACGGGAGAGACAAACAACAAAAAAAAAAAAGGGGGGAGAAAGGGGAAAGAAGGGTAGCAGTCAAGAATAGCAAGTAAGAGGTAGTGGGGAGGATTGAGAAGTGGGAGATGGGAGAGGAGGTGGAGGCCGCTCCTCGTCCCGGGTCCCCGCCACATTTCAAAACACAGGAAAGATTGCAATGAAGATTGTGCATGCTTCAAATGCTTTAGGACAGCGTTCTAGAAGAAGGATTTATAGTAATCCGTGGTCTTAAAATGTGTCCAACAGGACCAGGTCAGACTAAACTTCTGTAAGCGATCATAAGCTATATGTATCAATTCCTCCATCTCCTCTATCTTAGCGACCCTGATTAACCATTCTCGAATGGTCGGGATATTCTTTGACCGCCAGTGTGCAGGAACGCAGAGTCTGGCTGCGTTAACCATATGCATGGCCAATGATTTTTGGTAATTACGTTTGGGTAGAGAAGTATGGTGTAGGAGGTATTGAGCAGGAGTGTAATCTAGAGTGAAGGTGGTAACCCGTGTAATGATGGAATTGACCTCCCTCCAGAAAGGCTGGAGCAAGGTACACTCCCACCAAATGTGGATCATGGATCCCACCTCTTCAGTACACCTCCAACATGTATTTGGAATAGAAGGTGAGAATTTATGTAAACGAGATGGGGTTCTATACCATTTCGTGATAATTTTGTAACCATTTTCTTGGATTGCAACGTTCATCGAGCCTTTATGCGCCAGAGTAAGAATGGATTCCCAGTCATCGTCCCCAAGTGTGATTTGCATGTCCCTTTCCCAAGAAGCACGCACATTCTGCACTGCGGGGGTATTAGAGGCGTTCTGCAATAGGGCATAAATGTATGACACAAGGTGTCGTTGTGGTGTATTGCGTGAGCAAAGTGCTTCAAATGGTGTTAATTGTCTATCCCACGTGACCTTCGCATCTGTAGAGGTAAGAAAGTGAGACAGCTGTCTGAAAGACCAGAAAGGAAAAGTGTTAGTACGTGAGTCAGAGGTGAGCTCCTCATAGGATCGTCTACGGCCCTTATGAAAGAAATGACACGCCAAAACCTCCTCGTGTGGCCATTCCTTGTGGAGGAATGTGTTTGAGTCTCCTGGAGGGAACTCAGGGTTGCCTCTCAGAGAGGTTAGCGGACCCGGTTGTGAGGATAGGTTAAAGAGAGTGACTGCTTTCCTAAAGGCCGATAGGGAGGGTGCAATGAGCGGGTGTGTCTTGAGGGTCAAGGGCCAGGATCGAGGTGATAGCCAAGGTAATGTGGCAATCGGAGTTTGCGTGAGAGAGTTTTCCAACATCACCCATGCTTTGCTTATTTTGTGAAGTTTCCAGTCCACCACTCTAGATAGGTGGCAAGCCAGATAATACTTATAAAGATCCGGTAAACCAATGCCCCCTGTTGCTTTGGAACATGTCAATCGTGAGTATTTAATTCGTGGGGCGTTATTCATCCATATGAATCTAGTGCAGACTTTTTTATATGCCGCAAAGAATGAGGGGGGTAAATATATCGGAATCGTCTGTATTAAATATAGTAGGCGGGGGAGGACGACCATCTTGATGAGGGCCGAGCGCCCAAACCAAGAAACGTTGAGGTTGGCCCAATCCTTCAAATTTGCCTGGAGCTTAGAGAGGGCATGAAGGAAATTGTGGCTATAAAGATCCGTTATGTTCTTAGTGACCTGGATACCCAAATAGGTAAAAGCTGTCTTCTGCCAATGAAAGGGAAAGGATTCCTGACAATGCATGACTTCTTGATGGGTGAGGGATATATTTAAGGCATGCGATTTGGAGTAATTGATCTTTAGATTTGATAACTCGCCGAAATGGTTTATGTCTTTCAAAAGGTTGGGTAACGATATCCGAGGGGATTGTAAGGATAATAAGATATCGTCAGCATAGGCCGATACTTTAAATTCTCTATGGGCAATGGAGATTCCCTTGACATCCGTGTTGGCCCTTAGTCTGTTTAGGAGGGGCTCTAGAGTCATAACAAAGATCAGGGGAGATAACGGGCAGCCTTGACGGGTACCATTTCTTATTGAGAAGGCGTCCGACAGGAGGCCATTCGCCCTCACCCTCGCGGAGGGATCAGTATAGAGGGCAGTGATGTGAGCAAGCATACGTGGCTGGAGGCCTATACCTTTGAAAATTTCTCTTTATTCCTTATCAGGAACTCTCTAGCTTCCTGTTTCTGGGAAAATGACAGGGTGTCTGGAATCGTGACCTCAGGGATCAGAGGGGATTCAGTACCCTTAAGGGTTACCAGGAGAGAACTGGCAGTTAATGCCAGTCTATCCTTCCAGGGCTTTAACAGGTTTATGTGGTAAATCTGTTCGGGCTTCCTTTTACCTGGTTGATACACCTTGTAATTGACCTCCCCAACTCTTTCAATTACTTCAAAGGGTCCCTGCCACTTAGCCAGGAATTTGCTCTCAACAGTGGGAACTAACACGAGGACCCTGTCCCCAGGTGAGAAAACACGAAGTTGGGCCCCCCTGTTGTATATTCTCTGTTGGGCTGCTTGGGCCTGCAGTAAATGTTCTTTTACTACCGGCATGATTGCTGCAATCCTATCCTGCATTTGAGCGATATGCTCAATAACATTTTTGTGAGGTGTCTGCTCCCCCTCCCAAGTTTCCTTGGCTATGTCTAAGAGTCCCCGAGGGTGTCTCCCATAAAGCAGCTCAAATGGAGAGTACTCCGTAGAGGACTGGGGAACTTCCCTGATGGCGAACATCAAGTACGGTATCAGGAAGTCCCAGTTTTTCCCATCCTTGTCAACAACCTTTTTTAACATATTCTTTAATGTCTTATTGAAGCGTTCCACCAAGCCATCCGTTTGAGGATGGTACACTGAGGTACGCAACTGCGTCACCTTAAATAACTTGCACAGCTCCCTAGTTATTCGTGACATGAATGGGGTACCATGGTCTGTAAGGACTTCTTTCGGGACACCAACCCGACTGAACACCATAAACAGCTCTTTGGCAATGTTTTTAGCAGAAGCAGTGCGTAAGGGAACGGCCTTGGGGTAACGGGTAGCGTAATCCATGATCACGAGGATATGTTGATGACTGCGGGCAGATTTGGGGAGTGGACCCACAAGGTCCATGGCAATCCTCTCAAAGGGCACTTCAATAATGGGCAAGGGCACTAACGGACTTCGGAAGTGGAGTTGGGGGGCTGATATCTGACACATAGGACAGGATTGACAATGATTCTCGATATTTTTCCATATCCCAGGCCAGTAAAACCTGCGCAACACCCTTTCAGTTGTTTTCTCAACCCCTAAATGGCCTCCTAGCAAGTGCCCATGGGCAAGTTCCAACACCACCCGTCTGTATAGCTTAGGGACTACCAACTGTTCAACCACTTCATCATTAGTTTTACATACACGATACAGTAAATCCTCATTGCTGCAGAAATATGGAAAACAGGGCCTGTCCCCTGGTTCGACAGGTACCTCATTAATCACCATTACATTTTCCCAGGCCCTGGCAAGGGTAGGGTCTTTTCTCTGCTCCGTACCAAAATTTTCCTTGTGCACATTAAGATCTGTAAACTCTAACGTAGGCTCAGATTCAGCAGACGGCTGTCCAGCTCTACTGGTTGTGGGGACTTCTTCAGGCTCCCCCAGCTCTCCTGCCATAACTGAGAAAGGATCACCCGGAGAGCCCTGAGAGGAGTCCCCTGAACTCACAAGGTCAGTAATGGCCATGAGTTCTGGCTCTGCGACTGAGTTAGGTACTGTGACTGGGTCGGGACAATCCCACAGTTCCCAAAACTTAGGGAAGTCCCTACCAATGATAGCCTCGTGCACCAAGTGGGGCACCAGTCCGACCAAATGGGTCACCATACCTAAGCCAGTTTTAAACTGAACAGTGGCTATTGGATACTCGCGGGTATCCCCATGTACACAGTAGTGATGAGCCGAACACCCCCGGGTTCGGTTCGCACCAGACCCCGCGAACGGACCGAAAGTTCGCACGAACTTTAGAACCCTATTAAATACAATGGATGCGAACGTTCGAAATCTAAAGTGCTAATTATAACGACTATTATGCATGTTATTGTCCTAAAAAGGGTTTGGGAACCTGGGTTCTGCACCAGGGGACATGTATCAATGCAAAAAAGAAGTTTTAAAAACGGCCGTTTTTCTGGAGCAGTCATTTTAATGATGCATAAAGTGAAAAAAAAGTCAAATATTCCTTTAAATATCGTACCTGGGGGGTGTCTAAAGTATGCCTGTGAAGTGCCACGTGTTTCCCGTGTTTAGAACTGTCCCTGCACAAAATTACATTTCTAAAGGAAAAAAAGCCATTTAAAACTGCTTGCGGCTTTAATGTAATGTCTGGTCCCGGTAATATGGATGAAAATCTTTAAGAAAAATGGCATAGCTACCCCATCACACCCCCCCCCCCCTACCCCAGCCCATTACCAGCCCCTTTGGGTCTTGTATTGATATTAAGGGGAACCCCGTACACAAAATAAAAAAGGCCCTATATACTCTGAACAGCCGTATACAGGCGGTGCATACAAGACAGGGACTGTAGGTTTGTTCTTATGTAGAATCTGTTTGTAATTTTGAACAGGTACATTGTTTAAGTGTAGCTCCAGCCAAAAAATCTATTTTTAAGCTTTTTGGAAAACATAGGGAAGGGTTATCACCCCTGTAACATTTGTTTTGCTGTCTGTGCAGTGTGCACCTGTTCAGAACAGTTCACCTCACTTTCCGTCCTAATGACAAATGTTTTTTGAAAATTTGGGTTTTTTATTGAAACAAGAATTGGTGATAAAGCATCAGTGGAGAGGAGACACTTTTTTTCCCATATTAACTCTTACAGGAGAGAATTTGCCTTCCTAGGGGTAGATTTCCTCTCACTTCCTGTTGTATCCTTCCGTTTGCAAGGAGGAGTCATTTGTAAGTTGGATGTTTGAAAGTAGGGGCCTGCCGTATATACTCAGCTGAAATTTGCCCCTTACATGTTGGTGTTGCCACAACACTGTGAGCCCTCACAGTTACTCTTGGTGGGCGCATGAATGGGCCCTGCTGTGAATTATTAGATCAAGAATTGTAATTGCATGCCCCTGTTGAACAGGGGCTGAAAAATTGGGCCTTTGGTGGTGGTGGTGGTGGTGGTGGTGTTGACACAACACTGTAAGGCCTCACAGTTAGTCTTGGTGGGCGCAGGAATGGGCCCTGCTGTGAATTATTAGATCAAGAATTGTAATTACATGCCCCTGTTAAACAGGGGCCGAAAAATTGGGCCTTAGGCACTGGTGGCACAACACTGCAACCCCTCACAGATACTGTACTTGGAGCACAGCAATGAGCCCTGTTGCAAAGTATTGCATCAAAAATTGTAATTACACGCCCCTGTTAAACAGGGGCTGAAAATTTGGGCCTTAGCCACTGGTGCTGGTGCCACAACACTGCAACCACTCCCAGATACTCTAGTTGGAGTGCAGGAATGAGCCCTGCTGCAAAGCATTGCATAAAAAATTGTAATAACACACCCCTGTTAAACAGGGGCTGAAAAATTGGGCCTTAGCCACTGGTGGCGGCACCCAGAAACAAAAATGTTCTTCCAAGCTATCATCGTCAATCGGATCATTGAGGAGGAGGAGGATAGTCAGTCAACATAACAGGACAGTCTCTCAGCATCAGCATCAGTCTTGAAGGGATGTGACATTTGAAAATAAATGAGTCTGTTATATCAGCTTCAGGTGTTTGGTAGCTGGTGGTGATCCAAGACTGGTTCATCTTTATGAAGGTCAGTCGATCAACAGAGTCGGTGGACAGGCGCACCCTGTGATCCGTGACAAATCCTCCAGCAGCACTGATTGTGCGTTCTGAAAGAACGCTGGATGCAGGACAGGCCAGTAGCTCAATTGCATACTGTGCAAGCTCTGGCCAGTGATCCATCCTCAAGACCCAGTAAGCCAGAGGATTTTCGGTGGGGAAGGTGTCCAAGTCTGACCTTGCCCCTAGGTATTCCTGCACCATGTATATCAGACGCTGGCGATGGTTGCTGGAACCGATCATACCTTGGGGCTGCGGACTAAAGAATTGTCTGAACGCTTCGGTCAGACGGCCACCTTCTCCACCGCTCCTTCTTTGACTGACCGAAGCCTCAGCAACTCGTTGTCCAGGACCAGGAGTTTGTAACCTCCCAGTCTCTGGGAACGCGTTGCACAGACCTTTCTGCAAGGCCTCCCGGAGTTGTCTCATCCTCTGCTCCCTCTGCGACGGTAAGATAAGGTCCGCAACCTTACCCTTGTACCGTGGATCAAGGAGAGTGGCCAGCCAGTAATGGTCCCTCTCCTTGATCCGAAGAATACGAGGATCCTTCCGCAGACTTTGCAGGATCAGGGAGGCCATGCAGCGTAGGTTAGCTGAGGCATTCGGTCCGGAGTCCTCTGGGTCACTAAGGACGACATGATCTTCAGCCACCTCCTCCCAGCCACGTACAAGTCCACTGGTTTCTTGGGACTGTAAATCATCCCTAAAAGACTGCTGCTGATTAGGGATGAGCTTCGTGTTCGAGTCGAACATACGTTCGACTCGAACATCGGCTGTTCGATCGTTCGACGAAGATCGAACGATTTGGGCCGTTCGCGCCAAATTCGAGTGACGCGAACGGCCCACAATGCACTACGCCATCGCAGTGTCATCCAGGCGCTGTGATTGGCCAAGCATGCACTGTGACCCCGCATGCTTGGCCAATCACAGCGCCGGCAGCGAGGAGAGCAATGATTGGCCACAGGCAGGATGCCTGTGGCCAATTATTGCTGAGGGTGTTTAGTACACGCCCCACACTATAAAAGGCCGCCAGCACGGCGGCCTAGTGTAGTGTGTTCCGGAGCAGGGATAGAGCAGCATAGGCAGGGACAGTGACTTTTATTTCTTTCTTGCTTAACCTGGATTCCTTTAGTTTAGGGAAAGAGAAGGATAGGTAGGGAGAGTGTCAGTGTGTTTTGTGCTTGTGCTATATTGTGCTTAAAAAAAACATTTTTTCTAGGGACAGAAAACTGTAGGTAGGGAGAGTGTGTCAGTTTCTTTCACTGTCAAAGTCCTTGTTTCCAGGGACCTGGAAGGACAGTGAGTGAATTCTCCTTGTGCTAAATTGTGCTTAAAAAAAACATTTTTTCTAGGGACAGAAAACTGTAGGTAGGGAGAGTGTGTCAGTTTCTTTCACTGTCAAAGTCCTTGTTTCCAGGGACCTGGAAGGACAGTGAGTGAATTCTCCTTGTGCTAAATTGTGCTTAAAAAAAACATTTTTTCTAGGGACAGAAAACTGTAGGTAGGGAGAGTGTGTCAGTTTCTTTCACTGTCAAAGTCCTTGTTTCCAGGGACCTGGAAGGACAGTGAGTGAATTCTCCTTGTGCTAAATTGTGCTTAAAAAAAACATTTTTTCTAGGGACAGAAAACTGTAGGTAGGGAGAGTGTGTCAGTTTCTTTCACTGTCAAAGTCCTTGTTTCCAGGGACCTGGAAGGACAGTGAGTGAATTCTCCTTGTGCTAAATTGTGCTTAAAAAAAACATTTTTTCTAGGGACAG
Source organism: Rana muscosa (assembly GCA_029206835.1). NCBI lineage: Eukaryota > Metazoa > Chordata > Amphibia > Anura > Ranidae > Rana > Rana muscosa. Next base: position 153,908,095 of record CM055120.1, read on the forward strand.
AAAACTGTAGGTAGGGAGAGTGTGTCAGTTTCTTTCACTGTCAAAGTCCTTGTTTCCAGGGACCTGGAAGGACAGTGAGTGAATTCTCCTTGTGCTAAATTGTGCTTAAAAAAAACATTTTTTCTAGGGACAGAAAACTGTAGGTAGGGAGAGTGTGTCAGTTTCTTTCACTGTCAAAGTCCTTGTTTCCAGGGACCTGGAAGGACAGTGAGTGAATTCTCCTTGTGCTAAATTGTGCTTAAAAAAAACATTTTTTCTAGGGACAGAAAACTGTAGGTAGGGAGAGTGTGTCAGTTTCTTTCACTGTCAAAGTCCTTGTTTCCAGGGACCTGGAAGGACAGTGAGTGAATTCTCCTTGTGCTAAATTGTGCTTAAAAAAAACATTTTTTCTAGGGACAGAAAACTGTAGGTAGGGAGAGTGTGTCAGTTTCTTTCACTGTCAAAGTCCTTGTTTCCAGGGACCTGGAAGGACAGTGAGTGAATTCTCCTTGTGCTAAATTGTGCTTAAAAAAAACATTTTTTCTAGGGACAGAAAACTGTAGGTAGGGAGAGTGTGTCAGTTTCTTTCACTGTCAAAGTCCTTGTTTCCAGGGACCTGGAAGGACAGTGAGTGAATTCTCCTTGTGCTAAATTGTGCTTAAAAAAAACATTTTTTCTAGGGACAGAAAACTGTAGGTAGGGAGAGTGTGTCAGTTTCTTTCACTGTCAAAGTCCTTGTTTCCAGGGACCTGGAAGGACAGTGAGTGAATTCTCCTTGTGCTAAATTGTGCTTAAAAAAAACATTTTTTCTAGGGACAGAAAACTGTAGGTAGGGAGAGTGTGTCAGTTTCTTTCACTGTCAAAGTCCTTGTTTCCAGGGACCTGGAAGGACAGTGAGTGAATTCTCCTTGTGCTAAATTGTGCTTAAAAAAAACATTTTTTCTAGGGACAGAAAACTGTAGGTAGGGAGAGTGTGTCAGTTTCTTTCACTGTCAAAGTCCTTGTTTCCAGGGACCTGGAAGGACAGTGAGTGAATTCTCCTTGTGCTAAATTGTGCTTAAAAAAAACATTTTTTCTAGGGACAGAAAACTGTAGGTAGGGAGAGTGTGTCAGTTTCTTTCACTGTCAAAGTCCTTGTTTCCAGGGACCTGGAAGGACAGTGAGTGAATTCTCCTTGTGCTAAATTGTGCTTAAAAAAAACTTTTTTCCTAGGGACAGAAAACTGTAGGTAGGGAGAGTGTGTCAGTTTCTTTCACTGTCAAAGTCCTTGTTTCCAGGGACCTGGAAGGACAGTGAGTGAATTCTCCTTGTGCTAAATTGTGCTTAAAAAAAACATTTTTTCTAGGGACAGAAAACTGTAGGTAGGGAGAGTGTGTCAGTTTCTTTCACTGTCAAAGTCCTTGTTTCCAGGGACCTGGAAGGACAGTGAGTGAATTCTCCTTGTGCTAAATTGTGCTTAAAAAAAACATTTTTTCTAGGGACAGAAAACTGTAGGTAGGGAGAGTGTGTCAGTTTCTTTCACTGTCAAAGTCCTTGTTTCCAGGGACCTGGAAGGACAGTGAGTGAATTCTCCTTGTGCTAAATTGTGCTTAAAAAAAACATTTTTTCTAGGGACAGAAAACTGTAGGTAGGGAGAGTGTGTCAGTTTCTTTCACTGTCAAAGTCCTTGTTTCCAGGGACCTGGAAGGACAGTGAGTGAATTCTCCTTGTGCTAAATTGTGCTTAAAAAAAACATTTTTTCTAGGGACAGAAAACTGTAGGTAGGGAGAGTGTGTCAGTTTCTTTCACTGTCAAAGTCCTTGTTTCCAGGGACCTGGAAGGACAGTGAGTGAATTCTCCTTGTGCTAAATTGTGCTTAAAAAAAACATTTTTTCTAGGGACAGAAAACTGTAGGTAGGGAGAGTGTGTCAGTTTCTTTCACTGTCAAAGTCCTTGTTTCCAGGGACCTGGAAGGACAGTGAGTGAATTCTCCTTGTGCTAAATTGTGCTTAAAAAAAACATTTTTTCTAGGGACAGAAAACTGTAGGTAGGGAGAGTGTGTCAGTTTCTTTCACTGTCAAAGTCCTTGTTTCCAGGGACCTGGAAGGACAGTGAGTGAATTCTCCTTGTGCTAAATTGTGCTTAAAAAAAACATTTTTTCTAGGGACAGAAAACTGTAGGTAGGGAGAGTGTGTCAGTTTCTTTCACTGTCAAAGTCCTTGTTTCCAGGGACCTGGAAGGACAGTGAGTGAATTCTCCTTGTGCTAAATTGTGCTTAAAAAAAACATTTTTTCTAGGGACAGAAAACTGTAGGTAGGGAGAGTGTGTCAGTTTCTTTCACTGTCTAAGTCCTTGTTTCCAGGGACCTGGAAGGACAGTGAGTGAATTCTCCTTGTGCTAAATTGTGCTTAAAAAAAAAAAATTTCTAGGGACAGAAAACTGTAGGTAGGGAGAGTGTGTCAGTTTCTTTCACTGTCAAAGTCCTTGTTTCCAGGGACCTGGAAGGACAGTGAGTGAATTCTCCTTGTGCTAAATTGTGCTTAAAAAAAACATTTTTTCTAGGGACAGAAAACTGTAGGTAGGGAGAGTGTGTCAGTTTCTTTCACTGTCAAAGTCCTTGTTTCCAGGGACCTGGAAGGACAGTGAGTGAATTCTCCTTGTGCTAAATTGTGCTTAAAAAAAACATTTTTTCTAGGGACAGAAAACTGTAGGTAGGGAGAGTGTGTCAGTTTCTTTCACTGTCAAAGTCCTTGTTTCAAGGGACAGAGAAGGACACCTGAAGGTAGCCCTTATTGCTTTTTTCCCCATCTCCCTGCAGGCCATCTATTAGAATGTCTGGAAGGCAAACAAGGAGAGGCAGACAGTCAGGAGGCAATAAAAGAGGGCAAGCAGGCTCTGTGTCTGGGGGCAACAGTGCTGGTCGTGGACGCGGTGCATTGTCATCAGCACATGGCCATGGGACACGCTTGTCCTTCTTTTCGGCAGCTGGACATGTTGAGCCACATCATGCCGAAGACTTGGTAGAGTGGATGACCAAGCCCTCCTCCTCCTCCTCATCCTCTCTCACCCAGGCTCAGGGTACTGGAAAAGCAGCTGCCAAAGCGTCCTCTTCCCTGGTATCAATGTCAGACTCATCATCAGTCACTCCTTCCCTAGACCCACCATGTCCTCCTCCTGAGGAGTAGGGATGAGCTTCGTGTTCGAGTCGAACATACGTTCGACTCGAACATTGGCTGTTCGATCGTTCGACGAAGATCGAACGATTTGGGCCGTTCGCGCCAAATTCGAGTGACGCGAACGGCCCACAATGCACTACGCCATCGCAGTGTCATCCAGGCGCTGTGATTGGCCAAGCATGCACTGTGACCCCGCATGCTTGGCCAATCACAGCGCCGGCAGCGAGGAGAGCAATGATTGGCCACAGGCAGGATGCCTGTGGCCAATTATTGCTGAGGGTGTTTAGTACACGCCCCACACTATAAAAGGCCGCCAGCACGGCGGCCTAGTGTAGTGTGTTCCGGAGCAGGGATAGAGTAGCATAGGCAGGGACAGTGACTGTTATTTCTTTCTTGCTTAACCTGGATTCCTTTAGTTTAGGGAAAGAGAAGGATAGGTAGGGAGAGTGTCAGTGTGTTTTGTGCTTCTGCTATAGTGTGCTTAAAAAAAAACATTTATTCTAGGGACAGAAAACTCTAGGTAGGGACAGTGTCAGTTTCTTTCACTCTGCAAGTCCTTGTTTCCAGGGACCTGGAAGGACAGTGAGTGAATTGTCCTTTTGCTATATTGTGATTAAAAAAAACATTTATTCTAGGGACAGAAAACTCTAGGTAGGGACAGTGTCAGTTTCTTTCACTCTGCAAGTCCTTGTTTCCAGGGACCTGGAAGGACAGTGAGTGAATTGTCCTTTTGCTATATTGTGATTAAAAAAAACATTTATTCTAGGGACAGAAAACTCTAGGTAGGGACAGTGTCAGTTTCTTTCACTCTGCAAGTCCTTGTTTCCAGGGACCTGGAAGGACAGTGAGTGAATTGTCCTTTTGCTATATTGTGATTAAAAAAAACATTTATTCTAGGGACAGAAAACTCTAGGTAGGGACAGTGTCAGTTTCTTTCACTCTGCAAGTCCTTGTTTCCAGGGACCTGGAAGGACAGTGAGTGAATTGTCCTTTTGCTATATTGTGATTAAAAAAAACATTTTTTTCTAGGGACAGAAAACTGTAGGTAGGGAGAGTATTTTTTTTCTTTCACTCTGCAAGTCCTTGTTTCCAGGGACCTGTAAGGACAGTGAGTTAATTGTCCTTGTGCTATATTGTGCTGAAAAAAACATTTATTCCAGGGACAGAAAACTCTAGGTAGGGACAGTGTCAGTTTCTTTCACTCTGCAAGTCCTTGTTTCCAGGGACCTGGAAGGACAGTGAGTGAATTGTCCTTTTGCTATATTGTGATAAAAAAAAACATTTTTTTCTAGGGACAGAAAACTGTAGGTAGGGAGAGTGTTTTTTTTCTTTCACTCTGCAAGTCCTTGTTTCCAGGGACCTGTAAGGACAGTGAGTTAATTTTCCTTGTGCTATATTGTGATTAAAAAAAACATTTATTCTAGGGACAGAAAACTCTAGGTAGGGACAGTGTCAGTTTCTTTCACTCTGCAAGTCCTTGTTTCCAGGGACCTGGAAGGACAGTGAGTGAATTGTCCTTTTGCTATATTGTGATTAAAAAAAACATTTATTCTAGGGACAGAAAACTCTAGGTAGGGACAGTGTCAGTTTCTTTCACTCTGCAAGTCCTTGTTTCCAGGGACCTGGAAGGACAGTGAGTGAATTGTCCTTTTGCTATATTGTGATTAAAAAAAACATTTTTTTCTAGGGACAGAAAACTGTAGGTAGGGAGAGTATTTTTTTTCTTTCACTCTGCAAGTCCTTGTTTCCAGGGACCTGTAAGGACAGTGAGTTAATTGTCCTTGTGCTATATTGTGCTGAAAAAAACATTTATTCCAGGGACAGAAAACTCTAGGTAGGGACAGTGTCAGTTTCTTTCACTCTGCAAGTCCTTGTTTCCAGGGACCTGGAAGGACAGTGAGTGAATTGTCCTTTTGCTATATTGTGATTAAAAAAAACATTTTTTTCTAGGGACAGAAAACTGTAGGTAGGGAGAGTATTTTTTTTCTTTCACTCTGCAAGTCCTTGTTTCCAGGGACCTGTAAGGACAGTGAGTTAATTTTCCTTGTGCTATATTGTGATTAAAAAAAACATTTATTCTAGGGACAGAAAACTCTAGGTAGGGACAGTGTCAGTTTCTTTCACTCTGCAAGTCCTTGTTTCCAGGGACCTGGAAGGACAGTGAGTGAATTGTCCTTTTGCTATATTGTGATTAAAAAAAACATTTTTTTCTAGGGACAGAAAACTGTAGGTAGGGAGAGTATTTTTTTTCTTTCACTCTGCAAGTCCTTGTTTCCAGGGACCTGTAAGGACAGTGAGTTAATTGTCCTTGTGCTATATTGTGCTGAAAAAAACATTTATTCCAGGGACAGAAAACTCTAGGTAGGGACAGTGTCAGTTTCTTTCACTCTGCAAGTCCTTGTTTCCAGGGACCTGGAAGGACAGTGAGTGAATTGTCCTTTTGCTATATTGTGATAAAAAAAAACATTTTTTTCTAGGGACAGAAAACTGTAGGTAGGGAGAGTGTTTTTTTTCTTTCACTCTGCAAGTCCTTGTTTCCAGGGACCTGTAAGGACAGTGAGTTAATTTTCCTTGTGCTATATTGTGATTAAAAAAAACATTTATTCTAGGGACAGAAAACTCTAGGTAGGGACAGTGTCAGTTTCTTTCACTCTGCAAGTCCTTGTTTCCAGGGACCTGGAAGGACAGTGAGTGAATTGTCCTTTTGCTATATTGTGATTAAAAAAAACATTTTTTTCTAGGGACAGAAAACTGTAGGTAGGGAGAGTGTTTTTTTTCTTTCACTCTGCAAGTCCTTGTTTCCAGGGACCTGTAAGGACAGTGAGTTAATTTTCCTTGTGCTATATTGTGATTAAAAAAAACATTTATTCTAGGGACAGAAAACTCTAGGTAGGGACAGTGTCAGTTTCTTTCACTCTGCAAGTCCTTGTTTCCAGGGACCTGGAAGGACAGTGAGTGAATTGTCCTTTTGCTATATTGTGATTAAAAAAAACATTTATTCTAGGGACAGAAAACTCTAGGTAGGGACAGTGTCAGTTTCTTTCACTCTGCAAGTCCTTGTTTCCAGGGACCTGGAAGGACAGTGAGTGAATTGTCCTTTTGCTATATTGTGATTAAAAAAAAACATTTTTTTCTAGGGACAGAAAACTGTAGGTAGGGAGAGTATTTTTTTTCTTTCACTCTGCAAGTCCTTGTTTCCAGGGACCTGTAAGGACAGTGAGTTAATTGTCCTTGTGCTATATTGTGCTGAAAAAAACATTTATTCCAGGGACAGAAAACTCTAGGTAGGGACAGTGTCAGTTTCTTTCACTCTGCAAGTCCTTGTTTCCAGGGACCTGGAAGGACAGTGAGTGAATTGTCCTTTTGCTATATTGTGATAAAAAAAAACATTTTTTTCTAGGGACAGAAAACTGTAGGTAGGGAGAGTGTTTTTTTTCTTTCACTCTGCAAGTCCTTGTTTCCAGGGACCTGTAAGGACAGTGAGTTAATTTTCCTTGTGCTATATTGTGATTAAAAAAAACATTTATTCTAGGGACAGAAAACTCTAGGTAGGGACAGTGTCAGTTTCTTTCACTCTGCAAGTCCTTGTTTCCAGGGACCTGGAAGGACAGTGAGTGAATTGTCCTTTTGCTATATTGTGATTAAAAAAAACATTTTTTTCTAGGGACAGAAAACTGTAGGTAGGGAGAGTGTTTTTTTTCTTTCACTCTGCAAGTCCTTGTTTCCAGGGACCTGTAAGGACAGTGAGTTAATTTTCCTTGTGCTATATTGTGATTAAAAAAAACATTTATTCTAGGGACAGAAAACTCTAGGTAGGGACAGTGTCAGTTTCTTTCACTCTGCAAGTCCTTGTTTCCAGGGACCTGGAAGGACAGTGAGTGAATTGTCCTTTTGCTATATTGTGATTAAAAAAAACATTTATTCTAGGGACAGAAAACTCTAGGTAGGGACAGTGTCAGTTTCTTTCACTCTGCAAGTCCTTGTTTCCAGGGACCTGGAAGGACAGTGAGTGAATTGTCCTTTTGCTATATTGTGATTAAAAAAAACATTTTTTTCTAGGGACAGAAAACTGTAGGTAGGGAGAGTATTTTTTTTCTTTCACTCTGCAAGTCCTTGTTTCCAGGGACCTGTAAGGACAGTGAGTTAATTGTCCTTGTGCTATATTGTGCTGAAAAAAACATTTATTCCAGGGACAGAAAACTCTAGGTAGGGACAGTGTCAGTTTCTTTCACTCTGCAAGTCCTTGTTTCCAGGGACCTGGAAGGACAGTGAGTGAATTGTCCTTTTGCTATATTGTGATTAAAAAAAACATTTTTTTCTAGGGACAGAAAACTGTAGGTAGGGAGAGTGTTTTTTTTCTTTCACTCTGCAAGTCCTTGTTTCCAGGGACCTGTAAGGACAGTGAGTTAATTTTCCTTGTGCTATATTGTGATTAAAAAAAACATTTTTTCTAGGGACAGAAAACTGTAGGTAGGGAGAGTGTTTTTTTTCTTTCACTCTGCAAGTCCTTGTTTCCAGGGACAGAGAAGGACACCTGAAGGTAGCCCTTATTGCTTTTTTCCCATCTCCCTGCAGGCCATCTATTAGAATGTCTGGAAGGCAAACAAGGAGAGGCAGACAGTCAGGAGGCAATAAAAGAGGGCAAGCAGGCTCTGTGTCTGGGGGCAACAGTGCTGGTCGTGGACGCGGTGCATTGTCATCAGCACATGGCCATGGGACACGCTTGTCCTTCTTTTCGGCAGCTGGACATGTTGAGCCACATCATGCCGAAGACTTGGTAGAGTGGATGACCAAGCCCTCCTCCTCCTCCTCATCCTCTCTCACCCAGGCTCAGGGTACTGGAAAAGCAGCTGCCAAAGCGTCGTCTTCCCTGGTATCAATGTCAGACAAATCATCAGTCACTCCTTCCCTAGACCCACCATGTCCTCCTCCTGAGGAGTCCCCCGAACTGTTTCAGCACAGTGTTGGGTACATGCTCCAGGAGGATGCCCAGCGTTTCGAAGGGTCTGATGATGAAACCCAGCTAGAGGAAGGCAGTAGCGTGAGAGCAGACAGAGGGGATGCTCAAGAAGGACACCAATCTGGCAGTCATGTTCCAGCAGCTGCAGCATACTGCCAGATTGGCTCCAGTGATGAGGAGGGAGGGGATGATGAGGTCAATGACTCCACGTGGGTGCCTAATAGGAGAGAGGAGGAGGAGGAGGATGAGGAGGAGGCACATCTCCAACGAGGCAGGATGCCCTTTGGTGGCCAGCGTAAGGGCAGTACACCGACGGAATCACACCGCAGAGCTCCGCCTGTGCAGGGCGCTGCCTCTGCCCGTCATTCAAAAAGTTCTTTGGTGTGGGCCTTTTTTGAGGCTAGTGCATCAGATCGCACAGCTGCTGTTTGCAACATATGTCTCAAGCGTATATCGCGTGGCCAAAACATCAGCCGCTTGGGTACCACATGCCTGACCAGACATATGTTGACCTGCCATGCAGCTCGTTGGCAAGCCTACCTCAAAGACCCACACCAAAGAACAAAGCGGACCTCTCCTTGCACCGCATCAGCTGGGATCTCCAACCCCACTATAACTTCAGTCCTCTCTGAAACATGCACTGAGAGGAATGAAGGTGTAGAATTAGGTGTGTCACAGCCAAGTACTTGCGCCCACTCTGCTAGCAGTACACCGACGTCCGATTCTAGCAGGCAAATTTCCCTGCCCCAGCTGCTGGACCGTCGAAAGAAGTTCACTCCCAGCCATCCACATGCCCAGCGGTTGAATGCTAGCTTGGCTAAATTGCTAGCGCTTCAACTGCTGCCTTTTCAGTTGGTAGACTCGGCCCCCTTCCGTGAGTTTGTGCAATGTGCGGTTCCTCAGTGGCAGGTTCCCAAACGCCACTTTTTCTCACGGAAGGCTATTCCGGCTCTCTACCGGCATGTGGAAGGCAATGTCTTGGCCTCGCTGGACAGGGCGGTCAGCGGTAAGGTGCATATTACCGCTGACTCATGGTCCAGCAGGCATGGACAGGGACGTTACCTTTCTTTCACGGCCCATTGGGTCACTCTTTTGGCAGCTGGGAAGGATTCAGGACAAGGTGCAGTAGTGTTGGAGGTTGTCCCACCGCCACGCCTCCAAAATGCTACTACTGGTTGTGACACACCTCTCTCCTCCACCCCCTCCTCTTCTTCTTCCTCCATGGCCTCTTCCTGTGGTTTGTCCTATGAACCAGCGGTGCTCCGTAGCCGTTCACGGGGCTACGCAAGTACGCAGGCAAAAAGATGCCATGCCGTGCTTGCGCTGGTGTGTTTGGGGGACAGAAGCCACACTGGGGCAGAGGTCCTGTCTGCTCTGCAGGGCCAGGCCGAGAGGTGGTTGACGCCACGCCAGCTTAAGCCAGGAATGGTGGTTTGCGACAATGGCACCAACCTCCTCTCCGCCCTCCGACAGGGACAACTGACCCATGTGCCCTGTGTGGCTCACGTCCTTAACCTGGTGGTGCAGCGCTTCTTGGGCAGGTACCCGGGCTTACAGGATGTCCTGAGGCAGGCCAGGAAAGTCTGTGTGCATTTCCGCAGATCTTATAATGCCAGTGCTCGCCTGGCTGAGCTGCAAAAGGAGTTGAACCTGCCCAAGAACCGCCTTATATGTGACATGCCCACCAGGTGGAACTCAACGTTGGCCATGCTGCAGCGGCTGCACACGCAGCAGAGGGCCATCAATGAGTACCTGTGCGACTACGGCACCAGGACAGGGTCAGGGGAGCTTGGTTTTTTTTCTCCACGCCAGTGGGGCATGATCAGGGATGCATGCACTGTCCTGGCACCATTTGAGGAGGCCACGAGGATGGTGAGCAGTGACAGTGCATGCATCAGTGACACTGTACCTCTTGTCCACCTGTTGGAGCACACGCTGCGTGGAATAATGGACAGGGCACTTGAGGCAGAACAGAGGCAGGAAGAGGAGGACTTCCTTGCCTCTCAAGGCCCCCTTTACCCAGACAGTGTTCCTTCTGTCCCACCCATCGCACAGGAAGAGGAGGAGGAGGAGGAGGAGGAGGAGGATTGTGTCAGCATGGAGGTGGAGGCTGGCACTCAGCATCATCAGCAGCAGTCTTTTAGGGATGATTTACAGTCCCAAGAAACCAGTGGACTTGTACGTGGCTGGGAGGAGGTGGCTGCGGATCATGTCGTCCTTAGTGACCCAGAGGACTCCGGAGCGAATGCCTCAGCAAACCTACGCTGCATGGCCTCCCTGATCCTGCAAAGTCTGCGGAAGGATCCTCGTATTCTTCGGATCAAGGAGAGGGACCATTACTGGCTGGCCACTCTCCTTGATCCACGGTACAAGGGTAAGGTTGCGGACCTTATGTTACCGTCGCAGAGGGAGCAGAGGATGAGACAACTCCGGGAGGCCTTGCAGAAAGGTCTGTGCAACGCGTTCCCAGAGACTGGGAGGTTGCAAACTCCTGGTCCTGGACAACGAGTTGCTGAGGCTTCGGCCAGTCAAAGAAGGAGCGGTGGGGAAGGTGGCCGTCTGACCGATGCGTTCAGACAATTCTTTAGTCCGCAGCCCCAAAGTATGATTGGTTCCAGCAACCATCGCCAGCGTCTGATAAACATGGTGCAGGAATATCTAGGGGCAAGGTCAGACTTGGACACCTTCCCCACCGAAAATCCTCTGGCTTACTGGGTCTTGAGGATGGATCACTGGCCAGAGCTTGCACAGTATGCAATTGAGCTACTGGCCTGTCCTGCATCCAGCGTTCTTTCGGAACGCACATTCAGTGCTGCTGGAGGATTTGTCACGGATCACAGGGTGCGCCTGTCCACCGACTCGGTTGATCGACTGACTTTCATCAAGATGAACCAGTCTTGGATCACCACCAGCTACCACACACCTGATGCTGATATAACAGACTAATTGATTTTAAAATGTCACATCCCTTCAAGACTGATGCTGATGCTGAGTGCCTGTGCTGTTATGTTGACTGCCTATCCTCCTCCTCCGAGTCCTCAATGATACGATTGATGATGATAGCTTGGAAGATCATTTTTGTTTATGGGTGCCGCCACCAGTGCCTAACGCCCAATTTTTCAGCCCCTGTTTAACAGGGGCGTGTAATTACAATTTTTGAAGCAATACTTTGCAACAGGGCTCATTGCTGTGCTCCAAGTACAGTATCTGTGAGGAGTTGCAGTGTTGTGCCACCAGTGCCTAAGGCCCAATTTTTCAGCCCCTGTTTAACAGGGGCGTGTCATTACAATTTTTGAAGCAATACTTTGCAACAGGGCTCATTGCTGTGCTCCAAGTACAGTATCTGTGAGGGGTTGCAGTGTTGTGCCACCAGTGCCTAAGGCCCAATTTTTCAGCCCCTGTTCAACAGGGGCATGTAATTACAATTCTTGATCTAATAATTCACAGCAGGGCCCATTGCTGCACCCACCAAGAGTAACTGTCAGGGCTTACAGTGTTGTGGCACCAGCACCACCATCAAAGGCCCAATTTTTACTACCACTGTTCAACAATTATATGTAATTAAAATTCCTGATATAATAGTTGACAGCAGGGCGTTCCAGCACCAACCAAGAGTAACTGTGAGTGCTTACAGTGTTGTGCCAACACCAACAACTAAGGGGCCTATTTCTGCAGAGTATATACGGCAGGTCCCTACTTTCAAACATCCAACTTACAAACGACTCCTACTTGCAAACGCAAGAAGACAACAGGAAGTGAGAGGAAATCTACCACTAGGAAGGAAAATTCTCTCCTGTAAGAATAAATATGGGAGAAAGGTGTCTCCTCTGTACTGATGCTTTATCAGCAATCCTTGTTTCAAGAAAAACACCACATTTCAAAAACAGTTGTCATTGGGACGGAAAGTGAGGTGAAATGTTCTGAACAGGGGCACAGACAGCAAAACAAATGTTACAGGGGTGATAACCCTTACCTATGTTTTCCAAAAAGTTTAAAAATAGATTTTTGGGCTGGAGCTACACTTCAACAATGTACCTGTTCAAAATTACAAACAGATTCTACATAAGAACAAACCTACAGTCCCTGTCTTGTATGCACCGCCTGTATACGGCTGTTCAGAGTATATAGGGCCTTTTTTATTTTATGTGCGGGGTTCCCCTTAATATCCATACAAGACCCAAAGGGGCTGGTAATGGGCTGGGGTAGGGGGGGGGGGGTCATGGGGTAGCTATGCCATTTTTCTTAAAGAATTTCATCCATATTACCGGGACCAGACATTACATTAAAGCCGCAAGCAGTTTTAAATGGCTTTTTTTTCCTTTAGAAGTGTCATTTTGTGCAGGGACAGTTCTAAACACGGGAAACACGTGGCACTTCACAGGCATACTTTAGACACCCCCCAGGTACGATATTTAAAGGAATATTTGACTTTTTTTTTTTCACTTTATGCATCATTAAAATGACTGCTCCCGAAAAACGACCGTTTTTAAAACTTCTTTTTGCATTGATACATGTCCCCTGGTGCAGAACCCGGGTTCCCAAACCCTTTTTAGGACAATAACATGCATAATAGTTGTTATAATTAGCACTTTAGAATTCGAACGTTCGCATCCATTGTATTTAATAGGGTTCTAATGTTCGTTCGAACTTCCGGTCCGTTCGCGGGTTCTGGTGCGAACCGAACCCGGGGGTGTTCGGCTCATCACTACTGAGGAGTCCCCCGAACTGTTTCAGCACAGTGTTGGGTACATGCTCCAGGAGGATGCCCAGCGTTTCGAAGGGTCTGATGATGAAACCCAGCTAGAGGAAGGCAGTAGCGTGAGAGCAGATAGAGGGGATGCTCAAGAAGGACACCAATCTGGCAGTCATGTTCCAGCAGCTGCAGCATACTGCCAGATTGGCTCCAGTGATGAGGAGGGAGGTGATGATGAGGTCACTGACTCCACGTGGGTGCCTAATAGGAGAGAGGAGGAGGAGGAGGATGAGGAGGAGGCACATCTCCAACGAGGCAGGATGCCCTTTGGTGGCCAGTGTAAGGGCAGTACACCGACGGAATCACACCGCAGAGCTCCGCCTGTGCAGGGCGCTGCCTCTGCCCGTCATTCAAAAAGTTCTTTGGTGTGGGCCTTTTTTGAGGCTAGTGCATCAGATCGCACAGCTGCTGTTTGCAACATATGTCTCAAGCGTATATCGCGTGGCCAAAACATCAGCCGCTTGGGTACCACATGCCTGACCAGACATATGTTGACCTGCCATGCAGCTCGTTGGCAAGCCTACCTGAAAGACCCACACCAAAGAACAAAGCGGACCTCTCCTTGCACCGCATCAGCTGGGATCTCCAACCCCACTATAACTTCAGTCCTCTCTGAAACATGCACTGAGAGGAATGAAGGTGTAGAATTAGGTGTGTCACAGCCAAGTACTTGCGGCCACTCTGCTAGCAGTACACCGACGTCCGATTCTAGCAGGCAAATTTCCCTGCCCCAGCTGCTGGACCGTCGAAAGAAGTTCACTCCCAGCCATCCACATGCCCAGCGGTTGAATGCTAGCTTGGCTAAATTGCTAGCGCTTCAACTGCTGCCTTTTCAGTTGGTAGACTCGGCCCCCTTCCGTGAGTTTGTGCAATGTGCGGTTCCTCAGTGGCAGGTTCCCAAACGCCACTTTTTCTCACGGAAGGCTATTCCGGCTCTCTACCGGCATGTGGAAGGCAATGTCTTGGCCTCGCTGGACAGGGCGGTCAGCGGTAAGGTGCATATTACCGCTGACTCATGGTCCAGCAGGCATGGACAGGGACGTTACCTTTCTTTCACGGCCCATTGGGTCACTCTTTTGGCAGCTGGGAAGGATGCAGGACAAGGTGCAGTAGTGTTGGAGGTTGTCCCACCGCCACGCCTCCAAAATGCTACTACTGGTTGTGACACACCTCTCTCCTCCACCCCCTCCTCTTCTTCTTCCTCCATGGCCTCTTCCTGTGGTTTGTCCTATGAACCAGCGGTGCTCCGTAGCCGTTCACGGGGCTACGCAAGTACGCAGGCAAAAAGATGCCATGCCGTGCTTGCGCTGGTGTGTTTGGGGGACAGAAGCCACACTGGGGCAGAGGTCCTGTCTGCTCTGCAGGGCCAGGCCGAGAGGTGGTTGACGCCACGCCAGCTTAAGCCAGGAATGGTGGTTTGCGACAATGGCACCAACCTCCTCTCCACCCTCCGACAGGGACAACTGACCCATGTGCCCTGTGTGGCTCACGTCCTTAACCTGGTGGTGCAGCGGTTCTTGGGCAGGTACCCGGGCTTACAGGATGTCCTGAGGCAGGCCAGGAAAGTCTGTGTGCATTTCCGCAGATCTTATAATGCCAGTGCTCGCCTGGCTGAGCTGCAAAAGGAGTTGAACCTGCCCAAGAACCGCCTTTTATGTGACATGCCCACCAGGTGGAACTCAACGTTGGCCATGCTGCAGCGGCTGCACACGCAGCAGAGGGCCATCAATGAGTACCTGTGCGACTACGGCACCAGGACAGGGTCAGGGGAGCTTGTTTTTTTTTCTCCACGCCAGTGGGGCATGATCAGGGATGCATGCACTGTCCTGGCACCATTTGAGGAGGCCACGAGGATGGTGAGCAGTGACAGTGCATGCATCAGTGACACTGTACCTCTTGTCCACCTGTTGGAGCACACGCTGCGTGGAATAATGGACAGGGCACTTGAGGCAGAACAGAGGCAGGAAGAGGAGGACTTCCTTGCCTCTCAAGGCCCCCTTTACCCAGACAGTGTTCCTTCTGTCCCACCCATCGCACAGGAAGAGGAGGAGGAGGAGGAGGAGGAGGAGGATTGTGTCAGCATGGAGGTGGAGGCTGGCACTCAGCATCATCAGCAGCAGTCTTTTAGGGATGATTTACAGTCCCAAGAAACCAGTGGACTTGTACGTGGCTGGGAGGAGGTGGCTGCGGATCATGTCGTCCTTAGTGACCCAGAGGACTCCGGACCAAATGCCTCAGCAAACCTACGCTGCATGGCCTCCCTGATCCTGCAAAGTCTGCGGAAGGATCCTCGTATTCTTCGGATCAAGGAGAGGGACCATTACTGGCTGGCCACTCTCCTTGATCCACGGTACAAGGGTAAGGTTGCGGACCTTATGTTACCGTCGCAGAGGGAGCAGAGGATGAGACAACTCCGGGAGGCCTTGCAGAAAGGTCTGTGCAACGCGTTCCCAGAGACTGGGAGGTTACAAACTCCTGGTCCTGGACAACGAGTTGCTGAGGCTTCGGCCAGTCAAAGAAGGAGCGGTGGGGAAGGTGGCCGTCTGACCGATGCGTTCAGACAATTCTTTAGTCCGCAGCCCCAAAGTATGATCGGTTCCAGCAACCATCGCCAGCGTCTGATAAACATGGTGCAGGAATATCTAGGGGCAAGGTCAGACTTGGACACCTTCCCCACCGAAAATCCTCTGGCTTACTGGGTCTTGAGGATGGATCACTGGCCAGAGCTTGCACAGTATGCAATTGAGCTACTGGCCTGTCCTGCATCCAGCGTTCTTTCGGAACGCACATTCAGTGCTGCTGGAGGATTTGTCACGGATCACAGGGTGCGCCTGTCCACCGACTCGGTTGATCGACTGACTTTCATCAAGATGAACCAGTCTTGGATCACCACCAGCTACCACACACCTGATGCTGATATAACAGACTAATTGATTTTAACATGTCACATCCCTTCAAGACTGATGCTGATGCTGAGTGCCTGTGCTGTTATGTTGACTGGCTATCCTCCTCCTCCGAGTCCTCAATGATACGATTGATGATGATAGCTTGGAAGATCATTTTTGTTTATGGGTGCCGCCACCAGTGGCTAAGGCCCAATTTTTCAGCCCCTGTTTTACAGGGGCGTGTAATTACAATTTTTTTTAGCAATAATTTGCCATAGGGCTCATTGCTGTGCTCCAAGTACAGTATCTGTGAGGGGTTGAAGTGTTGTGGCACCAGTGCCTAAGGCCCAATTTTTCAGCCCCTGTTTAACAGGGGCGTGTCATTACAATTTTTGAAGCAATACTTTGCAACAGGGCTCATTGCTGTGTCCTCAAGTACAGTATCTGTGAGGGGTTGTAGTGTTGTGCCACCAGTGCCTAAGGCCCAATTTTTCAGCCCCTGTTCAACAGGGGCATGCAATTACAATTCTTGATCTAATAATTCACAGCAGGGTCCATTGCTGCACCCACCAAGAGTAACTCTGAGGGCTTACAGTCTTGTGGCAACGCCACCACCACCACCACCACGAAAGGCCCAATTTTTCAGCCCCTGTTCAAAAGGGGCATGTAATTACAATTCTTGATCTAATAATTCACAGCAGGGCCCATTGCTGCACCCACCAAGAGTAACTGTCAGGGCTTACAGTGTTGTGGCACCAGCACCACCATCAAAGCCCCAATTTTTACTACCACTGTTCAACAATTATATGTAATTAAAATTCCTGATATAATAGTTGACAGCAGGGCGTTCCAGCACCAACCAAGAGTAACTGAGTGCTTACAGTGTTGTGCCAACACCAACAACTAAGGGGCCTATTTCTGCAGAGTATATACGGCAGGTCCCTACTTTCAAACATCCAACTTACAAACGACTCCTACTTGCAAACGAAAGAAGACAACAGGAAGTGAGAGGAAATCTACCCCTAGAAAGGAAAATTCTCTCCTGTAAGAATAAATATGGGAGAAAGGGGTCTCATCTGTACTGATGCTTTATCAGCAATCCTTGTTTCAAGAAAAACACCACATTTCAAAAACAGTTGTCATTGGGACGGAAAGTGAGGTGAAATGTTCTGAACAGGGGCACAGACAGCAAAACAAATGTTACAGGGGTGATAACCCTTACCTATGTTTCCCAAAAAGTTTAAAAATAGATTTTTGGGCTGGAGCTACACTTCAACAATGTACCTGTTCAAAATTACAAACAGATTCTACATAAGAACAAACCTACAGTCCCTGTCTTGTATGCACCGCCTGTATACGGCTGTTCAGAGTATATAGGGCCTTTTTTATTTTATGTGCGGGGTTCCCCTTAATATCCATACAAGACCCAAAGGGGCTGGTAATGGGCTGGGGTAGGGGGGGGGGGTCATGGGGTAGCTATGCCATTTTTCTTAAAGAATTTCATCCATATTACCGGGACCAGACATTACATTAAAGCCGCAAGCAGTTTTAAATGGCTTTTTTTTCCTTTAGAAGTGTCATTTTGTGCAGGGACAGTTCTAAACACGGGAAACACGTGGCACTTCACAGGCATACTTTAGACACCCCCCAGGTACGATATTTAAAGGAATATTTGACTTTTTTTTTTTCACTTTATGCATCATTAAAATGACTGCTCCCGAAAAACGACCGTTTTTAAAACTTCTTTTTGCATTGATACATGTCCCCTGGTGCAGAACCCGGGTTCCCAAACCCTATTTATGACAATAACATGCATAATAGTTGTTATAATTAGCACTTTAGAATTCGAACGTTCGCATCCATTGTATTTAATAGGGTTCTAATGTTCGTTCGAACTTTCGGTCCGTTCGCGGGTTCTGGTGCGAACCGAACCCGGGGGTGTTCGGCTCATCACTACTGCTGATGATGCTGAGTGCCAGGCTCCACCTCCATGCTGACACAATCCTCCTCCTCTTCTTCCTGTGCGATGGGTGGGACAGAAGGAACACTGTCTGGGTAAAGGGGGCCTTGAGAGGCAAGGAAGTCCTCCTCTTCCTGCCTCTGTTCTGCCTCAAGTGCCCTGTCCATTATTCCACGCAGCGTATGTTCCAACAGGTGGACAAGAGGTACAGTGTCACTGATGCATGCACTGTCACTGCTCACCATCCTCGTAGCCTCCTCAAATGGTGCCAGGACAGTGCATGCATCCCTGATCATGCCCCACTGGCGTAATGAAAAAAACCCGAGCTCCCCTGACCCTGTCCTGGTGCCATAGTCGCACAGGTACTCATTGATGGCCCTCTGCTGCGTGTGCAGCCGCTGCAGCATGGCCAACGTTGAGTTCCACCTGGTGGGCATGTCACATATAAGGCGGTTCTTGGGCAGGTTCAACTCCTTTTGCAGCTCAGCCAGGCGAGCACTGGCATTATAAGATCTGCGGAAATGCACACAGACTTTCCTGGCCTGCCTCAGGACATCCTGTAAGCCCGGGTACCTGCCCAAGAACCGCTGCACCACCAGGTTAAGGACATGAGCCACACAGGGCACATGGGTCAGTTGTCCCTGTCGGAGAGCGGAGAGGAGGTTGGTGCCATTGTCGCAAACTACCATTCCTGGCTTAAGCTGGCGTGGCGTCAACCACCTCTCGGCCTGGCCCTGCAGAGCAGACAGAACCTCTGCCCCAGTGTGGCTCCTGTCCCCCAAACACACCAGCGCAAGCACGGCATGGCATCTTTTTGCCTACGTACTTGCGTAGCCCCTTGAACGCCTACGGAGCACCGCTGGTTCCGAGGACAAAGCACAGGAAGAGGCCACGGAGGAAGAAGAAGAGGAGGGGGTGGAGGACAGAGGTGTGTCACAACCAGTAGTAGCATTTTGGAGGCGTGGCGGTGAAACAACCTCCAACACTACTGCACCTTGTCCCGCATCCTTCCCAGCTGCCAAAAGAGTGACCCAATGGGCCGTGAAAGAAAGGTAACGTCCCTGTCCATGCCTGCTGGACCATGAGTCAGCGGTAACATGCACCTTACCGCTGACCGCCCTGTCCAGCGAGGCCAAGACATTGCCTTCCACATGCCGGTAGAGAGCCGGAATCGCCTTCCGTGAGAAAAAGTGGTGTTTGGGAACCTGCCACTGAGGAACCGCACATTGCACAAACTCACGGAAGGGGGCTGAGTCTACCAACTGAAAAGGCAGCAGTTGAAGTGCTAGCAATTTAGCCACGCTAGCATTCAACCGCTGGGCATGTGGATGGCTGGGAGTGAACTTCTTTCGACGGTCCAGCAGCTGGGGCAGGGAAATTTGCCTGCTAGAATCGGACGTTGGTGTACTGCTAGCAGAGTGCCCGCAAGTACTTGGCTGTGACACACCTAATTCTACACCTTCATTCCTCTCAGAGCAAGTTTCAGAGAGGACTGAAGGTATAGTGGGGTTGGAGATCCCAGCTGATGCGGTGCAAGAAGAGGTCAGCTTTGTTCTTTGGTGTGGGTCTTTAAGGTAGGCTTGCCAATGAGCTGCAAGGCAGGTCAACATATGTCTGGTCAAGCATGTGGTGCCCAAGCGGGTGATGTTTTGGCCACGCGATATACGCTTGAGACATATGTTGCACTCGACTCAATAAAGGCCCACACCAAAGAACTTTTTGAATAACAGGCAGAGGCAGCACCCTGCACAGGCGGAGCTCTGCGGTGTGATTCTGTCGGTGTGCTGCCCTTACGCTGGCCCCCCGAGGGCATCCTGCCTCGTTGGAGATGTGCCTCCTCCTCATCCTCCTCCTCCTCCTCCTCCTCTCTCCTATTAGGCACCCACGTGGAGTCAGTGACCTCATCATCCCCTCCCTCCTCATCACTGGAGCCAATCTGGCAGTATGCTGCAGCTGCTGGAACATGACTGCCAGATTGGTGTCCTTCTTGAGCATCCCCTCTCTCTGCTCTCACGCTACTGCCTTCCTCTAGCTGGGTATCATCATCAGACCCTTCGAAACGCTGGGCATCCTCCTGGAGCATGTACCCAACACTGTGCTCAAACAGTTCTGGGGACTCCTCAGGAGGACATGGTTGGTCTAGGGAAGGAGTGACTGATGATGACATTGATACCAGGGAAGAGGACGCTTTGGCAGCTGCTTTGCCAGTACCCTGAGCCTGGGTGAGAGAGGATGAGGAGGATGAGGAGGGCTTGGTCATCCACTCTACCAAATCTTCAGCATGATGCGGCTCAACACGTCCAGCTGCCGAAAAGAAGGACAAGCGTGTCCCGTGGCCACGTGCTGATGGCGATGCACCGCGTCCACGACCAGCACTGTTGTCTCTAGACACAGAGCCTGTGTGCCCTCTTTTATTGGCTCCTGACTGTCTGCCTCTCCTTGTTTGCCTTCCAGACATTCTAATGGCCTGCAGGGAAATGGGAAAAGCAGCAATACAGGCTAAGTTAAGGTGTAATATGGTCAGGAGGCACACTCCACCCGCTGTAAGTGCCGCAAAATCCTGTTGGTGTAACACACTAGGAAAAAGCAGCAATACAGGCTAAGTTAAGGTGTAATATGGTCAGGAGGTACACTCCGCCCGCTGTAAGTGCCGCAAAATCCTGTTGGTGTAACACACCAGGAAAGAGCAGCAATACAGGCTAAGTTAAGGTGTAATATGGTCAGGAGGCACACTCCGCCCGCTGTAAGTGCCGCAAAATCCTGTTGGTGTAACACACCAGGAAAAAGCAGCAATACAGGCTAAGTTAAGGTGTAATATGGTCAGGAGGTACACTCCGCCCGCTGTAAGTGCCGCAAAATCCTGTTGGTGTAACACACCAGGAAAAAGCAGCAATACAGGCTAAGTTAAGGTGTAATATGGTCAGGAGGTACACTCCGCCCGCTGTAAGTGCCGCAAAATCCTGTTGGTGTAACACACCAGGAAAGAGCAGCAATACAGGCTAAGTTAAGGTGTAATATGGTCAGGAGGTACACTCCACCCGCTGTAAGTGCCGCAAAATCCTGTTGGTGTAACACACCAGGAAAAAGCAGCAATACGGGCTAACTTCAGGTGTATAATGTGCAGGAGGCTTAGCAACAATGACACTGACACTGTCCCCTGCCTATCCTTCTCTCTCCCTGCACACAAGGTTTATCAAAGTATATGACACTGACACTCTCCCTGCCTATCCTTCTCTCTCCCTGCACACAAGGTTTAGCAAAGAATATGACACTGACACTGTCCCCTGCCTATCCTTCTCTCTCCCTGCACACAAGGTTTATCAAAGTATATGACACTGACACTCTCCCTGCCTATCCTTCTCTCTCCCTACACACAACGTTTAGAAAAGAATATGACACTGACACTCTCCCTGCCTATCCTTCTCTGTCCCTACACACAAGGTTTAGCAAAGAATAGATTTGACAAGATTTGACACTGTCCCTGCCTATCCTTCACTTTCCCTGATCCGGAACACACTACACAAGGCCGCCGCGCTGGCGGCCTTTTATAGTGTGGGGCGTGTACTAAACCCCTCAGCTATAATTGCTCTCCTCGCTGCCAGCGCTGTGATTGGCCAAGCATGCAGGGTCACAGTGCATGCTTGGCCAATCACAGCGCCGGGATTACACTGCGATGGCGCAGTGTATTGTGGGCGGTTTGCGTCACTCGAATTTGGCGCAAACGGCCCAAATCGTTCGTTGTTCGCCGAACGCTGCGAACAGCCGATGTTCGAGTCGAACCTATGTTCGACTCGAACACCGAGCTCATCCCTAGTACACAGATCACAGCAACTTTTTTTTCATGAAAATTCACAGTTTCAACCATCTCAGCTGTAACCAAAGTAACTAGACTTCCCGAGTCCAGCAAGGCCGTAATAGGCTTTTTATTAACAGTCACTTGACACATGTGTTTTCCCACATTTGGCACTGCAGCGCATGAAACAGCAGCAAACATAGACTGCCTTCTACAAGATAGATCACACTGCATTGGTTCATCTGTTAATGGACAGTTTGCTGCAACATGTCCCAGTTCTTGGCAACGAAAACACCTGATGTTTCCCCAATTTGGTTTGCTGACAGGCAGTGGCTTCCCTTGTTTGGGCCGCCAAACTTCAGTCCTGGCACCAAAAATCCTCCCCCCTATTTCCTTGCCATGCTTACCACCCACTTCCCCTGGAACAGTCTTACCGGTTGCCTGGGGAGACCGTGGCTTTGGGTGGAAAGTCCTTGCGGCTGTAGGGGTGGTGACCAGGTTCTCTGCAGCAAAGTACCTCTCCACGAGCTCCACCAGGTTGTCTGCCGACTTGAGGTCTCCTTGACTCACCCACTTCTGCAGGGGAATTGGTAGTGACCTCAGGAATTGGTCCATGACCACACGCTCCACTATTTGTGGCGC
This sequence comes from Rana muscosa, assembly GCA_029206835.1. Classification (NCBI taxonomy): domain Eukaryota; kingdom Metazoa; phylum Chordata; class Amphibia; order Anura; family Ranidae; genus Rana; species Rana muscosa. Next base: position 153,930,222 of record CM055120.1, read on the forward strand.
AGACAGGGACTCCGGCTGTAACCATTTCCGTACCAGGTGGATCAGATAAAACATCTGCGATCTTGGGGGCCTCTTATCTTGGAAGAACCAGCTGTGGACCCGCTGAGCTTGAACAGCCAAGGTGACACCGAGTCGTGCCAGGATTTCCCGCTTGACCTTCTCATAATCTCCCGCTTCTGCTGACTCCAGATCATAGTAGGCCTTCTGCGCTTCTCCAGAAAGTAAGGGGGCGATCAGTCCTGCCCACTGGGTTTGGGGCCAACCTTCCCTCTCAGCGGTCCGTTCAAATGTTAGTAGGAAAGCCTCTGGATCATCATCTGCCGTCATCTTTGAAAGAAAGCGACCCACATGGATGGCTGAGGGCTTGTCTCCAATATCCTTCATTATCGTAGGTGACCCCTGTGCTAGCGTCTCCACAACCTCAGTAAGGGTTTTTCTATCCGCTTTTGCAGCAGTGGCAAGCTGTTCAAACAGCCTCTGCGATTGCTCCTGTACAGCACCAATCTGTTGGAACAGCACCTTGGTTTGCTCCTGTGCGATAGCGTTGGCTTGCTGTAATGCAGCGTTAGTTTGCTGTTGTGCAATGTTTGCTTGCTGCAATGTAGCGTTAGTTTGCAGTTGTGCAGCGTTTGCTTGCTGCAATGTAGCGTTAGTTTGCTGCTGTGCAGCGTTTGCTAACACCATTTGTTTGAGGATGTCCTCCATGTTGTCACTTTAGGTACTGGCCTTTTAAGTAGTAACTTACTACAGCTGGTCGCAGCCTCCACCATATGTAACCTGGGGGGCAGGTAGCGGGTACAAAAGCTCCCTGGGATGAGCAGGCACAGATACCAAGTCCATTGGATCAGTGAAAACACAGTGTTGTTTATTGGTGCTATATACAATGTCTAATGACAGGTGCTGTACAGTGTGCTGAAAACAAACAGAAGAAAAAATAGCTAAACAAAAGCCTAGCCGTGTCTCGGCTCTAACTATACGGTATTTACAAGCCCTTACTACTAGGCTAAACAAGCCCTAACGCTTGTCAGCTTCCACATTCACAGAGTAACAAGTTTTACCAACCTTCTTGCTCTCACAGACCAATGCTGTCTGTGTTTCCCAGGCTGAGCAAAGGCTGTCTGCTCAGATGAGCTTTTAATTAAGCTGGTGGAGAGAACCAGCACCTGAAGTGGATCCTGGCTCAGAGATCCCTGAATGTATATGAGAGGAGCCTGGGAGATGTATAAACCCCGAACAGGACTTTTCCAAGCTCTCTCTGGGACGCTCTGCCACAACATCCATACTAGAATCGGCTATGGCGAGTGGGGGTTTCAAGTTAAAATGTTCCCTACTATCCTAAGTGCCAATGGGGCTCTACACCTCAGCCTGGAGCAGCACCACAAAGTACTTATGGCATCCATTTACATCCGTTTCAATGGATCTGGACATCATAACCGGATCTAGGGGAGTGCTGGGGTGGGTTGTACCCCCCAAGATTTCCATTGTGCCCCCCAGACCAGTCCCCCACCATAGACATTGTGCCCACTGAGCTTCTCCCCCAATCCCTGCACTCAGGGCTGGGACAAGGGGTGGGGGATAGGAGAACTGTCAGCGGTAGAGAGGAGATAGCTGGGAGGAGGTGCAGGCTCTGTGCTCTTTCCCACCATGTCAGTGTAGCGCTCCTCTATACAGCAGATTACACAGGATCGCTCTTAGCTTGAAAGGTACACAGCTTAATTATCTGCCCCCTACCCACATTTCTGGGAGATATGCAGTGATTGTAGGAAATAGAGGGCAGGTAATCAAGCCGTATGCCTTTCGATGTAAGATCCTATGTAATCTGTGTAATCTGCATTGCTGTTATGACTTAAGAGGGGAAACCACAGAGAGCCCGCACCTCCTCACTACTCCTGTAGTTCCTGCCTGTAAGATTAGAAGGGGGGCTTGTGGAGGAGGGGTGATGGAGTGCTGTTTGTGCTGGGAAAGGAAGGGTAATGGGGGGGGACTGTGCTAGAAGGATGAATGGGGGAGGAGGCATTTTGGGGGGGATTTGTACTAGGAGGTGGGATTGGGGGGAATTGTACTAGGAGGGGGTTTTGGGGAGAGAGGATGTGTGCTGGGATTGGGGATTTGGGGGAAGGATTCATGCTAGGAGTGGGGATTTGGAGGGAATAGATTTGTGCTAAGAGGGGGGAATTTGGCAGGATGGTTTGTACTAGGAGGAGGGATTTGGGGGAGAGGATTTGTGCTAGGAGGGGGAGTTTGGGGGGGATTTGTACTAGTATGGCGGATTGGGGGGGATTTGTACTAGGAGGGGGGATTTACACCAGGAGTGGGAATTTGTGGGAAAGGGTTTGTGCTAGGAGGGGGGTTGAAGGAACAATGGGATACAGCCACACCTAACAAACACATAGCAACCCCACACCCCACCTCAAACCATCTAGCAATGGTCTCTGATGAACGGTGGACCTTATCTTCATATATTCTTGAGATCAGACTGGGGTTCTCGGTCACCCTGTGCCCCCTAATAGACACAGGGCCACTTACACATAAGAGGGGCTGGGGAAGGTAACCTGGGTTCCCCAAGCCCTCCGCCCAAAGTGACTCCCATCACAAACACATAGGTGAGATCAGATTTCCTTTCAGACACGGCCTTGATCTGCACAATGTGTAGCTGACTGCTATGTTGCAGTTCTGACCTGTGAAATTCCCTGATCAGATTAACAGCTGAAGTTGCCAGTTACACAATTATGAGTTACCGATCTCAGCTATGTGCTGTGTGGGGAAGAGAAGATCTCTTGCATGCCCTGCCAGCAGTGACCCTGTCCTTAAAGTGGTTGTAAAGGATCATATTTTATTTATGAATAACAAACATTTATTAAATAACAAACATATCATACTTACCTCCACTGTGCAGCTCGTTTTGCACAGAGTGGCCCTGATTGTCCATTTCTGGGGTCCCACGGTGGCTCTTGCGGCTCCTCCCCACATTAGATAACCCACTTGGAGAAGCGCTCTCCCGAGGGGGTTACCTTGCGGGCACGCTCCCGAGTCCAGCATTTGCGTCCACATACACGAATGCCGGACTCGGCCCGCGCCCCCGGTGCCCGCGTCATTGGATTTGATTGACAGCAGCGGGAGCCAATGGCTGCGCTGCTATCAATCTATCCAATCAAGAGTCGAGAACCCGTGGAGAGAGGGACGGCAGGGACGCGCCGAAGAAAATTCGGGGCTCGGGTAAGTAAAACAGGGGGGGGGGGACTAGGGGGCCGGTGACTGCAAGGTGTTTTTTCACCTTAATGCATAGGATGCATTAAGGTGAAAAAACATGAATGTTTACAACCCCTTTAACTCTGCTGACCATTGTCTTACACCCTGCTGACCCCTGTACCCTGCCATGCTGACCCCTATACACTGCCTTGATTACACACTGTACACTGCCTTACAAGCTAATGGCCTCTGTACACAGCCCTACAAACTGCTGACCCTATCCTCTGTCCTGCTAACCCCTTTACACTGCCCTACTGACTCTTATATACTGCCATGCTGACCTTGCATCCCCTGCACCCTGACATTTCTTACTGCACCCCCAAATCAGACAGGCTAGATACAGCCCTGATGGACATTGGTTGTTCCATTAAAAAAATCGGAACTGAATAGGCACGTTTACACCCTTTTGTCCATAGAAATAAATTGCTGTCTGTTTTTCATCTGTCAATGGATGGAGGAAAAACAAACAGATGAACCTTCTTAAGGAAAGTTTGTGTGTCACTATTGAATGATAATGCCAAAATTATGCTTCTAGAGGTAACAGGAATCCCAAGAGTCTGCAAGATACAGGAACAGTGCACAGGTTATTTATTAAAGGAGAAGTCCAGCCTGAGCTCATTTGGCTGGGCTTCTCCTATGGGTCACAGGAATGCAATTCATTTTGCACTCCTGTGACCCGTTTTTAGCAGAAAGTGGTCTGAAGCCCGCTCTCTGCTGATCGTCGCCAAGATCAGTCCAGGCACCGCGTCATCACCACAATAAAGTCTGGATCACCCAGGTGCCTGGACTGATGCCTGTCTCAGCCTCTCAGCGAGCCGCTGAGAGATTGAGACGGCCGCTCCCCGCCCCTCCACAGCTCAGAGAGCTACTGATTGACAGTCAGCAGCTCTCCGCTCAGGGATCTGTGAGAACCGAGCCATCGGCGATGTTCAATGGCTCGGTTCTCAGTGTAGAGGTGCCGGGGGACAGATGCAGCATCGGACCGATGCTGCATCCACCTAGGTAAGTAAATGGGCCAAAAACAAAAAACACACTTCTCTTTTAACAGACCCTACATTCAAAGGACTGACCTATGTTAGGTCCTTATCAGAACTCTTCCATCTTACAGATGGCAGACAGTGTACACTAGAAAAAAAATTACTGCCACTGTCAATGGACTCTTGCAAATATTGCTAGAAAACTGGAAAAGTTTTTTATTTCTAACAGAAGGGAAATGCCAAGTCTCTGTTGTCAAAAAACCCTATTTTCTAGCAATGTTATTGGAAAAATAATGTACTGCATTAGACAACTTACACTTAGGCCGGGTTCACACTGGGGCGACAAACGCTCCGACATTGGGAGCTCATGTCGCATGACGTGTGAAAATCAATGTTTCCCTATGGGAGCCGTCTTAACTGGTCCGACACATGTCGGTCTGACTTTGAAAATGCTCCCTGTACTACTTTGGTCCGACTCTGATCTGACTTCAGCCCGTTGACTATCATTGAAGTCGGATCAAAGTCGGACCGCAGTCTTGCATGATCCGACTTTGGCATGCGACTTGTGCTCTGCTGCTCTTGAGGGGGAACTCCAGGCCAAATTTTAAATAAAAAACCGGTGTGGGGGTCCCCCCCAAAATCCAAACCAGACCCTTATCCGAGCACGCAACCTGGAAGGCCGCAGGGGAAGAGGGGGGGTCGAGAGAGCGGCCCCCCTCCCTCCTGAACCGTACCAGGCCGCATGCCCTCAACATGGGGGTTTGGTGCTCTGGGGCAGGGGGCACCCCAAAGCACCCTGTCCCCATGTTGATGAGGACAGGGCCTCTTCCCGACAACCCTGGCCGTTGGTTGGCGGGGTCTGCGGGCGGGGGGCTTATCGGAATCCAGGAGCCCCCTTTAATAAGGGGGCCCTCAGATCCCGGCCCCCCACCCTATGTGAATGAGTATGGGGTACATTGTACCCCTACCAATTCCCCTGGTGGAAAAAAAATGTCAAGAAAAAAACACAACAGCTTTTTAAAGTAATTTATTGCACATCGCCGGGGGTCTTCTTCCGACTTCGGGGGTCTCCGGTGTCGTCGCCGCGCTCTCCGGTTCCTTCTTCCTTCTGCCGGGCCTCCGCTATCTTCTTCCAGCTCTTTTGCTAGCGGGGCCCGGTCTTCTCCGTCGCCTTCTTCTTCTCCCGCTCTCCGGTTCTTTCTTCCGCCGGGCCTCCGCTATCTTCTTCCAGCTCTTTTGCTAGCAGAGAGGCCTGGTCTTCCCGTCATCTTGTCCAGCTCTCCGTTGTCCTTCTGCCGGCCCCTCCACTATCTTCTTCCAGTTCTTTTGCTAGTGGAGGGGCCGGTCTTCATGTCATCGCCATCGGCGTCTTCTTCCCTCTTCTCCTCCTCGATGTTGACCCGTCGCTTCCTCCCGCTGTAATGCTTGGTGTTGCAGTGCGCGCCGATTTATATAGGCTTCTCATGACGTCACAGTCACAAGCTCCGGGTTGCCCCGGAGAATGTGACTGTGACGTCATGGGAGCATGTGACTGTGACGTCATGAGAAGCCTATATAAATCGGCGCGCACCGCAACACCAAGCATTACAGCGGGAGGAAGCGACGAGTCAACATCGAGGAGGAGAAGAGGGAAGAAGACGCCGACGGCGATGACGGGAAGACCGGCCCCTCCACTAGCAAAAGAGTCCCCCCTCTTCCCCTGCGGTCTGCCAGGTTGCGTGCTCGGATAAGGGTCTGGTTTGGATTTTGGGGGGACCCCCACGCCGTTTTTTTTGGCGTAGGGGTTCCCCTTAAATTCCATACCAGACCCAAGGGCCTGGTATGCCCTTGGAGGGGGAACCCATGACGGATTTTTATTTAAAATTTGGTGTGGAGTTCCCCCTCAAGATTCATACCAAACACAGTGCCTGCTATTGGCGGGGATCCAAGTCGGATCCCCGTTTATTGAAAGTCGGACATATGTCGGCTTCATGTCGCAGGGCAAAGTCGGATCCAAAAAAGGACGACTGTCGTGTCGCACAAGTGTGAACCCGGCCTAAATTGTGACTTGACAATTCAGGAAAAGCAGCAAACTGATAATATCATCACTCTATTTACTACTCATTAAAGCTGAACTCCAGCCTAATGTTCAGTCTTGTAAATTTGTACAGTCCCCTCTCCTGTACTGAACTTGCTTACTGATTTCACTGCATTCTGTGAGCTTCTTACAGTGTGCATTAGAATCTGCAGCAAGTCAGATAGAGAACATCTAGCATCGTCTAGGCCAGGGATATGCAATTAGCGGACCTCCAGCTGTTGCCAAACTACAAGTCCCATGAGGCATAGCGAGACTCTGACAGCAGCAAGCATGACACCCAGAGGCAGAGGCATGATGGGACTTGTAGTTTTGCAACAGCTGGAGGTCCGCTAATTGCATATCCATGGTCTAGGCCTTTCCTCCTCAGCTTTAATGTCCCTTACATGCCCCTTTCATTCACAGATTTCAGTTCTTTCAATCATGCAGGGTGTTACCTAGGGGAGTCTGCATACACATGCATCCCAGTTCTGTGAGGAGAGGAGAGAGAGATCATGAGTTCCTACTAGCTGGGAACCACGATCTGTCATCTCCTATAGTCAGTCCCTTCCCCCCACAGATAGAAAACACAATAGGGAACACAGTTAACCCCTTGATCATCCCTAGTGTTAAACCCTTCCCTGTCAGTGACATTTACACAGTAATCATTGCATTTTTATAGCACTGATTGCTCTATAATTGTCAATGGTCCCAAAAATGTGTCAAAAGTGTCCGATCTGTCTGCCATAATGTTGCAGTCCCGATAAAAATCGCAGATCAACGCCATTACTAGTAAAAAAATAAAAATAAAAATAAAAAAATGCCATAAATCTATCCCCTATTTTGTAGACGCTATAACTTTTGCGCAAACCAATCAATATATGCCTATTGCAATTTTTATTACCAAAAATATGCAGAAGAATACATATCGGCCTAAACTGAGGAAAAATAGCAAAAGGTACAAAATATTGTATTTTTTTCAAAATTGTGGCTCTTTTTTTGTTTATAGCGCAAAAAATTTAAACCGCAGAGACGATCAAATACCACAAAAAGAAAGCTCTATTTGTGGGAAAAAAAAGTACATCAATTTTGTTTGGGTAAAGCATCGCACGACCGCGCAATTGTCAGTTAACGTAACGCAGTGCCGTATCGCAAAAAATGGCCTGGTCATTGAGCAGCCAAATCTTCCGGGGCTGAAGTGGTTAAGGGGGTAAATCCTTTCGGCGCTGAAGTGGTTAAGAGAAAATCTTAAATTGTTGATTTTGTAAAACAATAGAATTATATGAATATTTTTGATTTCCTAGAAAAAAAAAAAAAACGTGTTTAGAAGGAGAGAGGGCAGGTGAAAGAAAAACTTTCCCAAGGGACTATTCTGTAAGTAGGTTAGAAAGTCTCAATATGCCGCCTTTCATGTATCATAGTAACATGGTTGACACGAAGTGTAGACCTAATTTTTAGAGCTTTTGTACAAATAAATGGCTCTTTATAACTCAGTACAAGACAGGGTCATAAGTGAATTGATCTGTAATAAATCAGTTTTCATGACCAGATGCCAACTGCTTGGGTGTGAACTAAAGGTGTTCTAATTCTACAAATTTATCATCCTATAACATACACACTATCTTTATTTCAGGGGATGAGATATACATTCTATCATTCTTCTTACGGACTCTCATTCCACAAACACAGTACTGTATGTATTTTCTCATGATGTAATCTGATACAGACATATACTGATCCAAAATAGATAAATACATTAATTATTAATTAATTAATGAATAAGTAAATAGAAAAATAAAGGGCATCAATTCTCTTATAATTGAACCATCTACTTACTGTCACACATTTCTTTAAAGAAATGTAAAGCTTCTAAAGTAAAGCTTAATATAAACTAAGATATTTTAAACAAACATTATCATATTGTGGGGCATGGCCTGCTGCAGACTGGGATGGCTACCTGAGTCCTGAGCTACACTCCACGGCTCAAATCTATCAGCAACTCACAGCGATATTCTCACCCCCGCTCTCTCTCCTGGAGGGGAAAGAACCAGGGATCCTCTCCGGTATGTCTAAAAACAGGTATAAGTCTCCAGCACCGTGCCGCCTTACCCATCACTACAGCTCCTTGGCCATACAGTCAGCCCAAGATAGCGCCGGCTCCAGGACACGCTCCAATGGTGCACCACTCTTTTCTGACAGAGGTAAGAGGCTGGCAACTTCCCCTGCTAACTCTCCCTATAAGGAGCCACAGGCCAAAAAACAGCTTTGGGCTGCCTCTGCTAATGGTGCTTCCAGCCCACAAAACACACTATCCCTGGTGTCTATCCCTGTCACTGACAATCCTGTCTCTGAGGCTATGCTCAAATTTATGCAGCTCACGCTGCAGAAGATTTACTCAGATGATTGAAACTATCTCTTTCCCAGATCTATGACAGGGTAGATTGTCTAGAGGAAAGAGCAGTGCTGGAGGAAAACATGAGTGAATACATTAAAGCACATAATGAGCTCTTAGACGCTCACGATTACCATGCAGAGGAAATGAATCACATCAAACTAAAGCTTGTAGACTTAGAGGATCGCTCTAGGCATAACATTAAGTTCAAGGTATACCCAAGTCAGTAAAAGTGTACAAATTCAACGCCTTTTTACAACAGCTTTTCACTACTCTGCTTCCACACCTAATCCCCCAGGAAATCATCATCTTCCTGCTGATATCCCCAGAGATGTCTTAGCTAAGATCCACTTTTTTCACATTAATGAACAGATACTCTCTGCCGCAAAGTCCATGAAACCTCTTCCTGCGCCGTACTCCAACATCCTACTCTTCGCAGACTTATCTCCCGCCAGAATGGAAATGCGCAGTCCTTTGCCTCAATTACCCTGATCCTTCAAGACCATAAAATCATCTACAGATGGGGTTTGCCAGCCAAATTGCTTGTCACCTACCAACAACATTTCATACCCATCCTCATACCTAAGGATGGATATAAACAGCTAACAATATGGGGCTTGCTCCCTGTTGCATCCCCCATCACGTGTCAGAGGAGCTCCCCACTATCGGCATTCACCTCACAGAACCCAGTACTTAACATGGACAAAGGCTAAACCCTTGCATGTTGTCTTGTGACAAAAATGATCCAGCCTGGGTGGCGATAACACATGACCTTCCACCCTCCTAGGTTATAGTGTTTTTCCTTGTTGACCCCTTTGTTCATTGACTTATTACCTACCATATACCTCTAAGAATTTTCATTTTTTCTTGTGTTAATAACATTTTTAACATTTTGCATCTTCTTTTGACCTGATGTGCTTTGTGTTCAAGAGACTCACTTTCACAGTGCTAAACCTCCCTTATGCACACACAAGCGTTACCTTCATTGCTTTTATGGAAAGGCCCCCAAAAAGTCAATGGTTTGGTATTTTTGACAGCAATTCTCAATAAGATAAATTCACAAAACATGTCCTGTTGGGGGTACTTGAGGACTGAGGCTGAGAACCACTGCAGTAAAAAGGAAAAATTTGAATACCTACCGCTATGGATTTTTTATTTCCTGGTGACTATCCATGGCAGCACACAATACATGCATATGCTACCATGAAGGCACCAGGTTAGACAAATCACACCTGTTTTGTTTTGACATGCCAATAAGAATAGTTAAGCTACAGCTGTCACATTTGTTGCACAGAAAACAAAAAAAACATCAAACTTTGCATCAAATTTTATTGGTCAACAAAACAGGACTTAGAAAACACAAAGGGAAGCGAAAAAAATAAATAAATAAAAACACATGAAAGTAAATTTTAAACATTAGTCACATCTTGAGAAAGATTTAGCAAAATAATGCACAGACAATTAAATCAAAGTGAACATACGACACACATTAACAACATCAAAAATATTTCAGGGGAACATATCCCCCACACAAAAAAAAAAACAATCAACAAAAGTAAAACAAACATCTGTTTTGCAAAGACATAACAAATAAAATGCATGAGTTACAAACTCGATAAGGACACCAAAATGTACATTTTGCCGGCCGGCGCCACACACACAATCTTGCCTCTTTTCAGGGCAAGGGAGAGGATGCTATCTGCAAGCTTTATATAACATAGGTTTGTGTGCTAATGAGGCAATTGAAAACACATGCACAGTCCATGAAACACCCAAAATGCAAGTTCACCCAATTTAGAGACTGAACTTGGAAGTGGGTACACCTGTTAAGGATGTCCTTCAATTACTAACCCAAAAAACACACTCTCTCTGAGCATGCCCAGAAATATCCAGGTGCTGTTCACACACAAAAAGCACCAAAAAAAACCTAAGTTCCTGAGCATGCTCAGACCAACACAAATGCAGCTAGCAGAAAATAAGCCCCCCCCCCCTGTCCAAAATTAAGCACACCATCCAGCATGCTACAAAATTAGAGATGGGACAAACACCCCCCGGTCCGGGGGGCAAACAAAGAGCCTAACATGGGCAAAAGTTAAACAACAAATACCATTGCAGTCTATGGGAACTGACTTGTTAATTTTGCTAGTCCCCACTTGGCTGGCTTTTCTTCTAGTTATTGGCCTTAAAATGGGGGCCCAGGTCCCACCCTAAGGGACATATATCGAAGTCATCAATTTGGACAACACCAAAAACAAAACAAGGAGAAGTGCCTTTAAATATGCCGAATTGCTTAAGGGCCATTTCACACCACATGCAGTGCATTACTTTTTTTATGCATCAAAAATGCATGGAAAGTTGGTTATATGGTTCTAAATGGCAGTGTTTGTTCCAGTGCGTTCCAGTTCCACAAAAAAAAGTAGAACATGCTGCATTTTACCTGCACTGGACTGTACTGGAACGCTGCAAAACGCTTTAAAAACGCACTGGAACGCACCGGAACACACCTAAATGCACCAAAAACGCACTGGAACACACTTGTCCTTATCTATGGTTAATAAAAAAGAGGGGTGAAAAAAAAGCACTGGACTGCATCAAAAATGTACCAAAAATGCACTGGAACGAATCAAAAACCCAGATGCTTTTTTGCATGCGCAACGCATCCGGATTGCGTTTCTATGGTGTGAACTGGCCCTAAGGGCCAGTTCACACCATAGAAACGCAGTCCGGATGCGTTCCAGGTGCTTTTCTGCATGGGTGTTTTTGATGCGTTCCAGTGCATTTTTGATGCGTTTTTGGTGCGTTTTTGATGCAGTACAGTGCTTTTTTTCCCCCTCTTTTCACTTATTACAAGTGTGTTGCAGTGCATCTTTGGTGCATTTAGGTGCATTCCGGTGCGTTCCAGTGCGTTTTTGGTACGTTCCGTAGCATTTTTGATGTGTTTTACTGTGGTCCAGTACAGTTCTGTACATAAAAAATGCAGCATGACCAATTTTTTTTTTCCTTTCTGAAACGCACTGGAACGGACTGCAGTGGTGTGAACTATGCCATTGGCATTAATGTGATCAACTTTCTTTGCGTTTTTCATGCATCAAAAAAATGCACTGCACTGCATCCGGTGTGAACTGGCCCTAAATATCATACCTGGGGGGTGTCTATAGTATGCCTGTAAAGTAGCGCATGTTTTCCATGTTTATAACAGTTCGAGAGCAAAATTACATTTCCTAAAGTAAAATAATAGTAATTTAAAGGTACCGTATATACTCGAGTATAAGCTGACTCGAGTATAAGCCGAGGTACCTAATGTTGCCACAAAAAACTGGGAAAACTTACTGACTCGAGTATAAGCCGTGGGACAACAATGCCTCAGTGTTCCCATCCTTACTGTTCCCATCCTTACTGTTCCTATCCTCACTGTTCCCTATCCTCACTGTTCCCTATCCTCACTGTTTAAATTTTACATGTAAATAGTACCTGGAAAAAAAGTTGCGGCTGCGGCGTCCATCGTTCAAATCCCGCGGTCTCTTCCTGTTCCTTCCGTGATAGGCGATTCTCATCAGACACTCTCCGCCTATAACGAACGTTCTCTCATCCTCAGTTTCCCAGCAGACACTGTGTTGGGTGTTCCGCCAATCACAGACGTCTGCTGGGAAACTGAGGATGAGAGAACGTTCGTGATAGGCGGAGAGTGTCTGATGAGAATCGCCTATCACGGAAGGGACCAGGAAGAGACCGCGGGATTTGAACGATGGACGCCGCAGCCACAACTTTTTTTCCAGGCACTATTTACATGTAAAAACTTTCGCTGACTCAAGTATAAGCCGAGGGGGGGGACTTTCAGTCCAAAGAAAAGGGCTGAAAATCTCGGCTTATACTCGAGTATATACGGTACTCGCGGCTGTAATGAATTGCTGGTTCCCGTCAATACAGATAAAAGTAATTGAAAGTCTTTGAAAAAAAAAATGCGTGGGGTTTCCCCCAAATTCCATTACCAAGCCCTTCAGGTCTGGAATGGATATTAAGGGGAACTCTGCGCCAAATTAAAAAAAATAAATGGCGTGGGGGTTCCCCTCAAGATCAGTACCAGGCACTTCAGGTCTGGTATCAATTTTAAGGGGACCCCCGCACCAAACTTTAAAAAAAATGGCGTGGGGTCCCCCTAAAAATCCACACCAGACCCTTATCCGAGCACGCAACCTGGCAGGCCACAGGAAAAGAGAGGAGGACGAGAGAGCGCCCCCCCTCCTGAACCGTACCAGGCCACATGGCCTCAACATGGGGAGGATGCTTTGGGGGTCTGTGACCCCTCAAAGCACCATGTCCCCATGTTGATGGGGACAAGGGCATCATCCCCCCAACCCTTGCCCGGTGGTTGTGGGGTCTGCGGGCGAGGGGCTTATCGGAATCTGGAAGCCCCCTTTAACAATCCCCCCCTGTGTGAAATGGTAATGGTGTACAAATCTACCCCTACCATTTCACAAAAAAAAGTGTCAAAAATGACAATAGCCGGTTTTTGACAATTCCTTTATTAATGTCTTCTGCTTTCTTCCATCTTCTTCCATCTTCTTATTTTCTCCATCCGGGTTTCTTCCTCCATCTTGTTCTTCATCTTCATCTTCATTCGGTGTTCTCGTCCGCATCTTGTTCCGGCTTCTTGTTCCGCTCTTCTTTCTCCGGCCGATCCACTTGAATTCAAGTTTCCCGCTGTGTGACGCTTCAGTTCATCAGTTCTCCTCTGGGTCTGCTGCCACCCGGTGACCAAAACCCCCCTCTGACGCACATGGATTTCACGGCTTTCAGATTCTGATAAGCCCCCTGCCCGCATACCCCCACAACCACCGGTAAGGGTTGTGGGGATGAGGCCCTTGTCCCCATCAACATGGGGACATGGTGCTTTGGGGGGGACCCCAAAACACCCTCCCCATGTTGAGGGCATGTGGCCTGGTACGGTTCAGGAGGGTGGGGGGGATGCTCTCTCGTCCCCCCTCTTTTCCTGCGGCCTGCCATGTTGCGTGCTCGGATAAAGGGTCTGGTGTTGATTTTTAGGGGGACCCCCACGCCATTTTTTTTAAGTTTTGCGTGGGGGTCCCCCTTAAAATCCATACCAGACCTGAAGGGCCTGGTACGGATTTTGAGGGGGACCCGCACGTCTTTTTTTTTTTTTTCAATTGGTGCGGAGTTCCCCATAATATCCATACCAGACCTGAAGGGCCTGGTAATGGAATTTTGGGGGACCCCCACACATTTTTTTTTTTCAAAGACTTTCAATGACTTTTCTCTATATTGACGGGAGCCGACAATTCATTATAGCCGTGAGTGCTTTTAAATGCCTTTTTTTTCCCTTTAGAAATGTCATTTTGCTGTCGGACTGTTATATAATAGAAAGTTTAGGAGGTGCGCCTGTTCAACTTATGCACATTGATTTACGTGACTTGACATTTACTAAGATTTTGCTGGCGCAGTGAACCGGGGCATTTGAACGAGTAAAATTGCCGCGCAGTGCATAAAAAGATCTCTCGCAGTTATAATCGTAATTGCTGGCGCAGCAGGCTGGTTCAGAAAAAGTTAATTTCTCATTCTATTTTGGCCATATTTGTAACTTGGGCAGTTGTCACTATACTTCCTCACATCACCCCACATCACCCCATTATATTGGCACTTCCAGCTTCTTTATATTTTAATTTGAAGATGCCGTGCACCAGGTCCTTAGTAGCGCACTGAGCGCCTCCTCCCGTGTGCCGAGAACACTATAGTAAATAGGGAACAGCGCTGCGTTACCGGCGCTAATGTTTCGTAAATACCAAAACTGCCGTTGCGCCCGCTGATGCGCCGATACTGATGGCGCAAACGGTTCGTAAATCTGCCCCATAGTCTCTTTTCAATGGTTTTATTAAAGAAATGTCAATAGAGGGATGGAGGGTTAGGGGAGATTCAGGTGCCTTGCTTTGCAGATCATGGGTACTTCTTAATCCAGAGGACAAACAGTCTCCATACTGGATATAGCAACCACCCGATAGGCCTCTCTCACTGACCTAGCAGCCGGTGCGGTGCTTAACCAAAAGTCTCTGCCACAGACTTGAAAAATACAAATAGTCTCTGCCACAGACTTGAAGAATCCACAACTTTTGCAAAGTTTAAGTACAGTCCCACCGTACCAGTTTCTTTCAGCCAATCTGGTGATACCGTGAGGTAGGTATGTAAGGAACTGCTACGGCACACCTTAGGCCAGGAGGGCCATCAGGTCAGATAGACCCGGAAGACGGCGTCTGTCCCTTAAGTACCCTTTCCCAGAATGCACAGCGGGGAGACCAATTTCACTGAGCTGCTTCTGGGCAAGAGGTACCCAATACATCCAGCCTGCTGCATTTCCGACCTTGACCTGTGGTGACAGCGACACCCACAGTAAAGTGGAAAAAGTGCAACACAACTGGACTGGAACAGAAACCAGTAATTTACCAAAATTATTCTGAGCTAAACTACAGCTCATATGAAAAGCAGTGCAGCGCTAAACGTTAAACTAAAAATAGCTTCACAAAAAACAGTCCAAAAAAACAATATGTAGCAAGATGAAGCCAGAGGTTGTTGCAAAGGCAAAAGAGGTATGAACTTCTTAAACGGTGAATGGGGTACTGTAGTCAGTAAACATACATCCCAACATAAGCGTCTCCTCCCCCTGAAGTACACACCGCTCACCTGAATGAATGGACCTCTGAGTGAACAGAAGGTCAATCACGCTGTCCCTTCTCAAGGGTAGTGGTACGATGGTGTCTTCACGTGGGGTCCTTCTTTGAAACTCCTCAGTCAATAGGTGGTCTCCAAAAAAACTCGCTCATACAGAATGGATCATATAAAGATATAAAGATATAAAGGAAAACCATAGTGCTCTCCATATATATAAAAAAACAACACATTTATTCCCAAAAAAAATAAATAACAAACATGGCACTATATCCTAGTGCACAGATGAAGTACATATATATATAAAACACCAGGTAGGTCGCTGCTCTGACATCACTATAAGTTTAACGTTTAGCGCTGCACTGCTTTTCATATGTACTTTGCCTAAGGATTTTTATATTGACCCTTCAGTGTACAGCTGCTTTCTTTAGGGGTTGTTTGTTTTTTGCACTGTCTGATTTCCTTTTATATCCGTACTGTTTTTATCTAAACTACAGCTCAGACAACTAAATTTACAACTAGCGCCTACCCAATAGGAGCAGGGCGCTACACACTTCCCCCACCGCAACAGACAATGTCCTCATCGTCTTTAAAAAAATTATTATAAGAAAAGGAAGTTATAGGTTTTTCTTTTTTAAACAAAACACACACAGTAAAATCACATTAACATGCATTACACCCCCTGACTATCTGTCTAAACCACAAACTCTCCAGCAGTTCGGCAGAAGATCTAGGGCACCTGAAAGACAAAACCCACAGGTAACAATACAAAGCATTACTGTACAACGGGGAGCAAAGCCTCACTTCCTGAAAAATTTGCCTTTCTTTCCACTATATATATTATATTTTCTGTGTGTTGTTAGCTAAGTGTAAAGAGAGAGTCCAGTTTTGCTGGGCAAACTTCCACCACCTAGTGGCAGAAGAATAACACAATCAAAGTCTGTGACGGATCTCGGATACCCCAGGTGGGCACATCCGCCAGACCTGTGTCTCCTGTCCTCCAAACGCACCCGCAGCCTGCAGATTCACCATAACCAGCCCTTAACCCCTCAATCACGAGACAATCCACACAGGTGTTGAGGGTTAAACATGCAGAGCATCAACAGTTTATTAAATCCAAAACATACACTTTTACACACAGTTAGGGACACTCCCCTTAGCCTTGTCATAGAGGGGGGGGTAGGGGACAAGGAAGAACCAATGGGAACTGAACATTGAAACAGAGACTACAGTTAAACATAAAGGGATTATGGTAAGCAGGCAGCCCTTCAATACACATCCCCTGCGAAGAGATATCTGCAGTCCAGACCATTGTCTATGTGCCATGAACCAACACAATTAAACACAACAACAAGAGGGGGGATGGGGGAGAAGGGATGTAGCATTACATTATATTATCTCAATGCCAGCTTTCCCCAAGTCTCTCAGTCTCTTCTGGGCCATAATCTGTGGGTAAGCGGCCAGCCCACAGTCCCTTCCAAAACACACAGTGACAGTGGGTTCTGTCACAAAGTCCGTGAATGCAAGAACTGGAGTAGGTAGAGGAATCTTGACTCCGAAGTTCCCGGTAACCTAACACTACCTATACCCCACAGTCCTTCAAAATAGAGAAAAGCTTTTTTACCTCTCGGCAAGTGTAAAACCAGAACAGTCACTATAAGCGATCACCAGTAAAATCGGGGGTCAGGCAAAGTCAGTGGCTTTCCTTGTTTATCCAGGGTAGTGATAAAATACACAACATTGTCCTTCCCTGGGCGGCAGATGATCACCTTGTCAGCATGGATGTGCCGACCGTAACTCCAGTGTAACAGGCACCCATTAAAGCGATCATCCATAATAGCCGAATAGCCTGTTCTCCTAAAAGGTTTCCGTTACGGACAAAGTCCCAAACAGCCTCACCGTACCATTTTTCTCTGCTGGACTCAATTTCCTGCATTAGAGCCCGGGGGACATAGGTAAATTCAAGGCCATACTCCATGGATAACGTTTTGTTGAGTACCCTTTGTAGCCTGGCAAGTCTCGGCAAAGATCTGGTGCTTCCAAGTCCAGGAGGTATAGACGAAGCATGGGACTTTTGCACCAGAGCATTAACAAGCAGCTTTCCTGACCCAAACAAATTGGTACCTCTGGCCAGGAATTCACTAGTTGCAACTGGGGGTTCCTCACTGGGTGATGTCTTCCCCGAGTCCATAGCTGCCCATTCAGAAAAGGTGAAGGAAGGCCGAAGCAGTATCATCTTAATTGGCCCATAACATCTCCTGAGACATAGTTTCAAACAAGTCATCGTCTCCAGAAATGTCTGACAAAGAATCAATTTCAGAGTCCCGTAACTCCTCTGCGGGCATATATTTACAAACAGTCCCCATATGTGCACTTTCCCCAGATCTCTCGCCCGTTCCTGTCGTGAACTTTTGGGGAATCAGACTTTCCTTTGGATCCGGTTTGGGTAGTCTTTGGGGTAGGCCTCAACCAAGGCCGCTAGAGGCTTTCACGTATCCCACTTTCTTTTGTGCAGGTGCAGCGGGACCAAAGGCAGTGGAGGTAGGGACAGCAGAGGTAACAGTAGTGGAGGTAACAGCAGTAGCGACATCCGCTGACGACTCCTCAATGGCAGCAACAGCACCATCTCCCTCCGGAATGGTCACTGTAGCAGATGTGGCAAGCGCAGGTCTAGCCACAGAAGCAAAGGCAGCGGCCTCCTCGGTAGCGATGCACATGGCCCAGTCCATCCGGTAGGCACGGGTGGCATGATGGGTTGCTCTACGGCAAACAGGTACTCCCCGCAATGTAGGCACCGAACAAATGGACGGGATTTTACAGTCAGTCCTTCGGACCTGTTGCACAGCATTCCCAAAGCTTCCACATCTCCAATCACATAAAGTACGAACCGCCCATGCGGTTTCAAGCGAATACCAGTGTCCGTCAGCGTAGTTCCCGACAGCATGGCACTTGTAGCGGTACCCACAGGAGGCATCCTGGGCCCCATAGCAGACTGCATCACTGGAACTAGGGACATGGCGGTATTGCGACTCTCTGTTGAGTTGAGTGTTGGACACACACTCTGCGTCTCACGCAGCAAATAGGCGGGAAATCCTCCCACTTGTCTCTTTAGTCACGTAGTTTGCAGGTTTTTTCCTTTCTTGGCTCCACCTACAGCCCACGTGGCTAAATAGTGATCCGCAAATTAACCCCTTTTTCGAAGAAACAACACAGTCCAGAGCCCTCTTTGTAGCACCGCCTCCCGGTGAACAGTCCACTTAAGTTGCAATCGTTACATGCAAATCCCAGTTTCGAGCCCCCACGTGTAGCACTACCCCCGTAGGAGCTGCTGGTTATATATTTGGGACTTGCCGTTACCTGTCTGTTCCACCGTGTCCTTCATAGGGGTTCCATTGAAGAGTTTTCACAGATATCAGCACCAACACATAGTCTCTTTTCAATGTTTTTTTTAAAGAAATGTCAATAGAGGGATGGAGGGTTAGGGGAGATTCAGGTGCCTTGCTTTGCGGATCACGAGTACTTCTTAATCCAGAGGACAAACAGTCTCCACATTGGATATAGCAACCACCGGATAGGTCTCTCTCACTGACCTAGCAGCCGATGCGGTGCTCGACCAAAAGTCTCTGCCACAGACTTGAAGAATACAAATAATCTCTGCCACAGACTTGAAGAATACAAATAGTCTCTGCCACAGACTTGAAGAATCCACAACTTTTGCAAAGTTTAAGTACTGTCCCACAGTACCAGTTTCTTTCAGCCAATCCGGCGATACTGTGAGGTAGATATGTAAGGATGGCTCCTCCAATTGAGTCTCCAGGCTCTTCCCGAGGCACCAGCCTTTTTGCTCGGTCCTCTCCTGGGAAAAGTCCTCCCCTGGTCTCCTCAATTGCTCGGCTCCTTCCCGCAGGCAAGACAGCAAAGGATCACCCCTGATTAGTAGGCTCTAGAAACTCCCGGGCCTACTTACAGTAACGAGGCCTCGGGCCAGCCGGCCCCGAGGCAGGAAACTGCTACGGCACACCTTAGGCCAGGAGGGCCATCAGGTCAGAGATACCCGGAAGACGGCGTCTGTCCCTTAAGTGCCCTTTCTCAGAATGCACAGCGGGGAGACTAATTCCACTGAGCTGCTTCTGGGCAAGAGGTACCCAATACATCCAACCTGCTGGATTTCCGACCTTGACCTGTGGTGACAGCGACACCCACAGTCAAGTGGAAAACGTGCAACACAACTGGACTGGAACAGAAACCAGTAATTTACCAAATTTATTCTGAGCTAAACTACAGCTCAGACAACTAAATTTACAACTAGCGCCTACCCAATAGGAGCAGGGCCCTACACATGTCAATGTGTAACATAACACGCCTTAACCTGTGTTTGTTATTGGACTGCAACACACCAAATGGCTCTGAATTGGACCCTGTAGTAAACAAGCTCACTTATTTATCACACTCTCCAGTTTACTTCTTTCTTCCAGTTCCTTGCTGCTCAGTTTGGTCACTGGGAGCAAAAAAGCTCTATGTAAGCACCAAGTTGCACCTGTGACAGAACTTAATGTCTGAGTGGCCAATTACCAAGCATCAGCACTGTCACATGGGAGGTAGGGTAGAGAATAATATGCTTTCCCATGCCTGGAAGAACAAGGTACATTTCTCTTCTCCTGGTGTAACAACTCTGGAAGATGCCCAAAAAAAAGGCAAGCCGATGGCAAATAACTGGTCAATAATATTACATATGGTTTCCCTACCACGATCCATCCCCCATTACCCATTTAAAATGCCTTGCTCTGTACTGTAGACTGAAATATTTAAGCAGTACTGGGATTTAATCAAATGAAAGGAAGTGTTCAAGCAAGCTCTCTATCCCTAATAAGGCAACAAACAGGTGTTATGGGTGGAGAATCTGTCATCACTAGAGGCAGACTAGCTACCTAGGACTTTGTAGTAGCAACTGGGGCTAAGTGGTGGTGTCACAGAAACAAGAAACAGACTGGAGTGCACAGGGTCTCTGGAGCAGGATACAGACTGGAGTATGCAGAGTCACATTGGAACATAGAATGCAGGATGCTGGGGACATGTGCTTTTATGGCAGTGCTTTTATGGCATCATTCATTTATGCAGAGCTTTACATATATCATGCATTCACATCAGTCCACTCAAGGAGCATACAATCCAAGGTCATAACTCACATTCATATATACTAGGGCCAATTTAGACAGGAGTCAATTAGCCAACCAGCATGTCTTTGGAGTGTGGGAGGAAACAAGTGTACCTGGAGGAAACCAATGCAGGCACAAGGCGAATATGCAAACTCCAGGAAGGCAGTGCCATGGCTGGGGTTTGAACTGACCCCCCTAGTGCTACTTGGCAGAAGCGCTAGACCAGGGGTCTCAAACTGGTGGCCCTCCAGCTGTTGCAGAACTAGAAGTGCCATCATGCCTCTGCCTGAGGGAGTCATGCTTGTGCCTTGCAATGCCTCATGGGACTTGTAGTTTTGCAACAGCTGGAGGGCCGCCAGTTTGAGACCCCTGCGCTAGACACTTAGCCACTGTGCTGCGCATAAAAAACAGATAATGTGTTTCAAGGGCAGCAACACTTCCCTTTCTTTGGGTTTAGAACAACGTAACGAGGACTTGAAATAATAAAAAGTAAAATAAAACCAGGGGAATCCATATTTGGTTTGATTCAAACTCTCCTTGAGTCTGCAAATACTGTATACACTTTGATCAGTGGCAGTTAGCTGACTCCAGGACATTTTGGTTTTGGTACCCATCTCTGTATGTCTCTGTATCAAGGAGGCCATCTTGGCAGAGGTAGGGTTTTGCTGCCAAGCAAAGGAGAGCAGTGATCATCACAGTAGTGTCAGAACCAAATATTACTCCAAATCTCCCAAGACTAAGGCCTCGTACACACGACCGAGTTTCTCGGCAAGAACCAGCAAGAAACTTGCTGGCAGAGATGTCTTGCCGAGAAACTCGTTCGTGTGTATGGTTTCTCGTCAAGAAAACCGACAAGTAATCTTGATGAGAAAATAGAGAACCTGCTCTCTATTTTCTCGGCGAGATTCTCGTCGGCATGTTTCTCGACGAGAAAAGTGAGTGTGTGTACACTTACCTGTCCTCTCAGAAGCCCGCGCATGTTCGAAATGAATTCGACGCATGCGCGGCAGCTTCCTAGGCATAGGTAGGGTATACCAAGATGGCGGCGACGGCATTGAATGTGACGAGCGCATGCTCGTCGTAGTCGATGACGTCACCGTGTACGCTCCATTCAAAGAACCGCGGGTTCTTTGAATCGAGCGTGTGTACACTCGGCCGGGACAAGTTTCTTGTCCAAGAATCTCGTCGAAAAAAACAACATGTTTTTTCCGATGAGAATCTCGGCCGTGTGTACGAGGCTTAACAGTCAGAGGATGCAGACCCTTAATCTCACACTTCGGATATACTGTAGTTATAAAGCTTAGAAACATGAGACCCTAGGCACACACAAACCAGGAAATGCATTTTTTTTAAAGGAATTCTAGACAAATGCCGCGTACACACGATCGGAATTTCCGACAGCAAAACCGTGTTTTTTTTTCTGACGGATGTTTGCTCAAACCTGTCTTGCATACACACAGTCGCACAAATGTTGCTCGGAAATTACGATCGTCAAGAACATGGTGACGTACAACACTACGACGAGCCGAGAAAAATGAAGTACAATGATTCCGAGCATGCGTCGAAATT
This sequence comes from Rana muscosa, assembly GCA_029206835.1. Lineage (NCBI taxonomy): Eukaryota > Metazoa > Chordata > Amphibia > Anura > Ranidae > Rana > Rana muscosa. Next base: position 153,952,293 of record CM055120.1, read on the forward strand.
GATTCCGAGCATGCGTAGGATTTTTGTGCGTCGGAATTGGATACACGCGATCGGAATTTCCAACAAGAACTTTTGTTGTCGGAAAAATAGAGAACAAGCTCTCAATCATTTGTTGTCGGAAATTCCGACAGCAAATGTCCGATGGAGCCTACACATAGTCAGAAGAATTTCCGACAAAAAGCTCCCATCGAACATTTGTTGTCGGAAATTCCGATTGTGTGTACGCGGCATAAGGGTATATTTTTCAAAGAACTGCTTGGATATAGTATTTCTAAATATTCTCTATAACACAGCATTTAGTTTTTATTTTTAATTTCAGTTCCACTTTAATTGCTATTAGAGCAGCCATGATGTGTGAATGCTGTAACATTTTGTTAAAAATCACCATATTCGCTCATTTTAATTTTTTTATATGCACATATATACACATGTATTCTTCTATATCACTGTAGTGATGTGCAAATCAGAATTTGGTCCCATGATATCTGTGACACTGAAAAGGGTCTACAAACCTAATGTAAAGATGGAATATCCATCCTTACTGAAACATTTATATAGTGCACACTATCCATTGTACACAGAATCTATAAACACCTGGAAACACAGCCAAGCCAACCAAAATTCAGTTATGTGTGTTATTTTTGTCAGCAGCTACTAAATTATCTAACGGGAGAACATTAAATATTATCTAACAGCATTGTTATGTTATCATTGTGAAGGATAAATAGTAACTGAAAAGAATAGTAATGAACACATAAAATGTTAAAAGCATACAGTGTTTTAATAAAATAAATAAAATATCTGGATTAGAGCTTTAGATAAAATGTATGTAATGGCATTTTTTTAAGTTTTGGATAGAGTACGAAAGGGAAAGACCCTTTATCAAGTTTATATTGCCACCTCTGTCCCTGCTGGGGAGATCCTCTAATAGGGACATCCGTCCCATGACAACTCTTTAATAGGTGGTAATTCTGTTTAGTTTTGAGAGATTTCCTTTAATTTCCAGTTGAACCTTCAGGACAGAACGTGAAGAAAAATCTTCTCAGAATAACACAGGCAGTAAAAAAAATAAAAAATCTTACAGGGGTTTTATTCCATCCAAAATGAAAAAACGATCTTACAAACGCTTAAAAGATTGTACAGGCGGTCCCCGGGTTTCAGACAAGACAGGGACTGTAGGTTTGTTCTTAAGTAGAATCTGTTTATAATTTGGAACAGGTAAATTTTTTAAGTGTAGCTCCAGCCAAAAAATCTATTTTTAATCTTTTTGAATAGCATAGGGAAGGGTTAACACTCCTGTACACACGATCAGATTTCCGATGGATTTTTCTGTCAGGATTCCGATGAAGCTGACTTTCATCAGTCTTGCCTATACACCATCAGACCAAATTCCGACCGTCCAAAACGTGGTGATGTAAAAAAAAACAGACGAGCCGAGAAAAATGAAGTTCAATGCTTCTGAGCATGCGTTGACTTGATTCTGAGCATGCGTTGGTTTTTTCACCGATGGAGTTCCCCACAGACATCGGAATTTGCTATCAGTTTTTTTTCCATCGGTAAAATTTAAAACATGTTCTATTTTTTTTACACCGATGGAAAAAAGACCGATGGGGCCCACACACGATCGTTTTTTCCGATGAAAAAAGTCCATTGGTCTTTTTTCATAGGAAAAATTGATCGTGTGTACGCGGCATAACATTTGTTTTGCTGTCTGTGCACCTGTTCAGAAGATTTCACCTCACTTTCGGTCCCAATGACAATTGTTTTTTGAAAATTTGGGGTTATTAGGGAAACAAGAATTGGTGATAAAGCATCAGTGGAGACACCTTTTTCCCATATTAACTCTTACAGGAGAGAATTTTCCTTCCTAGGGGTAGATTTCCTCTCATTTCCTGTTGTCTCCCTCCATTTTTAAGTAGGAGTCGTTTGTAAGTTGGATGTTTGTAAGTAGGGGACCGCCTGTATATGGTTATTTACTAAATTATTGCATTATTTGGTTAATCAAATTACAGTAATTTTTTTGCAGTACCCTAAACTTTCTATTTTATATAAATATGCAAGATGCCATTGTTGACCTCTCTTTATGGAAATTCTAGTTTCTTGACTGTCACTGCTCATCCAGTAGGCTTAAATCCTAATTCCAGTTTCCATTTCACTTTAAATAGTTTGTTTGGGCCAAGCTGGATTATGTGGAGTATGTGAGCCCTTTTTTGAGGACTTTATGGACTGCTGTCCATTTCCGTGTGTTTTTATAGAAAATCCATGGTATCCTTAGAACATATTCAGCAGAAGGAGAAGGATCTGCCTCCTAGTATGCTTTGGCTACAAATGCCAGTTGCTTCCTGGAAATATATAAAAGAAACCTGAAGCTGTCCCAAGATTTCTTCCCTACGCCCTACTACCAGCTGTACATCTTTTCTTCTTCTTAACGCCTCCAGCCGCACAGAGTAAATCAGTAAAATTAACAGTGCATTATGGGTTGTAAGTATTTATAGATCTCAAGTCTTGCTTGTGCTGTGAGAATATGAACATTGTTAAGATCTATTTTGCTATATAGTGAGAAGGAATAAAATAATATTAAGATTGTTTACTTTGTACCAAAAGTGTTAATTATGGGAATACAATATTCTTTGCTTTTTTGACAATGTCTGTTAAAGGTTATGTATAGTCCTTTGGGTGAGAATTTGTGTGTGTTGATGGTAATAAAAGTAAATCTTTTTTCTATGTATAATATAAAATGAAATAATTGCTCATTGCATACTCCAGCTCTGCTTTCTGATTTGCAGTGCTGCACAATGGTTTTGCTTTGTTGATTATTCTCACAATAAAAATGAATGAGATGGCTGACTCATTAAAAACAATGCATCCCATATGTGGCTATATTTTAGATCAGCAGTTGTTATGCAGAAGGGTTAAATTAGTCAAACACAAACCCATTCATGGTTAATCTACAAACCTCCATTTAGTGAAAATATAAAATATAGAAGAGCAGTTAATTTACTTTCATTAAGTTATCCTTAAATTTACCTTCCCATCACGCCCTTAAAATCTTATACTCGCTTGTCTACGGTATGTTCCAGTCAGATCCACAATCGCAGTGTAGCGGGGTCCCCAAATTTAACCCCGCTATACCCAAATTTATGGGAAGGTTTGAGCTGTTGTTGGGCTCAGACCACCTTAATTGTTAGGACATTCTATTTTACACCGCAGGTAGTATACTGGTGTGTAGTTCCCTGTGGCCTATGGGTGGCGCTGCCATATTGGGCCAGGGTTAAACCGCTGGTATAGTGCTGTGCCTTGGATGTTCTCTCTTGGCGGTTGCATCGTCGGCCTGCTGTGCCCGCCGGGAGAGGATGTAAAAGGGGCAGACGCTGCTTGCGGAGGGGTTCTTTGTCTTCGTTCCAGAGTTGGAGTCCTGGTACGTGGTACTTGGCCCTCCTGGCCAGGGGCCCACATACGCATCAGTCCCAGGCACCTTTAGCCCTGGGGCTGCGGCAACAACCTTGGGCCCAGCACCTTTAGCTGGGGCCCATGTCCTGGAAGGAGAAATCCCAGGGTGCCTCTGGCATGGAGACCCGTTCTGAGATGAGGAGGCCGGGGTAGGACCCTTCTAAAGGACCGGTGAAAAGTTCACGGAGAAAGAAGGGCCTGGTTACTCTCTGGAGGGATTAGATCCATCCAACAACAGAGGATTGGGATTAACGGTTCTGTGGCAGAGAATCTCCTAGTCGCATCTAAAAGGGGAAAACTAAAGAAACGTCCAAGCACCACTTCGGCTGCTAGGATCCGCTTTCATAGGGAACTATCCGGGGGAGCTAAGTCTACTTGAGGAACAAGTAGTGAATTCATATTTTGTCTTGTGCCTGGACTCATATCCAAACTCTTAGGCTACTTTCACACTGAGGCGCTGGATGCGCTGGCGGTATAGCGGCGCTATTTTTAGCGCCGCTATACCGTTTTTTTGCCGCGATTTGCAGGCGCTAGCGGGGGTATTTTAACCGAAAAAGGGTTAAAAACGCCCGCAATAACGCCTCTTTGAGGTGTTTTGCGGGCATATTAGAGGCGCTACCCCATTGATTTCAATGGGCAGGGGCGCTACAGGAGCGCTATTTTTAGCGCTCCTATTGCGCCTCAAAGATGCGGCTTGCAGGAGTTTTTTGAGCCTCCTGCAAGCGCAACGCTCCAGTGTGAAAGCCCTCGGGCTTTCACATTGGATAGTATTGAGAGGCTTTTTTGGGGCGCATTGCAGGCGCTATTTAGAGCGCAATAGCGCCTGCAAAGCGCCTCAGTGTGAAAGGGGCCTTACTGTCCTGTCTTCTATCCACCCTTTTCTATCTATTGACTTTGCATATAAAGAAATAAACTCTACGTTGGAGTTTACTACTGGTATGGACCTTGGAGTTACTTGGGGATATAAAGACTTGTCCTTACATTCTAAGAGACGTGAACCAACTAGAGGGAGAACCTTGCTGCAGGACCCTAGTTTGTGACACCGCTCAACCCCTTCACACAGGAGGGTGCGGGCACGTAGCCTGGTGTACCTTTCCTGCAAGTGAGCCAAAGGCAGCTAAAGGACGCCCGGGTGCTACAACAGCTTCCCAGCTAGTCCTTTACTTCTGTACTTCCACAGACTTTTTTTATTTGTACTTAGGAGGAAGCCCTCTATCATGCAAATTATTTGTATTTAAAGTGGTTCTATAGGTTGAAGGTTTTGTACCATCATACATTCTATGCATGAAGGTAAAAAACCTTTTGTGTGCAGGGCGCCCCCCAGCCCCTCCAATCCTTACCTGAGCTCCCTGCTATCCAGCGATGTTCACAATAGCCTCAGCTGTCCCAGGACTCTCCCTCCTCATTGGCTGAGACAGCAGTGGGAGCTCATTGGCTCCCACTGCTGTCAATCACAGCCAGTAAGCCACAGAGGAGAGAGTGGGAGGAGAGGCTGTGTGTCTTATGGACGCATAGAGCATCGGCTTAGAAGAGAGCATGCAGAGGTGCCCCCAGGGCAAGCGGCTTTCTCTTGGGGCACTGCTCGGGGGGGAGGAGTCAGGAGCACCAGTGGGGGACCCGAAAAGAAGAGGAATGGAACTGTCCTGTGCAAAAGCACTACACACTAAAACAGGACAAATAGAGATGATGAATCTCCCTAACAGGAGCACAGACAGCAATACAAACTGATAGATCCCTCTCCGCTCTATTCAAAACTAAAGAAAAGGGTTTGCCTTTAGTTATACTTTAACCACTTCAGCCCTGGAAGATTTGGCTGCTCAACGCCCACGCCATTTTTTGCAACACGGCACTGCATCGCTTTAACTGACAATTGCACGGTCGTGCGACGCTGTACCCAAACAAAATATTTTTTTTTTCCAAAAATAGAGGTTTCTTTTGATGGTATTTGATCACCTCTGCGGTTTTTATTTTTTGAGCTATAAACAAAAAAAGAGCAACAATTTTGAAAAAAACACAATATTTTGTACTTTTTGCTGTAATAAATAGAATAATAAATATCATTTTTTTTTTAAAAGCAAATTTTTTCCTCAGTTTAGGCCGATATGTATTCTTCTACATATTTTTGGTAATAAAAATCACAAAATGCTTATATTGATTGGTTTATGCAAAAGTTATAGCGTCTACAAAATAGGGGATAGATTTATGGCATTTTTATTATTATTATTTTTTTTACTAGTTTATCGGGACTGCAACATTATGGCGGACATATCGGACACTTTTAACACATTTTTGGGACCATTGGCATTTATACAGCGATCAATGCTATAAAAATGCACTGATGACTGTGTAAATGTTACTGGCAGGGAAGGGGTTAACACTAGGGGGCGATCAAGGGGTTAACTGTTTTCCCTAATGTGTGTTCTAACTGTGGGGGGAGGGGACTGACTATAAGAGATGACAGATCGTGGTTCCCAGCTCATAGGAACTCACGATCTCTCTCTCCACTCCTCACAGAACTGGTATGTGTGTTTTTTACACACACGTCCCTGTTCTGCCGCTCGTGCCCGCGATCGTGCGTGGCAGGCGGTCATCACGACCGCCGGCCACGAGCATCGGCACCCCCGCAGTGTAGCGGGCGTGCCTGCTATCCCGCTTAAAGGAGCCGACGTACAGCTACGACAGCTCGCAGGATCGTATAATGACGGCCGCTGGTCGGCAAGTGGTTAAGCAATACTTGGTTGCCTTCCTGGTCCAGCTTATGACTGGAAAGTAAAGGAGCAGCAACTAATGAGCTTATCCCTCAGCTCTGTGTTCCAGTCACCATTCTTGTCAGCTCATTTGCCTTACAGGGTATTACAAGAGGCTGGCACCAAGTAAAATGTAGGTATTGCATTTAAAAATGTACATGTATTGATTGTTTAAATAAATACATAACTGCATTTATTGGCATATTTTATAATTGCCTGGAGTTCAGCTTTAAAAGAGAAATCAAAAACTACCTTAAAATAAACATTTCAACTGTAGCGACCTCCTCACCCCGACCTCTTTAGCTAGGGGTATGTCGAGCGACAGAGTGAGGGGCGCTACGGCCCATGTCCTCCCCATGCATGTGGGTGAGGTGAAGGCCAATATCAATCTTTTCCTCGGGCCAAATTTGTGCTGGTTATGAGGGTCAGTCCTTCCGTGCCGGAATCTCCCCTTGTTCCCATCAACAGAGTCCCTACACCCATCAAAGTCCAAACTCAGGTTTATTGCGTATCTCCACATACAGTCAAATGCAACGGCATGATACGATGGGAAAGCAAGTCGAGGCACTGTACAGGTTCCTAGTCCCTACGCTCCCTGTGCTATGACCAGGGGTTGCAGGAGTCTTGATGAAAGCTCCTCCGCTGCGCTGTAGCCCCTATCAGGGGAAGATGTCCTCCAAGGGAGTTACCGAAGGCCCATCCGTCACCGGGTTGACACTGCACCGGGTCTTCGGACGGGTGACCTCCCCAGCCTCCTCACCTCAGATGCGGGTCCCCTCGCAAGGGGCGCCCTGGAGCAACTTCACCCTTGCGGGACCCAGTCGGAGTCACCGGGTCCCAGGCCTCCTCAATAGTACCTCACCCCAGGCTGAAGGTGCCTGGGATGGACTCCATCTTCATTCCGGCCAGGCCTTGGGCGCCTAGGCCGGAACCTTGAACCGCCCGCACCCAGGCCTAAGGTGCCTGGGTGCGTGAAGAGATGATCCCCCAAGACGACAGACCTCGTGGCGAGAGCGTCTCCCCCTTTTATCTCCTCCCATCGACACCACGGCGGGTTCCCCGCCCCAGCCGTACCATCTCCAGGAAGGGACAAAAAAGGGTAGCACTGTGGTAGTGATTCTACCTCGAGCCAGTAGGTACACTGACACCCACTGGTCAAGGAGAATATTACACCACCCAATCCTCCACGAATAAGAAAAGGGGTCTAATCCCTGACATAATTACACACTTGGGTCTCTCTACCCCCAGGTGTATCCCACTAACTTTGAAGACCCCGCTACACACTCCCCCTGGTGATTTGACGCTGGTCCCCAGCGTCAGGTGCACACCCATGTCTCCCAAGGAGGGGTGACATGAAGTGGGCCCCAGAGGCTATCCCTCAAATTTTGGATACTGTATGTGCCAAGACCTGCTCAACAGAAAAGGGAACTATAAAACATTAAAACTTTTGTATAAAACATCTGTCATGTACACATATACAATCCCTCCCGTCACTGTCTAAGAACCACCCCATACTCAGTAGCCTTGACAGACGAATCTCCTGCAGAAGGGAAACAAACAAAAAAACATCCTAACACTCTGTGTTAACTTGGCATGAGTGGGTCCGTCAGCCGAGAGACCCGCTCACTCCAATAAGTAAGTAATGCATGTGTAACATTTTCAAACAACCGTTGCACAACACTGCCACCTGGTGACAGCGCTGCGGTAATGACACTTGGTTAGATCTTCATTCTTCCTGCTTTCCTACTCTAACTCTACCCCAAAAGTCTCTGCCTTTGGCACATGAAGAAAAGGGAGAACAAAAAAAAACAACAGCTCCCAAATCTCCAGTGAGTGAAAGAAAAACCCAAATCAAAACAAAAGTAGGGCACAGTTCTAGGCGTCTGGGAATGTCTCTTCCAGAAAGTTTCAACAGCAACAAAATAGGAGTTCACTTCTCCTACAAGTAAAATCTTGGATCCGGCAAAAACAAGGGCTTCAGGTGTTTGTCAAATACTTCCACCGAATATTCGACGTCTTCTCCTTCTTTCCTGCAGATGAGCACCTTATCGGCATGAATATGGCGCCCAAGTCTCCAATCAGCTCTGCAGTCTTTAAACTTTTTAGACACCGGCGGCGAACATGACAGGTATCGCCGGGCATGGGGCACTTTGAGTTTTTCCCACACAAACTCGTCATACCACCGTGGTCGCAAGACCTCGACTTCATACAATAAGTCCCGAGGCAAGTAGGGGTACTCCCACCCATATTCACGGGCGACTCTCTGGGAGAAAAGTCTCTGCAATCGAGCTAGAGGCGGCATCACATCTCACTCACCTTCTCCTGGCTGTAGGATGGCCTCCGGGTGCCGAGGTACTTTCACCATCTCTGGTGGCTTTGCTCTCGGTGCCCGCAATGAAGCACGCTGCATCCCCACTATCAGAGCGGGTGATGTGGTTGAATGAGGAAAGTTGGTCGGAGGACTAGATTTCCTCGGGAACTCCGGGGCCTTCACCCGGAGCGTACTGTCTTCTATGGACATGGGGGAATCCTGCGGTTTACTCAGCACAGGTAGTGGGCGTCTGTCCCAGCCCTTCCGGTGAAACAGTTCGTCTATCTCTCCATCATCACCACAGTCTGACAATGACTCTAAGTCGGAGGTGTCATACATCTCAGCGGGAAGGTAGTCTCTAGTAGACGGAAGGCTACCCTCCCTTGCGGGCTCCACCGACTGTGAACTCCCGACACCTCCAACCACACACACAGTCCCAGCCCCTGGCTCACCTGGACCTTTTTCAGCACTGGGATGTCCAGGATTCTTCCGACCGGATCCATCCAGGTCTGGCAAGCAGCGGGGTGAAGCTCGACCACGACCACAGGAGGCCTGCACCAGGCATATCTTCCTCTTCGGGGGTGGCAGCAGGGAGTCTGTGGTGACCGAAGCAGTGTCCTCGGATTTTTCTCTCTCAGTCTCTGGTTGGGCAGTCACTTCGCCCTGGTCAGCGCGCACGGGAAACTCCGCAAAGGCTTTGATCTCTCCCTCCGGAGTGGCGGTTCCTGTGATGCAGTTGAGGCGTAGGGCCCGGGGCCTTTCCGTGTGTGGTTCAACCTCAAAAAGAAACTCCTTGCATGCTTTGCATCGCCCGAATGGCTTTAGTTGGACCACCAGTCCCGAGCATCCGGGACAGATCACACCGAGGGCCTCTGTGTCTCTGCATGAATACAAAGCCAACTGTCCTCGGGGCCTGAGCCTTATCCCCGTGTCTGTAATGGATGCAGCAAATGCAGTCATCTTGAAAGGATAAGGTACCGTCATCCACGGGGAGCCTGAGTTCGCTCCGACCACTTGCTGCTCCATCACGCGCTGACCTCGCGCCGGAGTCTCCACGTGTATCTCCACACGTGGCCAGACTCCTCCCACGAATTGCGCAGTCATGGGATGCCTCATGGCGCAGTGCAGCAAAAGTCCCCACATGTAGTTCGTCACACGGCTGGACTCCTCCCTCTTCCCGCTCTTTCTGCATGGGCCTCTCCCAGTTTTTCAGGGAAATTTCCACGACTTCGAGCACAGGGACGCACTTTGGCCAATCACATGGCCGACCTGCTCGGACCTCCTCCGGGCAGCAAAGTTCAAACACAGCCGTTCCAAACCTCAGGGTTAACACACATTTCATCCCGGACTCACGAGCCCCCACGTGTAGCGACCTCCTCACCCCGACCTCTTTAGCTAGGGGTATGTCGAGCGACAGAGTGAGGGGCGCTACGGCCCATGTCCTCCCCATGCATGTGGGTGAGGTGAAGGCCAATATCAATCTTTTCCTCGGGCCAAATGTGTGCTGGTTATGAGGGTCAGTCCTTCCATGCCGGAATCTCCCCTTGTTCCCATCAACAGAGTCCCTACACCCATCAAAGTCCAACTCAGGTTTATTGCGTATCTCCACATACAGTCAAATGCAACGGCATGATACGATGGGAAAGCAGGTCGAGGCACTGTACAGGTTCCTAGTCCCTACGCTCCCTGTGCTATGACCAGGGGTTGCAGGAGTCTTGATGAAAGCTCCTCCGCTGCGCTGTAGCCCCTATCAGGGGAAGATGTCCTCCAAGGGAGTTACCGAAGGCCCATCCGTCACCGGGTTGACACTGCACCGGGTCTTCGGACGGGTGACCTCCCCAGCCTCCTCACCTCAGATGCGGGTCCCCTCGCAAGGGGCGCCCTGGAGCAACTTCACCCTTGCGGGACCCAGTCGGAGTCACCGGGTCCCAGGCCTCCTCAATAGTACCTCACCCCAGGCTGAAGGTGCCTGGGATGGACTCCATCTTCATTCCGGCCAGGCCTTGGGCGCCTAGGCCGGAACCTTGAACCGCCCGCACCCAGGCCTAAGGTGCCTGGGTGCGTGAAGAGATGATCCCCCAAGACGACAGACCTCGTGGCGAGAGCGTCTCCCCCTTTTATCTCCTCCCATCGACACCACGGCGGGTTCCCCGCCCCAGCCGTACCATCTCCAGGAAGGGACAAAGAAGGGTAGCACTGTGGTAGTGATTCTACCTCGAGCCAGTAGGTACACTGACACCCACTGGTCAAGGAGAATATTACACCACCCAATCCTCTACGAATAAGAAAAGGGGTCTAATCCCTGACATAATTACACACTTGGGTCTCTCTACCCCCAGGTGGATCCCACTAACTTTGAAGACCCCGCTACACAACCATAACCCATTCTGATGCCTCAGTAATGTTAACACATTGTATTTAGAATCCATCTATTAATTCTCTTTGATTGATCTTCCTGTTTTTAAACTGACAGAGCTAGAAACAAGATGGGAACAAAGTGATTTGTAGATATCTTATTTTTGTAAATAAAAATATTAACTAAAATATATAGTTTTTAATACAGGTAGGCATGACATATTGAATTTGATTATAATATAGTATTACCCTGACAGAAAGTGGAGTTTTTGTCTCCTCATTTTTTTTTTTCATTTAAAGCTGTGTTCCGCCTGGGAATTTTTTTTAATGACTTTTAATATATGGGCACTTATCTGTCCAGGGAGCCTGCAATGTCGGCACCCGATGCGGATCTTCGGATCGACTCAAGGGTGCTGCCGCCACCATTCCTGGGGGGGGGGGGGAACCAGGCACTGAAGACGTTTGGCTTCTTCACTCCTGGTTCCCTACTGCGCATGCGCAAGCCGCACTGCGTGTCCTAAATAGTCCCTGCTGTCTTCTGTGACCTGTGTGTCTCCCAGAAGACAGCAGGGGGAAGGAGGAAGGGCCGGACATAGCAGGGTTCACCACACAACATGCGGCGCTCTTTCACCACAAGTGGGAGCAAATAACTGGATTTGACAGGTATATGCACCCCCCTCCCCCCTGAAAGGTGCCACATGTGACACCGGAGGGGGAGAGGAATCTGATCAGCGGAAGTTCAATTTCTGGGTGGAACTCTGCTTTAATTAACACGTCTTGTCCTAGCAGAGAATGAACTTGCCATTTGAATAAATATAAACTTTGTCTCACTTGCACAAGAGAAGCAGAACTTGGCAGCAGTGCCAGGACATGGTCTTTCAGTGCCCAGGGCGAACATGGTAAACTGCACCCCCCCCAAATGTAGGGGATGGAGCTATTAGTGGCACATGGAGTGAAATTGTAGCACCCTCTAGCTAGGTGTTAGTGTACATAGTTGTTAGTATAGAAAAAACACAGGCAGAGAGCTGCAAGTATTTTCAATTAGTGTACTGTGTCCTCTGCACAGTGTTCACCTAAAACTATTGTGACAGCAGGAAGGTAAAGTCACCTGGTTGCATCCAGGGGGGTAGGTATATTTCTCCCAGATTCAGGCTTTATGCCGACTTATACAACTAGGGAGAGAGTTGATGAAGCCCAGCTGAGGCTAGTGGGCTCATGGATGATTCATACCTCTAGGGAGAGTGCTGGGCGTCGTGCAGGCAGGGAGTTGATGAGACCAGCTGAAGCTTGTCAGCTCGTTTAAGGCCTCTATAAAAACTCCCAGCTTCATTAGGTGTTTGCTCATGCCTGGAACCAGACCTGTGTGGACTGTCTAGGGAGAGTGAACCCCTGTGCGGTGAGACAAAGCCTGTGTGGCTATTTGTTTGGACATTTACTAAACCAGGGACTTAGGGACTAGGACAGCACCAGGCTGATCCCAGTTGTTAGTTAGGGAAACCTGCATGTTTAGTCAGAGGTCAAGCTGACCAGGATTTATTTTGTTTATGTTTCTTTTTGCTTTGCTGTGTTTTTGTCACTGTAAATAGAGAAATAAACCGCACCTTTTGATCTTGAAAACCACAACCTCCGTCTGCTGGGCCTGTTTTTGTGTGGGGAGCCCATCCAGGGGGTCACACACACCCGCTACCGAGCTAACCCCCTCACAGTTGGTGGAGAACCAGTGGCAGTTTTTTTTTAAGCCAGCATGGAGGAGATACTGAAACAGCTGGCTCTAGCAAATGCCAATCAACAGCAGACAAATGCAGGTTTGCAAAAGAGCTTCGCAGCCCAGCAACAAGCCCAGCAGCAATCTGAGGCCCGCTTCATAGACCTGTTGCAGAAGCAAGAGCAGAGACTACAACAACAGATGGAAGCAGTAATGCAGCAACGTCCGCAGACCAGTGAGGAAAGCCGTCCCACTAATACCGCGTCCTTTGGGGTGAGTCGTTTATTGACAAAAATGACTGGAGAGGATGATCCAGAGGTATTTTTGACCACATTTGAAAGGACTGCTGAAAGAGAAAAGTGGCCTGAGGAGCAGTGGGCTGGACTGGTGGCTCCTCTGTTAACTGGTGAATCGCAGAAAGCTTACTATGACCTAGAGCCTGACCAAGCAAAAGACTATGTGATGCTAAAAGCTGAAATATTGGCAAGGCTGGGTGTCACCCTGGCTGTCCGGGCTCAGCGTGTGCATAACTGGACTTTCCAGCTTGGAAAACCCCCCAGGTCTCAAATGTATGATCTCATTCACCTGAGCAGGAAGTGGCTACAGCCAGAGACTTTGTCCGCACCGGAGATTGTGGAACGTGTTGTGATGGATCGTTTCTTGAGAGCTCTTCCTACCGCCATTCAAAAGTGGGTAAGCCATGGAGACCCAGAAACGGCCGGTAAATTTGTGGATCGTGTAGAGAGATACTTGGCTGCAGAGAACCTGACGGCCTCTTCCAGAGACTCTCGGACTTTCCACCCTAAGACCAGACCATCCCCAGGGGCGGATAAGATGATTCCAAGGGGTGAGGGTGGAGAGAGTGAGAGGGTGGGAGCTCTGCCCAGGGTTTGGCGAGAACAGCCTGGGAAGTCGGGGGCTCAAGAGGCAGCCAAAAGGATTGTTTGCTACCGCTGCCGGCAAACGGGACATATTGCAGCAAATTGCCCGGTTGTGGAGGAACCCATGCAATGTGACTTTCTGACGGACAGACGTCAGTCGCTGTGTGCGACAGTCGCATGCACTGCCATTCGGGGAACTGAGAAACATTTATGCAAAATGTGTATTAATGGTAGAAATGTTGTGGTATTACTGGATTCAGGTAGCCTTGTGACCCTGATAAAGGCTGAATTAGTTAAAACAGAGGTCTCTGGGAATAGCAAGGTAGCTGTTATTTGTGTGCATGGGGACACCCGAGAGTATCCAGTGACTACAGTGTGTTTCAAGACCCCCAAAGGTACCCTCTCTCATCCAGTGGGGTTAGTATCTCAATTACCGCATGATGCCATTGTGGGAAGGGATTTTCCGAAGTTCTGGGAACTGTGGGATGATCCTGAGCCCCCCACTGGTGCCCCTATGTACCAGGAAGGTGATAGCCAGAACTCCTCTGAGAGTGGTGAGGACTCTCCAGAATTTCCCTTGTCAGTATTGGCAGGCGAGACTCAAGAAACTGGAGAGGAGCCCACCTCCTCAGACGAAAACCTACCGTCTGTGGAGTTTTCTGATCTTGAGGTTCACAGGGAAAATTTTGCCACAGAACAGTTAAAGGACCCCGCCCTAATAAAGGCACGGGAAAACGTAGTGGAAATAGATGGCGAGTTAGTGAACCCAGATAATACCTGCACTTACCCATACTTCAGCGTAGAGAAGGACCTACTGTATCGGGTGGCAAAAAGGGCAGAAGAAACCGTTGAGCAGCTTGTGGTGCCCAAACCTTACAGGAAGTTGGTGTTGGAGTTGGCCCATGGGCACATTCTTGGAGGTCATCTGGGGACAGAGAAAACCCGAGAGAGGGTATTACAGAGATTCTATTGGCCTGGGGTGATGAAGGACATAGAAAATTATTGTTCCTCCTGCCCTGTGTGTCAGAGGTCGGCCCCGATGCCACATTTCCGTAGCCCGCTGGTCCCTCTACCCATCATTGAGGTCCCGTTTGAGAGGATCGCAATGGATTTGGTAGGTCCTATAATCAAGTCCGCTAGGGGGCACCAGTACATATTAGTTATAATGGACTATGCCACCCGTTATCCAGAAGCAATCCCTCTCCGAAATACCTCGGCCAAAACCATAGCCAAAGAGCTATCTCTTGTTTTTAGCCGGGTGGGTATTTGTAAAGAACTGCTTACGGACCAAGGTACACCCTTTATGTCCCGGGTTATGAAAGAGCTGTGTAAATTGTTCAAAGTGACGCAATTGCGTACGTCTGTGTATCACCCCCAAACCGATGGGCTGGTTGAAAGATTCAACAAAACCCTAAAACAAATGTTGAAGAAAGTGGTGGATAGAGATGGAAAGGATTGGGACTGTCTACTTCCTTACTTGATGTTTGCTATTAGGGAGGTGCCCCAATCCTCTACGGGATTCTCCCCCTTTGAGTTACTGTATGGGAGACACCCAAGAGGGCTGTTGGATATTGCCAAGGAAACTTGGGAAAGTGAGAGTTCTCCCCACAGGAGTGTGATTGAGCATGTCGCCCTGATGCAAGATCGAATTGCACAGGTAATGCCCATCGTGAAGGAACATTTGGCCCAAGCGCAGTTGGCACAGCAGAGAGTGTACAACCGTGGAGCCAAGACCCGTACCTTTTCCCCGGGGGATAGGATATTGGTACTTGTCCCTACGGTTGAAAGTAAATTCCTTGCCAAATGGCAAGGCCCCTACGAGATAATTGGAAAAAGTGAGCGAAGTGAATTACAAGGTCAGACAACCAGGAAGGCGAAAGCCCGAACAGATCTATCACGTTAATCTGTTGAAAGCCTGGAGGGATAGAGAGTCCCTAGTCGCAGAAACTTGGTCACCAGCTCAAACTGGTTGCGTGATTCCGGAGGTTGGAATAGCAGCCACCTTGTCACAACCCCAACAACAGGAGGTTAAGGAGTTTGTGCTTCGCAACAAGGAGGTGTTCTCTGAGCTGCCGGGACAAACATCTGGGGTAGAGCATGATATTATTACCCCGCCCGGTGAAAGGGTGAAGTTAAAACCCTATCGGATCCCAGAGGCCCGACGGGAGGCAATACGGGAGGAAGTACAGAAAATGCTGAACTTAGGGGTGATAGAGGAGTCCCAAAGTGATTGGTCTAGTCCCATTGTGTTGGTGCCTAAACCGGATGGGAGCTGGCGATTTTGTAACGATTTTCGTCAGTTGAACAAAGTTACAAAATTTGACACCTACCCCATGCCACGTATAGATGAGTTGATCGACCGGCTGGGAACAGCCCGATACATGACGACTCTTGACCTCACAAAAGGGTATTGGCAAATTCCCCTGGC
Organism: Rana muscosa; assembly: GCA_029206835.1. NCBI lineage: Eukaryota > Metazoa > Chordata > Amphibia > Anura > Ranidae > Rana > Rana muscosa. The sequence continues at coordinate 153,968,170 of CM055120.1, forward strand.
CAAGTCGGCCAAAGAGAAAACCGCATTTGTAACCCCAGACGGGGCGTTCCAATATAAGAGAATGCCGTTCGGGTTACAGAATGCGCCGGCCACATTCCAGCGGAAAATGGACCAGATACTGAGGCCCCATCGAAAGTATGCTGCGGCTTACCTGGATGACGTAATTGTCCATAGCACAGATTGGGCCTCACATCTGCCAAAAGTGCAAGCAGTCCTAGACTCTATCCGGGAAGCGGGGTTTACGGCTAACCCCAAGAAGTGTACCATTGGGCAGGAGGAGGCCAAATATCTTGGGTACACCATTGGCAGGGGAGTAATAAAACCCCAACTCAACAAAGTCGAGGCCATCCAGAGTTGGCCACGTCCCAACAGCAAGAAGCAGGTACGAGCCTTTCTGGGAATCGCGGGTTATTATCGGCGCTTCATTCCCCACTTTGCTTCTAAGGCTGTGCCCCTAACCAACCTGACGAAAGGGAAAGGGTCGGTCATGATTAAATGGACCCCCGAGGCTGAGGCAGCGTTCCAATTCTTGAAACAAGCCTTATGTAGCCAGCCAGTGTTGTACTCACCCGACTTCTCTAAAGACTTTGTCGTACAAAGTGATGCGTCCGATGTGGGGTTAGGAGCAGTATTGTCCCAGGTCTGGAACGGGGAAGAGCACCCAGTCATTTACCTCAGCAGGAAGTTGAAGTCCCATGAGGTAAATTACGCCACGGTTGAAAAGGAGTGTTTAGCGGTGAAGTGGGCTCTAGATTCCTTTCGGTACTATCTGCTAGGTAGGCACTTTGACATGGTTACGGATCACGCTCCGTTAAAGTGGATGGCTCAAAACAAGGAGACAAATAGAAGAGTAAATAGGTGGTTCCTGGCCCTACAGGAATTCAACTTCACAGTAAAGCATCGCCCTGGCGTTCAAATGGGGAATGTGGATGCTTTGTCTCGAGTACATGAATGCCTGATTGCTGGTGTTCCAACCCCAAGGTTAAAACAAGAGGGGGGGGGGTATGTGACAGCAGGAAGGTAAAGTCACCTGGTTGCATCCAGGGGGGTAGGTATATTTCTCCCAGATTCAGGCTTTATGCCGACTTATACAACTAGGGAGAGAGTTGATGAAGCCCAGCTGAGGCTAGTGGGCTCATGGATGATTCATACCTCTAGGGAGAGTGCTGGGCGTCGTGCAGGCAGGGAGTTGATGAGACCAGCTGAAGCTTGTCAGCTCGTTTAAGGCCTCTATAAAAACTCCCAGCTTCATTAGGTGTTTGCTCATGCCTGGAACCAGACCTGTGTGGACTGTCTAGGGAGAGTGAACCCCTGTGCGGTGAGACAAAGCCTGTGTGGCTATTTGTTTGGACATTTACTAAACCAGGGACTTAGGGACTAGGACAGCACCAGGCTGATCCCAGTTGTTAGTTAGGGAAACCTGCATGTTTAGTCAGAGGTCAAGCTGACCAGGATTTATTTTGTTTATGTTTCTTTTTGCTTTGCTGTGTTTTTGTCACTGTAAATAGAGAAATAAGCCGCACCTTTTGATCTTGAAAACCACAACCTCCGTCTGCTGGGCCTGTTTTTGTGTGGGGAGCCCATCCAGGGGGTCACACACACCCGCTACCGAGCTTACCCCCTCACACTATATATATATATATATATATATATTGTGAGGGGGTTAGCTCGGCAGCGGGTGTGTGTGACCCCCGAGATGGGCTCCCCACACAAAAACAGGCCCAGCAAACGGAGGTTGTGATTTTCAAAATCAAAAAGGTGCGGTTTATTTTCTATTTACAGTGACAAAACACAGCAAAGCAAAAGAAACATAAACAAAATAAATCCTGGTCAACTTGACCTCTGACTAAACATACAGGTTTCCTAACTAACAACTGGGATCAGCCTAGTGCTGTCCTAGTCCCTAAGTCCCTGGTTTTAAATGTCCAAGCAAATAGCCACACAGGCTTTGTCTCACCGCACAGGGGTTCACTCTCCCTAGACAGTCCACACAGGTCTGGTTCCAGGCATGAGCTAACATCTAATGAAGCTGGGAGTTCTTATAGAGGCCTAAATGAGCTGACAAGCTTCAGCTGGTCTCATCAACTCCCTGTCTGCACGATGCCCCACACTCTCCCTAGAGGTATGAGTCATCCATGAGCCCACTAGCCTTATACAACTCTCCACCTAGTTGTATAAGTCGGCGTAAAGCCTGAATCTGGGCGAAATATATCTACCCCCCTGGATGCAACCAGGTGACTTTACCTTCCTGCTGTCACATACCCCCCCCTCTTGTTTTAACCTCGGGGTTGGAACACCAGCAATCAGGCATTCATGTACTCGAGACAAAGCATCCACATTCCCCATTTGAACGCCAGGGCGATGCTTTACTGTGAAGTTGAATTCCTGGAGGGCCAGGAACCACCTATTCACTCTTCTATTTGTTTCCTTGTTTTGAGCCATCCACTTTAACGGAGCGTGATCCGTAACCATGTCAAAGTGCCTACCTAGCAGGTAGTACCGAAGGGAATCTAGAGCCCACTTCACCGCTAAACACTCCTTTTCAACGGTGGCGTAATTTACCTCATGGGACTTCAACTTCCTGCTGAGGTAAATGACTGGGTGCTCTTCCCCGTTCCAGACCTGGGACAATACTGCTCCTAACCCCACATCTGACGCATCACTTTGTACGACAAAGTCTTTAGAGAAGTCGGGTGAGTACAACACTGGCTGGCTACATAAGGCTTGTTTCAAGAATTGGAATGCTGCCTCAGCCTCGGGGGTCCATTTAATCATGACCGACCCTTTCCCCTTCGTCAGGTTGGTTAGGGGCACAGCCTTAGAAGCAAAGTGGGGAATGAATCGCCGATAATACCCCGCGATTCCCAGAAAGGCTCGTACCTGCTTCTTGCTGTTGGGACGTGGCCAACTCTGGATGGCCTCGACTTTGTTGAGTTGGGGTTTTATTACTCCCCTCCCAATGGTGTACCCAAGATATTTGGCCTCCTCCTGCCCAATGGTACACTTCTTGGGGTTAGCCGTAAACCCCGCTTCCCGAACAGAGTCCAGGACTGCTTGCACTTTTGGCAGATGTGAGGCCCAATCTGTGCTATGGACAATTATGTCATCCAGGTAAGCCGCAGCATACTTCCGATGGGGCCTCAGCATCTGGTCCATTTTCCGCTGGAATGTGGCCGGCGCATTCTGTAACCCGAACGGCATTCTTTTATATTGGAACGCCCCGTCTGGGGTTACAAATGCGGTTTTCTCTTTGGCCGACTTGGCCAGGGGGATTTGCCAATACCCTTTTGTGAGGTCAAGAGTCGTCATGTATCGGGCTGTTCCCAGCCGGTCGATCAACTCATCTATACGTGGCATGGGGTAGGTGTCAAATTTTGTAACTTTGTTCAACTGACGAAAATCGTTACAAAATCGCCAGCTCCCATCCGGTTTAGGCACCAACACAATGGGACTAGACCAATCACTTTGGGACTCCTCTATCACCCCTAAGTTCAGCATTTTCTGTACTTCCTCCCGTATTGCCTCCCGTCGGGCCTCTGGGATCCGATAGGGTTTTAACTTCACCCTTTCACCGGGCGGGGTAATGATGTCATGCTCTACCCCAGATGTTTGTCCCGGCAGCTCAGAGAATACCTCCTTGTTGCGAAGCACAAACTCCTTAACCTCCTGTTGTTGGGGTTGTGACAAGGTGGCTGCTATTCCAACCTCAGGAATCACGCAACCAGTTTGAGCTGGTGACCAAGTGTCTGCGACTAGGGACTCTCTATCCCTCCAGGCTTTCAACAGATTAACGTGATAGATCTGTTCGGGCTTTCGCCTTCCTGGTTGTCTGACCTTGTAATTCACTTTGCTCACTTTTTCCATTATCTCGTAGGGGCCTTGCCATTTGGCAAGGAATTTACTTTAAACCGTAGGGACAAGTACCAGTATCCTATCCCCCGGGGAAAAGGTACGGGTCTTGGCTCCACGGTTGTACACTCTCTGCTGTGCTAACTGCGCTTGGGCCAAATGTTCCTTCACGATGGGCATTACCTGTGCAATTCGGTCTTGCATCAGGGCGACATGCTCAATCACACTCCTGTGGGGAGAACTCTCACTTTCCCAAGTTTCCTTGGCAATATCCAACAGCCCTCTTGGGTGTCTCCCATACAGTAACTCAAAGGGGGAGAATCCCGTAGAGGATTGGGGCACCTCCCTAATAGCAAACATCAGATAAGGAAGTAGACAGTCCCAATCCTTTCCATCTCTATCCACCACTTTCTTCAACATTTGTTTTAGGGTTTTGTTGAACCTTTCAACCAGCCCATCGGTTTGGGGGTGATATACAGATGTACGTAATTGCGTCACTTTGAACAATTTACACAGCTCCTTCATAACCCGGGACATAAAGGGTGTACCTTGGTCCGTAAGCAGTTCTTTACAAATACCCACCCGGCTAAACACAAGAGATAGCTCTTTGGCTATGGTTTTGGCCGAGGTATTTCGGAGAGGGATCGCTTCTGGATAACGGGTGGCATAGTCCATTATAACTAATATGTACTGGTGCCCCCTAGCGGACTTGATTATAGGACCTACCAAATCCATGGCGATCCTCTCAAACGGGACCTCAATGATGGGTAGAGGGACCAGCGGGCTACGGAAATGTGGCATCGGGGCCGACCTCTGACACACAGGGCAGGAGGAACAATAATTTTCTATGTCCTTCATCACCCCCGGCCAATAGAATCTCTGTAATACCCTCTCTCGGGTTTTCTCTGTCCCCAGATGACCTCCAAGAATGTGCCCATGGGCCAACTCCAACACCAACTTCCTGTAAGGTTTGGGCACCACAAGCTGCTCAACGGTTTCTTCTGCCCTTTTTGCCACCCGATACAGTAGGTCCTTCTCTACGCTGAAGTATGGGTAAGTGCAGGTATTATCTGGGTTCACTAACTCGCCATCTATTTTCACTACGTTTTCCCGTGCCTTTATTAGGGCGGGGTCTTTCAACTGTTCTGTGGCAAAGTTTTCCCTGTGAACCTCAAGATCAGAAAACTCCACAGACGGTAGGTTTTCGTCTGAGGAGGTGGGCTCCTCTCCAGTTTCTTGAGTCTCCCCTGCCAATACTGATAAGGGAAATTCCAGAGAGTCCTCACCACTCTCAGGGGAGTTCTGGCTATCACATTCCTGGTACATAGGGGCACCAGTGGGGGGCTCAGGATCATCCCACAGTTCCCAGAACTTCGGAAAATCCCTTCCCACAATGGCGTCATGCGGTAACTGAGATACTAAGCCCACTGGATGAGAGAGGGTACCTTTGGGGGTCTCGAAACACACTGTAGTCACTGGATACTCTCGGGTGTCCCCATGCACACAAATAACAGCTACCTTGCTATTCCCAGAGACCTCTGTTTTAACTAACTCAGCCTTTATCAGGGTCACAAGGCTACCTGAATCCAACAATACCACAACATTTCTACCATTAACACACATTTTGCATAAATGTTTCTCAGTTCCTCGAATGGCAGTGCATGCGACTGTCGCACACAGCGACTGACGTCTGCCCGTCAGAAAGTCACACTGCATGGGTTCCTCCACAACCGGGCAATTGGCTGCAATATGTCCCGCTTGCCGGCAGCGGTAGCAAACGATCCTTCTTGCGGCCTCTTGAGCCGCTGATTTCCCAGGCTGTTCTCGCCAAACTTGGGGTAGAGCTCCCACCCTCTCACTCTCTCCACCCTCACCCCTTGGAATCCTCTTATCCGCCCCTGGGGATGGTCTGGTCTTAGGGTGGAAAGTCCGAGTGTCTCTGGAAGAGGCCGTCAGGTTCTCTGTAGCCAAGTATTTCTCCACACGATCCACAAGACCATCGGCCGTCTCTGGGTCTCCATGGCTTACCCACTTTTGGATGGCAGTAGGAAGAGCTCTCAAAAACCGATCCATTACAACACGTTCCACAATCTTTGGTGCGGACAAAGTCTCTGGCTGTAGCCACTTTCTGCTCAGGTGAATGAGATCATACATTTGAGACCTGGGGGGTTTTCCAAGCTGGAAAGTCCAGTTATGCACACGCTGAGCCCGGACAGCCTGGGTGACACCCAGCCTTGCCAATATTTCAGCTTTTAGCATCACATAGTCTTTTGCTTGGTTAGGCTCTAGGTCATAGTAAGCTTTCTGCGATTCACCAGTTAACAGAGGAGCCACCAGTCCAGCCCACTGCTCCTCAGGCCACTTTTCTCTTTCAGCGGTCCTTTCAAATGTGGTCAAAAATACCTCTGGATCATCCTCTCCAGTCATTTTTGTCAATAAACGACTCACCCCAAAGGACGCGGTATTAGTGGGACGGCTTTCCTCACTGGTCTGCGGACGTTGCTGCATTACTGCTTCCATCTGTTGTTGTAGTCTCTGCTCTTGCTTCTGCAACAGGTCTATGAAGCGGGCCTCAGATTTCTGCTGGGCTTGTTGCTGAGCCTCCAGACTCTGTTGCAAAGTTGCATTTGTCTGCTGCTGGGCTGCAAGGCTCTGTTGATGAGCTTGCTGCTGGGCTGCGAAGTTCTTTTGCAAACCTGCATTTGTCTGCTGTTGATTGGCATTTGCTAGAGCCAGCTGCTTCAGTATCTCCTCCATGCTGGCTTAAAAAAAAAACTGCCACTGGTTCTCCACCAACTGTGAGGGGGTTAGCTCGGCAGCGGGTGTGTGTGACCCCCGAGATGGGCTCCCCACACAAAAACAGGCCCAGCAAACGGAGGTTGTGGTTTTCAAAATCAAAAAGGTGCGGTTTATTTTCTATTTACAGTGACAAAACACAGCAAAGCAAAAGAAACATAAACAAAATAAATCCTGGTCAACTTGACCTCTGACTAAACATACAGGTTTCCTAACTAACAACTGGGATCAGCCTAGTGCTGTCCTAGTCCCTAAGTCCCTGGTTTTAAATGTCCAAGCAAATAGCCACACAGGCTTTGTCTCACCGCACAGGGGTTCACTCTCCCTAGACAGTCCACACAGGTCTGGTTCCAGGCATGAGCTAACATCTAATGAAGCTGGGAGTTCTTATAGAGGCCTAAATGAGCTGACAAGCTTCAGCTGGTCTCATCAACTCCCTGTCTGCACGACGCCCCACACTCTCCCTAGAGGTATGAGTCATCCATGAGCCCACTAGCCTTATACAACTCTCTACCTAGTTGTATAAGTCGGCGTAAAGCCTGAATCTGGGCGAAATATATCTACCCCCCTGGATGCAACCGGGTGACTTTACCTTCCTGCTGTCACAATATATTGTGACAGCAGGAAGGTAAAGTCACCTGGTTGCATCCAGGGGGGTAGATATATTTCGCCCAGATTCAGGCTTTACGCCGACTTATACAACTAGGTGGAGAGTTGTATAAGGCTAGTGGGCTCATGGATGACTCATACCTCTAGGGAGAGTGCTGGGCGTCGTGCAGACAGGGAGTTGATGAGACCAGCTGAAGCTTGTCAGCTCATTTAGGCCTCTATAAAAACTCCCAGATTGATTAGATGTTAGCTCATGCCTGGAACCAGACCTGTGTGGACTGTCTAGGGAGAGTGAACCCCTGTGCGGTGAGACAAAGCCTGTGTGGCTATTTGCTTGGACATTTAAAACCAGGGACTTAGGGACTAGGACAGCACTAGGCTGATCCCAGTTGTTAGTTAGGAAACCTGTATGTTTAGTCAGAGGTCAACTTGACCAGGATTTATTTTGGTTATGTTTCTTTTGCTTTGCTGTGTTTTGTCACTGTAAATAGAAAATAAACCGCACCTTTTTGATTTTGAAAACCACAACCTCCGTTTGCTGGGCCTGTTTTGTGTGGGGAGCCCATCCCGGGGGTCACACACACCCGCTGCCGAGCTAACCCCCTCACAGTTGGTGGAGAACCAGTGGCAGTTTTTTTTAAGCCAGCATGGAGGAGATACTGGAACAGCTGGCTCTAGCAAATGCCAATCAACAGCAGACAAATGCAGGTTTGCAAAGGAGCCTTGCAGCCCAGCAGCAAGCTCATCAACAAGCCCAGCAGCAATCTGAGGCCCGCTTCATAGACCTGTTACAGAAGCAAGAGCAGAGACTACAACAAATGGAAGCAGTAATGCAGCAACGTCCGCAGACCAGTGAGGAAAGCCGTCCCACTAATACCGCGTCCTTTGGGGTGAGTCGTTTATTGACAAAAATGACTGGAGAGGATGATCCAGAGGTATTTTTGACCACATTTGAAAGGACTGCTGAAAGAGAAAAGTGGCCTGAGGAGCAGTGGGCTGGACTGGTGGCTCCTCTGTTAACTGGTGAATCGCAGAAGGCTTACTATGACCTAGAGCCTGACCAAGCAAAAGACTATGTGATGCTAAAAGCTGAAATATTGGCAAGGCTGGGTGTCACCCAGGCTGTCCGGGCTCAGCGTGTGCATAACTGGACTTTCCAGCTTGGAAAACCCCCCAGGTCTCAAATGTATGATCTCATTCACCTGAGCAGAAAGTGGCTACAGCCAGAGACTTTGTCCGCACCAAAGATTGTGGAACGTGTTGTAATGGATCGGTTTTTGAGAGCTCTTCCTACTGCCATCCAAAAGTGGGTAAGCCATGGAGACCCAGAGACGGCCGATGGTCTTGTGGATCGTGTGGAGAAATACTTGGCTACAGAGAACCTGACGGTCTCTTCCAGAGACACTCGGACTTTCCACCCTAAGACCAGACCATCCCCAGGGGCGGATAAGAGGATTCCAAGGGGTGAGGGTGGAGAGAGTGAGAGGGTGGGAGCTCTACCCCAAGTTTGGCGAGAACAGCCTGGGAAATCAGCGGCTCAAGAGGCCGCAAGAAGGATCGTTTGCTACCGCTGCCGGCAAGCGGGACATATTGCAGCCAATTGCCCGGTTGTGGAGGAACCCATGCAGTGTGACTTTCTGACGGGCAGACGTCAGTCGCTGTGTGCGACAGTCGCATGCACTGCCATTCGAGGAACTGAGAAACATTTATGCAAAATGTGTGTTAATGGTAGAAATGTTGTGGTATTGCTGGATTCAGGTAGCCTTGTGACCCTGATAAAGGCTGAGTTAGTTAAAACAGAGGTCTCTGGGAATAGCAAGGTAGCTGTTATTTGTGTGCATGGGGACACCCGAGAGTATCCAGTGACTACAGTGTGTTTCGAGACCCCCAAAGGTACCCTCTCTCATCCAGTGGGCTTAGTATCTCAGTTACCGTATGACGCCATTGTGGGAAGGGATTTTTCGAAGTTCTGGGAACTGTGGGATGATCCTGAGCCCCTCACTGGTGCCCCTATGTACCAGGAATGTGATAGCCAGAACTCCCCTGAGAGTGGTGAGGACTCTCCGGAATTTCCCTTATCAGTATTGGCAGGGGAGACTCAAGAAACTGGAGAGGAGCCCACCTCCTCAGACGAAAACCTACCGTCTGTGGAGTTTTCTGATCTTGAGGTTCACAGGGAAAACTTTGCCACAGAACAGTTGAAAGACCCCGCCCTAATAAAGGCACGGGAAAACATAGTGAAAATAGATGGCGAGTTAGTGAACCCAGATAATACCTGCACTTACCCATACTTCAGCGTAGAGAATGACCTACTGTATCGGGTGGCAAAAAGGGCAGAAGAAACCGTTGAGCAGCTTGTGGTGCCCAAACCTTACAGGAAGTTGGTGTTGGAGTTGGCCCATGGGCACATTCTTGGAGGTCATCTGGGGACAGAGAAAACCCGAGAGAGGGTATTACAGAGATTCTATTGGCCGGGGGTGATGAAGGACGTAGAAAATTATTGTTCCTCCTGCCCTGTGTGTCAGAGGTTGGCCCCGATGCCACATTTCCGTAGCCCGCTGGTCCCTCTACCCATCATTGAGGTCCCGTTTGAGAGGATCGCCATGGATTTGGTAGGTCCTATAATCAAGTCCGCTAGGGGGCACCAGTACATATTAGTTATAATGGACTATGCCACCCGTTATCCAGAAGCGATCCCTCTCCGAAATACCTCGGCCAAAACCATAGCCAAAGAGCTATCTCTTGTTTTTAGCCGGGTGGGTATTTGTAAAGAACTGCTTACGGACCAAGGTACACCCTTTATGTCCCGGGTTATGAAAGAGCTGTGTAAATTGTTCAAAGTGACGCAATTGCGTACGTCTGTGTATCACCCCCAAACCGATGGGCTGGTTGAAAGATTCAACAAAACCCTAAAACAAATGTTGAAGAAAGTGGTGGATAGAGATGGAAAGGATTGGGACTGTTTACTTCCTTATTTGATGTTTGCTATTAGGGAGGTGCCCCAATCCTCTACGGGATTCTCCCCCTTTGAGTTACTGTATGGGAGACACCCAAGAGGGCTGTTGGATATTGCCAAGGAAACTTGGGAAAGTGAGAGTTCTCCCCACAGGAGTGTGATTGAGCATGTCGCCCTGATGCAAGATCGAATTGCACAGGTAATGCCCATCGTGAAGGAACATTTGGCCCAAGCGCAGTTGGCACAGCAGAGAGTGTACAACCGTGGAGCCAAGACCCGTACCTTTTCCCCGGGGGATAGGATATTGGTACTTGTCCCTACGGTTGAAAGTAAATTCCTTGCCAAATGGCAAGGCCCCTACGAGATAATGGAAAAAGTGAGCAAAGTGAATTACAAGGTCAGACAACCAGGAAGGCGAAAGCCCGAACAGATCTATCACGTTAATCTGTTGAAAGCCTGGAGGGATAGAGAGTCCCTAGTCGCAGACACTTGGTCACCAGCTCAAACTGGTTGCGTGATTCCTGAGGTTGGAATAGCAGCCACCTTGTCACAACCCCAACAACAGGAGGTTAAGGAGTTTGTGCTTCGCAACAAGGAGGTATTCTCTGAGCTGCCGGGACAAACATCTGGGGTAGAGCATGACATCATTACCCCGCCCGGTGAAAGGGTGAAGTTAAAACCCTATCGGATCCCAGAGGCTCGACGGGAGGCAATACGGGAGGAAGTACAGAAAATGCTGAACTTAGGGGTGATAGAGGAGTCCCAAAGTGATTGGTCTAGTCCCATCGTGTTGGTGCCTAAACCGGATGGGAGCTGGCGATTTTGTAACGATTTTCGTCAGTTGAACAAAGTTACAAAATTTGACACCTACCCCATGCCACGTATAGATGAGTTGATCGACCGGCTGGGAACAGCCCGATACATGACGACTCTTGACCTCACAAAAGGGTATTGGCAAATCCCCCTGGCCAAGTCGGCCAAAGAGAAAACCGCATTTGTAACCCCAGACGGGGCGTTCCAATATAAAAGAATGCCGTTCGGGTTACAGAATGCGCCGGCCACATTCCAGCGGAAAATGGACCAGATGCTGAGGCCCCATCGGAAGTATGCTGCGGCTTACCTGGATGACGTAATTGTCCATAGCACAGATTGGGCCTCACATCTGCCAAAAGTGCAAGCAGTCCTGGACTCTGTTCGGGAAGCGGGGTTTACGGCTAACCCCAAGAAGTGTACCATTGGGCAGGAGGAGGCCAAATATCTTGGGTACACCATTGGGAGGGGAGTAATAAAACCCCAACTCAACAAAGTCGAGGCCATCCAGAGTTGGCCACGTCCCAACAGCAAGAAGCAGGTACGAGCCTTTCTGGGAATCGCTGGGTATTATCGGCGATTCATTCCCCACTTTGCTTCTAAGGCTGTGCCCCTAACCAACCTGACGAAGGGGAAAGGGTCGGTCATGATTAAATGGACCCCCGAGGCTGAGGCAGCATTCCAATTCTTGAAACAAGCCTTATGTAGCCAGCCAGTGTTGTACTCACCCGACTTCTCTAAAGACTTTGTCGTACAAAGTGATGCGTCAGATGTGGGGTTAGGAGCAGTATTGTCCCAGGTCTGGAACGGGGAAGAGCACCCAGTCATTTACCTCAGCAGGAAGTTGAAGTCCCATGAGGTAAATTACGCCACCGTTGAAAAGGAGTGTTTAGCGGTGAAGTGGGCTCTAGATTCCCTTCGGTACTACCTGCTAGGTAGGCACTTTGACATGGTTACGGATCACGCTCCGTTAAAGTGGATGGCTCAAAACAAGGAAACAAATAGAAGAGTGAATAGGTGGTTCTTGGCCCTCCAGGAATTCAACTTCACAGTAAAGCATCGCCCTGGCGTTCAAATGGGGAATGTGGATGCTTTGTCTCGAGTACATGAATGCCTGATTGCTGGTGTTCCAACCCCGAGGTTAAAACAAGAGGGGGGGGTATGTGACAGCAGGAAGGTAAAGTCACCTGGTTGCATCCAGGGGGGTAGATATATTTCGCCCAGATTCAGGCTTTACGCCGACTTATACAACTAGGTGGAGAGTTGTATAAGGCTAGTGGGCTCATGGATGACTCATACCTCTAGGGAGAGTGCTGGGCGTCGTGCAGACAGGGAGTTGATGAGACCAGCTGAAGCTTGTCAGCTCATTTAGGCCTCTATAAAAACTCCCAGATTCATTAGATGTTAGCTCATGCCTGGAACCAGACCTGTGTGGACTGTCTAGGGAGAGTGAACCCCTGTGCGGTGAGACAAAGCCTGTGTGGCTATTTGCTTGGACATTTAAAACCAGGGACTTAGGGACTAGGACAGCACTAGGCTGATCCCAGTTGTTAGTTAGGAAACCTGTATGTTTAGTCAGAGGTCAACTTGACCAGGATTTATTTTGGTTATGTTTCTTTTGCTTTGCTGTGTTTTGTCACTGTAAATAGAAAATAAACCGCACCTTTTTGATTTTGAAAACCACAACCTCCGTTTGCTGGGCCTGTTTTGTGTGGGGAGCCCATCCCGGGGGTCACACACACCCGCTGCCGAGCTAACCCCCTCACAATATATATATAAATATACATCCAACCTTTGTGCAGCTACATCTCACTGCAGGCTATTAGTTTGTCTGGAAGGCAAACAAGGAGAGGCAGACAGTCACGAGGCAATAAAAGAGGGCAAGCAGGCTCTGTGTCTAGAGGCAACAGTGCTGGTCATGGACACAGTGCATCCTCATCAGCACGTGGCCCTGGGACACGATTGCCCTTCTTTTCGGCAGCTGGCCATGTTCAGCCACAACATGCCAAGACTTGGTAGAGTGGATGACCAAGCCGTCCTAATCCTCCTCATCCTCTCTCACCCAGGCTCAGGGTACTTTGTCTGGCAAAGCAGCTGCCAAAGCGGCCTCTTCCCTCGGCTCAATGGCATCAGTCACTCCTTCCCTAGCCCCACCATGTCCTCCTGAGGAGTCCCCCGAACTGTTTGACCACAGTGTTGGGTACATGATACAGGAGGATGCCCAGCGTTTTGAAGGCTCCAATGATGGAACCCAGCTAGAGGAAGGCAGTAACGTGAGCCCAGAGAGAGGGGGTAGTAACGTGAGCCCAGAGAGAGGGGTGCCCAACAAGGACAGCTATCTGGCAGTCATGTTCCCCCAGCTGAAGTATACTGCCAGATTTGCTCCAGTGATGAGAAGGGAGGGGATGATGAGGTCACTGACTTTAAGTGGGTGCCTGATAGAAGAGAGGAGGAGGAGGAGGAGGCACATCTCCAACTAGGCAGGATGCCCTCCAGGGGCCAGCTTAAGGGCAGCACACCGACTGCATCACACCGCATAGCTCTGCATGTGCAGGGCACTGCTGTCTATGCGCATTATTCCAAAAGTTCTTTGGTCTGTCAGACGTGTGCAGCAGATCGCACCGTTGCCATTTCCAACATATGTCTGAAGCGTATCTCGCGTGGCCAAATCATCAGCCGCTTGGGCACCACGTGCTTGACCAGACATATGTCGACCTGCCATGCAGTTCATTGGCAAGCGTACCTAAAAGACCCACACCAAAGAACAAAGCGAACCTCTCCTTGCTCCTCATCAGCTGGGATCTCCAACCCCACTATACCTTCAGTCCTCTCTGAAACCTGTACTGAGAGGAATGAAGGTGTAGAATTTGGTGTGTCACAGCCAAGTACTTGCGGGCAATCTGCTATTGGTACACCGACGTCAGATTGTACCAGGCAAATTTCCCTGCCCCAGCTGCTGCACCGCCGAAAGAAGTTTGCTCTCAGCCATCCACATGCCCAGCGGTTAAATGCTAGCTTGGCTAATTTGCTAGCACTTCAACTGCTGCCTTTTCAGTTGGTAGACTCTGCCCCCCTCCGTGAGTTTGTGGAATGTGCGGTTCCTCAGTGGCAGGTTCCCAATTGCCACTTTTTCTCACGGAAGGCGATTCCGGCTCTCTACCGGCATGTGGAAGGCAATGTCTTGGCCTCGCTGGACAGGGCGGTCAGCGGTAAGGTGCATATTACCGCTGACTCATGGTCCAGCAGGCATGGACAGTGACGTTACCTATATTTCATGGCGCATTGGGTGACTCTGCTGGCAGCTGGGAAGGATGCAGGACAAGGTGCAGTAGTGTTGGAGGTTGTTCCGCCACCACGCCTCCAAAATATTACTACTGGTAATTCTGACACACCTCTCTCCTCCATCCCCTCCTTTTCTTCTTCCTCCATGGCCTCTACCTGTGCTTTGTCCTCGGAACCAGCGGTGCTCCGTAAGCATTCAAGGGGCTACGCAAGTATGCAGGAAAAAAGATGCCATGCGGTCCTTGAGCTGTTTTTTATTGGGGGACAGGAGCCACACCGTGGCAGAGATTCTGTCAGCTCTGCAGGGGTAGGCTCAGAGGTGGTTGATGCCATGCCAGCTTAATCCAGGAAAGGTGGTTTGCGACAATGGCACCAACCTCCTCTCTGCCCTCCGACAGGGGCAACTGACCCATGTGCCCTGTTTGGCTCACGTCCTTAACTTGGTGGTGCAGCGGTTCTTGGGCAGGTACCTGGGCTTACAGGAGGTCCTGAAGCAGGCCAGGAAACTTTGTGGGCATTTCCGCCGGTCATATAACGCCAGCGCTTGGCTGGCTGACCTGCAAAAGGATTACAACCTGCCAAAGAACCGCCTAATCTGTGACATGCCCACCAGGTGAAACTCTACGTTGGCCATGCTGCAGTGGCTGCACACGCAGCAGAGGGCCATCAATGAGTATCTGTTGCAATATGCCACCAGGACAGGGTCAGGGGAGCTTGGATTTTTTCCCCACGCCAGGGGGCCATGATCAGGGATTCATGCACTGTCCTGGCACCATTTGACGAGGCCACGAGGATGGTGAGCACTGACAGTGCATGCATCAGTGACACTGTCCCTCTTGTCCACCTGTTGGAGCACACGCTGCGTAAAATAATGGACAGGACACTTGAGGCAGAACAGAGGCTGGAAAAGGAGGACTTCCTTACCTCTCAAGGCCCCCTTTATCCAGACAGTGTTCCTGCTTGCCCGGCTATCACACAGGAAGAGGACGAGGAGGAGGAGGAGGAGGATTGTGTCAGCATGGAGGTGGAGCCTAGCACTGCATCAGCAGCAGTCTTCAAGGGATCAATTACAGTCCCAAGACACCTATGGACTTGTACGTGGCTGGGAGGAGGTGGCTGCGGATCATGTCGTCCTGAGTGACCCAGAGGACTCCGGACCAAATGCCTCAGCAAACCTACGCTGCATGGCCTCCCTGATCCTGCAAAGCCTGCGGAAGGATCCTCGTATTCGTGCGATCAAGGAGAGGGATCATTACTGGCTGGCAACCCTCCTTGATCCACGTTACATGGGTAAGGTTGCGGACCTTATTTTGCCGTCACAGAGGGAGCAGAGGATGAAGAATCTTCGGGAGGCCTTGCAGATAGGTCTGCGCAACGCGTTCCCAGAGACTGGGAGGTAACAAATTCCTGGTCCTGGACAACGTGTTGCTGAGGCTTCGATCAGTCAAAGAAGGAGCGGTGGAGAATGTGGCCATCTGACCGATGCGTTCAGACAATTTTTTAGTACGCAGCCCCAAGGTATGATCGGTTCCAGCAAACATCGCCAGCGTCTGGTTTACATGGTGCAGGAATACCTAGGGGCAAGATCAGACTTGGACACCTTTCCCACTGAAAATCCTCTGGGTTACCAGGTCTTGAGGATGGATCACTGGCCAGAGCTTGCACAGTATGCAATTGAGCTACTGGCCTGTCCTGCATCCAGCATTTTTTCGGAACACACATTCAGTGCTGCTGGAGGCTTTGTAACCGATCACAGGGTGCGCCTGTCCACCGACTCGGTCGATCGTCTGACCTTCATAAAAATGAATCAGTCTTGGATCACCACCAGCTACCAAGCACCTGATGCTGATGTAACCGAATAATTTTTTGGGAAATGTCAGATCCCTTCAAGACTGCCTATGCTGATACTGAGTGACTATCCTGTTATGCTGAGTGACTATCCTCTTCCTCCTCAATGATCATGCTGATAGCTTGTAAGAACATTTTTGGTTCTGGGCATTGGGATGGAAAGTGAGGTGAAATGTTCTGAACAGGTGCACACTGCACAGACAGCAAAACAAATGTTACAGGGGTGATAACCCTTCCCTATGTTTTCCAAAAAGCTCAAAAATAGATTTTTTGACTGGAGCTACACTTAAAAAATTTACCTGTTCCAAATTACAAACAGATTCTACTTAAGAACACACCTACAGTCCCTGTCTTGTTTGCACCGACTGTATACTGCTGTTCAGAGTATATAGTTTTCTCAATGATTTTCATCCATATTGCCGGGACCAAACATTACATTAAAGCCGCAAGCAGTTTTAAATGACTTTTTTCCTTTAGAAATGTCATTTTGTGCAGGGACAGCTCTAAACACGGGAAACACGTGCCACTTCACAGGTATACTTTAGACACCCCCCAGGTATGATATTTAAAGGAATATTTCTTTTTTTTTTTCACTTTAAGCATCATTAAAATCACTTCTTCCTGAAAAAACTTCAGTTTTGAAAACTTTTTTTTTGCATTGATACATGTCTCCTGGGGCAGGACCCGGGTCCCCAAACCCTTTTTAGGACAATAACTTGCATATTAGCCTTTATAATTAGCACTTTTGATTTCGAACGTTCGAGTCCATTGTATTTAATAGGGTTCTGAAGTTCGCGCAAACTTTCGGTCCGTTCGCAGGTTCTGGTGCGAACCGAACTGAGGGGTGTTCAGCTCATCCCTACTTGTAATGGTAGTCTTCCTAGTCCCAGCTCTTGTTTACACATGTTGCTGATGCTGAAACACAGAGATGAGCTGAAGCCGAGTAAAGTCCAGAATACAGTACAGAATACAGTACAGGCAGCACACACGAGGAGTGCACATGCAGGAAGTAGCCAGAGGTAGCAGTAATGAGCCTGATGTGAGCTAAATGACACAGAGCAGCAGCAGCTGCTAACTCCTCTCCTGTAGTGCATGCATATAGAAAGCTAGTGCAGCCACAGAGCACACCTGCCTTCTCCCTGCCCTGCAAGGGGCCGAGCCCCTCGAGACACTCGGCCCCCTACAAGTGTATAGGCTATCCTCCCCAATAGCGACCCTGCTTCTCCCTTGTACTCAAAGACCACAAATACTGTTCCCACATGCAATGAAGACAGCTTTTACTTCCCCTCTCCAATTATGTTATATGTGACATGACAAGTGGAGAGAGGAAGAAGGGCAGTTTGCCCTCACTCCTCAGCAGCATCTCGCTGATTCTAAAGTGAGTCTCAGTGCCCTTCTGCCCTCTTCAGGCTAGAGGAAGGTGAAAACAGAATCTGCTCTCTAGCAGCAGCTGGGCACTGCTCCTACTGACAGTAGTGACACTGCAGCAACTCCTGTCAGTGAGAAGCAGGACAAGTGACCAGATTGCCAGTACCCCTCCTCAAGACAGTGCCTAGGGCATGTGCCCCTTGTCCCGGCCTTGCTTGGCAGTGACTATTATGAAACATTTCACTATTAGAATATCTTGTGGCAATATGAACGTTTCAGAAGGTGCAAACAGATTTAATTACATTTAGACAATGGAGTTCAGTAATAACTATGTGCAGCTCACACTTTTGCTAAAAGGTGACTAACTGCATAAAATGTTTTTAGTAGCAGTGCAGTAGCAAGACCCTTTAGATGCAACAATTGCACATGGCAATAAAACAAACCTCATTCTTGATTACCATTACCAGTAAAGTTTAAGCTATCAAGATAGGTGAAAGTGTCGCTGTTCTGATAGCTTGATGGTGGCCAGGTTTTGCATAAATAATTTGTAGTGAAGTGGCAATTTCCCCACTTTGTTCAACAGTGGGTGCAGGCTCCTTTAATAACTTTTCCCACAATCTGCTGGGTGTTGTGTTCAACCATGGCCTGTAGAGAGTAATTCCACAGTGGGAAGAGGAAAGATAAAGACCGACTTACATCTGTTAAGGCTGCGGTCACCCAAAGTAGTGGGAAACACACAACATGGCAACAGTGTTTACTATGCTTCAGTTTGTGAATGAACAGAAAGCCGATCCGCACAGCATGCTTCCCATTCATACACTGTCAAGTGCAGCTGAAGCTGCAGGGAAAGAGACTGGGAAATCTGTTCTCTTTGTCGCAAAAGTGAGACATCAGTGGTCTGTTTAGGCACCTGATATTTCACCAAAGCCCATAACATGCCAGTTAAAATTGTAAAAAAATAAAAAATAACATAATAAAAAATATATATAACTGACACCATCCACCACCCTACTGACACCAACCTCTGCTCTACTGACACTGTCCTCTGCCCTACTGACAAAGTCCACTGCCCTACTGACACTGTCCCCTGCCCTACTGACAAAGTCTACTGCTCTACTGACACCATTCACTGCCCTACTGACACCATTCACTGCCCTACTGACACCATCCACTGCCCTACTGATACCAACCTCTGCCCTATTGACACATCATCTGCCCTACTGAGAAAGTCCACTGCCCTACTGACGCTGTTCAGTGCTCAACTGACAAAGTCCACTGCCCTACTGACACCGTCCAGTGCTCAACTGACAAAGTCCCCTATCCTACTGACACTGCTCAGTGCTCTACTGACTGACACAATCCACTGCCCTACTGACACCAATCTCTGCCCATTGACACATCCACTGTTCTTCTGACACCACCCACTGCTCTACTGACACCGTCCACTGCTCTACTGACACCCTCCTTGCCCTACTAACACCATCCACTGCCTACTGCTCTACTGACTCCATCCTCTGCCCTACTGACACCGTCCTCTGACCTACTGACAAAGTTCACTGCTCTACTGACACTGTCCTCTGCCCTACTGACAAAGTCGACTGCCCTACTGACACCATCCACTGCCCTACTGATACCAACCTCTGCCCTTTTTCACACATTATCTGCCATACTGACACCGTCCAGTGCTCTACTGACAAAGTCCACTGTCCTACTGACACTGCCCAGTGCTCTACTGACTGACACAATTCTATGCCCTACTGACACCAACCCCTCCCCATTGACACATCTACTGCTCTACTGACACTATCCACTGCTCTGCTGTTACCATCCACGGCTCTACTGACACCCTTCTCTGCCCTACTGACACATCCACTGCCCTACTGACACCATCCACTCCTCTACTGACACCGTCCACTGATCTACTGACTCCATCCACTGCCCTGCTGACACCATTTACTGCCCTGCTGACACCCTCCACTGCTCT
Organism: Rana muscosa; assembly: GCA_029206835.1. Lineage (NCBI taxonomy): Eukaryota > Metazoa > Chordata > Amphibia > Anura > Ranidae > Rana > Rana muscosa. The sequence goes on from CM055120.1 coordinate 153,987,672, forward strand.
ACTGACACCGTTCACAGCCCTGCTGACACCATCCACTGCTCTACTGACACTGTCCTCTGCCCTGCTGACACCATCCACTGCTTTACTGACATCGTCCACTGCTCTACTGACACCCTCCTCTGCCCTACTGACACTGTCCACTGAACTGCTGACACTGTCCACTGAACTGCTGATACTGTCCACTGCCCTACTGCCTGACATTGTCCTCTTTGAGGGAAGGTAAGTTCATATTTTTACAGTGACATTTGTTTTATTAATCTAAGCATGTTTTATGGATACAAGAATGCTTTTGTTTTATTTAACCATGCCCCTTTAAGCCCCTTCCACTGTTAACACAATTTGGCCCCACCCACTATTTGCCGCCACATTACTGCTCTTGCGGTACCCAAAGGTGTCCCAGGTCTTTTTACAGTCCTATATATACTATACTTTTTACAGTCCTATATATACACTATACTACAAAAAAAAATGCTGTGCGTCACTAAAGTGTTTGGCCTAGCCTCCAGGAGACAGGAAGTGCTAATACATAATTATACATAACACTGTGATATTAACAGCTAGCGGTTGAGGGCAGCAGATCACTACACAGTCATTTGTCTTTTAACTGTTCTTATAGAGTCTCTCTGGGTGTCAAATGTCAAATGTACTGTGCTGCCACTTGGTTCCCTTATAGTAGGGGTGCCCAACCAGTGGCCCGGGGGCCACATGTGGCCCGTGGAGCCCTCTGATGTGGCCGCGACCTCCTGCTCTGGGATGGAATAGAATACTGTTATTAATGGTAAGTTTATTACTAAAATCACAGTGTATATATGGGCATATCTGTTCTGCAGTGGCTACTGGGCTGCTTTCAAACTGATCCGCAGGTGCAGAGCAGTGCACCTGCAGGTTACCTGCACTGAGCCATAGACTTCTATTACCTGCGAGTTTGGTGTGCTTTCTGAAAGTGCACCACACCTATAGGATATAATAAAGGTCTATGGCAAAGTTCAGCTAACCTGCAGAAAATCCACAGGTGAACTGTGCTGCACCCGCAGTGTGGGTAAACAGTGCATCAGTGTGAAAGCAGCCTTAGGACCCTTTCACACGGTCAGTCCGACCCAATCGGACCCTCTATTCTCCTCTAAGGAGTGGCAGATGTAAAGGGACTTGTGTCCGTTTACAAACGCCTACCTCCAATCCGATCCGCTAAAGTAGAGTGGGCTCTATAGAGTAGAGTGGGCTGCCATCCACCCGCTTCGCTCATTGTGGCCCGCGACTGGTTACCAAGTCGCTTAAGTGGCCCTTGCTCTTAAAAAGGTTGGGCAACCCTGCCTTATAGGGAAACCACATCACATATAGGCAGCTCATGTTATTGTAATAGTTTCTAATTGCATACCCCCATTACCATCTTGTTTGCACTGTCAATCTATCCTGCATTCCTTCAGTAAATCTCAAGTTGCACATTGCTGTTTGTCTGATCATTTGGCTGATACCTCTACATTACAAAGACCATCCTCTTAAATTTATATGCAGCATTAGAGTAAATTGAGCTTCTATTTCGACATTCTTTACATTTAGGTTTTCTTTTCCAACCAGTTAAATCCAAACAAAAATAGATACAGCAAAATGAGCCATTTTAGACAAGCCCTTGTTGGATGATGGATTTTAAAGTATAGGTGCTAAGTGTCGTATGCTTAGTCCCATACTGACTATTCCACACAAAGAAAAGAAATGTCATTATTTCCTTTAGAATGTAGAGAAACTTATGTTTGCCAGTGATGTGAAATAACAATAGCATTAAAAACAGGCCGAGTCATTTTTCTCTTTCTATAGCCACTTTTGTTTATAAAGACTCTGTTTACTTTTTTGACGGGGCAATTTTATTTTCCTGTGCAGTTATTTCACTTTGTACCCATTTTCGTAACACGCAGAAATGGATCGTAATTCTTGTAGGTGTTTCCAATGTAATGGCAGATTGTATCACCACTGTAAGTGTTACTCAGTGTGCCTATGCGTGGGTGTATGTGTGAGTGCTGGGGGTTGAGAAATATCTCCATGCATTTGGTGTATATTGTTAACTGTTTGTTACATTACATGGAGAAAGACAGCATATATGATCAAGCTAAATTTGTTTTTCCCTTTTCTACTAAATAGCTGACTTGGATCAACCCTGTCCTTATAACCACTGTAGTTACATTTAATTGCTTACATTAAGAAACCCAGCAGCATATGTTTACTGCTTTGGTACATTGGATGTTTTATTTGAAGCAAATATTTTAAGTGATGTTGTGAAATGAAGCAGCTATACATTTTCAGAATGCTAACACATTGTGATGTGATTTTTAAACTGAACTCCAGACAAACAGCTAAATACATTATGTGAACAGTTTTATTTGTCAAAGGATTTAAAATTCTGTTCAGCCAGTCTTATGGTCTAGACACACCTGTCAGACAAAAGAACAGGTCCTGAAGAATACAGTGCATTGAGGCATTACAGGATGGTTAAGAGTTACCCGGTCTGACAGTGAACATAAGCACACTGATGATGTCATTCCTGCGCTTTTTGCCTTCTGCAACCATGAACTCTGTTAGACCAACACCATTGTGAATATCAATAGTGCCCTGAATAATTCAGAATTCTGCCCCTACCTCTCCCAGGGCATATGTTCCAGATAAAGTGGACTATCTGTGTCAACAGGCAAAGGTGTAGAGTTGGCAAGGTGTAGAGTTCACTAGAGCACACCTGTGATAGACAGACAGCTTCAGATTTCAGTCCTCTATACACCCAGACAGACAACAACAAGCAGAAATGAATGGAAGTACAGAATCAAGGCTGTGGTCAGGACAAGCAGATAACAGGGATCATCCTTTTTTGAAGGACCCGATTAATTGTTGCAAAACCATACATGCACAGGGTAATCCAAAAATGAGTTCAAGAGTACGCAACAAATATTTAAAAATGTAGTCATATCATTACCCTTGGCTACTTTTCTTGCATATATTTGTTTCCTTCTACAGCATAAATGTGTCTTCATGTTAGGGAGTAAAAAAGAAAAGAATGAATATGGTTTGTATTCAAAGTCAATGAAATGTCTGCGAATCATCAGCAACAAACCTGAAACACCCCCCAATGATCACTAACAACATCCATATCTTTTCCATCACCAGCGTCATCTTTTTTCTTCAACTAACCATTACAAACATTGCAAAAACAGCAGGATAAGCAATTAAGCCCAGGTTATACTCTGCCTGACCCTTTACACTTAGTTTATTCAGTTTGCTAAGTCCTGGAGTTTTATCCTAGTTGGAACTATCTGAGATATCCCTGCAAATTGGCAGATCACCTTTGCTGGCTTTTATCTAAATACCACAGCTTTCTGCTTCATGAGTGCAAGATAACAAAGTATTAAACAATATAGGTGATGCCATCCTCTCACATGTCCTACCTATCACTAACCCCAACACATTCTGTTAAAGATGCTCCTGCCATATTACAAGGGCTTTAGGTAAACTTTATGCCTCAAAAGTTACATTTAAGGATCATAATTACATAAATTGTGATTGCGCTGCCCGAATAATAAATGAAAAATAAAGAAAAGTTGTTAATATAACTATCTACCTTGAATCATTTACCTTGAATCAATATTGATGGCTATCATATAATAACATAACAAAGTGCCAACAAATCTAGGCAAATAATACCATAGTATCCAAATAATAATAATAATAATAATAAGTGAATTGAAAAAGTCCCTACAATTCAAAAAGAAGGTGCTCTAATAGGAAAAACAGTACATTTTATTCCTTAGATCCACTCTGTGCTCCACCACATTATAAAGCAGTGCTCCGCCACCTGGTGAAATGCATGCTCACCTTAATTAAAGACCCACAGATGGTCCAACAAAACATGTAAGGAAACAATCTCAAACACACCAGATATTGGTTCTCCACTTAAATCCTTCTTTACTGGCTTAGCGTCCCCAGAGGGAGTAACTCCATATAGCTTTCAGAAAAAAGGGAAATTTTCTGACAAAGCCACATGGGAGGATGGTGTAACGCGTCAAGGCAGAGCCAGGCGGTGTATGTGACTGTTCGGAACATGTGAGAAACTGCTCGATGTTATGTCATGCTGCATTGCATGTGCTTGTTTTTATTCAATAAAATGTGAGTACATTTCTTGAAGCTGGGTTAGTGCATTTATATGTGTGTTAACTAAGATACTACACCATTGGAGTTTGTTTCCCTTTTTTCTGAGAGCTGTATGGAGTAACTCCCTCTGGGGATGCTAAGCCAGAAGGTTTGAGTGGTGGACCATTATCTGGTGTACAAGATTGATTCCATACATGTTTAATTGGCCTATCTGTGGGTCTTTAATTAAGGTGAGCGTGCATTTTACTAGGTGGCGGAGCACTACTTTATGATGTGATGGAGCACAGAGTGGATCTAAGAAATAAAACGTACTGTTTTTCCTATAAGGACACACGTTCCTATGAATGCGCATTATTAGAGCACGTTCTTTTTGTACTGTTGGGGCTTTTTTTATTTACTTCATTTGGATACTATATATTTTTTATTAATTGAACAGATTTGTTGGCACTTTGTTATGTTATGACAGTTACATTTAAAAAAAAATCTTTATTTTTCATGTATTATTTGGACAGCGCAATCACATATTGTTTATGTAATTTTGCACCTTATGTGGAAACACATGCAGTGATAGCAGCAGCCATTAGTCAGACTTCAGAGCTAGGTGGCAGCGCACAACACTTCCATTATTTGTATTTGAGGATCACAACCTCCTTGTTTTTTTACAGAACATCACCCTCCCACAATTAAAGGAAGCAAACAGGAAAATCCTTAATGCCTCAATTACTAGAGGAGCTACAACTAGTGGTCTCAGACTTCCCAAATGCAAAAGCCCCTGAGAGCAACGTTTTACTTATTGAAATTTATAAAACATTTGGGGGAGTTAGTCCTACTGGAATTACTCTCCTCTATAGCCGTTGCTAAGGAACAGTGTATGCCGCCACGATCCATGTACATAATGAAGCAATTATTGTAGTGATTTTGTAACCTGGGAAAGACCCGACCTTGGCAGACTCCTATAGACCTGTCTTGACAACTGATCTCAAATATTATCCAAAGTCCTTTACTGATCCACACAGAATAATTAGGATTTATTTCTGATAGATCCACAGCTGTCAATCTACGTAGGATCTTAACCTCCACTTACTAGTCTATAATGATGGAAATAGTGCCACCCTGTCCCTAGATGCCTTTGCAACGTTTGACAGTGTGTAATGGAGTTATTTATGGTGGGTGCTTGCAAAATGTAATTTGGGGGACGACTTCATCTTATGGGTCAAGCCCCGACAGCCTGTTTTACAATTACCAATGTCCTGTCTGATCCCTTTGCTTTACACAGAGGCCTCCTGTTTTCTTTGTCCCTTGAGCCACTAGCTACAGCCATAAGAACTAGACATGTGCACTGCCAAAAACTTTGATTTTTTTTTTTTTTTTTTATTTCAATACATTTTTATTGAGAGATTTTTCACAAACAAGGTTAAAGCAATAGTTGTACATAAAGAAAAGCAAAATATAGAAGACATTGTGAAAGGGTATTAGGCAATGTCAATTTACTCTGTTCTGGCTGTTATATTGTCATATACCCTAAGGTATTCTAGTGCAACAGTAGCGTATACACTCTCGGAAAATTTAACCTATACACCGAGTATGCTTGTACTCAATCTCAATCTAGGGGTCCTGACCTCCCCCCCACGCACCCCTAAAGGGAACACACTGTGTCGCCAGGTAAGAGGCCGCGACCCCCCAGACCTTCTGATTCTTATACCACATAAGCAGTCTGACTTCAAGTAAGTCCCAAGGTACTAAACCCTGTGCAACACCGTGCTAAAAGTATACCAGTACATGTAAAATACACCTAAATATTAGAAATAAAACAAAACTAGGATAAAAGAAACAATGAATGCAGTAAGTCACTTTAAACATTTATCTGCTGAACTGATAACCGTCATTACAGAGCAATCTGGAGCTCAAGTAAAGCCAGACTTAGTTGTAGTGTCATACCATTTGTTCCATGGTTCCCAAACCTTATTGGCTGTAAGGTGTGTCTACCCACCCCATAGGCAAAGAGTCTTTCGTATGTACTGTGGGTATTAATTATTTGTATGACTTCAAGGAGTTTTTGATGCAATGTGTCTTTCCAATGCCTAACCAGAGCAAGTCTAGCCGCTAAGAGGATGTGAGACAGTAAAGATCTTAGGGGAGGAGGGATTAGGTCCATCCCCAGAGACAGCAACGCCATCCCTGGAGTAGGTTCTAGTTGAATTTTAAGTGTTTGTAGAATGAGGTTATAAATCAACTTCCAGTATTGTGATATACTGGGACAGGACCATAGTATGTGGAATAGTGTACCTGTTCCACCGCATTGTCTCCAGTATTGGGAGCACACCTCTTGTGCAAATTTATACAATCTACATGGAGTGAAATACCATGTTAGTAAAATCTTTTGGAAAAGTTCCCAGAGAGTGGCACATTTGATAGAAGAATATGTTGTGGTTTAAGCCGTTTGCCATTGATCCTCTGAATACACTCTACCAAAGTCTCTTTCCCAGGTTTGCATATCGATGGATTTTGTAAACAATAATTTGTTTTGGAGATGGGAGTAGAACAGCGATATGCCCCTAACGTTCGTGGTTTTTGACAGGTAGTATTGGGATATTTGCCAAGGGAGGGAAGTGGATAATCTAACTGGCCGTTTTAATAAGTTTGAAACCTGTAGGTATCTGTAGTAGTCAGCTGGAGGGATAGAGAACTCCAACTGGAGAGCCCTAAAAGTTTTGAGCGCAGGTCCCACAAAGAGGTCTTCCAGTTCAAGTTCCTTACTGAATCTCCAATGAGCGAGAGAGATACCTGGTATTAAGAGGGATAATGCAGATTGGGGGAATTTCAGTGGAGTAAGTTTAACCCTGGGGAAAGTCTGTGTTGTTAGTGTCCGCCACGCTTCGAGAGATGCTTGTATGGTCGGTCATACGCCAGTGGATGGTGTAAGAAGGAAAGGACTTGAAATCAGATAGTTATAGAGGTTCCGGCCTGGAATCTGATGTTGTTCAAGAAGAGCCCATAAGGTTAGTGGAGAGGGACAGAACCAGCTCTTCAATTGGGCTAAGATAGTGGCTGTATAATAGTCTCTAATGTGTGTGTGGCCTATTCCACCCATCTCTCTATGTTTTATAAGTCTGCTAAATGCGCATCAAGCTTGTTTACCCCCACAAAGATATTTGTTTATGGTGGATTGTACAGATGAGAAGAAGGAGGTAGGTGTCAAGGTCACCTGTGGCCAGGTGACAGATGCACACCGTAGGGGGACAGGAGTGCACCGCAAGGTAGTGAACCCTATGGCTGACTGCTGCGGATAGGAAACTGGGTGGTTGTGGAAAGTGGGACCAGAGGAGCACAACCGGGATCCTAACGGAAGCTAGAGCCAAGATTCCCCAGGGCGCGGAGTCTAAGACCCAGCAGGTCTTCTCCAGGGCCTCTAGTGGTGAGGATGTTATGCTGCAGGCTGGGACCAGGTCGCGGCCCCTGGAGTTTCCTAGCTCACGCCCCGTAGGATAAGGGGAAAAGAGGGGAAGCAGCAGCACAAGATATGAGAGAACCGAATAACAAGCTGAAGGTCAGGGGCCACAAGCAGACAAGGATAACGAAAGAACGAGCCGAAGGTCAAGGGTCACGAGCAGACAGGGATAGTCGGGGACAAGCCAATAACGTAACAGAGAGACAGACGTAGCACACGGCAGGCAGGAACCCAAACACACAATGCCTAACAAACACGTTGATCAGCAAAGCAGGCCTGCAGTGCACAGGTTAATATAGTGTTCTGTGATAGGGCCTGGGGTGGAGTCTGGCTGGGAGGAGATTATAAAGGAAGCCAGGTGAAAGGGCTCAGGCCTCTAAGATGAACACATGGGAAGGAAGGTAAGCTGACAGACAAACACTACTGCATATCCATGACAGTACCCTCCCTCTTATGGGCCCTCCCCCGCCTGGTCCCAGGCTTAAAGGGAAATCTCTGATGAAACCTTCTCAACAGATGAGGTGCAGCGACATCAGATGCAGCGATCCAAGACGCCTCCTCAGGACCAAAACCTCTTCAATGCACAAGGTACTGAAGAATGCCTCTGCAGAGCCGAGAATCCAGAACTTGTCTAACCTCGTACTTAAGATTATCCTCAGAGACGGAAAACGAGGTAGGGAGATGACAAGAAGATCTATTGAGGACCAAAGGCTCGCTAGGAATAAGCAAGGGCATGAGAGGATCAACAGGAATCTGAGGAGGGTCCCCTAGACCCTTAAAGGGGAACTGGTCATCTTGCACAGGACCATCAGACTGGGCAGATGTCAGTGGAACCCTGAAGTCAGGTTGGTTAGAAGGTGACATGTCGCCGGGGTCAAACTGAATAGCAGAAGGACAAGCAGAATGTCCCGAACAAGAAAAAGTAGGAGGCTCACTGGGCATGGGCTGGACTGGCATAGCTAGTACAGAGGCAGAGTGAATAGCTGAGTCAGGTGTAGTGACTACCTGAATCGCATCGCAAGACGTAGCGACTGCAGGACTTGTAGACAAGCTAGCCTGGCTGTGCGTCCAAGGGTGGTTAGGGACAGAGAAATGTAAATGGTTATGCAACCTGGAATGAATGACCGGCTCAGATTCACAGGGGGCAACCTTGGGAAGGCAGGACGAGGAACAGGAGGGACCCCAAGCCAGGATCTGTCCAGTAGTCCAGTCCACATGAGGAGAATGGAGCTGTAACCATGGGAGACCCAAAATTATAGGCGTTGAGGCCTTGGGTAAGATAAGGAAGGATATCCACTCCTGGTGGAGTGTCCCTACCGACATCTTAACAGGGAGGGTCTGGAAGCGGATAGGTCCCCCTGGGAGAACAGTACCATCAATCGCCAAGACCACCAATGGTGTGGTGAGGGGTAAAAGAGTAAGTCTCATGGACGATGTGATTTCCCAGTCCATAAAATTACCAGCGGCTCCGGAATCCAGATATGCTGAGACCGAATGAGAAGAAGCACCAACATGAAGGAACACAGAAAGCAGAAGACGAGAAGGGGAAGGTGATATTTCTGGGTCCAATACTCCACTTTCCAGATGAAGTGGACCCGAAAGTTTTTCTGGACAAAGAGAGCAAGTGTCACGAAAATGACCTTTGCCCCCACAGTAAAGACACAGACCAAGAGTTCTGCGCCTAGCACGTTCCTCGGGGGATAGCCTGGTCCGACCCAGCTGCATGGGTTCCTCAGCTGGTAGGAGATGCTCTACGGGTCGAAGAGAGGGGAGCTCAGGCTGACTAAGAACCAAGGAGTGCTGGCGTTGCTTTTCTAAGGTCCTCTCCTGAAAGCGAATATCGATCTGGTTACACAAGGAGATAACGCCGGCCAGATCAGTGGGGATGGTTCTTCCTGCTAATTCATCCTTCACTCTATCAGACAGGCCATGCAAAAAGGTTGCGACTAAGGCCTCATTGTTCCAGCTCAACTCAGCCGACAGTATGCGGAAATGAAGGGCATACTGTCCCACAGAAGCAGACTCTTGGCAGAGACGTAAAAGGGCGCTGGCCGCTGAAGAGACACGAGCCGGTTCTTCGAAGATATTCCGAAAAAGTTTCAAGAAGCCAGACAGGCTAGAAACCACTGGATCATTCAGTTCCCACAGAGGGGCTGCCCAGGCTAAAGCTTCACCAGAGAGGAGGGAAATTATATAGGCTACCTTAGCCCGATCAGACAGGAAGTTTTGGGGCTGGAGCTCAAAATGAATTGTGCATTGGCTAAGGAACCCCCTGCAAGCCTTGGAGTCCCCAGAGAAACGGGACGGAGCTGGCAGTTGTAGTGAGTGTGTGGCTGCGACTGGTGCAATAGGTGCAGCCGCTGGTTGTATTTGAGGTTGCGGATTCAGGGTTCCCAAGGAGGCCTGAAGCTGCTCAAAGCGAGAAGCCAGATCCTGGAGGAATCGCATCACCTGAGTCTGATTCGATTCCTGGGTTTCAAGTCTGCAAACTATGCCCTGCAACGGATCATCCACGGGTAACGGGATGTCAGCCGGGTTCATGGCTGATCAAACTGTCAAGGTCACCTGTGGCCAGGTGACAGATGCACACCGTAGGGGGACAGGAGTGCACCGCAAGGTAGTGAACCCTATGGCTGACTGCTGCGGATAGGAAACTGGGTGGTTGTGGAAAGCGGGACCAGAGGAGCACAACCGGGATCCTAACGGAAGCTAGAGCCAAGATTCCCCAGGGCGCGGAGTCTAAGACCCAGCAGGTCTTCTCCAGGGCCTCTAGTGGTGAGGATGTTATGCTGCAGGCTGGGACCAGGTCGCGGCCCCTGGAGTTTCCTAGCTCACGCCCCGTAGGATAAGGGGAAAAGAGGGGAAGCAGCAGCACAAGATATGAGAGAACCGAATAACAAGCTGAAGGTCAGGGGCCACAAGCAGACAAGGATAACGAAAGAACGAGCCGAAGGTCAAGGGTCACGAGCAGACAGGGATAGTCGGGGACAAGCCAATAACGTAACAGAGAGACAGACGTAGCACACGGCAGGCAGGAACCCAAACACACAATGCCTAACAAACACGTTGATCAGCAAAGCAGGCTTGCAGTGCACAGGTTAATATAGTGTTCTGTGATAGGGCCTGGGGTGGAGTCTGGCTGGGAGGAGATTATAAAGGAAGCCAGGTGAAAGGGCTCAGGCCTCTAAGATGAACACATGGGAAGGAAGGTAAGCTGACAGACAAACACTACTGCATATCCATGACAGTAGGAACCGGGATGGGAAGGGTTCTAAAGATGTATATTAGTTGTGGAAGAATTTGCATTTTAAAGGCTGCCAATCTCCCTGACCAGGATAATTCAAAGTTTGCCAATTTGCCTAGTTTGGAATGAAGTGATTGAAGCAATGGGGTGTAGTTTTCTTTAACTAGGTCTGAAATTTTAGGGGTGAGTATGATACCCAGATATGAAATGTCTTTTTCTTTCCATATGTATGGAAACCTGTTACTAAGGGCTTGTTTAAGTCTGGTAGAAATTCCCAATCCTAAAACATATGATTTGGTATCATTAACTTTATAGTAAGACACCAATGTGAATAATTGCAGCGCTTGAGGAACCGAAGCTAGGGAGTCTTCAACATTATTGAGCATTAGGATGATATCATCCGCAAAGAGACTAATGATGTGTGTTGTGTTTCTGGTCTTAAATCCACTTATTTGGGGGTGAGAACGGATATAAGTGGCCAGGAGCTCCATAAGTAAGTTAAATATGAGTGGGGAAAGTGGACACCCCTGCCGAGTCCCGTTAGATATCTTAAATGGTGTGGAAAGCATTCCCGATATGTACACCTGGGCCGACGGGGTTGTGTACAATGCAATGATAGCCAAGTGGATCTGACCCTCAAACCCAAACTTGGTGAGCACCTTAGCCAAGTACTCCCAATGGATTCTATTGAACGCCTTCTCTGCGTCCAAGGCTAGGAGCAGAGAAGGCATTTTAGTTTTGTAAGCTAGATGTATAATGTTGATAGACGTCTTGTTGCATCAGCGGTTTGTCGGCCATTTGTAAACCCCGATTGGTCCAGGTGTATTAGGGAAGGCAAAAGGTCTACCAACCTGTTTGCAAGGAGTTTAGCATACAGTTTCAAGTCGTTGCTCAACAACGAAATGGGTCTAAAATTTTGCGGTGCATTCGGGTCTCTCCCCGGCTTCGGTAATTCCACTATCAATGCTTTAAGAATCTCCGATGGGAAAGAGGAAGAGGAGCTCTATTGTAAATCCTTGTTAGATGGGGGATTAGCACTAATTTGAAAGTTTTCTAATACTCCCCTGTAAAGCCATCCGGCCCAGGTGATTTATTCTGAGGGAGGGAGTCAATGACTTTGGCTATTTCCACTTCAGAAAAGGGGGAATTTAGATTTCCTAGTTGGGGAATTTAGATTTCCTAGTTGGGAAGATGTTACCTGAGGGAGATTAATTTTATGCAGGGATCATCCCTTAGATCGTAGAGAAAGCTGTAATAACAACTGAATGTGTCTGCTATAGCCTGTGGGTGGTATAATTTTTCTTGTGTAATAGGGTGCAGGACATAAGGGATTTTTGTTTTGAGCCTCTGCCCCCTGAGACGTTTGGCTAAAAGTGTTCCGGCTTTATTTCCACTGACATAATATGTAATTTTAAGACGTTTAGAGGCTTTTTCAAAGTCTTCTAGTAAGATTAGGCGGAGTTCATGTCGGAGTTGCGTTAATTGGTCGACACCGCCAAGGAGGCATTCTTTTTATTTTGGTTATAAAATAAAAATTTGCGCTAGGTGCAAATTATTAAAGTGCAATAAATGAATAAATCCCTAAAGGAAAACCTGCTGCTAAACACCCAAAAAAACCTTGATATAAGGTACAACGAATGTAAATATACAAAAAGGTGTAGCGCTGGATGAGCAAAACTGTGTATGGCTATACAGTGAAAAAAATATAAGAAAAAGTATCCAAAACATGAGTGAATACTACAAATAAACAATTTAAGTTCATGTGTGTCAGTGAAAAATATATGAAATCTTCTCCTCTATTTAAAGATGATAAGAGTTCTACAGAGTGCAGGTATCCGATGAAAATCATAGGCAAAATGCTCCAACACTTAGTAAAGATCCCGCCACTAGGGATGAGCTTCGAGTTCGAGTCGAACTCATGTTCGACTCGAACATTGCCTGTTCGCCCGTTCGCCGAACAGCGAACAAATTGGGGTGTTCGCGGCAAATTCGAAAAATCTATGGGAGAAATCTAAAGTGTTAATTATAAAGGCTTATATGCAAGTTATTGTCCTAAAAAGTGTTTGGGGACCTGGGTCCTGCCCCAGGGGACATGTATCAATGCAAAAATAAGTTTTAAAAACGGACGTTTTTTCGGGAGCAGTGATTTTAATAATGCTTAAAATGAAAAAATAAAAGTGAAATATTCCTTTAAATTTCGTACCTGGGGGGTGTGTATGATATGCATGTGAAGTGGCGCATGTTTCCTGTGCTTAGAACTGTCCCTGCAACAAATGTCATTTTTGAAAGAAAAAAATGCATTTAAAACTGACTCGCGGCTATTAATGAATTGTCGGCTCCCGGCAATACATACAAAAGTCATTGATAAAAAAAAAAAGCGTGGGGGTTCCCCAGAATTCAATTACCAGGCCCTTCAGGTCTGGAATGGATATTAAGGGGAACCCCGCCACAAATGAAAAAAATAATTGACGTGGGGTTCCCCCAAATATCCATTCCAGGCCCTTCAGATCTGGCATGGATTTTAAGGGGAACTCCACCCCAAATTAAAAAAAAAAATGGCGTGGAGTCCCCCTAAAAATCCATACCAGACCCCTTATCCGAGCACGCAACCTGGCCGGCCGCAGGGGAAAAGGGGGGGACGAGAGAGCGGCCCCCCTCCCTCCTGAACCGTACCAAGCCACATGCCCTCAACATGGGGAGGATGTCCCCATGTTGATGGGGACAAGGGCCTCATCCCCACAACCCTTGCCCGGTGGTTGTGGGGGTCTGCGGGCGGGGGGCTTATCGGAATCTGGAAGACCCCTTTAACAAAGGGGACCCCCAGATCCTGACCCCCCCTATGTGAATTGGTAAGGGGTACATTGTACCCCTACCATTTCACGAAGAAAGCGAAAAAAATGTTTAAAAAAAACACACAAACACCTTGAAAAAAGTCCTTTATTAAAAAAAAAACAAAAAAAAAAAAACATTCCAGCGGTGAAATCCAGTGTCCCGCGGCGATCCCGATGTCCAGCGCTGTCCTTCATTGGTTGTGCCTGAGCGGACCTGATGGGGAACTCCCTCTCAGTATTTTAAATGTATAGACCCGCCCCTTCTGAAGTTCCCCATCAGGTCCGCTCAGCGGACGAGATGCGGAACATGAGAAGGGGCGGGTCTATACATGTATTACACAGTGAGAGAAGTTCCCCATCAGGTCCGCCCCCTCGGTATGTCGGACCCGCCTACGTCATTGGCTTGAGCGGGGAACTTCCTTCACTATGTAAATTTAAATTACACAGTGAAGGAAGTTCCCCGCTCAAGCCAATGACGTAGGCGGGTCCGACATACCGAGGGGGCGGACCTGATGGGGAACTGCTCTCACTTTGGTAATACATGTATAGACCCGCCCCTTCTCATGTTCCGCATCTGGTCCGCTGAGCGGACCTGATGGGGAACTTCAGAAGGGGCGGGTCTATACATTTAAAACACTGAGAGGGAGTTCCCCATCAGGTCCGCTCAGGCACAACCAATGAAGGACAGCGCTGGACATTGGGATCGCCGCGGGACACTGGATTTCACCGCTGGAATGTTTTTTTTTTTTTTTTTTTTTTTAAATAAAGGACTTTTTCAAGGTGTTTGTGTGTTTTTTTAAACATTTTTTTACACTTTCTTTGTGAAATGGTAGGGGTACAATGTACCCCTTACCAATTCACATAGGGGGGGGCGGGATCTGGGGGTCCCCTTTGTTAAAGGGGTCTTCCAGATTCCGATAATCCCCCCGCCCGCAGACCCCCACAACCACCAGGCAAGGGTTGTGGGGATGAGGCCTTTGTCCCCATCAACATGGGGACATCCTCCCCATGTTGAGGGCATGTGGCCTGGTACGGTTCAGGAGGGAGGGGGGGCCGCTCTCTCGTCCCCCCCTTTTCCCCTGCGGCCGGCCAGGTTGCGTGCTCGGATAAGGGGTCTGGTATGGATTTTTAGGGGGACTCCACGCCATTTTTTTTTTAAATTTGGGGTGGAGTTCCCCTTAAAATCCATGCCAGATCTGAAGGGCCTGGAATGGATATTTGGGGGAACCCCACGTCAATTTTTTTTTAAATTTGCGGCGGGGTTCCCCTTAATATCCATTCCAGACCTGAAGGGCCTGGTAATTGAATTCTGGGGAACCCCCACACTTTTTTTTTTTTTTTTATCAATGACTTTTGTATGTATTGCCGGGAGCCGACAATTCATTAATAGCCGCGAGTCAGTTTTAAATGCATTTTTTTCTTTCAAAAATGTCATTTTTTGCAGGGACAGTTCTAAGCACGGGAAACATGCGCCACTTTACATGCATATCATACACACCCCCCAGGTACGAAATTTAAAGGAATATTTCACTTTTATTTTTTCATTTTAAGCATTATTAAAATCACTGCTCCCGAAAAAACGTCCGTTTTTAAAACTTCTTTTTGCATTGATACATGTCCCCTGGGGCAGGACCCGGGTCCCCAAACACTTTTTAGGACAATAACTTGCATATTAGCCTTTATAATTAACACTTTAGATTTCGAACGTTCGAGTCCATTGTATTTAATAGGGTTCTAAAGTTTACACGAACATTTTGTCTGTTCGCAGGTTCTGGTGCGAACCGAACAGGGGGGTGTTCGGCTCATCCCTGCCCGCCACCAAGGTGAAGAATGAAGGCTTACCAGACAGCCTACGACCACCCTTCTCAGGGGGGTCAAAACAGGCTCAGTAGAGTGATGTTTTACTCCATGGAAGGCAGGATGATTCTGCAGGAACGCTTCATCCACAATGGGAGAGTCTCCAGAGACGTTGATTGAACACCTGGCCAAAACTGGGAGTAGACACACTCTTGGCAGATCAGAGTGGATGTTCCTCAGTAAGTAGGATAAAATCCAAAAGAGAAAGAAAAACTTTCCATAGTGTAGCGTTCATCCGTAAAAAAGGGGTTTATTTTCACAAAGTATGCGATACAGAACCTCAAAGTAACAAGTAATGAGATATTAAAATGCTGGTTAAAAAACTCCTTGCAAGGAATAAAAAGCTCCGTATTCTGTCAATCAAACGACCGTTCGCGCGTGCGCAATACGTGCACGTGTCGCCCTACGTCGTTTAGTCAAATCTGACGTCATCAGGGGCACGCCCACGCAAGCGCGCACACGCTATTTATAGCCAAAGGGCCCGCAAAGGGTTCTCTCATTGGTTAGGCCTCAGATTAACAGACGGAGCAGTTAGAGTGGACCTGTGTTTTTTAACCAGCATTTTAATATCTCAGGACTTTTCACTGTATAGCCATACACAATTCTTTTTATTTTGGGCTTCTAGATTATGTATTTTAGAGATAAGATCTTGGATATGCTGTCTCCTCTTTCTCTTAGCCCTTGCACCCAATTTTATCAGAACTCTCTCGTATATACACTATGGGAATTCCATATAAACATGGGATCAGACACAGAATCAGCATTACTGGAGAAAAATTCAGTTCACTCTTCCTGTAAACTGGTTTTGGAGGGATCAGCCTGGAACAGTCTTGGGTTGGATCGCCAAACGAATGTAGAATTAACGCTTGGCGAATCTTCAACCGAAAGCGTCACCGAGGCATGATCCGACCATGTAATGTCATTTATCTTAGAGATAGTGATTTTAGGCATCAGCCATTTGTCCGTAAGAAAAAGGTCTAATCTTGTATAAACCCTATGGCTTGTTGAAAAAAAAGAGTAGTCTTTTTCAGTGCCATGTAGGCATCTCCATGCGTCATAGAGTTCCTGAGCATGCAATGTTGAAGGAAGCGCGTGGTGGTGTCTATGTGAAATAGATGTGGAGTCCATTTGGGGGTCAGGAGGTAGATTAAAGTCTCCACAAATTAAAAGAAATCCCCTCTGCACCTGTCTAACTTTCTTGAGGACTTGATTTAAAAAACGTACTTGGTGCTTGTTGGGTGCATACACATTGACCACAGTATATGTAACAGAGCTGATATCACATATAAGAATGTGATAACGACCTTGAGAGTCTGCGGTTTCACTGTATAACGTAACAGAAACTGTGTCTTTGACTGCAGCCATGACTCCCCGTTTTTTAGCAGAAGTACTTGCAGTGAAAACATGCGGGAATTTGGATGAGTACACTTGGGCATCTTTTGACTGTGAAAGTGGGTCTCTTGGGTACAGAGGATATCACATTTTTGATGATTCGCTTCATTCCACAATGACTTTCTCTTTACTGGATGATTAAGCCCTTTGGCATTAATGGTCAAAAAAGTGATAGTAATTTTGGATGATGTATAAGTTCCAGTAAGTAAAAGAGTGTGTGTATAACACTTACATTAGGTGGCATGGGTCCCCATACCAGTATATTGAAGAAGTCAGCATCCATGCACGGCCGGACACGTAGATGTCCTTTCATTTGACTTTCAGCAGATAGGAAGGTAACTGCATAACCAGTTGCAAAATCAGGTGATAAACACTGAAACAAAGGGTAAGAAAAACAGAAAAAAGGGAACACAAAAAAAAAACTTGTAGGTCATGTTACCCAAGCTGTAGCGGATATCTACACTAGCTTAAAGGGGTAAGAAGTCTAGCTTAACAGGATGTCTCCAGAATAGGGACATAAAATAAACGTAAGGGCCTTAATCAGCCCGTAAGCCATTTTAAAGGTGCGAGCGAGCATTTTTGGAATTGACCAGGTTCCATTCCTCCACGGTGCGGTCTGGGTTGCAGTTGTTGGAACCTTGAGGAGGGTCATCCGGAATGGTGTGCCATGTTTTAAGTAGCTCCAAGCCCTTGGCGAGGGTGTCTACTGAGTGTTCTTTACCATCATTGGTGATGATAATTTTGGTTGGAAACCCCCATCTATAGGCTATTTTGTAGTTGCGTAGAGCCTTGGAAATTGTGTTTAGGTTTCTCCTTTTTTGTAATGTAAATTGAGACAGGTCTGTGAAGAACTGCAAATCTTTATATTGTGCTGGGAGGAGATCCTTGTTGCGCGCCGTAGACATTAAACGCTCCTTCACATGAATAAATGCAAACACAGTATAATGTCTCTTGGCACTTTGTCAGGGAGATAAGAGGGTTTTGGTAACCTGTGGATCCTGTCTATTGTAACATCAATTTCTGTAAGGTCAGACAGGATAGACGTGAACACTTGGATGACATAACTATGCAGATCTGACTGCTGAACAGACTCAGGGACCCCCTTAGCTTGAGGTTGTTCCTCCTGGAACGATCCTCGATATCTGCCATTTTAGCCTTGACTGACTCCATCTCCTCATCCCTGGCATCAACTAGGTTATTGATTGTGGAAGCGAACTCCCCCATCTTAGTTTCCACATGATCCACTCTGTCAGTTACAGTTTGTATATCTTTCCCAAACTTGTGGACACACGCCATCATGTCCTTGTGAAGCGAGCTTCTGAGTGAAACTAGCATGTCTTTGAGAGTGGTGTCTAAGACTGGCTGGTCACTAGTGGGAAAGTGATCTATGGAGTCAGGGAGCTCCCTGGTGTCATACCCTGAAGCCCCGTACACACGATCGGTTTAACTAATGAAAACCGTCCGATGTATGGTTTTCATCAGACAAACCGATCGTGTATGGTACCCATCGGTCTTTTTTCCATCGGTTGGAAAAAATAGAACTTGTTTTAAAATTTTCCGATGGATAAAAAACCGATGGGAATTTCTGATCGTCTATGGGCAAGTCCATCGGTTCAAAAACCCACGCATGCTCAGACTGAATTAGGAGACGGGAGCGCTCGTTCTTGTAAAACTAGCGTTCCTAATGGAGAGAGCACATTCGTCATTCTGCAAGTTATTGCTTCGTTTAATGCAGCGCATGTTTTTTTGCTTTCGAACGGTCTTTAAAATGTCATTTTGGCAGCAGATCTTTCTCATGAGTTCTGACAAACGTATGTCTTTCTTTTATCTTGTGATTTGAGGAATAATTATTAAAATTCTTCAAGGCCGACCTCACAAATTCCCCCTTTTTTTTTGGTCTTTAATTTTGTTGTGCATTTTTGAGTGTGTCAATTTCTCAGAACAACATAATATTTTATTTTTCACAAATCATGGAGGTTGGTGTCCCTTGTTATTAATTACACATTGTATTTATGCAATCTTATTGCTACTTCACAAAAAAAAACACATCAGGCATGTATGTTGGCTGAAATCAAATTTCCCTTTATTTCGGAAATAAACAAAACAAAAACCGAAGGGCAACTATTCCCAAATTAGCAGAGAATATAAAGTAATTCGATCCCAAATGCAGACCTGACTGTGATCAATAATAAAATCAACAACAGCATGAAATCAGGAGCAGCAGCCAAAGACATACATCATCCCAAGCTGTGGTACTCCATCAACCTTCAATTTCTGGATGAGCAGCTCGAGGCCAGGGAATCACTTCCTGCTCTTCCTTGTAGCCTTCCTTCCACGTCTCTCTGCAGCGTTCTCTCCACGGCCCCGTCCACACACCCTTGCAGGCTGGGCCACTGTGGGTGGTGATGTGGCAGGAGGAGGAGGAGAAGGAGGAGAGGGATTGGGCTGATGTGAGATATGGGTGGCCTCAGTCAGCTGTCCCCTCGCCCCCATGTGTACGGCCATATAGATGAGATGCTCACAGAGGGCCCGTTGTCCCGCAGCCATTCTGAGCAGCTTATCTGCCAGATAGGTGCTAAACCCCTCCGTAGGGTTGAGGGGGGCCCTCATAATGGCAGCAGCCTCCTGAATCATCTTTAGTGACTCCTCCTCCACTTGTGTCATCCGCCGTTGTTTTGGCGGTCTGACGTGGAGGGGAGCCACTTGGGAGACGGTGCTGTCACTAGGCCTGGGGACCTGCTGAGTACCACTGGGCCCTGCCTCCTCCTGCCTGTCACACTCCTGACCCTCTTCCTCCTGGCTTGCCTCATCCTGTTTATAAAATAAAATGAAAAATTCTATTATTTGAGGAATCGATCACACAAAATTTTGAACTCAGTACTGTTTTTTTTTTAGGGGGGGGGGGGGGGATGGGATCCTTTATGGCTAATCAAAACAGTTCAACTCAATATTACTTAGTGGACAATAATTATGATCAAAAATACTATACCGGGCTGAAGATGTGAAGATCTGGCTCTTCTAGCTCGGGAGGCTCCTCCTCCGCCTCTGCAGGGGTGGAGGGAAGGGTGGAAGGAACGCTGGAGGGAAGGGTGGAAGGAAGGGTTGAGGGAAGGCTGGAAATAGATTCCCTGGCCTCGATCTGGTCATCCAGAAATTGGAGATGTCTGTAGTACCACAGCTTGGGCTTTACTACATCATCGGCTGCTGCTCCTGATCTTATGGACTGGCGCACATCCTTGTATTTTTTTTTATAAGAATTGCGCAGGCTGTTGATTTTATTATTGATCATTGTGTAGTCTGCATCTGGGATCCATGGCTTCATATCCTCTGCTAATTTGGTAATAGTTGCCCGTCGTACATCACTTTTGTGATACGCAGGGTGTTTGAGCTCCCACAGGTTGCGCTGTTCCTTATACTTTTCGATAAAAATCAGCATCACCTCCGGCTCTCTTAGTTTATGCATCTATTTGGATCAGCAAGTACCAAAAAAATAAAAATAAAGAAAAGGATCAAAATTGTTTCTCCTCAACTTATCACAATATTGCCCTTTACAATCATGACCCATTAATATGCCGCTGCAGGCCCGAGTTCCCTTCTTACCTTAGTTCACTTCGTTGGTTCACTTCCGGCCGTCCTTACTCCGCGCATCCCTAATAACTTCTTTCCCCTTTTTATACCCTGCGCATGCGTGTAACTCCGCCCTCGTCGCCCGCCCATGACGGACTTTTTCCGCATTTCCCCGCCCCTTAACGATCGCCGCACAGTGTGAGACGGCGACATGTCGCAGACACAGGTGGCTTCTTTAGTAGAAATTACCGACGAGGAAAGCCCGGAGGCGGAAACGTCCCGATCGTGTAAAAAAAGATACAAGGCGACTAATATGTATTTTTCAGAGATGGCGGAGATGGTGGACATTCTGCGGAGGTAGGATTACGACGGCAAGCATGGCCCATACGACACCCCTAATCTCCGGAAGTCACAAATTATGGACAAAGTGGCGAAGAGTCTCTATAAAAAAATATGGGGTCAGGAGATCCAAGGAACAACTCCGTAAAAGGTGGTCAGACCTCAAGATCAGGGAGCCGGAGCAGTATAAGAAGCTTTTAAAAAGCATAGAAAAAAGTAAGTTTATTTTACTGTGTTCTTTCACATTGTAATATGTATTCTTCCAAGTTTTGCAACATGTGCTTGGCTTGACTGGGTTCACATTTTTAAATCTCATCTTTTATGTTAAGTGGAGAGTCCACTTATTTGCAAAATGTGTTGACCAAAAACTTGCTGCTCTTCCCCCAAACATGTTTGGCACATATGCACGTATACTACATGTGGGCATGCCTCATTTTACTTCAACAATGTTTATCTACACATTGTTGGCTAGATGATGTGTTGTAAGGAAAACTAGGATGTGAATGAAAGGATAATCTGTATTCTGGGTAAAGGAGATGACACTCCAGCAGTTGTGTACTCTTTTTTGTTCTTCATCAAGATACTATACTCAGGGCCATATGACCAAAGTTCTTAACGGCGTCACACACAGGTGGTCCAGTGGATACCTTGGTGGTTATCCAAGTGTATTTGTGAGTGTCCTCAAAAATAACATGTTGCTTTGTTGAGTTTGCAAGATCACATATGTTCATGTTGGAACTCAGGGCCAAATATCAATTGTACCCCACTTCAAAACATTGAGAATCCCTTTGCAGGCCTTTAAAAAGTCTGTGTGCTAAAGTATACATTATTTTTTAAATTCCCATAGGGGAGAGGAGACTGGGAGGACACCATGCTCATGAGACGAGGAACCCAACACCACAGAAACTCCCCGAAGATCCCAAAGCAGACCAAGATCAGCAGGTTCAGGAAGCGGAGGTGGAGGAAGCGGAGGTGGAGGAAGGGGAGGTGGAGGAAGGAGAGGTGGAGCTTATCAGCACAACAGGTCAGTGTCTGTCACCACAACTTCAAGGTAAAAACAGATGTAGGCCTGCCTAGTTTAAAAATTTTGGTTTCTTTTTAGGGACTGAACGTGGGGGTGTGTCAGGAAGTCCAAATCTGCCATTCTCGAGTGCCAGCGCCAAAATAATCATTCAGGAAATCATGGAATGCAGTAGCGAAATGGACATTATGAGAAAGAGAATGATTGTGATTGAGCAAAAATATAAAAACATGATAGATATTTTGGGGAGAATAGTGTGAACCCCCCCCCCCTTTTTGTGTGTTTTGTTATGCGTCTGAAATTATCTCTGGGATTTCCACCAGCCCAAATGTGAAGATGCACACACTGACTCAACATGTGCTATCTGCCGTCACAGGATATCTATGTCCCTGTTTTGGGGGTGCAACCTCTTCCTCCCTCCTCAAGTAGGTGAGAGGAAGGGTTTTCACCCTCAAAGCACGTCCATTGATCCCCCATGATGGCAGAAAGCACATGTTTACCTTAGCCATGGGATCATGTTGAAGATACCCATTTGAGCCCCAAAAATAAAGTGTGGTTCTTCACATTTAGGATGGATCAGGGGTAACATCACCCCATCTCCTGTTTGTATTTTTCACTGTGTTATTTTCTTACTTTTTTTGGAAAAAAAAAATGGCTTTCGACCCATGCATGTTTCTGCAAATAAAGCCGCAACACAAAAAAAAAGGCTAGTATTTCGAAAAGACTAAAAAAATGTGGTGCAATCAATAAAAAGATTTGGGAAGTGTAAAAAAGGTGTGCCTTGTTCTTTCTATGCTCAAGAGCAGTTCTGAAGATGCAAAAACAGTGTTTTTCCCTCTGAGTTTTGAGGCTATTTACTAAGGACAAATACACTTGGCAC
This sequence comes from Rana muscosa, assembly GCA_029206835.1. Taxonomy (NCBI): domain Eukaryota; kingdom Metazoa; phylum Chordata; class Amphibia; order Anura; family Ranidae; genus Rana; species Rana muscosa. The sequence goes on from CM055120.1 coordinate 154,010,379, forward strand.
TACTAGAACCTGGGAAACACATAAACCCAAAATACAAGAATGACAACACAAGTTTGTAGGAATTCAAATTTTTTGCTTTATTTTAAAAAGGTAAAATCCTCGGTCAGATGTGGTCTGGCATTGCGATGGCCCCCCTACCCGTGAAGTACTCTATGTATTTCTGGCGTACTTCACGGGCACTTTGGGGGGCCAAGCCAGTACGGGCAGTGCTGAGGCCGGTCAGATTAATCAGTTCTGATGGACCGGCCTCAAGCCCAAACGATGAGACATAATTTGTCGCAAATTTGCGTAGAAAATTGTGCAACAAGCAGCAGCAGTAGACGATGTGGTTCAGTTTATAATCCGCCAAATGTATCGCTGTCTGGAACAGGCGGAACCGGCTGGCCATTATCCTGAAGGCATTCTCCACAACTCTCCGGACTCTGGCCAGCCGGTAATTAAAAACCCTCCTCTCCGGGGTGAGGGTGCGTTGGGGAAACGGTCGCATCAGGTGTGGTCCTAGTCCAAAAGCCTCATCCGCAATGAAAACGAACGGGAGCCCTTCAACGTTCTCTGCATCTGGAGGCAGTGCAAGACCCCCAGCCTGCAGATGGTGAGCGAACTCCGTCTCCGCGAATGATCCGCCATCGGACATCCGGCCGTTCTTCCCCACGTCCACATATAGGAACTCGTACCGTGCCGACACCACCGCCATTAACACTATGCTATTAAAACCTTTATAGTTGAAATAGTATGACCCCGAACGGGGTGGCGGCACTATGTGGACGTGCTTCCCATCAATTGCCCCTCCGCAGTTGGGGAAATCCCACCGCTGGGCAAATTGGGAGGCCACAGTCAGCCATTCCTGTGGTGTGCTAGGGAACTGTGGAGTCAAACAAAAAGAAGACATTAGTACGGTTTAGGTTTACAGTGCAAGCAGATTACACACAAAAACATTTGTGACCAACATCATTCTAACATTATTATTTAAGGGAGTTTTTCCGACCAATAAACAAAGGCCCACTTAGCAGATGCCTCACCCCCGCTGAGTGGACATTCTAAAATAATCTAAGGGGGGGCTAAGGTGATAGTGGGGGATCCAAAAAAACGCTCTACCACTCTGCTGAGCTTGATTGAGAACTAAATTTTTTTTAACATCTTTAGGGGGGAGGGTTGTCAAACTACGAGGGCTCTGACCCCCCAAAAATGAAAAGGAAAATAGAAGGCTAGCTGGGTTTGCGCCCACGATAGCATGCTGGAGAGGTTAGTGAAGGGAAATAGGCATGTAGGGCCTAAAAAGGGCTTTACAGGTAAAAAAAAGGCATGGTAAAAATGGGGACATTACCAGGATATTACAAACAGGCATATTTGTGTTAGGAGGAAAAAAAAAGAGAAGATTCAAAAACAATCAAAACATATAATGTGAGGTTAAAGGAGCAAAATTACCTTCATATAGTCCTTCTGCAGGACCTGAATGATGGCCGAACACGTCTCAGGGATAATGATCCCGAGAGCCAGGGGGGAGATGCCTGTTGTGAACTTGAGGTCCTGCAAGCTTCTCCCAGTCGCCAGGTATCAATAAGCCTCTGCTCGGCAGTGATGGCCTGGCGCATCACAGTGTCCTGCCTCGTGATATAGGGGGACAGCAAATCCAACAGACGGTGAAATACGGGTCCGTCATCCTGAGATAATTCCTGAAATCATCAGGGTTATTCTCATGGATTTCCCGCAGCAGAGGCATATGAGAGAATTGGTCCCGCTGGAGCAACCAATTCTTAGTCCATGAACTCCTCCTCACCCTGTTCACAGACTGAACTCGGGTTACAGTGTTAACTGCAACACCAAGCCCAAAGCCAGCACAAGCTCGAGAACGAGAACGCACTTCAAACATGGTTTTAAACCGGTCGGCTGGTCAGAACGCACTCAAACAGAACGCACCGTGGAACAGCAAGGCCTGAAAAGAACGATCTGAAAAACAGTAAACGAACGGCCAAGAAGGCACTGCAAGGCAGTAACGCACTGAATCACAAATACAAACCCACAAGCACAAACTGAACACCAGGAAACGATCTGCAAAGCACGGAGACTGAAAAGCGCGAATCGGCTCTCACCAATCTTTTACTAACACGCGGTAACACAAAATCAGCAAAAGCAGCCCAAGGGGTGGCGCCATTAGATTTGTTCGGCCCTTTTATAGCGCGTCGTACATTTTGAACGTGCCGTCGTTTTCTTGCCGTCGGTTTTTTGACTGATGGTGTATGGCCAAGACTGATGAAAAACAGTTTCATCGGATTTCCGATGGTCAAATCCATCGGACGAAAATCCATAGGTTATCCGATCGTGTGTACAGGGCTTGAGTCTTGGCCCACGCTCACCTCATGAGAAGGATCCATGCCATCCAGCTTGAATCTGGTCTTCTCAGGGCTCCCAGAAGCTGAGGAATGCGCAGGAGAGTGTCTGTTTCTCGTTGGTGAGTTCCTTTTAGGAGGTTTTTCCTTTTTCTGTGAGGGATGGGGAGTGCTAGCCATGGAGGGCTTAGGAGATCCGGCGCCATCTTGCCTCTGCTCCCATGTGAAAAACTCTGTCAACTTCTGGGGTCCCTGGTTCCCCTTCTGCTTGTTTGTCATGATGGCTGATGTCAGCAGAGTGTAATCACCGGGTTTAGGTGGCTTGATCGCCGATTGTTGGGCTGCTATGTGCCGCTGTGTCCCTGGATTGCCTGGAGCTCCGGTCTCATGCGGCCATCTCAGTCTCCGTCAAGCTCCGCCCCCAATTTTTTTCGTTTTTGTTTCATTTGTTTTATTTTTATTTTTTCGATTTTTGTATCATTCGTTATAATCGATATTCATTATTTTGAATAAATTTGTAACTTTTTTTTTTAACATTTCGTGTTTATTAAAGTTGTACTTAAAGCAAGAAAACAACAGAACACATTTGAAGGTGCAACTGCTCGCAAAACAAATTCGTAACTTTTGATAAATTCTAATTTGTTAATTTCCATTAGTTTAGATGCGGTATTCGTTATTTCGATAATCCGTAATAATTAGAAAATTTGAAAATTAAAAAAAAAAAACTAAATTAAAAAATCCAAAAGAACGAAAATCCAAAATCAAGAACTAGGGTTGAGCGGACCCGAACTGTAAAGTTTGGGTCCATACCGAACTTTTGGGTTTTGGGGTCCCGGACCCGAACCCGAACAATTGACTGTATGTTCGGGTTCGGGTCCGGTGTTCGGCAATATGCATGTAAAGTCGCGCTTGTTTCCCGTGCTTAGAACTGTCCCTGCACAAAGTGTCATTTCTGAAGGAAAAAAAGTCATTTAAAACTCACTCGCGTCTATTAATGAATTGGCAATACAGGTCCGCTCATCCAATGATGTAGGCGGGGTCTGACATACAAGGGGACGGACCTGATGGGGAACTTCATCCACAGTTTAATACATGAATAGACCCACCCCTTCTCACGTTCCGCATCAGGTCCTCAGCCTTACACCTACGTCATTGGCTGAGCGGACCTGATGGGGAACTTTAGAAGGGGCGTGTCTATTCATTTAATACACTGCCGAGGAAGTTCCCCATCAGGTCCGCTCAGGCTCAGCCAATGACATTTCGTCTGGACAGCGCTGGACATCGGGATCACCGCGGGACACTGGATTTAATCGCAGGAATGTTTTTTTTTTATTTTTCATTTTTTTATTTTTAATAAAGGACTTTCCCAATTTTTTACACTTTCTTTGTGAAATGGTAGGGGTACAATGTTCCCCATTACTAATTCACATAGGGGGGCCGGGATCTGGGGGTCCCCTTTGTTAAAGGGTCTTCCAGATTTCGATAAGCCCCCACGCCCACAGATCCCCACAACCACCGGACAAGGGTTGTGGGGATGAAGCCCTTGTCCCTGAACATGGGGACATCCTCCCCATGTTGAGGGCATGTGGCCTGGTACGGTTCAGGAGGGGGGGCGCTCTCTCGTCCTCCCTCTTTTCCTGCGGCTTGCCAGGTTGCGTGCTCGGATAAAGGGTCTGGTATGGATTTTTGGGGGAACTCCAGGCCATTTTTTTTTAAATTTGGGGTGGAGTTCCCCTCAAAATCCATACCAGACCTGAAGGGCCTGGTATGGATATTTGGGGGAACCGCACGCATTCTTTTTTTTAATTTGCGGCAGGGTTCCCACGCTTTTTTTTATTTTTTATCAATGACTTTTCTATGTATTGCCGGGAGCCGACAATTCATTAATAGCCGCGAGTGAGTTTTAAATTACTTTTTTCCTTCAGAAATGACACTTTGTGCAGGGACAGTTCTAAGCACGGGAAACAAGCGCAAATAGAATTCAAAAGTTCGGGTCCCCATTGACTTCAATGGGGTTCGGGGTCAAGTTCGGGTCAAGTTCGGTCCCGAACTCAAACTTTTTACCGAAGTTCGGCCGAACCCGTCAACTCTATTAAAGTGGTTGTAAACCCACTTTTTCAACTTGCACCTACAGGTAAACCTAGATTAAGGCTTACCTGTAGGTGCAAGAAATATCTCCTAAACCTACACGGTTTAGGAGATATTTAGTAAAAATGACATTGCTCCGTGTTTACGGCGCATGCGCGTTGTTGAGAACGGCGCATTCATGGGGTTAATCCCATTCACAAAATCGGCTACTTCCCAGCAATATCTGGGCGTAGCCGATTGTGACGGCTCTTGCGCGCATGCGCAGAGTGACGTCACCGCCGCTCCGGCCAATCACAGCGCCGGAGCGGCGCTGTGATTGGCTGCAGCGGCGATACCCGGAAGTAACCTTCCGGCTATCGCCGCAGCGATGGATGCGGCTAGATGGAGGGACGCGGACGGCTTCAGGGGCCCCGATCTAAGGTAAGTGGTACATAATGAGCTAATATGCTAGTCATACTAGCTCATTATGCCTTTCTCTTACAGGTGGGGGGAAAAAAAAAAACTAAATGTGGGTTTACAACCACTTTAAGAACGAAAATCGGAGAATTCCAAAATCAGGAAGAACGAAAATCCTAAAATTTGAAAATCAAAAAGAATGAATAACATTCGGATAATTTCTATTATATTTAAAATATTATGTTTATTAACCATCATTATAGTTTTTTTATTATTATTATTTATTAAATAAATAATAATAATAATAATAATAATAATAAAAACTACAATAATAGTTTTAAACTATTTAATTATAGGTATTGTAATTTCCTTTCAAATTTGACTGTTAGTGAACGTAACAAAGTTACGAATTATCCAAAATAACGAATGCCGGATAATTTATAACTTCAGATAAATTTGTATTTGTTACGTTCATTGACAGCCAAATTTGAAAATAAAGTCAATTTCCAATACCTATAATTTAATAGTTTATAGCTATTATTATAGTTTTTATTATTATTATTACAATTAATAAATAATAATAATAATAATAATAATAAAAAAACTATAATAATGGTTAATAAATTTAATATTTTATTATAATAGAAATTATCCAAATGTTTTTGTTCTTTCTGATTTTCAAATTTTTGGATTTTTGTTCTCATTTTTGGATTTTTGTTCTTTCTGAGTTCCGAATTTTCGGATTTTCGTTCTTTCGAATTTTCAGATTTTCGTTCTCATTTTCGGACTTTTATTCTATATGATTTTCGGATTTTCGAATTTTTGAATTTCAGATTTTCCTTCTTTTGAATCCTCATTCTTTTTAAAAATTTGTTTTAGAAAAACTGACTTTCGTTAATTCAGATTTTTCTGAATTGACGAATATGCAGAATTTTGAGAAAAAAGAATTCGGCAACAAATTGCACATGTCTAATAAGAACAGAGCCTCCAATAACGGAATTTAGGAGAGGTGAGCGGGAAGAGAGAGTATTATTATATGTGGACAATGCTTTACTGTTCCTAGAAAAATATTTCTAAATATTCCTTAAAGCCTAATGCCGCGTACACACGATTGGACATTTCGACAACAAAATCGTGGATTTTTTTCCAACAAATGTTCGCTCAAACTTTTCTTCCATACACACGGACACACAAATGTTGTCGGAAATTGCGAATGTCAAGAACGCGGTGACGTACAACACTACGACGAGCCGAGAAAAATTAAGTTCAATGATTCCCAGCATGCGTCAAATTGATTCCGAATTGATTGATTTTTGTGCGTTGAATTGTGTACACACGGTCGGAATTTCCGACAACAACTTTTGTTGTCGGAAGATTTGAGAACCAGCTCTCCAATTTTTGTTGTCGGAAATTCCGACAGCAAATGTCTGCTAGAGCATACACATGGTTGGATTTTCCGACAACAAGCTCACATCGAACATTTGTTGTTTTTTCGACTGTGTGTACGCGGCATTAGTGTTTTTTTTTCATCAGTGCATAGGAAGGTATTCAACTACAGGTGCTACAGCAAAAAAAAAATCTTAAAAGCAAAAGGTTTTATTTCGCACTCATTAAAACTACATTAAAAATACTTTTCAAATAATTTACAATTTCATCTTCCACAAACAGCAAAACTTTTAGGGTTAATTGTCCCTTCCATACAGGTTACACTGTTATTTCATCTACATGTTTCGCCAACCACGACTACTTCAGGAGAAGTGTTGTCAGAATTTAGTAAGCCACATCCTTATCTATCAAATATTTTTTATGCATGATCAATGACACTTTTAGCGGCGATTCCATCCACAGATCCCAGAGTGGCACTCAGGCAGTCATAAAAGGGGCAACATGGACCCAGTGGTACTCTTTATTAAGAAAAGGAAAAACGGGGAACGCCAAATTCACCCAGCATATAGTACTCGATAGGTGGTCTCCATTAAGGCCTCGTACACACGACCGATTTTCTCGGCAAGAACCAGCAAGAAACTTGCTGGCAGAGAGGTCTTGCCGAGTAAATCGGTCGTGTGTACGCTGCTAGCGTGTTTCTCGTCGAGAAAACCGACAAGAAACCTCGACGAGAAAATAGAGAACCTGCTCTCTATTTTCTCGTCGAGATTCTCCTCGGCGTGTTTCTCGACGAGAAAAGTGAGTGTGTGTACACTTACCTGTCCGCCCGGAAGCCCGCGCATGTTCGAAATGAATTTGACGCATGCGCGGTAGCTTCCTAGGCATACGTAGGGTGTACCAAGATGGCGGCGACGGCATCGAATGTGACGAGCGCATGCTCGACGTAGTCGATGACGTCACCGCGTACACTCCTTTCAAAGAACCGCGGGTTCTTTGAAACGAGCGTGTGTACACTCGGCCGGGACAAGTTTCTTGTCCAAGAATCTCGTCGAAAAAAACGACATGTTTTTCTCAACGAGAATCTCGGCCGTGTGTACGAGGCCTTTGTCCCATAATATTATGGTGGAGAAAAAATATATTTAAAGGGATGTGGGTGCCAAGAAAATATAGACTCTAGGAGTCATCCCAGGATTCAGTAATATAAACTTAATTCCATACTTCAACTAAAGTGGTTGTAAAGGCTGAAGGTTTTTTACCTTCTATGCATGAAGGTAAAAAACCCTCTGTGTGCTGCTCCCCCTACAGCCCCCCTAAGGCCTCATGTGCAGTGCTGCTGGTAAACAGACTTTTAGGAGCATTTTTTTCAGCTGCCCCTGAACTCTCCTCTATGTTATCTTATCAGTACAAGTACACAGGGTCGTTTATATTTGTTTCTAGGCAGTTGAGTTTAGAAGCATTTTTTGGAAAGCAAAAAAAAATGAGTTTAAGACAGATGTTCAGAGGCATTTGAAATGCCAAATGCCTGTAACAGCTTGTAAACGCATGTAAACATGGTAACTCGCATTTAGCCACATTTTGTTTACAGGCATTTTTAATTTTTGACTATTTAAAAAAAAAACGCTTCTAAACCCAAACATGACTAAACAAGGCTAAACGCTGCATGTAAACGCGGCAAAACTGATGTTTTTAAACGTCAGTTACTATCTGTCAGGTTAAATCGTTCAGGAGAGGTTGTAAAACATCCAGTGTACATTAAGCCTAATACTCACCTGAGCTCCCTCTCAATCCAATGATGTCCATGAGAGTCTTGGCTGTCCTGGGACTGCCTCTCTTTATTGGCTGAGACAGAAGCAGGAGCCATTGGCTCCCACTGCTGTCAATCACAGCCAGTGAGCCCATGAGGGGAGAGCAGGGAGCAGGGTCAAGCTTCGGCTCTATGTGTCTTATGGATACACAGAGCAAGGCTCAGGTGTGAGCATGGAACCAGTGCCCCCATAGCAAGTGGTTTGCTATGGGGGGCACTGGTCATATGTGAAGAGCCAGGAGCCCTGAGAAGAAGAGGATTGGGGCTGCTCTGTGTAAAACCACTGCACAGAGCAGGTAAGTATCACATGTTTGTTATTTAAAAAAAAAAAGTAGAACCTTTAATGTTGTAATATGTATAAACCATAGCTACTCCATCTTAGATATCCCTGCCATTTTAGATAAGGCTTTAGTATTTCTTATCTTTAGGCAACATATGTTTCTTGCTTACACTTAAACTATACCTTGGTGACTTATATCTTGTGGCATGCAGTAAGGCCGAAGTTTTGGAATAGATATCCTGTTTTAACTGAAATGTGCATCATTAAGATGGAAACAGGAACATGCATTATCAGTGTGGAAACAGATATCTTGCTAACAATGTTTTTTGTTATTTTCCTGATAACATATAGGACATTATACTAACTTCCTCCTAGCCCCCACCTTGTGGTCTTTAGAATTGCATATACTGTATACTCTGTATTTGTGCTCAATAAACCAGACACCTTTTTGATACACTTAGCATCTGTTTCGTGTGTAATCATTGGGTGTCTCTCAGATCTGAGGGTCCCTGAAGGTTCTTCCTGCATTACTAAAGTACACCTGGGTGGTCGTACTACCTGTTCCTCTTCATTTAATACCACCTTAAATTAGAAGTGTTCTCTGTACTAATGGATGCTCTGTTTCATGAAATGCTCATTCCTCTCCCCCCTTCCCTCACATATACACCTGCATCTGTGATATTTCTGTGCTCCCAGGGTTAATATGAGCAGTTAAACCTGTCACAGGCACTTGTCAAAAATTCCAACTATTTCCACCCTTTCTGCCTCTTGCTCCATTCATAAAAGTTGTACCATCGGATTCCCGTAATGAAAAGCACTCTACGAATGGAGGAGGAGGACCTCTTCATCATCTGCTCGTCCTCCATTCTGGTAAGTGATAGTACAGATTTTATGAATAGAGGCGGGTGGTGGAAAGGGCTGGCATAGTACTAACTTTTTAAAAATGACTGGCTTGTATTAACCCCAGTAGCTACGGAAAATCACTTCTAGGGGAGCGATCCGGGGGGCAGAGGAAATAAGATTTCACACAGCAGCCACCAATACAAAGGACACTTCTCATTCAGTGTGGGTACTGTACCTTGTGCTGATTTAAAAAAAAAAGAAAAAAAAATCAAACTTCAACTTCAAAGCTGGGGCTATAACGGCCCTTAAATCTGTTTACTACTAATATTTATACACAATGGAGCCATGATTTATGAGCAACACGGTTAACGTGCGTTTTGAATAACGAGCAACTTATTTTTTTTAATTCTGACTCGGTTTGCGAGTGTTGTCTCGCAATACGAGCAGAATTCAAGCTAATGGGGTGTGCAGTACCGCATTTGGCCAGAGGTGCAGGGGCGCCGGTGACACTTGGAACGGTTCGGAGCCGTTCCGAGCCGTTCAGAAATACTCGGAATCACTCAGAATCACTTAGAAATACTCGGAAATACTCAGTTCCCGAGTGTTTCCAACCTTTCCGAGATCATCCAAGCTGTTCCTGAGTAATTCCGAGGCTCTCTGGCGCCCCCCCACATCTGGCCACATGCGGTATTGCATACCATAGAAGTCAATGCGGAACAAATTATCTTCATTTTCATTGACTTCTATGGGGAAACTCGCTTTGTTATGCAAGTGCTTTGGATTACAAGCTTTCTCCTGGAGCGGATTATGCTCGTAATCCAAGGCTCCACTGTAACTGCTTTCTCACAGTCACCTCATTAGCATCACATTGAAATCAATGTGATTTTAGTGAGATACACACCACTATCATACTAATTTCAAAAAAGTTTATTAAAGATTTATTTTATTTTTGAAAATGTATTTCAATGCGCTGCAGTTGAGGTGATTGCCAACAAGCTGTTAAATCTCTCAGTAACATTGAGATTTAATCTCCAGTGTAGCCTTATGCTTAGAAAGTACAATCTCTTACTGCAGGAGATGAAAATGGCTATAAAAAGCTTTGGTGCCCATTTTCAATGAGTTAAATTCTTGGTACTGCAAAACATGACCGTCAAACTGAAACAACACTACAATTTTGACAGATTAGCATGCTATGTTTGCTATATTGAGTGGCTGATGTAAAATTTGTATTTGTAACTCACTCCTTCCCTCCAAAAAAATTAAAAGGTTTTATAATGAAATGCCAAAAAAAAAAAAAAAAGGAAACCAATTTTCTGAACACAAGTCTGTGATCATTTTGGCAGATTTATAAACATATAATGGTTGTTTGACCCTGGTAGCAATTAAAATTTGTTGACTCTAAAACTAGTTTATATCTGCATGCTTGTTTGCAATTATTTTTTATTCCGTAAACCTAAGATAACACAATTTTATTCATTCAATTTTCTTTTCAGTGTGTCTCCTATCAGTGCTTCTTACAAGGACTTAATTGCCATTTTGAGCCCCTCAGTAATACAGAGTTCATTATTTTGATTTTCGCTTGCAGGAGGCTGTGTAGCTCTGTTTTAAAAACTACTTGTCTTAGGCTAATCAACAGTGAATAATTTGCATTCCATCTCCAAATGTCCAAACAAGTGAATATGTCTGCTCTCAACACTTGTGATTTCTAATCAACTTATTACGTTCACTCATTATAAAAATATGTATTGAAATATAATAGCTGTGGTCTGTAGATATTTCCTGCTTACTTGACTGCATTTCGTTATAACTAAACCTGTTTAATAGGAACAAATAAAATAGGATGCGGAGTGGTCAGCAGTTTTTCAAGGAGGCATTTCAAGCTGAAAAAGATGCAAATGAAATAAAACAAGTAAATCATACCACAGAATAATTTCATTAGTGTATATATTTATGCCATATACAGTCAGGTCCATAAATATTGGGACATTGATACAATTCTAATCTTTTTGGCTCTATACACCACCACAATGAAACAAGATGTGCTTTAACTGCAGACTTTCAGCTTTAATTTGAGGCTATTTACATCCAAATCAGGTGAACGGTGTAGGAATTACAACAGTTTGTATATGTGCCTCCCACTTTTTAAGGGATGAAAAGTAATGGGTCAATTGGCTGCTCAGCTGTTCCATGGCCAGGTGTGTGTTATTCGCTCATTATCCCATTTACAAGGAGCAGATAAAAGGTCCAGAGTTAATTTCAAGTGTGCCCTTTTGCATTTGCAACTGTTGCTGTCAACTCTCAATATGAGATCCAAAGAGCTGTCACTATCAGTGAAGTAAGCCATCATTAGGCTGAAAAAACAAAACAAACCCATCAGGGAGATAGCAAAAACATTAGGTGTGGCCAAATCAACTGTTTGGAACATCCTTAAAAAGAAAGAATGCACCGGTGAGATCAGTAACACCAAAAGACCCGGAAGACCAAGGAAAACAACTGTGGTTAATGACCGAAGAATTCTTTCCCTGGTGAAGAAAACACCCTTCACAACAGTTGGCCAGATCAAGAACACTCTCCTGGAGGTAGGTGTATGTGTGTCAAAGTCAACAATCAAGAGAAGACTTCACCAGAGTGAATACAGAGGGTTCACCACAAGATGTAAACCATTGGTGAGCCTCAAAAACAGGAAGGCCAGATTAGAGTTTGCCAAACAACATCTAAAAAAGCATCCTATGGACAGATGAGACCAAGATCAACTTGTACCAGAGTGATGTGAAGAGAAGAGTATGGAGACGGAAAAGAACTGCTCATGAACCAAAGCATACCACCTCATCAGTGAAGTATGGTGGTGGTAGTGTCATGGCGTGGGCATGTATGGCTGCCAAAGGAACTGGTTCTCTTGTATTTATTGATGATGTGACTGCTGACAAAAGCAGCAGGATGAATTCTGAAGTGTTTCGGGCAATATTATCTGCTCATATTCAGCCAAATGCTTCAGAACTCATTGGACGGGGCTTCACAGTGCAGATGGGCAATGACCCGAAGCATACTGCGAAAGCAACCAAAGAGTTTTTTAAGGGAAAGAAGTGGAATGTTATGCAATGGCCAAGTCAATCACCTGACCTGAATCCGATTGAGCATGCATTTCACTTGCTGAAGACAAAACTGAAGGGAAAATGCCCCAAGAACAAGCAGGAACTGAAGACAGTTGCAGTAGAGGCCTGGCAGAGCATCACCAGGCATGAAACCCAGCGTCTGGTGATGTCTATGTGTTCCAGACTTCAGGCTGTAATTGACTGTAAAGGATTTGCAACCAAGTATTAAAAAGTGAAAGTTTGATTTATGATTGTTAATCTGTCCCATTACTTTTGGTCCCTTAAAAAGTGGGAGACACATATACAAACTGTTGTAATTCCTACACCGTTCACCTGATTTGGATGTAAATACCCTCAAATTAAAACAGAAAGTCTGCAGTTAAAGCACATCTTGTTCGTTTAATTTCAAATTCATTGTGGTGGTGGTGTATAGAGCCAAAAAGATTAAAATTGTGTCAATGTCCCAATATTTATGGACCTAACTGTATGTTGTTTAATTCAGAAGTGTCACTCCATCCATTTTTTTTAGCCAGTAAGGAGGGGTGACATTTTCTGTCAGATTTCTTTTGTTGTGTATGAGCTTATTGGGCTGATTATTGTGAAGCATTGCTATCTGTAAAGCTTCTACAAAAACCCAAGAGCTTGGTTGGCTAGAGGAGTGGTGAAAATGGAATTCTGAGGTAAATTCCAACTTTGAGCACATATTTTAAAGTTCTTCTGGAAGTTTAAAAAAAAAGCCAGCTCTGACTGCAATACTACTTTGCCTCATATAGGAGGTACTCTAAAGCCCCGTACACACGATCGGTTTGACTGATGAAAACCGTCCGATGGATGGTTTTCATCAGACAAACCGATCGTGTATGGTACCCATCGGTCTTTTTTCCATCGGTTGTAAAAAATAGAACTTGTTTTAAAATTTTCCGATGGATAAAAAACCGATGGGAATTTCCGATCGTCTATGGGCAAGTCCATCGGTTAAAAAACTCACGCATGCTTAGAATCAAGTCGACGCATGCTCAGAAGCATTAAAGTTCATTTTTCTCGGCTCATCGGAGTGTTTTACGTCACCGCATTTGGAACGGTCGGTTTTTTGACTGATAGTGTGTGGCCAAGACTGATGAAAAACAGTTTCATCGGATTTCCGATGGACAAATCCATCGGACGAAAATCCATAGGTTATCCGATCGTGTGTACGGGGCTTAAGAGGTACTCCAATCTGGTACTCTCCCCTGCCACAAGATGACCACGGTCTTCCAGGTTAACTAATGCTCTGTCTCTGCATGATTGAGGATAGCCCTCCACCTTAAAAAGATCCAAGTTGACAAAGGACCATGTGTTATCATGTGAATGACCTAAAGACATATGGAAAAGATGAGCATGGAAAAAAAAATAAAGCATTACATTGACTTGCACTAACAGTTGCTGTTTCAGGACAAGGTTTCAGAGGTAACCTCTTCTTCTAGGCCCAAGCAATACTGATACATAGGGTGAGTTTTGGGTTTGGGTCCAATGTGAGTCTGACCTGAGCCCAGTCTGATTGCAGTTTGGTGAACCACCTAATGACCTGGCCACATTTGTTTATTACATTTTTAGACTACCTGGCTGCTGTTTTCTAATCAAACCAGCCAGGGATCCTACAGTAGCGGACGTCATTGACCAAATTTGTATGTATTTAGTCAATGCATCAGCCAAAATCTCCAACATCAGCCAAGATGGTTTGTTTACAAACAGAAGATGTTTGGGCATCTGACATTTTTCAGCAATAGTGTGGCAGGGCAGCATCATCGGATGGCTAGTCATTATGATGGCAGGGCAACCCTTTCAGGTGGTACTAATGTACAGTGGAACCTTGGATTACGAGCATAATTCGTTCCAGGAGAATGCTTGTAATCCAAAGCACTCGCATATCAAAGCGAGTTTCCCCATAGAAGTCAATGGAAACAAAGATAATTTGTTCCGCATTGACTTCTTTTGCATGCAATACAGCATGTGGCCAGAGGTGGGGGGGGGGCGCCGGAGAGACTCGGAAATACGAAGGTACAGCTCGGCTGAACTCAGAAACCCTTGGAAAGGCTCGGAAACACTCGGGAACAGAGTATTTCCGAGTGATTCCAAGTACTTTCGAACGGCTCCGAAAAATTTAGAGTTTCACTGGCGCCCACGCACCTCTGGCCAAATGTGGTACTGCACACCCCATTGGCTTAAATCCTGCTCGTTTTGCGAGACAACACTCGCAAACCGAGTCAGGATTTTTTTTAAAAAATGCTCATCTTTCAAAACGCTTGTTAACCACGTTACTCGTTAACAAAGGTTCCACTGCACTCTGTACTCATTCCCCTTGGGGAAGAGCTGGATATCTGCAGGCCCCCTTATTCTAAAGTGACCTTTAGATTCTGATCAGTCCCACCTGCAAATTCCCACATCTTTTTGGGTAATAGATGTGGGAATGAAGCTCTTTTTAACGCATCATGAAGACAAGGAGCATTGCACGATGAGGGGAGGCTTTGTCTTCCCCCTTTCATGGTGCCCTCTCAATGCTGAAAAGCATGTGGCCTGGAATGGTTTAGGAACAGGGGCTATATGCTTGCCACCATGCCTTTTCTGTCCACCCATGCTTTATGCCTGGATAAGGGCCTGGTTGAAATTTAAATTCCCTGGGACGACAGCTGGTGTTGTGGGGCAAACTTGTTATAAAGGGGACTCCCTGGTTCCCTGAGTCCCCTCCCCCCAACCCCAGTGCCCTGCAAACTCCCACATCCTCTTGGGGACTGGATGTGGAAATGAAGGCCTTGTTCCTTCAGCCCAGTAAATGAAAAAATAACCAAATGCAGATGACAGTTTTCCTACATCTATTTATAACTCTTGAATTCTGCTTACCTCCTGTCCCTGGGCCAACTTGGGGGTCTCCTAAAAGGTCAACATAGAAAAGTAGTTCATAGAATAATATTCATAATGTAGGTGCAGCCCTCTTTTGGAAGGTGGGGGCTATGAGGTCCTTACCCTAATAGAATATTGCGGTAAACCTATAGGTAAATAAGAGAACGTTTGCTAAATGAAAAAGTGGGTTTAGCAGTGCCTCCACCCAGGACAGTGTCTCTGTGACCAGAGGGGATTCCTTTCCTGGGGAATTAATCAGTAATCTAAACAAAGTAGTTGGGAGTAGAGGAACTATTGCAATCAGTATATAACATTAACCTTATATATATACTGTGTAGCGACCTCACCTCTCACTCCCTCCTTCTCTGTCAATGTCAAGGGCTCCTGTCTAGGGGGATCAGGGAGGAGAGTGTGACGCACCACCAGCTCGTGTCCTCTAGTGTGTAGAGGTGTGAGCTACAACCAATTACCTTCGGGTCTGAGGATGATCCTTACACTCCCAGAAATGCCAAGTTCCACACCATTGAAAGTCCAACACTTATTTATTCTGTTTGAGCAGTTAATGATGGGATGTGGGGTTCCAGCACCTTGTACCTCTGGACCCCTTTACATTACACAGCACCCTGCACCTCTAGACCCCTTTACATTACACAGAACCCTGGACCCCTTTACATTACATAGCACCGCACCTCTGGACCCTTTTACATTACACAGCATCCTGCACCTCTGGGCCCCTTTACCCCCTCCCTACAGTACAGACCCCCCTACAGTACAGACCCCCTCTACAATACAGACCCCCTCTACAATACAGACCCCCCTACATTACAGCCCCCCTCTACAATACAGACCCCCTCTACATTACAGACCCCCTCCCTACAGTACAGACCCCCTCCCTACAGTACAGACCCCCCTACATTACAGACCACCCCTACATTACAGACCCCCCTCTACAATACAGACCCCCCCTACAATACAGAACCCCCCTACAATACAGAACCCTCTATATTTCAGACCTCCTTCAATACAGAACCCCCCTACATTACAGACCCCCTACAATACAGAACCCCCCTACAATACAGACCCCCCTACATTACAGACCCCCCTACAATACAGAACCCCCTACAATACAGAACCCACCTACATTTCAGACCCCCCTACAATACAGAACCCCCTACATTTCAGACCCCCCTACAATACAGAACCCCCCTACATTTCAGACCCCCCTACAATACAGAACCCTCCTACAATACAGAACCCCCCTACAATACAGAACCCCCTATATTTCAGACCCCCCCTACAATACAGAACCCCCCTACATTACAGACCCCCCTACAATACAGACCCCCCCTTCAGACCCATAATGTACCTCAGATCTGCGCAGGACTGCATGTTGGGTCCCCTCCCCCTGTGTGGACATAAAGGAGGAGGGGAGGCGGCTTCACTCTGCTCGGCTGTGTGAGACAGCCGAGCCGAGACTGATCAGATCATCAGTGCCACGGCCACCTTGCCAGAGAGAAGGGGATCGTTCCGGCCCCCTGATGTGCCGGGTGTCACTGTCACTCGAGTGCGGCTGCGACTCGCAGCTGAGAGTGCACTGGGGCAGTGGCTTCACTAGGGTTGGTGTCACCTGGTGCGGCAAAACATGGTGTCACCCCCCTCCTGTCTATCCTGCCCAGTGCCCTGCAGGAAGCGCACGGTCACAAGGTGCACCCCCAAATTACCCCTATAAATTAAAGTATAGGGTGGTATTGGGCCGGCTGGGGTGATATAGGGCAGGTAGGGGTAATATAGGGCAGGTTGCGGTGATATAGGGCAGGCTGAGGTGGCATAGGGCAGGTTGGGGTTGTATAGGGCAGGCTGGGGTGGTATAGAGCAGGTTTGGTTGGTATAGGGCAGTTTGCGGTGGTATATGGCAGGCTGGGTGGCATAGGGCAGGTTGGTGTGATATAGGACAGGGTGTGGTGGCATAGTGCAGGTTGTGGTGCCATAAGACAGGTTGGGGTGGTATAGAGCAGTTTGCGGTGGCATAGGGCAGGTTGGGGTGGTATTGAGCAGTTTGCGGTGGCATAGGGCAGGTTGCGGTGGCATAGGGCAGGCTGGGGTGGTATAGGGCAGTTTGCGGTGGTATAGGGCAGGCTGGGGTGGTATAGGGCAGGTTGCAGTGGCATAAGGCAGGTTGCGTGGCTTAGGGCAGGGTGCGGTGGCATAGGGCAGGGTGCGGTGGCATGCATAGGGCAGGGTGTGGTGGCATAGGGCAGGCTTGGGTGGTATGGTGCCAGGTTAGGACTCTATAGTGACATGTGCAGCAGTGCAGTAACTTACAGCATGCCTGGAGATGAAGACACTCTGGCTGCTGTGTCCTCGTTTCTTTCTCCTTCAGCTGTGGGATCAGCCAGAGTGAACGAGTCTGTGGGAGGAGTGGAGGGGGCAGCCACACCCCCAGCTCCGCCCACCAACTCCGGCTGCCTCCGGAGACATTGGAGATGATGGGGAAGATGTGACATGCTGCCCGGCGATAGGGCATACCGGGCATTTGCCCGGTATGCCCTATGGCCAGTCCGGGCCTGCACATACATATAGTGCAGCGCTACATATATACATATAGTTCAGCGCTACTACAGTGATAATTCAATACTATACTTTGTGCAAGTTATATGTGATAATTCAATACAATGTAAACATTTATATATGAAAAAAGTCCAATTTATCAACACAAATCTTAAAAGCTGTACTTCAGTGTTAATGTAACATCACCATGCTTTACAAAAAGCTCTTATTGCTTGTGCACACCACCACCAACTACTTTATCTGCTCACCTCAAGGATGAGTCAGGCAGACTTAAATAAACTCTTTATTTCTCTTGTGTCTTTCCTTTCTATCAGGGATCAGCTGTTCACTTTCCACCCTTTCGCGATCTCCACTCCTCCCAATGTATATCTCATAGATAGGGAGTTGATCTCCAAGATTACACAGCCTCGCTCCTTAGATATTCCTCCACTTCAAGGCACTCGTATTGTCATGTAATCAAAAACACAGCCGACATAGTGCTCTCTGCTTTATAAAATTTATTTAAAACCCTGCTAAAAGAGGGCACTTACTAGATGAAAACAAACACTCGCTTTTTGTATGTATTGAGAGCGTCCGCTGGCTCACTGCCATGGCTGCG
Organism: Rana muscosa; assembly: GCA_029206835.1. Classification (NCBI taxonomy): domain Eukaryota; kingdom Metazoa; phylum Chordata; class Amphibia; order Anura; family Ranidae; genus Rana; species Rana muscosa. Next base: position 154,028,638 of record CM055120.1, read on the forward strand.
TAACGTCACAGGCTCAGATCCTCCCCTCAGCAGATTTCCTTTCCTGAGAAATTAATCAGTAATCTAAACAAAGTAGTTGGGAGTAGAGGAACTATTGCAATCAGCATATAACACTAGCCGTAAGCATATAGATACACATCAGTATAGAAATAATACAAACTTTATATAAGGAAAGATTATTAATGGTAAATACTGTATCTCCAATGTGCAAACAGGAATTATCTGCAAAGGGCCCGAAAGGAGTCCTGGTGGAGTTGTGTACATATACCCAGGTATAGATAGTTGTTAATAGAGAAACTTCAAGATGAATGTTGCTTCAAAGTCTAGTTGCAGGGGCCTCTGAGGATGTCAAAGACCTGAAAACAAGACCTGTGGTCATGGGGGGATCCTCCAACTGTTGTCCAACCAGCCTGGAACAGAGCTTCTCATGGCAGGAACTGTAGTGTGACACTGGAACTCAAATTCAGTCTATCTATTCTGCGCTTTAGTCCCTCCCTAATAGTTTCTAATCTGATATGCAACCGGACCTCTAGGCCTATGATCCAGATGTAGCCAACAGATGCCTAACCTGGCTCTGGTCTATGCTGTTTATTGAGCCCTAAGCTAAAACTAGCTTTAGAATTCCAGACCAGAAGTGACAAGATTAACTAGAATAACAGGAGCTGCATATAAACTATATTGCAATAAACTGGTTCAGCTGCCAATATACTGAAAGCTGACCACTACACATACAGTAGCACAGACCAAACTATCTGGCACTGTGCATGTGAAGTAATAACAAAGGCAGGGCAGAGATAGTCTGTCTGCCACAACGATATAGTTGTACACTCATCAGCTAAAGTTAACCTATTAGATCATAGGAATACTTGCTTAATAGTCTTTTTTTTCGGTCTAGAATTTAGCAGTATGGACAGGACATGTGAGTGAGACTCTCTCTCTCTCCCTCTCTCCCTTCCTCCACTTACTCCTTCTAGGGTTTCAAAACCAACAGCCAAGGACAGGAAGTGCATACATTATATATATATATATATATATATATATATATATATATATACAGTGGAACCTCAGATTACGAGCATAATCCATTCCAGGAGAGTGCTCGTAATTCAAAGTACTCGCATATCAAAGCGAGTTTCCCTATTGAAGTCAATGGAAACTAAAATAATTTGTTCCGCATTGACTTCAATGGGATGCAATACCGCATGCGGCCAAAGGCGAGGGGGCGCTGGAGAGCCTCGGAAACGTCAGGAAAGGCCAGCCGACACTTCGGCTGACCTCGGTAAACGTCGGAAAGACTTCCTACCCGAGATTTGCAGAGATAAGCTGTGCTGTCCTCGGGCCTTTCCGTGCATTTCCGAACGGCGCCGATCAGCTGGGATCGGCAACGTTCGGCTCTGCTCGGCTCCGGCGCCCCTCACCTCAGGCCAAAAGCGGTACTGCACACCACTTTGGCCTGAATCGTGCTCGTTTTGCGAGACAATACCGAGTCACAATTTTTTAAAATACAGTGCTCGTATTGCGAAACACTCGTTAACCTCGTTACTCGCAATCCGAGGTTCCACTGATATATATATATATATATTTACACAGGCATTTACAATTTAAGAAAATCTTAAGTACACAATTTCCATGTGGCCTTAAGTAGCATGGGCAACAGTAAGCACCTTCCCCTAAAAAAGCTAAAGAGAGGATTGTAATAGATAAGGTGCTTTTAAGCTAAACATTATGACTGGTGATCTGTGAATTGTATACAGCATACAGAACAAGATAAATGCTACTGTGCATCATTCAAAAATGTAAATTAAGGTTACCTACCGAGAATTATGCCCCATACACACGATCATTTTTAATGTCATTTTTAAAACTGACGTTTTTCTTGTCATTTTTTTTCTTGTTTCCTCTCAAGCCTGTCTTGCGTACACACCATCATTTTAAAAAATGTTCAAGAAAAGCGCAGTGACGTACACCACGTACGACGGCACTATAAAGGGGAAGTTCCGTTCGAATGGCGCCACCCTTCATGTTAGTAAAGTTTGTTGAGAGACGATTCGCTCTTTTCAGTCTAGTGCTTTTCAGTCCGTTACAGCATGACGAATGTGCTATCTCCATTACGAACGCTAGTTTTACCAGAACGAGCGCTCCCGTCTCATACTTGATTCTGAGCATGCGCATTTTTTTTCACGTCGTTAAAGCATACACACTATCGTTTTTCACGTCGTTAAAAAAAACGACATGAAAAACGACGTGAAAAAAGAGAGCATGTTCGAAATTTTTAATGCCCGTTTTTCACATCGTTAAAAATGCTCTGGAGCATACACACGATCATTTTTAATGGCCATTTTTTTTAATGGCATTTTTAACGGCATGAAAAATGATCGTGTGTATGGGGCATAACACTCAGTGTACATAAGACATGAAATGCTGCTGTGTTGCATCCATAAATTAAGAATATGATTATGTACTGAGAAAGGCACCCAGTGAACCTAAGATGTGAAGTGCTACTGTGCACTGTGTATACATACAGGCATACCCCGCTTTAAGTACTCTCACTTTACATACACTCGCGAGTAAGGACATACCCGCGAGTGCATGTAAAGTGCCTCACAAGTACTGTACAGACATTTTGCAGCCGCAGTAGAAGGAGCTGAAGCTCCTAGAGCATAGCCCACCCTGTTCCCGTGTGCCCCTGACACCCCCACTACAGCCCCTAAGACCTCAACTACAGCTCCTGACACCCCCACTACAGCCCCTGACCCCCCACTACACCCTAGAAGTGAAAAAGGGTATTGTTTCACTTTAAGTACATTTTCGTTTTACATACATGCTCTGGTCCCATTGTGTACTTAAAAGTGGGGTATGCCTGTACAGACTTTGGATACTAAGAATTACACCCAGAATTCAGGACTTTAGGACATGAAATGGTACTATGCAGTGTCTACAGTACAGAATAAAAACAGATGCTAAGAATTAAGCCCGGTATACACTTACCAAAAGTTGACAAGTTTAGCAACTTGGTTCCTACCTTTAGTCACCTTTCTACTGTAAAGCCTTGTACACACGACCGGTTTTCTCGTCAAGAAAACTGCTGGGACAGCTTTTTGCCGAGAAAACTGTTTATGTGTATGGTTTCTTGGCAGGAAAACTGCTGGGAATCTCAACGAGAAAAATAGAGAACCTGCTCTCTATTTTTCTTGTTGGGATTCTCGGCCGAGAAACCCGGTCGTCTGTATGCTTACCTGTCCAGGGAAACCCGCGCATGCTCGATGAGACTTCGATGCATGCGCGGAAGCATACAAGGGTAGTGTAGGGTGTAGCAAGATGGCGGCGACGGCATTGAATGTGACGAGCGCCGTCACCGCATTCTTGCCATTCAAAAGAACGGTGGTTCTTTGAAATAACGTGTGTGTACACAAGGCTTGGCAAGACAAGCTTGCCAGGAATCCCGTTGAGAAAACCAATGTTTTTTTTCGACGGGATTCCCGCCCGTGTGTACAAGACTTGAGTTGTTGAAGGATATGTCAACAGTGTTCAAAGAAAGCAAATCACAAAATTATAAAAGTGCAAATTAAATCAATGGCGCTATTGTAACACCCTATATCATTTCATGGTTGTTTTTACATACTAGATAAATATTGGGCTTTATATGGAAACATTTTATTTTTCATGGTCCACTTGAAATGCGTTTGTCTTCAGTAGCATACATCAGTTTAAGGATGGTTTTCAAGTATATTCCTCTGACAATATTGAAATGTAGGATTTAAATAAGAATATATCTGTTCCCTCTAGGAAAAAAACAAAACACACACTCAGTAATGAGGTCTGGCAAACTTAGAACAATTAGAATCACTGACTGCAGACAGTAATTGGTAGTTTTTTCTTGTACACGGCTTCAAAACCATGTACTGTTCCAAGTCCTGGAACAACCTTATTTTTGCAAATGTACTTGTTTCAAAAAACAGAATATGTAATGTAGGTGAAGGACAGAATAAGGTTCCTTTTCTCCCTCTCATTCATTATTGATAATCTGTCTGAACCCTCTTGTTTCTATGCTGGTTATAAGTAATTCAGCTATCCATACCTGGGGTTATTAATATAGCATAGAGCCTCCAGTTTAAAAGGAAGCTGTCATGTATTTTCAGTAAATATTAATCTTGTGCTGTTTATTTAACATTTATCTGAAATATTATTTGACTTGGTTTTCACATACCTGTCTGCTTGCTGCATTTTTTTTTTTCAAATTTAGATTGGATGCAAAATATTCAGCTATTTTAAATGTAAAACGGCCCTATATTTAAAGGGACACTATTGAATGGTGAGGGGGGAGTGGGGGGCAAATTCCTACATGTATGCAATGTGGGCATCTTAGTACCTGCCTTTACCACTAATTGGGCAGCCATGTTGAATCCACAAAGCACTGGTAAATAGATGAAAAAGTGGTTTTAGGCAAAGGATTAACTGAAAATGAATAATTGGAAGTGCTAGATCATTTAAAAGTTGTATTGAAATGTTTAAAGGATAAGGTTTATGACATTTAGGTCGAAGTTAAAGAGGCAGGTTGCACAGTGTCAACTAATCTGCAGTCATGTTTCAGTCTTCTTACTAATGAAAAGTAAATTCTACTTACCGGTAGTTACTTTTGGCCTATTCATCTACGCACCTCAATCCTTACTATATACAGTTAGGTCCATATATATTTGGACACAGGCAGAATTTTCATACTTTTAGCTCTGTATGCCACCAGAATAAAATTTAAAAAAAACAATCCAAATGAATTTAAAGTGCAGATTTTCAGCTTTAATTCAAGGGGTTGAACATAAATATCAAGTACAAAGTTTAGGAACTGGAACCATTTTTATACACAGTCCCCTCATTTTCAGGGGCTCAATTTATAAGTTATTTGACAAATTAATATAATCATAAATAAAATGTTAATTTTTAATATTTTGTTGGGAATCCTTTACTGGCAATGACTGCCTGAAGTCTTGAACCCATGGACATTACCAAAGACTGGGTTTCCTCCTTTCTGATGCGTTGCCAGGCTCTAACTGCAGCCGTCTTCAGTTGTTCTTTGTTTGTGGGTCTTTCTGCCTTTAGTTTTGCCTTCAGCAAGTGAAATGCATGCTCAATTGGGTTGAGATCAGGTGATTGACTCGACCATTGCAGAATATTCCACCTCTTTTCCTTCAAATGCTCCTGGGTTGCTTTTGCAGTGTGTTTTGGATCATTGTCCATCTGTACCGTGAAGCGCCGTCCAATCAGCTTTGCTGCATTTGGCTGAATCTGGGCTGACAGTATATCTCTAAACACTGCAGAATTAATCTGGCTGCTTCTGTCACATCATCAATAAACACCAATGACCCAGTGCCAGTGGAAGCCATGCATGTCCATGCCATCACACTGCCTCCACCATGTTTTACAGATCCATTTACCCAAGGATTAGATGTTACTGCTATATTATCTCCACTGACTCCACTATTACTCTCTGTGCTTTGCCCACTGCCAGCTATTGCTTCTTCCGGACCCTCCCCCTCATGACCTAGTATAAAAGCCCTTTCAACTTTGTGGCCATCTCTCTTTCCAATAGAGATTCACCCTCCTCATTAAGGTGCAGCATGTCCCTACTAAAGAGCCGTAACCAACTGAGAAGTCAGCCCAGTTCTTCAGGAACCCAAATACCTCCTTCCTACACCAGTTCCTCAGCCACTTGTTCAGTTCCCCAAGCTCCTTCTGCCTCTCTAGTGTGGCTCGAGGCACAGACAGTATTTCTGAGAAAACCACCTTGGAGGTCCTTCTCATCAATCTATTCCTTAAGTCTCTAAAATCATTTTTTTGGACTCTCCACCTTCCTCTCACTTTGTCAGTGGTGCCAACGTGTAACATGACAGCTGGGTCCTCCCCAGACCCACCCAATAATCTTTCCACCCGATCTGCAATGTGTCTGCTGTACTTGTCACAGCTTACAGGTCGATGAGTGTGCATTTGATTAAGGTGGTGGCACTCAGTGTTTTAGTTACACTACAAGGATCTGATAGATGGTGGGAGATCGTTTTAATTTGAATATATATGGACTTTGATTTAAGAGAGACTTCACGTTTGGCACATTGAACGCTGTTTATATATATATATATATATATATATATATTTTTTGTAATTTTTTATTATTTTCGCCGGAGCTGCATTATTTCACAATATTGTATCTTTTTAGGTTTCGGTATATCAAACAGAGATGGCCGAAAAAATCTGTCACAGGTTATAAACCTTCCTTGCTCTTTCCAAAATTAAAATGTTTTTTGCCTATAGTTCTACTTTAACTATTTTCCCTGCAATGGTGGTACTTCCCAAAAAGCGCAGGATTGGCCAACAGAGTTAACCCTTACTTCTCATAACTTACCAACTCTGCAGGGCAACATACCCAATCAATGCAATTCACCCATATTGAAATATACAGTCACAGAGAATAACAGCAGGGCAATCAGTACCACACAGCACAGTAAAAATAATAATAACAACATAAAATACACTCAATACAGTAAGAATTTTGAAAGTACCTGCTTACAAGCATGTAGCAGTCACAAACAAAATATTAGCATGCATTAAAAAGGGGATAAACTCCAGAGATAAAATTATAATTCTCCCACTCTACAAGACTCTGGTCTGGCCGATCCTAGAGTATGCTGTCTAGTTCTGGGCACCAGTCCTCAGAAGGATGTGCTGGAACTGGAGAGAGTCCAGAGAAGGACAACAAAACTAATAAGTGTCTGGAACACATTAGTTATGAGGAAAGGTTACTAGTACTGGTGACCCCACCATAGGGATAAAACTTTTCTGCGTAAGAGAATTTAATAAGACTTGTGGCCATTCGCTAAAATTTGAAGAAAAGCAGTTTAACCTTTAACTGCGTAGAGGGTTCTTTACTGTAAGAGCTGTAAGGATGTGAAATTCCCTTCCACAAGCAGTGGTTTCAGCGGGGAGCATCGATAATTTCAAAAAACTATTAGATAAGCCCCTGAACGACCACAACATACAGGCATATACAATGTAACTAGGTGAATTAAAAATGTGTATACTGCGCTGTCTAGTAAGGAACAAACCTGATTGATAAGGGTTAGTCCAATTAAACTAATATTAATAATAATTGCTGCAACTTAAATGTGAGACACACACAATAAGAATAAATGTAAAAAATATAAAGCTGCGCAAAACAGTGAAAAGCAAATCTACGATGACCAAAGACAATATGCCCAAATCTCAGTCTCTAGTGCAAAAAGTGAACAATTGGCTATGAAAAAACCTAGAATGACACCAGACCAATTTTTCTCTATGATGACATGAAAACAAAGTTTTGTAGAAAAAAAGTCACTGAAGGAAAAAAAAACAGCAAAAGGTGTAGATGTGAATCTCCTCAATGGTCATCGGTGACTTCAAACATCCAAACACCCAAAGAAAAGTGCAGATTATCCGATAGTAAAGATTCCACCACCTCTAGTATTGTTGCCGCTTACCAGAAGGAATGATCCCATCCAGAGATCAGTATAAGCAGATGGCTGTTATCCCCTGCCAGGGCCTTTAGATCAATCAGACAATCTCAACTTCTCCACTAAGAAATACGCGAGTCCTTCCCATATAGTCAAGATATCACAAGGCCAATGGAAAAGAAAGCCACCATAGCGTAATCCAGTTACAAAAACATTTTAATTAAATATAAAAAATACGCCTGGACGACGTCATTTGTGACGAAACAACGTAGGGAGGAGCGGCGTGCTGACGTCACCGACATACGACGAGTCCCGGAAGGAATGGGCTGTTAGAGCCGGCCGGCTACTTTTTACCATACACTGATATACCTACGATGTTTGTAAGTGTATTTTTTATATTTAATTAAAATGTTTTTGTAACTGGATTACGCTATGGTGGCTTTCTTTTCCATTGGCCTTGTGATATCTTGACTATATGGGAAGGACTGGCGTATTTCTTAGTGGAGAAGTTGAGATTGTCTGATTGATCTAAAGACCCTGGCAGGGGATAACAGCCATCTGCTCATACTGATCTCTGGATGGGATCAGTCCTTCTGGTAAGCGGCAACAATACTAGAGGTGGTGGAATCTTTACTATCGGATAATCTGCACTTTTCTTTGGGTGTTTGGATGTTTGAAGTCACCGGTGACCATTGAGGAGATTCACATCTAAATCCTTTGCTGTTTTTTTTTCTTCAGTGACTTTTTTTCTATAAAACTTTGTTTTCATGTCATCATAGAGAACAATTGGTCTGGTGTCATTCTGGATTTTTTCATAGCCAATTGTTCACTTTTTGCACTAGAGACTGAGATTTGGGCATATTGTCTTTTGTCATCATAGATTTGCTTTTCACTGTTTTGCACAGCTTTATATTTTTTACATATACAATGTCACACTGACATAAAATCACACACATAGGTTGGACTTGATGGACTTTTGTATTTTTTCAACCTTGCCTACTATGTAACTATGTAACTTGTTGCTGACTGTCTGTTCGCTATTTGCAACTGTCCTTTGCCATTTGTCTGATAATAGCTTGCTCAGCTGCCTTCCAAGGGGCCAAATGTGACCATCAAAACTTGCCCTCTTTTGACTTCAGTGGAATTTGCATTTGAAGTTGGGGTTAAACACATTTTTAAACAATATTACCAAATTTGAGGCGAAGCAAAATTTGGCCAATATGCTTGTCATGAGGGACTTTGTAGAGTATTGGATGCCTCTATGACATTATAGGAAACGTAAGTGGTTTAGGGGCTAGCGGAAGGAACCACAGCAAACAGTGAAGGAACAGTCATATTTCACACTCTTCAACAAGCTTAGCTCTTCAAGAGAGCAATTATTGGTGGCAGCTGTGCTTAAGTCAGGTAAATATTATTTATTTTCTTCACTTTAAGATAAATGTAAACTGTCTCAATTTTCTCAATCCCCTCCTGAAAACAACATATTACACTAGTATGTCTTTTATCCCCCTTTTGGGTATCTTGCAATGGAAATAAAAGTACTTCAGTAATGCTTAACAACCATTTATAAGGTCAATAGAAATGGATTGCTACTTTAGATATAATTCTTTAAGTGCATTGTGCGTGAACAATGCCTTTAAAAACATAATTTACATGTATAAAGTAATGAAAAAATGGAAAGTGTTGATAGTGTTTGGACTATTACCCTACAGATATCATGCTTAGAAAGGGTACTGTATATAAAATAATACAGGGTCAAAGAGAGAATCTAATAAATAAAATAACCTACATGGCAGGTTTGATCAGTAGAGCATGACTGACTAAAGTACATTGTAAAATGTGCCCCACATAATAGTTTCACAGTAATACAATACATGCAAGATCCGCTTGGCATAATAAATTCCTGAGATGATTTGTTCGATTTCCTCCATGCTTCTGATGTTACTTGTAATGCTTCTGTTTACAAGATTATCCTTACCAAGCCAGTAACAAAGAGTGTACATGCATCGTGCATTAAATATAATGGTTCCAAAAGAAGATACGCCGTCAAATCTGAATTGCATGCTTTGCAGTTTTACAGCATTTGAAAGTGATCCATTTCAAGCTATTTACATTTCTATAAAAATCTTGACAATGGAATAAATCTAGAATTATGAGGCCATGCTTTTTTCAACATCAAGAAGTATTTTTCTTTTAGTTGTCCAAAATACAGGAGGCATGGCAAGAAACTGAAAGCTGTAAGTAGCTAAAAATGTATTTCTGTGCAGGTCTGGAATCTATCTTTCTTATTTCTGCCTTTTAGCTAATCCTATAGGCAAGAATATTGATCTTAATGCAAGAGATCTTGACTAAAAATAGACACCAATCAAAAATGATATCTTCTTTTTAAGAAGGTATATTGGCCTCAGCTAATTGAAATATCACTGTTTTGTACTGAGCTAAACTATATGCCCCCCTCTCTATGAGGCTTATCTATTAAAGCAGTTAAGAATCTTTCCACAATAAATTCAGAAAATGTGTATACACAGCTACTAAACTGCCCCTGAAATCAATAGGCAGCGCTGCCAAAGTGCCTGCAAAGCACTTCGGCAACGGCGCTTTGCGGGCAGTTTTAACCCTTTCCTCGGCCGCTTGTGGGGTTAAAAGCGTAAGCGGCCGAAAAGCGCAGCTAAAACAGTGGAAAAAGGGCGGTTAAAACTAGCAGCGCTTTACAGCTAACGCGACCCAGTGTGAAAGGACTTTAATTGAAGTGATTCTTTAAATAATTTGTGTGCACATTTTCAACTCCTTTAATAAATCCTTCCCATTTTTTTAGTAAACCAGTCTCAATATGTTTGTGAAACCTTCATTCATAAGGCTGGGTTCACACTGATGCCGAATGCAGCTTGCAGCAGGGGACCGGTGCGTCCCTGTTCTCCGTTTCAGGGAGGAATCAGGCCCAAATTTTGGCCTGAATTTGGCCCTGAAACGGAGCCAAAGATGCACAGGACTCCTGTGCAAGCTGCTCCGCAACCGCCACGAAGATGTGGGGACTGGCTCCATAGAAAGCTGGTCACAATCTCCTGTAATAATAATTGAATGCGGGGAAACCCACATCAAATTCGTTCTAGTGTGAACCCAGCCTAAAGCAACAATAATTTCCTAAGAAAAATTAAACTATGCCTTCTGATACTTGATATTTGTGCACTGTATTGTCTGAACAGCTACTCCATCCAGGAACAGAGAAAGAAATAAGCTTTATGGATCCTACCTGAAAAAGCTACAAGTAGATGATATATTTATTCAATAGTCCATCTTTGGTAGTGCAGGAACCCCACTAATATAAACAACCTGCAGCTTTCCCAAAGTGAAAAATTCATGTTTTACACCAGGGGTGCTCAACCTTGTAAAGAGCGAGGGCCACTTTAGTGATTTGGCAACTGGTCACGGGCTAAAATGAAATAAAATGTGTTAGAATTTAGATTTTATTTAATTTTTTGAAATAGCATAATGAAGATTTTAGCCTAGGTTCACATGTAGTGGTGCGGGAACCAGTGCGATTGCAGGTTCCCGCATTGCATCTCTCCCGCAGGCAGTTCACACTGCCTTGTGTGAACTGCTGTGGGTGTCAATACAATGTCAATACAATGTTAATGTCACCCTTGGAAAGGTTCATAGAACTGTGGATTCGGACAGGAATGGGATCGCATGGGTAAGAACACCCATGCGGTCCGATTCCAATTTGGGGGGAAAAAAAAGTCCCTGCACCTTTTTTTTTATGCAAATCCAATATGAGTTCAGTCATTCAACTGTATGGCTAAACTCGCACTGCACAGACATTGCATATGATCGGCACTGCAGTGAGGGTGCAAATCACGTGCGATGTCTGACATCTCACAAGTGTGAACCTGGGCTTAAACAACAATCATTCAGTGGGACTAATCTCTGCTGGATGTTTACCCATTATTACATCTTGCGGGTGTGGTAACACTTTCTGAAATTGCAACAAAACTCCGGCATACAGGCTGTTAAAATTATACAACAGAACAAGTAAGCACTCAGAGGTGTGGGCAGCTGGCACTAAAGGTGATAATAATAAACCTGTGAAATATATAAAAACTAAGAAAAATGCAGCACTCAAATAATGAACTTATGTAATACAGTGATCAAAATACAATAAACAATATAGGGAAAATCCATTCATATCAAAAGTCCAATCAAAAATGCAAATCTGATATCTTCCAATGAGAGAATGAGAACCATCCACAGTGTAGAAGTTGAAAAGGGTGAGTTTTACTTAGGATTTTGCAGCTAATAGAATTAATAGAAAATGAATCAGATAAAAGAAACAAAGTTATTATTACACTTTATATGAACAAACAAAATGAATGGTCAACTGGAGTCCCTGGTAAAACAAGAAATCAGCAAGTTTACCCACTCAAGGTCTATGGCCGTAGACCAGAAAAAAGGCAGTAGAATGACCAATCTGGAGTCAGACTACTCCCTTAAACCTTCTGACGCCACATCACCTCTTTAACCCAAACACTAATTACAGCTAGAAAGTTGTATCTAAAATCTATGACCTTTCTAAACAAAAAGAGTTCATTGGTGATATGGGGCCGGATAGACATCAACTGTTCCTGTCCCTTGTGGGGGGGATAAAGTAGACCTGTCTTCAGCTAGCTCAATTAAAGGGGCCCAAACGAATTGTTAGGCAGAGGCGTACTAAGTGGGGGGCGGGGGGTGGGCCACCACGGGTGACAGACACTGGGGGGGTGTCAGGCCAGCGCCCCCCCCCCTCCGCGGCTGAAATGAAAACAAAGGGGCGGGCGCCGGGCGGGTTTAAGCCGCGGCACCGCAGCGGTGACAGAACGCGCGGAAAGGCTGTAGTGGCTTTGCAAGAGAGGGGGGGGAGGCGAGCCGAGTGACCTGGGACCCGCAGCGATCCCCCTCTCTCATTGCCGCGCCGTGGCTCTGTTCAGTCCTGAGCAGAGTGAAGAAGCCGCCTCCCCCTCCTCCTCCCTACACAGGGGGAGGGGACCGGTCACCTGACCAGTTGCTCGCTTATCTGACTGCACTGAGGTACATTATGTGTCTAGTGTCTGCACTGTAGGGGTGTCTGCACTGTAGGGGTGTCTGTACTGTGGATGGGGGTCTGTACTGTGGGGGGGTGTCTGTACTATGGGGGGTGTCTGTACTATGGGGGGGTGTCTGTACTGTGGGGGGGGGGTGTCTGTACTGTGGGGAGGTCTGTACTGTGGGGGTCTGAACTGTGGGGGTGTCTGTACTGTGGGGGGGTCTGTACTGTGGGGGGGTCTGTACTGTTTGGGGGGTCTGTACTGTTGGGGGGGTGGGGGTCTGCACTGTAGGGGTGTCTGTACTGTGGGGGTGTCTGTACTGTGGGGGGGTCTGTACTGTGGATGGGGGGGTGGGGGTCTGTACTGTGGGGAGGTCTGTACTGTGGGGAGGTCTGTACTGTTGGGGGTCTGTACTGTGGGGCTCTGAACTGTAGGGGTGTCTGTACTGTGGGGGTGTCTGTACTGTTTGGGGGGTCTGTACTGTTGGGGGGGGGTGGGGGTCTGCACTGTAGGGGTGTCTGTACTGTGGGGGGGTCTGTACTGTTGGGGGGGCTGTACTGTGGGGGAGTGGGGGGCTAAACTGTAGGGGTGTCTGTACTGTGGGGGGGTCTGTACTGTTGGGGGGGCTGTACTGTGGGGGAGTGGGGGGCTGCACTGTAGGGGTGTCTGTACTGTTGGGGGGTCTGTACTGTTGGGGGGGCTGTACTGTGGGGGAGTGGGGGGCTGAACTGTAGGGGTGTCTGTACTGTGGGGGGGTCTGTACTGTTGGGGGGGCTGTACTGTAGGGATGTCTGTACTGTTGGAGGTCTGTACTGTGGGGGGTCTGCACTGTAGGGGTGTCTGTACTGTGGGGGGGTCTGTACTGTTAGGGGGGCTGTACTGTGGGGGAGTGGGGGGCTGCACTGTAGGGGTGTCTGTACTGTTGGGGGCCTTTACTCTGGGGGAGTGGGGGGCTGCACTGTAGGGGTGTCTGTACTGTGGGGGGTCTGCACTGTGGGGGGCTGTGTAATGTAAAGAGGTCCTTAGGTGCAAGGGACTGTGTAATGTAAAGGGGTCCAGAGTGCTGTGTAATGTAAAGGGGTCCAGTGTAATGTAAAGGGGTCCAAAGGTGCAAGGTGCAGTGTAATGTAAAGGAGTCCAGAGTACTGTGTAATGTAAAGGGGTCCAGAGGTGTAGAGTGCTGTGTAATGTAAAGAGGTCCTTAGGTGCAATTAGCAGTGTAATGTAAAGGGGTCCAGAGGTGCAGGGTGCTGTGTAATGTAAAAGGGGTCCAGAGTACTGTGTAATGTAAAGGGGTCCAGTGTAATGTAAAGGGGTCCAAAGGTGCAGTGTAATGTAAAGGGGTCCAGTGGTGTAGAGTGCAGTGTAATGTAAAAGGGTCCAGAGGTGTAGGGTGATGTGTAATGTAAAAAGGTCCTTAGGTGCAAGGTGCAGTGTATTGTAAAGGGGTCCAGAGTACTGTGTAATGTAAAGGGGTCCAGTGTAATGTAAAGGAAGGAAAAATAGAAAAGCGCCTCTTAGCAAAACAGATTTATTATGTAGCAGACAATTTGTATCAAACACTTACATCATGGTAAGTATCAGGTGTCATCCAGTAGGATCAATGTTTATATTGCGTCCAGGATCTCTGACGCTAGTCCACGGATTTCCCAGGTCCCGGTTATGGCGGCCGCAAGTAGCCGGGATGCAGGCTGGCTTGTCCGTGATAGGAGACAGCAGCGAAAGATGGCAACGGTCGGTCCGGAGAGGAGCGTCTGACGTCAGCTGGATGGTGCAGGGAACCACAACGCGTTTCAGAGCATGCGCAGCTCTCGTACAGGGCATGCGCGCTCCTTTCTCAAGTGTACAAGGAGACAGGAAGGACGGATGTTTTAAAAGTAATTCTGCCCGTCAGCGCAGCAGAATTCAATAATTGCTATGACAAGTGTGTTGCATGGAACAAAACGGGAGTTTTAACCCCACTAACTTGGGATAGCTTAAATAGCAGAAAAATAATAATAATAAAATAGAAAATAATAAAATTAATAAAAAAAAAAATATATATAATAAAAATAATAATGATAATAAAGGTAATGAATAGTAATGAAATAATATTGCTCATAATAAAATAATTAAAGAAGTAATGAAATAATATTGCTCATAATAAAATAATTATGAAGTAATTAAGGCATAACGTTTATAATAGCAAAAAATTATTATTGTATGATAAAAGCTTTTTAAGGGAATGTCTATATAGACATTTTAGTGTTAAATTTTTTTTTAAAAAATTATTAATATATGACAGGGATATGATGCCTGCCAACAAAATGTTTGGGTGCAAGCTCTTAAATGTTACGATAAATACAATCAAAGTAATAAAATATAATGAGTATGATATAGGCACAGTGAATAATCATCAATCACTAGTCATTATAGAGGATTATCAGCGTAGCTGTATACAAAACAGAAGGAAATAATAAGAATAAAAAAAATATATATATATATATATATATATATATATATATATATATTGTGAGGGGGTTAGCTCGGCAGCAGGTGTGTGTGACCCCCGGGATGGGCTCCCCACACAAAAACAGGCCCAGCAAACGGAGGTTGTGGTTTTCAAAATCAAAAAAAAGGTGCGGTTTATTTTCTATTTACGGTGACAAAACACAGCAAAGCCAAAAGAAACATATAAACAAAATAAATCCTGGTCAACTTGACCTCTGACTAAACATACAGGTTTCCTAACTAACAACTGGGATCAGCCTAGTGCTGTCCTAGTCCCTAAGTCCCTGGTTTTAAATGTCCAAGCAAATAGCCACACAGGCTTTTTCTCACCGCACAGGGGTTCACTCTCCCTAGACAGTCCACACAGGTCTGGTTCCAGGCATGAGCTAACATCTAATGAAGCTGGGAGTTCTTATAGAGGCCTAAATGAGCTGACAAGCTTCAGCTGGCCTCATCAACTCCCTGTCTGTACGACGCCCCACACTCTCCCTAGAGGTATGAGTCATCCATGAGCCCACTAGCCTTAGCTGGGCTTATACAACTCTCCACCTAGTTGTACAAGTCGGCGTAAAGCCTGAATCTGGGCGAAATATATCTACCCCCCTGGATGCAACCAGGTGACTTTACCTTCCTGCTGTCACATACCCCCCCCTCTTGTTTTAACCTCGGGGTTGGAACACCAGCAATCAGGCATTCATGTACTCGAGACAAAGCATCCACATTCCCCATTTGAACGCCAGGGCGATGCTTTACTGTGAAGTTGAATTCCTGGAGGGCCAGGAACCACCTATTCACTCTTCTATTTGTTTCCTTGTTTTGAGCCATCCACTTTAACGGAGCGTGATCCGTAACCATGTCAAAGTGCCTACCTAGCAGGTAGTACCGAAGGGAATCTAGAGCCCACTTCACCGCTAAACACTCCTTTTCAACGGTGGCGTAATTTACCTCATGGGACTTCAACTTCCTGCTGAGGTAAATGACTGGGTGCTCTTCCCCGTTCCAGACCTGGGACAATACTGCTCCTAACCCCACATCTGACGCATCACTTTGTACGACAAAGTCTTTAGAGAAGTCGGGTGAGTACAACACTGGCTGGCTACATAAGGCTTGTTTCAAGAATTGGAATGCTGCCTCAGCCTCGGGGGTCCATTTAATCATGACCGACCCTTTCCCCTTCGTTAGGTTGGTTAGGGGCACAGCCTTAGAAGCAAAGTGGGGAATGAATCGCCGATAATACCCAGCGATTCCCAGAAAGGCTCGTACCTGCTTCTTGCTGTTGGGACGTGGCCAACTCTGGATGGCCTCGACTTTGTTGAGTTGGGGTTTTATTACTCCCCTCCCAATGGTGTACCCAAGATATTTGGCCTCCTCCTGCCCAATGGTACACTTCTTGGGGTTAGCCGTAAACCCCGCTTCCCGAACAGAGTCCAGGACTGCTTGCACTTTTGGCAGATGTGAGGCCCAATCTGTGCTATGGACAATTACGTCATCCAGGTAAGCCGCAGCATACTTCCGATGGGGCCTCAGCATCTGGTCCATTTTCCGCTGGAATGTGGCCGGCGCATTCTGTAACCCGAACGGCATTCTTTTATATTGGAACGCCCCGTCTGGGGTTACAAATGCGGTTTTCTCTTTGGCCAATTTGGCCAGGGGGATTTGCCAATACCCTTTTGTGAGGTCAAGAGTCGTCATGTATCGGGCTGTTCCCAGCCGGTCGATCAACTCATCTATACGTGGCATGGGGTAGGTGTCAAATTTTGTAACTTTGTTCAACTGACGAAAATCGTTACAAAATCGCCAGCTCCCATCCGGTTTAGGCACCAACACAATGGGACTAGACCAATCACTTTGGGACTCCTCTATCACCCCTAAGTTCAGCATTTTCTTTACTTCCTCCCGTATTGCCTCCCGTCGGGCCTCTGGGATCCGATAGGGTTTTAACTTCACCCTTTCACCGGGCGGGGTAATGATGTCATGCTCTACCCCAAATGTTTGTCCCGGCAGCTCAGAGAATACCTCCTTGTTGCGAAGCACAAACTCCTTAACCTCCTGTTGTTGGGGTTGTGACAAGGTGGCTGCTATTCCAACCTCAGGAATCACGCAACCAGTTTGAGCTGGTGACCAAGTGTCTGCGACTAGGGACTCTCTATCCCTCCAGGCTTTCAACAGATTAACGTGATAGATCTGTTCGGGCTTTCGCCTTCCTGGTTGTCTGACCTTGTAATTCACTTCACTCACTTTTTCCATTATCTCGTAGGGGCCTTGCCATTTGGCAAGGAATTTACTTTCAACCGTAGGGACAAGTACCAGTATCCTATCCCCCGGGGAAAAGGTACGGGTCTTGGCTCCACGGTTGTACACTCTCTGCTGTGCTAACTGCGCTTGGGCCAAATGTTCCTTCACGATGGGCATTACCTGTGCAATTCGGTCTTGCATCAGGGCGACATGCTCAATCACACTCCTGTGGGGAGAACTCTCACTTTCCCAAGTTTCCTTGCCAATATCCAACAGCCCTCTTGGGTGTCTCCCATACAGTAACTTAAAGGGGGAGAATCCCGTAGAGGATTGGGGCACCTCCCTAATAGCAAACATCAGATAAGGAAGTAGACAGTCCCAATCCTTTCCATCTCTATCCACCACTTTCTTCAACATTTGTTTTAGGGTTTTGTTGAATCTTTCAACCAGCCCATCGGTTTGGGGGTGATACACAGATGTACGTAATTGCGTCACTTTGAACAATTTACACAGCTCCTTCATAACCCGGGACATAAAGTGTGTACCTTGGTCCGTAAGCAGTTCTTTACAAATACCCACCCGGCTAAACACAAGAGATAGCTCTTTGGCTATGGTTTTGGCCGAGGTATTTCGGAGAGGGATCGCTTCTGGATAACGGGTGGCATAGTCCATTATAACTAATATGTACTGGTGCCCCCTAGCGGACTTGATTATAGGACCTACCAAATCCATGGCGATCCTCTCAAACGGGACCTCAATGATGGGTAGAGGGACCAGCGGGCTACGGAAATGTGGCATCGGGGCCGACCTCTGACACACAGGGCAGGAGGAACAATAATTTTCTATGTCCTTCATCACCCCCGGCCAATAGAATCTCTGTAATACCCTCTCTCGGGTTTTCTCTGTCCCCAGATGACCTCCAAGAATGTGCCCATGGGCCAACTCCAACACCAACTTCCTGTAAGGTTTGGGCACCACAAGCTGCTCAACGGTTTCTTCTGCCCTTTTTGCCACCCGATACAGTAGGTCCTTCTCTACGCTGAAGTATGGGTAAGTGCAGGTATTATCTGGGTTCACTAACTCGCCATCTATTTTCACTACGTTTTCGCGTGCCTTTATTAGGGCGGGGTCTTTCAACTGTTCTGTGGCAAAGTTTTCCCTGTGAACCTCAAGATCAGAAAACTCCACAGACGGTAGGTTTTCGTCTGAGGAGGTGGGCTCCTCTCCAGTTTCTTGAGTCTCCCCTGCCAATACTGATAAGGGAAATTCCGGAGAGTCCTCACCACTCTCAGGGGAGTTCTGGCTATCACATTCCTGGTACATAGGGGCACCAGTGGGGGGCTCAGGATCATCCCACAGTTCCCAGAACTTCGGAAAATCCCTTCCCACAATGGCGTCATACGGTAACTGAGATACTAAGCCCACTGGATGAGAGAGGGTACCTTTGGGGGTCTCGAAACACACTGTAGTCACTGGATACTCTCGGGTGTCCCCATGCACACAAATAACAGCTACCTTGCTATTCCCAGAGACCTCTGTTTTAACTAACTCAGCCTTTATCAGGGTCACAAGGCTACCTGAATCCAGCAATACCACAACATTTCTACCATTAACACACATTTTGCATAAATGTTTCTCAATTCCTCGAATGGCAGTGCATGCGACTGTCGCACACAGCGACTGACGTCTGCCCGTCAGAAAGTCACACTGCATGGGTTCCTCCACAACCGGGCAATTGGCTGCAATATGTCCCGCTTGCCGGCAGCGGTAGCAAACGATCCTTCTTGCCGCCTCTTGAGCCGCTGATTTCCCAGGCTGTTCTCGCCAAACTTGGGGTAGAGCTCCCACCCTCTCACTCTCTCCACCCTTACCCCTTGGAATCCTCTTATCCGCCCCTGGGGATGGTCTGGTCTTAGGGTGGAAAGTCCGAGTGTCTCTGGAAGAGGCCGTCAGGTTCTCTGTAGCCAAGTATTTCTCCACACGATCCACAAGACCATCGGCCGTCTCTGGGTCTCCATGGCTTACCCAGTTTTGGATGGCAGTAGGAAGAGCTCTCAAAAACCGATCCATTACAACACGTTCCACAATCTTTGGTGCGGACAAAGTCTCTGGCTGTAGCCACTTTCTGCTCAGGTGAATGAGATCATACATTTGAGACCTGGGGGGTTTTCCAAGCTGGAAAGTCCAGTTATGCACACGCTGAGCCCGGACAGCCTGGGTGACACCCAGCCTTGCCAATATCTCAGCTTTTAGCATCACATAGTCTTTTGCTTGGTAAGGCTCTAGGTCATAGTAAGCCTTCTGCGATTCACCAGTTAACAGAGGAGCCACCAGTCCAGCCCACTGCTCCTCAGGCCACTTTTCTCTTTCAGCAGTCCTTTCAAATGTGGTCAAAAATACCTCTGGATCATCCTCTCCAGTCATTTTTGTCAATAAACGACTCACCCCAAAGGACGCGGTATTAGTGGGACGGCTTTCCTCACTGGTCTGCGGACGTTGCTGCATTACTGCTTCCATTTGTTGTAGTCTCTGCTCTTGCTTCTGTAACAGGTCTATGAAGCGGGCCTCAGATTGCTGCTGGGCTTGTTGCTGAGCTTCCAGACTCTGTTGGTGAGCTTGCTGCTGGGCTGCAAGGCTCTGTTGATGAGCTGCAAGGCTCTTTTGCAAACCTGCATTTGTCTGCTGTTGATTGGCATTTGCTAGAGCCAGCTGCTTCAGTATCTCCTCCATGCTGGCTTAAAAAAAACTGCCACTGGTTCTCCACCAACTGTGAGGGGGTTAGCTCGGCAGCGGGTGTGTGTGACCCCCGGGATGGGCTCCCCACACAAAAACAGGCCCAGCAAACGGAGGTTGTGGTTTTCAAAATCAAAAAAAAGGTGCGGTTTATTTTCTATTTACGGTGACAAAACACAGCAAAGCCAAAAGAAACATATAAACAAAATAAATCCTGGTCAACTTGACCTCTGACTAAACATACAGGTTTCCTAACTAACAACTGGGATCAGCCTAGTGCTGTCCTAGTCCCTAAGTCCCTGGTTTTAAATGTCCAAGCAAATAGCCACACAGGCTTTTTCTCACCGCACAGGGGTTCACTCTCCCTAGACAGTCCACACAGGTCTGGTTCCAGGCATGAGCTAACATCTAATGAAGCTGGGAGTTCTTATAGAGGCCTAAATGAGCTGACAAGCTTCAGCTGGCCTCATCAACTCCCTGTCTGTACGACGCCCCACACTCTCCCTAGAGGTATGAGTCATCCATGAGCCCACTAGCCTTAGCTGGGCTTATACAACTCTCCACCTAGTTGTACAAGTCGGCGTAAAGCCTGAATCTGGGCGAAATATATCTACCCCCCTGGATGCAACCAGGTGACTTTACCTTCCTGCTGTCACAATATATACACACATATATATATATATATATATATATATATATATATATGCTCGTGTGCCTATGTGTGCCCACGTGCACACACACGTATAAAGGGACACACATACACATATATGCTAGTGCACACAAGCGCTCGCCCACACATGCGTGGAGGCTTGCGCTGTGTAACAGAAGAGCTAAAATTAAAAAATGATAATGGTAATAATAGTATTGTATAATTATAATAAATGATAATAAATGAAGGGATTATATATATGTAAATATGTAAAAAGAAGAAGCCATAAGATTCCTTAATGGAAAAGCACACACATATAGGTGCTAACACTACAATATGTACATGCACACTTGCAACCGTGCATCATAGGGAGAGGGCAAATAAGAAAAGGGGAACATTTTTTAGAGGATCGTGTTAACCTCTAGTTCCTCGTTTAACCCATTCGGCACAAGGGTATCCAGAGTAAAAATCCAATAAGTTTCGCGCTCACACAGTCTGGAAAAACGCTCGGCCTCAGATAGGCCTTTAGGTATGGCTTCTATCACCCAAACCTGTAGGCCCTCCGTGGACTGGCCATGAAATTCCAAGAAGTGCCGTGGTACACTGTGTTCATCACAACCAGTTTCCACAAAGCGACAATGTTTGCCAAAACGCTGTCTTAGTGGGTTAATAGTGTGACCCACATATAGCATTTTGCATGGGCATGTTAGGCAATAAACGACATAATCACTTGAACAGTTGAAAAAATTGTCAAGTTGATAAGTCTTATCCCTATGAGAGACGTTTTTTTGTCCATGTTGGACAAAATTGCAAGTTTTGCACAGGGCTTTATTGCATCTATACATCCCTTTAAGGGGGGCCGGACAAATAGCACTAATTGGTTTAGTGTGTTTTAACTTGCTAGGCGCTATTTTGTTTTTTAGAGTCGGTGCCCTTCTGTAGGTAACTTTAGGTTTATCACAAGCAATTGTAGCTAGGTGGGGGTCTTGCTTCAAGATGTTCCAGTGTTTATGAATGATATGTTCCATTTTTCTATACTGTCCATGGAACCCAGTGACAAATCGAACAACCGTTTTTTCTGGCGATTTTATTCTCTTGGGTTTCTTGCCAGAAAGATAGATGGTATGGGCATGGTCTATAATTTTTTCTGGGTATCCTTTATCCAAAAATTTTTGTTTCAAGTGTGCACTTTGTAGTATGTAGTCGCTGTCCCTGGTGCAGTTCTGTCTTAATCTACAGTATTGACCCTTAGGTATATTTTTTACCCAGAGGGGATGGTGACAGCTATCGTAATGGAGGTAAGAGTTACCTGCAGTGGGTTTAGTATAATTACGAGTAAAGATCTTATCTAGCTCATGATTGAGTTCTAAATCAAGAAAGGCCAAACTGTCCTTATTCCAGACAGCGGAAAAGGAGAGTCCCATGTCATTGGTATTGCAGTATGTGACAAAGTCATCAACCTGGGAGGAGGAGCCATCCCAGATGATGACAATATCGTTGATATACCTGCCATAGAATACTATGTATCTAGCAAAGGGGTTATTTTTCCATATGAGTAGATTCTCCCACAGTCCCATGGTCAGGTTGGCATAGGAGGGGGCAAAATTAGCCCCCATCGCTGTACCATGGGTCTGTAGGTAGAAATCTCCCTCGAAATGGAAATAATTATGCGTAAGGCAAAACAGAGTAGCGTCCAGAATAAATTCAGCTTGTTTATTGTTGAGCATAGGGTTGGAGGATAGATAATGTTGTACGGCCAAAAGGCCTATATTATGGGGGATGGAGGTATATAGGGAGTCAACATCTAATGACAGCCAAGAATAGCTGTCAAGCCAAGTATATGGAGACAGAAGTTCCATGAGATGTATAGAGTCCCGTATATATGATGGGAGATCCTGAGCGAGCGGTTGTAGAAAAGAATCAATGTATTGTGAGAAGCCACCAGTTACGCTGTTCATAGAGGCAACGATCGGCCTACCGGGAGGGTTCTTTAGATCTTTGTGTACTTTAGGAAAATGATAAAAGTACGGCGTACTGTAGTAGTTTTTTCGTAAAAAGGCTGCTTCTTTTTTGTCGATGACTTGATCTACTAGAGCTTTCTTAACCAATGTCTCTTCTTCTATACGAAACAGAGGTAAAGGATCAGATGGAAGTTTTCTATAAGTGTTTTGATCGGACAGCAGCCTCATGGCCTCAGCCACATAATCTGTTCGATCTTGGATAATGATCCCACCCCCCTTATCTGCAGGCTTAATGATAAGATTGGGGTTGTCAAGGAAGCATTTAAGTGAAGCTCTCTCACCGGGTTTAAGATTATAATGGCGATGTTTGCCGGAATTTTCTGTAGCTTGGCATAATTTTTGGAGGTCAGCAAACACAACTCTATAGTAAGATTCTAGATAGGGTCCCTTGGATTTGGTAGTGTAAAAAATGGAATTAGGCTGTAAAGGTGTATGTGTAACCGGGGGTGATGTTTGAAAATGTTGAGTGAATAATTCAAGATCAACGTCTAGATCCAGCTCGCCAGGTTCTAGATCATACATGTTAAATTGGCTATCAGGACTATAGGAAGAAGCTTCTGTAATTGCCTCAGCAACAGTGGCAGGAGAAAGTGTGCTGTCAGGATCAGCTAATTTGCCTTTGGTAGATTGTATATTATAAAATCTTTTAAGAGTAAGGTTTCTTATGAATTTGTTAAGATCCTTAAATAATTGGAAGGAATTGGGTTGTATGGTGGGAGAAAAAGTGAGGCCTCTACCCAAAAGGGAGACATCATCAGGTGACAATACATGGGAGGAAAGATTGAACAACTTTATAGTTTCTGTTGTTTTGCATTGATTTTTGGATTTTCTGCGTCCTCCCCTACATCCTCGTCTGTGTGCTTTCTTTTTAATCTGTGTTTTGGGTGTGAGCCCTTTTCTAAAAAAGGCGAGAAGGACAGGGAGGCAGAATAAGTTGGTATGTCATGGATGTTAAAATCACCGAGGAGAAGATCAAAGGTGGTAGATGCTTGGGGAGTGGTAGGGATTAAAGAGTCATCTTGGCTCACAATTTGAGCTGCAATACCAAGACTGGTAATAGAAGATTGTGTTGGTATATCAATGGAATTGGAATCAGAGGTAGTGCCAGAGGGGATATCATCTATAGATACAAGCGGCATATTACCATCAGGAACTATGCCAAATGTGTTTTCATCTAGGACGGAAGCCACATTATCTCTAGGCGAGGGAATTTCCCTAAGTGGTTGGCATTTATTTCCAAATCTTCGTCTAGAATGAATTTGTTGGGGTAGTGGGCTAGCTGTACGTGAATTGTTGGTGTTAACAAAACTAAATTTATCCTTGGGTCTGGATATGACATTAGGAATCACTCTAGCATAGGGTACTATAGACATGAGTGCTGGTATTTTTGTATTATTTTTCCAAGAAAAAATCTTTTTTTGGAGGTAATCATCTAGATCCCTGTGAAATTTGCGTAGTTTAGTCTGTATTAGTGAATTCTCTTTAGTTTTGGTGTTCCTTTTAAGTGTGTCCAGCCAGGTCAATGGAATTTTTTGCTGTGAGCCTATAATCTCCAATGAAAGCATTTGTACATGATGCACCAATTCATTATATTTGATGTGCCGCTGACTAATAATGATCTCTATCAATTTATTGGTGCAAAATTCGGCTATCCCTTCCCATTCCTTATTATGGGCAGTATCTAGGAAAGAACAGGTTTTAAGGATTCTTAGGCCTCTAGGAGAAATTTTATGTTCAGCATATTTTTTTAGAAAAAACTCATCCCACCACTGTGTGTTGGTGGAGTGAATTAATCTTTCTAGTTTTTTGAACTTTCCACAAAGAATGTATCGGTCTGAACGTTTAAGTTTCGCTGAGTTACTAAATAGATCAGGGGGTAAGCTTGAATACCATATATCGAGTACATCATATTTGTGATATTCAATTTCGTTAATCAATTCCATTTTAAAGGAATGATAGGCTGAACTAAGTCGAGCTTGATCAGGAAGGCAAAGAGCTAGAGTGCTATCTCATAAAAAAAAAATAAAAAAAATATATATATATAAATTAATTGTTATTAAATGACTGAAGTAGTTGTGTTAACCGTGCCTGCAGTCCCAGCTGCTATACAAGACTTCAGAAAGACAAGAAAAACAATAGCAAATGCAAGCGCTTGGGAAGCCTGCACAGACAAACACTATTAATCCTAAATGTGTAAAGGATATTATACAAAGTTTGAAAATCAAAAAACAAAAAAAGTATTCCAATCGGGTGGACATAAAGTTATTATTGTTACCAAGGGATGGCAGGTAGCATAAGGTTTTGAAAAACTCTATAGTAACAATTGTGGATAGGAAGTCTTTAATAAAAACTCAGTTGCCCAGGGCAGCTCTTCTCCAAGTTGAAGCCGACTCAAGGAAAATGACATGAAAGGAAAAATAGAAAAGCGCCTCTTAGCAAAACAGATTTATTATGTAGCAGACAATTTGTATCAAACACTTACATCATGGTAAGTATCAGGTGTCATCCAGTAGGATCAATGTTTATATTGCGTCCAGGATCTCTGACGCTAGTCCACGGATTTCCCAGGTCCCGGTTATGGCGGCTGCAAGTAGCCGGGATGCAGGCTGGCTTGTCCGTGATAGGAGACAGCAGCGAAAGATGGCAACGGTCGGTCCGGAGAGGAGTGTCTGACGTCAGCTGGATGGTGCAGGGAACCACAACGCGTTTCAGAGCATGCGCAGCTCTCGTACAGGGCATGCGCGCTCCTTTCTCAAGTGTACAAGGAGACAGGAAGGACGGATGTTTTAAAAGTAATTCTGCCCGTCAGCGCAGCAGAATTCAATAATTGCTATGACAAGTGTGTTGCATGGAACAAAACGGGAGTTTTAACCCCACTAACTTGGGATAGCTTAAATAGCAGAAAAATAATAATAATAAAATAGAAAATAATAAAATTAATAAAAAAAAAACATATATAATAAAAATAATAATGATAATAAAGGTAATGAATAGTAATGAAATAATATTGCTCATAATAAAATAATTAAAGAAGTAATGAAATAATATTGCTCATAATAAAATAATTATGAAGTAATTAAGGCATAACGTTTATAATAGCAAAAAATTATTATTGTATGATAAAAGCTTTTTTAAGGGAATGTCTATATAGACATTTTAGTGTTAAAATTTAAAAAAAAAAATTATTTATATATGACAGGGATATGATGCCTGCCAACAAAATGTTTGGGTGCAAGCTCTTAAATGTTACGATAAATACAATCAAAGTAATAAAATATAATGAGTATGATATAGGCACAGTGAATAATCATCAATCACTAGTCATTATAGAGGATTATCAGCGTAGCTGTATACAAAACAGAAGGAAATAATAAGAATAAAATATATATATATATATATATATACACATATATATATATATATATATATGCTCGTGTGCCTATGTGTGCCCACGTGCACACACACGTATAAAGGGACACACATACACATATATGCTAGTGCACACAAGCGCTCGCCCACACATGCGTGGAGGCTTGCGCTGTGTAACAGAAGAGCTAAAATTAAAAAATGATAATGGTAATAATAGTATTGTATAATTATAATAAATGATAATAAATGAAGGGATTATATATATGTAAATATGTAAAAAGAAGAAGCCATAAGATTCCTTAATGGAAAAGCACACACATATAGGTGCTAACACTACAATATGTACATGCACACTTGCAACCGTGCATCATAGGGAGAGGGCAAATAAGAAAAGGGGAACATTTTTTAGAGGATCGTGTTAACCTCTAGTTCCTCGTTTAACCCATTCGGCACAAGGGTATCCAGAGTAAAAATCCAATAAGTTTCGCGCTCACACAGTCTGGAAAACGCTCGGCCTCAGATAGGCCTTTAGGTATGGCTTCTATCACCCAAACCTGTAGGCCCTCCGTGGACTGGCCATGAAATTCCAAGAAGTGCCGTGGTACACTGTGTTCATCACAACCAGTTTCCACAAAGCGACGATGTTTGCCAAAACGCTGTCTTAGTGGGTTAATAGTGCGACCCACATATAGCATTTTGCATGGGCATGTTAGGCAATAAACGACATAATCACTTGAACAGTTGAAAAAATTGTCAAGTTGATAAGAATTATCCCTATGAGAGAAGTTTTTTTGTCCATGTTGGACAAAATTGCAAGTTTTGCACAGGGCTTTATTGCATCTATACATCCCTTTAAGGGGGGGCGGACAAATAGCACTAATTGGTTTAGTGTGTTTTAACTTGCTAGGCGCTATTTTGTTTTTTAGAGTCGGTGCCCTTCTGTAGGTAACTTTAGGTTTATCACAAGCAATTGTAGCTAGGTGGGGGTCTTGCTTCAAGATGTTCCAGTGTTTATGAATGATATGTTCCATTTTTCTATACTGTCCATGGAACCCAGTGACAAATCGAACAACCG
Organism: Rana muscosa; assembly: GCA_029206835.1. Lineage (NCBI taxonomy): Eukaryota > Metazoa > Chordata > Amphibia > Anura > Ranidae > Rana > Rana muscosa. The sequence continues at coordinate 154,055,742 of CM055120.1, forward strand.
GTTTTTCTGGCGATATTATTCTCTTGGGTTTCTTGCCAGAAAGATAGATGGTATGGGCATGGTCTATAATTTTTTCTGTGTATCCTTTATCCAAAAATTTTTGTTTCAAGTGTGCACTTTGTAGTATGTAGTCGCTGTCCCTGGTGCAGTTCTGTCTTAATCTACAGTATTGACCCTTAGGTATATTTTTTACCCAGAGGGGATGGTGACAGCTATCGTAATGGAGGTAAGAGTTACCTGCAGTGGGTTTAGTATAATTACGAGTAAAGATCTTATCTAGCTCATGATTGAGTTCTAAATCAAGGAAGGCCAAACTGTCCTTATTCCAGACAGCGGAAAAGGAGAGTCCCATGTCATTGGTATTGCAGTATGTGACAAAGTCATCAACCTGGGAGGAGGAGCCATCCCAGATGATGACAATATCGTCGATATACCTGCCATAGAATACTATGTATCTAGCAAAGGGGTTATTTTTCCATATGAGTAGATTCTCCCACAGTCCCATGGTCAGGTTGGCATAGGAGGGGGCAAAATTAGCCCCCATCGCTGTACCATGGGTCTGTAGGTAGAAATCTCCCTTGAAATGGAAATAATTATGCGGAAGGCAAAACAGAGTAGCGTCCAGAATAAATTCAGCTTGTTCATTGTTGAGCATAGGGTTGGAGGATAGATAATGTTGTACGGCCAAAAGGCCTATATTATGGGGGATGGAGGTATATAGGGAGTTAACATCTAATGACAGCCAAGAATAGCTGTCAAGCCAAGTATATGGAGACAGAAGTTCCATGAGATGTATAGAGTCCCGTATATATGATGGGAGATCCTGAGCGAGCGGTTGTAGAAAAGAATCAATGTATTGTGAGAAGCCACCAGTTACGCTGTTCATAGAGGCAACGATCGGCCTACCGGGAGGGTTCTTTAGATCTTTGTGTACTTTAGGTAAATGATAAAAGTACGGCGTACTGTAGTAGTTTTTTCGTAAAAAGGCTGCTTCTTTTTTGTCGATGACTTGATCTACTAGAGCTTTCTTAACCAATGTCTCTGCTTCTATACGAAACAGAGGTAAAGGATCAGATGGAAGTTTTCTATAAGTGTTTTGATCGGACAGCAGCCTCATGGCCTCAGCCACAAAATCTGTTCGATCTTGGATAATGATCCCACCCCCCTTATCTGCAGGCTTAATGATAAGATTGGGGTTGTCAAGGAAGCATTTAAGTGAAGCTCTCTCACCGGGTTTAAGATTATAATGGCGATGTTTGCCAGCATTTTCTGTAGCTTGGCATAATTTTTGGAGGTCAGCAAACACAACTCTATAGTAAGATTCTAGATAGGGTCCCTTGGATTTGGTAGGGTAAAAAATGGACTTAGGCTGTAAAGGTGTATGTGTAACCGGGGGTGATGTTTGAAAATGTTGAGTGAATAATTCAAGATCAACGTCTAGATCCAGCTCGCCAGGTTCTAGATCATACATGTTAAATTGGCTATCAGGACTATAGGAAGAAGCTTCTGTAATTGCCTCAGCAACAGTGGCAGGAGAAAGTGTGCTGTCAGGATCAGCTAATTTGCCTTTGGTAGATTGTATATTATAAAATCTTTTAAGAGTAAGGTTTCTTATGAATTTGTTAAGATCCTTAAATAATTGGAAGGAATTGGGTTGTATGGTGGGTGTGTGCACTAGCATATATGTGTATGTGTGTCCCTTTATACGTGTGTGTGCACGTGGGCACACATAGGCACACGAGCATATATATATATATATATATGTGTATATATATATATATATATATATATATATATATATTTTATTCTTATTATTTCCTTCTGTTTTGTATACAGCTACGCTGATAATCCTCTATAATGACTAGTGATTGATGATTATTCACTGTGCCTATATCATACTCATTATATTTTATTACTTTGATTGTATTTATCGTAACATTTAAGAGCTTGCACCCAAACATTTTGTTGGCAGGCATCATATCCCTGTCATATATTAATAATTTAAAAAAATTTTTTTTAACACTAAAATGTCTATATAGACATTCCCTTAAAAAGCTTTTATCATACAATAATAATCTTTTGCTATTATAAACGTTATGCCTTAATTACTTCATAATTATTTTATTATGAGCAATATTATTTCATTACTTCTTTAATTATTTTATTATGAGCAATATTATTTCATTACTATTCATTACCTTTATTATCATTATTATTTTTATTATATATATATTTTTTTTATTAATTTTATTATTTTCTATTTTATTATTATTATTTTTCTGCTATTTAAGCTATCCCAAGTTAGTGGGGTTAAAACTCCCGTTTTGTTCCATGCAACACACTTGTCATAGCAATTATTGAATTCTGCTGCGCTGACGGGCAGAATTACTTTTAAAACATCCGTCCTTCCTGTCTCCTTGTACACTTGAGAAAGGAGCGCGCATGCCCTGTACGAGAGCTGCGCATGCTCTGAAACGCGTTGTGGTTCCCTGCACCATCCAGCTGACGTCAGACTCTCCTCTCCGGACCGACCGTTGCCATCTTTCGCTGCTGTCTCCTATCACGGACAAGCCAGCCTGCATCCCGGCTACTTGCGGCCGCCATAACCGGGACCTGGGAAATCCGTGGACTAGCGTCAGAGATCCTGGACGCAATATAAACATTGATCCTACTGGATGACACCTGAAACTTACCATGATGTAAGTGTTTGATACAAATTGTCTGCTACATAATAAATCTGTTTTGCTAAGAGGCGCTTTTCTATTTTTCCTTTTATGTCATTTTCCTTGAGTCGGCTTCAACTTGGAGAAGAGCTGCCCTGGGCAACTGAGTTTTTATTAAAGACTTCCTATCCACAATTGTTACTATAGAGTTTTTCAAAACCTTATGCTACCTGCCATCCCTTGGTAACAATAATAACTTTATGTCCACCCGATTGGAATACTTTTTTTGTTTTTTGATTTTCAACCTTTGTATAATATCCTTTACACATTTAGGATTAATAGTGTTTGTCTGTGCAGGCTTCCCAAGCGCTTGCATTTGCTATTGTTTTTCTTGTCTTTCTGAAGTCTTGTATAGCAGCTGGGACTGCAGGCACGGTTAACACAACTACTTCAGTCATTTAATAACAATTAATTTATATATATATATATATATTTTTTTTTTTTTTATGAGATAGCACTCTAGCTCTTTGCCTTCCTGATCAAGCTCGACTTAGTTCAGCCTATCATTCCTTTAAAATGGAATTGATTAACGAAATTGAATATCACAAATATGATGTACTCGATATATTGTATTCAAGCTTACCCCCTGATCTATTTAGTAACTCAGCGAAACTTAAACGTTCAGACCGATACATTCTTTGTGGAAAGTTCAAAAAACTAGAAAGATTAATTCACTCCACCAACACACAGTGGTGGGATGAGTTTTTTCTAAAAAAATATGCTGAACATAAAATTTCTCCTAGAGGCCTAAGAATCCTTAAAACCTGTTCTTTCCAAGATACTGCCCATAATAAGGAATGGGAAGGGATAGCCGAATTTTGCACCAATAAATTGATAGAGATCATTATTAGTCAGCGGCACATCAAATATAATGAATTGGTGCATCATGTACAAATGCTTTCATTGGAGATTATAGGCTCACAGCAAAAAATTCCATTGACCTGGCTGGACACACTTAAAAGGAACACCAAAACTAAAGAGAATTCACTAATACAGACTAAACTAGGCAAATTTCACAGGGATCTAGATGATTACCGCCAAAAAAAGATTTTTTCTTGGAAAAATAATACAAAAATACCAGCACTCATGTCTATGGTACCCTATGCTAGAGTGATTCCTAATGTCATATCCAGACCCAAGGATAAATTTAGTTTTGTTAACACCAACAATTCACGTACAGCTAGCCCACTACCCCAACGAATTCATTCTAGACGAAGATTTGGAAATAAATGCCAACCACTTAGGGAAATTCCCTCGCCTAGAGATAATGTGGCTTCCGTCCTAGATGAAAACACATTTGGCATAGTTCCTGATGGTAATATGCCGCTTGTATCTATAGATGATATCCCCTCTGGCACTACCTCTGATTCCAATTCCATTGATATACCAACACAATCTTCTATTACCAGTCTTGGTATTGCAGCTCAAATTGTGAGCCAAGATGACTCTTTAATCCCTACCACTCCCCAAGCATCTACCACCTTTGATCTTCTCCTCGGTGATTTTAACATCCATGACATACCAACTTATTCTGCCTCCCTGTCCTTCTCGCCTTTTTTAGAAAAGGGCTCACACCCAAAACACAGATTAAAAAGAAAGCACACAGACGAGGATGTAGGGGAGGACGCAGAAAATCCAAAAATCAATGCAAAACAACAGAAACTATAAAGTTGTTCAATCTTTCCTCCCATGTATTGTCACCTGATGATGTCTCCCTTTTGGGTAGAGGCCTCACTTTTTCTCCCACCATACAACCCAATTCCTTCCAATTATTTAAGGATCTTAACAAATTCATAAGAAACCTTACTCTTAAAAGATTTTATAATATACAATCTACCAAAGGCAAATTAGCTGATCCTGACAGCACACTTTCTCCTGCCACTGTTGCTGAGGCAATTACAGAAGCTTCTTCCTATAGTCCTGATAGCCAATTTAACATGTATGATCTAGAACCTGGCGAGCTGGATCTAGACGTTGATCTTGAATTATTCACTCAACATTTTCAAACATCACCCCCGGTTACACATACACCTTTACAGCCTAAGTCCATTTTTTACCCTACCAAATCCAAGGGACCCTATCTAGAATCTTACTATAGAGTTGTGTTTGCTGACCTCCAAAAATTATGCCAAGCTACAGAAAATGCCGGCAAACATCGCCATTATAATCTTAAACCCGGTGAGAGAGCTTCACTTAAATGCTTCCTTGACAACCCCAATCTTATCATTAAGCCTGCAGATAAGGGGGGTGGGATCATTATCCAAGATCGAACAGATTATGTGGCTGAGGCCATGAGGCTGCTGTCCGATCAAAACACTTATAGAAAACTTCCATCTGATCCTTTACCTCTGTTTCGTATAGAAGCAGAGACATTGGTTAAGAAAGCTCTAGTAGATCAAGTCATCGACAAAAAAGAAGCAGCCTTTTTACGAAAAAACTACTACAGTACGCCGTACTTTTATCATTTACCTAAAGTACACAAAGATCTAAAGAACCCTCCCGGTAGGCCGATCGTTGCCTCTATGAACAGCGTAACTGGTGGCTTCTCACAATACATTGATTCTTTTCTACAACCGCTCGCTCAGGATCTCCCATCATATATACGGGACTCTATACATCTCATGGAACTTCTGTCTCCATATACTTGGCTTGACAGCTATTCTTGGCTGTCATTAGATGTTAACTCCCTATATACCTCCATCCCCCATAATATAGGCCTTTTGGCCGTACAACATTATCTATCCTCCAACCCTATGCTCAACAATAAACAAGCTGAATTTATTCTGGACGCTACTCTGTTTTGCCTTACGCATAATTATTTCCATTTCGAGGGAGATTTCTACCTACAGACCCATGGTACAGCGATGGGGGCTAATTTTGCCCCCTCCTATGCCAACCTGACCATGGGACTGTGGGAGAATCTACTCATATGGAAAAATAACCCCTTTGCTAGATACATAGTATTCTATGGCAGGTATATCGACGATATTGTCATCATCTGGGATGGCTCCTCCTCCCAGGTTGATGACTTTGTCACATACTGCAATACCAATGACATGGGACTCTCCTTTTCCGCTGTCTGGAATAAGGACAGTTTGGCCTTCCTTGATTTAGAACTCAATCATGAGCTAGATAAGATCTTTACTCGTAATTATACTAAACCCACTGCAGGTAACTCTTACCTCCATTACGATAGCTGTCACCATCCCCTCTGGGTAAAAAATATACCTAAGGGTCAATACTGTAGATTAAGACAGAACTGCACCAGGGACAGCGACTACATACTACAAAGTGCACACTTGAAACAAAAATTTTTGGATAAAGGATACACAGAAAAAATTATAGACCATGCCCATACCATCTATCTTTCTGGCAAGAAACCCAAGAGAATAAAATCGCCAGAAAAAACGGTTGTTCGATTTGTCACTGGGTTCCATGGGCAGTATAGAAAAATGGAACATATCATTCATAAACACTGGAACATCTTGAAGCAAGACCCCCACCTAGCTACAATTGCTTGTGATAAACCTAAAGTTACCTACAGAAGGGCACCGACTCTAAAAAACAAAATAGCGCCTAGCAAGTTAAAACACACTAAACCAATTAGTGCTATTTGTCCGGACCCCCTTAAAGGGATGTATAGATGCAATAAAGCCCTGTGCAAAACTTGCAATTTTGTCCAACATGGACAAAAAAACTTCTCTCATAGGGATAAGACTTATCAACTTGACAATTTTTTCAACTGTTCAAGTGATTATGTCGTTTATTGCCTAACATGCCCATGCAAAATGCTATATGTGGGTCGCACTATTAACCCACTAAGACAGCGTTTTGGCAAACATCGTCGCTTTGTGGAAACTGGTTGTGATGAACACAGTGTACCACGGCACTTCTTGGAATTTCATGGCCAGTCCACGGAGGGCCTACAGGTTTGGGTGATAGAAGCCATACCTAAAGGCCTATCTGAGGCCGAGCGTTTTTCCAGACTGTGTGAGCGCGAAACTCATTGTATTTTTACTCTGGATACCCTTGAGCCGAATGGGTTAAACGAGGAACTAGAGGTTAACACGATCCTCTAAAAAATGTTCCCCTTTTCTTATTTGCCCTCTCCCTATGATGCACGGTTGCAAGTGTGCATGTACATATTGTAGTGTTAGCACCTATATGTGTGTGCTTTTCGATTAAGGAATCTTATGGCTTCTTCTTTTTACATATTTACATATATATAATCCCTTCATTTATTATCATTTATTATAATTATACAATACTATTATTACCATTATCATTTTTTAATTTTAGCTCTTCTGTTACACAGCGCAAGCCTCCACGCATGTGTGGGCGAGCGCTTGTGTGCACTAGCATATATGTGTATGTGTGTCCCTTTATACGTGTGTGTGCACGTGGGCACACATAGGCACACGAGCATATATATATATATATGTGTATATATATTGTGAGGGGGTTAGCTCGGCAGCGGGTGTGTGTGACCCCCGGGATGGGCTCCCCACACAAAAACAGGCCCAGCAAACGGAGGTTGTGGTTTTCAAAATCAAAAAGGTGCGGTTTATTTTCTATTTACAGTGACAAAACACAGCAAAGCAAAAGAAACATAAATAAAATAAATCCTGGTCAACTTGACCTCTGACTAAACATACAGGTTTCCTAACTAACAACTGGGATCAGCCTAGTGCTGTCCTAGTCCCTAAGTCCCTGGTTTTAAATGTCCAAGCAAATAGCCACACAGGCTTTGTCTCACCGCACAGGGGTTCACTCTCCCTAGACAGTCCACACAGGTCTGGTTCCAGGCATGAGCAAACACCTAATGAATCTGGGAGTTCTTATATAGGCCTAAATGAGCTGACAAGCTTCAGCTGGTCTCATCAACTCCCTGTCTGCACGACGCCCAGCACTCTCCCTAGAGGTATGAGTCATCCATGAGCCCACTAGCCTCAGCTGGGCTTATACAACTCTCCACCTAGTTGTATAAGTCGGCGTAAAGCCTGAATCTGGGCGAAATATATCTACCCCCCTGGATGCAACCAGGTGACTTTACCTTCCTGCTGTCACAATATATATATATATATATTTTATTCTTATTATTTCCTTCTGTTTTGTATACAGCTACGCTGATAATCCTCTATAATGACTAGTGATTGATGATTATTCACTGTGCCTATATCATACTCATTATATTTTATTACTTTGATTGTATTTATCGTAACATTTAAGAGCTTGCACCCAAACATTTTGTTGGCAGGCATCATATCCCTGTCATATATTAATAATTTTTAAAAAAAAAAAATTAACACTAAAATGTCTATATAGACATTCCCTTAAAAAGCTTTTATCATACAATAATATTTTTTTGCTATTATAAACGTTATGCCTTAATTACTTCATAATTATTTTATTATGAGCAATATTATTTCATTACTTCTTTAATTATTTTATTATGAGCAATATTATTTCATTACTATTCATTACCTTTATTATCATTATTATTTTTATTATATATATATTTTTTTTATTAATTTTATTATTTTCTATTTTATTATTATTATTTTTCTGCTATTTAAGCTATCCCAAGTTAGTGGGGTTAAAACTCCCGTTTTGTTCCATGCAACACACTTGTCATAGCAATTATTGAATTCTGCTGCGCTGACGGGCAGAATTACTTTTAAAACATCCGTCCTTCCTGTCTCCTTGTACACTTGAGAAAGGAGCGCGCATGCCCTGTACGAGAGCTGCGCATGCTCTGAAACGCGTTGTGGTTCCCTGCACCATCCAGCTGACGTCAGACGCTCCTCTCCGGACCGACCGTTGCCATCTTTCGCTGCTGTATCCTATCACGGACAAGCCAGCCTGCATCCCGGCTACTTGCGGCCGCCATAACCGGGACCTGGGAAATCCGTGGACTAGCGTCAGAGATCCTGGACGCAATATAAACATTGATCCTACTGGATGACACCTGATACTTACCATGATGTAAGTGTTTGATACAAATTGTCTGCTACATAATAAATCTGTTTTGCTAAGAGGCGCTTTTCTATCTTTCCTTTCATGTCATTTTCCTTGAGTCGGCTTCAACTTGGAGAAGAGCTGCCCTGGGCAACTGAGTTTTTATTAAAGACTTCCTATCCACAATTGTTACTATAGAGTTTTTCAAAACCTTATGCTACCTGCCATCCCTTGGTAACAATAATAACTTTATGTCCACCCGATTGGAATACTTTTTTTGTTTTTTGATTTTCAACCTTTGTATAATATCCTTTACACATTTAGGATTAATAGTGTTTGTCTGTGCAGGCTTCCCAAGCGCTTGCATTTGCTATTGTTTTTTTAGTGTAATGTAAAGGGGTCCAGAGATGTAGAGTGCTGTGTAATGTAAAGAGGTCCTTAGGTGCAATTTGCAGTGTAATGTAAAGGGGTCCAGAGGTGCAGGGTGCTGTGTAATGTAAAAGGGGTCCAGAGTACTGTGTAATGTAAAGGGGTCCAGTGTAATGTAAAGGGGTCCAAAGGTGCAGTGTAATGTAAAGCGGTCCAGTGGTGTAGAGTGCAGTGTAATGTAAAAGGGTCCAGAGGTGTAGGGTGATGTGTAATGTAAAAAGGTCCTTAGGTGCAATTTGCAGTGTAATGTAAAGGGGTCCAGAGGTGCGGTGCTGTGTAATGTAAAGGGGTCCAGGGTGCTGTGTATTGTAAAGGGGTCCAGAGGTGCAAGGTGCAGTGTAATGTAAAGGGGTCCAGAGGTGCAGTTGTGGAGAGGGAGTACACAGTAGTGACAAAGAGATATTAAAGGATACAGAGGTATGCCGGGGGCACAGTGGGGTGTTTTTACATTTTAATGTGGGGGGGGTGCCAGATATAGGATCCGCCCCGGGTGCCAAATGCTCTAGGTACGCCCCTGTTCTTAGGTAATAACATTCAGCAGTACAATAGGTGTTGTAGATGTCTCATGATAGAGCTCTAATGAGGAAGGCAAAATAAAGGTGTCTGCAAACAGTATCCTTGGGTGTAAAGAGGATGGGCATGTGCCAGCTCACCAATCCAGATCATACCAAGATCAGGAGGGATGATGTTGAGATCCTGCAGCAGGCCTCTGGAGATACTTTGCTCAAGGGATGGCTCTGGACCCCACACCTCTTAGCGCCGCAGCTCAGTTGGATCTGTGATGCAGGTGATGAGGGTGTCCTCCTGGCTGCCACCCGATGACCGGATACTGCCCACAGCAGATGCGCCCATACGCGACTCCGAAGGCTTTCCCTTGCCGCTTAGGCCACAGCACAGCCGTGCTCTCCCCGACCATCCAGGACACTGCTTTCAGATGAAGGCCGTAAGCCCAAGAGACCAACTTCTCCCCGACACAGGCTATTTATCACCCATTCCAGCATTCTGTTCTCTTCCTCCAGCTGGCAGGAGCTTGTAGTCCAACACAGTCTGGTTCCAGGGAAAACTTGGCTTTCCGGACTTCATGTCCCAAGATCATTTGCTCTTCTGTCACAAATCCTCACTTGCTCTGTATTCAGGGTGTAGTAAACAGAGTCTGTGCTGTACACTAGAGGGAAACAGCCTCCCTATGGCAGAGGCTGCAAGTGTCCCCAGTCATTGCACGCAATCTAGCCAGCACCTGGCTACACTTGACAAAAGTATTTCTACATGATTAGCAGGTGGACACAGTTGTTTATGTAGCGCCCTGCTCCTGATGACCAGGTGCTATGTTTAAATTTAGTGGGTGTCTGAGCAGGTAGTTAGCTCAGACTTTACTGATTAAGGCTAAATCAGCCTCTGTTCCGGCTATGGCTGTGCTTGGAGGTATTTTCCCATTGCTGCCAGAAGGTGGCGTTACCACCACAGGCCAATGTTGGAAAACAGGCAGGCCAGAGTGTATTGGGTATTTTTCCCCGGGAACAGCTCAGTGGGAGTGGTCTCCCCGCTGAGCATGCTGGGGAAGGGTACTTAAGGGGCAGATGCCATTTGCTCGGGGCTCTCTTTGCCTTGTGGCCCTCCTGGCTCGAGGTATGTGATACTGGAGTTTCAGCCTCGGAGCCACATTGTCCCGAGGCTGCATCTCTACCAGGTAGGCCCAGTAGTCCTGACTGGGGCCTGCACTTTGAAGGTGATCCTGTGCTGTCTGTCCTGCGGGAGGAAGCCACTCAATGGAGGAAACTGGGGGAGGACCTGTCCTGGAGAGGACCCAGTGGAAGGCTGGTGTCTCGGGGAAGGCCTGGTGACCTTATTGGAGGATGCACCGTAGCTATGTTACCTTACAGTGTGCCGGGTGGGCTTAAAGGCTCTGAAACTGTAAGGCTGGATCTCCGGAAGCTATATCCTGTGGCAGAGGATTACTGAACAGTTCACATTTATCTTCTGAAAGTCTGTGGCAGAGACTATTGTTCTTAAATCTGTTCGTGCACCATCCCGGCTGCTAGGCTAGTGAGAGGGGCCTATCCGGGTGGGCAATACCCACTTGAAGGAGAGTGGTGAGTGTGACTTTATTAAAACTTAGAAGTTCCCCAGTGATCTGCATCATGTGCCTGAACCTTCCCCTACCCCTCCATCTCTCTACCTATGTAAGTTTGTTTGGAAATAAAACCTGACATAAAGGATTCTAAACTTGTGTGGACATTGAAGTTACTATAGACTCTCATCCCCTAGATAACGAATGGTGAGGTAACGTGCAAGGCCAAAATCGAAACCAGCAGCTCCTGCGGGGGTGTGCTACATTTACAAACTAAGCCATGTTATCTCTATGTTGTAGCTGGGATAGTGGTTACAAGATTGAGAACCAAGGTTGGTTCCTGATACCCAGGCAGCTGTCAGAGACAGTGCAGTCACAGAGGGAACTAGTGTATGCTGTTCATTACAAAACAGAACATAGATTAATGTTCCCTCTGCGGAGGGAATTCTACAAAGGAACATTGATCTGCATATTGCAGACGGGAAGGGGTTAAACTGTTATAAATTCCTCATTGTAGGAAAGGCCATGCTTTCAAAACCAGCTGGCTAACTACTATATAATACTCTACTAGCAGGAATTATTATGGCAATCGCTTTGTCCTTGATCATTTCCAATAATTATTTTGACATTCAATCTGTTTTTATGATTTTTTTGGTTGCATTGTAAAATAATGGCACGAAATTACATCTGTTCATGAACGCAAAAAAATATATTTGAATTTAACCACTGTCTTTATCTTTCTAAGGCAGATGTTGTAAAATGTAAAAGACAAGAAGAGCAACTTTTACAATGGTACATTTCAGCTAATAAAAACCCACAAAAACATCCATCATATGTTTTTTTTCTTATGTTGTCACTGGAAAAATACAGTGCAGAGGAGTTTAATGAGCTGTTCAAAACAGCTTAAAGGAGAAATAAGAATAAATGTATGTTCAGTATGAGAAAGTTAAGAAAGCTGTCCCTCAAGGCCTCATTAATGACAAGGGTCCGCCCCCTGCAGAGAATAATATACAAATAAGCTGCAAAAGAACAAACTGACAAGGGTTTAACGAACAAAAAGTGAAAGGGCAACATTAATGCAGGAGACTCTGTAGCTTGTTAAATATAGAATTTGATATGCATTGTCTAAAGGAGAGTGGGTACAATGGCAAGTTTAGAATTTTATTAAAATGTGCTTATTAGGATTATGCTTCTTCAATGTGAGTAAATGTAAGGTTTTATAGGAATATCGCTTGGCTTTTTAAAGTAATTCTTTTATGAGAGAAATTTAGTGGATGACCCTCCTCTAAAAAATGCTATATGGCTGTTATGCTATTCAGATTATACTGCAGATGGGTAAATTTCTGCACTTTGATCCATTAAAGTGGAAGTAAACCAGCCTATCGTTTTCAGCCAAGGAAGCTGCCATCTTGACCTTTGTTTAATCTTCAACTGCCATGATGCTGCACATGTGACCAGTTATGACACCAGCCATTGGATGGTTTGACAGTTTGGTTGAGAGCACAACCAAAGTGGCAGTTAGCATTCCCGGCATGCCGGGAATTTAACAGTTTTTTTAAACTGTCAAATCAATGGGTTTACTTCCACTTTAAGTTTTGGCTGGACTTAACCACTTCAGCCCCGGAAGATTTGGCTACTCAATGACAGGGCCATTGTTTGCGATACGGCACTGCGTCACTTTAACTGACAATTGCGTGGACGTGCAATGTTGTACCCAAACAAAATTGACATCCTTTTTTCCCCCACAAATAGAGCTTTCTTTTGGTGGTATTTGATCATCTCTGTGGTTTTTATTTTTTGCGCTATAAACAAAAAAAGAGCGAAAATTTTGAAATAAACACAATATTTTATACTTTTTGCTATAATACATATCCCCAATTATTTTTTTTTTTAAAAGGTAATTTTTTCCTCAGTTTAGGCCGATATGTATTCTTCTACATATTTTTGGTAATAAAAATCGCAATAAGCGTATATTGATTGGTTTGTGCAAAAGTTATAGCGTCTACAAAATAGGGGGAAAATGTATGGCATTTTTATTATTTTTATTTTATTTTTACTAGTAATGGCAGTGAGCAACATTATGGCGGACAGATTGGACACTTTTGACACATTTTTGGGACCATTGGCATTTATAAAGCGATCAGTGCTATAAAAATGCACTGATTACTGTATAAATGTCACTGGCAGGGAAGGGGTTAACAGTAGGGGGCGCTCAAGGGGTTAACTGTGTTACCTAGGGAGTGATTCTAACTGTGGCGGGATGGGACTGCCTGGGTGAGGAGACCGATCGTTGTGCATACTTAGTATGAACAACAGATCGCTCTTCTCACCCCTGACAGCGTGGAGATCTGTCTGTTTACATTGACAGATCTCTGTTCTCTGTGTGGAGCGATTGCGTCATCACGACCGCCAGGCATGCGAAACGGCTCCAGCGTCGCACCGTGGGGGCGCAAGCGCGCCTCCAGCGGCACGCGCGTGCCCTCTAGTGGTCAAAAGGGGAGCCGACGTTTAGCTACGACGGTTCGCCCAGGGGAGCCAACCTGCCGCAGTGTAAATGCGGCAGCTCGTCGGGAAGGGGTTAAAGTGCTTGTTAACCCCAAAAAAATAAATTACAGATCCTTGTCTCTTAAAGCAGATTAAACAGCACAGTGCTTGTGCTGTGTAATTTGCCCCTCTCTAAACTGTAAAAAAAAAACTACCTGAACCTGCCACTTCCTGTATCCCCCTCTCTGTACTAACCACGATAACCACGGCTGCTGAGCCATGACCACAGTGGTCAGTTTACGTCCCTCTGTCATCCAGAGCCCTGCTCTGCTCTCTTCTCTCACCCCCTTCTTCCTGCATGTCAGCTCCATGTCTGTGTTTCTGTCTCTGCCCCCCCATCCCCGCCGCTATTGGTGCAAATACAAGTTTATAAAATGCCACTGCCAGCCCCTCTAATATAGTTAGGCATAGCACACTGTATAAGTAGTGAGGTGTGTCATGTGTCCCTCGCGCTACTGTGAGTAAATTGAATGTTAAAGTAGAACAGAAATAGTGATAAATACCAGAAAAGCAGCAAAACCTAAAGTGCACAACAAAACATATAAATCAAATAAAGTGATCTCTCGCTGTAAAAGTATTTTATAAAAACGAGCGTTGTAAATACAGGTTTAGCACGATCTTCAGGCCAGTCATGTGACTCACGGCCTGTTTCCAGGGCTACTGCAGGAGGGGCTGAGCAGCCATGTGATCTCCCTGGCTGACGTCAAAGGGAGATCTCGCCCTCTCCTGCAGAAGTCATTTATCGGATGTATACAGCGGTCACGAGTCATGAAGATTTTTCTAAATAGGTATTTACAACTCTCATTTTTATAAAAGACTTAGAGATATGGAGTATGCTATGCCAGGCTCTAATAGAGGGGCTGTCAGTGATTTTCAAATGTGGGTTAACAAACCCTTTAACCACTTCAGCCTCAGAAGGATTTGCCCCCTTTCTGACCAGGCCATTTTTTGCGATACGGCACTGTATCGCTTTAACTGACAATTGCGCGGTCATGCGATGTTGTACCCAAACAAAATTTATATTTTTTTCCCCACAAATAGAGCTTTCTTTTGGTGGTATTTGATCACCCATGCAGTTGTTATTTTTTGTGCTTTAAACAAAACAATCGCGACAATTTTGAAAAAAACACAATATTTTATACTTTTTGCTATAATAAATATCCCCCAAAAAATTTAAAATAATAATTTCTTCATAAGTTTAGGCCGATATGTAATCTTCTACATATTTTTGGTAAAAACAAAAATCGCAATGAGAGTATATTGATTGGTTTACGCAAAAGTTATAGCGTTCACAAAATAGGCAATAGATTTATTGCATTATTATTTTTTTTTTTTTATACAAGTAATGGCGCTGATCTGCGATTTTTATCGGTACTGCAACATTGCGACGGACACATCGGACACTTTTGACACTTTTTTGGGACCAGTGACATTTATACAGCGATTAGAGCTAAAAAATAGCCACTGATTACTGTATAAATGTCTCTTGCAGGGAAGGGGTTAACACTAGGGCAATCAAGGGGTTAACTGTGTTCCCTACGTCTTAAAGAACGGTCATACAGCTGTAGCTGTGCAAACCTGACGCTGCATAACTGCGGCGGCTGGTCGGGACGGAGTTAAAGTAGTATTAAAGTATTAACATTGACTAATTTTAATCCTTTACTGCTATCATTCGTTAATAGACAGGAAACTACATCTTATGAATTAATTTCATTCATAACAGCTATGATTCCTATAGTGATGCTGTGATTGGCTTGCTTTTTTTAACCACTTAAGGACCAGCCCTATTTTTCAAACTTGTTGTTTACAAGTTAAAGTAATTTTTTTTGCTAGAAAATTACTTAGAACCCCCAAACATATATATTTTTTAGACACCTTAGAGAATACAATGGTGGTCGTTACAATACTTTATGTCACACTGTATTTGCGCCACGGTCTCACAAACAAATTTTTGGGGGAATAAATACACTTTTTTGAATAAAAAAAACAAAACAGTAAAGCTAGCCCAGTGCCAACCAGTGCCCATCAGTAAAACCTGTCAGTACCTCACCATCTGCCCATCAGTGCCAACCATTAGTGTGCATCAGTGCCACCTTTCAGTGGCAATCAGTGCTGCCTATCAGTGGCAGCACAGTGGTTAGCACTTTTGCACAGTGGTTAGCACTTTAACCTAGCAGCAAAAGGGTCGCTGGTTCAAATCCCGACCACGACACCATCTGCCTGGAGTTTGCATGTTCTCCCTGTGACTGTGTGGGTTTCCTCCAGTTTCCTCCCACACTCCAAAGACATGCTGGTAAGTTAATTGGCTCCTGTCTAAATTGGCCCTAGTCAAGCGCGTCAGCACCCTTCGGGGTAAGGCCGCACTATATTACGATACCTCTCAACTGTCAGTGTCACCTCATCAGTGCCTGTTAGTGAAGAAGAAAACAAAATTTTATAACAGAAACAAAGAAAAACTTTTTTTTTTTCAAAGATTTGGTTATTTTTTAGTTTGTTTAGCAAAAAATAAAAACCCTAGTGGTGATTAAATACCACCAAAAGAAAGCTCTATTTGTGGGAAGAAAATAATAAAAATGTAGTTTGGGTACAGTGTTGCATGACCGCGCAATTGTCATTCAAAATGTGACAGCGCTGAAAGCTTAAAATGTTCCTGGGCAGGAAGAGGGGAAAGTGCCCAGTATTGAAGTGGTTAAAGTCTTGTTTTTTTTTTTTTGTTTAAAAATAACAAACATATTATACTTACTTGCTCTTTGCAGTGGTTTTGCATAGAGCAGCCCAGATCCTCCTCTTCTCGAGTCCCTCGCCAGCACTCTTTGCCTCTCCCTCATGCTGAGTGCTCCAACAGAAAGCAGCTTTTGGGGCAACAGAGCCGAGCCACTGCTCTGTGTATCCATTAGGAAACTAAGCCAAGCCTCCTCTCTCTCCTCATTGGCTCACTGACTTTGATTGAGAGCAGTAGGAGCCCATGGCGCCCCGCTGCTGTCTCAGTCAATGGGAAGAGAGAGTCAGACGACACTCCTGCAACATCGCTGGATCGAGATAAGGCTCAGGCAAGTATTAGGGGGGCTGCTGCACACAGAAGGTGTTTCTTTCTTAATGCAAGATAAAAAAATAAAAATAAAACTTCTGTCTTTAGTAACACTTTAAATATTAAAAATGAATTAAATTGTGTTTTGGTTTGTGGTGCTCAGATGCAGTGAGGTTCTGCTTTAACACATTAAGCACAATAAAATAAACATTCTGCAGCAAACAATTTTTTAGTTCATGTAATTTTTATTGAGTTTAAACATAAATACAGTTATGCTAATAAGTTTACATACCCTGGCAGAATTTATGATTTCTTGGCCATTTTTCAGAGAATATTAATGATAACACAAAAACTTTCCTTTCACTCATGGTTAGTGTTTGGCTGAAGCCATTTATTATCACTCAACTGTGTTTACTCTTTTTAAATCATAATCACAACAGAAACTATCCAAATGACCCTGATCAAAAGTTTATATACCCCAGTTCTTAATACCGTGTATTGCCCCTTTAACATCAATGACAGCTTGAAGTCTTTTGTGGTATTTGTGGATGAGGCTCTTTATCTTCTCAGATGGTAAAGCTGCCCATTCCTCTTGGCAAAAAGCCTCCAGTTCCTGTAAATTCTTGGACTGTCTTGCATGAACTGCATGTTTGAGATCTCCCCAGAGTGGCTCAATGATATTGAGGTCAGGAGACTGAGATGGCCACTCCAGAACCTTCTCTTTATTCTGCTGTAGCCAATGACAGGTCGACTTAGCCTTGTCTTTTGGATCATTGTCATGTTGGAATGTCCAAGTACGTCCCATGCGCAGCTTCCTGGCTGATGAATGCAAATGTTCCTCCAGTATTTTTTGATAACATACGGCATTCATCTTGCCATCAATTTTGACCAAATTTACTGTGCCTTTGTAGCTCACACATTCCCAAAACATCAACAATCCACCTCCGTGTTTCACAATAGGAATGGTGTACCTTTCATCATAGGCCTTGTTGACTCCTCTCCAAATGAAGCATTTATGGTTGTGGACAAAAAGCTAAATTTCGGTCTCAGCACTCTAAATTACTTTGTGCCAGAAGGTTTTAGGCTTGTCTCTGTACTGTTTGGCGTATTGTAAGCGGGCTACTTTGTGGCATTTGCATAGTAATGGCTTTCTTCTGGCGACTCGACCATGCAGCCCATCTTTCTTCAAGTGCCTCCTTGTTGTGCATCTTGAAACAGCCACACCACATGTTTTCAGTGAGTCCTGTATTTCACCTGAAGTTATTTGTGGTTTTTTTTTGCATCCCAAACAATTTTCCTGGCAGTTGTGGCTGAAATTTTAGTTGGTCTACCTGACCGTGGTTTGGTTTCAACAGAACCCCTAATTTTTCACTTCTTGATTAGAGTTTGAACACTGCTGATTGGCATTCTCAATTCCTTGGATATTTTTTTATTTCCCTTTCCTGTTTTATACAGTTCAACTACCTTTTCCCACAGATCCTTGGACAATTGTCTTGCTTTCCCCATGACTCAGAATCCAGAAACGTCCGTGCAGCACTGGATGAAAGATGCAAGGTTCTGTCAGGAGTACAGAAACTCCTTGACCTTTTATACACACACACTAATTACAAGCAAACAGATCAGAGGTGAGGATGGCTTACATTTAATATCCATTCAAACCCCTTTGTGTCAACTTGTGTGCATGTTATCAGGCCGAAATCACCATGCAAAACTTTTGATCAGGGTCATTTGGGTAGTTTCTATTGAGATTATGATTTAAAAAGAGTAAACACAGTTGATTGATAATAAATGGCTTCAGACAAACACTAACCATGAGTGAAAGAAAAGTTTTTGGGTTATCATTCATATTCTCTGAAAAATAGCCAAGAAATCATAAATTCTGCCAGGGTATGTAAACTTATGAGCACAACTGTATATAACATGGTAAGTACATGAGATCACACTTAGAAATGATACAGATGCTTCTGTAGAGGACATTTCTTAGGCAAACACATATAGTACAAACTTATATGGCAAATTAACGTGTTTTTAAGTAACAATGGAAGTGTGAACTCAAGGGAGAAAGCGAGCTGGAGATTAGAAATAGGGTATGGGAAGAGGGCAGGGAAGAAAAAGGGGAAAGAGGAAACAAGAGGAAGGGAATATATAGTGTAGGACAGGATAGCCAGGTAAATAAGGTTCCAGTCAAGTATATTATAGATGTAGAGAAATGACACTCCAGTTTAGAGTGGACTGTCAATATAACACTGTACAATTAGGGTTGTTTAGCCATAGTGACCACGTTTGAGAAAATTTAGAATATGAAAGGTTCAGTAAAGCAAATCTGTGTTCCATATCACATTGATGATTGATTGTTGTGACTGTCTTGGATATAGTAGGAATTTTGGGTTTTCCACAGTCTAGTAATCATCAATTTTGCTGCTTGGAGTATCTGGATAATAATTGTTCTGGATTTGAAGGGAAGTTCCTCTATGCCTCTGTGGAGTAAGGCCATTTTGGGGTCTGGGCTAATTATTTTATGCTTCACTTCTCCCACTAGTTTGAATATTTTGTTTAATATGATATGAGGGATTTGCAGGACCACATAATATGTATTAGGGAACCTTGGTCTCCGCATTGGCGCTAGCAATGGGGCGAGGTATTGGAGTAAATTTTAGAGAGCTTCAAGGGTGTAAAATATCATAGGTGAAGAATTTTTAGATAAGACTTCCAGTGGTTCGTACATCTGGAGGCGTTGGGGGTGTATGAGTATATTTTTTTGTCAAGAGAGGTAATGTATATTACTGCCAAGAGTAAGTTCCCATTTGTATGAGGAAGTTGTCCTAATGGGGAATTTTAGGTTATTAAGATACAAATAAAAAAGGGATATTCCATGTCCTAGGTTTTTGGGGTTTTCATAGAACTGCAAAATAGGGGTTAGAAGGGGGATGCTAGGAGAGATTGTAGAGGTGTGCAGATAGTGATAAATTCTTATACAGTATATGTGTAGAATTTAGAGGGAGGCAAGGCAAAGGTGTTCTGCAAGGCATGAAAAGGCAGTAGTTTATTGCCTACATAAAGGTCTTGGAGGTTATAGATCTTTCTACTTGTCCAGAGTGTTAAATTTAGGTCAGGTATTATGGTAGGAGGTGAACGGAGCATCTAGGGTGTTTAGATTCCAAAGTATATTGGTTTATATGTTTTTGGACAGCATGAAAGAACTTGGAGGGAAGTGGGATGGGGAGGGTTCTGAATAAATTTAATAGTTTAAGGAGTATAAACATTTTGACTACTGTGATTCGTCCCAATTTGGATGTGCCAAAGGATCAGAAGGACAGTAGATCTTTGGATATGGACTGCATTAGTGATTTATGACCACACTCGAATAGTTGGCTAGTTGAAGGGGTTAGATTAATGCCTATTAATGCCTAGATATGGGATGGATTTCTTAGCCCAGGTAAATGGAAACATTTTAGTAAGCACATTTTGTGTAACCAGAGGGGTGTGCAGATTTAGAATCACAGATTTGAATTTGTTTAGTTAATAATAGGAAACTTCAGCAAAATGTGATAAAATATTGCGTATCGAGTGAAGAGATTGGGAGGGGTTGGTGTCCATTAGCATTATATTGTCCGCGAAGAGACTGATTTTATGTTCAGTCCCTTGGAACGAAATGCCTGAGATGTGGGAGTCCAATCATATCTTTGCAGCAAGGGGTTCAATGAGGACTGCGAATATTATGGGGGATAATGGGCATCCTTGTCTGGTGCCATTGGTGATGTCTAATGGCTTGGAGAGTACACCCTCCATTAAGACCTTGACTGATGGGGAGCAACAATGTTACATTATAGCCATTTGTAGCCAGCCTGTAATACCAAATTTCTCTAATACTACCTGCAAGAATCCCCAATGTACGCAATCCAAACGCCTTCTCTGCATCTAGAGATAGAAGCAGACAAGGCATTTTCTTGTTTTCTAGATCATAAATTAGGGAGATCAGTCTTCTTGTGGCATCTGGGGCTTGTCGGCCTGGGACAAATCCCACTTGGTCATGGTGTATAAGTGAGGGAATGAAGGTGAGAAGTCTTCTTGCTATCACTTTGGCATACAATTTTACATCTGTATTTATAAGCGATATAGGTCTATAGTTTTGTACCTCTTGAGGGTCCTTGCCAGATTTGGGAATTATTGTAATGACAGATTGTAACATATCTTTAGGAAGTGAGCCAGAGGATGCAGCATGATTGGTGAAAATTACTTATGCAGTAAAAATGTGATTGTCACAAGCCGGACTGACGGCTAGTGGGGATATAGGAGGTAGATCCTCTGTACCAGAGAGGGGATGGCACGGGTCGTACTGAGGGACCGGTTTCAAGCAGCTACCGGTTTTCACCAGAGCCCGCCGCAAAGCGGGATGGACTTGCTGTGGCGGTAGCAACCAGGTCGTGTCCTCCAGTAGCGACTCCACCTCTCTGGCGGCTGAGATAGGCGCGGTACAAAAGGACTAGGCAGAGGCAAGGTCAGACGTAGCAGAGGGTCAGGGCAGGTGGCAATGGTTCGTAGTCTGAGACAATGGCAGCAGGTCAGATACACAGGCAAGGCAACTCACAAAACACTTCCACAGGGTACTAAGACAACAAGATCCGGCAAAGACAGGAAGGGGAAGTGGGTTTATATCAGATTTGGGTGTGCACACAGTAATTGGGCCAGGCACCAATCAATGGTGCGCTGGCCCTTTAAATCTCAGAAGGCCGGCGCGTGCGCGCCCTAGAGCGCAGCGGGGCCGCGCGCGCCGTGAAGGAGGGGGATGGTGAGAAGGATGGGATGCGATCCGCGGACGGAGATGTGCCGCCGCGTGGATCGCATCCGTAACAGAGCAGCGCCCACGGCCAGGGGGGCTGACCGGAGCGCTGCAGGGGGACCGACGCCGCGAGCGCTCCGGGAAGGATGGGACACCCGGAGCGCTCGGCGTTACAGTACCCCCCCTTAGGTCTCCCCCTTTTCTTGGAACCCAAGAATCTACGGATGAGCTCCTTGTCTAAAATGTTGGTCTCAGGCTCCCAGGATCTCTCTTCAGGACCACAGTTCTCCCAATCAACTAAAAAAAATATTTTACCTCGGATGACCTTGGAGGCGAGGATTTCTTTCACCGAGAAGACATCGGAAGAACCAGAGACAGGAGCAGGAGCAGTGACCTTGGGGGAAAATCGGTTAAGAATGAGGGGTTTGAGAAGAGACACATGAAAAGAATTGGGGATACGAAGAGAAGGAGGAAGATGGAGTTTGTAAGAGACAGAATTGATTTGGTTTTTGATTTTAAAAGGTCCGAGGTAACGAGGGCCCAGCTTGTAGCTAGGTACCCGAAACCGAACATATTTGGAGGAGAGCCACACTTTGTCACCAGGGACATAGACAGGAGGAATTCTTCTTTTTTTATCTGCATGTCTCTTCATGCGGGCAGAGGCCAGTGATAGCGACTTTTGAGTCTCTTTCCAGATAGAGGTAAAGTCTTGAGTTAATTCATCCACGGCAGGAACTCCAGAAGAAGTGGGGATGGGGAGGGGGGGCAATGGGTGACGGCCGTAGACCACAAAGAAAGGTGATTTGGAGGACGATTCAGAGTTCTTGAAATTGTATGAGAATTCTGCCCAGGGCAATAGGTCGACCCAATCGTCTTGACGGGCGGAGACAAAATGTCGTAAGTAGTCACCAAGGACCTGGTTAACTCTCTCCACCTGTCCATTGGATTGCGGGTGATAAGCGGAAGAAAAATTCAACTTAATCTTTAGTTGAGTACAGAGAGCTCTCCAAAATTTTGAGATGAATTGAACGCCTCTATCAGAGACGATATGTGAGGGTAGCCCATGGAGACGGAAAATTTGAAGAAAAAAATGCTTCGCCAACTGAGGTGCAGTAGGCAGACCAGGAAGCGGGACAAAATGAGCCATTTTCGAAAAGCGGTCAACGACCACCCAGATGACAGTGTTACTATGAGACAAAGGAAGGTCCGTGATGAAATCCATGGCAATGTGGGACCATGGTTGTTCAGGCACAGGTAGAGGAAGGAGAAGACCTGCAGGCTTCTGGCGTGGAGTCTTGTCACGTGCACAGATAGTGCAGGCCCGTACAAAGTCAGTCATATCTTTTTCCTGGGTAGGCCACCAATAGTATCTGGCCATCAATTGTATGGATTTTTTGATCCCAGCATGACCGGCTAGATGGGAGGAATGGCCCCACCTGAGTATATGGAGACGAAGGCATGGAGGAACGAAAGTTTTTCCTGGAGGAACTGGCACCAGAGAAGCAGGAGCAGAGGAAATCAGACACTCAGGGGGTACGATGTGTTGAGGGGGAGTCCCGGTTTCAGAGGCATCGGAGGAACGGGACAAGGCATCAGCCCTGACATTCTTGTCTGCGGGTCGAAAATGGATCTGGAAATTGAACCGGGCAAAGAACAATGACCACCTGGCCTGGCGAGGATTTAAGCGCTGAGCGGACTGAAGGTAGGACAAATTTTTATGGTCAGTGTAGATGGAGATAGGGTGAAGGGATCCTTCCAGGAGATGTCTCCACTCTTCTAATGCCAGCTTGATGGCCAACAGTTCACGGTCACCTATGGAATAGTTTTTTTCAGGAGGGGAGAAGGTTTTAGAGAAAAAAACCACACGTGACGTTTCCTCCTTTAGCGTTTTTTTGAAGAAGAACAGCTCCGGCTCCTACTGAGGAGGCGTCAACGTCAAGGAAGAACGGCTTTATGGGGTCTGGTCGAGACAGGACAGGTGCAGAGGAGAAGGCGGTCTTAAGGCGAGTAAAGGCTTCTTCCGCTTGAGGCAGCCAGGACCTTGGATTCGCGTTTTTCTTAGTCAGTGCCCCTATAGGAGCAACGATGGTGGAGAAGTGGGGTATGAACTGACGATAGTAGTTGGCGAATCCAAGTAAGCGTTGGATAGCACGGAGTCCAGAGGGGCGTGGCCAATCCAAGACTGCGGAGAGCTTGTCAGGGTTCATTTGAAGGCCTTGTCCTGAGACCAGATAACCTAGGAAAGGAAGGCTGCTGCGCTCAAAAAGGCATTTTTCAAATTTAGCGTAAAGATGATTTACGCGGAGGCGCTGGAGCACTTGACGGACATGGAGCCGATGTTCCTCAAGGTTGGTAGAGAAGATTAGGATGTCATCAAGATAGACAACCACACAGGTATACAGTACGTCCCGAAAGATTTCATTGACAAAATCCTGAAAGACTGCAGGAGCGTTGCAAAGTCCAAATGGCATGACGAGATATTCAAAGTGACCATCTCTGGTGTTAAATGCGGTTTTCCATTCATCTCCTTCACGGATTCTGATGAGGTTATAAGCGCCCCTGAGGTCCAATTTCAAAAAAACTTTTGCTCCGCGCAGACGGTCAAAGAACTTCGAGATGAGAGGCAGAGGGTAGCGATTTTTAATAGTGATTTTATTGAGACCACGATAGTCTATGCAAGGGCGTAGTGATCCGTCCTTCTTGGCAACGAAGAAGAACCCCGCTCCGGCTGGAGAAGATGATTTCCTAATAAAACCTCTCTTGAGGTTCTCCTGTATGTAATCAGTCATGGCCTTGGTTTCAGGAGAGGAGAGAGGGTAAATTCTGCCACGGGGTGGTGTAGTACCTGGGAGCAAGTCAATGGAGCAGTCGTAGGGTCTATGTGGTGGTAAGACCTCTGCCTGTTTTTTGCAAAAGACATCAGAAAAGTCCTGATAGGCCTTGGGAAGGCCGGGCAAAGGAGTAGCGATGGGAACTTGACTGGTGGGTACAGACTTAAGACAATGCTTGTGGCAGGAGTAGCCCCAGGATTTGATGTCCCCAGTGGTCCAGTCGAGGGTAGGAGAATGGCGCTGGAGCCAGGGTAGGCCAAGAAGGATGTCAGAAGTACAGTTCGGCAAAACAAAGAATTCAATTTTTTCTTGGTGAAGAACACCAACGGACATGAGCAGGGGTTCGGTGCGGTAACGCACGGTACAATCCAGATTCTCTCCATTTACAGAGGAAATGAAGAAGGGTTTGATGAGACGGATAACAGGAACGTTGAACCTGTTGATGAAAGAGGCTTCAATAAAGTTTCCTGCAGAACCAGAGTCCAGGAAGGCCACCGCAGAGAAGGGGGGACCAGCAGAAGGGGAAATCCACACAGGAATAGTCAGACGTGGAGAGGAAGAATTCACACCTAGTAACGCCTCTCCCACGTTCACTAGGTGCGGGCGTTTCCCTGACGTAGAGGACGAATAGGGCAGTCCTTTAGGAAATGTTCAGAGCTCGCACAATAAAGACATAAGTTCTCATTCCTACGGCGAGTCCTCTCTTGTAGGGTCAGGCGAGATCGGTCCACCTGCATGGCCTCCTCGACGGAAGGCATAGTATCAGGATGCGTTGGATTCAGGAAGAGAGGAGCCAGGCGCGGATAACGCCTGGTGCGAACAAGATCTTTCTCCTGGCGAAGCTCTTGGTGTCTTTCAACGTAGCGTATGTCAATGCGGGTAGCTAAGTGGATGAGCTCCGTCAGGGAGGAGGGTATCTCTCGTGCGGCCAGACAATCCTTGATGTGGCTGGATAAACCTTTCTTCAAGGTCGCGCAGAGAGCCTCATTATTCCAGGCTAGCTCTGAGGCCAGTGTGCGGAACTGTATGGCATATTCGCCCACAGAGGAGTTTCCTTGGACAAGGTTAAGCAGGGCGGTTTCAGCGGATGAGGCTTGGGCTGGTTCCTCAAAAACGCTACGAACCTCAGCAAGGAAGGACTGAACGGTGGCTGTAGCAGGGTCATTGCGGTCCCAGAGTGGCGTGGCCCAGGCCAAGGCCTTCCCAGACAACAGACAGACCACGAATGCCACCTTAGACCGTTCTGTGGAAAACTGGTCTGACATCATCTCAAGATGCAGGGAACATTGGGACAAGAATCCCTGGCACATCCTAGGATCCCCGTCAAATTTCTCCGGAAGAGACAAGCGGATCCTCGAGGTAGTAGTGGCAGCTCGGAGAGGGGAAGATACTGGAGCTTGTGGCGGCAGACGCTGCTGGATCATGGGGGTCAACTGCGACAGCTGCTGTCCTTGTTGGGCAATCAATTGCGACTGCTGGGCAACCACGGTAGTGAGATCAGCGAGACTAGGCAGCGGCACGTCAGCGGGATCCATGGCCGGATCTACTGTCACGAGCCGGACTGACGGCTAGTGGGGATACAGGAGGTGGATCCTCTGTACCAGAGAGGGGATGGCACGGGTCGTACTGAGGGACCGGTTCTAAGCAGCTACCGGTTTTCACCAGAGCCCGCCGCAAAGCGGGATGGACTTGCTGCGGTGGTAGCAACCAGGTCGTGTCCTCCAGTAGCGACTCCACCTCTCTGGCGGCTGAGATAGGCACGGTACAAAAGGACTAGGCAGAGGCAAGGTCAGACGTAGCAGAGGGTCAGGGCAGGCGGCAATGGTTCGTAGTCTGAGACAATGGCAGCAGGTCAGATACACAGGCAAGGCAACTCACAAAATGCTTCCACAGGGTACTAAGACAACAAGATCCGGCAAGGACTGGAAGGGGAAGTGGGTTTATATCAGATTTGGGTGTGCACACAGTAATTGAGCCAGGCACCAATCAATGGTGCGCTGGCCCTTTAAATCTTAGAAGGCCGGCGCGCGCGCGCCCTAGAGCGCAGCGGGGCCGCGCGCGCCTGGGAAGGAGCCGGAGGGGGATGGTGAGTAGGATGGGATGCGATCCGCGGACGGAGATGTGCCGCCGCGTGGATTGCATCCCCGCCGGTAACAGAGCAGCGCCCACGGCCAGGGGGGCTGACCGGAGCGCTGCAGGGGGACCGACGCCGCGAGCGCTCCGGGAAGGATGGGACACCCGGAGCGCTCGGCGTTACAGTGATAATACCTCTCGGTAAACTTCGAACTCTAAATTAATACATAATATCCATAAATATGGAAAGGTGCAACCATATATAAACAAAACGTGATTAACATGTGAATGTGAATCAGCAATATATAAATGAGCAATTGTCCATAGAGTGGAAATCAAAACAATTGTCCATAAACGTGATAGTCTGATACCATCCCGATTAACAGAGAAAAATGCATGGATTGTGCATATAATAGTTCTTTGAACATGCGATAACCACAACGCAAATCAGTAACACCCAGGAGTGCCATCACCATCCACTTAAGGAGAGGGGAGAAGAAATGGGTAGTCTTACCGGATCCTGTGGATACAACTCACCATACGGTGGTGGATCGATAAAGCGTAGAAAGCCAAAAGGCTGATCCTGTAGAGTCCACTGTTAGGCTCCTCGTTTACAAAAGGGTGGCGGACTTCGCAGCAGATAGTTGTGATGATTTGACATCCAAAGTGAGCAATCCAAATGCACTTGACATGGAATATTAAGGCGTCATTCAACCTTTACTGGTCCAATGCTGGGTATCGGTCTAGTAGAAGGAGCCTGAACGAGCCTTGAGTCTCGGTTGGGGAGTGGGAAGGAGCTCTCCGTGTAGGTACCTGTACGTTGTTTTGTCTTCCGGGTCTGGGGCGCGTGAGGAAGAGAGATCTCTATTCCTCTGTGATAGAAAGACGGTCTGTTGTTTTAATTTTCACTCTATGGACAATTGCTCATTTATATATTGCTGATTCACATTCACATGTTAATAACGTTTTGTTTATATATGGTTGCACCTTTCCATATTTATGGATATTATGTATTAATTTGGAGTTTGAAGTTTACCGAGAGGTATTATCACATTTTTAGTGCATAAGTCATTTTCACCATTTTCTGTAGTGACGCTACACTTTTTTCTATATGATTTGTTACATTTATCCTTTTGTTGTGTTGGCAGCCACCACATATATACACGTTTTTGAGGGGCGCAGTATTTATATAATTTACTGATGCAGCATGATTGAAGAGGTTGGATAGATCCAGAGAGACGATGGAAGCAAATTGTTTATAGTACTCGTTAGTGTACCCATTAGCTTCAGGAGATTTCTTAGATGGAAGAGTTTTTATAGCTAGTTCGATTTCTGCTGGGGAGAAGGGTTTAGATAGGGATTGAATTTGAGGTGTTGAGAGAATAGGGTGGTTCACTGATTCTAGAAGGAAGGTCTTTATAGTTAGTGGGTTTGGTTGAGGAGTGGATTGGTCATTTTTAAGATTGTATAGTGATTGATAGAAATCTCTAAATGCATCAGCACTATCTGAGGGATTAACTATGGGTGTTCTGGAGCTGGGATGATAGACTGATTTGATTTTAGTTCTCAATCGTTGTTGTTTGACAGATTTTGCTACCAGCTTTGTTTCCTAGTGAGTAATAGTTTTCTTTCGTATGCTTCAGATTTTGGTCAAATTGGTGCATCAGAAGGGAATAGAGCTTGTCTCTATCAGTTAATAATGATGATTATAAGGTGGGGGAGGGGGTTTGTTTGTTTTGCTCTTCTTTGCTTTTAATTGAGGCTAGGAGCTCCTCAATTTGCTTCCTCCTCTGGCTCTAACAGATGCTTGCAATTGTATAAGGAAACCTCTCATTAAGGCCTAGCAAAAAAAATTTAACCACTTGACCTCCAGAAGGTTTTACCCCCTTCATGACAAGGCTGTTTTTTGTTATTTAGCACTGTGCTACTTTAACTGGCAATTGTGTGGTCATGCAACACTGTACACAAATTACATTTATATATTTTTTTTCACCAAAATACAGTTTTCTTTCGGTGCTATTTGATCATCACAATTTTGAAAAAGCAAACAAGCAATCAATATTTTCAATTTTCTGTTGTAAAACATATCCAATAAAATTACATTTCTTAATAAAATTGAGCCAAAATGTATTCTGTTACATGTCTTTGGTAACAAAAAATTCCAATAAGTGTATATTAATTGGTTTGTGTGAAAGTTATAACTATGGTATATACACTATATACTATATTTCAGGGGTGTCCAAACTTTTTTCAAAGAGTGCCAGATTTGATGAAGTGAACATGTGTGAGGGCCGACCATTTTGCTTAACATTCTTTGAACCATTAAAATTCGGTCTAAGTGTGTTCCTCCGAGCACTAATACACTGCCCAACAAGAATTCTCTTGCCTTTGTGGCTGTGTGTGGTGAAGAGATTAGCTTGGGCGTATTATTTGGCTATACTGTATTTATTGCCGTATAACACACGCCTTCACTTTAAGAGCGAAGTTTCACGAAAAGAAAAAAAATAATAATAAAGAACTGTAAAGCAAAATAAGGGTCAGTGCCCATCTGCAGCCTCACAAGTGCCCATCTGCAGACCCACCGTTGCCATGAATGTAGCCTCAACACTGGCAGGAATGCAGCACCATTGCCAGGAATGCACCCACCATTGCCAGGAATCCACCCACCATTGCCAGGAATGCACCTGCCATTGCCAGGAATGCACCTGCCATTGCCAGGAATGCACCCACCATTGCCAGGAATGCACCCGCCATTGCCAGGAATGCACCCGCAATTGCCAGGAATGCACTCACCATTGCCAGGAATGCAGCACGGCGCTTGCCCTGCCTCCTCCCTGTTCCGTTCCAAGGCATATACATCTTTTGTGGCCCCAGCGCTGGGAGATCGTCAGGGGCCACAAAAGATATATATGTCTAAATAATCCGGCGGGCCGTTACAAACCGGAACGCGGGCCGTGATTGGCCCACGGGCCGGACTTTGGACATACCTGCTATATTTGAAAATTGATCAGTCCTGATGTATTGACCTATCTCATTTCTTGAGGCCCTAAAGGACAATACAAATACCCCCAGACAACCCCTTTTTTGAAAGTAGACAGGCTGAGGTATTCAGTTAGGCATGGCAA
This sequence comes from Rana muscosa, assembly GCA_029206835.1. Classification (NCBI taxonomy): domain Eukaryota; kingdom Metazoa; phylum Chordata; class Amphibia; order Anura; family Ranidae; genus Rana; species Rana muscosa. Next base: position 154,085,301 of record CM055120.1, read on the forward strand.
GTTTTTTGAAGTTGTAATTTTTTTGTCACAATTTCTTGGAAAAAAAATATTTTTTTACATACTGTCAACAGTGTAGTACAGCATCATTATATGATCATATACTAACTGGTGACAGAATGTAAAGAAAATTTATGTTTTATTTATGCTTTTTTTTTTTTTTTTACCATCTTTTACCATTTGCTTATCTTTCAACATTTTTTTTTTGTACACTTTTTTCACATACTTTCATTAGATTAGTTCAGTTCAGTTGTACAGTCTCACCATAGGGACACTGTACTACTCTAGGGGGCGGGGTGGGGTGATGAAGGATGTTTTATTTTTACACTTTGATTGTGGTTACAGTGATAATCACTGTAACAGCAATGTTTTGAACTGTCATGTATGGGTCACATTCATAACAGCTGTGATTTACTATGGTGTGCTGTGACCGGCCCACAGCTATACCATGGTACAGGGTGCCCAGGTACCATGTGATAGCTGTGGGCCAATCACAATATCACTATAGGAATCACAGCTGTTATTAATAAAATTAATACATAACAACTTTGTTGACATTGTTATCATGTAATCACATAATCCCCCAGACACTCAAAGAGACTGGGTACCAGACTGTCACGTACCTGACGGTGACGAGCCCGGATTTGCAGAGGAAGGTCTCCCTTACGGCTCCCACCAGCGGCCCCTGGTAGTGTAACAGAAGGCGCGGAGGTAGGAGGGGAACGAGTGCCTGGCAGGATCAACCAAGGTGAAGGTAGCTCCGCAGACCGGGCTGGATCCAGGCACACAGGAAGCACAGCAGGCAGAACTGGAACCAGGAACACAGGAAACTCAGCAGGCGGAACTGAAACAGCTTCAGCAGACCGGACTGGAACCAGGAACACAGGAGACACAGCAGGCAGAACTGGAACCAGGAACACAGGAAACACAGCAGGCAGAACTGGGACCAGGAACACAGGAAACACAGCAGGCAAAACTGGAACCAGGAACACAGGAAACACAGCAGGCAGAACCGGAACCAGGAACACAGGAAACACAGCAGGCAGTACTGGAACAACTTCAGCAGACCGGACTGGAACCAGGAATGGTAAGATTAGTCAGACAAGCCGGGTCGGTTTACTGGCTGGCAGCGAAGGTACTGAGGGATAAGGCAGAGGAGAAGTAACAACAAGCCAGAGGTCGGATGCAGGCAGAGAACTGGAAAGGTCACAGGCAACCCGGGTCAAATGCAGGTAAGTCTTCAGATCAGGTTCTCAGGTACTAAACGCTGTAGAGCAGACAGCAGGGACTGTCTGTAATTTACAGGTTTTTAAATAGCCCTTCTGGCGCCACCCTAGGGACGCGTGCGCGCACCCGCATGCGCGGTCGCGCCCGCGATCGGGAACCAGGAAGTCCGGGGCGCCTGTTTCTGGCAGGATCTCCATGACATTGCCCCCCCCCAAGCGGCAGCCTCCGGATGCCCATCCGGGTAAACCTTTCAGGGTGAGACCTCTTGAAAGACTGCACCAGGCTCCTAGCATGGATGTTCTCCTCAGGTTCCCAAGAGTTTTCTTCGGGTCCGTAGCCCTTCCATTTAATCAGAAATTGGTTCCGGTTATTTCTTCTCCTGAAATCCATAATAGCTTCCATTTCAAATTCCTGCTCCCCGTCTACAATGACAGGAACAGGGCGAGCCGGGCTTCGACCTGGGAATGGGTTGGGAACTGAAGGTTTCAGCAGTGAGACATGGAAAACCGGATGGATCTTAAGAGAGTCAGGGAGCTCCAGCTCATAAGCCACTTCATTAATTTTCCTTTTGACAGGAAACGGCCCTAAGAATTTGGGGCCCAGTTTTTTAGAGGGGCATGCCATCCTCAGGTTTATGGTGGATAGCCATACTTAGTCGCCGGGTGCCAGCACTAATTCACCCCGTCTCTTCCTGTCATAGATCGTCTTGTTGTGTTCCTGAGTCTTAGTCATGGTTTCTTGCAGAAGTTGGTTGTTAGACGAGAAAAAGCTCAACTTTTCCTGGACTGCAGGCACAGAACACTCAGGGAGGGAGTTGGGCAGAAATGTAAGGTGGAAACCGTAGTTTGCGAAGAATGGAGTCTGACTAGTAGTGGAATGGATAGAGTTATTATAGGCAAACTCGGCCAACGGAAGCAGGGAAATCCAGTCATTCTGAGCAAAAGAGGAGAAGGAGCGCAGGTACTGCTTGAGGGTCTGATTTGTCCTCTCAGTCTGTCCGTTGGTCTTGGGATGGTAAGCAGTGGAAAACGATAATTCTATCTCCAGAGTCTTGCAGAGGGATCCCCAGAACCGGGAGGTAAATTGTACCCCCTGATCGGAGACAATATTGGCTGGTACCCCGTGGAGTCTGACGACCTCTCTGATGAATACCTGTGCGGTTTCAGGAGCTGAGGGAGTCCCTTTCATGGGAATGAAATGTGCCATCTTGGACAGGCGGTCCACTATCACGAAGATAGTGCTATGATTCTCAGCCGGGGGCAACTCAACGATAAAGTCGATGGACAATATTCTCCAGGGCCTATCTGGAACGGGTAAGGGTCTCAGTAGTCCCCAGGCCTTGGATTTGGAACACTTGTTTCGGGTACATATTGTACAAGAATCCACAAACCTCCTACAGTCTTCGCGTAACCGAGGCCACCAGAAGGTGCGCTGTACCAGGTCAGTGGTCTTGGCAATGCCAAAGTGCCCGGCAAGGGCATGGTCGTAGCAGAGTTCCAACACGGTTATTCTTAGCTCCTCAGGTACATGGATCCTGTTCTGGTACCACAACAGCCCATCCTTAGCCTGTAATTCTAGCTCGGAGGAGGGTTTCTGCCCAATGGAGGCTTGTTTGATCCGGGTAAGTAGGTCTTCCTGAAGAAGAAGGAAATTTCCAGGAGCGAGGATGGTATCGGGAGGAGAGGTTTCCTTAGACTTATGGAACATCCGAGACAGGGCATCGGGTTTAATGTTCTTGGAACCAGGACGATAAGTGACGGGAAAAGTGAACCGGGAGAAGAAGAGTGCCCACCTGGCTTGTCGTGGTTTCAATCTTTTTGCGGCTTTCAGGTACTCCAGGTTCTTGTGGTCAGTGAATATCAGAATCGGGTGGGCAGCTCCCTCTAGCAGGTATCGCCATTCTTCCAATGCAGACTTGATCGCCAGCAGTTCCCGGTCCCCCACGTCGTAGTTCCTCTCTGCTGCAGATAGCTTGCGAGAGAAGAAAGCTACTGGGTGGAGCAAGGCTCTGGTCCCTTGTCTTTGGGACAGTATTGCTCCTACCGCGATTTCGGAGGCATCTACCTCAAGTACGAACGGCAACGAGGAATCTGGGTGTTTCAAGATAGAGGCCGAGGTAAAGAGACCCTTCAGGACCTCGAAGGCCCTTTGGGCCTCAGGGGACCAGTGGAAGCGGATCCCTTGTTTGGTTAGCTGGGTGATGGGTGCGATGATAGCTGAGAACCCCCTGATGGATTTGCGGTAGAAGTTGGCAAATCCAACGAACCGTTGGATTCCCTTCTTGTCTGCCGGTACTGGCCAGTCCAGGATTGCAGCAATCTTTTGAGAGTCCATCTTGATGCCCTCACTGGAGATGATTAACCCCAGGAATGATATACTTTCCAGCTCGAATTCACACTTCTCGGCCTTCGCATACAGGTTATGCTGGCGAAGCCGACCCAACACACTTCTGACATGCCTGCGGTGAGAATCAAGGGAGGAAGAAAAGATTAGTATATCATCTAGGTAAACAATGACAAAGAGATCTAGGAAGTCCCGAAGTACATCGTTAATAAAGTTCTGGAACGTGGCAGGAGCGTTGCACAACCCGAAGGGCATTACCAGGTACTCAAAATGTCCGAATCGGGTACGGAAAGCAGTCTTCCACTCATCCCCCTCCTTGATGCGGACCAGGTTGTAGGCTCCGCGGAGATCAAGCTTGGTAAAAATGATGGCAGTCCCCAGTCTTTGAAATAGTTCCGGTACCAGGGGGAGAGGGTAGCGATTTTATTCAGTTCACGGTAATCCACACAGGGTCGAAGGGTATGATCCTTTTTTTCTACGAAAAAGATGCCTGCGCCTGCTGGAGATGTGGAAAGGCGAATGAACCCCTTTTGTAGGTTCTCATCAATATAGTTCTTCAATGCCCCCTGTTCTATCTCTGTTAACGGAAAGATCTTGCCGAACTGAATTTCTGCTCCGGGAAGTAGGTCAATGGGGCAATCATAGGCTCGATGGGGAGGTAGAGTCTCTGCCCCTTGTTTGCTGAATACGTCAAGAAAGTTGTGGTAAACCTCAGGGATGGATTGACGTATTCCAGCCTCTGTATCAAAACACATTAAGGTGGCCGGCCCAGGGGGTTCGTGTGAGCCGCAGGACTGCTGGCAATAGGGAGAAAGGAAGGTAACCACCCCGTGGCCCAGTTGATGGTAGGATTGTGGGCTTGTAACCAAGGCATACCGAGGATCATAGGAAACAACAGAGAGGAGATAATGTCCAGACGTAGGTATTCTTGGTGGGTTCCGGAGATGGTAGAGATGGTAACAGGTATAGGGGCGGTCTCTTGGACCACGGGTCCAGACTTTATGACGGACCCATCAGCCAGATGAACACATAGTCCATGGGTCTTGGTAAGAAGAGGAATCAGATGTTTGACTGCAAAGGCCGAGTCCATAAAGCAGCTGCAAGCCCCGGAATCAATAATGGCGGGCACTTGCAGAGTCCTTCCTGGGAGCTGTAACGAGACAGAAAGAGCAAGGTGAGATGTGGACTTGGCCTGTGGGTTGGTCATGTCAGGAGATACTGAAAAACACTTACGAAGCTTCAGAGGACAGTTTCTAATGAAGTGTCCGGGTTCCCCGCAGTACAGGCACAAGTTATTCGTTCGGCGACGCTGGCATTCCTCTTGAGTGAGGGAAGGATGAAGGACTCCGAGCTGCATGGGCTCAGGCACGTCAGATGTGGGGGCTGGAGGTGCAGCAGGAGCTGGGTGCAGATGACTGGGAGCCCGGGGGAGCATCCATGTCGGGCAGGAGAAGCCCGTGGCCCTCTCAGCCCTCCGTTCCCTCAGACGTCGGTCAATCTGGATAGTTAAAGGGGTTGTAAAGGTTAGTTTTTTATTTTCTAAATAGGTTCCTTTAAGCTAGTGCATTGTTGGTTCACTTACCTTTTCCTTAGATTTCCCTTCTAAATATTGTTTTTCTTTGTTTTCTTTGTCTGAATTTCTCACTTCCTGTTCCTCCTCAGTAAGCTGTTCAGTAAGCTGTTCTGGCTGACTCCACACCACTCGGATAATGGTGTGAAGTTTATTGAGGAGAAACAGGAAGTGAGAAATTCAGACAAAGAAAAAAAACATTTAGAAGGTAAATCAAAGGAAAAGGTAAGTGAACCAACAATGCGCTAGCTTAAAGGAACCTATTTAGAAAATAAAAAACAAACCTTTACAACCCCTTTAAGTCAATTAATAGATTCAGGGTCTGCGGTATACCGACTCTAGCAAGCTCATCCTTCAGGGGGTCAGAAAGTCCTATGCGAAACTGATGGTGGAGGACGGCGTCATTCCAGTTGGTATCTGCTCTCCACCGTCTAAATTCCGCTACATAGTCCTCTGCCACTCTGCGCCCCTGCTGAAGGGTACGCAAGGCGGTTTCTGCGGTTACTGAGAGTCTTCATATAACTGGGCCATGGCATTGAAGAAGGCAGCAAGGTTGTTTAAAACCACATCTTTCCGTTCCAAGAGAGGGTGGGCCCAGCTCTGAGGGTCTCCGGAGAGCAAGGAAATCACAAAGCCCACCTTGGTGGCCTCTAAAGAGAAGGTGTGAGGATGTAGGGCAAAGTACAGTTCACAGGAATTACGGAAGGCCCTAAACTTGCTCCGATCCCCAGAGAATCTTTCGGGTGTAGGGACCCTGGGTTCTGGAGGAAGCATAACAACCGTGGGTGTGGATCCTGTCCCGGCTGTGGAGGTAGAGGCATGAGGGCCCCCTTGGGCACCAGAGGGGTTGGAGAGGGCCCGCACTTGTTCTTCCAGATGGGTGTAGCCTTGTTGAAGGTTCTTGACCGCTTCAGTCAATCCTGCCAGGTGCCGGCATAGTTTCTCCATAGGTGAGGCTCTCTGCTCGGGCTCAGACATGGCTGTCTGCTACTGTCACGTACCTGACTGTGACGAGCCCGGATTTGCAGAGAAAGGCCTCCCTTACGGCTCCCACCAGCGGCCCCTGGTAGTGTAACAGAAGACGCGGAGGTAGGAGGGGTACGAGTGCCTGGCAGGATCAACCAAGGTGAAGGTAGCTCCGCAGACCGGGCTGGATCCAGGCACACAGGAAGCACGGCAGGCAGAACTGGAACCAGGAACACAGGAAACTCAGCAGGCGGAACTGGAACAGCTTCAGCAGACAGGACTGGAACCAGGAACACAGGAGACACAGCAGGCAGAACTGGAACCAGGAACACAGGAAACACAGCAGGCCGAACTGGAACCAGAAACACAGGAAACACAGCAGGCAGAACTGGAACCAGGAACACAGGAAACACTGCAGGCAGTACTGGAACAGCTTCAGCAGACCCAACTGGAACCAAGAATGGTAAGATTAGTCAGACAAGCCGGGTCGGTTAACTGGCTGGCAGCGAAGGTACTGAGGGATAAGGCAGAGGAGAAGTCACAACAAGCCAGAGGTCGGATGCAGGCAGAGAACTGGAAAGGTCACAGGCAAGCCGGGTCAAATGCAGGTAAGTCTTCAGATCAGGTTCTCAGGTACTAAACGCTGTAGAGCAGACAGCAGGGACTGTCTGTAATTGACAGGTTTAAATAGCCCTTCTGGCGTCACCCGCGGGAAGTGCGCGCACGCGCATGTTTGGTCGCGCCCGCAATCGGTAACTAGGAAGTCCGGGGCGCCTGTTTCTGGCAGGATCTCCATGACACAGAAACAACAGCCCCTAACCTGGAAGAGGCTGGATAATGTACATGAATGTGATCCAACCTGCCTGTACCGCACTGCTGCAGTGCTCTTGCTCCCTCTGTGCTGCTTCCCTGCACTTTTGGTCTTCATAGGAAAGAGTTAATAGTTGACTGTGCAGTCTCTGAGTCAGTTTGTTAGCTTGGAGAAGGGAGGAAAAAGGAAGAGGAAGGAGAAGGAGAAGAAGAGGAGTGGCTTGCCAATCTAGGCTACAGGGCTGTGTGTTTCTCATGATCCACACAATGTAAAATGACAAAACTCTAGTACCTGCATGCAAGGGTGACTCCATAGGACAAGCTTGATCTCTGGTGACCTGCATTCCCCTACTAAGTAATCAATCTCTATCCACAAAAAATCCTTATAGGGGCCATCCCCAAAGAGACCCCAAATTTGACAAAAACAGTATTATAACATGACAGAGTAGTGTCAGCCTGACTAACACAAAGGAAGTCATCTAAGTAATGCATGAACCCTGGTACTCCATTAACCTTCCTCATGACCCATTCCAAAAATGTGCTAAATATTAGAAAATATACAGATGATTTAGAACAAGCCATATGCAGGCATGTAAAATATTCTATTATAGGGATGAGCTTTATGTTCGAGTCAAACATGAGTTTGAGTCGAACATTGGCTGTTCGCCCGTTCGGCGAACAGCGAACAATTTGAGATGTTCGTGGCAAATTCGAAAAGCCGCGGAACACCCTTTAAAAAAGTTTATGGGAGAAATCTAAAGTGCTAATTTTAAAGGTTAATATGCAAGTTATTGTCATAAAAAGTGTTTGGGGACCTGGGTCCTGCCCCAGGGGACATGTATCAATGCAAAAAAAAGTTTTAAAAACGGTCGTTTTTTCGGGAGCAGTGATTTTAATAATGCTTAAAGTGAAACAATAAAAGTGAAATATTCCTTTAAATTTCATACCTGGGGGGGGGGGGTGTCTAAAGTATGCCTGTTAAGCAGCGCATGGTTTCCCGTGTTTAGAATTGTCCCTGCACAAAATGTCATTTCTGAAGGAAAAAAGTCATTTAAAATCACTCGCGGCTATAATGAATCCCCGGGTCCCCGGCAATACAGAGAAAAGTCATTGAAAAAAATGTCAGGGGTCCCCCCCCAGTACATTACCAGGCCCTTCGGTTCTGGTATGACTATTAAGGGGAACCCCAGATGTTTTTTTTCAATGTCTTTTATCTGTATTGCCGGACCCGACAATTCATTAATAGATGCAGTAGTTTTAAATGACTTTTTTCCCTTCAAAAATTACATTTTGAGCAGGGAACCAAAATAAAAAAAAAATGCTTGGGGGTCCCCCCAAAATTCCATTACCAGGCCCTTCAGGTCTGGTATGGATATTAAGTGGAACCCTGAACCAAAAAAAAAGCATGGGGGTCCCCCCCAAATTCCATATCAGGCCCTTCAGGTCTGGTATGGATATTAAGGGGAACCCCGCACCAAAAAAATGGCGTGGAGTCCCCCAAAAATCCATACCAGACCCTTATCCGAGCACGCAACCTGGCAGGCTGCAGGAAAAGAGGGGGGGACGAGAGAGCGCCCCCCCTCCTGAACCATACCAGGCCACATTCCCTCAACATAGGAAGGATGTCCCCATGTTGATGGGGACAAGGACCTCATCCCCACAACCCTTGCCCGGTGGTTGTGAGGTCTGCGGGCAGGGGGCTTATCGAATCTGGAAGCCCCCTTTAACAAAGGGGACCCCCATATTCCAGCCCCCCCTATGTGAATTGGTAACGGGTACATTGTACCCCTTCCATTTCACAAAGAAAGTGTAAAAAATAAAAAATAAACACACAGACAAAGTTGGGAAAGTCCTTTATTAAAAATAAAAAAATAAAAATGTCCCGCGGTGATCCGATTTCCAGCGATGCTGCAGTCTCCTCCACCTCCAGTCTCCACTCCACACGAAACCCCCATGACGTACGAGGGGACGGGGTCACCCGTCACATTGGATTTATTTGAATTTCTTCGCTGGAATGTTTTTTTTATTTTTTATTTTTAAGAAAGAAGTTTCCCAACTGTTTCTGTGTGTTTTTTTACATTTTTTTTACACTTTCTTTGTGAAATGGTAGGGGTACAATGTACCCGTTACCAATTCACATAGGGGGATGGAATCTGGGGGTTCCCTTTGTTAAAGGGGGCTTCCAGGTTCCGATAAGCCCCCTGTCCGCAGAACCCCACAACCGTGGGCAAGGGTTGTGGGGATGAGGCCCTTGTCCCCATCAACATGGGGACATCCTCCCCATGTTGAGGGCATGTGGCCTGGTACGGTTCAGGAGGGGGGGCGCTCTCTCGCCCCCCCTCTTTTCCTGCGGCCTGCCAGGTTGCGTGCTCGGATAAGGGTCTGGTATGGATTTTTGGGGGGAACCCCACGCCATTTGTTTTTTAATTTTGTTGCGGGGTTCCCCTTAATATCCATACCAGACCTGAAGGGCCTGGTAATGGATTTATGGCGGACTCCCCACGCATTTTTTTTTTTACAAATTTTGGTTCACTGCGCAAAATGTAACTTTTGAAGGAAAAAAAAAAGTCATTTAAAACGACTGCATCTATTAATGAATTGTCGGGTCCGGCAATACAGATAAAAGTCATTGAAAAAAAACGGCTGTTTTTTCAATGACTTTTCTCTGTATTGCCGGGGTCCCGGGGATTCATTACAGCCGCAAGTGGTTTTAAATTACTTTTTTTCCTTCAGAAATTACATTTTGTGCAGGGACAATTCTAAACACGGGAAACATGCGCTGCTTTACAGGCATACCTTAGACACCCCCCAGGTACGAAATTTAAAGGAATATTTCACTTTTATTGTTTCACTTTAAGCATTATTAAAGTCACTGCTCCCGAAAAAACTGCAGTTTTTAAAACTTTTTTTTTGCATTGATACATGTCCCCTGGGGTAGGACCCAGGTCCCCAAACACTTTTTATGACAATAACTTGCATAATAACCTTTAAAATAATCACTTTTGATTTTTCATGTTCGTGTCCCATAGACTTTAACGGTGTTCGCGTGTTCGAATAAATTTTTTGCCTGTTCGCATGTTCTGGTGCGAACCGAACCGGGGGGGTGTTCGGCTCATCCCTATTCTACTATAGCAACACCTCAACAGTCATTGACTTTCTGGATATCCTGGAGAAGACAGAAAAGCCACTCAAAGACAACTCAAAGGAGTGCTCCTACTCCTTCTTCCATTTCTCAGTTGGGAAAAGTTCCAATGGCAGCAGAGTGAGTATTACCTGTGACATATCTTCTCCCTCATTTCTGTCTTGAAATGGTCCTCCAAGATCTCTTCAATTTATACATACTATTCTTAGCTGAGTCAGAAATGAGCAAGTTCTTTTCTTTATCCCTTTCATCCCCTCTGTCCCCCAAAACAAAAACCATACTTTCAATACATTTTCTTTTGCAGTCCCACCCACCATCCTACTGATGCTTCTACAACCCTTACACTCTCCGATACTAACAGAGTTGCCAAGTCTCCCCCTCCACCAGCTGTGTTAGGAGTCCCTGCCAGACAACTCGTGGAATGATGCCAATATTTCCTTAAGCTCTTGTGACTCACGAAGGTGCTAAGCCCAAGAACAATTGCCAACTGTACCTCTGGATTTAATTGAGATTCAGGTGAAGTCCCCTTGGAAGCTGCAGCTTGTCCTGAAGAAGGTGGCGCTGATGGAGCTCTCATCTGTCCCACCAGACCAGGTACCAAGGACAAAAAGGGAAGTTAGTTTGCCTAGCCAAGCTGTTAAACAAGCATCCATCAACAAGCATGAGACGCACCTTGACCCAATCTCCTGAATGAATCACAGGGCTGCTTGGAAAAGAACAGAGACAGTGAGAGCCCCCCATAGCCCCCATTGTCCGAAGTACTGAACCTTACTCTGAGAAAGGCACTAGCCTTGACTGGGCATGTCCTACATCCTACATCCTAGGATGAGAAAGGCCTACCACTAACCAAGCCATATTGACCTGAGGAGGCCCTCTACGCTCCCAAGTATGGTGGGTCTAAAGCTGCACATGCACAAAAAAGAAGTCCCAGCTTCTCCTGCTTCTGGCATCCACATCACCAGGGGCTATGGTTATTGCTCACCTTTAAGGCTGGGTTCACACCATCACCGCATCCGTCTCACAGCAGGGGTCCGGTGCATCCTGGTTCACTGTTTCAGCCAGATTTCAGCCCAAATTTTGGGCTGAATTCGGACCTGAAACGGACCAAAAGACACACAGCATTTTTGTGCAAAATGCACCCGACCTGCTGCAGTTATGTGAGCTCCATAGAGAGTTGGTCAAAATCTCCTGCTATTGCTAATTGGATGCAGGGAACCCGCATCCAATTTGCAATGGTGTGAACCTAGCCTAAAAATTTTAGCTCCCTGATTGTCTCAGAATTTTTTTTTCACAAAATACTTTTTGCTATATTTGCATGCTGCTGATCTCTTGCAGTTTGTTTGGAGCCATTTCATAACAACATTTATGCACTCCAGCAACATACTTAGCCTAATTTTTTAGGGTGGGTTTCCTGATGGCGACATTGCTCTTCTGGACTCAGATCTCCTGGATCTATGTGTTCTCTAGGATATACCCGACACAGAAAAGCCCCTACAATTCTGTTTGGGGCTTGCTTTTTTCTCCAATATGTATTGAGGTCAATAGAGAAATTCTCCATACTCAGAAACTGGAGACACTCTGTGTCGGCAGGTTTTTGTCCCCAATATGGCCACTATACCGGTCTCCAGATGTTTTCATCACGGAGACCGGATATGATGCGGCAAAGCATGACGTCATTACGACGTGCATGTGCGATATAGAGGAATGCTGGGGATTGCAGTTGGCACCATTTCTCTCTCCACAGCCGTGGATGTGGATGAAAAATTTAGTTGGAGATGGATGGTTGGGAGTGGGCCTGAGACTAAAGAGGAGTGTGGATATATTTTTTCAACAGTTTTGATTTTGGCTGTGCAAAGGTGACTCACTAGTAAGTAGCTTTTCTGGCCGCGTTTGGCAGACTCTGGGGTATTATCAGGTGACATTTATTGTCTGATTTGATTATGTAGCCCAAAATGTGGATGTGTTTTGGACCATCCAACATACTTATCTTCCTTTTTGTTTGCCTTCTTTTCCCTCTCCTCCCCATTCTCTAGCCATAAATTTTTTTGGTGCTACAAACATTGGATATTATCCAGCAGTCCTTGTATAACACAAAGAACAAGTTACATAAGATGTGGGAATTTTCTTTGATATTAGAGAGCACTTTAGCCAAAGTTGGAATGTATTGTAAGTTTAAATGTGTGCACTGGGGGTACAAAATCCTATATACAAATTTAAGAAGAATTGATATTAAAATACAACTACTCCGTATTTCAGAAGTGGTATTAATCCCTGAAGAAGAATTTACTTATGTCTATATTTTGAAACGCGCTGGACACCCCCACCGACTGGAAACCATCTTTATTACACAATTGATGGCGGAACAGCAAGTAGCTGGGGAATGCCACTTCAACATGTTCTAATGTTCTCATACTATGAATATTATTACATATATTGTGATTTAATATTCTGTAAAGATGGTTTACTGTCTTTAATATTTACAATATCTTATGAAAATTATTTTAACTGGATAATTAAAGACATTTATTTTAAGAATAATTAATCTTTTGAATTGCTTTAAAAATCCCAATAATGAGGTTCACATAACAATTACATTTAGAAGGGATGATGGCAGTAACACACTTGAGTCACATGAGTCTCTTTTTGCATCAAGCTATTTTTGTGTCTTCAACTACGAGAAAGAAAATTGCCTAACCACTTGCCTACTAGGCACTTTCACCCCCTTCCTGACCAAGCCAATTTTCAGCTTCATATGACAATTGCTTTTCTATGCTTTTCTATGACAATTGCGCAGCCATGCAGCGCTGTACCCATTCAAGATATTTATCAATTTTGAGACAGATATAGCTTTCTTTTGGTGATATTTAAACACCACTGTTTTTTTTTTTTGCTAAACAAAAAAGACCAAAAATGTTTTTAAAAAAAAACTTTTTTCTTTGTTCCTATTATACAATTTTGAAAAATAAGTAATTTTTCTTCTTCACTGATTTGCGCTGATGAGGCTGCACTCATGGGCACTGATAGGCTACATAAATGAGCACTGCTGAGGCTGCACTGATGGGCACTGATGAGGCTGCACTGTTGGCACTGATAAGATGCACTGATGGGCACTGATGAGGAGACACTGATGATGCTGCACTGATGGGCACTGATAGGTGGCACTGATAAGGCTGCAGTGATGGGCACTGATGATGCTGCACTGATGAGGTGACACTGATGGGCAATGATATGCTGTACTGATGAGCATTGATATGCCACACTGAAATAGACACTGATTGGCACTGATGGGGCTGCACTGATCATCAGTGCCCTAATTATCAGTGTAAATGTGTGCTGTTACAGGATAGCCGGGTATTGGCTTTCCTTTCCTCACACATTGACAGTGCTGAGGAAAGGAAATGCCAATAACCAACATTTGTTTACATGGGATCAGCTGTGATTGGACTCAGCAGATCACATAGTAAAGGGCTGCTGTGATTGGCCCTTTACCCCAATCTGTTTTCAGGATACAGCGATCACAGTGTGCAACCGATGTGCACCCTGAGGGCGCACAGTGGGACGTGGTTCTGGGAGGACATCAATAGACACCCTCCCAGAACTGGATGACCGTGTTGTAGCCATCTTTTAGCTATAGCACGGTCGGCAAGTGTTTAATGTATAGCCAGCTTTTTTTTCTTTTTTTTTAATGTAATCTTTATTTAGAAATTTTTCAAGTAATCAGACAAATAGACTTTCAACATAGTACAGAAAGAGGAAGACAAGGACATCACATAAACATATCGGGCCGTATACCGGGTACATATATTCAGCATAAATGTAGCAACAGTCTATGGGCATACCCATTTCGGGAGACACACTTGGGGGAATGATTATTAACATATTTCACCCACGTTATAGATTTGCTCAGTAGTGGGTCACCCCTGTCATCCCTGTCGGGCATACCCACACCTGTGGAAGGTAGATGCCTCCAAACAAACATATAAATCCGACCGAGCCACAATAAACTGGGGACAGGAAAAAAAAAAACATCCGCTACTTGCACTATGCAAGGTATAAACTGTAGCAAGTCTCCTAAGGCTCTACCGCTCCGCTGCTCCTGAACTTTCAGCAAATCGGACTCCCGCCCGCTCGGCTCCACACCCTAGGTGGCCGAGTCCGACGGTGGCCCTGGGTTAGTCAGCCCATCCGGGCTTGCATAATGTATCCAGGTGGCCCAAATGGAGTAGAACTTTTCATACTTGTCTTTATACTGCGCCATTCACTCCTCCGCGGCCATGATTTTATTCACCAATGCTACCCATTCAGAACGGGTGGGCACCTGTGGCATCTTCCAATAAATCGGAAATAACCGACGGGCCGCGTTGAGCAGATGGGGCAATATGGACTTGCGATACTGGCTGACGGGAATAATGGGGAAGTGTAGCAGGGATTCCAACGGGGAATCTGGTAACTCCACATCTAAAATTAGCTTAATTTGCGCATGGACATCGTGCCAGAAGGGCCGTATTCTGGGGCATTCCCACCAAATGTGGAGGAAAGTGCCCCTGTGGCCACAACCCCTCCAACACGCGTCTGAGAGAGAAGGATAGATCCTAGTGAGTTTGGTGGGTACCCTATACCACCTGGTCAGGACTTTATAGCTATTCTCCTGCATTCTTGTATCTACCGTGCTCGAATGTGTGAGTCTATACATGTGGTCCAGCTGAGGCTCGGTAAAGACGTGCTGAAGGTCCCTCTCCCAGTCCCGGATGAACCCCGGTTTCCCCTCAGTATGTAGGGATTGTAGCAAGTTATATAGCACTGAAATGGCGTGGGGGATAGCAGAAGTCGACATACATAGTCGTTCAAAGGGAGAGGCTAGGGTGGGCGATCGCACCTCTTGGGGTAGACTGGCGAGGAAGTGCTGAAGTTGTCGGTAACGCCACTCATCCATGGGGAAGTGGCCGTATTGTTCCCTCAGAGTAACCAGAGGCAGCAGGCCATGGTCCTGAATAAATCTGCCACATCTGGACTCCCCGTCTGCCGCCCAGGCCCGAAAGAAGGATGGGTGTTCCCCAGGAGCAAACCAGGGGAAGCCACCGAGGGGTGCCAAAGGGGAAGTCATAGGAGTGTGCATCCCCCCCTTGTTCAAGGCATCCCAAGTCGCCAGGGCGTGAGCGGCCAACGGAGAGACCAGTGCTGATAGGCCCCTACTCTCCCGAGGAACCCACGGGGCGTGGGACAGATTGCGCCCCGCCAGGAACTTGTCTAGGGACACCCACAGTTTGTGGTGGACATTATGATACCAGTCCAAAATGCGCTGTAGGGCTATAGCCTCGTAGTATCTACGGACCACTGGAACCCCCAGTCCTCCCCCGACCTAGGGCGCTGTAATGTGCGGAGTGCCAGCCGTGGGCATTTCCCACTCCAGATATACTGAATAAATAGGCTATTGAGGGTTGAGAAAAAGGCCCGGGGTAATGCGATCGGCACCATCTGCAGGGCAAACAATATACAAGGTAACACAGTCATTTTTAGAACACTGACTCGGCCCATCCATGAAAATGCGGCTTTGTCCCATCTTTTCAAATCCACTCTAACAGCGGAGAGCAGTGGCGCGAAATTACAGTCATAGAGCCGAGACCAGGCTGCGGGCAGATGGACTCCCAAGTATTTCAGAGATGTTGGGCACCAGGTGAAAGAGAAGGCCGATTGCAACTGAGTGCTTAACCCCGGGGGAATATTCAGGGACAGGATCTCCGACTTGGCATAGTTTATCTTGAAGTTGGACAGTAGGTTAAATTCCTTCAACTCTGCCATAATGTTAGGTAGTGAAATCAGGGGTTCGGAAACATAGAACAAAACATCATCCGCATAGGCGGACAGTTTATGTTCTGTCGGGCCTACCGTAAAACCTTTAATATTATTATTATTGAGGCGAATCTTATTAAGCAGTGGTTCGAGTGTTAGAGCAAACACTAGGGGGGACAGCGGACAACCCTGCCGCGTCCCATTGCTAATCGGGTAGGCGTCAGATAGAAGCCCATTCACCTTTACTCTGGCGGACGGGGAGCTATACAGGGAGGATATCCAGGCCAGCATGTTGGGGCCCAAACCGAGCCTGGTCAGCACTGTTCTCATGTACGTCCAATCCACCCTGTCAAATGCCTTCTCGGCATCAGTGGAAAGCAAGAGACAAGGGTGTGTCATCGCCTGCGATTCGACCCAGTGTATCAGTTGGAGCGCCCTATTGGCATTGTCCCTGGCCTCTCTGCCCATAATAAATCCTGTTTGGTCAGGGTGGATAACCGTCGGGAGGATCGGCTTAAGTCTCTTGGCCAGAATTTTCGCCAATATCTTAATGTCTGTGTTTAAGAGCGATATAGGCCTATAGCTCCCCGGCAAGGAGAGATCTTTCCCCTCCTTTGGTAGGACGGTGATGTGTGCCATAAGCGCCTCAGAGGGCATTGTCGTACCGGAGGCCAGTGCCGTAAAGTAAGCACACATGGGGCCAGACAGCACCTCCGCGTATTTCTTATAGTAGGCATTGGTATAGCCGTCTGGGCCAGGGCTTTTCCCATTAGGGAGGTCCTTCACCACCGCCTGAATCTCCGATAAGGCAATAGGGGCATCCAGCTGCCCGCCAACTGAGGCTTCCAGCTGTGGGGACTGCGCTTCTGTGAGGTATTGGAGGACTCGGGCCACCCGTTGGGGTTCTGAGGAGCCGGGTAATGTATCTGGGAGATGGTACAACTGAGCATAGAAATCCTTGAATGCAGCAGCTATTTTGGAGGAGTGGACAACCGGTGTCCCTGTCCCTGAGGTAAGTTTATGCACGTGGCCAGAAGCACGTTGACTCTTCAGGGCTCTAGCCAGCATCCTCCCACATTTATTACCGAATTCGTAAAAATTTGTGTGCCATGTGTCTCAAACTTGCCTTAATTTTAGTGTCAAGTAATGTAGCCAAGTCTTGGCGAAGGGAGTGTAGTTCTGCCGCCATTACCGGGGTAACATTTCTCTTATGTGTCATTTCTGCCGCACAAATTTTGGCCAATAGGGTCTGTAATTCCCCCTCTCTAGCTTTTTTCAGTCTCGCCCCTTGGGATATCAGTTCCCCTCGAACCACCGCCTTATGGCCTTCCCAAACGGATCCCATGCCCACCTCTCCCGGCTTATTTTCTGCGAAATACAGGGAAATGGTGTCTGAAACCTTTTTTTGAGCGACCGCATCATCCAGGATGCCATCGTTCAGTCGCCAGGTCCATGTTCGTGCCCCCACCGATGGGGGAGACAGGGAAATGGAGACCGGCGCATGGTCAGAAATGGTAATGGATCCAATGGAGGCCCCATACAGGGAATCAAGGGAGAACTGGTCCATCATCAAAAAGTCTATACGGGTATAGACGTTGTGCGTGGCCGAGAAATAACTGTAGTCTCTGTCAGTCGGGTGAAGCAATCTCCAGCAGTCAACCAAGTGGTATGCCTGCAGGGATTTTCTAAAATGTTTCAGAAAGGCGAATGAGTGCCTTGAACTGCCTGAGGACGTGTCAATGCATGGGTCAGGGCTGACATTGAAGTCTCCCCCCAGGATGAGCTGGCCTTCCCGGAAGGCAGACAAGGATTCCAAGACAGAGTCTAGGAAGGTAATCTGTCCGCTATTCGGGGCATACACAGTGGCAAAGGTAAATTTATGGCTATTAATGGTACCCTTAACAAACACGAATCGGCCCTCTGGGTCAAGCAATTGATCCGTCATGACAAAGGGACAATGTTTGTGTACTGCTATGGCAACCCCCCCTGATTTAGGACGCGGAGAGATACTGAGGAACCAAGAAGCGTACAGGTGCGTGGGAAGGCGAGGGACCGAGTCAGTGCAAAAGTGCGTTTCCTGCAAGAAAAGGATGTGTGCCCCCGTGCGTTTCATCTCAAGCCATAACTTACTGCGTTTCGACGGGGAGCCCAGACCACGCACATTGTAGGATACGACCTTCAAGGCAGCCATGGTAGAAAATCAGGAAGTGGAGCCACCCAACCGGTGACGGGAGGGAGAAGGGACCCACCGCACACCTCAGCCAGCAGCCCAGAGCACACGGAGCACATGGAGCACATGCAGGAGCCTAAAAAACAAATTGCAATTATAGCAGATGTGAAAAACAAAAAGCACAAAATACATTGAGAACAAGAACATATAAACCAGAAAAAACAAGAGGCCCCAAGGGCGCAACATAGTACAACTATACCACTGGTCGGGGGCCACCACCCCCCTCCCAAAACGGGAAGGCGGCGGAGGCCAGCGAGCAGAGGCAGTCCCCAAAAAGGGGGCATAACTCCAAGGAGTTGACCTATGGGGGGAAAAGCAACGAGGCACAGGGAGCGAGTCCGCTAGGTGACCTGCGGACAGTAGGCAGTGTGAAATCAACCCCTAAATATAGGGGAGAACATTGACACGGCAGCTAGGGGGGGGATTCAGGAACCAACTGAAAACGTCTCAGGAGCCATCAGTAGAAAGTATAGCAGCTCACGCCTCCCCCCTTGGGGAATGGGGGAGCGGAGTGTGTCCAGGGGGGCCTCGCCTGGGACCACGGCGGCGCTTGCGGCGACGACCTGGGAGCCACTGTTCAGAGCGGGTGGGAAGAGGTATGTCAGGCGATGACTTCCAATCCGGAATGTCCACTTGAGGCAATCCCAGGGACTCCAGGAAATGGGGTAGATCATCTTTGTTACGGAGAGTATGCGTCTGGCCATCCTTGGTGGCGGAGAGGCTGAATGGAAAACCCCACCGGTAAGGTAACTGGGCATCCTGCATGGATTCCAGTAGCGGCTTAAGGGCGCGGCGTTGCATCAGCGTGCGCCTAGAGAGATCAAGGTCAACTTAGCTCCATCAAAGTCCACATGTCTGACCCCTCTGACTTGATTCATGATGCGGTCCTTAAGCGAGTATTTGTGTAGTTTACAGATAATGTCTCTAGGTTTATCAGGATCATCAGAGGGGGGGCGGAGGGCTCTGTGAGCCCGATCTATTTCAATAAAGTTGGGTGCTTGGCGGCCCAGTATTTGCTTAAAGACCCCTTGCAAGGTGGGGATAATGTCTCTCGGGCCTGTCGCCTCAGGCAGGCCTCTAATGCGAATGTTGACCCTGCGGCTCCTATTCTCAAAATCGTCCATTTGATCAAGCAGGGCCTCAAGCCTGCGATCCTGCCTTTTACAATGATCAGAGAGAGCCTGCAGTGTAGGAGTAGTTTCTTCCCACTGTGCTTCCAGGGTTTCCACTCTACCCCCCAAGTGTGCTGTATCTACTTGCAAGTCCTTAATGTCTTGTCTCAGGGCCTTCTCCACTTTATTAGCAAACCGCTCCAAGTCAGCCTTAGTGGGGAGAGAGAGTATGTGTGAGCGGATGTCCTTATCCTCCCACGGATCACCTCCATTTGCGGGCTCTTCAAGGCTTTCAGAGCCGGAGGGAGAGGGGGAGGTAGGTAGAGCAGACACAGGCATGTGTGGGGAGCTGATGGGGGAGCCAGGACTAGCAGCGTGGGCGCCGGGCGCCATCTTGGGATTACTTGCCGTGTCGCACCGGGTCCCAAAGTAGTTATCCAGCGATCCAGATCGGCCCGAGGGGTCCGCTGAGGCTGCGGAGAAGGTTTGCGCTTTGAAGGCATATTTTGGTGATCGAATCCCCCCAGGGAAGCCGCCGTTCGAGCTGTATGAAAGCGCGGGTCACACGGAGCTCAGGGAGAGCACGTCCTCACTCGCTCATGCCGCGGCCACGCCCCATGTATAGCCAGCTTTAAAGTGGATGTAAACCCAATTCAAGAAATTTGACTTGGGCAAATCTATCTGTAGTGCTTACTTATCTCTCTCCAAAGCCCTAGTTCTCGTGTCTTTCTGCTGCTCGGTTGTTCTGTTATCAGCATGATAACTTCTGAAAAGCTCTCAGAGATAAAACCAGCCTGAAATTTGTGTTGGGGATGGTGCATAGAAATAGATTAACAGACAGCTGGTCTATTCACAGCACAGCTCTGCACATTTCTTCCTTCCTCTGCCTATGTGAAGAGGGTGTGTGCGCCTTTCCTCCAATCAGCTGTCACACAGTGTATGATAAGAATCCACACCAAGTGGTGGAACAGGAAGAGAAAATTCCAACACAATGTTCACTTTCTAAACAGTCTAGAAAGTTGAAGACAGCACATATACAAGTAAAACTTATGAAGGGAGATTTGTTTCACCTCTGTGTATCATCTGAGGCTGTTAACTTCACTGGGTATAGGAGAGGGTTTACATCCACTTTAATCCTCTAGCTCAGCCTCCTCCTTCGTTGCGTGTAATAGCTCTCTGCTTTCATGTCTAACTACTGTCTATGTTGGCTCAGCTTATCATCACCCACCCACCTCCCTACATAACCTTTCTTGTTCAATTATTCGTATTAAAGGTTTTCAGTACAAATAAAAAGTGGGAGAAAAAACCCAACATGGTACAGCCAGAGACATATATACACAATATGATGCACCATAAGCAAATGCCAGTATCAAACTTATTAAAGTTACCTACATAACCTTTCATGTATCAGGGAAAGTGTGAAAGAGATCACTATAGATTGTAACTAGACTGTGAGGGGGCTGCTAATATCATATCACATGACGGCACCCAGTAGAAATCTCAGGCCTTTCTTCCTACACAAGGAAGGTCTTTACAGGTAAATAACATGTATACAATATATTAAATGCACACATAATCTTGTGGGAAGATTTTTGTTGAAATAAATGGTCTGGCGACAGACCCTTTTAATGTTTTACCCTTTCCACAAGCATTTACTGCATCCTTCTAGTTTTCCACCTTGGAATATCCTATGAATGTGATTTTGCTGCACCTAAAACAGATGCTGCCTTAATATGAATGATTCACTTTAAAAAATGGCAGAAGAAGCTTGGTGGTCTGAGTCAGCAGGAAACAGATATACAACAGAGAACAGAATGATTGTGTTAGATCTATCCAGAACATTGAACATCACCCAGAGAGTCTGGGGGAAAATGGCTTTATTCAAATGATTAAGCTTGTTGCTGCTGTGTTCTGCAGATTCACACATTCTCCTATTATTTCCTGACCTTCTGCCAAAGACTCCCACTTAAAGCAATAATTAGAATTAGCGATTCCATTGCATGCTTCTGTCCTCTCTTTATATACACAAGTGAAATGTAGCTATTGTTAATCTCCAGGTATTTTTCTCTGCATTGTAAGTGGTGAAATATTTTTATTTTTATATAAAAGATACATGAAGAAATTACAACACACAACATATTTTTTAAATACAAAAAAACTAAACAAAAAATATAACTTATTAATACAAACTGTATAGTAAAACTTCATGTAAATGCACATACCTAGACATGAATAACAGTGAACCAGGTACAAAACAGATATAGGTTTGGATTACTTGATCACTAGCATATATACCATATGTTTGCCAGTTGTAAATTATATTTTCCATTTCATGAACAAAAGTCAACGCATTTGACCAACGTAAAAGTTATTCTTGATCGTTGATGATCTATATACAGATGGTTCAATAATCTCTACATCATTCTAAGGTAAATAACAAGAGTAGATAAAAAGATCAAAAGTTTATCTCACTCAAAGCAAAAAGTGACCTACATGACCTGTACACACGATCGGTTTTACTGATGAAAACAGTCCGATGGACTTTTTTCATCGGACAAACCGATCGTGTATGGGCCCTATCGGTCTTTTTTCCATCGGTGAGAAAAAATAGAACATGTTTTAAATTTATCCGATGGAAAAAAAAACAATAGCAACTTCCGATCGTCTGTGTGGAACTCCATCGGAGAAAAAACCCACGCATGCTCAGAATCAAGTCAACGCATGCTCAGAAGCATTGAACTTCATTTTTCTCGGCTCGTCTGAGTGTTTTACGTCACGGCTTTTGGGACGGTCGGATTTTTGACTGATGGTGTGTAGGCAAGACTGATGGAAAAATCCATCGGATTTGAATCCATAGGAAATCCGATCGTGTGTACAGGGCTTAAGACAAACTATATGGCTCCTCGCAGAGAGAGAGAGGCACACCTCACCACAAGCCCGTACCCTCCTATGTGAAGAGGTTGAGCGGTGTTGTTGATGGGTCTTCCACAGTTAGACAACCAGAGAATGTCTCTCACCTCCACACCAGCTGCACTCCAATGTAGAGGTTTATTTCTTATAAAACACAGTCTCTGACAGAAAAGGTTGGAGGGAGAACAGGACAGCTTAAGATGTGGATGAGGTCCAGGCACAAACGTTACACAATTCACTGCTCCGATTCTCAAGCAGACTCAGCCCACTCGGATAGTCTCCCTAGCTTGGGACTAGCAGCCGAAATGATGCTTGAACTTTACCTTTGGTCTCTGCCACAGACCCGGTGAACTCGGTCTCTGCCACAGACCTGGTGAACTTGGTCTCTGCCACACACCTGGTGAACTTGGTCTCTGCCACAGACCTGGTGAACTTGGTCTCTGTTCAAGGAGAAGAAGTCCTTCCAGAGAGTTACCGGGACCCTTCCTTCACTGTGACTTCTGCACCAGTCCTTCGGAACGGTTCCTCCCCCGGCCTCCTCATCTAGGATACGGGTCACCTCGCAAGGCGGCACCCTGAGATTCCTCGATCCCCGGTAGGCTCCAGCCGAAGGTGCTGGGCCCAGACCTTTGTTGCAGTCCCAGGGCTAAAGGTGCCTGGGACCCTTGACAACGAACCGCAGACCCGCTCCTGAGCTAAAGGTGCCCAGGGCGGACAGGAACGAGAACCCCGAACAGGCAGCGTCTGCCCCTTTTATATCCTCTCCCAGCATGCCCAGCAGGTAGACCACACCCACTGTATGGTTGCTGAGAGGGGACACACAAGGCACAGCACTGTATCAGTGGTTCAACCCTGGCCTACTATGGCAGTTCCACCTGCAGGCCACAGGGAACTGTACACCAATACTCCACCTGTGGACAAAAATGGTTTCAAGAACTCTATTAATTAGGGTGTTTGGGCACAACTACCACCCAAACACTTCCCCTAAATTTAGCACCCCGCTACAAATGTATCTACCATCAGGGTCGACAATACAGTTCTTTAGGACAAAGGAGACAGTATTTTTGATACGAGAATCCCTTTCCTTTTTTCCGGAGCACATGCCATGAAAACATGTGGATTGGCTGGGTGATTGCACTTAGGAGTGACGTTAACTTGGAAATTAGTTTCTTGTATACTGCCTACATCAGCAGAATGGCTGCAGGCTTCTTTCCACATGGAGCGGCGCTTGGCTGGATGGTTCAGCCCCTTAGCGTTGAGAGATAAAAATGTAAGTCCCAGGTTGTGAAAGGGTAAGACTGATTAGAGTAGAGCTTGTAATGAGCCAAAGGAAGAATGAGCCAGACATAGGGAGTACGATGAGGGCAAGCATAAACAGAAGTGATATAGAAGTGGGATTTGTATATTCTGGTGTTGCCAAACATGAAGAAGTAACATAGGCCAACTTAAAAGGAAAAAAATGAAAGTGCTCTGGAGTAGCACATGAGCGAAGGGTCTAGGTGAAGACATAGTTCCAACATTAAACTAAGGGTAACAGTTCAGAACATAAAACTGTGTAAACTGTTGGCACTATATAAATCCCGTATAATAATAAAACTGGGTAAAAAGGTGAGGCCACCGATTTCCACAGGGGGTCTCAGGCACGGCGTTGTGCTACACATATGCAGGGTTCAAGGGGGAAATCAGCAGAAGAAATTTAAACTCCGCTGGGAAAAGGACCGACACACGTTGTGCCAAGCTTCAAATCCTTGTGGTCACAACATCAGAGGTGGTCACATAAATCGCCTGACCGGTTTTCTCCCGGCTGCTTCAGAGACTAAATCAAAGTGTGGTCTCTTATGACACAACCTGTGATGACCAAGCATTGAGTTTGATGAAGCACCTCAGGACCAGATATGCACCCATTCAATAAATTATCTTGAAGGAATTTTGACTGTGTAGTCCAGATTATGCACTCCAAAGGACTCCACAGGAATCTTATTGGTAGCCCAGTGCTCTACATAGACTGTGCATCTATTTTTAGTGCAGGGGAGGGAGTCTAGGATACAGAGTGATTTCACAACTGAATACATGAATATATGAAAGATACTTCACTTTCACATCTTGTTCCTGACATTTGAAATTCCTCTAGACCACTACTACTGGCCTCCGGAAACATTTAATCCAGTGTTTGGTTGTCTTCCCCATTTTCCATTGGTCTGTGTTCATTTGGAGCCGGGACTTTGGTGCAACATCCATACTTTCTGTGGTTCATCTTCTTCACTCCTTTACCTTACAGGACAATCTTGCCAGCTACCAGGGTGTACAACTCCATCTACTATATGTTTCTTCTCTTAAGTAGCTTAGTGAGAATATAGAGGACATTATATACAATTTATACAACATAATAGCACTTATGGTTCTTTAATACAACTATAGAGGTGGTCACACTCTCTTAGCAATGTATGTGTCTGGTCATATGTATGTTTTTATATGTAGCTTTTCATAACTTTTTCATACCATTAAACTTTTTGTCTTATTGAGATGTTCAGTGGGCTGTGAGAGTTTTTTGTTTTGTCAAGCATGGAGGCGGTTGAGCAAAATTCAGGTTTTGTATTCTTGAGTTACACATACAGTATATGATTTTTTCCGAAAGCTCCCACTCCTATCCTTTTTCCCCTCCTCATCCACTTGATGAGGATTCACAAACTTTTCAAGTTTATTCTCATTTATATTAGTATATATATAGGCTTTACTTCAGTGGCGGCCCGTCCATAGGGGGCGCCCGGGCGCCGCCCCCCCCCTCCTGTGGTCACCAAAAAAAAACAAAAAAAAAAAAACGGGCCCTTTAAGAGTTTTTTTTTATTTTTTTTTATTTATTTTTTTAATGTCTTTTTTTCACACATGGCGGCGCGACCATAGTGGGCACAGAAGCGCCGCTACCGCTCGCTTCTGCGCCCGGCCGTCACTCACCACAACAATACATAGGTTCATGCATTGCATGAACCTATGTATTGCTGCCGCCCACTATTCAGATGGCCGGCCCCTTGAGCGCCGGCCATCTGAATCACAGCGTCTGATTGGCCTTTAGAAGTGCCTATCAGAGCCAGCAGGCTCTGATAGGCTTCCCGACTACAGCCTGAGGGCTGTAATCGGCTTCTAAATATCTAATGAGAGGACGCACAGAGGTGCGTTCCCTGGCCAATCAGGTTCACCGGGTCTGGTTACCGGTAACCTGATTGGCTGAAGTGACATCGAGGGCGGGAGAAGACATGACGACGGAAGAAGGACGGCGCTGACTCGAGGAAGGTAAGTGCAGGGCTGGGGGGGACAAACTGGCTGTATTATGAGGACAAACTGGCTGCATATGGGGGAGAAACTGGCTGCATATGGGGGAGAAACTGGCTGCATATGGGGGAGAAACTTGCTGTATTATGGGGGAGAAACTGGCTGCATATGGGGGAGAAACTGGCTGCATATGGGGGAGAAACTGGCTGTATTATGGGGGAGAAACTGGCTGTATTATGGGGGAGAAACTGGCTGTATATGGGGGAGAAACTGGCTGCAATATGGGGGAGAAACTGGCTGCATTATGGGGGAGAAACTGGCTGCATATAGGGGAGAAACTGGCTGCATATGGGGGAGAAACTGGCTGCATTATGGGGGAGAAACTGGCTGCATTATGGGGGAGAAACTGGCTGCATTATGGGGGATTAACTGGCTGCATTATGGGGGAGAAACTGGCTGCATTATGGGGGAGAACTGGCTGCATTATGGGGGAGAAACTGGCTGCATTATGGGGGATTAACTGGCTGCATTATGGGGGAGAAACTGGCTGCATTATGGGGGAGAAACTGGCTGCATTATGGGGGAGAAACTGGCTGCATTATGGGGGATTAACTGGCTGCATTATGGGGGAGAAACTGGCTGCATTATGGGGGAGAAACTGGCTGCATTATGGGGGAGAAACTGGCTGCATTATGGGGGAGAAACTGGCTGCATATGGGGGAGAAACTGGCTGCATATGGGGGAGAAACTGGCTGCATATGGGGGAGAAACTGGCTGCATATGGGGGAGAAACTGGCTGCATATGGGGGAGAAACTGGCTGTATTATAGGGGAGAAACTGGCTGTATTATGGGGGAGAAACTGGCTGCATATGGGGGAGAAACTGGCTGCATATGGGGGAGAAACTGGCTGTATTATGGGGGAGAAACTGGCTGTATTATGGGGGAGAAACTGGCTGTATATGGGGGAGAAACTGGCTGTATATGGGGGAGAAACTGGCTGCATTATGGGGGAGAAACTGGCTGCATATGGGGGAGAAACTGGATGCATATGGGGGAGAAACTGGCTGTATATGGGGGAGAAACTGGCTGTATTATGGGGGAGAAACTGGCTGTATTATGGGGGAGAAACTGGCTGTATATGGGGGAGAAACTGGCTGTATATGGGGGAGAAACTGGCTGCATTTGGGGACAAACTAGTGGCGTTTGGGCACAGTGGCTGCGTTTAATGGGCACAGTGGCAGCAATTGATGATTTTTTTTTTCAGTTTGTTTGCGCCCCCCCAAAAAATTTGAGCACCAGCCGCCACTGCTTTACTTTGAGGGTTCTATCTTTTTCGAATGTTGCAAATCAACAAGATCTGCTGAACACAACAAATGTCTCCCTACAATTTTTTGTGTCAATAACATGCACCGCTCTGAGGTTACCCCTTTCTCAGAGTACTAAACAACATAAATGCAAATGAATGATCAATCAAATATTGCTCTAGCACCATAGAGCACTTTAGCACTTGCAGCTTGACAACGTAAACAAGGCATAGTATCCCAGTTAAAATTTTAAAATCTAAAAGCTTTCTAGACATTTCTATATCATTTTGCATAAGTTGCTCCTCTCTAGTACACACTTTATTTTTACTAGGCTTGTGCAATTCGTTTCGTAACGAATCGAAATTCGTCTGAATTTAGCAACTTTCGGACATTCGGAAGCATTCGAATTTCCGAACAAAGCAATTACGAATAAGACCGAATCCGAAATAAATTATACCGCAAATAGCGAATGCCCGAATGTCTTCGGCATAATTCGTTATGAAAAAGTTACGAATGTACGAATCCATACGAAGCACAATAACACTCACTCTGCTCTGCTCTCTGCTTCTCCCACACCGTGCTGAACTCCCTCTCAAAATGGTGTACAGGGGCGGAGGCTATAGCCGCATGTAAAAAACGAAAGTAAAATACGAGATTTCGAATCCATTCGAAGCACAATAACACTCTGCTCTGCTCTCTGCTTCTCCCTCACCGTGCTGAACCCTCTCAAAATGGTGTACAGGGGCGGAGGCTATAGCCGCATGTAAAAAACGAAAGTAAAATACGAGATTTCGAATCGTTACAAATAACCGCTATGTATTTAGAAAAGTACAAATCCATTCGAAGCACATTAGGCATAATAGGCAGCGTCGTCGTGAGAGAGACACAGAAAATTATGAATCAACGAACCCAAAAAAAGTTACGAAAGTAGGAGTTGTGTCC
Source organism: Rana muscosa (assembly GCA_029206835.1). NCBI lineage: Eukaryota > Metazoa > Chordata > Amphibia > Anura > Ranidae > Rana > Rana muscosa. Next base: position 154,112,912 of record CM055120.1, read on the forward strand.
AGAATCAACGAAAAACAATGTACTCTACCGAAAGTACGAATTATAAATCAACTAAAAATTAAACGAAAAATGTCGCTTGCGAAAATACGAATTAGTCCGAACACGAAAAATCCCGTCTAGCAAAATTACGAATGATTACGAATCAACAGGACCGAAAAGAAACGAACCGAAACTAACCGAATTTTTCCGTTGTGCACAAGCCTAATTTTTACCACTACTTGTATTGACCAGTTTTTGTACAAAACTGTAAATTGAAGGCACTGTGTCAGCCCAGGTACATGTTGTTTTGAATATCATTTCAGTGTTGCTTGGTGGGAAGGAAAATAAGAAATCAAATATGGTCATAGGAGTGTAGCGCCCTCTACCATAGGTAGGTGCTAGGTAAGGGTTTTTTGGTGATAGCTGCCAGGCAGATACATTTAGGCAGGCCTATACTGCATGCTAGGCTTGCTTGTTTTGATCTGGGGGGCAGGGAGTGATTAGTGTAGCAGTGGGTGTGACCACCTGTCCTTCAGTTCTTGGGCACCTCCCCTGCTTCCAGGGAGAATGTTCTGGAAGAGGGGCAGGGCTGGGAATTGGAGTGACAGGGAGCTCATGTGAGGAACCCTGACCAATCCCCAATTGGAATTGGCATGGGGCAGGCCTCTTACATAAGTTCAGGTCCAGCCCACTAGAGGGAGTTGTTGGATGGGTGAAGTGAAGAATGGAGTGTTAGGCTGCAGCAGGAGGCCCATACCTATCTGGGGGGGTGCAGGCCTCGGCAGAGGAGCTCGGGAGCTGGGAGGGAGCCTCTCCTTACACGGTCATGGAGGAGATGTCCTGGAACAGAGGAGCTGGAAAAGCAGTCGGTACGCATGTCCGGGAAAATTCTTCATAAAGGACTCAGGGCAGGAGAAGTTTGGTGAGTGTGGCACAGTGGATATCTGGAGGAGGCATGCCAGGGGAGCTGGGTGAAAGGCCAAAGGAGACACTGTGGGGTTTTGTGTCAAATTGATGTGGCCTGCGGGCACAGGATTTGCAAGTCGGGCTAGCTGGGAGCAGTAGTCCACCAACTTTCTAATGCTGCTAAACAACTAGGCCATCAAAAAGGGGTACTGCAGGCCCCTGGCCTATCAAAACTCAGCAAAGTTCAGCAACCATTAGGGGTTGTTCAGAGCGATCCCTGGTGTAGTGTAAAGTTGATGGGGTGGACGGACTAACATTGTACAGTAAAGTTTGTGCAGGAGGAGAAGAGTCCTGGGAGTAACAGTCTGCAGGAGTTGGTGCAGAGGAGGAGTAATGCCGCGTACACACGATCATTATTCACGGCGGTTAAAAAACCGCCGTGAATAATGACATTAAAAACGAGGGAACGGCTTGTTCCCCACACACGGTCGTTTTTCACGTCATTTTTTCTCTTGTCTGTGGGCTCCGCGGCAGTGTTTCCCTATGGGAAAACTGCTGCGGAAAAAATGTCGGAAAAAACGACGAGAAAAATTAGAACATTTTTCTCGTCGTTTTTAATGCCGTTTTTCTCGTCGAGAAAAACGACAAAATGCCCACAGACGATCGTTTTTCTCGTCAAATGGAAAAAAAATTGTTTTTCTCGACGAGAAAAACAGTCGTGTGTACACGGCATAACAGTCTGCAGAAATTATGCAGAGGAGAAGTGAAGTTGAGACTGTAAATGTTAGAGCTCATCATTAGTTCTAAGCGCAACTGATTCAACAATTTTTTAATAACGATGGCAAAAGTGATCTGTTCTTTGGGCATCCCATACCCTTTCCCCAACCAAGTTATATCCCCCAAATAAACAAAACGAAAAAGAAAATGACTGTTCATTGTCTCTGAGAGTGATATATGGAGGTCTGGCAGCAGGGTAAACATGGTGGATGATAGTAACTATAACTAGTAGTAACCATCCGCTACAGGAGTATTCATAACAAATTCTACTATTTCCAAGTCTCAGGCCTCGTACACACGACCGATTTTCTCGTCGTAAACAGTCAAGAAAAGTGCCGCGAGAGTTTTTTTGTCTAGAAAAACGTTCGTGTGTATGGTTTTACGACGAGAAACTTGACGAGAATCTCGACGAGAAAATAGAGAACCTGCTCTCTATTTTCTCGTCAGGAGTCCAGATTTCCTCGTCGTGTTTCTCGTCGGCCTGTTTTGTGACGAGAAAATGGTTCGTGTGTATGCTTTTACGACTCTTCCAAAAGCGCGCATGCTCACAAGCAACTATGAGACGGGAGCGCATCTTCTGGTAAAACAAGCCTTCATAATGGAGAGAGCACATTCGTCACGCTCATAAATATTTAATCGTTTAAATGTTCTGCATTGAATTCTTCGTTAGAATGTTACATTAATCAAAACGAGAGACCTTCTTTTGCTGCTGATATTCACACAGAGTTATGCCTTATTTTTAACCTTTTTCATGCTGCTCTTTATAAGATTTATGTGTATTATATCGTGCAAGTTTTTAGGAATAATTTAAATGGTTAGATTTTTCAAAATGATGTTAATTATAATTTCTCAATGTTTTGATAGCGATCTCCCATTTAATTTTCTAATCTATATTTTTAAAATTTCACACCATGTTTTTGAGCTAATCAGATTTAGTTATTCTTTTGGGGGGGGGGTGATATCTGTGCCTTTTATTGTCAGTCAAATGTATCTGCTTACTCCAAAGCTTGTTTTTTTTTATTTAAAAATACACATAGTCAAGTATGAACTTAAACAAAAAACACATTTATTCATGTTTATAAATTAAATAAAGAGAAGGCAGCGCTGGAGAAGCTGCTGCCATTTGTGCATCCCAGGGACCCCAGAGCACACAGCAACCCTGTGTGGACACTAAAATTGGGAGCTTGAGAAGGCCCACATTTCAGAACACAATCTGATGCTGGCCTCCCAGAGGTCAGGAACAGCAGCAGGTGAGATATATGTCCCAAGTGTGTGGTACTACAACAGGCTGCCTTCTGTCCGACCAGTGCGACCACAATGAAGCAAGGCCATCACTTCCTCTTCTTCCTGGCAACCTTCCCTGCAGCCTTTACTTAAGCCTTCCTTCTTCGTTTAGCTGGAGGCTGGCCCACTGGAGGGGTACTCCTGTCAGGAGGAGGAGGTGGAGGTGTAGCAGAAGGGGGTGGGGCAGAAGAAGAAGGTGGAGGTGTAGCAGAAGGGGGTGGGGCAGAAGGTGGAGGTGTAGCAGAAGGGGGTGGGGCAGAAGGTGGAGGTGTAGCAGAAGGGGGTGGGGCAGAAGAAGAAGGTGGAGGTGTAGCAGAAGGGGGTGGGGCAGAAGGTGGAGGGGTAGCAGAAGGGGGTGGGGCAGAAGAGGAAGGTGGAGGTGGAGGTTGAGGTTGGGTCAGTTGGGCCACCTCACATATGGCGGTATTGGGGGTAATTTGCTCCATCACCCCCTTGTTGAGCAAGGTGATGAGCAGGGGTTCGCATAGGAGGCGTTGCTCCATGCTCATCACCTTGAACTTAGCCTCCACTAGGCCGGCAATGGCCTCTTCAGGGGATGTGGGCTCCTTGAGGGTGGCATGGGCCTCTTTAATAAGGGCCATTGCTGCCTCACTGGTGGTCCTGTCCCTCCTGCCTCTTTTGTGAAGCCTGATGGGAGGCACCTGGGATCTGGTGCTTCTCCTTTGCCCTGCCACCTCCTGTCTGCCACTGGGCCCTGCCACCTCCTGGCTGCCACTGGGCCCTGCCACCTCCTGGCTGCCACTGGGCCCTGCCACCTCCTGGCTGCCACTGGGCCCTGCCACCTCCTGGCTGCCACTGGGCCCTTCCTCCTCCTGCCTGACAGTTTCCAGACCCCCCTCCTGGCTGATTTCATCCTGTGTATGAAAAAGAAACATAGTTTAATATGTTGGTTTAATCTTTGCATCAAACTTTGTAATCCTGATGGAAGCAATTAGAATGTAAATGCATAAATCCTTGCTTTAAATTTACCACTACATCAGCTTGACTATTTACCACACAATTAAGTGCAGAATAATGTCTACAGATCATGATTTCACTTGTTGAATACAAAATAATGTATGTTTCTCATCCTGACATATTTGGGAAACATTAATTTTATCCCACTACATTTTCAGTTAATACTATACCTGGCTCCAGATGGCCAAATCAGGATCATCCAGGATGGCTGCCTCCTCTTGCTCCAGAGAAGGCTCAGGTTGGCTGCAGGGAAGTCTGGGGGGAAGAGTGGAGAGTGATGGCCTTGGCTCAATGTGGTCATCCAGGAAGGACATCCTGCTGTAGTACCACAAAACCGGGACATAAACATCATCTGCTGCTGCTCCTGACCTCTGAGAAGCCAGCACCTTAGAGCGTTCAGTCCTGTAGGTACCTCTCAAGCTCCCAATTTTAGTGTCCACTTGTTTTGCTGTGGCTGTGGGCACCTTGGTATGCACAAATGGGAGCAGCTTCTCCAGCGCTGCTTTTCTCACCCCTTTTTTTTTTATGGATGGGGTTTTTGGTCTCCCACAGAGCCGGCAGCTCCCTTACCCGGTCAATAAATTCCGCCAGGAACTCTTTGTCGCTAATAAATACATTCATATTGTATCTGCAAGTAAAATAAATTATATTTAAATAATGTGAGGCAAACAGTCTAACCTCCTTCACATCCTAGTCACCATATATATCCTCCAACAATCTCAAGACAGTATAGGCCAACAATTTTAACAAGTCTCACAAAATCACATACCTTCGTTCGCACGTCCGTCACTTGAACTCCTCTCTCCGCACACCGAACGTACTATAGTCACATGTGTGTTTGCTATATACACACCACGCATGCGTCCAAATTCGAACACGTCGCTCCGCACACGTCGCCCGCCCATGACGTTCTAACTAACATCTTTTCCCCGCCCCTTCTCTTTCGGCGCGCAGACAGATATGGCGGAGTTACAGCAGGTGTCTGATAATTCCGCAACTAGCGAGGAGACAAGCCCGGAGACCGAGGACACGTCACGATCAAGGAGGAGATTCAAGGCATCGAATATGTCTTTGGCGGAGATGGCGGAGATGGTGGACATCTTGGTCAAAGCTGATTATGATGCCAAGCATGGGCCGTATAGCAAACCAAATAGAAGGAAGGCCAAAATCCTCACTAAAGTTGTGAAGAGTCTGAGGGCGAAGTTCGGGGTGAAACGCTCAAATGAGCAGCTCAGAAAGAGGTGGTCAGACCTCAAACTGAGGGAGCCAGACCAGTTGAGGAGCATAAAGAGGATGCTCGCTAAAAGTAAGTAAAATGACGACCTTTCTGCTATTAATCTTTTTAGAAACTGACTTTTTTTTTTTTTAAAGCATATTGGACTCCCTTCCAAAATGTATTATTTTGAACTAGGTTGGGCACAGTAATCGTTCGTTACGTTACCGACACTTCGTTCGGCCACTATCCGTGGTTTTGGCTTATTTAAGACCCCCAAAAGTAATTAGACATCTGCCATTTTTGATCAAGTATTGTGGATAATTTTTAAGTCTAGATGATGTGTTTGTAAGGAGAATGAAATGCAAACTTTAATCAGTGTAAAGGAGAGGACACTCAGCAGCTGCTTCCACATCTGTACTTTGGAGCACTATAGTGTGGGCCACCAGACCCGCCTTTTTTGGGTGTCCCACACAGGTGCATCAGAGTTTATTTGTGGTGCCTCCATGTCCAAAAAATTACATCCAAATGTGAATAATAAACATATTTGGGGTCATAAAGAATGCATTTTCTTTAAATTCCGCACAAACACACACTTGTACCCCACTTCCAAACAATTTAGCCTGTTTTAAGTTTAAAAATGAGATTTTTACAGTGTGATAAATAGACCTTTGGTTTTATTCTCATAGGGGAGAGAAGACTGGGAGGAGGACACTCCAGGGAGCACATGCACCCCACAACTTCCAAGCAACCCCAAACTCCCAAAGATCCACAACCGAAAGATGTGCAGGAAGTTGAGGTGGAGGAAGGAGAAGTGCAGGAAGGAGAGGTGGATGACGTTGTGGATCTGGTCACCACAACAGGTCAGTATCTGACACCACAGCTTAAGGTAAGCGAGGTAGGCCTGCAGAGTTTTATTAATTTTTTTTATGGTTTTTAGGGGATGGAAATGTTGTGAAGGATAGCACACCGTTCTCTGCTGACAGTGCCCTCCGCCTCATCCAGCAAGTGATGGAATGTAGCACGGAACTGGACCTAATTAAACAAAGAATCCATGTGATGGAACAAACATTTAAAGACATTCTCGATGTTTTGGGGAGAATTCAATAAGCCATCCAAACACATTTGTTTTTACATGTTTGTTTTTATATTTTTACTAATTTTTTGAGTAACAAAGCAGCCAAAAATTGAATATGCACACAGTGTGTGAACATGTGCTATCTGCCATCAGGGGATATCCATGTACGTCTTTTGTGGGTGCAACCCCTTCCTCGTATCAAAAGTCGGTGAACTGAGGAAGGGGATGCACCCCCAAAACACATCCATTGATCACCCCTGATGGCAGATAGCACATGTTGACAATAGGGATCAGGATTGTAAACTTCCTATTTGCAAAAAAGTAAAAATGTGTGCATATTGAATTTTTGGCTGGGCAAGGGGTGGCAGGACCCCATATTAGGACGGGCACATAGAGACATAGTTTGTGTAACTGAATGTCTCAGATTGCTCAGAGGTATCCAATGTTGTCATTTTAGAAATGCAAGTGGTATTTTTGTATTTTCATAAGCCAAAATTTGACGGGTTGTGGTCAGGCCAACCCCAAAGTAAAACAAAAAAAAATGTGCAGAGAGTAAAATATTTGACCACAAACAACGTGTAGCTTCTTTTTATAATACACTCTAAGCTTATTTGGTTCTTTTGTAAGGTAACATAGTGAAATTGGTTGTTATTTACTAAAGTAAAATACACTTGCCACTACAAATGCACAAAGACAAACTAGGAGACAGGAAAGAACAAATAATTAAAGGTTTAAACAAGATTTTTATTGGGATACTTAGACATAGGCTGGCATAGGAATTGCCCCCCTACCCGTGAAATACTCCATGTATTTGTCCCGAACCACACGGGCATTTTGGGGGGGCAAGCCAAGACGGGCAGATTCCAGGCCCGGAAGGGGATTTGCAGGGGAAAGTCCAGCCTCTGGCAAAACTGAGGCCATATATGAATTCGCTTTGCGGCAAAGAAAATTGTGTAGCACACAGCAGCATAACACTACATAGTTTATTTTGTAGTCCGCCAAGTGGATGGAAGTCATAAAAAGGCGGAACCGGCTGGCCATTATCCTGAAGGCATTTTCAACGACTCTTCGGGCCCTGGCCAGCCGGTAATTGAACACACTCTTCTCTGGGGTCAGGGTCCTCTGTGGAAATGGCCTCATAAGATGCCGTCCGAGTCCGAAGGCTTCATCAGCCAAGAAAACAAAGGGGAGTCCTTCAATATTCCCTGCATCCGGTGGCAATGCAAGGTCGTCACTCTGGAGACGGAGGGCAAACTCCGTCTGGATGAAGGATCCCCCATCGGACATCCGGCCATTCTTCCCTACATCAACATAGAGGAATTCATACCGTGCTGACACCACCGCCATCAGCACAATGCTATGAAACCCCTTGTAGTTGTAGTAGTAGGATCCAGAACGGGGTGGCGGCACGATGCGGACGTGCTTCCCGTCTATGGCACCACCGCAGTTGGGGAAGTCCCACCGCGTGGCAAACTCCGATGCCACAGTCTGCCATTCCTGTGGCGTTGAAGGAAGCTGTGGAGTGAAACAAGATGAAATAATATTAGAAAAACAAAGGCATACATTACAAGCAAATTCAAGACCAAAAAATTAGAGACCAACATCAATCTAATTATACGTTTATTAAGGTGTGTAAAAAAAGTATAATGGAAGGCTCATTTATCATATTCATCACCCCCTCTGATGGGCCATTACTAAATTATTTTGGGGGGGGGAGATGTGTTTGGCCACAGGATAGCATTGCAGTGGCGGTGCGTCCAGAGTGGGCGCTGGAGCACTGTCCCCTCTCTCCTGTGCCCATCACTCAGAACAATACATAGGTTCATGCGTTGCATGAACCTATGTATTGTCTATGCCGCACACTATTCAGGTGGATGGCCTCTTGTAAAGCGACCGACATATGATTAATTGCGTCATTTAGGGGGTTAAAATTGCAGAGCAGAAACAGGTATTAAAAAAGTCTTGCAAATTACAACCTGAGGGATGTAATTGGCTTCCTCAAAGAAAAATCGGGGACGCAAGGAGGGGGCATTCCTTGTGTAAACACTGACAGGCAGCTCTGGCAATCATGTTCACCAAGTCTGTTTAATGGTAACATGATTGGCTGATGCAACATGAAGGGAAGGAGAAGACATCAAGGACAGAAGAAGGATGGCGCTGACCACAAGAAGGTAAGTGCAGGGCTGGGGGGAAACTGGCTGCAATAGAGGGGACTAAATGGCTGCATTGGAGGGGACAACTGGGGGCGTTTATTAGGCAACAGAGCAAAAAAGGAGGAAGTTTATTTCCGAAATTGGGGTTGTAACCCCCCAACATTTGGAGCAACAGGCGCCCCTGCTGGAAAAGTTAGTGAGGGGAAATATTTAGGGAGGATAAAAAAGGGGCATTTAAAAACTTCCAGCATGCATGGGGACAAAGGGGACATTCTCAGCATATTACAATCATGGTAATTAGGAAAGGATGAAAGAAATACAATACATTAGCATACATGTAATACATAAAATGTGATGTGAAGGGAGAAAACTTACCCTAATATAGTCCTCCTGCAGGACTTGTATAATAGCAGAACAGGTGTCTGGGATTATGAGGCCCAGAGCCTGGGGGGAGATGCCTGTGGTGAACTTCAAGTCCTGAAGACTTCTCCCTGTCGCCAGGTAACGCAACGTGGCGATGAGCCTCTGCTCAGCACTGATGGCTTCCCGCATAACGGTGTCCTTCCTGGTAATATAGGGGGACACCAAAGCCAACAGTTCCTGAAAAACGGGGTCAGACATCCTCAGAAAATTCCTGTAGTCCTCAGGATTATTCTCGACGATCTCCCGCAGCAGAGGCATGTGGCAGAATTGGTCCCGCTGGAGCAACCAATTCTTGGTCCATGAACTCCTCCTCACACCATTCATGGACTGGTCTTGGTCCAAAACAAGCAGACCAACACCAAGCGCACGCACAGCACGAACTCGACGACGAGAACGTCCAGGCGACATGGCTAGGAAACGGTCGTCTAATCAGAACGTACAGAACAGAACGCACTTTAGAACAGCAAGGCCTATGAATAACGAACTGAAATTCAGAAACGAACAGGCAAGAACGCACTGTAAAACAGATACGACCTGCCTAGACGCCCTGAAAGTCAAGATACGAACCCACAAGCACAAACTGAACGGCAGAAAACGATCTGAAAAGTACGAAGACTGAAAAGCGCGAATCGTCTCTTCCCAAACTTTTACTTCACACGCGGTAACACGAGATCAGCAAAAGCAGCCCAAGGGGTGGCGCCAAGAAAAAAGATCTTCCCCTTTATAGTGCCGTCGTACGTGCTGGACGTGAGCGCAGAGAACCACGAGGAAATTGGGAAATGACAGTGTGTACGCATAGAAAGCTTGACGAGAAAATCGACAAGCTTAACAAGAATCTCGTCGAAAAAAACGACGTGTTTTTTACGACGAGAAAATCGGTCGTGTGTACGAGGCCTCAGTGTCAAGGTCCGTATTCTGATACAGTGTGCTACATTCATACTACAGTAATACAGCACTATCCCATTTAACAGTAAATAGGTTAAGCTTAGGCGTAAAACTGCTTTAGTTGCAAACAGCCAGGAAACAAAATGCATCACTTCGCGTTACCATCTTGCATCCCCTTTTGACCTCAGATAAATAACTCCCATATTCCTTCATAGATCATATATCACTTTTTTTTACAGCATTTGTCACTTCTCTTTCACAGTAAAAGCAGATGGTGAAGGCAAATTTCTACCAGGCTGCTGCGTTCATACACCATGCTTTTATATTACAGTAGTTAAAATCAGAATGATAATATTATTCTGGCAGTAAAATTTAAGGACATATTTATTGATATTAATTTTAATGTATGTAACAAATCTATGTACCTACATAGCTCAAGATCTCATTTCCATGATATACACAGACAGCACAGCATGACTTGATCTAATCACAAAAATGTATTTTTAAATTTGGTATACATTGTAAGAGCAATATAAGTAATTTCATTAAAGTACCATGCTCCTTATATTATTATAGTTACCGGTATATATGTTTTTTTTTTTTTCTGGGGAACAATATTTTTATTACGATTTTTGATTGTTTTTGTTTTCTGCAAACCTATATTCTTGTTCTTGGGCAGGTTGTAATCCTTTTGCAGGTCAGCCAGCCGAGCACTGGCATTATATGACCGGCGGAAATGCCCACAGAGTTTCCTGGCCTGCTTCAGGTCCTCCTATAAGTCCAGGTACCTGCCCAAGAACTGCTGCACCACCAAGTTAAGGACGTTGGCCAAACAGGGCACATGGGTCAGTTGTCCCTGTCGGAGGGCGGAAAGGAGGTTGGTGCCATTGTCGGAAACCACCTTTCCTGGCTTAAGCTGGCATGGTGTCAACCACCTCTGAGCCTGCCTCTGCAGAGCTGACAGAATCTTTGCCCCAGTGTGGCTCCTGTCCCCCAAGCACACCAGCTCAAGCACCGCATGGCATATTTTTGCCTGCGTACTTGCGTAGCCCCTTGAACGCCTACGGAGCACCGCTGGTTCCGAGGACAAAGCACAGTTAGAGGCCATGAAGAAAGAAGAAGAGGAGGGGGTGGAGGAGAGAGGTTTGTCAGAATCACCAGTAGTAACATTTTGGAGGCATGGTGGCGGAACAACCTCCAACACTACTGCACCTTGACCTGCATCCTTCCCAGCTGGCAGCAGAGTCACCCAATGCGCCGTGAAAGATAGGTAACGTCCCTGTCCATGCCTGCTGGACCATGAGTCAGCGGTAATATGCACCTTACCGCTGACCGCCCTGTCCAGCGAGGCATGGACATTGCCTTCCACATGCCGGTAGAGAGCCGGAATCGCCTTTCGTGAGAAAAGGTGGTGTTTGGGAACCTGCCACTGAGGAACCACACATTCCACAAACTCACGGAAGGGGGCAGAATCTACCAACTGAAAAGGCAGCAGTTGAAGTGCTAGCAATTTAGCCAAGCTAGCATTCAACCGCTGGGCATGTGGATGGCTGGGAGCGAACTTCTTTCTGCGGTGCAGCAGCTGGGGCAGGGAAATTTGCCTGGTACAATCGGACGTTGGTGTACTGATAGCAGATTGTCCGCAAGTACTTGGTTGTGACACACCTAATTCTACACCTTCATTCCTCTCAGTGCAGGTTTCAGAGAGGACTGAAGGTATAGTGGGGTTATAGATCCCAGCTGATGAGGATCAAGGAGAGGTCCGCTTTGTTCTTTGGTGTGGGTCTTTTAGGTACACTTGCCAACGGGCTGCATGGCAGGTCGACATATGTCTGGTCAAGCACGTGGTGCCCAAGCGGCTGATGTTTTGGCCACGCGAGATACGCTTTAGACATATGTTGCAAATGGCAACGGTGTGATCTGCTGCACATGTCTGAAAAAAGGCCCACACCAAAGAATTTTTGGAATAACGCGCAGAGACAGCAGCGCCCTGCACATGCGGAGCTCTGCGGTGTGATGCGGTCGGAGTGCTGCCCTTAATCTGGCCCCTGGAGGGCATCCTGCCTCGTTGTAGATGTGCCTCCTCCTCCTCTCTCCTATCAGGTACCCACGTGGAGTCAGTGACCTCATCATCCCCTCCCTCCTCATCACTGGAGCCAATCTGGCAGTATGCTGCAGCTGGGGGAACATGACTGTCAGATAGCTGTCCTTGTTGGGCACCCCCTCTCTCTGGGCTCACGTTACTACCCACTCTCTCTGAGCTCACGTTACTGCCTTCCTCCGGCTGGGTTCCATCATCGGAGCCTTCAAAACGCTGGGCATCCTCTTGGAGCATGTACCCAACACTGTGGTCAAACAGTTCGGGGGACTCCTCAGGAGGACATGGTGGGGCTAGAGAAGGAGTGACTGATGCCATTGAGCCAAGGGAAGAGGCCGCTTTGGCAGCTGCTTTGCCAGACAAAGTACCCTGAGTCTGAGTGAGAGAGGATGAGGAGGAGAAGGACGGCTTGGTCATCCACTCTACCAAGTCCTGGGCATGTTGCGGCTCAACATGGCCAGCTGCCGAAAAGAAGGACAAGCGTGTCCCATGGCCACGTGCTGATGAGGATGCACCGTGTCCACGACCAGCAGCACTGTTGCCTCTAGACACAGAGCCTGCTTGCCCTCTTATATTGCCTCGTGACTGTCTGCCTCTCCTTATTTGCCTTCCAGACATACTAATGACCTGCAGTGAGATGTAGCTGCACAAAGGTGGGATGTATATATATATATATATATATATATATATATATATTTGTCTGTACTGATAATGCAGCTCAACTGAATCAACTGCCTGCTGTGGTATTAGTATGGGAAAAGCAGCAGCAGTTAGTTTTAGGTGAAAACTGTGCAGAGAGGGACACAGTACACTAAAAATACTTGCAGCTCTCTGCCTGTGGTTTAATTATGAGAACACCACTATTAGTAGTGATGAGCCAAACACCCCCGGGTTCGGTTCGCACCAGAACCCGCGAACGGACCGAAAGTTCGTACGAACATTAGAACCCTATTAAATACAATGGATGCGAACGTTCGAATTCTAAAGTGCTAATTATAACGACTATTATGCATGTTATTGTCCTAAAAAGGGTTTGGGAACCCGGGTTCTGCACCAGGGGACATGTATCAATGCAAAAAGAAGTTTTGAAAACGGTCGTTTTTCGGGAGCAGTCATTTTAATGATGCATAAAGTGAAAAAAAAAAAGTCAAATATTCCTTTAAATATCGTACCTGGGGGGTGTCTAAAGTATGCCTGTGAAGTGCCACGTGTTTCCCGTGTTTAGAACTGTCCCTGCACAAAATGACACTTCTAAAGGAAAAAAAGCCATTTAAAACTGCTTGCGGCTTTAATGTAATGTCTGGTCCCGGTAATATGGATGAAAATCTTTAAGAAAAATGGCATAGCTACCCCATGACCCCCCCCCCCCCCCTACCCCAGCCCATTACCAGCCCCTTTGGGTCTTGTATGGATATTAAGGGGAACACCGCACACAAAATAAAAAAGGCCCTATATACTCTGAACAGCCGTATACAGGCGGTGCATACAAGACAGGGACTGTAGGTTTGTTCTTATGTAGAATCTGTTTGTAATTTTGAACAGGTACATTGTTTAAGTGTAGCTCCAGCCCAAAAATCTATTTTTAAACTTTTTGGAAAACATAGGTAAGGGTTATCACCCCTGTAACATTTGTTTTGCTGTCTGTGCCCCTGTTCAGAACATTTCACCTCACTTTCCGTCCCAATGACAACTGTTTTTGAAATGTGGTGTTTTTCTTGAAACAAGGATTGGTGATAAAGCATCAGTACAGAGGAGACACCTTTCTCCCATATTAATTCTTACAGGAGAGAATTTTCCTTCCTAGGGGTAGATTTCCTCTCATTTCCTGTTGTCTTCTTGCGTTTGCAAGTAGGAGTCGTTTGTAAGTTGGATGTTTGAAAGTAGGGACCTGCCGTATATACTCTGCAGAAATAGGCCCCTTAGTTGTTGGTGTTGGCACAACACTGTAAGCACTCACAGTTACTCTTGGTTGGTGCTGGAACGCCCTGCTGTCAACTATTATATCAGGAATTGTAATTACATATAATTGTTGAACAGTGGTAGTAAAAATTGGGCCTTTGATGGTGGTGCTGGTGCCACAACACTGTAAGCCCTGACAGTTACTCTTGGTGGGTGCAGCAATGGGCCCTGCTGTAAATTATTAGATTAAGAATTGTAATTACATGCCCCTTTTGAACAGGGGCTGAAAAATTGGGCCTTTCGTGGTGGTGGTGGCGTTGCCACAACACTGTAAGCCCTCAGAGTTACTCTTGGTGGGTGCAGCAATGGGCCCTGCTGTGAATTATTAGATCAAGAATTGTAATTACATGCCCCTGTTGAACAGGGGCTGAAAAATTGGGCCTTAGGCACTGGTGGCTAGGGATGAGCTTCGTGTTCGAGTCGAACATACGTTCGACTCGAACATCGGCTGTTCGATCGTTCGACGAAGATCGAACGATTTGGGCCGTTCGCGCCAAATTCGAGTGACGCGAACGGCCCACAATGCACTACGCCATCGCAGTGTCATCCAGGCGCTGTGATTGGCCAAGCATGCACTGTGACCCCGCATGCTTGGCCAATCACAGCGCCGGCAGCGAGGAGAGCAATGATTGGCCACAGGCAGGATGCCTGTGGCCAATTATTGCTGAGGGTGTTTGGTACACGCCCCACACTATAAAAGGCCGCCAGCACGGCGGCCTAGTGTAGTGTGTTCCGGAGCAGGGATAGAGCAGCATAGGCAGGGACAGTGACTGTTATTTCTTTCTTGCTTAACCTGGATTCCTTTAGTTTAGGGAAAGAGAAGGATAGGTAGGGAGAGTGTCAGTGTGTTTTGTGCTTGTGCTATAGTGTGCTTAAAAAAAACATTTATTCTAGGGACAGAAAACTGTAGGTAGGGACAGTGTCAGTTTCTTTCACTCTGCAAGTCCTTGTTTCCAGGGACCTGGAAGGACAGTGAGTGAATTGTCCTTGTGCTATATTGTGCTTAAAAAAACATTTATTCTAGGGACAGAAAACTGTAGGTAGGGAGAGTGTCAGTTTCTTTCACTCTGCAAGTCCTTGTTTCCAGGGACCTGTAAGGACAGTGAGTGAATTGTCCTTGTGCTATATTGTGATTAAAAAAAACATTTTTTCTAGGGACAGAAAACTGTAGGTAGGGAGAGTGTTTTTTTTCTTTCACTCTGCAAGTCCTTGTTTCCAGGGACCTGGAAGGACAGTGAGTGAATTGTCCTTGTGCTATATTGTGCTTAAAAAAAACATTTTTTCTAGGGACAGAAAATTGTAGGTAGGGAGAGTGTTTTTTTTCTTTCACTCTGCAAGTCCTTGTTTCCAGGGACCTGGAAGGACAGTGAGTGAATTGTCCTTGTGCTATATTGTGCTTAAAAAAAAACATTTTTTCTAGGGACAGAAAACTGTAGGTAGGGAGAGTGTTTTTTTTCTTTCACTCTGCAAGTCCTTGTTTCCAGGGACCTCTAAGGACAGTGAGTGAATTGTCCTTGTGCTATATTGTGCTTAAAAAAAACATTTATTCTAGGGACAGAAAACTGTAGGTAGGGAGAGTGTCAGTTTATTTCACTCTGCAAGTCCTTGTTTCCAGGGACCTGGAAGGACAGTGAGTGAATTGTCCTTGTGCTATATTGTGATTAAAAAAAACATTTTTTCTAGGGACAGAAAACTGTAGGTAGGGAGAGTGTTTTTTTTCTTTCACTCTGCAAGTCCTTGTTTCCAGGGACCTGTAAGGACAGTGAGTGAATTGTCCTTGTGCTATATTGTGCTTAAAAAAAAACATTTATTCTAGGGACAGAAAACTGTAGGTAGGGAGAGTGTTTTTTTTCTTTCACTCTGCAAGTCCTTGTTTCCAGGGACCTGTAAGGACAGTGAGTGAATTGTCCTTGTGCTATATTGTGATTAAAAAAAACATTTTTTCTAGGGACAGAAAACTGTAGGTAGGGAGAGTGTTTTTTTTCTTTCACTCTGCAAGTCCTTGTTTCCAGGGACCTCTAAGGACAGTGAGTGAATTGTCCTTGTGCTATATTGTGCTTAAAAAAAACATTTATTCTAGGGACAGAAAACTGTAGGTAGGGAGAGTGTCAGTTTATTTCACTCTGCAAGTCCTTGTTTCCAGGGACCTGGAAGGACAGTGAGTGAATTGTCCTTGTGCTATATTGTGATTAAAAAAAACATTTTTTCTAGGGACAGAAAACTGTAGGTAGGGAGAGTGTTTTTTTTCTTTCACTCTGCAAGTCCTTGTTTCCAGGGACCTGTAAGGACAGTGAGTGAATTGTCCTTGTGCTATATTGTGATTAAAAAAAACATTTTTTCTAGGGACAGAAAACTGTAGGTAGGGAGAGTGTTTTTTTTCTTTCACTCTGCAAGTCCTTGTTTCCAGGGACCTGTAAGGACAGTGAGTGAATTGTCCTTGTGCTATATTGTGCTTAAAAAAAACATTTATTCTAGGGACAGAAAACTGTAGGTAGGGAGAGTGTCAGTTTATTTCACTCTGCAAGTCCTTGTTTCCAGGGACCTGTAAGGACAGTGAGTGAATTGTCCTTGTGCTATATTGTGATTAAAAAAAACATTTTTTCTAGGGACAGAAAACTGTAGGTAGGGAGAGTGTTTTTTTTCTTTCACTCTGCAAGTCCTTGTTTCCAGGGACCTGGAAGGACAGTGAGTGAATTCTCCTTGTGCTATATTGTGCTTAAAAAAAACATTTATTCTAGGGACAGAAAACTGTAGGTAGGGAGAGTGTCAGTTTATTTCACTCTGCAAGTCCTTGTTTCCAGGGACCTGTAAGGACAGTGAGTGAATTGTCCTTGTGCTATATTGTGATTAAAAAAAACATTTTTTCTAGGGACAGAAAACTGTAGGTAGGGAGAGTGTTTTTTTTCTTTCACTCTGCAAGTCCTTGTTTCCAGGGACCTGTAAGGACAGTGAGTGAATTGTCCTTGTGCTATATTGTGCTTAAAAAAAACATTTATTCTAGGGACAGAAAACTGTAGGTAGGGAGAGTGTCGGTTTATTTCACTCTGCAAGTCCTTGTTTCCAGGGACCTGTAAGGACAGTGAGTGAATTGTCCTTGTGCTATATTGTGATTAAAAAAAAACATTTTTTCTAGGGACAGAAAACTGTAGGTAGGGAGAGTGTTTTTTTTCTTTCACTCTGCAAGTCCTTGTTTCCAGGGACCTGTAAGGACAGTGAGTGAATTGTCCTTGTGCTATATTGTGCTTAAAAAAAACATTTATTCTAGGGACAGAAAACTGTAGGTAGGGAGAGTGTTTTTTTCTTTCACTCTGCAAGTCCTTGTTTCCAGGGACCTGTAAGGACAGTGAGTGAATTGTCCTTGTGCTATATTGTGCTTAAAAAAAATATTTTTTCTAGGGACAGAAAACTGTAGGTAGGGAGAGTGTCAGTTTCTTTCACTGTGAAAGTCCTTGTTTCAAGGGACAGAGAAGGACACCTGAAGGTAGCCCTTATTGCTTTTTTCCCATCTCCCTGCAGGCCATCTATTAGAATGTCTGGAAGGCAAACAAGGAGAGGCAGACAGTCAGGAGGCAATAAAAGAGGGCAAGCAGGCTCTGTGTCTGGGGGCAACAGTGCTGGTCGTGGACGCGGTGCATTGTCATCAGCACATGGCCATGGGACACGCTTGTCCTTCTTTTCGGCAGCTGGACATGTTGAGCCACATCATGCCGAAGACTTGGTAGAGTGGATGACCAAGCCCTCCTCCTCCTCCTCATCCTCTCTCACCCAGGCTCAGGGTACTGGAAAAGCAGCTGCCAAAGCGTCGTCTTCCCTGGTATCAATGTCAGACAAATCATCAGTCACTCCTTCCCTAGACCCACCATGTCCTCCTCCTGAGGAGTCCCCCGAACTGTTTCAGCACAGTGTTGGGTACATGCTCCAGGAGGATGCCCAGCGTTTCGAAGGGTCTGATGATGAAACCCAGCTAGAGGAAGGCAGTAGCGTGAGAGCAGACAGAGGGGATGCTCAAGAAGGACACCAATCTGGCAGTCATGTTCCAGCAGCTGCAGCATACTGCCAGATTGGCTCCAGTGATGAGGAGGGAGGGGATGATGAGGTCACTGACTCCACGTGGGTGCCTAATAGGAGAGAGGAGGAGGAGGAGGATGAGGAGGAGGCACATCTCCAACGAGGCAGGATGCCCTTTGGTGGCCAGCGTAAGGGCAGTACACCGACGGAATCACACCGCAGAGCTCCGCCTGTGCAGGGCGCTGCCTCTGCCCGTCATTCAAAAAGTTCTTTGGTGTGGGCCTTTTTTGAGGCTAGTGCATCAGATCGCACAGCTGCTGTTTGCAACATATGTCTCAAGCGTATATCGCGTGGCCAAAACATCAGCCGCTTGGGTACCACATGCCTGACCAGACATATGTTGACCTGCCATGCAGCTCGTTGGCAAGCCTACCTCAAAGACCCACACCAAAGAACAAAGCGGACCTCTCCTTGCACCGCATCAGCTGGGATCTCCAACCCCACTATAACTTCAGTCCTCTCTGAAACATGCACTGAGAGGAATGAAGGTGTAGAATTAGGTGTGTCACAGCCAAGTACTTGCGCCCACTCTGCTAGCAGTACACCGACGTCCGATTCTAGCAGGCAAATTTCCCTGCCCCAGCTGCTGGACCGTCGAAAGAAGTTCACTCCCAGCCATCCACATGCCCAGCGGTTGAATGCTAGCTTGGCTAAATTGCTAGCGCTTCAACTGCTGCCTTTTCAGTTGGTAGACTCGGCCCCCTTCCGTGAGTTTGTGCAATGTGCGGTTCCTCAGTGGCAGGTTCCCAAACGCCACTTTTTCTCACGGAAGGCTATTCCGGCTCTCTACCGGCATGTGGAAGGCAATGTCTTGGCCTCGCTGGACAGGGCGGTCAGCGGTAAGGTGCATATTACCGCTGACTCATGGTCCAGCAGGCATGGACAGGGACGTTACCTTTCTTTCACGGCCCATTGGGTCACTCTTTTGGCAGCTGGGAAGGATTCAGGACAAGGTGCAGTAGTGTTGGAGGTTGTCCCACCGCCACGCCTCCAAAATGCTACTACTGGTTGTGACACACCTCTCTCCTCCACCCCCTCCTCTTCTTCTTCCTCCATGGCCTCTTCCTGTGGTTTGTCCTATGAACCAGCGGTGCTCCGTAGCCGTTCACGGGGCTACGCAAGTACGCAGGCAAAAAGATGCCATGCCGTGCTTGCGCTGGTGTGTTTGGGGGACAGAAGCCACACTGGGGCAGAGGTCCTGTCTGCTCTGCAGGGCCAGGCCGAGAGGTGGTTGACGCCACGCCAGCTTAAGCCAGGAATGGTGGTTTGCGACAATGGCACCAACCTCCTCTCCGCCCTCCGACAGGGACAACTGACCCATGTGCCCTGTGTGGCTCACGTCCTTAACCTGGTGGTGCAGCGCTTCTTGGGCAGGTACCCGGGCTTACAGGATGTCCTGAGGCAGGCCAGGAAAGTCTGTGTGCATTTCCGCAGATCTTATAATGCCAGTGCTCGCCTGGCTGAGCTGCAAAAGGAGTTGAACCTGCCCAAGAACCGCCTTATATGTGACATGCCCACCAGGTGGAACTCAACGTTGGCCATGCTGCAGCGGCTGCACACGCAGCAGAGGGCCATCAATGAGTACCTGTGCGACTACGGCACCAGGACAGGGTCAGGGGAGCTTGGGTTTTTTTCTCCACGCCAGTGGGGCATGATCAGGGATGCATGCACTGTCCTGGCACCATTTGAGGAGGCCACGAGGATGGTGAGCAGTGACAGTGCATGCATCAGTGACACTGTACCTCTTGTCCACCTGTTGGAGCACACGCTGCGTGGAATAATGGACAGGGCACTTGAGGCAGAACAGAGGCAGGAAGAGGAGGACTTCCTTGCCTCTCAAGGCCCCCTTTACCCAGACAGTGTTCCTTCTGTCCCACCCATCGCACAGGAAGAGGAGGAGGAGGAGGAGGAGGAGGATTGTGTCAGCATGGAGGTGGAGGCTGGCACTCAGCATCATCAGCAGCAGTCTTTTAGGGATGATTTACAGTCCCAAGAAACCAGTGGACTTGTACGTGGCTGGGAGGAGGTGGCTGCGGATCATGTCGTCCTTAGTGACCCAGAGGACTCCGGAGCGAATGCCTCAGCAAACCTACGCTGCATGGCCTCCCTGATCCTGCAAAGTCTGCGGAAGGATCCTCGTATTCTTCGGATCAAGGAGAGGGACCATTACTGGCTGGCCACTCTCCTTGATCCACGGTACAAGGGTAAGGTTGCGGACCTTATGTTACCGTCGCAGAGGGAGCAGAGGATGAGACAACTCCGGGAGGCCTTGCAGAAAGGTCTGTGCAACGCGTTCCCAGAGACTGGGAGGTTGCAAACTCCTGGTCCTGGACAACGAGTTGCTGAGGCTTCGGCCAGTCAAAGAAGGAGCGGTGGGGAAGGTGGCCGTCTGACCGATGCGTTCAGACAATTCTTTAGTCCGCAGCCCCAAAGTATGATCGGTTCCAGCAACCATCGCCAGCGTCTGATAAACATGGTGCAGGAATATCTAGGGGCAAGGTCAGACTTGGACACCTTCCCCACCGAAAATCCTCTGGCTTACTGGGTCTTGAGGATGGATCACTGGCCAGAGCTTGCACAGTATGCAATTGAGCTACTGGCCTGTCCTGCATCCAGCGTTCTTTCGGAACGCACATTCAGTGCTGCTGGAGGATTTGTCACGGATCACAGGGTGCGCCTGTCCACCGACTCGGTTGATCGACTGACTTTCATCAAGATGAACCAGTCTTGGATCACCACCAGCTACCACACACCTGATGCTGATATAACAGACTAATTGATTTTAACATGTCACATCCCTTCAAGACTGATGCTGATGCTGAGTGCCTGTGCTGTTATGTTGACTGGCTATCCTCCTCCTCCGAGTCCTCAATGATACGATTGATGATGATAGCTTGTAAGATCATTTTTGTTTATGGGTGCCGCCACCAGTGCCTAACGCCCAATTTTTCAGCCCCTGTTTAACAGGGGCGTGTAATTACAATTTTTGAAGCAATACTTTGCAACAGGGCTCATTGCTGTGCTCCAAGTACAGTATCTGTGAGGAGTTGCAGTGTTGTGCCACCAGTGCCTAAGGCCCAATTTTTCAGCCCCTGTTTAACAGGGGCGTGTCATTACAATTTTTGAAGCAATACTTTGAAACAGGGCTCATTGCTGTGCTCCAAGTACAGTATCTGTGAGGGGTTGCAGTGTTGTGCCACCAGTGCCTAAGGCCCAATTTTTCAGCCCCTGTTCAACAGGGGCATGTAATTACAATTCTTGATCTAATAATTCACAGCAGGGCCCATTGCTGCACCCACCAAGAGTAACTGTCAGGGCTTACAGTGTTGTGGCACCAGCACCACCATCAAAGGCCCAATTTTTACTACCACTGTTCAACAATTATATGTAATTAAAATTCCTGATATAATAGTTGACAGCAGGGCGTTCCAGCACCAACCAAGAGTAACTGTGAGTGCTTACAGTGTTGTGCCAACACCAACAACTAAGGGGCCTATTTCTGCAGAGTATATACGGCAGGTCCCTACTTTCAAACATCCAACTTACAAACGACTCCTACTTGCAAACGCAAGAAGACAACAGGAAGTGAGAGGAAATCTACCACTAGGAAGGAAAATTCTCTCCTGTAAGAATAAATATGGGAGAAAGGTGTCTCCTCTGTACTGATGCTTTATCAGCAATCCTTGTTTCAAGAAAAACACCACATTTCAAAAACAGTTGTCATTGGGACGGAAAGTGAGGTGAAATGTTCTGAACAGGGGCACAGACAGCAAAACAAATGTTACAGGGGTGATAACCCTTACCTATGTTTTCCAAAAAGTTTAAAAATAGATTTTTGGTCTGGAGCTACACTTCAACAATGTACCTGTTCAAAATTACAAACAGATTCTACATAAGAACAAACCTACAGTCCCTGTCTTGTATGCACCGCCTGTATAGGGCTGTTCAGAGTATATAGGGCCTTTTTTATTTTATGTGCGGGGTTCCCCTTAATATCCATACAAGACCCAAAGGGGCTGGTAATGGGCTGGGGTAGGGGGGGGGGTCATGGGGTAGCTATGCCATTTTTCTTAAAGAATTTCATCCATATTACCGGGACCAGACATTACATTAAAGCCGCAAGCAGTTTTAAATGGCTTTTTTTTCCTTTAGAAGTGTCATTTTGTGCAGGGACAGTTATAAACACGGGAAACACGTGGCACTTCACAGGCATACTTTAGACACCCCCCAGGTACGATATTTAAAGGAATATTTGACTTTTTTTTTTTCACTTTATGCATCATTAAAATGACTGCTCCCGAAAAACGACCGTTTTTAAAACTTCTTTTTGCATTGATACATGTCCCCTGGTGCAGAACCCGGGTTCCCAAACCCTTTTTAGGACAATAACATGCATAATAGTTGTTATAATTAGCACTTTAGAATTCGAACGTTCGCATCCATTGTATTTAATAGGGTTCTAATGTTCGTTCGAACTTTCGGTCCGTTCGCGGGTTCTGGTGCGAACCGAACCCGGGGGTGTTCGGCTCATCACTACTGGTGGCACAACACTGCAACCCCTCACAGATACTGTACTTGGAGCACAGCAATGAGCCCTGTTGCAAAGTATTGCTTCAAAAATTGTAATTACACGCCCCTGTTAAACAGGGGCTGAAAAATTGGGCGTTAGGCACTGGTGGCGGCACCCATAAACAAAAATGATCTTCCAAGCTATCATCATCAATCGTATCATTGAGGACTCGGAGGAGGAGGATAGCCAGTCAACATAACAGCACAGGCACTCAGCATCAGCATCAGTCTTGAAGGGATGTGACATGTTAAAATCAATTAGTCTGTTATATCAGCATCAGGTGTGTGGTAGCTGGTGGTGATCCAAGACTGGTTCATCTTGATGAAAGTCAGTCGATCAACCGAGTCGGTGGACAGGCGCACCCTGTGATCTGTGACAAATCCTCCAGCAGCACTGAATGTGCGTTCCGAAAGAACGCTGGATGCAGGACAGGCCAGTAGCTCAATTGCATACTGTGCAAGCTCTGGCCAGTGATCCATCCTCAAGACCCAGTAAGCCAGAGGATTTTCGGTGGGGAAGGTGTCCAAGTCTGACCTTGCCCCTAGATATTCCTGCACCATGTTTATCAGACGCTGGCGATGGTTGCTGGAACCGATCATACTTTGGGGCTGCGGACTAAAGAATTGTCTGAACGCATCGGTCAGACGGCCACGTTCCCCACCGCTCCTTCTTTGACTGGCCGAAGCCTCAGCAACTCGTTGTCCAGGACCAGGAGTTTGTAACCTCCCAGTCTCTGGGAACGCGTTGCACAGACCTTTCTGCAAGGCCTCCCGGAGTTGTCTCATCCTCTGCTCCCTCTGCGACGGTAACATAAGGTCCGCAACCTTACCCTTGTACCGTGGATCAAGGAGAGTGGCCAGCCAGTAATGGTCCCTCTCCTTGATCCGAAGAATACGAGGATCCTTCCGCAGACTTTGCAGGATCAGGGAGGCCATGCAGCGTAGGTTAGCTGAGGCATTCGGTCCGGAGTCCTCTGGGTCACTAAGGACGACATGATCCGCAGCCACCTCCTCCCAGCCACGTACAAGTCCACTGGTTTCTTTGGACTGTAAATCATCCCTAAAAGACTGCTGCTGATGATGCTGAGTGCCAGGCTCCACCTCCATGCTGACACAATCCTCCTCCTCCTCCTCCTCCTCCTCCTCTTCCTGTGCGATGGGTGGGACAGAAGGAACACTGTCTGGGTAAAGGGGGCCTTGAGAGGCAAGGAAGTCCTCCTCTTCCTGCCTCTGTTCTGCCTCAAGTGCCCTGTCCATTATTCCACGCAGCGTGTGCTCCAACAGGTGGACAAGAGGTACAGTGTCACTGATGCATGCACTGTCACTGCTCACCATCCTCGTGGCCTCCTCAAATGGTGCCAGGACAGTGCATGCATCCCTGATCATGCCCCACTGGCGTGGAGAAAAAAAACCAAGCTCCCCTGACCCTGTCCTGGTGCCGTAGTCGCACAGGTACTCATTGATGGCCCTCTGCTGCGTGTGCAGCCGCTGCAGCATGGCCAACGTTGAGTTCCACCTGGTGGGCATGTCACATATAAGGCGGTTCTTGGGCAGGTTCAACTCCTTTTGCAGCTCTGCCAGGCGAGCACAGGCATTATAAGATCTGCGGAAATGCACACAGACTTTCCTGGCCTGCCTCAGGACATCCTGTAAGCCCGGGTACCTGCCCAAGAACCGCTGCACCACCAGGTTAAGGACGTGAGCCACACAGGGCACATGGGTCAGTTGTCCCTGTCGGAGGGCGGAGAGGAGGTTGGTGCCATTGTCGCAAACCATCATTCCTGGCTTAAGCTGGCGTGGCGTCAACCACCTCTCGGCCTGGCCCTGCAGAGCAGACAGGACCTCTGCCCCAGTGTGGCTTCTGTCCTCCAAACACACCAGCGCAAGCACGGCATGGCATCTTTTTGCCTGCGTACTTGCGTAGCCCCTTGAACGCCTACGGAGCACCGCTGGTTCCGAGGACAAACCACAGGAAGAGGCCATGGAGGAAGAAGAAGAGGAGGGGGTGGAGGAGAGAGGTGTGTCACAACCAGTAGTAGCATTTTGGAGGCGTGGCGGTGGAACAACCTCCAACACTACTGCACCTTGTCCTGCATCCTTCCCAGCTGCCAAAAGAGTGACCCAATGGGCCGTGAAAGAAAGGTAACATCCCTGTCCATGCCTGCTGGACCATGAGTCAGCGGTAATATGCACCTTACCGCTGACCGCCCTGTCCAGCGAGGCCAAGACATTGCCTTCCACATGCCGGTAGAGAGCCGGAATAGCCTTCCGTGAGAAAAAGTGGCGTTTGGGAACCTGCCACTGAGGAACCGCACATTGCACAAACTCACGGAAGGGGGCCGAGTCTACCAACTGAAAAGGCAGCAGTTGAAGCGCTAGCAATTTAGCCAAGCTAGCATTCAACCGCTGGGCATGTGGATGGCTGGGAGTGAACTTCTTTCGACGGTCCAGCAGCTGGGGCAGGGAAATTTGCCTGCTAGAATCGGACGTCGGTGTACTGCTAGCAGAGTGGCCGCAAGTACTTGGCTGTGACACACCTAATTCTACACCTTCATTCCTCTCAGTGCATGTTTCAGAGAGGACTGAAGTTATAGTGGGGCTGGAGATCCCAGCTGATGCGGTGCAAGGAGAGGTCCGCTTTGTTCTTTGGTGTGGGTCTTTGAGGTAGGCTTGCCAACGAGCTGCATGGCAGGTCAACATATGTCTGGTCAGGCATGTGGTACCCAAGCGGCTGATGTTTTGGCCACGCGATATACGCTTGAGACATATGTTGCAAACAGCAGCTGTGCGATCTGATGCACTAGCCTCAAAAAAGGCCCACACCAAAGAACTTTTTGAATGACGGGCAGAGGCAGCGCCCTGCACAGGCGGAGCTCTGCGGTGTGATTCCGTCGGTGTACTGCCCTTACGCTGGCCACCAAAGGGCATCCTGCCTCGTTGGAGATGTGCCTCCTCCTCATCCTCCTCCTCCTCCTCTCTCCTATTAGGCACCCACGTGGAGTCAGTGACCTCATCATCCCCTCCCTCCTCATCACTGGAGCCAATCTGGCAGTATGCTGCAGCTGCTGGAACATGACTGCCAGATTGATGTCCTTCTTGAGCATCCCCTCTGTCTGCTCTCACGCTACTGCCTTCCTGTAGCTGGGTTTCATCATCAGACCCTTCGAAACGCTGGGCATCCTCCTGGAGCATGTACCCAACACTGTGCTCAAACAGTTCGGGGGACTCCTCAGGAGGAGGACATGGTGGGTCTAGGGAAGGAGTGACTGATGATGAGTCTGACATTGATACCAGGGAAGAGGACGCTTTGGCAGCTGCTTTGCCAGTACCCTGAGCCTGGGTGAGAGAGGATGAGGAGGAGGAGGAGGTCTTGGTCATCCACTCTACCAAGTCTTCGGCATGATGTGGCTCAACATGTCCAGCTGCCGAAAAGAAGGACAAGCGTGTCCCATGGCCATGTGCTGATGACAATGCACCGCGTCCACGACCAGCACTGTTGCCCCCAGACACAGAGCCTGCTTGCCCTCTTTTATTGCCTCCTGACTGTCTGCCTCTCCTTGTTTGCCTTCCAGACATTCTAATGGATGGCCTGCAGGGAGATGGGAAAAAAGCAATAAGGGCTACCTTCAGGTGTCCTTCTCTGTCCCTTTACTTAAGGATTTCTAAATATGGTTGAGGATGATTGCTTTCGCACAGAATAGCACAATGACAATTTCCCTGACTGTCCAAAAAACAAGGATTTCAAAGATGGTTGATGAGGAATGCTTTAGCACAGTATAGCACAAGGAGAATTTCCCTCACTGTCCTTCCCTGTCCCTACAAACAAGGA
Source organism: Rana muscosa (assembly GCA_029206835.1). Taxonomy (NCBI): domain Eukaryota; kingdom Metazoa; phylum Chordata; class Amphibia; order Anura; family Ranidae; genus Rana; species Rana muscosa. Next base: position 154,139,111 of record CM055120.1, read on the forward strand.
TTAGCACAGTAAAACACACTGACACTCTCCCTACCTATAGTTTTCTGTCCCTATAAAAAATGTTTTTTTAAAGATGGTTGATGATGAATGCTTTAGCACAGTATAGCACAAGGAGAATTTCCCTCACTGTCCTTCCCTGTCCCTACAAACAAGGATTAGCACAGTAAAACACACTGACACTCTCCCTACCTATAGTTTTCTGTCCCTATAAAAAATGTTTTTTTAAAGATGGTTGATGATGAATGATTTAGCACAGTATAGCACAAGGAGAATTTCCCTCACTGTCCTTCCCTGTCCCTACAAACAAGGATTAGCACAGTAAAACACACTGACACTCTCCCTACCTATAGTTTTCTGTCCCTATAAAAAATGTTTTTTTAAAGATGGTTGATGATGAATGCTTTAGCACAGTATAGCACAAGGAGAATTTCCCTCACTGTCCTTCCCTGTCCCTACAAACAAGGATTAGCACAGTAAAACACACTGACACTCTCCCTACCTATAGTTTTCTGTCCCTATAAAAAATGTTTTTTTAAAGATGGTTGATGATGAATGCTTTAGCACAGTATAGCACAAGGAGAATTTCCCTCACTGTCCTTCCCTGTCCCTACAAACAAGGATTAGCACAGTAAAACACACTGACACTCTCCCTACCTATAGTTTTCTGTCCCTATAAAAAATGTTTTTTTAAAGATGGTTGATGATGAATGCTTTAGCACAGTATAGCACAAGGAGAATTTCCCTCACTGTCCTTCCCTGTCCCTACAAACAAGGATTAGCACAGTAAAACACACTGACACTCTCCCTACCTATAGTTTTCTGTCCCTATAAAAAATGTTTTTTTAAAGATGGTTGATGATGAATGCTTTAGCACAGTATAGCACAAGGAGAATTTCCCTCACTGTCCTTCCCTGTCCCTACAAACAAGGATTAGCACAGTAAAACACACTGACACTCTCCCTACCTATAGTTTTCTGTCCCTATAAAAAATGTTTTTTTAAAAATGGTTGATGATGAATGCTTTAGCACAGTATAGCACAAGGGGAATTTCCCTCACTGTCCTTCCCTGTCCCTACAAACAAGGATTAGCACAGTAAAACACACTGACACTCTCCCTACCTATAGTTTTCTGTCCCTATAAAAAATGTTTTTTTAAAGATGGTTGATGATGAATGCTTTAGCACAGTATAGCACAAGGAGAATTTCCCTCACTGTCCTTCCCTGTCCCTACAAACAAGGATTAGCACAGTAAAACACACTGACACTCTCCCTACCTATAGTTTTCTGTCCCTATAAAAAATGTTTTTTTAAAGATGGTTGATGAGGAATGCTTTAGCACAGTATAGCACAAGGAGAATTTCCCTCACTGTCCTTCCCTGTCCCTACAAACAAGGATTAGCACAGTAAAACACACTGACACTCTCCCTACCTATAGTTTTCTGTCCCTATAAAAAATGTTTTTTTAAAGATGGTTGATGATGAATGCTTTAGCACAGTATAGCACAAGGAGAATTTCCCTCACTGTCCTTCCCTGTCCCTACAAACAAGGATTAGCACAGTAAAACACACTGACACTCTCCCTACCTATAGTTTTCTGTCCCTATAAAAAATGTTTTTTTAAAGATGGTTGATGATGAATGCTTTAGCACAGTATAGCACAAGGAGAATTTCCCTCACTGTCCTTCCCTGTCCCTACAAACAAGGATTAGCACAGTAAAACACACTGACACTCTCCCTACCTATAGTTTTCTGTCCCTATAAAAAATGTTTTTTTAAAGATGGTTGATGATGAATGCTTTAGCACAGTATAGCACAAGGAGAATTTCCCTCACTGTCCTTCCCTGTCCCTACAAACAAGGATTAGCACAGTAAAACACACTGACACTCTCCCTACCTATAGTTTTCTGTCCCTATAAAAAATGTTTTTTTAAAGATGGTTGATGAGGAATGCTTTAGCACAGTATAGCACAAGGAGAATTTCCCTCACTGTCCTTCCCTGTCCCTACAAACAAGGATTAGCACAGTAAAACACACTGACACTCTCCCTACCTATAGTTTTCTGTCCCTATAAAAAATGTTTTTTTAAAGATGGTTGATGATGAATGCTTTAGCACAGTATAGCACAAGGAGAATTTCCCTCACTGTCCTTCCCTGTCCCTACAAACAAGGATTAGCACAGTAAAACACACTGACACTCTCCCTACCTATAGTTTTCTGTCCCTATAAAAAATGTTTTTTTAAAGATGGTTGATGATGAATGCATTAGCACAGTATAGCACAAGGAGAATTTCCCTCACTGTCCTTCCCTGTCCCTACAAACAAGGATTAGCACAGTAAAACACACTGACACTCTCCCTACCTATAGTTTTCTGTCCCTATAAAAAATGTTTTTTTAAAGATGGTTGATGAGGAATGCTTTAGCACAGTATAGCACAAGGAGAATTTCCCTCACTGTCCTTCCCTGTCCCTACAAACAAGGATTAGCACAGTAAAAGACACTGACACTCTCCCTACCTATCCTTCTCTTTCCCTAAGCTAAAGGAATCCAGGTTAAGCAAGAAAAAAAAATGTCACTGTCCCTGCCTATGCTTCTCTTTCCCTGCTCCGGAACACACTACACTAGGCCGCCGTGCTGGCGGCCTTTTATAGTGTGGGGCGTGTACTAAACACCCTCAGCAATAATTGGCCACAGGCATCCTGCCTGTGGCCAATCATTGCTCTCCTCGCTGCCGGCGCTGTGATTGGCCAAGCATGCGGGGTCACAGTGCATGCTTGGCCAATCACAGCACCTGGATGACACTGCGATGGCGTAGTGCATTGTGGGCCGCGAATTAGGCGCGAACGGCCCAAATCGTTCGTTGTTCGGCGAACGATCGAACAGCCGATGTTCGAGTCGAACGTATGTTCGACTCGAACACCGAGCTCATCCCTAACTATTAGTCACTCACTAACTGTATTCAGGTAAGCTTTAGGTGAACGCTATGCAAAGCACACAGTACACTAAGTGAAACACTGACTGTCTGCAGCTAGCACAATCACCTGCCTGCCTGTCACAGTATAGAGAAAACCAGGAAAGGATCTAGCTAAACTAAATACAGTGTATAAATATATATACAACACCTAGGATGCATACATATCCTCTACACACTGTAACTGCAGCTAACTGACTCGCCCGCCTGCTCTATCTAACTCAATATAAATGACACTGTCTGTCTCTGTAAACTCTCTTGTTTCACAACTCCAACACACTACACAAGGCCGCCGAGCCGGCGGCCTTATATAGTGTGGGGCGTGTACTAAACCCCCTGAGCCATAATTGGCCGAAGCCATCCTGGCTTTGGCCAATTACGGCTCTCTGTTCAGACGGTGCTGTGATTGGCCAAGCATGCGGGTCATAGTGCATGCTTGGCCAATCATCAGCCAGCAATGCACTGCGATGCCACTCGAATTTGGCGCGAACGGCCCATAATGTTCGATCTTCGTCAAACGATCGAACAGCCGATGTTCGAGTCGAACATGGGTTTGACTCGAACATGAAGCTCATCCCTATTATTCACGTGTGGGATCTATACATGGACTTCACAATTGTTATGTATTTTTAATTCAAATGAAGAGTTATTTATTTATTTCTTTGTTTATTCACTATGGTGGTTTATATGTAATTTATGATATAAGAGCACAATACATTGTCTTATGCTTGTTACTTACACCGTTGCCATTTATTGGCATTGTCAATTTATTCTGCATTCATTAATTAAACGTCAAGTTGCACATCACTGTTTATCTGATCATTTGGCTGATACCTCTACATTACACGCCTATTTGTGGTTGCATGCCTTTTCTTATTTAATTTCACATATAATAAAGACTCATTAGGGTTGATTTACTAAAGGCATAGCAGATGTTGACTTTGCAATGTAAATGTTCATTTTGTAGACTGAATATTCACTTACCGTATATACTCGAGTATAAGCCGACCCGAATATAAGCCGAAGCACCTAATTTTACCACAAAAAACTGGGAAAACGTATTGACTCGAGTATAAGCCTAGGGTGTCCATCTGCATGCCTCACTGTGTCCATGTGCATGCCTCACTGTGTCCATGCCTCAATGTGCCCATACCTCACTGTGCCCATGCCTCACTGTGCCCATGCCTCACTGTGCCCATGCCTCACTGTGCCCATGCCTCACTGTGTCCATGCCTCACTGTGCCTCACTGTGTCCATGCCTCACTGTGCCCATGCCTCACTGTGTCCATGACTAGACTTACGTTTAACATGGGAGTATATGGAAGGGGTACCCGGTGTGAGGGGGTTAGCTCGGCAGCGGGTGTGTGTGACCCCCGGGATGGGCTCCCCACACAAAAACAGGCCCAGCAAACGGAGGTTGTGGTTTTCAAAATCAAAAAGGTGCGGTTTATTTTCTATTTACAGTGACAAAACACAGCAAAGCAAAAGAAACATAAACAAAATAAATCCTGGTCAACTTGACCTCTGACTAAACATACAGGTTTCCTAACTAACAACTGGGATCAGCCTAGTGCTGTCCTAGTCCCTAAGTCCCTGGTTTTAAATGACCAAGCAAATAGCCACACAGGCTTTGTCTCACCGCACAGGGGTTCACTCTCCCTAGACAGTCCACACAGGTCTGGTTCCAGGCATGAGCAAACACCTAATGAAGCTGGGAGTTCTTATAGAGGCCTAAATGAGCTGACGAGCTTCAGCTGGTCTCATCAACTCCCTGTCTGCACGACGCCCCACACTCTCCCTAGAGGTATGAGTCATCCATGAGCCCACTAGCCTCAGCTGGGCTTATACAACTCTCCACCTAGTTGTATAAGTCGGCGTAAAGCCTGAATCTGGGCGAAATATATCTACCCCCCTGGATGCAACCAGGTGACTTTACCTTCCTGCTGTCACATACCCCCCCCTCTTGTTTTAACCTCGGGGTTGGAACACCAGCAATCAGGCATTCATGTACTCGAGACAAAGCATCCACATTCCCCATTTGAACGCCAGGGCGATGCTTTACTGTGAAGTTGAATTCCTGGAGGGCCAGGAACCACCTATTCACTCTTCTATTTGTTTCCTTGTTTTGAGCCATCCACTTTAACGGAGCGTGATCCGTAACCATGTCAAAGTGCCTACCTAGCAGGTAGTACCGAAGGGAATCTAGAGCCCACTTCACCGCTAAACACTCCTTTTCAACGGTGGCGTAATTTACCTCATGGGACTTCAACTTCCTGCTGAGGTAAATGACTGGGTGCTCTTCCCCGTTCCAGACCTGGGACAATACTGCTCCTAACCCCACATCTGACGCATCACTTTGTACGACAAAGTCTTTAGAGAAGTCGGGTGAGTACAACACTGGCTGGCTACATAAGGCTTGTTTCAAGAATTGGAATGCTGCCTCAGCCTCGGGGGTCCATTTAATCATGACCGACCCTTTCCCCTTCGTCAGGTTGGTTAGGGGCACAGCCTTAGAAGCAAAGTGGGGAATGAATCGCCGATAATACCCAGCGATTCCCAGAAAGGCTCGTACCTGCTTCTTGCTGTTGGGACGTGGCCAACTCTGGATGGCCTCGACTTTGTTGAGTTGGGGTTTTATTACTCCCCTCCCAATGGTGTACCCAAGATATTTGGCCTCCTCCTGCCCAATGGTACACTTCTTGGGGTTAGCCGTAAACCCCGCTTCCCGAACAGAGTCCAGGACTGCTTGCACTTTTGGCAGATGTGAGGCCCAATCTGTGCTATGGACAATTACGTCATCCAGGTAAGCCGCAGCATACTTCCGATGGGGCCTCAGCATCTGGTCCATTTTCCGCTGGAATGTGGCCGGCGCATTCTGTAACCCGAACGGCATTCTTTTATATTGGAACGCCCCGTCTGGGGTTACAAATGCGGTTTTCTCTTTGGCCGACTTGGCCAGGGGGATTTGCCAATACCCTTTTGTGAGGTCAAGAGTCGTCATGTATCGGGCTGTTCCCAGCCGGTCGATCAACTCATCTATACGTGGCATGGGGTAGGTGTCAAATTTTGTAACTTTGTTCAACTGACGAAAATCGTTACAAAATCGCCAGCTCCCATCCGGTTTAGGCACCAACACAATGGGACTAGACCAATCACTTTGGGACTCCTCTATCACCCCTAAGTTCAGCATTTTCTGTACTTCCTCCCGTATTGCCTCCCGTCGGGCCTCTGGGATCCGATAGGGTTTTAACTTCACCCTTTCACCGGGCGGGGTAATGATGTCATGCTCTACCCCAGATGTTTGTCCCGGCAGCTCAGAGAATACCTCCTTGTTGCGAAGCACAAACTCCTTAACCTCCTGTTGTTGGGGTTGTGACAAGGTGGCTGCTATTCCAACCTCAGGAATCACGCAACCAGTTTGAGCTGGTGACCAAGTGTCTGCGACTAGGGACTCTCTATCCCTCCAGGCTTTCAACAGATTAACGTGATAGATCTGTTCGGGCTTTCGCCTTCCTGGTTGTCTGACCTTGTAATTCACTTCGCTCACTTTTTCCATTATCTCGTAGGGGCCTTGCCATTTGGCAAGGAATTTACTTTCAACCGTAGGGACAAGTACCAGTATCCTATCCCCCGGGGAAAAGGTACGGGTCTTGGCTCCACGGTTGTACACTCTCTGCTGTGCTAACTGCGCTTGGGCCAAATGTTCCTTCACGATGGGCATTACCTGTGCAATTCGGTCTTGCATCAGGGCGACATGCTCAATCACACTCCTGTGGGGAGAACTCTCACTTTCCCAAGTTTCCTTGGCAATATCCAACAGCCCTCTTGGGTGTCTCCCATACAGTAACTCAAAGGGGGAGAATCCCGTAGAGGATTGGGGCACCTCCCTAATAGCAAACATCAGATAAGGAAGTAGACAGTCCCAATCCTTTCCATCTCTATCCACCACTTTCTTCAACATTTGTTTTAGGGTTTTGTTGAATCTTTCAACCAGCCCATCGGTTTGGGGGTGATACACAGATGTACGTAATTGCGTCACTTTGAACAATTTACACAGCTCCTTCATAACCCGGAACATAAAGGGTGTACCTTGGTCCGTAAGCAGTTCTTTACAAATACCCACCCGGCTAAACACAAGAGATAGCTCTTTGGCTATGGTTTTGGCCGAGGTATTTCGGAGAGGGATCGCTTCTGGATAACGGGTGGCATAGTCCATTATAACTAATATGTACTGGTGCCCCCTAGCGGACTTGATTATAGGACCTACCAAATCCATGGCGATCCTCTCAAACGGGACCTCAATGATGGGTAGAGGGACCAGCGGGCTACGGAAATGTGGCATCGGGGCCGACCTCTGACACACAGGGCAGGAGGAACAATAATTTTCTATGTCCTTCATCACCCCCGGCCAATAGAATCTCTGTAATACCCTCTCTCGGGTTTTTTCTGTCCCCAGATGACCTCCAAGAATGTGCCCATGGGCCAACTCCAACACCAACTTCCTGTAAGGTTTGGGCACCACAAGCTGCTCAACGGTTTCTTCTGCCCTTTTTGCCACCCGATACAGTAGGTCCTTCTCTACGCTGAAGTATGGGTAAGTGCAGGTATTATCTGGGTTCACTAACTCGCCATCTATTTTCACTACGTTTTCCCGTGCCTTTATTAGGGCGGGGTCTTTCAACTGTTCTGTGGCAAAGTTTTCCCTGTGAACCTCAAGATCAGAAAACTCCACAGACGGTAGGTTTTCGTCTGAGGAGGTGGGCTCCTCTCCAGTTTCTTGAGTCTCCCCTGCCAATACTGATAAGGGAAATTCCGGAGAGTCCTCACCACTCTCAGGGGAGTTCTGGCTATCACATTCCTGGTACATAGGGGCACCAGTGGGGGGCTCAGGATCATCCCACAGTTCCCAGAACTTCGGAAAATCCCTTCCCACAATGGCGTCATGCGGTAACTGAGATACTAAGCCCACTGGATGAGAGAGGGTACCTTTGGGGGTCTCGAAACACACTGTAGTCACTGGATACTCTCGGGTGTCCCCATGCACACAAATAACAGCTACCTTGCTATTCCCAGAGACCTCTGTTTTAACTAACTCAGCCTTTATCAGGGTCACAAGGCTACCTGAATCCAGCAATACCACAACATTTCTACCATTAACACACATTTTGCATAAATGTTTCTCAGTTCCTCGAATGGCAGTGCATGCGACTGTCGCACACAGCGACTGACGTCTGCCCGTCAGAAAGTCACACTGCATGGGTTCCTCCACAACCGGGCAATTGGCTGCAATATGTCCCGCTTGCCGGCAGCGGTAGCAAACGATCCTTCTTGCCGCCTCTTGAGCCGCTGATTTCCCAGGCTGTTCTCGCCAAACTTGGGGTAGAGCTCCCACCCTCTCACTCTCTCCACCCTCACCCCTTGGAATCCTCTTATCCGCCCCTGGGGATGGTCTGGTCTTAGGGTGGAAAGTCCGAGTGTCTCTGGAAGAGGCCGTCAGGTTCTCTGTAGCCAAGTATTTCTCCACACGATCCACAAGACCATCGGCTGTCTCTGGGTCTCCATGGCTTACCCACTTTTGGATGGCAGTAGGAAGAGCTCTCAAAAACCGATCCATTACAACACGTTCCACAATCTTTGGTGCAGACAAAGTCTCTGGCTGTAGCCACTTTCTGCTCAGGTGAATGAGATCATACATTTGAGACCTGGGGGGTTTTCCAAGCTGGAAAGTCCAGTTATGCACACGCTGAGCCCGGACAGCCTGGGTGACACCCAGCCTTGCCAATATTTCAGCTTTTAGCATCACATAGTCTTTTGCTTGGTTAGGCTCTAGGTCATAGTAAGCTTTCTGCGATTCACCAGTTAACAGAGGAGCCACCAGTCCAGCCCACTGCTCCTCAGGCCACTTTTCTCTTTCAGCGGTCCTTTCAAATGTGGTCAAAAATACCTCTGGATCATCCTCTCCAGTCATTTTTGTCAATAAACGACTCACCCCAAAGGACGCGGTATTAGTGGGATGGCTTTCCTCACTGGTCTGCGGACGTTGCTGCATTACTGCTTCCATCTGTTGTTGTAGTCTCTGCTCTTGCTTCTGCAACAGGTCTATGAAGCGGGCCTCAGATTGCTGCTGGGCTTGTTGCTGAGCCTCCAGACTCTGTTGCAAAGTTGCGTTTGTCTGCTGCTGGGCTGCAAGGCTGTGTTGATGAGCTTGCTGCTGGGCTGCGAAGTTCTGTTGTTGAGCTGCAAGGCTCTTTTGCAAACCTGCATTTGTCTGCTGTTGATTGGCATTTGCTAGAGCCAGCTGCTTCAGTATCTCCTCCATGCTGGCTTAAAAAAAAACTGCCACTGGTTCTCCACCAACTGTGAGGGGGTTAGCTCGGCAGCGGGTGTGTGTGACCCCCGGGATGGGCTCCCCACACAAAAACAGGCCCAGCAAACGGAGGTTGTGGTTTTCAAAATCAAAAAGGTGCGGTTTATTTTCTATTTACAGTGACAAAACACAGCAAAGCAAAAGAAACATAAACAAAATAAATCCTGGTCAACTTGACCTCTGACTAAACATACAGGTTTCCTAACTAACAACTGGGATCAGCCTAGTGCTGTCCTAGTCCCTAAGTCCCTGGTTTTAAATGTCCAAGCAAATAGCCACACAGGCTTTGTCTCACCGCACAGGGGTTCACTCTCCCTAGACAGTCCACACAGGTCTGGTTCCAGGCATGAGCAAACACCTAATGAAGCTGGGAGTTCTTATAGAGGCCTAAATGAGCTGACGAGCTTCAGCTGGTCTCATCAACTCCCTGTCTGCACGACGCCCCACACTCTCCCTAGAGGTATGAGTCATCCATGAGCCCACTAGCCTCAGCTGGGCTTATACAACTCTCCACCTAGTTGTATAAGTCGGCGTAAAGCCTGAATCTGGGCGAAATATATCTACCCCCCTGGATGCAACCAGGTGACTTTACCTTCCTGCTGTCACACCGGCTTTGAAAAATCGGTGCTCCCCGGCCGTAGATCCCCCAGACAGCAAACTTTGCACACTTGTAGAGGAAGAGTGGGGCTATATATGTGCCAAGTTTGGGGTACCGGGTCCCCAAAGTCCGGGAGATCAGCAGCAAAAAGGTGACTCGAGTACAAGCTGAGGGGGGCATTTTCAGCACAAAAAAATGTGCTGAAAAACTCGGCTTATACTCGAGTATATACCCGGTAGTTCAATGAATAAAGATAAGTTGTGTGTTCCTTCCATCATCCAAACATGTGCAAGCAGTAATCCATTTTTTTTTAATTTCCCCTGAGAATTCAAAGTTAACACATTTCTAAATCTTGAGTCCCATATACAATTTTCTTTGCACTGTGCTGTGCTCCTAAAATGCTTTATGCTACTTTTTTGCCCACCACAATGGCTTGTGTTTTTTTTTCCTGGTTGGTACCTTGACAGATAGGTAGTGCATAGGAATGAGCTAAGGATTATTGTAAACCTGGGAGAAACTGTAACATGACAGCAGGTTGCTGCCCCAATCCCTTGTGGTCATGGAATTTCCTATCCTGTAGCCACACAACAAAGAGTTGAGAATGCTGATGACATCATTGACTTAATATGGCTGCTACCACATGGCCATATTTGGACAATGTCATTGACCAAATATGGTCATATGGCTATATTATGTCAGTAATGTTATTACTGACATATTGATATTAAAGTGTAACTCCACTCTGAGTTGTATACTGGTGCTCATTTCTTCCTTGCTATGATTGATTTGCTTTTTTTTACATTCTTGGGCAGGGGTCCTTCAAAGAGAGAAAGTCAAAAAAACACAAATCAATGTGAGAGTGTTCTTTACATGTAGCACCCTGATGTCTAGACAGGGTTGCTCCTAAATTTACCTTTCAGGTATCATTGCCTTGGCCAATTGTGAGGGATCGATTGATTTCACCCTAAGTCTGGAATTGCTGCACTTCTCTCTTCTGTCACAAGATGGCCGGGTATCTGGTGACATTAGATAAGACAGGGGCATTGCAAGGACAGATTAAGTATAGATAGGGTATCTCAGTCAATGGGCAGGGATTTTCTTGGGTTCCTTGGCCTGCTGGGAGAGCCTATTTATTTGGGTGAGGTCAGGTGATCTGTGTTCTGTGCCACCTGGACGGCTGTCTGGGTGGACGTGTGTTGTGCTGCCCGGGCTTCTAAGCCGGTGTTTGGGCCTATCCCGGGCACATCTGGCTGCTAGGCTGTCTGAGGGCCTATTCAGAAGCAAGTGAGCAGAGTAGGGTTGGGACTGCGGCTTGCAGTCCAACCAGAAGTGACGGCTCTGCCGGCCAGAGAACCTGTCATGGTCAGAGGTAGAGGTGAATCTGTCGCCACTAAGGGACCAACCGCCTTGTTACCAGGGACCACAGTGAGTAGCTAAAGCAAGTACCGGAGCAGTAGTCTCACCAACTGGGGACGATGAAGAATCTGCAAACTTCAGCAGGTGCCAAGCCAGGGACGCAGCCAGTGGGGTGACACTTGAGGAGTATCTGGAGTTCCAAGCCAGGGACCCAGCAGGGAAGCAGGGGTGACACTTGAGGAAGATACTAAAGTAAGAAGATTTGAAGAGCTCACGGAATTCAGTGGCAGTGAATCAGCAAATCTAGTGAGAGAGACTGGGAGCTAAGTGGGCTGAGAGTCTTCAAGAAGTGACTGTATAAAAGTAAAGGAGTTTGTTACAATCTGTGTTAGGAACTGTTCTAAGACTGTTGCCATAGGAGACATCGCTCCTACACATGCAGATGTGGTGTCTGGCTGGATGCCTTTCCGTGCATGACTGTCTACCTGTAGAAGTCTCGGAATCTGCTAATTGACATTGCAACTTCCTAAGGGTGTCATGGCCCTAAACCCTCTCTCCCACTGTTCTGTTCAAGAGAAAATTAATCTCTTTGCATTCAAGAAGTGTCTGGCATCCATGAATCTACCTTACATTACACCCACTATTCCTTGCAACCCACTCTATACAGAAAGATGTCAGCTGTCCTTGGCTCTGGAGGTTCTCTTTAGACTAAAGGAGGCCTGGGACCTTGCTACAAGTACATACACATCCTTGGCTGGTACAAAAAGTGGATGACAGTTACCTCCTTTTTACATTCATGAGTATGAAACATACAGTAACTATTTTTGTATTTCTATAATTTCACAAAAAAAATTAAATTAATAAAAAAGTAGCACATAGCTTACAGTATATATACTATAATATACAGTTGACAAGAGCTATCTACAAAGGTGTTTTAATAGTCTGTCAAGTTCAGTTGATCTAATTACCCCTGGCCTAACATTACAGATGATTTTGTTGCTAGTTTATGGTCCATTGAGGTTTTCCTGTGACTACGACAACTATCGAATTTCTTGCGATGTTTAGGTTAGTGAGATTACAGAACACCAATTATAGATGTGACCAGTGAGTATTTTATCTATGAATAACATTGCCAGTCCAAGTGACTATGAAATAACAACCTCAATTATATTGGGTGTGAGAAATGCCAGAGTATGCAGTGTTTGCTCTCTCTTATCCCTGGGGCTCAGCTTGTAATATGACTGGTATCCATGTGTAACAAATAGTGTTGTTCACTGGACTGGAAGATAATAAATAGATCTAAGTTGGTGATTTACCGAAGGGTGCTTGAAACATATTCACCCAATAGTGAGTGAAACTTCTATATGAATTCTGCAAAGCTGATATTTGCAGATCATGTACTGTGAGTCAATTTTTCCAATATGGATGTGGCATGTAGTATAAACTTAAGGGGCTAATAGGCTTATTTTACAGATGGGCATGTATAGAAGTATTCACAGATATGTAAGTGCTTCCAGAGATTGTTAGGACAGAAATTTAAATAAACAATCCATTAAAAAGGACCTAAGTGGTGGTTTGAAGATCTATTTATTAATAATCTAGCAGCAGCAGGATAGGTGACTGAACACAAATCCACAGATTGTATAAAGCAGACGCAGGGAACATTAAGGAACACAGTAGTGACACCACCAAATCTCACTCCATATCTCGTGAGACTATCAGTCACAGGCAGCAGTGCTTTAAATTGCATACTTCAGGTATGCAGCTATAAGGCTGTAGGCACAGGAGTATCCTGCTTTTTTGCAGGAGCAATTCCAAGAAAAATACATTTTTTTTTATGGTACTTCCTAGCCAAAATTTACATTTTTAGATACAATGCTTCCTATAGCAAATCTTCATTGTTGGAGTTCATGTCCACTTTAATGTTTGCATTTTGTTTGGGTTCAATGGTTCATTCAGTTTCTCTGATTCTATGGGGGTGGTTGAATTAAACTGAAAGACTGTTTACTTAACAAAGTAAATGCTCAGTTTACAAAGTGTATGTTTACTTAGCTTAAACCGGCCATTGAAGGTCCAAATCTCAGTTAGTTCAGCAGGTACCAGCCGAGATTCGAACCCTGTATGGGCATAATGATTGTACCCAAATTTATCAACCAATCATCTTGGGTACAAACAGCATGTCTGATTTTTCATGCGATTCATGCTTGCGGCTATAGCCACTACCAGTAATCACTGTGTGCTCTCCCGGCAGGGATGGCTCCCAGCGCCCCTCCTGCCAATAGAGCACGAAAACTCAGTGGGAGGCATTTTCCCATTAACACTGACTGTGTTGATGGGGGAAATCGAGCAATTTTCTTTTCTACAACCCATGGTTGCAGAAAAGAAAATCGCACCATCTATGGCCAGCTTTAGTTAAAATTAAACTAAAGGGAGGATACTCACATTCCCAGTGCTCGCTCGCTGGAACGTCATCTTCTCCTGTGTGCCGGGTTTCGGCTAACTTCATTGGCCGGTGCGAAACAATGTAACTCCTGAGCATGCACTGGAGCTATTCATCCCTGCACACAGGATTGGCCCAGCCCATTTACAGTCAGAGGATCACTGAGAAAGCAGGCAGATACAGTATCTCACAAAAGTAAGTACACCCCTCACACTTTTGTAAGTATTTTTGTGGCACCCTCTACCTTAGGTAGGTAGGATTCTAGAGTAGTTGTGTTTTTGTTACAGCCAGTACAGGTACATTTAGGCAGGCCTAGATGTGAGCTAGGCCTGTTTGTTTTTGATCTGGGGGCTGGGAGTGGTTTTGAGTATAGCAGCAGGTGACTGACATGTACTTCAACTCTCTGGCGCCTCCTCTGTTTGTAGCGGGTTCTGGAAAAGAGGCAGAGCAGAGAATGAGAGTGGCATGGAGTGTATCTAGGAGGCCTGACCAATCCCCAACTAGGATTGTCAGGAGGCAGGCCTCCTATATATACTCATGGTCAGCCTGCTTTGGGAGGAGTTGTCGGGTGAAAGAACTAGGCCCTTGAGGGAACCCGCTTTCTGTGGGGGGGGGGGTGAACTTGGGTCGGGAGCTCAGGAGATGGAAAGGAACTGTTGTGGAGATTTTTATGGAGATGTATTTAATATGTATTGTCATAGTGTCACCCAGTGTTAGTACTTCCGCAACCCGCTCTAAAAGAGCTGATTGGGGTAGTCTGAGGCTGGTTGAATCCCGTCTGATAGGGGAAAACGTCTTGAGGTTGGAGTGTGATGTTTGCAGGGTGCGGATATGTCCACCGACGGGGGGCCCTCTGTGCATTAGCACGGACGATCGTTGAGGGGGGGATATGCTCACTCTGCAACGACATCATTGGTTATAGGCGGATGCGCGCTCTTGTCTCTGCTGTGTCTGATCAACATTGGTTGGAATTCGTAGCGTGCGTCTGCAGATAGCCTCCCTCCCCCATTCAATAATAGTATAATCTTAATATGAGTTATTCTATGGAATAGCGCAGAATAAGAATTCCTATCAACGGTAACTTTAGCCATCCTACGTTATTGTATTCATGTATGGCATCTCCTGTTGGAAGGAATGTCCAGGTATTGCCATTTTCCTTGTATGGTAGGGACAGCCTGTGATGTCCCCGCCCATGGGGGGGAGGTGATTGCTTGCTGCAGCCAATCACCTCCTGTCTGAGATCTTTTGAGTTTAATAAAAGCCTATGATTAGGCATCGGCTAGTCAGTCTAGGCTGGTATGCTGAAATGAGAACATAGCTTTTGTGGTGCTGCCTTCTTGGGATGAATGGGAATGAACGGTGAGTGGATCTTAGCAAATTTAACTTAGGCTAAAGATAGCATTATTGCAAAAAGATGAAATCTGATGTGTGCTTAGATAGCACAGGAATTATAGGCTGTGTGCTCTGCAAACAGCCTAGGAATTCCACAACTGAATGGCGGGCCAGGACCTTTGGGAATAGATGGAGTCCCTTTGGACATCGGATCGAGATGGGGGGGAGAGTGCATCTACGTTCCAATGTGTGGGGGCTCTACTTTATAAAAGAACAATTTTTTTTGTCTTTTTGAAATAATGCTGTTTGCAGTACGAGAGATGTGTGTGTGATTTTGTCATGGATCGTATGCCTGTGAATTTGATTGTGTGTGCCTGTGTGGGTATGCCTGGGTGTGCCTGGATGTTTGTGTGAGAGAAGCTAAAAATGGCTGCCCTCATGTGGTTTAGCGGGGGAGGGGCAGGCAACATGGCTATCACTGCCAACATGGTTGAAAGTTGTGTATCTATTGACTTTCCAATTTTCATTACAAAGTTGTGTGTAGTGTTTGTGCCTGTGTGAATGCTGATGGAAACTGTATATTGTGTATGAAATGAAGGTATAGATGTGGGATTATTCAGTCTGCAATGTGTGTTTGGGTGAGCTTTTTGTATTTCTCAGAGGTTTGTTTGTGAGCTATGTGCTTGAATGGGGGAAGGGCTTGCCCACTGTTTGCAATGGAGACTGTTTTGTGTTGCTGGGGCTTTGCCCTGAGGGAAAGACACTCTGAGCAGACATGCAGGCAACAATATACTGTATGTGTGTGGTGTTTGTGATTTCTATGAAAAATAGAAATGGTTAGATTGTGATTTTTGCCTTTATAGGGGACAAAGACACATGTCCCCATAAGTGTAAAAATATTTTAAGTAAAGAGTTTGGTTTTTGAGTTGAAAGTTCCCGCCGCATATCCAAGTGGCCAGGCATTGCTAGAAGGCAGACATAGTATGTCTCTGCAATGGCTTGTTATGGAAGCTGAGGCCACTGTGTGTGTGAACTTTAGTTAGAGAAAAGTGGTGAATATCTCAGAGTATATTACCTTAGAGAAATGAACATGTTTTTAATATTGTTCATGTAACTAACATTTATTGAATGTGCTGTTTAGTTGGCAAAAGGGAGGCTAAGTTTGTAAGTGTACATGTGGTCCTTGTAGAGTGTAGCTGACACCTTTTTCAATTGATTTTGATGATAATTTAGAAAAACCTCAACTGTGTAGTCTGTCTTTGTGGAGAAAAACATTTTTGATTTTCTTTTAAAGAGATGCTGGTTTTGGCGGGAAAAATTGCATGCGTTAATGGCGCCATTGTTGTCCATGAGGTGTGCGGTGTTAATCCACCATTTTGCTGTCCTGGCTTGTCGGCCATTTTGAGAGACGTTTACAGTTTGAGATAGGAAGTTCCAGTTTAGCAAACACGGCTCCTGAATATGCTGTATTGGCATTTGTTGATTGGCGCAGTTTTCTTCTGTTTTATGCGTTTACAGTTTGACCTGTGCACTGCTGGGAAGAGTAGTGAGACACCAGGGTGACATACTGAGAGACTGGTTTTTGTTTAATGAATTCGCTGGTTTAAATTGTTTTTCTAAGCATCGCCTTTTGAGTTGAGTGGTATCTTGAAATAGCGCGGTCTTACCCCGAGGGGCCACAACGCGCTTGCGGACACACGCACATGCTGGGGCCTATTTGTGGATGGGATCTGGCTGACCTACCAGCATTTGGAGTGTGGAGGGAGGCCAACGCAGACACAGGGAGGACATGCAAACTCCATGCACATGATGTTAGGTTGGGGATTTCTCTGTTTTCATTTGGGTGAGTGTGGGCTATTGCAGGATCGGCTGACTTAGCAGTATATGAGCAGGGGTTTGGGGTTTTGGATTTTGGTTTTAAGAATAAACTTCACTTTACACTGAATTTTGATAGATTGTAAGACTAACAGAGTTTTTGTACAATGTGTTTTTATGTTTAAATATTTGGGAGTTTCCCAGAGGGCAATTCATTTTTTGGAACTTGTACTGTATAGCCATCTCTTGGCAGGAGTTTGTATTTTGAGTCCCAACTTATGGTCTGACTTCCAGGGAATGTGGGTCAGGGGGGATTCCCTCCCATTTGCAAAGGGGGGTTTACTCCATCATTTCCTTGACAAGGTTTTAAATGGTTGAAATATATATAATGTGTAGCCATGAATTTTTTGGAGTCTTAATAGACAAGGCGATTAAGGCTAAGGCCTCCCCTCCCCCTCCCTCTTCCTGAACAATTGATATGTAAATAAACCAGTTTGGTTTTTTTAAGTAGCTGAGCATAACCGGAAGTTTCTTTTCAGCATTTATATATGAGCAGAAAGTTGGTGGGAGGAGCTTGGGGTTGTCTGAATGAGATTTGTGCTTGGAAGGAAAATGGAAAGCATTTTGGCGTTTAAAAGTCTTTTATATTTTGTTCCAGTTTTGTGAAGTTTTGTACTGTAATACAGTTTTGGGTAAAGAGCAAACGGGGGCATCACCATTATTTTATCATCTAGATACAGAGAGAGAAGCCACATTGTTCTGCAGGTGGTAAACTGGCGTAAGTGTTCTGTGAGGTTTAGTCTGACAACGCAGTGTATGGGTGTATAGCGGAAAATGCTTGTGTATGCATGCACTGTGAGGGGTAGAGGCCTAATTCGGGGGTTGATCTGTGGTTGTTCTGTAGTTCCAAAAGTGTTGGGACAACAAGCCATAAAGTTGACGCCTCGGTTAGGGTTTCTAGTTGGAGGACTTGACCATATAGTGGTTGTAGTTCTGCAATTCACCGTATAAGAAGACACCGGGCGGTGATCTCCGAAATGGGTGCAACGGTTTAACCTGGACGCAGGTTTAAGACGATAAGCCGATTTGAATCGCCATGGACACAAGGAGGTCTGTGCAAAGGGAAGGAATGGAGGCTTCCCATAGTCAGACGGTCACACAGTGCACAAAGCCTAGTTTTGGGGCAAAGGCCTTTGAACCCCAAAAAGATTAACATAGGTGGTCCAAGGATACTATTTTGGGTATCCCTCTGGAATGGATGTAGTTGAGCTGCGGCTTCAGAAATCTGTAATGATGAGTGTTGATGGAGGTGTAGTCTCATGCCCGTTTGTTTGAACTTTGTATGGCTGGTCCATGCAAGCTTCTCGAGCTGCTCTCATATTCCCATTGTATTTTTTTCCTACAGTGCCTTGCGAAAGTATTCGGCCCCCTTGAACTTTTCATCCTTTTGCCACATTTCAGGCTTCAAACATAAAGATATAAAATTTTAATTTTTTGTGAAGAATCACCAACAAGTGGGACACAATTGTGAAGTGGAACGAAATCTATTGGATATTTTAAACTTTTTTAGCAAATAAAAAACTGAAAAGTGGTGCGTGCAAAATTATTCGGCCCCTTTACTTTCAGTGCAGCAAACTCACTCCAGAAGTTCAGCGAGGATCTCTTAATGATTCAATGTTGTCCTAAATGACTGATGGTGATAAATAGAATCCACCTGTGTGTAATCAAGTCTCTGTATAAATGCACCTGCTCTGTGATAGTCTCAGGGTTCTGTTGAAAGCCCAGAGAGCATCATGAAGACCAAGGAACACACCAGGCAGGTCCGTAATACTGTTGTGGAGAAGTTTAAAGCCGGATTTGGATACAAAAAGATTTCCCAAGCTTTCAACATCCCAAGGAGCACTGTGCAAGCGATCATTTTGAAATGGAAGGAGTATCAGACCACTGCAAATCTACCAAGACCTGGCTGTCCCTCTAAACTTTCAGCTCAGACAAGGAGAAGACTGATCAGAGATGCAGCCAAGAGGCCCATGATCACTCTGGATGAACTGCAGAGAACTACAGCTGAGGTGGGAGAGTCTGTCCACAGGACAACAATCAGTCAGTCGTACACTGCACAAATCTGGCCTTTATGGAAGAGTGGCAAGAAGAAAGACATTTCTCAAAGATATCCATAAAAAGTCTCGTCTAAAGTTTGCCACAAGCCACCTGGGAGACACACCAAACATGTGGAAGAAGGTGCTCTGGTCCGATGAAACCAAAATCAAACTTTTTGGCCACAATGCAAAACGATATGTTTGGCGTAAAAGCAACACAGCTCATCACCCTCAACACACCATCCCCACTGTCAAACATGGTGGTGGCAGCATCATGTTTTGGGCCTGCTTTTCTTCAGCATGGACAGGGAAGATGGTTAAAATTGAGGGGAAAATGGATGCAGCCAAATACAGGACCATTCTGGATGAAAACCTGTTGGAGTCTGCAAAAGACCTGAGACTGGGATGGAGATTTATCTTCCAACAAGACAATGATTCCAAACATACAGCAAAATCTACAAAGGAATGGTTCACAAATAAATGTATCCAGGTGTTAGAATGGCCAAGTCAAAGTCCAGACCTGAATCCAATCGAGAATCTGTGGAAAGAGCTGAAAACTGCTGTTCACAAACGCTCTCCATCCAACCTCACTGAGCTCGAGCTGTTTTGCAAGGAAGAATGGGCAAGAATTTCAGTCTCTCGATGTGCAAAACTGATAGAGACATACCCCAAGCGACTTGCAGCTGTAATCGCAGCAAAAGGTGGCTCTACAAAGTATTAACGCAAGGGGGCCGAATAATTTTGCACGCCCCACTTTTCATTTTTTTCTTAGTTAAAAAAGTTTCAAATATCCAATAGATTTCGTTCCACTTCACAATTGTGTCCCACTTGTTGGTGATTCTTCACAAAAATTGTTAATTTTATATCTTTATGTTTGAAGCCTGAAATGTGGCAAAAGGATGAAAAGTTCAAGGGGGCCAAATACTTTCGCAAGGCACTGTATTGCTAAAAGAGTGAAGGTAGAATTCTGGCTGTTTTGTTTTTTCATTTGTGGATTTGGAAACTGGGAAGTATCTCCCCCACATTTGTATCTGAATGTTTGTATGTAGTAACGTGAATATGTTCGAACTTACCGCAGCGATCCTTCGATGCGTCGCGGCTGTTGTATTTTTGTAGGAACGGGAAAAGTAAGGGTTACAGAGGGTTTTGTTTGAATCAGTTTTGAAAGAATGTCATTGACAATTTACCAATGTACAGGAATGTCATTATCATTTACCATTCTTTGCAGGTTAAATATGAAGGATAGAGTAATGATTTTGCTTATAAGTATTTTTCAGGTCCAAGGAGTTTGTACACAGAGAACAGGTGTATGTAGACAGCGGTACATATGGATAAATATGAGTCTAAGGGAGGTAAAAGTATCATAGGCTATTTCATTGTTTCTTTTTTCCTGCACCACGCATTTCTTCCTTCAGTCTGTAATGAGGAAGAAAAGGGGGGGAGAATGATAAATGTAAGAATGACAGTTTTTTTTTTCAAACTAATAATAACCTCTGTAATTCTAACCAAGTTTGTGCCAAGACTGTCTTTCTTTGATAGAATTTGAATCGGCAAGCAGCAGTCTGGTGAAGTAGGATCCCATCCCAGATGCTAAGAACCTTTTTGTCAGAGACATACTGGGCTTGAACCTGGGACCTCGTCGGTGTCTGGCATTGACTCTTCCCACTGAGCTATCTGGGATGCTGGACAGCTCCCTGCCTGATCTGCTGGATAACCTATCTAATGGATTAGACTACTCTGCTTGGTGTCTTGATTGATGTTGAACCCTGAACCCCTTGCTCCTCCCATGAACTTCCTATAAAAGACGTTCCAGAGATGTTGCCCCTTGCGGTTTGATCTGCTTCTGTTCCTGACTCTGTGCCTGTATCGTGTTCCTGTGTATGACCCGGCTTCCTGACCTCCCTCCTATCTCCAGTCCTGACTCTGGCTTGTTTGACCCTGCTAAGTTACCTGTCTGATCATCTGTTGCCAAGACCCAGCCTGGACTCTGACTACTCTCTGCCTGCCGTTTATGCTGTTTACCCTGATGTGAAAGACCTGGCTTGTCTGACTGCGCTGCTCTGCATACCTACACCTGCTGACCTGCATCCGCTGCTCTGCATACCTGCACCTGCTGACCTGCATCCGCTGCTCTGCATACCTGCACCTGCTGACCTGCATCCGCTGCTCTGCATACCTGCACCTGCTGACCTGCATCCGCTGCTCTGCATACCTGCACCTGCTGACCTGCATCCGCTGCTCCCAGTTCCAGCTGTTCCAGCTTTCGCTTGGCTTTACTACACCCAGCCAAGAGGACCAAGCAGGCACCCTTACCTCACCGCGCTCTTACCACCACTGTCCCCACTCCAGTGGTCTCCGAGCCGGGGTTGTACGGGAGGTCTCCCTCTGCACGTCAGGCTCACACCAAAGGTACGTGACACTTTTGTCAATGGTTCCAGGTATTGTAAGCCACGCACAGGTTATGCAGTGACCACAGTCCCGATGTCTGGGTTATTGTCATATGAGGGTTGTTTGGAGGTCAATCAAAACCAGAGTCGTACTCTCCTCATTAGCTGTCACTTATATTCTCGGCTGATGGGGTGGGTGCGATCGTTGTGACATGAACTTCAAAATGTCCACCACAGGGTTCACGAGTCCCTCCTGGACCCTGACTTAATAATCAGTTTACATTCTTTCCAACCAGGTGACTCGGTCGTTGTAAAGAAGCTTGAGGGATGAGACCACGCCAGCCACTGCAAGAAGCGGCTCAACCACACCAAAGAATGAGGAGTATCTTTGTTTATTTATATTTTTGTTGTTTAGTAAATTTTAGCAAGGGTAACGATGAAAAGCATCCCAAGTTATTATGTAAAGTGTATTTCCTGACTAGCTCAGAAAGCGAACAGGACCGATGGTCTGTTCTGAGTCTTCACCGAGTTTTAGTCCCCAGCGATGACAGCGGTACATGCCATTTATGATGTTATTATGGGTATGAGGAGTTTTGACAAACTAGTGAAGACTCCAGACAGACACTTGTCAATGGAATCTAACGATGCATTTTTAGAGGGTAAAATTGGTTTTAGTTTTAATAGCTCTGCCTCTTGTCGGTTTGGGTATCTAGGCAGCCCACAAGTGTGTTTGAACTTTAGTTTGGTGTTTATGCAGATCTGAAGCTTATAAAAGTAATTCCCCCAAAGCAAGAGGTTCATGTGTGATGGTGAAGCTGTCCCAACATCTTAGGTCGCGGCCGATCGCGAGGATCTGATGGCGCAGGAAATTAAGAATGGCAGGGACAGCTAGAAGGGATTTGTTCACCAACCCCGACCGGGTCTGGGCATGGGGTCCTGCATGTATAAGGTGGGGGGGGCTCGGGCTTGGGATACGATTGAACAATTCTCATCCGTTAAGGATAGGGTTCTTCATGTAATTGTTGAAGCCAGAGCTGTAGCTAAGTGAAGGTTGGGAGTCTATTTTAAGGGTCTGGGAATCTTTGGGGACCTAATTTTTATTTTACAGCGGATCGTGGTTAAAGGAAGTGGGAATATATATACTCATGTCGTTTTATTTCTATTCTTTCTATGTTGTGACGAGGTGCTCCTGTTGCCTGATTTGACGCGTGACCAGAGTTTCCTTGATGAGACGCCCCGAATCCGGACCCACATACAAGACACAGAGGATCACAGACGGATCGGCGATTACTACAGCTCACCATGTCGTGTCCTCCTTTATAAGTCATGCCCCTGAAGAGTAGAGTCTACATGTCAAGCCGTGTTTTCCTTTTTATGGACTAAGGACTGATTCATTTACAGGTGTAAGAAGCAGATCAACTCTCATCGAGGGACACATGGGGTGCATATGCCAAAAAAGGGAGGACTGTTGTGGAGATTTTTATGGAGATGTATTTAATATGTATTGTCATAGTGTCACCCAGTGTTAGTACTTCCGCAACCCGCTCTAAAAGAGCTGATTGGGGTAGTCTGAGGCTGGTTGAATCCCGTCTGATAGGGGAAAACGTCTTGAGGTTGGAGTGTGATGTTTGCAGGGTGCGGATATGTCCACCGACGGGGGGCCCTCTGTGCATTAGCACTGACGATCGTTGAGGGGGGGATATGCTCACTCTGCAACGACATCATTGGTTATAGGCGGATGCGCGCTCTTGTCTCTGCTGTGTCTGATCAACATTGGTTGGAATTCGTAGCGTGCGTCTGCAGATAGCCTCCCTCCCCCATTCAATAATAGTATAATCTTAATATGCGTTATTCTATGGAATAGCGCAGAATAAGAATTCCTATCAATGGTAACTTTAGCCATCCTACGTTATTGTATTCATGTATGGCGTCTCCTGTTGGAAGGAATGTCCAGGTATTGCCATTTTCCTTGTATGGTAGGGACAGCCTGTGATGTCCCCGCCCATGGGGGGGAGGTGATTGCTTGCTGCAGCCAATCACCTCCTGTCTGAGATCGTTTGAGTTTAATAAAAGCCTATGATTAGGCGTCGGCTAGTCAGTCTAGGCTGGTATGCTGATATGAGAACATAGCTTTTGTGGTGCTGCCTTCTTGGGATGAATGGGAATGAACGGTGAGTGGATCTTAGCAAATTTAACTTAGGCTAAAGATAGCATTATTGCAAAAAGATGAAATCTGATGTGTGCTTAGATAGCACAGGAATTATAGGCTGTGTGCTCTGCAAACAGCCTAGGAATTCCACAACAGAACCTCTCCATACACGGTCATAGAGAGGTGTCTGGAACAGGAACAGGAAGAGGACAGCGGGGAACATTGCCGGGCAAGTAACTAGGAGGGATCCATTCCAGGGTCGGTGAGTGACAGGCACAGTAAAGAAGTCTGGGAGAGGAGTGGATGTGAAGCCAGAGGGAGAGGCTGTGATGTCACCGGTGATTGAGTCAAGTTTCTGCAGCCAGGAGGGTAGGCGGGATTTGCACAGGACTGTCTGTCTGTCTACCAAGATTTGTAACTAGCACAAGAAGTATTATTTTCTTCGCTATTGGTTGCTAAATCAATGGGGTCTGCAGACCCCTACCAGCAAATGGCAATTATTGAACTGTTAGGACTTATTTAGAGTAGGGCCTAAACACGTACTAGCTGTATCAGGAAACTATGATTGCGCAGTAGAGAAAGTGGAGTTTACTCAAGTGATGTGCTGGAGGAGTATGGAGAGCTTAAGAGACTGCCAATATAGATTCACAATCGTTTGTTCAATTCATCAAGATCAATTATCTGGGCATCCCATGTCCCTTTTTCCCTATCCAAGTTAAATCCCCTAATTTAGATTACCTTGTTTAATTTATTTTATTTAGTTCTGTATATTTTATTTTTCAATACATTCTCGGTTTTACTTGCTCATAATATATATTTAATACACTTTATATTTATGAATATTATTCTGAACATGGAATTTCTTGTACTATTTCTAATGCATTTTTTTATATAATGTTATTTATACCCCCTTTTTTTATGTTGAAAAATGTAATAAAAACATTGAAACCAAGTTAAATCCCCTAAATAAAAACAACAAAAACAAGCTATAGGGCTGTTCATTGACTGGCCAAGCAGGGTGACGTGTGGAACTACTACATTAGCGACCCCACGGTGGGCACCGCTGCATTTTATTATATCTTTTCATGTGACAACACTGAAGAAATTACACTTTGCTACAATGTAAAGTAGTGGGTGTACAGCTTGTATAACAGTGTACATTTTCTGTCCCCTCAAAAGAACCCAACACACAGCCATTAATGTCTAAACCACTGGCAACAAAAGTGAGTACACCCCTAAGTGAAAATGTCCAAATTGGGCCCAATTAGCCATTTTCCCTCCTCTGTGTCATGTGGCTCATTAGTGTTACAAGGTCTCAGGTGTGAATAGGGAGCAGGTGTGTTAAATTTGGTGCTATCGCTCTCACTCTCTCATACTGGCCACTGGAAGTTCAACATAGCACCTCATGGCAAAGAACTCTCTGAGGATCTGAAAAAAACAAGTATTGCTCTACATAAAGATGGCCTAGGCTATAAGAAGATTGCCAAGAACCTGAAACTGAGCTGAAGTACGGTGACCAAGACCATACAGCGGTTTAACAGGACAGGTTCCACCCAGAACAGGCCTCGCCATGGTCGACCAAAGAAGTTGAGTGCACATGCTTAGCATCATATCCAGAGGTTGTATTTGGGAAATAGAGTGCTGCCAGCATTGCTGCAGAGGTTGAAGGGGTGGGGGGTTCAGCCTGTCAGTGCTCAGACCATACGTCGCACACTGCATCAAATAAGTCTGCATGGCTGTCGTCCCAGAAGGAAGTCTCTTCTAAAGATGATGCACGAGAAAGCCCGCAAATAGTTTGTTGAAGACATGGATTACTGGAACCATGTCCTGTGGTCTGATGAGACCAAGATAAACATATTTGGTTCAGATGGTGTCAATCGTGTGTGGCAGCAACCAGGTGAGGAGTACAAAGACAAGTGTGTCTTGCCTACAGTCAAGCATGGTGGTGGGAGTCTCGTGGTCTGGTGCTGCATGAGTGCTGTTGTCACTGTGGAGCTACAGTTCATTGAGGGAACAATGAATGCCAACATGTACTGTGACATACTGAAGCAGAGCATGATCCCCTCCCTTCCGAGACTGGGCCGCAGGGCAGTATTCCAACATAATGACCCTAAACACACCTCCAAGACGACCACTGCCTTGCTAAAGAAGCTGAGGGTAAAGGTGATGGACTGGTCAACATGTCTCCAGACCTAAACCCTATTGAGCATCTGTGGGGCATCCTCAACCGGAAGATGGAGGAGCGCAAAGTCTCTAACACCCACCAGCTCTGTGATGTCGTCAGTGGAGTGGAAGAGGACTCCAGTGGCAACCTGTGAAGCTCTGGTGAACTCCATGCCCAAGAGGGTTAAGGCAGTGCTGGAAAATAATGGTGGCCACACAAAATATTGACACTTTGGGCCAAATTTGGACATTTTCACTTAGGGGTGTGCCCACTTTTGTTGCCAGCAGTTTAGACGTTAATGGCTGTGTGTTGAGTTATTTTGAGGGGACAGCAAATTTACACTGTTATACAAGCTGTACACTCACTACTTTACATTGTAGCAAAGTGTAATTTCTTCAGTGTTGTCACATGAAAAGATATAATAAAATATTTACAAAAATGTGAGGGATATCTTTTGTGAGATACTGTATGTTTTATCTTCTGCTATAAAATGCCTGCCTGGTCACAGTGTATCATAGTGTAAATTTACTTCCACTTTAATAAGGCAGAGCTATGTTCACTTTAAATAACTAAGATATGACTTTTTGGCAATGTTAATGATAGAAATCAGAGACCAGTGGCCATTGTAAGATGTAGTAGTGGCAGATATGTAATCTCTGATAGCCTTTGTAGATTCACAATATGGAGAGAGGTGTCTGTCACTGCAGGCTTCAGCGGTCATTGTGGGGAAGCCTGTATCTCAGTGTAATGCTATACTTTTTGTAAGTCAAGGTATGTAATTGTGGCGGTTCTCTCTGGCTACTGCTAGCTCCAGACTCTGCGATCCTGAATTTTGGTTTACTTTTAACATAAACATTTGAACTTCCTGCTTTCTTTCTTGTTTCCTAACCATGATAATACTTATGGAAAATCTGTTTAGAGAGAATAATGGAGTCTGCCATTGCAAAACTCCCCTTTTAAAGATGCTAGTTTGGTGGCTGTCATGCTGATGCTTTATCTTTAATGCTGCCATCAATAACCCAGATGAAGTATAGAGATAAGTAGTTCGGAAACTTATTTAAACACTCATTTACAGCATGCTTGTTCTAAGTAAGTGACTTAAAAGTAATTAAGTCAGACATAGAAAGGCAAGTAGCATTTTTAGAAGGAGGCCAGCAATGGAAGCTCCTGTACTACTTTAATTCCCTTTTGAAGTCCAATTGAAGTAATAGAAGTAAATTTAGTCAAATAGACAATATACTATTAAAAGGTTAGTTCACATTTTCAGATTTTTTTAAAAAAAGTGAACTAACTCTTTACATCCTCCCCTCCCCCTTTCCATCCCCATTGCACTTACCTTCATGAGTGATAGAGTTTCACCATCCACCCTGGCCTGGGGGCTTTACAACTGCACTGTTCTTCCTCATCTTTCACTAGGGACAAATAAGATTGGTTCTGTTTGTCAGCACCAGCATCCTGACCAATCAGAACCAGGGCCGGCGCTACCACTAGGCGGAATAGGCGACCGCCTAGGGCGCCCGGCCGCTGATTAATTTACTCCCGCACAGTCCTCCACAGAGCTCCACCTGTGCCCTGACATGTCATGCAGCGCCCCCCCAGCGCGGTTCGCTCAAGTT
Organism: Rana muscosa; assembly: GCA_029206835.1. Lineage (NCBI taxonomy): Eukaryota > Metazoa > Chordata > Amphibia > Anura > Ranidae > Rana > Rana muscosa. The sequence continues at coordinate 154,166,400 of CM055120.1, forward strand.
CTCTGCTGCTCTGGACAGTGTCACATGGCATATGAGAGCCGGGACAAGGAGCCGCCGACCGGAAGTGTTCATGATCAATGAAACCGGCTCGGCTGGGGCAGGTGAGATGGAAGCCCTGCATACGGGCTTGCCGCGATATCCGCTCCTCCTCCTCCCGGTCATTCGGGAATCTGTTGTGAGAGGACAGGCAGCAGCGCCGCTCTCATGGAGTAAAGTCATCCCCCACCGCTGGCTCAGGTATGGAAGCACAGGCAGCACGCTCAGTGCTGCAGTCTGCAGTCAGTCACATAAACATTTTTTAATCTGCTGTCAAGTTTATAGTGCATTGCACTGTGTACAGAGGGGGAAACAGATATATGTGTTTTGGGAGGGGACAGACGTGCAAGGCCCAGGGGTACCATACAGATATGTGTGTGGGAGAGGGTACAGAGGGGGAACAGATATATATGGGGGAGGGAACAGATGTGCACGGGGGTACAGCGGGGGAACAGATATATGTGGGGGGGACAGATGTGCAGGGGGGTACAGAGGGGGAAAAGATATATGTGGGGGGGCAGATATATATGGGGGGAAGATGTGCAGGGGGGTACAGAGGGGGAACAGATGCGTGGGGGGGGGGACAGAGGGGGAACAGATGTGTGTGTGTGGGGGAAGTGGGGGGGCAGATGCGTGGGGGGGGGACAGAGGGGGAACAGATGATATGTGTGTGTGTGGGGGGGACAGATGCACTGGGTAGTACAGAGGGGGAACAGATGTGTGTGTGGGGGGAGTGGAGGGGCAGATGCACAGGGGGATACAGAGGGGAAACAGATGTGTGTGTGTGTGTGGGGAGTGGGGGGGGGGGGCAGATGGGCAGGGGGGTACAGAGGGGGAACAGATGTGTGTGTGTGTGTGTGGAGTGGGGGGGCAGATGTACAGGGGGGTACGGAGGGGGAACAGATGTGTGTGTGGGGAGTGGGGGGGCAGATGTGCAGGGGGGTACAGAGGGGGAACAGATGTGTGTGTGTGTGTGGAGTGGGGGGGCAGATGTGCAGGGGGGTACAGAGGGGGAACAGATGTGTGTGTGGGGAGTGGGGGGGGCAGATGTGCAGGGGGTACAGAGGGGGAACAGATGCGTGTGTGTGGGGAGTGGGGGGGCAGATGCACAGGGGGGTACAGAGGGGGAACAGATGTGTGTGTGTGTGTGGGGGGGGAGTGGGGGGCAGATGTGCAGGGGGTACAGAGGGGGAACAGATGTGTGTGTGGGGAGTGGGGGGGGCAGATGTGCAGGGGGTACAGAGGGGGAACAGATGTGTGTGTGTGGGGAGTGGGGGGGGGCAGATGTGCAGGGGGTACAGAGGGGGAACAGATGTATGTGTGTGGGGAGTGGGGGGGCAGATGTGCAGGGGGTTACAGAGGGGGAACAGATGTGTGTGTGTGTGTGGGGAGTGGGGGGGGGCAGATGTGCAGGCGGGTACAGAGGGGGAACAGGTGTGTGTGTGTGGAGTGGGGGGCAGATGTGCAGGGGGGTACAGAGGGGGAACAGATGTGTGTGTGTGTGTGTGTGTGTGTGGGGAGTGGGGGGCAGATGCACAGGGGAGTACAGAGGGGGAACAGATGTGTGGAGAGTGGGGGGGCAGATGTGCAGGGGGGTACAGAGGGGGAACAGATGTGTGTGGGGAGTGGGGGGGAAGATGTGCAGGGGGGTACAGAGGGGGAACAGATGTGTTTGTGGGGAGTGGGGGGGCAGATGTGCAGGGGGTACAGAGGGGGAACAGATGTGTGTGTGTGGGGAGTGGGGGGGCAGATGTGCAGGGGGTACAAAGGGGGGACAGATGTGTGTGTGTGGGGAGTGGGGGGGCAGATGCACAGGGGGGTACAGAGGGGGAACAGATGTGTGTGTGTGTGTGTGGGGAGTGGGGGGGCAGATGCACAGGGGGGTACAGAGGGGGAACAGATGTGTGTGTGTGTGTGGGGAGTGGGGGGGGCAGATGTGCAGGGGGGTACAGAGGGGGAACAGATGTGTGTGTGTGTGAGGGGGGGCAGATGTGCAGGGGGGTACAGAGGGGGAACAGATGTGTGTGTGTGTGTGGAGTGGGGAGGCAGATGTGCAGGGGGGTACAGAGGGGGAAGAGATGTGTGTGTGTGGGGAGTGGGGGCGCAGATGTGCAGGGGGGTACAGAGGAGGAACAGATATGTGTGTGTGTGTGTGGGGAGTGGGGGGGGGGCAGATGCACAGGGGGGTACAGAGGGGGAACAGATGTGTGTGTGGGGGGAGTGGGGGGGGCAGATGTGCAGGGGGGTACAGAGGGGGAACAGATGTGTGTGTGTGTGGGGAGTGGGGGGGCAGATGTGCAGGGGGTACAGAAGGGGAACAGATGTGTGTGTGTGTGGGGAGTGGGGGGGGCAGATGTGCAGGGGGGTACAGAGGGGGAACAGGTGTGTGTGTGTGGAGTGGGGGGGTAGATGTGCAGGGGGTACAGAGGGGGAACAGATATGTGTGTGTGTGGGGAGTGGGGGGGGCAGATGCACAGGGGGGTACAGAGGGGGAACAGATGTGTGTGGGGGGAGTGGGGGGGCAGATGTGCAGGGGGTACAGAGGGGGAACAGATGTGTGTGTGTGGGGGGGCAGATGTGCAGGGGGTACAGAAGGGGAACAGATGTGTGTGGGGAGTGGGGGGGCAGATGTGCAGGGGGGTACAGAGGGGGAACAGGTGTGTGTGTGTGTGGAGTGGGGGGGCAGATGTGCAGGGGGGTACAGAGGGGGAACAGGTGTGTGTGTGTGTGGGATGGTAGATGTGCAGGGGGTACAGAGGGGGAACATATGTTTGTGTGTGGGGAGTGGGGGGTAGATGTGCAGGGGGTACAGAGGGGGAACAGATGTGTGTGTGGAAGTGGGGGGGAAGATGTGCAGGGGGGTACAGAGGGGGAACAGATGTGTGTGTGGGGAGTGGGGGAGCAGATGTGCAGGGGGTACAGAGGGGGAACAGATGTGTGTGGGAGTGGGGGGGTACAGAGGGGGGCAGATGTGTGTGTGTGTGTGGGGAGTGGGGGGGCAGATGTGCAGGGGGGTACAGAGGGGGAATAGATGTGTGTGTGTGTGTGTGTGTGTGAGGAGTGGGGGGGTACAGAGGGGGAACAGATGTGTGTGTGGGGAGTGGGGGGGGACAGATGTGCAGGGGGGTACAGAGGGGAACAGATGTATGTGTGTGGGGAGTGGGGAGCAGATGTGCAGGGGGGTACAGAGGGGGAACAGATGTGTGTGTGTGAGTGGGGGGCAGATGTGCAGGGGGTACAGAGGGGGAACAGATGTGTGTGTGTGTGTGTGTGTGTGCGGAGTGGGGGGGCAGATGTGCAGGGGGGAACAGAGGGGGAACAGGTGTGTGTGTGTGGAGTGGGGGGCAGACGTGCAGGGGGGTACAGAGGGGGAACAGATGTGTGTGAGTGGGGGGCAGATGCACAGGGGAGTACAGAGGGGGAACAGATGTGTGGAGAGTGGGGGGGCAGATGTGCAGGGGGGTACAGAGGGGGACAGATGTGTGTGGGGAGTGGGGGGGGGGAAGATGTGCAGGGGGGTACAGAGGGGGAACAGATGTGTTTGTGGGGAGTGGGGGGCAGATGTGCAGGGGGTACAGAGGGGGAACAGATGTGTGTGTGGGGAGTGGGGGGGCAGATGTGCAGGGGGGTACAGAGGGGGAACAGATGTGTGTGTGTGGGGGGAGTGGGGGGGCAGATGTGCAGGGGGGTACAGAGGGGGAATAGATGTGTGTGTGTGGGGAGTGGGGGGAGGCAGATGCACAGGGGGGTACAGAGGGGGAACAGATGTGTGTGTGTGTGTGGGGAGTGGGGGGGCAGATGTGCAGGGGGGTACAGAGGGGGAACAGATGTGTGTGTGTGGGGAGTGAGGGGGGGGCAGATGTGCAGGGGGGTACAGAGGGGGAACAGATGTGTGTGTGTGTGGAGTGGGGGGGCAGATGTGCAGGGGGGTACAGAGGGGGAAGAGATGTGTGTGTGTGTGGGGAGTGGGAGCGCAGATGTGCAGGGGGTACAGAGGGGAACAGATATGTGTGTGTGTGGGGAGTGGGGGGGGGCAGATGCACAGGGGGGTACAGACGGGGAACAGATGTGTGTGTGTGGGGGGAGTGGGGGGGCAGATGTGCAGGGGGGTACAGAGGGGGAACAGATGTGTGTGGGGAGTGGGGGGGAAGATGTGCAGGGGGGTACAGAGGGGGAACAGATGTGTTTGTGGGGAGTGGGGGGGCAGATGTGCAGGGGGTACAGAGGGGGAACAGATGTGTGTGTGTGTGGGGAGTGAGGGGGGGCAGATCTGCAGGGGGGTACAGAGGGGGAACAGATGTGTGTCTGTGTGTGTGTGGAGTGGGGGGGCAGATGTGCAGGGGGGTACAGAGGGTGAAGAGATGTGTGTGTGTGGGGAGTGGGGGCGCAGATGTGCAGGGGGGTACAGAGGGGGAACAGATGTGTGTGTGGGGAGTGGGGGGGGGCAGATGCACAGGGGGGTACAGAGGGGGAACAGATGTGTGTGTGGGGGGAGTGGGGGGGCAGATGTGCAGGGGGGTACAGAGGGGGAACAGATGTGTGTGTGTGTGGGGAGTGGGGGGGGGTAGATGTGCAGGGGGTACAGAGGGGGAACAGGTGTGTGTGTGTGGAGTGGGGGGGTAGATGTGCAGGGGGTACAGAGGGGAACATATGTGTGTGTGTGGGGAGTGGGGGGCAGATGCACAGGGGGGTACAGAGGGGGAACAGATGTGTGTGTGTGTGTGGGGAGTGGGGGGCAGATGTGCAGGGGGGTACAGAGTGGGAACAGATGTGTGTGTGGGGAGTGGGGGGGCAGATGTGCAGGGGGGTACAGAGGGGGAACAGATGTGAGTGGGGGGGGCAGATGTGCAGGGGGGTACAGAGGGGGAACAGACGTGTGTGTGCGGGGAGTGGGAGGGGTACAGAGGGGGGGCAGATGTGTGTGTGTGTGTGTGGGGAGTGGGGGGGGGCAGATGTGCAGGGGGGTACAGAGGGGGAATAGATGTGTGTGTGTGTGTGTGTGGGGGGGGAGTGGGGGGGAGTACAGAGGGGGAACAGATGTGTGTGTGTGTGTGGGGAGTGGGGGGGGCGGATGTGCAGGGGGGTACAGAGGGGGAACAGATGTGTGTGTGTGTGTGGGGAGTGGGGGGGGGACAGATGTGCAGGGTAGTACAGAGGGGGAACAGATGTGTGTGTGGGGAGTGGGGGGGCAGATGTGCAGGGAGGTACAGAGGGGGAACAGATGTGTGTGTGGGGAGTGGGGGGGGGGAAGATGTGCAGGGGGGGTACAGAGGGGGAACAGATGTGTGTGTGTGGGGAGTGGGGGGGGGGGCAGATATGCAGGGGGGTACAGAGGGGGAACGGATATGTGTGTGTGTGGGGGGGACAGATGTGCAGGGGGGTACAGAGGGGGAACAGAAGTTGCGGGGGGGTAGAGAGGGGGAACAGAAGCGCAGGGAGTACAGAGGGGGAATAGATATGTGTGTGGGGGGTGCAGAGGGGAACAGAGGTGCAGAGGGTAACAGGCATTTAGGGTGATGCAGTGATGGGGTGATCTGATGTGTGAAGGTGGAAGAATTGGGGTGATCTGAGAACCTGAAAGAACAGGAATTGGGGTGATCTGAGGTGTAAAGGTTCAAGTTCACCTTTGTAAAAAAATAAATAAATGCAGATATTTTTGCAGGTACAAAAATGCATTTATTATTATTTTTACTAGGAGCCTGTAAAACATTGTCAGTGTATCTGTCTGCTCTTACAGACAGGCAGTTACACAGTTAGCCTGTCTGTATACTGCCCTAGCCTGTGGACCACGGCTGGCACGAGGAAGCGAGCTGGTGCCATCCACTATTTGTCTTCAGGCCGGGTCCAGAGGCACAGTTGCAGACCTGTGGACCACGGCTGAAGAAACAGGTGAAGAGGCACCGCAAAAATCTCAGTTAGGGGCGGGGCCAATTGGGGGGGGCGCAAAATTAGGTTTCGCCTAGGGTGTTAAAAATCCTTGCACCAGCCCTGATCAGAACTGCTCTGACCCTGATCCGATTATCTATCCTCTTTGCTGTTGATCAAGTCTCAGAATGTGGGCAGACGCTCTACGTCAGGGGTCTTCAAACTACGGCCCTTCAGGTGTTCAGGAACTACAATTCCCATCATGCCTAGTCATGTCTGTGAATGTCAGAGTTTGCAATGCCTCATGGGATTTGTAGTTCCGCAACAGCTGGAGGGCCGTAGTTTGAGGATCCCTGCTCTACGTCATCATGTACAATGCAATGCCAGCATTGCATGTGATGACATCAGCGAGGGAAGAAGGGCGCATGACCGGGAGAAAAGGAATGGCTTTGTGGGACTGGCTGACCATCCCAGGATCAGCAGGAAAGAAGTATGTAGGAGTAAGGAATAAAATAGGTAATCCTCAGCAGAACACACACCTAGACATTATGAGCAGTAATGAATGAATATATAGAGTGGAGGGGCAGCCTTATTGCATATTTAGGGGTATAGAACTATAAAAAGAAAAAAAGTCATGATACATTTTTTGGACTTTTTCATCATAACCATTGACTAGGCTAGTTAGCAAATAACTTTCACAATTTACTGTGTCCCCTATTACACTCCTCTAGTACTTGTTATAAATTAAATTTACAAAATGATTTACATATTAGAGAAACTTGCATTGCCGATAAGAATGACATATTGCAGCATCTGTATTTCAAATTTTGCAAGAAATCTTTTCTAATTGGACTATTTTATTTTTTCTCTAGCTGCGCCAAAATAATTTACACTGGCTTTTTATTTGTTTGTAAACACTTAGACAAATTAATAAATTACACCATACACTTTCAACTGCTGAAAGCTGAATTTCAGGCAAACAGCTAAATCAACAGTTGAAATAAATAAGTAAACTATCTTAAAGCAGAGTTCCGCCGAAAAAATAAAATAAAAAGTCAGCAGCTAAAAATACTGCAGCTGCTGACTTTTAATATGATGACACTTACCTGTCCAGGGCACCCGGGATGTCCTCACTCGAAGCCGATCTGTCCCTTGGCTCCCATGTGCAAGCACCGACATCTTCAGTAAGGGAATCAGGAAGTGAAGCCTTGCAGCTTCACAGCCTGGTTCCCTACTGTGCATGCGCAAGTCGTGCTGCACGTCCTCACTTGCCCCTGCTGTCTTCTGGGACCTGTGTGTCTCCCAGATAACAGCAGGGGGGACGGAGTAGGGGCCAGACATGGCGTAGATCGCTGAAGGTTCTGCGGCAATCTATCACCGGAAGTGGGAGCAAATACCTGTATTAGACAGGTATCTGCTCCCCCTCCCCCTGAAATGTGCCAATTGTGACACGGGAGGGGGGGACAGGAAAAGTAACATTTTTGGGTGGAAATCCGCTTTAACTGCCACAGGATTAGTGATTTGTTTAGTCACTCTGCCAATGTGACCCAGGCATTCCTGCCAGGTAGTGTAATAGATTTCTTCCAGCCCAAAACCAGAATGTATGTTCTATTCTGCCTCTGCCCCCTGACCCAAACAAAGTGATGTAAATGCATGCATGCAAAAAGGATCACACTGGCACACAGTATGATCTCTCTCATCAACAGGCCTTTATTCAGGGTTACAGCCCCTTATATAAACAAAGTGACATAAGCAAACGTCATCACGTGTGTGTATATTATTGGTTCATCTGTATATGGTCCTTTTCCTGTCGACATCTGTTTTGGCCACGAGGCTGCAATCCAGGATACGGGGGCCATCTTTTAGTAGACGACGGGAGGGGCAGAAAGGAGGGCGTAAAGGAGTGAGGAGTAAGAAAACATCTGTTTCTCGTTTTTGTGTAAGGAAATGACTGCCGTCTTGTTACATGAATACCAAAACACACATACACACATATATATATATATATATATATATATATATATATATATATATATATATATATACATATCGCAACAAGAAAGAAAAGAAACAATAAAAATAATAAAGAAGAAAAGAAAATAACAATATTTGAGTGGTTAAAAGAGAGGGATAACATACACATAATATAGTCATTTTATCAACTCCATCGCAGTCCCCCCTTAAAATGACTATTTTATCAGTACTGTCCCTATGCTGTATGGCCTTACTTGGCCCTCCCGACATCAGGATAATTTTTGTATTTCGCATAGAAGTCAGACATGGCTTGCCTAGTGTCCTCTTTCGACTAAATGGTCTGGAGAACAGTCAAGTACTATTCTTTCCCTTATCATTTGAGAATGTTGTATGTATTATTAACAGGCAAGTACTGCAGTGGAGCATACGGTCCCTCTTCCTCCTCCTTCATTGGATCTCTAATATCACCCAAATTCAAAAAGGTAGGGTTATCTCTTTAGCTGCCTTTCCTAACAGCTTCTTCATGCAGGGCAGAATACAGCAAACCACTATCGCAACTAATGTAAACAGAACCAAAATTGCTATGCCTATTTGCGTACAAATGCGTTGTCACCCACTCATCCACCCAAAATACTGGTCCCAGGGATCGGTCAGCCCCGAATTTATTTTTAACTCTTTTGAGAGATCCTCTAATTTTTTAATGGCCAAGGTTACCTTACCATTTGGGCCTGTATTGTCCGGAATCTATGTACAACATGTACTTGTCCCAGGTAACATTTTACACACACCCCCCTTCTCAGTTAAATCATGTCTAAGGCCATACGATTTTAGAAAGTCATTTGTGAAGTGGCCTCTAGTTGTTCAGCTACACCCTGGAGTGCATCCCTGGTATAGTTAATGAACCTCTGTTGGTTATAGTAGATATAATTAATCCAATATACATTCTTATTTATAGTGATTATGGGAATCAGGGACTCAAAACCTGCCTTTACTTTGAAAACTAATATATTGGGGTACTCTTGGTCAAATCAAAAAGCACCACATCCCATTGTAATTTAATATGAGAAAAAGGGGGGGACAGCGGGTATACTCAGTACCCAGGGATTTTTTGAAAACACGGTGCTTGATAGAGATAAACACAATTGTCAAAATCAATAAAAGATTAAATTTTATTACATGAAGCATAAAAACAATACACAAAATTATTAACCATCCTTCAAGATATGTAGGTCAGTTTTCAAAAAGATACAATTCACTGCTTGATTTCCACTCAACTAGTTTCGCTCCCAGCGGAGCTTCTTCAGGAGTGTAATAGAGTAATAGCAGGTTTAAACTGTGAATACAGGATGTACAATAATTAGCAACATAGAATGGTTAAAAGTATGTAAGACTTTAATGTTGAACATTTAAAAAAAAATGATAAATTGACGTGCCCAAAGCACGCTAATGGTTAAGTAGTTCATAAGGGTAGATCATTAACACAATAGATCCGTTCACACTGAAATGGTGATAGCCCATGCTGAGCATCATACAAACACATATGTATACACTCACCGACTTAAATGTGTAGCTACAAACTGGAAGAACAAATGGCATTTCCACTGGTATTAGTTGACCGGTTTGCCCAATCCACTGAAACAACCCATAGGGTTAGCAACCACAAGGGTAAAGAAAATCTATTGAAGACTGGAAATAGAAAGCATAGCATTTTATGCTTTCTATTTCCAGTCTTCAATAGATTTTCTTTACCCTTGTGGTTGCTAACCCTATGGGTTGTTTCAGTGGATTGGGCAAACCGGTCAACTAATACCAGTGGAAATGCCATTTGTTCTTCCAGTTTGTAGCTACACATTTAAATCGGTGAGTGTATACATATGTGTTTGTATGATGCTCAGCATGGGCTATCACCATTTCAGTGTGAACGGATCTATTGTGTTAATGATCTACCCTTATGAACTACTTAACCATTAGCGTGCTTTGGGCACGTCAATTTATCAATTTTTTTGAAATGTTCAACATTAAAGTCTTACATACTTTTAACCATTCTATGTTGCTAATTGTTGTACATCCTGTATTCACAGTTTAAACCTGCTATTACTCTATTACACTCCTGAAGAAGCTCCGCTGGGAGCGAAACTAGTTGAGTGGAAATCAAGCAGTGAATTGTATCTTTTTGAAAACTGACCTACATATCTTGAAGGATGGTTAATAATTTTGTGTATTGTTTTTATGCTTCATGTAATAAAATTTAATCTTTTATTGATTTTGACAATTGTGTTTATCTCTATCAAGCACCGTGTTTTCAAAAAATCCCTGGGTACTGAGTATACCCGCTGTCCCCCCCTTTTTCTCATACTGCCTTTACTTTGGTTTTGGGCTTTAAACTCATCTGGGACCCCCCTTGGGACTCCTATGGCATCTATATATACATGGGGGTCAAAACTACCGGCTGGGGCACTTCTGTGCTTCCTGCTGGATTCAGATGAGTGCTCCCCTTCTGCTACTGGGACACCTCCTGAAAAGATGTGCAGGGGCATTATGACTTTGGCAAGTGCACATTCCCCTGTCCATTGGTCTGTTAACTTAGTCCTAATCTTCATGTCCCCACAGATCCAATACACGTCTCCCAAAGATTGAGTTTGATTCTGCACCAGATCTGTGGATACACTGCTGTAGGAGGCACAGTATCCCATAGAGAAGTTCCCCAAGAACTTCCCTGGTAGTTCCCATAACGTGTAATTACCGGGATATATGGTGATACCCTCTCCGGGCTTGGATGTCTTGGTTACTATGGGATATTCTCTTTTCCATGTTTCGCACTGGGAGTAGTCAGTGGAAGTATTGGTGAACAGGCTCAGAAAGCACTCCTCTTGAGTGGGAGGTATGTTTAATGGCACTGTTCCCAAATGGAGTCTAGCTCCACCACACATTTAACAGTTGGACCTGTTATGTTTCCCTGCATTATACCTCATCCATTCAAGCCACAGGTTGACATCCGAGAAACCAGTCTCTGCTGCCATCGTGTCTTCAAATGTGGGATTAGCTATGGCAACCATATCTCCTAGGTTGCGCATACATGTGGTTTAAGGGGATCGCTTGCTGTTTGAAGGGCCTGCCATTCAGATGAATTATACATGTCTTTAAGTTGGAACTGTCCTCTTGGTCCCCTATTCTCCCCATCATACCGTACCCCCATAACATATGTGCCTGCATCCGTAGGACTGGGATTCCTTATGGTTAGGGTGAGTTTCGTGCTATGTCCCATTCTCCCATCACTTGACCATGTGCCTGTTTTTAATAAGGTCAGTCTGCTGAGTAATGACTCTCCATATTTGTCTTTCTTGTTCATGGCACTCTGTGGCCTATATCCCCTGTATTCCAACCAACAGATCCCCAGTGGTCACAGTCGTCTGTGACACATATATATATATGGTTATGAGGCGATCTGCGGCCAGTACACGTTACTCTGCCAGTCGAATGGAGGGAAGGAGATTATAGTACAGTAATCAAATATGAAGGTAGCTACATGTGTGGTTTTCGCTGTCTGATTTGCGACTGGATAAGCCTCGGGCCATCCTGAGAACATGTCTACCACCACCAGGGCATACTCAAATCTGCCACTCTTTGGCATTTGTATGTGATCAATCTTTATCCTCTGAAAGGGGTATAGCGGTCTAGCTGAGTGTTTTGGGGGTGGTTTCTCTAGCCTTCCGGGGTTGCATGCTAGGCAAGTGTGGCAGGACTTGCAAGATTGATTCGTTAAAGTAGTTATTCCTAGAGCTACATAATGTTTGTTTATAAGTGAATTCATCAAAGTCTTTGAGAGATGGGTAGCTCCATGGGCCCATTGTACCATAGCTGTGTACAAAGCTCTGGGGAGACATGGGCCGGTTCCTACAGTCCAAAGATCATCCACCCGTACTGCTCCCATCTTGCTCCATGTTGCTTTCTCTTGGTCTGCAGCGTCTGAGTTTTTTGTAGTAGGGCTTTGTTTACCGCTTCTGGCTGCGGATGATATATTCCCACAAATTCTGCAGTTTCAACCCCTAAGGGGGTCATGGCTGCTTGTTTTGCTGTTTCATCGGCCAGGTGGTTTCCTCGGGCTTCTGGTGTGGTTATCTTCCCATGGGCTTTAATTTTGAGTATTGCTACTTGTTCTGGGAGTTGGAGTGCTGTCAGGAGCGCATCTATGGCCTTGCCATGCTTCACTGGGGTACTGGCTATATTAGTCCAACGTCATGGGCCACACCCAGTGCATACCGGGAATCGGTGTAGATATTTGCTGTTCGTCTTTCTGCAAGCTGGCAGGCTACTGTAAGGGCATAGAGCTCAGCCTCTTGAGCAGACATGGACGCTGAGAGTGAGGCGGCTTGCATAACTGTAGTCTCTGTGGTAACCGCATATCCTGTGTGGAAATTGCCGGATGAATCTGTGAATCTGGAGCCATCAACATACAAGGTAAGTTGAGGCAATGGGATCAGGGCATCCAGGACAGAGGGTAGATGGGTGGTTTCCGCCTTCATGAGTTCAAAGCAATCATGTTCATGTTCATCTAGGGTAGGAGCAGGTAGGTCTGCGTCATTCTCTTCTTCCTGTTCATCCAGAGACATGTCATGATACCTCCCTTGGACAATAGGAAGGAGAGTAGCAGGGTTGAGTTGTCGGCATTGAAGTAGTGTCACATTGTCAGGCATGAGTAGATTGCATTGCAACCGGAGGTGGCGGGCAGAGGATAAATGCTTGGGTTGCACCTGATTCAGAATGGCAGAGATATCGTGAGGGGCTAGCAGCATAATGGGATGGCCCAGGACAATATCTGAAGTTTTGTCCAGCAGGGCCTGGGCAGTAAAAACTGCTCGGAGACATGATGGGCCTCCTCTGGCAACTGGGTCCAGGTGGGCTGAATAGTAGCCGATGGGGCAGTTATGGAGTCCATGGCTTTGTGTCAACACCCCTGAGGCGTGGCCCTGTGTCTCAGATATGAACAGGCGAAAGGGCTTTCCATAATCGGGGAGACCGAGTGCAGGAGCAGTGCTGATTGCCTTTTTCAAAAGGTGAAAGTCTGTGAGCGCTTCTTCGGACAGCGCAAAGGGGTCACATTGCAGGTTGTCATACAGGGGTTGCATGAGAAGGGAAGCCGCAGGTATCCAGGCTCTGAAGTAAGAGATCAGTCCCAAAAATGCATGTAGGGCCTTAGCATTACCAGGGGGCGGAATGGCCTGGATGGCTTCAGCTCGTTGTTGTGTAATGTGCTTAGCGCCATGGGATATGCAATGACCCAGGAAGACAACACGGGAAGTGCACCACTGTAATTTTTCTTTAGATGCCTTGCAGCCTTGTTGAGCTAGATAAACCAGGAGACTCACAGATGATTGTTCCGCTGTTTCCTGAGAGGGTGCACACAGGAGCAGGTCATCTACATACTGCATAAACTGGTTGGGTGAGTTCTGTGCCCCTTGGGGCATAACTGCCCAAGTATACTGTTTGAAAGCGTGGGTGAATGCGAACAGGTACTGACAGGAGGGGTCCAATGGCACACTAAAGACGGCATTCGCTAAATCGATGACAGTAAAAAACTTTGCAGACGGGGGCACCCCTGACAGTAGAGTGCGTGGATTTGGGACAAGCAGTGTCTCCAAAATGGTGGCCTCGTTCACTGCTCTAAGGTCCTGTACTAGCCGGTATTTATCTGGTTGGCCCTTGGGAGTCTTCTTCTTAACTGGAAACAGAGGGGTATTGCACAGGGAAGTACAGGGTATTACGGCACCATTCCCCAGCAAGACTTTCATCTGCTCGGTAATCGCCGAGTCTGGACCGGTTTGAGTGGGTATTGGGCCCTTCTGGGAAGAACAGCCCCTAGTTTCAGAAGGATCACTACCGGGGGGACTGACAATCTACCTACATCCTCCGGACCGGTGGACCAGAGGTGGGACGGTATTTGGTCAAGGAAATGTTCCGGGATAGGGGTAGGTGAAATCTGCAGGGTCATCAGTATGGGGAGGAAACACAATTCTGACGTGTCTCCCTCACTCAGGGCAGTGGATACCGAGATGGACCCATTGGCATTATATGAGATAGAGGCCTGAAGCCTGGAGGGAACATCTGCCCCCAGGAGATTAAGGGGACAGGTGTTCAAGACCACAAATCTAGATAACAATGCCGGGGTAGTGCCCACATGTAGTGGTCTTGTGAGGGGGCTGGACCGAGATATTCCGTCCACTCCCACACAAGACACATCTATTGAGGATAAGTAGGAGGGATCTGGGATTTCTGCCTCCCATAGCACGCTATGGGCTGCGCCTGTGTCCACGAGAAAATGGGTGGGGTGTCCCTCTATAGGAATCATAATGTTTGCTAGAGGTCCCCCCGCCGACCGGGTGAAAATAGCCATCATCGGTAGGGAAGTGGAGGAGGCAGAGGACACAGGTTTGCCACTCCCCTAACCGAGGCGTTCCAGTTGCTCCGCCAGGGGAGGAGGAAAAGCCCTGGCGTTCAGGTGCTGATCAAACCTGAAGTTTGGGTGCTGATCATACCCGAAGTTTGGGTGCTGAACATACCTCTGGTCATATTGGGGGGTATCTTCTAGGCTGTCTGGGGGGCCCTACAGTCCCTCCTGTAGTGACCCGGTGTCCCGCAATTAAAGCAGACAACATAGGGTCTCTGGGGCGGGGCGGGAGTCACAGTCATTGGCGGGGTGGAAGTCACAGTCATTGGCGGGGTGGGAGTCAAAGTCATTCAGGATGTCACTTCCTTGAGTGGTTGTTGTGTTTCCAGACCTCTTGCAACAGGCAATAGGGCTTCTAAGGTTAATATCTTGTACTCTGGTCGGGCCACTATAAGCCCCTTCCGTATCGGTTCTTTCAAACCCACTACGAAAGCACTTTATAGCATGTGATAATGGGCTTTGTTATGCAGAGAGAATACTAGATCTGTAAAGACCTGAGTGAATCCTATGTAAAAAATTTCCACTTACTCCAGCAGGTCCTGTGTCACGTCATGTATGCTAGCTGCTTGATCTGCTAATTTGCCTCTATCCCATTCCTGTAACTGGTCACAAAATACAACCCCAGAGTTATATGAGACCTCGCTCTCCAACCGGGCATTGTTAAAATGTTTCTCCATGATGGGCCAATAGGCATCACCTGCTTTTATTTTGCATAAGCTGGCTAAGTCTCTCCATGCCGACGAGTATGTCTTTTGGATTTGTGCAATCCGACGGTAGAACGGCATGGGCTGCCGCTCGGGGTCAGGGAGGGAAACTACTAGGGTGGATGCTTGCGAGGGAGTAAAGTAGGCATACATGAGCGGAGCGTCTGGCAGTGGGCGGCCTGGCCCAGATTCCAGGTTATCAGGTCCCGCAGGTCCTGTAACCTACCCCTCTCGTCAGGACCGTCCCAAATTGTACTCAGTGGGTTGGTATAGGAAGGTTGGCTTAAGGGTGGTGGTGGTACTGCTGTGGGAGGTGCCAGTGCCCCAGCTGGTGTAGAGTGATGGTGTCCTGACACTGGAGCATGTTGGGCAAAGGCAGCAGATGGTTGGGTTACTGAACCCAGTATTGAAGGCATCACTGGGGCAATGACCGGTGGGCAGTAAAAGCTGCCATCTGCATTCAATACTGGGCACAGGGGGTAGAGGGGTTGGGATGGCTGGGTGGTGAGGCTGGAAGAAAGCCTGTTTGCAAGGGGAGGGACTTCCGTAGGAGGTCCTCTAACTTACAACTGCATTCGGGGCAGAACCCGGGCGGTCAGGGTGTGGGAGTCCGGGCCTCTCACATTCCTCACACGCCCACTTGGGGCCACCATCATAGGGTGAGGGCAGGCGTTTTCCTTTTTGATATACATACATTAATCCCTCCTTGTTCTGTACTTCCTGTTCCACCCACCCCTCTTTTATTAACCCCTTCACTACCCTGAACCAGGCTTCTGCTGCCGAGAATAAATTATTCTTTGTCAACAACCCTTTCTTTTCAATCAACACAACTCTCCATTCTTCCGGTTGCAAACGTCCACCATGTTTGCATAGTCCAGCAACTTTCATTAACTTTTTCCATCCTTTCACATTTTGTTCCCCTTCCCGCTGTAGCACTAGATCATAGGCTAAGCTGCCCTCTGACGGTCTAGTGAGATGTTGTCCCATTCTTACCCCTTCCCTTATTTCTGTTCTGTCTCTGCTGTGGGGCGGAAGTCCACCCTCCCCAATTCAAATGCTAGATTCGTAACTCCGTCCTGTGAACAGTTTTAAATTAGCCTGCTCAGATACTGAGCCTAGGTTCAGCTTAAAAATAAGCTCCAAATATAAGTAGGCGGAGTTACTAAAAACTCCAGTCTTCCTAATCAAAAGTTACACCCAGGCTTAAAATCAGTTGTAGGCTAGATGGGGTGTTAAACAGTTAAATGTCTGTAAAAAGAAACAGCAGCAGCAGAGCAATTTTAAAAACCATTCCTTTTTTTTTCTTAAAAGGAGCACTAGCCCCTCCTTTACAAAAGTGGGAGGGGACTGACTTTTTCTTTATAGTTGAGACTGGAATAAAGGCTGACAAGCTAGGCTTCGGAATGTCTTTCAGTGTAACACAAAGGTGGGGGTCCAGCCTGCTCCTTGCTCCTATCCCAAAATGAACGTTAGGATTCACACTGTAATGGACATTGGCTGTAAATACTATAACCCCATCCACCTTCATGCACCAACATTAGAACATTAATCCACAAACACAGTGTAGCACATGACATACATACTATTTCAGCCCTTCTGTCTGTATGGAGGTAATATTTATCCCCGAACCTTCCTGGTTCGTATTCTCCCACTCTAACAATAGTGAGGTGTATTTATACATATATAAATGTATTTTGACGCCCTCTCTCAATCAGGTCCATTAGACTTAATGAGGAATCACTGTGTCCATATACAGAACATAACATAACATAACAGAAAATATCAGCCGGCAGAATAGGTCGACAGGTTCTTATTAAATCGGCCCTGGACAAGAAGTTACCCATCTTTGGCGGTCTTTAGCAGCTGACGGACTGCGAGCGAAAGTGAGGGTGACCAAGCCGGAATCACACAGGTAAGGAATATAACACTCTTCTTCTACCGTGTTTCGAAGTTGATCAGGCCTCGTTCTGTCAGTCACGCCTCAATTTGCTAGCAGTTCTCTGGGTCGGCTGCTTCCAGACCACAATCCAGAGTCCATGTTGGGTAGCCAAATTGTAATAGATTTCTTCCGACCCAAAACCAGAATGTATGTTCTATTCTGCCTCTGACCCAAATTCAAAGTGATGTAAATGCATGCATGCAAAAAGGATCACACTGGCACACACTGGTCAGTATGAGCTCTCTCTCATCAACAGGCCTTTATTCAGGGTTACAGCCCCTTATATAAGCAAAGTGACATAAGCAAACGTCATCACATGTGTGTGTATATGATTGGTTCATCTGTATATGGTCCTTTTCCTGTCGACATCTGTTTTGGCCACGAGGCTGCATTCCAGGATATGGGGGGCCATCTTTTAGTAGACGATGGGAGGGGCAGAAAGGAGGGTGTATAGGAGTGAGGAGTAAGAAAACATCTGTTTCTCGTTTTTGTCTAAGGAAATTACTGCTGTCTTGTTACATGAATACCAAAACACACATAAACATATATATATAACATAGACATAATATAGTCATTTTATCAACTCCATCACAGTAGCACAGTCTAGCTCTGCCACCTCTGTGACCTCTGTGACCTCTCTGCATGACACGTTTCAATTTAGCAATACTCCTGATCTAGGACCTGCCACAACCTGAGAATGTACTATGAGAATGTACTCTGAAGTAGCAGTGGCATGATGATTAAAGTGGATGTAAACCCACATTTTTTTTATTTTTTTTGCTGTCACAATGTAGAGTATAAGATTTCCTTAATTTGTGCCAGGTCTTGCCACAAAGAGTTAATCCGGCTCTGAGCAATCCTCTTGTATTGTTCAGTGAGATAAAAACGGACAAACAGAGTTACCTTTGTCCGTTCCGCCCCCTTGCTGTGAATGACAGGTTATTTACATATCTCGTGCACTAGCTTTAGACAGACATTATTTTTTAATTCCCACCCCCACTCCTTTTCTGAAGTCATGTGGTTACTTTTCTGGATTTTGACTGGATGTTAGTGATCATAACAGAAGGAATCCACAAGAGAAAATGCATGTTGACAAGGGGAGTGTAGAGGTGGGCGGGGAGACTACTGACATCACGACTCCACCCACTGAGCTCCAGACAAAAGATCCACCCACAGAATCTGCAGTTTTTCAGTTCTTATAACAGACAGAGGGGAGACATTTGACAGATAAGGATACATGCAGGAGGCATCTATATCCTTATAGATCAGCACTATGGCAGTAGTTTAGAAAGGATGAGAGTGTGTTTATATCCACTTTAAGGCTGGCCATATATTATACCATTTTCTTGTCTAATTGTCCTTTAGATTTACCAAAACCATATAATATGATGTCAAACCTAAACACTTCCAATTTGTATGCAATCAGGTAGGCCCTTGCATCACATAATTGAAGGTAAATCTAAAGGAAATTGAATAAGAAAATTGTATACTCTATGGCCAGCTTTAGTCAATACCTGTGCTCTCTCCTAATGTCAGCAACTTTTCAGTCTTTAGGTGGAACACCCTAATACAAAAGAGCCTGACTTAAGGTGCTTTCTCCCCTAGTCAAAGTGCTGCTGTGCAGGGGAATATAGGATGCTGATTATAAGAGCTGATATCTGTGTAGATCTTATAAAAATTTTTTTTTCTTTTTATTGAACATATGTATTTAATGATGAATTTTTACATTTCCCCAAAGTTCAGCTTTAACAGCCTTCTGGGAGCAAAGTAGTAGATTTTCAGCTAATTGGCAAGAATGAAAGCACGCTAAAATGTGTTGCTCATGAAGGTAACAAAAACTTCAGGAATGGGAAACAAGCTTCCAGGAACCCAATGACTACAGCAGAATATCTCTTTTTGACAGCCAAAGAGACTGGGTTAATGTATAGCACTATTTTTACCTCCCCAAAAAATGTAATGGTAGTATTTCTAAAATCATTCTATACCTGTAAGTTACTGTGCATATTTCTTGCTAGCTAAAGGATAGCAATAATACAAGAGTAAGCGGGGCTGGAATGGGACAAAAATTTGGTCCTGGACTTCATCCAGACTGGCCCACTTAAATTTTGAGTGTCCCCATCAGCAGCCTCCTTACATCAGAGTGTCCCATCAGCAGCCCCCTTACATCAGAGTGTCCCATCAGCAGCCCCCTTACATCAGAGTGTCCCACCAGCACCCCCTTACATCAGAGTGTCCCACCAGCACCCCCTTACATCAGAGTGTCCCACCAGCACCCCCTTACATCAGAGTGTCCCACCAGCACCCCCTTACATCAGAGTGTCCCACCAGCACCCCCTTACATCAGAGTGTCCCACCAGCACCCCCTTACATCAGAGTGTCCCACCAGCACCCCCTTACATCAGAGTGTCCCACCAGCACCCCCTTACATCAGAGTGTCCCACCAGCACCCCCTTACATCAGAGTGTCCCACCAGCACCCCCTTACATCAGAGTGTCCCACCAGCACCCCCTTACATCAGAGTGTCCCACCAGCACCCCCTTACATCAGAGTGTCCCACCAGCACCCCCTTACATCAGAGTGTCCCACCAGCACCCCCTTACATCAGAGTGTCCCACCAGCACCCCCTTACATCAGAGTGTCCCCATCAGCATCCCCTTACATCAGAGTGTCCCCATCAGCATCCCCTTACATCAGAGTGTCCCCATCAGCAGCCCCTTACATCAGAGTGTCCCCATCAGCAGCCCCTTACATCAGAGTGTCCCATCACCAGCCTCCTTATATTAGAGTATACCATCAGCAGCCCCTTATATCAGAGTGTCCCCCCTCTCCTCCCCCTCCCACGTGTACTCACAGTTATGAAGGCAGCTTCTCTTCTTCCTCTCTCCAGTCATGTGATAAGTGACAAGTGATAAGGGGAGAGAGGAAGGAAAGTCTGCCTGCTGTCTATCTCCCCCTTCAGGCTGGAGGGAGCAGAAAGCCTAATCCTCTCTCCAGCAAGTGACGGCAGCTGCTCCTCCTGATAGGAGTGAAATCGTGATCACTCACTGTCAGAAAGGAGTGGCTCCAGGATTGCCACTGACTGGCCCACTGAGTCATCGGCCCCCTGGGAAACTCCCGGCAGTCCCGATGGCAGTACATGCCTGAGAGTAAGTTACAGATGGAAATTTTCAATTGTAGAAAAAAGTGAGTGGCTATGAACTTAGCCAATAGTTTATGCATAGGAAAAGCATGATCTTGTTGTGGTTTACATTCTTTATGACAATTCTATTTGACTATCTGTTTGGCTTTCCTAGAGCTCTTATCTGAAAAATACAATGAATAAAATCCAGTAAAAATGATTTTCTGTCTCTATCAAGCCCCCTGTATATTCACTATTTACTCCTGTCATTGTGCTGACAGTCATTGTCAGATACAATTACGAGTTTAAATTGGGTGTTCTGCCTGTAACAAACCTTTTAACAGCAGAGTATATTCCCCCTATCTATCACCATGGCAGGATCCTGTACACTATACTATTACTGAGAGAAAATGTAAAATATGCTTGTCATCCATGTATTCTAAAGACAGCCATCTCTGCGGATGAAATCAATATTCAACATTTCGGTTCAAGATGAACTAGATGCATTATTGTGGCTTGAACCATGAAGTCTAGCAAGTTACAGCCGAGTTACAAATTTCTTGTAAATTTTAGATCTGGATCTAGATTATGTTTTCTTTAAAGGATAGGTTCAATTTAGCAACATGTTATATGTTACACCCACATTTAGGGTGTAACATGTTTCTGCAGTGCCCCCTCACTCCTCCTTCCCTTTGAGAGTGGGCGTTCCTCTCCCCCACAGCCGCTGTCACCTTTAAAAATCAGCATGGCAGTGTGGGGCTCCTCCTGCACAGCCGTGACATTCATTCACAGAGATCTATGAATGAAGAAGCTACAAGATCCATCTGCCACTGTGGCTGATTCAGTGGACCATGAGGTTGCTGATCAGCACTCTTGTAGTTCATTGAATTCTCTCCCAGGTTTCAAAATGAAAGCCCATACAAAGGGAGAGTGTGCAGTAGCCCAACATTGTCCCACAATCTACTGATCACAGGTAGCAATGCATTGGAGGCTCCTGCAGGAAAAATAATAAATTCACATTTTTTTTTCAGCAAAAATATGTGTGTTTGTTATTTTTCACTGAATGGTGAACTTAGCCTTTAAATGCGTGTGTGTGCGTGTGTCATAATGGTATTACCTAAAGAGTTGCCTGAAAGGGTCATATTTTCACACCCTTTAAATAAGTAAATACAATATACATACATTATGTATATTTCAATGAAAAAAAAAAACATGCTTTCTGGTAGAAGTATTCAGCAACTGATGCGATACACAGGCAGTGTCCAAACATACATCCAATGGGGGACATTTAGCAAGCAAATTGCAACATTAATGGCAAATCAGGCTGTATTTTGCAATAGGTTTATAGACCTGTGCTTCTGTGTTCCTGGGTAGTCAAGTGCAAAACTTTTCAAAGTTCAAAGACAGATGTATTACAGAAGACAAGACAGATTTCCACTCTCAAGCCTCGTACACACGACCGGTTTTCTCGGCAAGAAAACTGCTGGGAGAGCTTTTTGCCGAGAAAACCGTTCGTGTGTATGGTTTATCGTCGGGAAAACTGTCGGGAATCTCCACAAGAAAAATAGAGAACCTGCTCTCTATTTTCTCGTCGGGATTCTCGACTCTATCCAGACGAGAAAACCATAAGTGTGTATGCTTACCTGTCCAGGGAAACCCGCGCGTGCTCGATGAGACTTTGACGCATGCGTGGTAGCATACAAGGGTAGTGTAGGGTGTAGCAAGATGGCGGCGACGGCATTGAATGTGACGAGCGCTGGCTCGTCATAGTCGATGATGTCACCGCGTTCTTGCCATTCAAAAGAACGGCGGTTCTTTTGAATGGCCGTGTGTACACTCGGCGAGCAAGGCAAGCTTGCCGGGAATCTGGTCGGGAAAAACAAGGTTTTTTTTTCCCGACGAGATTCTCGCCCGTGTGTAGAGGGCTGAAAGTGGTTGTAAACCCACTCTTGCAACTTGCACCTACAGGTAAGCCTAGATTAAGGCTTACCTGTAGGTGTTTGCAATATCTCCTAAACCTACAAGGTTTAGGAGATATTTGCAAAAAAAGAGTACACCAATGTGTACGGCGCATACGCGCCCTAGACATCAGCGCAGGCGCACTGTAAATGCCAATTTTATGAATGATAAAGCTGGCTTTTACGGCTCCCGCGTGCATCGCCGCTCTGGCCAAACTTCGGGGGCTTCGATTTCAGGTAAGTACCACATAATGAGCTAGTATTCTATGCATACTAGCTCATTATGCCTTTCTCTTGCAGGGTCTTATTTTATCCCATATTTTGGGGGGGGTGGGTGGTTTACTTCCTCTTTAAGCCTAGGTTCACACGATGCAGTTAGTGTGTTGTGTTTGCAGGGGCACAGCTCATTCATTTGAATGGACTATTGTACCTGTGTTTCCCACAAGAAAAAAAGTCCCCGGACCTTTTATTAAAACACGCCCACATGGAGCTGCATGGTGCATTTGCATGCAATTGGTGCAAGAAATAATGGCACCCCCATGTGTTTGCAAAAGAGCAGCACATTTTGGCCGTGGGTGTGGAAACGCATGTGATTTACACGTGTAGCTGGGTTCTGCTCTGCCTGCTACAGGAGGAGTGGACTTGTGCCTCTGTGCCCACTTTCCTTGCCTTCTCCCCCACCGCTGTGTGGTGTGAGCTGATGGCTGGGGGCTATTCCCCCCCACCCCCCTTGGATGGAGGTGAATGGGCTGCGGACTATAAAGGGACATGTTTTTGCACAACAGAGGAGAGATACAACTTTTCCAGGCAATTCTGGAGAGATCTGTGTAATTTTCCAGGTGGAAGCAGAGCGTACAGACCTGCCATTTGGACCTGCCAGTGCCTACTGGAGAGACAGCTACAGAGGAGAAAGAGCAACCAGAACCAGAGTGTGCAGACCTGCTGCTGTGTCCTGAGCGACCAGAGAGCAGAGAGACTGTGCCACAGAGCGTCACTGTGTCTTGGGACCAGAGCTGGGGAAGCCTGTTGCCAAGTGTGCCTACTACCAGTGAGAGTCTAATCAAAAGGACCTCATTGTGAGGACTTGATCCTGAGGACTTAGTCTTCTGGGACAGCTGACCACCAAGCGCATTGTACCAGATTTATTGCATACCAGAAGTGGTGAGTCAAAGTTTGACCCCTTACTGCCCACAGTTAATGCTAGCAGCCATATACAGTACAGTCCCAAAGGAACAGCTTCACATGCACCACCTTACAAAAGCGCCCCAACGATTGCTGGCTAATACTGCAATTAGCTGTCAGGTACTTGTACCTACAGTACCTACCTTATAGAGGTCTACCTCCAGGCCTGCTGCCTCAGACCAGCCTGCCTCAATGCTAGTTGCTCCAGTCCAGCCTGTTCCAGTACCAGCTGTTCCAGTTCAGCTGTTCTAATGCCAGCTGCTCTAGTTCTGCCAGCATCAATTGTTCCTGTGAAGTCCATGTCAGCTGCTCTAGTCCTGCCTGTCTCTGTACCAGCTACCTCAGTTCAGCCTGTCAAAGTATCAACTATAGGTCAGCCTGCTCCTGACTCAGCCTCAGCTTTGACTACTGGCCTTTTTTTTGGGGCCTCTCAGCACCCCAGCCTTTCTCCATAGTTCCAGCCATCCTGGGACAGCTTGCCTCTTTAAGCCATGTGGGGTCCTCCACCATTGGCTAAAGCCACTATACACCATACCCATGTTCCAGCCCTCCAGCCTGACTCTGCTGATACCTTTCCCGCTGTCCAGTCTGACTCTACTGATCTTCTACCTGCTATGCATCCTGACTCCATTGATGCTTCACCTGCTTACCAGTCAGATATTACTGATTCTTTACCTGCTGAACAGCCTGATGCATCTGATATGCCACCTGTCCAGCCTGACTCTGCTGATATGCCACCTGCTGTTCAGCTTGATTTTGGTGATCCTCTGTCTGCTACCCAGCCTGCAGGGGATTTTTGCTGAAAGGGTAAAGAGGGGGAGTGTGTTGCTTGCAGGGGAAATGTTGCACTCTCCTGTGAGTTATACACCCATGACTCCTGCACGCTTAGTTTTGTACTATTGTCCCCTGCATTCTATGCATTACATACTCCTGGACACTGCTCTCTGTGTGTCATGTATTTCTTAGGCTACTTTCACACTGATCCATAGCCAAAACATGGTCATAACGCATATGCATTTTTGTGGCGATTTTGCCATGATTTCACCTCGTTTGCAGTCCATTTTTCACAGGACATGTGACTCAAAAATCGCATTAAAAATGCAACACAGGTTTTGGTGCATTTTTGCTATGTTTTTAATGCATTTTAATTGGGAGGTGCCTTTTTGGCACTTTTTAAACTGATCAAATATGCACCAAACATGCAGGAAGCAGGATTTTTTACACCCCAATGGAAGTGCAACAGACCAGTGTGAAGACATACATAGAATGTCTTCTAGAATGCATAGAGATGCATTTTTCTCTAGCTTTTCTTTAGCTATTTTCAAAAGCGCTTCAAAAACTGCTCAGTGTGAAAGCAGCCTAAACCTGGCCCTGACTAAAGTTATATACTTTTGACCCATGAACACTTTTTTCTACACACACAGGACCCCTGCTCTATGTGCCCTACACCCTTCAACCCTGCATTTTGCTTCATGTGTTGATAAACCTGAGGTTGACTGCAGCATTCTGTGCATGACTTACCCCTGACTCTGGCACTCTGTGCATTGCACACCATTCTGCCTTACAAACTCATACTTCTCACCAAAGTGTTCATTGTCTCAGCAGTTGATGGTCACTAAGTAGTCCCTGACTATTTTAATGACGTTCTTCTATAAGGTAAGCTCAGACAAAGTGTTAGCTGTGTGCCTATTTTCAGTGTGCACAAAATCCTATGTAATGGAAGCATTTTTTTAGTTATTGTGTTGAGTTTTCTATGTATTTTTGAGACTTTTACTTGTGACACAACCATTAAAGAACAGTTTATAGGTAAAAGGAGGCCTGGGCTTTGTTTAAATATACCCCATAAAATGGTTGTAAAAATAAATCTTAAAAAAGTAAACTTTCTAGCACCATTTAAAGGTATTTATTATTTTTTTTTTAAATAACTGTAGCGCCCCTTTACTTTCAGGGGTGCTATGTACTTAAATTTAGGGGGTTGGTCTGAGCTAGTAACCAGGCTCAGACCACTTTGATTGTTAGTATTCGCTTCTGCCTATGTGATGTAACCTGATGTACAGTTCCCTGTGGCCTGTAGATGGCACTGCCATATCAGGTCAGGGTTGAACCGTGGGCGACATTGCTATGCCTTAGGGTGTCCTCTCTCGGCAGTGGTGCGGTGGGCATGGTTAGCCTGCTGTGCATGCTGGGAGAGGATACATAAGGGGCAGACGCCATCTTTAGGGGAGACTGGAGCACTGGGGCGTGAGCGGTTTGCGCCACCCGGCCCTTCAGGCCAAGGGTGCGCGCATGTATCAGTCTCAGGCACCTTTAGCCTGGGGCTGCAACTGCACTAGTAGGCCCAGCACCTTTAGCTGGGGCCATTCTCCAAAAGAGGAATCCCAGGGTGCCCGGGAAAGGGTGGACCCGCTCTAAGAAGAGGAGACCGGGGGAGGACCTTTCTGATGGACCGGTGAGAGTTCACGGTGAAAGAGAGGCCTGGTTACCTTCTGGAGGGATTCAAAGATCCATCACAGGCCTTGCAACGTGCTATCGCTGTCACCTGTCCTTGTGTTGCAAGTGCTGAGAAGTTTTGGGACTTAAAGATTCTGTGGCAGAGGATCTCCCGATCGTATCTCTAGGAAACCTAAAGTGAACGTTCGAGCATCACTCCGGCTGCTAGGATCCGCTCTTACAGGGGACTATCCGGGTGAGCTAAACCTACTCAGGATCGAGTAGCGACTATTGTACCAGTTTGTGCCTGGACCTATCTCCCAAACCTTACTGTCCTTTCTCTCATCCACCTTTCCTGTCTGCTGAACTTGAACTTTGCTTATAAAATAAACTCAGCATTGGAGTTAAAGTGGTGTGGACATTGGCCTTCCTGGGGAGAAATAGAGACTTGTCCCTACACTCTAGGAGACAAGAACTAACTTGCTGCAGGACCCAAAATTGTTAACACCGCTCAACCTCTTAAAACAGGAGGGTATGGGCATATAGTGCGGTGTGCCTTGACCTGTAAGTGAGCCAAAGGCAGGAAAAAGGTCCATGTGCTACATAACATACATGTCATACTTTCCTCCACTGTGCAGTTTGTTTTGCACATAGTGGCCCGATCCTCGTCTTCTGGGGTCCCTCGGTGGCTGTCTCGGCTCCTCCCCGCAAGAGCCAACCCCCGTTCTGGCAAGCTCTCTCCCAAGGGGGTTAGCTTGCGGGCGCGCACCCGTGTGATACAGTGGTGGCTATAGCCGCCAAGTGTATCACTCGGCCCCGCCCCCCGGCGCGCCGCATCATTGGTTTGATTGACAGCAGCGGGAGCAAATGGCTGCGCTGCTATCAATCTCCAATAAAGAGCCACCTCATGCTGGGGAAAACCATTGCGGGATCGCGCCCACAGAGTTTCGTGCCTCAGGTAAGTAAAACGGAGGGACTGGGGGACCTGAGAGTGCAAGGTGTTTTTTCACCTTAATGCATAGAAGATGCATTAAGGTGAAAAAACACGAAGCTTTTCAACCCCTTTAATATATATCACTGTTAATACATATTTCACGTTGTATTTACCTCTTATAAATGCTTCCTTAGCTTTTCTCTGTCCTCCTTTAACCTTTAGTCCGTGGGCATGGCTTAGGATCCACAACTTGGGAGGCAGAGATGAGAGGTTACAAGATTCCCCCAGCTATACATGCCCTCCTCAAAACAGACATTTAAGTTAGGGGAGAGAAGGAGAAGCAGCAGAGAGTGGACACACCCTTTTCAAAAGCATTACTGGGAGGTTTGTGCATGTGTCACCTCTGTACAGTTTGTCACTCACAAGAGAAGTGGGGCGTGTTCTCATGAACTTCCTGTTGTAGGGTTAAGTCATTTCAGCAAATCAAGGAAGACTGCTGGGGAGCGAGAGTGCTTCTAGATGTGGAACTAAGCTCAAATGCTTAATGCATGTAAATATAAATATTATTCAGTTGTATGATCAGATTGGTTTATGTTTTCCAGATTTACAACCACTTTAAGCCCTTCACACTGTTAACAGTTTGGACACTCCCATCGTTCACTGCAGTGTGCACAGAGTGTCGCATCACTGCTCATCTGAGGGTGCCCAAAGGTGCCCCAGGTCTTTTACAGTCCAAGCAATGCCCCTTGGGGGGGCACGCTGGGAGCTTCTCCTGTGCCTCTGCTCTCTCTTCACCTCACTGACTGCAGATCCACTCCTGTCAGAAGTAGAAGGGGTCCAAAAGCTGCTGGAGGGAGGATTCTGCTCTCTCCTTCCTCCAATAGCAGCCTGCTGTAGGCAGAATAGAGCGAGTGGTGAGAACATGCATCAGTCTCAGCAGGGCACCACTGGGGAGTATGGGAAGACATTTTTCCTGTCTTATCTTGTCACATGACATATCCTATGAACCAAGCTAGGAAACTGCTCTCATTCCCAGTGGGCACCGTGTGCTGTGGCTGAGGTGTGAACTGAGCGAGTACACAGAGGGTGGGGGCACAACTCAGTCCTAGACCTCCCCTTTCCACCTCAGAATCCACTAAAAAACGTTCTCCCTCTGTTAGGGCTTGCTTACATTTGTGGCAGCCCTTTAAAGAGTAATCTCTAGTGGATCACTTTTCAGAGGGCATTTGACAGGCGGTGAGGAGGCATCACCCGTCTGCCTGTTTCAACCCCTAAAAACTCATTGCAGAGGAGGGGCTAGGGAGCACAGTTTGCCATCTTTTCTCTTGGAACTACATAATCTTGTTCCAACATTGGGTGGTACACACCACAATACAATTCACAGTGATAGAGCACTGAGCAGCACAGTGAATAGGTGGGTAAGTAAGATATACCTGTGCTCAAATTTTATTTTATATCTTCTACATGTATATAATCCAACAGGTGCTAAAGGGGTGTGACCACACGTTAATAATAAAAATTCTGGATAAACCCTCTGCACATGGCTATATACCCTTTTGCTTAGTACACACGACCGGGATTCCCGATAGGAAAAGATCTGTCGGAAATCCCGAGGGGAAAACCGAGAGCCTGCTCTCTACTTTCCCCCCCAACAGACGATAGGTTTTTCCGTCAGGAAAACTCAGATGAGAGCTTTTCCTCAGGAATCCCAACCCTGTGTTTGCTCCATCTGAGTTTTTCCCCACAGGATAACGGCCAAATTTGCCGTTTTCTGCTACACACGGCCAGGTTTTCTGATGGGAAAAAGACAGTCGGGAAACCCGCCGGGAAAAAAGAGAGCTGGTTCTCTTTTTTTTAGCAGTTTTCCCATTGGATAAACTAAGAGGGAGCATACACATGGCCAGGATTCCCGGCCAAAAGCTCTCCTTGCAGTTTTCCCGTCGGGAAACCCGGTCGTGTGTACGGGGCATTTCTTGCACACTTTTCAAAAAAATCGGGGATTTTCAGTTCACATAGTTTGCAATACATGTTTGAACAGGCAACTGTGTCTGAGTAATCCCTCAATGGCCAATCCATAATCTGTTCTGCAAAATACAAGTACTTAAGTGGATAAAATGCCATTATGGGTAAGATAGACACAGGTTGTAGGACAGCTACAAGGTTCAAGTTTGGCCACTAACCTGCAATGCAAAAGAAGCAGGATATGCCTGTGTTCAAATCCCAAAATTATATGGTAACATGGCACAGGTATAGCTTACTTCTATTGCATTGCAAATCAGTGGCCAGATCTAAACCTTGTAGTTCTCCTACAGCTTGTGTCTAATTGCCCTATATCGGTACTATATCCACTGCAGCATTCGCATTTTGCAGAGCAGAGTAGGGACTGACCATTTATGATTTATTATTGATGCACTTGGGCAGCTTAAACATGTATTGCAATATACAGTATGTGAACTAAAAATCTTTTTTTTTTTTTGCAAAGTTTGCTACAAAGAGTATATCAAAAATAGCAAACAACAATACTGTGCTTGTGATAAATATATGAAAGTGAAACCACTGCAACAAATATTGTGAGATATAACACAAAACAAAACAATAATAATGAAATATAGTTCTCAATGGATATAAAAAACACAAATAGTCCAATTTTTTTTTTTTTTTTTATAAAAGTCTGTCCAGCAACAAGGGCTGAGCAGCCTGAGCACAGAGAAAAGAGCTGCTGAGAGCCCAGCCTTGACACAGGCAATATTTCAGAGAATATCACCTTGGAGGTTTGTATCCTGCTGACATTATGCCAAAGTCCAGCTGGTGAGGGTTGGGGTCCCCCTCTTCTCCTGTCCTCCTGGTCTGCCCTGGCCGTCGGATACCACTGGAGCAGGTCATTCTTCATGAAAGCAATATATCTCCTCACAATCTTTCTCACAATCATCTGCGTTGAAAATTTCTGAGGTCTGGTCTTTTCTATAGTATAGTGCAGGAGGAATGGTATGCGGTTCGCACACCATCCACACTGTATCTTCGGTGGATGCATATCAGTTGGGAACATTCACATGCCTACGTGACCTTCCATAACTAGAGGGTCCACACTCTTGGATAATGCCCTGTACACACGATCGAAATTCCGATGGACTAAAATCCGATGGAATTTTTCGTCGGAATTCCGTTCAAAGCTGTCTTGCATACACACCATCAGACAAAATTCCGATCGTCCAAAACGCGGTGGCGTACAACACGTACGACGTCACTATAAAGGGGAAGTTCAAATACAACGACGCCGCCCTTTGGGCTGCTTTTGCTGATTTCGTGTTACCGAGTGTTAAATATTTGGCGTTGGCCGATTCGCTCTTTTCAGTCTCCTTGTTTTTCAGTCCGTTACAGCATGACGAATGTGCTATCTCCATTACGAATGCTAGTTTTACCAGATCGAAGGCTCCCGTCTCCTAATTTAGTCTGAGCATGCATGGATTTTTCTCCGATGGAGTTCCACACAGACGATCAGAATTTCCTATCGTTTTCTTTTTCCATCAGAAAAATTAAAAACATGTTCTATTTTTTTACACCGATGGAAAAAACTCCGATGGGGCCCACACACGATCGGAATTTCCGATGAAACAAGTCCGTTGGACTTGTTTCATCGGAAATTCCGATCGTGTGTACAGGGCATAAGAGTACATCCTGATTTTTCTGTTGGTGATATCACAAGGTGGAGGATTCCCCTTCGGATCTGTTTGCACAAGCACTTTTTGATTGAGGTCTCTTGTCTACTTATTTACATTTCTTTCTTCATTCAGCTCTTGTTGCTGGATGGTCTTTTATGATAATTTTTTGGACTATTTGTGTTTGACCGCAACTTTTTTTCATATTTAGAAAGAGTATATAGCAGCGTACAGAGGGTTCATCCAGAATTTTTTGTGAATACCGGGGGGGTGGGGGGCTAAACTCCACTTTCTCCAAACCCTCCAGACTGCAATTCACAGTAAAGTAGCAGTGGCAATGTGCATAGCAATGTATAGCTCTGTAGGTAGTACACTAGCACAGTACTGTAGCAAAAACACAACCATGCCTCCCTAAAATCACTGTCAGCTGTCCCTCACTACTCTGACTCTAACATACACCTACAAAGGACTGATGGCAAAACTTTCTTAAATAGGGAGGGGGCAAGTATAATTTTCAAGCCCCATTATTAGCTAAACTCTGCCTCTTAGCCACAGTTTAAACTTCATACAATGAACTTTGGGAAATGGGGGGGGGGGGGGGGCATTGCTTTTGGTGCTCAAGTGAACACACCCATAACCAAAGCGAAAGTGTTTGGAAATATATGGGAGAAAGTCAAACTCCAGTCTGGCCTCACTCCAATATTTTATCCCTGAAGAGGGCATTGTTTTTGAGATGAGGGGGTAGTCTATAGGTTTTGGTGTGAAGAAGAGTTTTCAAAGACCATGGTTTGGCTACTTCCATTTTTATTTTTTGTGTTTGAGTATTGTGAGGCATTGACTAGCCAGTCTAAGGAATTGAGAAGAAGATAGGCCAGGTTGTAAGGTCTAATATTTAGTATATCCATGCCTTTATCCAATTTGGGGGGCATGAGCTTGTATAAAGAAATTTGAGGGCATTTTGAGTTCCATTGAAACTTGACAAATGCTGTCTCCAGTATGCAAATATCACTGGAAATTGGGCTGTGTCTTCTTATGCCGCGTACACACGATCATTTTTCCCGTCGGGAAAAATTAAATTTTCTCCTATTGGACGAGAAAAACGACCGTGTGTGGGCTTTTTGTCATTTTTCCCAACGGGAAAAACTGCATTAATCACGACGAGAAAAATTAGAACATGCTCTAATTTTTCTCGTCGTGATTACTGTCATTTTTTTCCGTGGCAGTTTTCCCATAGGGAAACACTGCCGCGGAGCCTACACACGGTCGTTTTTCTCGCCAAGAGAAAAAAATAACGGGAAAAACTGCCGTGTGTGGGGGAACAAGCCGTTCCCTCATTTTTCCTGTCGTGATTCACGGCGGTGTTTTCACCGCCGTGAATCACAATCGTGTGTATGCGGCATTATTAAAGTCTCTATGATAGGTTTGCAGACCTGTACGCCTGTGATTCTGGGCAGCCAAGTGTGACAGTTTGCAAAGTTCAAAGATAGATTTATGACTGAAGACAAAACATATTTCCACTCTAAACAAATGCAGAATTGCAGGGGTCAGGTTCAATGCAGTCACAAGTGTGGACTTTAGAGCAGCCAAAGAAGGAAGTTTTAACTCAGGTTATAACCTTGTAATAAATCTGTCTCATGTTTAGCATTGACATGCATTGTGACAGGATTGATAAATGTCCCCAATGTGCAAATAAATTCTCACCAACAGAAGCTTTTATTTCAATATGTACCTAAACCCAAAAACAAAAATGTATTAGAGCTCAACAGTCCTTAGATTCAATGCCTGTATTGATGTTCTTTTTCAGACTTTTTTGAAGAAATCCTGTGAATAACACACTATTGCCATCCAGGCTTGAATACTAATATGTCTACCTCTGTTCATCTCGAATATATGGGGGCTGTATGATTAGTAGTTTACAAAAGAATGATAACTTTTTTGTCTTCAGTTCAGTCCTCATGGGGTGACAAAGACACTGAATTTCTGGCAAGATCAACAGGTATTTTCTGTACTTGCTGAAAACGTTCTCAGTCTAAATCTAAGGACTCTTATGCCGCGTACACACGATCGGAATTTCCAAGAACAAATGTTCGATGTGAGCTTTTGGTCGGATATTCTGACCGTGTGTAGGCTCCATCGGACATTTGCTGTCGGAATTTCCGACAACAAATGTTTGAGAGCAGGTTCTCAATTTTTCCTACAACAAAAGTTCTTGTCGGAAATTCCGATCGTGTGTAGCCATTTCCGACGCACAAAAGTGCTGCGCATGCTCGGAACTAATTTGAAGCATGCTCTAAATCATTGTACTTAATTTTTCTTAGCTTGTCGTAGTGTTGTACGTCCCCGCGTTCTTGACCATCAGAATTTCCGAGCAACATTTGTGCGACCGTGTGTATCCAAGACAAGTTTGAGCCAACATCCGTCGAAAAAAAAAACATGGTTTTGTTGTCGGAAATTCCGATCATGTGTACGCGGCATTAGACTGCAATGTATTGCATTTGTGCTCTTAGGTTTGGTTATGCTTTCAATTTGTTAAATACAGCTTACTATTTAGTATATTTTTCATCATCCTTGGAGTGGGTCACTGCTCTGCAACTGGCAGAGAAAATAGGCAGTGCTTTAACTTACAAAATAGTAGCAATGAGAATTCCAAACTGCGCTATTTTAAAGTCATTCATGTGATAAGGACAGCCTATGAAAATTGTTAACTTTTGCAACATATTTGAACACGCATTAGAATTTCCTGTAAACAGCGCTGACATTGAAATGGCCATATACAGTACTTGAACAAATGATAATAAATACACACAGTGTATTCTTTTTATAATCTAAATAAAGGAAATGAAGATTTGTCTTGTGGAAAAAATATATGTACTTCTAGATTTACCACCATGAAATCCATGAAATTGGAAACAGGTGTTCCAGATTAGTTGCCAATGATTAGCACCTTTTTATTTAATACTCCGATATCTAGA
The DNA here is from genome assembly GCA_029206835.1 of Rana muscosa. Classification (NCBI taxonomy): domain Eukaryota; kingdom Metazoa; phylum Chordata; class Amphibia; order Anura; family Ranidae; genus Rana; species Rana muscosa. Next base: position 154,199,613 of record CM055120.1, read on the forward strand.
GTCTGTTGTTCTATTTGCTGTAGACCAGTGATGAACTCAGGGGTGTTCAGGCTAGGATCAGAACCCATATGTATGAGCCAGCCATGAAGCTGTCACCTGTACAGGCCAATAATCTATAGCCTGGGCATTCTCTGCCCTGCAGCTGCAAGCATACATGCCCCTTGTATATGTGCAGCTGCGGAGCATGACCACAGATGATTGACCCATACAGGTGACAACTTCCTGGTGGTCTCAGATCCCAGTCAGATGCCAGATCCCAGTCAAAACGCATCCAAGCTCCTCACTACTGTCGAAAGCACACATGCAGGTTCACATGCAGACCACAATCGTGAATTATAATAAGGTACAGGCAATACTGAAAATTGATATAGATAAGTGTGTGAGGGGTTCAGTTCTAGTGAGATCGCACAAAACCTAGTGTTGTTAGCCTGGATATGGCTGTACTGAAACCCTGTGGATGTCTGCTCTCAAACATATATCCGAGATCCACCCCTCAAATTTACTTATCATGCAGCATTGGTCAGTGTTGGGGGTCAGGGTGCAGTGAGACAACAGGAAAGCTTAGTGTTGTTAGCCTAGATTCTGGCTAGTACATACACACTATGGACGTCTGTCCTTACTGATAAGCAGGGCCAGATTAAGAACATCATGCGCCTGGTGCTGAGGATTTTGGTGGGGCCTTTTATAAATAATAAATAAATAAAAATGCAAACAATTTTTTGTTATAACAAATTAAATTAAAGAGAGAGAGGGAGAATGAGAGAGACAGAGAGAGAGAGAGAGAAAGGGGATGAGAGAGGGGTGAGGGGTAAGGGAGGGAGGATGAGAGAGAGAGGGGGATGAGAGAGAAAGAAGATGCGCATGAGCATGCGTGGGAATGACATCAACGCAGCCCGGCCAAGGCAAGTGACCGAAGGCACAGAACCCGAAAGGAAGACCGGGTGAAGATGGAAGCGCCCGGGCCCCGCCGGATTGATCACAGCGCAGCGCTGGAGGGCTCAGTCTGACAATTTATGTGTACCCTAATGTGCTAATATGCTGTGCATACTTGTACATTGTGGCATAACCTACCTCAGGGCCTCTAAAAAGTAGTAATGTTAGCGAAGTTTACTACCACTTTAATGTCACAGGATCCCAGGAACCTCTCATGGGGCCCCCTACTGACCCGATGGCCCTTGGGCAGTGCACTTTTTAGAGTAGCTGAGATCCCCTATGTTCCTCTATACATCACAATAGTAATCACAAAACTAAATAAGTACTAATAATGGGGCAGAACAAATATGAGGACTGAGAAAATTTCCTTTATTTGAACTAACAAAAGTGTGCCCATTCTAGAGCTAGTAACATTGAGGATATTCAGTATAATTTTAAAGAACTGTTTTTGTGGGTAAGAGGCATAGGGGAGGAGTATGGATGGTATAAAAGTGGGAAGTATGTGCAGGTGAGAGAGAGGAGTGTGGAGGGTCTAACAGTGGGCACTATGTGCAGGAGAGGAGTATGGAGGGTATGACAGTGGGCAGTATGTACAGGAGAGGAGTGTGGAGGGTATGACAGTGGGCAGTATGTACAGGAGAGGAGTGTTGAGGGTCTAACAGTGGGCACTATGTACAGGAGAGAAGTGTGGAGGGTGTGACAGTGAGCGGTATGTACAGGAGAGGAGTGTGGAGTGTATGACAGTGGGCGGTATGCACAGCAGAGGAGTGTGGAGGGTATGACAGTGGGCGGTATGCACAGCAGAGGAGTGTGGAGGGTATGACAGTGAGCAGTATGTACAGGAGAGGAGTTTGGAGGGTATGACAGTGGGCAGTATGTACAGAAGAGGAGTGTGGAGGGTATGACAATGGACAGTATGTACAAGAGAGGAGTGTGGAGGGTATGACGGTGGGCACTATGTATAGGAGAGAAGTGTGGAGGGTATGACAGTGAGCAGTATGTACAGGAGAGAAGTGTGGAGGGTACAACAGTGGGCACTATGTACAGGAGAGAAGTGTATGACAGCGGGCACTATGTATAGGAGAGAAGTGTGGAGGGTATGACAGTGAGCGGTATGTACAGGAGAGAAGTGTGGAGAGTATGACAGCGGGCACTATGCACATGTGAGGAGGATGAAGGAATCTGGGAAGGACAAATGTAAAGGTTTGTGGAAGGATGTTTAGGGACTGCGTAGTGGTTAAGTGGGCCATACATCGATTGAAATTAAGCCAATTAAGCAGAGACCAGTCATAGTCGATCTATGTATGGGCTAGCTGGTTTTACACAAGTCAATCTATTAATCGACTTGCGTACAATCAGCCTGTCAGGTTTTTCCCAAAACAATCAGTGCTGCCAGCTATAGTTAGCAACACTAATCATTGTATTCACTGGCAGAACACAATAACACTGCAGGAGTGATTCCCCCATCCACAGGTCAGCAGGTGAGAGGGTGTGTGGGGACAGACTAGGGACAGATACTAGTCAGTGGCTGGGTAGGCACTGGCTAGTATCAGAGCCATATACACACAGGTTACATACGCCGCGATCGTTAGAGCGAGAACAATAATTCTAGTACTAGTATTCTAGTACTAGACCTCCTCTGTAACTCTAAACATGTAACCTGTAAAAAAAAATGAAAGCATCGCTTAGTATACAAAAAAAAATGGTGCTAACTTTAGTGGGTTTTTTTATGAATGAAAAGGTTTCTTTCCAAAAAAAACATGTTTGAAAAATTGCTGCGCAAATACCGTGTAACATAAAAAGTTGCAAAGACCACCATTTACTTTTATTTTAATTATTACATGTAGGAGAGAAGTGTCAGAATTGGCCTGGGTGGCAAGGGGTTGATTACTATAAGTAATATACAAATAAATAATTATAAGCCCTGTGAGCTCATCCTCTCAGTCTGCTGCAAAGTGTGTCAGCTTGTATTTAAACTGGCCTCTCTGTATGTAGCTTCTGACAGGCTGCGCAAGGAGCCCTGTATCTCCGGAACCATAAATGATAGGAGCCCCATATCTTGACCAGTTGTGGGGTAGGTCTTCAGCTACATACCCCCCAAATGTGCGCTGTGATCAATCCTCTTTCTCTCTCATCCCCCTCTCTATTTTATCCTCCCTCCCTTACCCCTCGACCCTCTCTCATCCCCTTTCTCTCTCTCTCTCTCTGTCTTTCTCATCCTCCCTCTCTCTCTTTAATTTCATTTGTTATAACAAAAAATTGTTTGCATTTTTATTTATTTATTATTTATAAAAGGCCCCACCAAAATCCTCAGCACCAGGCCCGTGATGTTCTTAATCTGGCCCTGCTTATTAGTAAGGACAGACGTCCATAGTGTGTATGTACTAGCCAGAATCTGACAGCGATGACTATACATAACTTTCTCCTTTTGGATAATTCTCCCCTCCCTGAAAGTGAGAAAATTACAGTGTTTATGAATGTGTGTTTATGCTATTTAGTGTCCCTGGGGATCTCAGACGTATCAGTGAAGACAGGCGTCCATAGTGTGTATATACTAGCCAGAATCTAGGTTTCTCAACTCCAGTCCTCAAGGCGCCCCAACAGTCATGTTTTCAGGCTTTCCATTATTTTGCCTAGGTGATTTGATCAGTTTTACTGCCTTAGAAATTACTACAGCTGTTTCATCTGAGGGAAATCCTGAAAACATGACTTGTTGAGGTGCCTTGAGGACTGGAGTTGAGAAACACTGATCTAGGCTAACAACAATAAGGTTTCCTGTTGTCTCATTGCATCCTGATCCCCAACACTGACCAATGCTGCATGATAAGTAAATTTGAGGGGTGAATCTCAGATATCTGTTTGAAAGCAGACGTCCACAGTGCTTCAATACAGCCATATCCAGGCTAACAACACTGAGGTTTCATGCCATCTCACTAGAACTGAACCCCTAACACACTTATCTATATCAATTTTCAGTATTGCCTGTACTTTATTATAATTATTTTAATTCATGATTGTGGTCTGCATGTGAACCTGGGTGTGTGCTTTTTATTGCAACGTTGCCCTATGTTTTAACCTGTATTGCGCAGTCCACATTACTGTATCTGTCCATATTTGATATGCAATAAAGTTCATAACCATACGTAAGACCGTTGTTTGCCTCATTCCCCTCCTCCCTTTTGAACTCCTCAGGGTATCTTCCCCACTTTTTGTCTTCATTATCCTTCGTTTTCAGGAGTTGATGGCATAGGCGCCACCCAAATCGGTGAGTTGGCATACCTATCAGTGCTGACCAACGCATAGACCCAGCACTCCTGATCCTACGGTATTTAACCCTGTGTTTTATTATTTGTTACTGTTGACTGATGAATCAGATATGGCTGTTTGGCCACATTAGCAGTAGGTAAGTTTTACGCAAACCAAACGCAGCATTTCAGGATAAGAACCTCATGCCAGCCATGAAACATGTAGGTGGAAATGTTGTTATATTTTGCTGCTTTAGGGCTTGGCCAACTTGTAGTCATCAAGTGAACTATGAATCCTTCATCATATCAAAGTTTGCTTGATGAAAATATGAAATGACGTTGAACTAAAAATGTATCTTTCAAAATGATAAAGATTAAAAGCCCACTAGCAAATTCACCTAGGAATGGTTTAAAAAGAAGAAATTGAGGGTCATTAGATGCCTTAATCAAAGTCATCATTTGAATCTTACTGAAATTTGCCTGAAGTAGCTCATACAGGGAAACCCCCACACATCTTGCATCTGAAAAAAAAAAGTGCAGAGAGAACTGGCCAAAATCTCACAGTTTGTGAAATTATGCATGAAATATCATTGGCTGCCATGGACAATAAGAACCATTTTTCTTTTCTCTTGCCTTTTTTTTAGCTCTGTTGACTGATTTTAAAGTTGACCTGGCTACTATAGGATAACTGATGCTTATGGGTTATTGTCATTATAACCAAGGCACATACATTGGCTCAGCTATCAATATGCCTTTAAAATACTGTTTCAAATAGCAGTGTGGGCTGTAGGCTGTAAATCTTAGCAAAGGAGTACAGAGCAGCAGCAGAGTTTTAAACGATGCATCACAAACGACAGCTCCAGTACATTCTGTAGTTTAAATTCTGCAACGGAAACACTCTTTTCATTTCATTAAATATCATCTTTACTCCTGGGAGCACATATTTATTTTATAGAGCACACAGCTTACTTACTTTCCAGATACACTTAACTGCTGTCCATTATAACATAGCATTGCTACACATGCAGAACATGAGGAATGTAGGTAGCCTTGTCAAGGCTTAAAACCTTTATATGTTTATCCCGCAGCAGTCTAAGGGATTGGTCAGAGAACAGCTGCTCCCATCATAGATGCTTGGTAACTAGGGATGGTCACGATGTTCGAGTCGAACGTAAGTTTGACTCGAACATCGGATGTTCGTTTGTTCGTAGAACAAACGAACATATGGGGCACTCGCGGGAAGTTCGCCTGCCGAGGAGTGCCCCATAATGTACTGCGAGATCACAGTGCATTGACAGCTGCTAATTGGCCAAATCATGCACCTGACCTGTATGCTTTGGGCAATCACAGTGCGATGTGCTGTAAGAGCCATGTGAGAGCCATGATTGACCAAAGGCAGGGTGCCTTTGGCCAATCATGGCTCAGGGGCTAAGTTAATGCCCCACACTATATAAGGCTGCTGTTTACACGGTGGCCATATGTAGTAAATGAATAGAGATTAGGCAGGGTAGTTAGTGTAGTGTGTAGTGTAGTGCAGTGTTGCCTCCTGGCAACTGCTGTCTTTTCGCTTTGACAGCTCTTATAAAGGCAAGGGCTGGGCCACCCGCTGACATAACCGAGTGACCCGCCCTCTTCTGACATCATGAGACGTCATGTGATCTCAGATGGCAGTGGGGCCATCTGGTCACGTCAGCGGGTGGCCCTGCCCTTGCCTATATAAGAGCCGTCAAAGCGTAAAGACAGCAGCCTGACCGGGCAGCGTGATAGAAGATGGATGTACATCACCGGACACATTGTTTTTTCTTTTTTAATAAAGGAATTGTCAAAAACTGTCTCTTGGGTTGTTGGGTTGTTGGGAAGAGGCCTTTGTACCCATTCACATGGGGACAAGGTGCTTTGGGGTTAGGGAAGCAGAGCACCCACCCCCCCATGTTGAGGGCATGAGCCCTGGTATGGTTCAGAAGGGGTGGTGGGGCGCTAGCTCGTCCCCCCCTAGCCTGACCTGCCAGGCTGCATGCTCGGATAAGGGTCTGGTTGGATTTTGGGGGGACCACATGCCAATTTTTTTAAAATTTTGGCGTGAAGTTCTTCTTAAAATCCATACCAGACCCGAAGGGCCTAGTATGGACTGGAGGTGCACCCCACGCTGTTTTTTTCATAGATTTTTTCAGCTATATCGCTGGGAGTCGGCAATACATTACAGCCGCGAGCAAGTTTAAATGACATTTATTCCTTTAGAAAGTAAAACACTACAACCCTGGTCGGACCCTTCGGTCGATGAATCAAAACCTGCTCTGCATCCCCAAGACCCGCTACAAATCTAAAGGAGAACAAAGGTTTGCAGTTCAAGGGCCACGGATGTGGAATGCACTACCAACGATTATCCGCATGGAAGAAAACCATTGCGCCTTCAGAAAAAAACTTAAGACCCACCTCTTCTGAAAGGATCAGGACAACTCTGGATGCAAAGCGCCTTAAGGCGATTTAGTTTGCATTTGCAGCGCTATACAAGTTCTCACTCACTCACTCACTGAGGCATTTTCTATACATCGCCACTTTACAGGCAGACTAAGGGGACCCCCAGGCACGATATTTAAAGGAATATAAAAAAAAATATTGTTTCACTTTAAGCATCATTAAAATCACTGCTCCTGAAAAATGTATCATTTAAAAAAAAAAAAGCTGAATTGATACATGTCCCCTAGGGCAGTACCCAGGTCCCCATACACTTTTTATGGCTATAACTTGCATATAAGTCTTTAAAATTAAGACTTTTGATTTTTTATGTTCGTGTCCCATAGACTTTAACAGGGTTTGAATGTTCGCTAGAATTTTTTGCCTGTTCGAGGTGTTCTGGTGCGAACCGAACCAGGGGGTGTTTGGCCCATCCCTATTGATAACCCAGTGTGGGAGGGAGGGTTTGAACCTCCTTTTTCCCCACTAGCTACACCCTATCTCCTGCTGATTGGCTTGTTTAACCTCTTTCCTTAAAAGAGTTGTAAAGGCAGAAGTTTTTTTTTTATCTTAATGCATTCTATTCATTAAGATAAAAAGCTTCTGTGTGCAGCAGCCTCCCCAGCACCCTCTATTACTTATCTGAGGTCCCTCTCTGTCCAGCGATGTCCACGAGTGTCTCAGCAGTCCCAGATTACCCCTCCTGATTGGCTGAGATACAGCACCGGCGCTATTGTCTCCCGCTGCTGTCAGTCAAAGTCAGCTAGCAAATTAGGGTAGAGGGGGCGGGGCCAGATCTGGGGCTCTGTGTCAGAATGGACACAGAGCTGTGACTCAGCTCGGGTGCCCCCATAGCAAGCTGCTTGCTGTGGGGGTACTGAACAGGATGGAAGGGGCAGGAGCACAGAAAAGGGACTTGAGAAGAGGACAATCTGGGCTGCTCTGTGCAAATCCACTGCAACAGAGCAGGTAAGTATGACATGTTTGTTATTTTTACAGGAAAGAAACTGAGACTTTACAATTACTTTAAACTGGCCATACATGGAGCGATATTTGGACCGTTCCTTTTGAACTGGTACCTCTGTGGTGCATAGATGCAGTGAAGTTCTGCTTTATTGAGCATTTTGGATGTGTTGAAAGGGCATTCATGTTGTGTCAGGCAACACTACTCAAACCAGTAACAAACAGATGCATTTTCTCAGTTTTTTTTCTTTTAACACTCCTCAAACCCCCTGTGAGATGAGTTTTTTAAATTTTGTACAAGGGAGGTGAGTCAGAGAAGGAATATTTCAAGGAATCCAAGAGCCAACAGCACAAGGGACACAGCAGATTAGGAGTAAGTAATGTCTCTTGTGCTGATTTTTTTTTTTTTTATCAAATTTATAGGCCGTACAGACAATTGGAAAATCGGACGACTTCTCAGCACTTAATTGGAAATAGGGAAAATACCAGCATTCCAGTAGCTATGCTTGGTCTTATGGCTATCCAAAATGTACTTAACCCAACAAAAAAAAAGGCGAAGAGTGTGGAGTAAAGAATGGCTCCTCAACTGTGCCAAGTACTACCATATGTAACTCACCCGGGAAATTCAAGAAAAGAACCCAGATGACTTCCGCAATTTTTTGCGAATGAACAATGAGTGCTTCCAGCAACTCTTGGCAGCTGTCACTCCACTGATTCAAAAACAGTATCCATCAGTGCCGCGCAAAGGCTAATAGCCACCCTGCATTATGTGGTGACAGGACGAAGCCTGCAGGACTTGGAATTTCTCCTCAGGCCCTTGGAAAGATCATACCTGAGACATGCAAGGTGCTGATCACTGCTCTACAGAGTGAATATATAAAGGTAATGTGCATATATGTTAAATACATGCCTTAAACAATGTTTTCATTTTGGTTGCAATTCATGTCTAACAGCTATCGGCCGCCTCTGCTTATTTCCATGTCTAAAATATATGGCTTGGTTTAAATTGTTGTCTGTGGCACACAGATTTACAAATCCTATCTGATTATTTTTTGCAGTTTCCCCAAAACCCAGAGGAATGGTTGGAAGTGGACAAAAACTTCCAGGAGGAATGGAACTTCCCAAATTGTGGAGGTGCAATAGATGGGATGCATGTTCGAATAACTCCACCAGCCAACTCTGGCTCGTTTTATTACAATTACAAGGGATTCTTCAGCATTATCTTTTGGCAGTTGTTAATGCCAACTATGAATTCCTATACTTGGACATTGGTAAAAATGAACAGCACTCAGATGGCAGTGTTATAGAACACACAGAATTCTATAGGCGCCTCCAGAATGAGACACTTAATTTGCCAAGCACTGCCCAGAATGTGGAAGGTATGAATTTTGTGTTTGCAGCAGATGACGCCTTTGCATTAGAACACCTATTCAAGCCCTTCCCCAGATTTTGCATTTTCCAAACTGTAATTCATCAGGCCAAGTACAAAATAGACACAATAGTTCTTGTATGTTGTGTAGCGGCCTCACCCCTCTCACCCCTTCTTCTTCTCGGCTTGTTGTCTTGTCTAGGGGGATCAGGGAGGAGGGGTGCGGTACACTACGGCCTATGTCCTCTAATCTGTAGAGGTGAAAGCCAACACCTGTTTACCTTCGGGTCGTGTGCATAACCCAGAGCCAAGTCTGTTCTGTAGATGACCCCCCTTTGCTCCCAGTAACTGACGTTCCACACCACTGAAAAGGTCCAACTCTTATTTATTCTCTGACAGTAATAAATCGTCCTTTAACAGCAGACAGGTTGTGACCCAAAGAACAGTTCAGTATAGATGGGGAGTAGGTCGAGGCACAATCCCTAAATAGAACTAACCATTGTGGTGTCACCAACAGTTATGGCGCACAGCTGCTGCCACCGACCGTGTAGAACAGGAACAGAATTACCTTGGCTAAGTACAGACCCTGTCAGAGAACATGTTTACAAGAAAAACATTGAAATTTGATAAAATTAACCATTTTCTTTATATATGCTTGTGTGCATGCATTTTTCAAAACTGTTGAAATAAAAAATGTTTTTTGGACTGCTTAGTTCAAACAACTGAAAGGGTTAAGGTAATTTTATTTTTAAACAACAAACATGTCTATACTTACCTACTCTTTGTAATTGAATTGCACAGAGCGGCCAGAAAGCTCCTCTTTTTGAGTCCCCTGCCCTAGCTCCTGGCCCCTCCTCTCTGTTCAGTGCCCCCATGGGAAGCCGCTTGTGCGTGGGAGCCCTCTGTTACAGTAATAATCTCTGAAGTTCCAGCAAGATATGAAAACAAAAATGGTGAGGACAGCCGCACTCCAATCCAATGTATGTTTATTGAAGAAAGACAGGCACTACAAAAACCAGCATAAACCAGGACAGCTGACGCATTTCACACTTGTTCAGTGTTTACTCGAAGCTATGAGTAAACACTGAACAAGTGTGAAACGCGTCAGCTGTCCTGGTTTATGCTGGTTTTTGTAGTGCCTGTCTTTCTTCAATAAACATACGTTGGATTGGAGTGCGGCTGTCCTCACCATTTTTGTTTTCATTGCTATGTGCATTGCCGGCACCCTTGGTCTCTGAGAGAGAAACATCTTTCCAAAACTTAATCAGCCTGGAGCGGCAATTTTTGGTCTTCCAGCAAGATATGCTGGACCTTCAGAGCGCATGTGCCGCTGACGTCAGTGGCTGCATGCAGGGTGAATATTGCCTAAAACAGTGTATTCATTTTACCTAAAAGGTAAACTTGTATGCAAAAATCACAAAGCTGGGTATACAAGTGGTTTAAAAAAAGGGTGAAATTGAAACTGCACAAGTTTCATTTTGATAGCAGTTATATTTGGAAAGTAATAGTCAGAGCTAATGGCTTTTAGGAAATCTTGGTCCAACCAATACCAAATTTCTTTGACAAGAAACTTTTTTATTGTCTGATTCTTCTGCAAAATACAAAAAACAATGCATAAAAAGTATTTTTAATTATTTTTATTTTTTTAAAGTTTACATTATCATCAAACCAATTGAACAATTTACATTTTTGTTTTTGAAAGGTTACACTCTATTTTGACATTTTGCACCAGTCCCTCACTATCATGTATGGAGGATGGATGTGCTGTTAAAAATCGTTATAGGTGTGGCTAGAAAATAGCATGCTGCACTGTTCTGAGAGGTGGGATGAAGATGTTGTTCCAATCATGTTACAGAGGGACATAGTTTAGTTTGGTCAAGTCTAGCAAGATGTAAAATAGGTCAAAATATGATTTGGAGCTTATCATTATGTACTTGAGAGATAACAGCAGACATTTTTAAATTTAAAACAGTAAACAGAACATGATAGGCCTTGTATGTCTGACAACATGCTAGACATACAGTGGGGAGAACAAGTATTTGATACACTGCCGATTTTGCAGGTTTTCCTACTTACAATGCAGAGGTCTGTAATTTTTATCATCTGTACTCTTCAACTGTGAGAGACAGAATCTAAAACAAAAATCCAGAAAATAACATTGTATTATTTTTAAATAATTAATTTGCATTTTATTGCATGACATAAGTATTTGATCACCTACCAACCAGTAAGAATTCCGACTCTTACAGACCTGTTATTATTTTCTTTAAGAATCCCTCCTGTTTTCCATTCATTACCTGTATTAACTGCACCTGTTTGAATATGTTACCTGTGTAGCGCTACCCCCAGGTAAGAGAGCCGCTGATTTGATTTCGGGCCCTGCACGCAGTACCGCCAACCCCCGGCAATCTTACTCGACCCACTCTGGCACAGTCAGTCTAGGGTTAAACTCCTATCACTCTCAGGTGTATTATACTTAATAATTTCTAAACAGTCAGGCAACACACTGAGGCAAGAATATAAAATATATATATATATGCTTTACTGGTAGTGAAGGATTCAAGGTATAACATGCAACATATACATGGGCCTGCAGAGCCCTGCATCAATCAATGTACTAGGCGCAGCACAATAATATGGTGCCGTGCAGTGTCCACCACGCGGAGCTATTATGGCATGTGCTCGCCTATGGCGTAGTAACGCAAACTTTCTAAACTCCCCACCTAAGTCAGGCCTGACATGGGATGGAACTGAGTCTCTTTTCCCTAAGGAAGGAAGGTTTTTTCACCGGCCAGCTTTCGTTGGTGCACTTAAAGAAATAACCATTTGTAATCCACATTGGGTGTTAACTTGAAATAACAGGGTAAAACGGGGGCGGTAGGTACTTCAACTCTGTCCCGCTACCGGACCCCCCAAGAAACACTGGTGAGCGAACAGGGGGCCTAGGCAGTCTACAGGCCTGAACACAACTCAGTCTATTTATATGGGCAGGTGCCTGCTCACCACTCCAGGCGCGATCCCAGCCTGGGACTTCCACCTCCTGTGTGTCGCACACAGCGTCTGCTCCGATCGAGTCCTCGATCCAACTCACGTCCTATCACGACGGGTCAGGATCCACCCTGGCTCCACAGTATGGTGGAAGGCTCTTCGGACTTCAAGCAAGGCCTCAGGCTTCAGGCCTTGCTACACAGCAGATCCACACAGGATGACTTGTCACTTGACGCGCTGTGTCCCAAGAGAGCGAGCTCCGCCTCGCCTCTCACTTAAGTAACCCCTCCCATGAGTCTCTGCGGTGGAACCTCCGCCCTGGGGCCGAATGGGGTTCTGGGTAACGTAGTCCTGGGGCCTTAGAAGAGACCCCGCTACACACTCCCCCCACTTGAACTCTTTGGTCCCCAAAGATAACATAACTTCAAGCTACACATTTAACAACTACCATCAATTCTCCATATGATGTCGGCAGAGGAAATTCCCACCAGAAACGAGGCGGTGAACTCCTCTGCCCACAGGACACATTAACAACAGCATCCTGTCTAACTGTGCCAGAGAGTGAGCTGGGGTTGCCTCCCACCAAATGAACAGTGGGAGGGTCAGGGTCTTCCATACTCCTTCTGGCAGTGAATACAGTGTCTTCCGCACTCTTCCCCATTTGTGGGTAGGTTAATCTCCTGGGAGGTTTTATGGCCCTCCACTTCCTCTGTCCTCTGGGACTTTCTGTGGGAACAGATTCTTCTTCTGTAACCAACTCGGGGGTTCCTTCTAATTCAGGAGCATCTGGCTCCGGAGCAGGAAGATACATGGCTTCCCTTGGGTCCTCTTCAGGGGATAGTTCTCCAACACTCTCCCAAGTATCTGACCAGTGACTAGATGGAATGAACTCCGTAGCTTCTGCATTCAGTGTCTGATCCTCGGTATCTTCGTCAGGTGGAAGATCAATAGCAGAAGTCGTTGGGCCCTGGGAAGGCCAAAGCCAGCCAATTTCCTCTCCCTCGTCTTCACTTATTTCTGAATCTTCTGTATCCTCCATCCGAGGGGTCTGAGACCGAGTGTTGGGTCTAGGGGTGTTCGGAATGGACATGGGTTCAGGAGAATCCATCCTAGGAGGCAACCAAACTGCTTCAGCGAGAGGAAGTAGGTGGTTCCGATGCCAAGTCTTCAAGGGCCCTAACTTCCCCTCAGGTTTAAGTCTGTACACGGGTAGGCCCGGTAATTTTTTACAAATGACATAAGGTTCTGGTCTCCATCTATCTGCAAGTTTTTGTTTTCCAGGGACCCCCAGGTTCCGCAATAACACTCTGTCTCCTGGTTGTAGGTCTTGGATCCTAACCTTTAGGTCGAAATTCCTCTTGTTGGGAGCCCCCCTCTGTTCCGAGGCCGCCTGAGCTTGCTCATAGGCCGTCTTCAAGTTGTGCCCAAGTCTATCTACATATCCCTTGCGGGAAGCAGCAGAACAATGATCTATGGAAGTGCCGTAGGCCAGATCCACTGGCAATATTGCCTCTCTCCCGAACATAAGTCTGTAAGGTGAATATCCTGTAGCATCGCTGACAGTGCTGTTGTAAGCGTGCACAAGGGCCGCTATGTGACTACTCCAATGTTGCTTCTTTTCGCCACTTAAAGTTCCCAGCATGTTGAGCAGGGTTCGGTTGAACCTCTCCGGCTGAGCATGACCTTGAGGATGATAAGGAGTAGTCCTGGTCTTCTTGATCCCTAAGGCATCGAGGAGTTTTCGTATCAGTTTGCTCCCAAAATCCCCCCCTTGATCTGAATGGAGCCTTTGTGGCAGTCCATAATGTATAAAGTACTTCTCTATGAGTATTTTGGCCACAGTAGAGGCCTTCTGGTCTTTGGCTGGAGAAGCCTGTGCATACCGGGTGAAATGGTCGGTTACTACCAGAACATTTCCTAGTCCCCTCAGGTCGGGTTCGAGGCAGAGGAAATCAATGCACACCAGGTCAAGCGGGCCTTCACTTTGTAAATGGCCCATTGGGGCCGCTTGATGGGGCAGAGTCTTTCTCTGTATGCATCGTGCACATGAATGGCAGTATTCCTCAACTTCAGCCCTCATGCAGGGCCAATAGAAACGGTCTCTAACAAGTTGGAAAGTCCTTTCCGCTCCCAGGTGACCGTGGTTGTCATGTAAGGCAATCATGACCGTCTCCCTGTGTTTCTCCGGCAGGAACAACTGCCACTTGTCTTCTTGGTCATCAGAGGGGCCCCTTCGGTAGACCATTCCCTGATGCACCTGTAGCCTGTCCCACTCTTTTTTTAACAGGCGAGCTTCCCTTGAGGGGTGACGTAGGAGTATGCTTGGGTTCTGTCTCTCTAATGCTTCTAGGACCAATCTCCCCATAGGGTCTTCCCATTGGTCGGATCTCAACTCCTTTTTGGTCAGTCTGGGTAAGTTGTCTTCCCCCAGTAAGGTTGCTCCACAGTACTGCTTGGGGACTCCTACGATAGTGATCCCTATCTCTTCTGCTCTTGAGCCTCCCTTGGCTTGGAGTTCAGCCCCTTGGCAAAGGGCCCGCACCCCGTCAGGTGCCACTTGGGTCCAGTCTTCACTACTGTGGGTGGGAACATGAGACCTTCTGGACAGGGCGTCCGCATCTCGGTTTCCCGCCCCAGGTCTATATTTCAAGCTGAAACTGAAGGCAGATAACGCCACCAGCCATCTATGTCCTGTGGCGTCCAGCTTCGCTGTGGTAAACAGGTAGGTAAGGGGGTTGTTATCCGTTTTGACAGTAAAATCTGCCCCATATAGGTAATCTCGAAGTTTGTCTACTACGGCCCACTTGAGGGCCAGGAACTCCAACTTATGGGTGGGATAGTTCTTTTCGGAGGGGGTTAAGCTTCTGCTCACATACGCAACAGGTCTCTGTTGCCCTTCATGCTCCTGGTAGAGTACTCCTCCCAGACCATCATGGCTGGCATCCACATGGAGTTCGTAAGGCTTCTTTGGGTCTGCATAGGCCAGAACAGGGGCGGTGGTCAAACTCTTTTTCAGCATCTGAAAGGCGCCTTCACACTTCTCATTCCACTGGTCCTTGACTGACTCCCCCGGCTTCCTGGGGCCTGAGTCATCCTCTTCCCCCTCCGTCTTCAGCAACTCATTCAAGGGTCTCGCTATTCGAGCAAACCCCTCCACAAACCTCCTGTAATAGGAACAGAATCCTAGGAAGGACCTGAGTTCTGTTACGGTGGTAGGTCTTGGCCAGGAGGTGACAGCCTCCAGTTTTTCAGGGTCTGTGGACACCCCATTTTCGGACACTATGTGTCCCAGATAGTTGACTGAAGACTGGTAAAATTGGCATTTTTCAGGTGAGAGCTTGAGTCCTTCTTCACTCAGTCTCTTCAAGACCTTCTCTAGCCTTTCTTCATGTTCCTCCAAAGTTCTGCCAAAGACTATGATGTCATCCAAGTATACAAGGACCTCTATGAGGTTCATGTCTCCCACAGTCTTCTCCATGAGTTATTGGAATGTGGCTGGAGCTCCAGACAGACCTTGAGGCATCCGATTAAATTCAAAGAACCCCACTGGGTTTATGAAAGCTGTCTTTTCTTTGTCTTCTGGGTGCATCGGGATCTGATAATACCCACTCTTTAAGTCCATAACACTGAACCACTTGGCCCCGGACAAGCTCTGCAAGGCATCTTCTATCCTTGGAGTGGTATACTGATCCGGAGTGGATCTCCTATTGAGGGTCCTATAGTCAATGCACAACCTTAGTGACCCGTTCTTCTTCCGGACCACTACTATGGGGGAGGCATACGGACTTATAGATTCTTGGATCACACCTGTTCGCTTGAGCTCAGCAAGCTGTTCCCTCAAATTTTCGAGATCTGCCAATGGAACCCGCCTAACCCTTTCTCTGAAGGGCTTGTCTTCCTGGAGGCGGATTCGATGGGTGGCACTCCTAGCACACCCCACATTAAACTCATCATGTGAGAAGATCCTCTCCCACCGAGTCAACTGGTTCCGGGCTCTCTCTCTCCAAGCCCTGGGCAGGTTTGGATTCTCCATGGAAAGCTTCTCCCACACTGTACTCTCTCCATCTGTCTTCCCCACATCTGACGAGACAACTGGTGTGGCTGGGCTCACCCGGCCCAACAACAGCCTGGCTGGGACTTCCATGGGACCATCCGTGGTGTTTCTGACACTCACAGGCACCTTGCAGTGGGCCTTCTTCAGGGCCCTCACCGGGACCACTTCCGGGACTACCTCCAAGCCCGAAGGTTCTTCTCTTGGGTCGGGCTCCAACATCACAAAAGGGCCCGGCTGCTCCCGAGTGAGTTTCACTGTGGCCTTCAAGCAGGTTACTTCACTGGGTTGCAGCACTATCCCTTTTCTCCCGAGTCTCCAGATCTTTCCCACCCCCTCTTCCGGGGCTTTTTGCTCTAAGATCAGCCGTTGGAAGGCGGTCTTCAACATTGGGTGAATCTCCGTGACTGGGAGGTTCTTCCTTCTTGTTAGTGGGAACAAAAGTCTTCGGACCAGATCCGTGTTGGTTCCTATTATTAAGGAACTCCTGTTAGCTCCAGGCGGTCGGGGGCACACCACAGCCAAGGTGTCGAACACTTCCCCCTTCCCAGTTATGAATGGGTCAAACGTCAATCTTATGGGTAGATATCCATCATAAGGAAACTTCTCTGTTCCAATTCCCCATATCTCCAAGTCCTCAATCTTCTGGATGGGCAGGTGACTTAGGTGCCTGTCGTAGAAGTCTCGATACAACAGGGTCGCCTGCGCTCCAGTATCCAACAGGGCTCTTGTGTAGATCCCCTCTACTTGAATGGATACGATTGGAGAGGGACCCACCAGTTTCTCTGGGTACTGCTTCAAAGGGGTCTCTTTCCTTGGATCTTTGCATTTCCCTTCTTGACTTTCCTTGCTCTTTTTGTCTTTGGACCTAAGTCTCTCCTGAGCCTGGTATGCATTGATCTCTCTCCTCTGTGTGGGTGTAACTACCCGCTGAGGGACTTTATTGTGTTTCTTTGGAGTGCGTTCCTTCTGAGGAACATTTGATTTCTTCGGTGGGGTCCTGGCCCCTTCTCTCATGTGCTTCTTATTCAGTATGGAGTTCCTTGATGATGATGGGCACTCGGTTGACTCCTTCACCGGGGCCCGTTGAAGTTTTCCGGCGGCTTGTGGTTATTCAGTCTCTTCTTCTTGGGACTGGCACATACTTTGGCAAGATGGCCAGCTCCCCCACAATTGAAACAGATCACATTTCCCCAATTTTCCAGGGATGCGGGTGCTGAGGTATTCGGGAACAATTCCTTCCTCGGACATTCCCTCTCTGGTACCCTCGACTCCTTTTCCATCAAGGAGGTCAACATTCCCAGCACTTGGGACATCTGCGACTTCAAGGTATCCACCTCTGCATCTCTTTCCAAGGTCATGGCCGTCCTGACCATCACCGGAGGAGGGTTCACCGTCTCAACTGGTTGGCTCCTCTTTTTCTCCTCCAGCATAGCTTCTTCCTCCCTGACTACTCGGATCAAGTCAGGGTACTCCAGGCTCTTTGCGTCCTGTCTTGTATGTAAGGCCAGTGCGATGGGATCCAAGGGTTGAGATCCTCTCATCACCTGTTGGACCCGGGCCTCATCCACCTTCTTTGGGTCAATCCCCTTCTTTAAGATCATCTTGTGCAGTATTTTATCTAGGCGCGTCATGAACTCTGATAGCTTCTCCCCTGCCTTTTGATAGCAATGCTCCAGTTGGTAGGTAAGTTCGGTGATCTTCTCTGTTCCACCGAACACATTCTGCAGAATGTCTAGATAGTCCTGTGCAGTACAGTCTGTCTTGCTCATCTTGAAGTTGCGTACGGCCTCTAAAGCAGGCCCCTTCAAGCTCTCAGCAATTCTCTGCTTCTTCCTGTGGTCTGGGACTTCCCACTCCTCCAGAGCCTGAGTTGCACCATCTAACCACTCCTCAAATCCTTCTTCGCCTGAAGGTACAGGTTTCCTTCCTGAAAACATTCTGAGTTTCCGGTATCCTGATATTTGATAATCTGCCGGGTCTTTCTTGCATTGCGCTATGATTTCCCCTAGAACCGCGCATAATTCTGTACTGAGGGTGCCCTGCGGCGACCCGGGACTCTCTTCTTTCTTTACATCTTTTAGGTTGGGTGGGACGCGTAATAACTTATAAGTTTGTTTATCCACCGTTTCTATGCTTGGCTTCTTGAAGTCTTCTGGGACTCCATCTTTCCATTTTATCAGTACATATGTCAAAGGAGGTTCTGATCTGACATCCGCTATCCATGCTTTCTGTTGTGGGGACAGTGACATCACTAACTGTTTCACTGCATCTTCTTGCCAGATCCCTGGGAGTTCTATGATCACTGCCCCATTTGGATCTGTGTTGGCTGCTGCGCACCACTTCACTACTTCTAGTGGGTCCATGCTGGTACTTTTTGGCTGCTATTTGCTGCAACAGGATCCCGGACTCACGAGCCCCCACGTGTAGCGCTACCCCCAGTTAAGAGAGCCGCTGATTTGATTTCGGGCCCTGCACGCAGTACCACCAACCCCCGGAAATCTTACTCGACCCACTCTGGCACAGTCAGTCTAGGGTTAAACTCCTATCACTCTCAGGTGTATTATACTTAATAATTTCTAAACAGTCAGGCAACACACTGAGGCAAGAATATAAAATATATATATATGCTTTACTGGTAGTGAAGGATTCAAGGTATAACATGCAACATATACATGGGCCTGCAGAGCCCTGCATCAATCAATGTACTAGGCGCAGCACAATAATATGGCGCCGCGCAGTGTCCACCACGCGGAGCTATTATGGCGTGTGCTCGCCTATGGCGTAGTAACACAAACTTTCTAAACTCCCCACCTAAGTCAGGCCTGACATGGGATGGAACTGAGTCTCTTTTCCCTAAGGAAGGAAGGTTTCTTCACCGGCCAGCTTTCATTGGTGCACTTAAAGAAATAACCATTTGTAATCCACATTGGGTGTTAACTTGAAATAACAGGGTAAAACGGGGGCGGTAGGTACTTCAACTCTGTCCCGCTACCGGACCCCCCAAGAAACACTGGTGAGCGAACAGCGGGCCTAGGCAGTCTACAGGCCTGAACACAACTCAGTCTATTTATATGGGCAGGTGCCTGCTCACCACTCCAGGCGCGATCCCAGCCTGGGACTTCCACCTCCTGTGTGTCGCACACAGCGTCTGCTCCGATCGAGTCCTCGATCCAACTCACGTCCTATCACGACGGGTCAGGATCCACCCAGGCTCCGCAGTATGGTGGAAGGCTCCTCGGACTTCAAGCAAGGCCTCAGGCTTCAGGCCTTGCTTCACAGCAGACCTGCACAGGATGACTTGTCACTTGACGCGCCGTGTCCCAAGAGAGCGAGCTCCGCCTCGCCTCTCACTTAAGTAACCCCTCCCATGAGTCTCTGCGGTGGAACCTCCGCCCTGGGGCCAAATGGGGTTCTAGGTAACGTAGTCCTGGGGCCTTAGAAGAGACCCCGCTACACGTGTATAAAAGACACCTGTCCACACACTCAATCAAACAGACTCCTACCTGGAGCATGGAGGTGGAAACATCATTAGGGATGCTTGCGGATGCTTTTCTGCAAAGGGGACAGGACGACTGCACCGTATTAAGGGGAGGATGGATGGGGCCATGTATCGCAAGATCTTGGCCAACAACTTCCTTCCCTCAGTAAGAGCATTGAAGATGGGTCGTGGCTGGGTCTTCCAGCATGACAAGGACCAACACACAGCCAGGGCAACTAAGAAGGTCTCAAGGTCCTGGAGTGGCTTAGCCAGTCTTCAGACCTGAGCCCAATAGAAAATCTTTGAAGGAAGCTGAAAGTCCATATTGCCCAGCGACAGCCCCAAAACCTAAAGGATCTGAAGAAGCTCTGTATAGAGAAGTGGGCCGAAATCCCTTCTGCAATGTGTGCAAACCTGGTCAAGAACTACAGGAAATGCATGATCTCTGTAATTGCAAACAAAGGTTTCTGTACCAAATATTAAGTTCTGCTTTTCTGATGTATCAAATACTTATGTCATGCAATAAAATGCAAATTAATTACTTAAAAATCATACAATGTGATTTTCTGGATTCCGTCTCTCACAGTTGAAGAGTACCTATGATAAAAATTACAGACCTCTACATGCTTTGTAAGTAGGAAAACCTGCAAAATTGGCAGTGTATCAAATACTTGTTCGCCCCACTGTATAGTGAAAATGCAAACAGTCCCTTATATTAGGAAGGCTGTAAAAAAAAAAAATCTAACTTCCTATGCAAGTGCCATTAGCCACTCTCCAGTCTCACAGTTCCCACTGCACAGTGTCTAACATATGAAGCGACCTCATGTGCTGGGCAGTATTGCAAAGAGACCTTGCTATATTTAAAAATTATGTCACTGACAGCAGCAGGAAGAGAAAATTCCTGCTGTTCTCAGCCATGTGAAGAGTCCAGAGAACGTAATAGGTAATTTGCAGTGTTGCCAGTCAAAGGCTATTTATGCAAAATATTTATTATCTTACGTCGAATGACATAAGGTAATAAATCTTAACATGTGCAAATATGTTATTTTTCTACACAAAACCATAAGAAAAAAATATTATGAATATAAAATGGTTATTAAAAAATAAAATATGCCAAATATATTGTTAACTTTACAAATTTGAAAACATAATATTGTTAACTTTTATAAATTTGAAAACATAAGTGCCATGATTGCTTTCCAAAGCCTTGGTCTACAATTTAGCTAGAATATCAATGAAATTATTCAATAAACACAGTACGGAACTTGTTGCGTCTTGTTTTTTGTGCAGATGGGTGCAGCAGCTACGCAAATCAGCAGTTAGACGGCCAATGGTTGCTGGATTCAAACTGGGTTCTGTTAAGTAAATAATAATTATTGGCCTGTTCTGGTGGAAACAGAAACAAAAAAAAAACAAAACACATGAGCATGTCACTTACTGGAGAATAATACAGTCTCTGCAATGTCCTCCTCATCTGTTATTGTAACTGGTAATTTCATGAAGCTCCACATACATGAATTCTTCTGTTCTAGCATCTGAATTTCAAAATATACCAATATTTACAGTCCAATTTAATGCATCAGTAAACAAAATGTCCTGTGAACTTTCATATAACCTGCTCTTCAGCATTTCTTTTCATCAATGACATTATAAGTGCAGGGACACTACACAAAATTGACAGGTTACAACCAAACAATGTGCTACAGCTACCAACTTCTGCAAATGTGAGAATTCAAGCCTCTGCAGTGGTCCATCAATGTGATCCGAAGTCTCTGAATAGGGATGAGCCGAACACCCCCCGGTTCGGTTCGCATCCAGAACATGCGAACGGACCGATAGTTCACGCGAACTTTTGAACCCGGTTAAAGTCTATGGGACTTGAACGTGAGAAATCAAAAGCGCAAATTTTAAAGGCTAATATGCAAGTTATTGTCCTAAAAAGGGTTTGGGGACCCAGGTCCTGCCCCAGGGTACATGTATAAATGCAAAAAACAGTTTTAAAAACTGACGTTTTTTCAGGAGCAGTGATTTCAATGATGCTTAAAGTGAAAAAATTTAAGTGAAATATTCCTTTAAATATCGTGCCTGGGGGGTGTCTATAGTATGCCTGTAAAGTGACGCGTGTTTCCCGTGTTTATAACTGTCCCTGCACAAAATGAAATTTCTAAAGGATTAAAAGTAATTTAAAACTGCTTGCGGCTTTAATGTAATGTCTGGTCCCGGCAATATGGATGAAAATCATTTAGAAAAACAGCATGGGTACCCCCCCCTCCAGCCCATTACCAGCCCCTTTGGGTCTTGTATGGATATTAGGGGGAACCCTGCACCCAAATTAAAAAAAGGAAAGGCGTGGGGCCCCCAGGCCCTATATACTCTGAACAGCAGTATACAGGCAGTGCAAACAAGACAAGGACTGTAGGTTTGTTCTTAAGTAGAATCTGTGTGTAATTTTGAACTGGTACATTTTTAAAGTGTAGCCCCAGCCAAAAAATCTATTTTTAAGCTTTTTGGAAAACATAGGGAGGGGTTATCACCCCTGTAACATTTGTTTTGCTGTCTGTGCACCTGTTCAGAAGATTTCACCTCACTTTCTGTCCCAATGACAATTGGATTTTGAAAATTTGGGGTTTTTAGGATTGGTGATAAAGAATTGGTGATAAAGCATCAGTGGAGAGGAGACACCTTTTTCCCATATTAACTCTTACAGGAGAAAATTTCCCTTTCTAGGGGTAGATTTCCTCTCACTTCCTGTTGTCTCCTTCCGTTTGTAAGTAGGAGTCGTTTGAAACTCGGATGTTTGAAAGTAGGGGCCTGCCCTATGTACTCTGCAGAAATTTGGGCCTTAGGTGTTGGTGTTACCACAACACTGTAAGCCCTTACAGTTACTCTTGGTGGGCGCTGAAATGCCCTGCTGTGAACTATTATATTAAAAATTATAATTACATGCCATTGTGTTATGTCCCTTAGACACAGGGTCTCTCAGGGTGCTGCTAGCAATGCTGCCAGTATCTGCTCAGCAAGTTACACACAGGTTGGAAGAACTTCTTAACCATGGAGAGGGTTTATTACTCACTCAGAACATGATGACTTTGTTACATGGAGGAAGGAGTCTTAATACAACAGGCTTCTGTCATTACCAGATCTATGCATCCATGCTGCTGCTTCCAGTCCCACACACACACTCTTACTTCCTGGTACAGCCCCTCCGCCAGCATGCATCAGGAGAATAGGGTGAAGGGTCACAGTGATCCAATACAAACATCACATCTTCTCTTTTTGCAAATAAAAAAAAAAAAAGAGAAAAAAAAAATAAACATAACAAGAGAACAAAAAACTCAACACATAAAATACTCAACACATTAAATAACTAGGCAAGCAGGATCAGTTCAGCAAATAGTATCTCCAACTCAGTTCTGTGGCTCCCGCATCACGTTATGAGCCCTTTGTCTCTGTTTCCTGACCTCCAAAGTGTCCCGTAAGATTTCAGTGCTTTGCCAAAGAGGAGTTTGATGTCTTTGGCGGGCAGACTTACGAAGTGGCACAGCACTAGAAGGGTTAGAAGCTGTCAAAGATTCTGGAGGTGTCAGTGGGTGTCCAACAGACAAATCAGTCTCTGCATCTCCAGGCACATGTCCGGGCTCCTCAGGAATATGGTCACCAACCGCTTCAGGGGTTGGTTGTAAACTTGTGGGATCATGCCAGACACCATGCCATATGTCACCAGTAGAGCCCTGAGTAGACTCTGGTGGTTGGGTAGGAAGAGAGGTCGGGTTTGTTTCTACTGGCAGGCAAATGCGCTTTCTCAATTGCGAAAGGTGTCTTCGAACACAAACGCCATTCTCCAGGCGAACAAGGTACATTCGTTGTCCAAGAGGTCCATCAATAATGCCAGGAAGCCAATGAGGCAAAACTCTGTAGTTCTGAAACCATACAAGATCACCAGTACGTAATCCAGGACGGCCTGGCGGAGGAGGTGTTGGTGACTGTTCCTGTGGACGAACTGAATGCAGTTTGGTGCGGAGATGCCTGCCAAACATAAGAAAAGCTGGGGACAGCCCAGTAGTGGCGTGTTTTGTGTTTCGGTACATGGTCAAGAACTCCAGCAGCTTCTCCTCTGACAGTCCGACCTGGTCCAGAGTGGACAGTAAGTGCTTCTTAAACGCCTGCACAAACCGTTTTGCTAGCCCATTCGAGGGTGGATGATAAGGAGCTGTTTTGTAGATGAATGTAAATTGAGTCCCATTGTCCGAGACTATGGCTGTTGGCAAGCCATATTGAGCAAAGAGCTTCCTTAAGACTAGAATGGTAGCAGCTGAGGTAACAGAAGGCATTTGAAAAACCTCCAGCCATTTTGAATGTGCATCTACCACGATCAAATACATTTTACCCTGGATTGGGCCAGCAAAATCGAGATGGAGTCTTGACCACGGGTCTGTCGGCCATGGCCAAGGTAGCAGGGTTCCTTTCTTTTGGGGTCGCTGAGCTTGACAGCACCCAGGACATTGAGCCACATAATCTTCAATTTCTGTATCGATTTGTGGCCACCAAACATAGGTCCGGGCTCGCTGCTTCATGTGCACCATGCCAGGATGGCCCTCATGCAGTATCCTTAGCATGGTTGGTTGCAAATACTGAGGTATAATCACTCTGTTGCCCCACTGTAGGCAACCAACATTAATCACAAGCTCATATTTTCTGGCAAAGTACGGATGAAATTCACCTGGGACTTTCTCTGGGCATCCAGCCTGAACATATGAGAATATCTGAGACAGGAAGGGATCTGTGACTGTATGTTTGGCAATTAGGGAGGTGGACATGCAGGATTTTGGCCTGTGTATTTCCACTATGCGTACGTCTCTTGGTGAGTGGTCTCCAATTGGCAATCTGGAAAATGCATCTGCATTGCCATGGGCATCATGGGAGCGATATCCGATAGAATAAGTATAAGCTCCCAAGAATAAAGTGTACCTTTGTAAGCGAGATGCAGTTGTTGTAGAAATTCTTTCTGAGGGTTCAGTATTGACAACAGATGTACGTATGAAATTTTTTTGTGGCCCATACAATGGCCAAAGCTTCCTTGTCTATCTGGGAGTAGTTTTTTTCTGCTGAGGTTAAAGACCTGGAGGCAAAAGAAATGGGGCACTCTGTGCCATCTGGCATGACATGGGAAAGCACAGCACCCAGTCCATAAGGCGAGGCGTCACAAGCCAAGGTGACGTGTTTCTTTAAATCATAGTGGACTAGAACTCGAGAAGACAGAATGAGTTCTTTAGAAAGCCGAAAAGCTTCTTCACATTTGGCTGTCCATATCCATTTAGCTCTTGCATCCAGTAAGCAATGTAATGGGTAAAGCTGGTGTGCTAGGTTCGGCAAGAGACGGTGGTAGTAATTTAGGAGGCCAAGGTAGGACCTGAGCTGTGTGACATTCTGGGGAGTAGGGGCATGGGTAAGGGCTTTAACCTTTTCTTCAGTAGTGTGTAACCCATGTCGGTCCACAGTGTGGGCACAAAATTCCAGTCGAGACTTTAGAAATTTGCATTTTGAAAGATTGACACGTAAGCCATACCTTGGAGTCTCTCTAGCACAGTTTCAACATTCTTTCTGTGTTCTTCATCAGTGGACCAGTGATGAGCATGTCATCTAGTAGACATTGAGTAAAGGGTATGCCTGCCAGGACCTCATCCATGATTCACTGCCAGAAGGCTGGAGCTGGGGCTATGCCAAAAACCATGCGGTTATATTGGAATAATCCTCTATGGGTGTTAATGGTCAACAGATGGCGTGAATCTGGGTGTACTTGCAGTTGCAGGTAAGCTTGCTTTAAGTCTATTTTTGTAAACTTTTGCCCCCCAGCCAGTGAACTAAATAGATCTTCAAGTCGAGGCAATGGGTATTGATCCACAAGAAGTTGGTTGTTCAGGGAAACCCTGAAATCTCCACAAATTCTAATGTCTCCATTCTTTTTCTTGACAGGCACAATTGGCGATGCCCATTCACTTCTATCAACTTTAGTTATGATCTTTTCACCAATAGGTGGTCCAGCTCTGCTTCCACTTTCTTTTGCAAGGCAAAGGGTACTTACTGATCTTGCCTTACAAAAACGAGGTGTAGCACCAGGCTTCAAGAGGAGGTGGGCCATTTTTCCTTTTATTGTGCCCAAAGAGTCCTCAAAAACCCCCTTAAAGCGTGACTTCAGGGATTCCACCCAATGGTCTACCTCAGAAAGAAATGTACATTGGGCAATGGCAAGAGGAGGCATGCCCAGGGCTTTGATCCAGTCCCTACCGTACAGCGGAGGACCTCCTTTATTGACAACATAAAGGCGTAGAGTTGGACTGCGGTTGCCTAATGCAACAAGGGGTTTCACATAACCCAAGGGCTGTAGTAGTTCCTTGCTGTAGGCTTGTAGTGTGAGATTTGTAGGTTGGAGCGGTAGGGACAAACCCAATGCCTTTAAATCAGTCCAGTGAGGTTGGAGATCCCAGCTGATGAGGAGCAAGGAGAGGTCCGCTTTGTTCTTTGGTGTGGGTCTTTTATGTATGCTTGCCAACGGACTGCATGGCAGGTCGACATATGTCTGGTCAAGCATGTGGTGCCCAAGCGGCTGATGTTTTGGAGGATGCCATATCTTCATTCTTGTCAAAGGCAAGTTCAGCTCTCCAACGAAAGCCTGATGACTATGATGCTTTTAGAATTCTCATAGTCAACAAATTAAGGAAAATGTCTGATGAGCAAAGCAATTTGGCTAAAAGTTTACTCTTGGCATTCCTGCAGAAGGGGGTCAGTGGGCAATTGTCAACAAGCACACATGTATCTGATGATCTAGTCTCAACACAGTCACCAATTCCCCAAGGGATATCATTGGTATCAGTAGGAGGAATATCACGCCATAGTTGGTGTCATTGGAAGGAATTGTGCCCCATTGTTGGGGTCAGTGGGAAGAATTGTGCCCAATCTTTGGTGTCATTGGGAGGAATTATGTCCCTTCATTTGTGTAAGTGGGGAAGAATTATTCCCCATTGTTGGTGTCAGTGGATGGAAATAGTTTCCCAAGGGCAAGAGCAAGCAACGGGTCACATCTAGCCCCCCGGCCACAGTTTGGAGACCACTGGTCTAATTGAAAGTGTGGGCAGTTAGGTGTCCTTGGATTTTATTTGGGAAATCTGATAACCTTAGATCACATGCATCAATTTCTTTTCTGGTTAAAACTGAACTTCAGATAGATAAAAAAAAAACACAAATAATGCAACTATGTATTCATTAATAAAAATAATGAAATACATTTTTAAAGACGGCTAGTGTAAAATAACCTTTATCCACCTGCTATCAGCCTCTTGTTATCCTATGTATAGCAGTACTCTATAGTAGGGAAGGCAGCACTTGAGGCCAATTAGTTGTGCTACATGCACATGAGCTGACAAGGAGCCTGCTAATAGGAAGAGAAAACAGAGATGGTCTAAAACTGTTCTTCTGTGTATTCACTGTCCAGTCAAAGGGTGGAGGTAGAGAAGGTACTAAGCTGTATTTTTTTTCTGCAGCAGAGAAAAGTCAGATTGATTTAAAAAAATAAATAAGTTAAAGGAGCAAAGTTGTCAACTGCTTACATTAAAGTACTTTAGCAGTTATCAAACCATATCTTACTTTAAAGCAGTGTTTGCAACCTTTTTTATAGTGGTAGAATCAGTTAAAGCCTAATGGCCCGTATACATGATCGGCCGAAAAATACCGCTTATGAAGTGATCGTACTATAATCGGATAGTTAGTACACAGCTTTCGATAGCCGATCACGATAATTCGATATTAATCGATTGGACAAGCACGAAAAATTTTCTCGTAAGATACCCGATCGTATGATAAACGTATGATTTGTATGGTGGTCGTAAGGAAAAAATTGAGAGCAGTAGACAGCGTATGAGCGGAAACAAACAAACGACCCGGAAGAAAACCCAGGGATAGAAAACAAACTATATAGAATAAATTGTCATATCATAGTAGGAAAGCTAGCTATTAGGTTTGGTTGGTCCTTGAGAATCAATACCATTATTGTACAAAACAAAGTTTATGGATGGAAATGTTTGCAAGAAATAAAATAAAATGTAATAAATAATGAGTAACATTTTGGGGGTTATTTACGAAAAAGGCAAATCCACTCTGCACTACAAGTGCAAACTAAAAGTTCAAAGTGCACCTGAAATTGCACTGTAAGTGCACTTGGAAGTGCAGTCGCTGTAGATCCGAGGGGGATATGCAAGGAAAATAAAAAACAGCATTTTAGCTTGCACATGATTGGATGATGAAATCAGCAGAGCTTCCCCTCATTTCAGATCTACCCCTCAGATTTACAGCGTTTGCACTTCCAAGTGCACTTTCAGTGTAGTTTGCGCTTGTAGTGCAAAGTGGTTTTCCCTTCGTAAATAACCCCCTTTATGTTTCATATGTGCACCTCCCTTCTCTCCCATAATTGGCTGACTGACTTTGACAGCCACAGGAGCCAATGGCACCGAGGGGATCGTGGACATCGCTGGAGATAGAAGGGGCTCAGGTAAGTAATTAGGGGGTGCTGGGAGGGGTTGCTACACACAGAATGTCTTCTATCTTAATACATAGAATGCATTAAGATAAAAAACCTTATGCCTTTACAACCCCTATAAGTGCCGTCTATCAGTGCCAATCAGCGCCACCTCATCAGTGCAGCCTCATAAAGTGCAGCCTCATAAGCACACATCACTGCAGAAGAAAAGAATACCTGTTTCAAATATTTAATATCAAACTATGATAATTTAATTATTTTTATTAAATATTCCGTTTTTAATCGTTTATGTATACCACCAAAAGAAAGCTCTATTTGTGTGACAAAAAGGACAGCTATTCAGTATGGGTACAGTGCAGCATGACCACACAATTGTCATTCAAAGTGCGACAGTAATGAAAAAAGAAATTTTGCCTGGGCTGGATGGCAAAATGGTTAAGCAGGCAAGTGGTTTAGTGAATAAACAGACAACTGTAACAACCAAAAACATTCTTTATTAGGGAATTGAATATTCCAACCAACATTAACCTTAATACTTTCCAATGACTGGTTATGACAAATGACAAAATATTTTACTGAAGAACAATTTCCTAAAATGTGTATTAATATACTAAAGTGCATTATAGATTAACACTTAACAAAGTAAAATAGATTTTTTTTAAATTAACAAAATCACTACAGTTGAGTATAATTAAACTCCTGCAACCAGGTGGAATGGTGCCTCTCCATTTGTGGGTAGTGCCAACTTGTTGACTGCTGATGGGATGGCATGGGAGGAGATAGCATGGGCTGAGAATGCTGGTGCGATGGCTGTGGTGGTGGTATTGGTGGTTGTGTTGAGACTAGATCATCAGATACATGTGTGCCTGTTGACAATTGCCCACCGATCCCCTTCTGCAGGAATGCCAAGAGTAAACTTTCAGCCAAATTGCTTTGCTCGTCAGACATTTTCCTTAATTTGTTGACTGTGAGAATTCTAAAACCATCATAGTCATCAGGCTTTCGTTGGAGAGCTGAACTTGCCTTTGACAAGAATGAAGATGTGGCATCCTCCAGGTTCCTCCTTTTTCTAGCCTTGGGTGTTGGTGCTACATACGCTGTCTACTGCTCTCAATTTATTCCTTACGACCACCATACTAATCATACGTTTATCATACGATCGGGTATCTTACGAGAAAAATTTTCATGCTTGTCCAATCGGGTAATATCGGATGAACTGTCATGATCGGCTATCGAAAGCTGTGTACTAACTATCCGATTATAGTACGATCACTTCGTAAGCGGTATTTTTCAGCCGATCGCGTATACGGGCCATTAGGCTTTATCTGATTCTACCACTATAAAAAAGGTTGCAAACACTGCTTTAAAGTAAGATATTGTTTGATAACTGCTAAAGTACTTTAATGTAAGCAGTTGACAACTTTGCTCCTTTAACTTATTTTTTTTTAAATCAACCTGACTTTTCTCTGCTGCAGAAAAAAAAAATACAGCTTAGTACCTTCTCTACCTCCTCCCTTTGACTGGACAGTGAATAAACAGAAGAACACTTTTAGACCATCTCTGTTTTCTCTCCCTATTAGCAGGCTCCTTGTCAGCTCATGTGCATGTAGCACAACTAATTAGCCTCAAGTGCTGCCTTCCCTACTATAGAGTACTGCTATACATAGGATAACAAGAGGCTGATAGCAGGTGGATAAAGGTTATTTTACACTAGCCGTCTTTAAAAATGTATTTCATTATTTTTACTAATGAATACATAGTTGCATTATTTGTGTT
Source organism: Rana muscosa (assembly GCA_029206835.1). Taxonomy (NCBI): domain Eukaryota; kingdom Metazoa; phylum Chordata; class Amphibia; order Anura; family Ranidae; genus Rana; species Rana muscosa. Next base: position 154,229,403 of record CM055120.1, read on the forward strand.
TTTTTTATTTTTTATCTATCTGAAGTTCAGTTTTAACCAGAAAAGAAATTGATGCATATGATCTAAGGTTATCAGATTTCCCAAATAAAATCCAAGGACACCTAACTGCCCACACTTTCAATTAAACCAGTGGTCTCCAAACTGCGGCCGGGGGGCTAGATGTGACCCGTTGCTTGCTCCTGCCCATGGGAAACTATTTCCATCCACCGACACCAACAATGGGGAATAATTCTTCCCCACTTACACAAATGAAGGGACATAATTCCTCCCAATGACACCAAAGATTGGGCACAATTCTTTCCACTGACCCCAACAATAGGGCACAATTCCTTCCAATGACACCAACTATGGCGTGATATTCCTCCTACTGATACCAATGATATCCCTTGGGGAATTGGTGGTTGTGTTGAGACTAGATCATCAGATACATGTGTGCTTGTTGACAATTGCCCACGGACCCCGTTCTGCAGGAATGCCAAGAATAAACTTTCAGCCAAATTGCTTTGCTCATCAGACATTTTCCTTAATTTATTGACTGTGAGAATTCTAAAACCATCATAGTCATCAGGCTTTCGTTGGAGAGCTGAACTTGCCTTTGACAAGAATGAAGATGTGGCATCCTCCAGGTTCCTCCTTTTTCTAGCCTTGGGTGTTGGTGCTACATACGCTGTCTACTGCTCTCAATTTTTTCCTTACGACCACCATACTAATCATACGTTTATCATACGATCGGGTATCTTCCGAGAAAAATTTTCGTGCTTGTCCAATCGATTAATATCGGATGAACTGTTGTGATCGGCTATCGAAAGCTGTGTACTAACTATCCGATTATAGTACGATCACTTCGTAAGCGGTATTTTTCGCCCGATCGTGTATACGGGCCATTAGACTTTAACTGATTCTACCACTATAAAAAAGGTTGCAAACACTGCTTTAAAGTAAGATATTGTTTGATAACTGCTAAAGTACTTTAATGTAAGCAGTTGACAACTTTGCTCCTTTAACTTATTTTTTTTTAAATCAACATGACTTTTCTCTGCTGCAGAAAAAAAAATACAGCTTAGTACCTTCTCTACCTCCACCCTTTGACTGCACAGTGAATAAACAGAAGAACACTTTTAGACCATCTCTGTTTTCTCTTCCTATTAGCAGGCTCCTTGTCAGCTCATGTGCATGTAGCACAACTAATTGGCTTCAAGTGCTGCCTTCCCTACTATAGAGTACTGCTATACATAGGATAACAAGAGGCTGATAGCAGGTCGATAAAGGTTATTCTACACTAGCCGTCTTTAAAAATGTATTTCATTATTTTTACTAATAAATACATAGTTGCATTATTTGTTTTTTTTTTAAATCTATCTGAAGTTCAGTTTTAACCAGAAAAGAAATTGATACATGTGATCTAAGGTTATCAGATTTCCCAAATAAAATCCAAGGACACCTAACTGCCCACACTTTCAATTAGACCAGTCGTCTCCAAACTGCGGCCGGGGGGCTAGATGTGACCCGTTGCTTGCTTTTGCCCTTGGGGAACTATTTCCATGGACTGACACCAACAATGGGGAATAATTCTCCCCCACTTACACAAATGAAGGGACATAATTCCTCCCAATGACACCAAAGATTGGGCACAATTCTTCCCACTGACCGCAACAATGGGGCACAATTCCTTCCAATGACACCAGCTATGGCGTGATATTCCTCCTACTGATACCAATGATGGGGCATCGCTTATTCCCACGGACATCAGGGCCTTTTCTACTCTCAATGCCCACAGTCTGCCAAAGTTTGGAGATCCCTGAATTAGACCCACAAAAGTATGGCCTCATTTGTAGCTGTCACACCCACAAAATCACGCTACCATTTTTAAACATGCCTTAAAACAACTGGTCACAGACTTTTTTGAACAAGAGGAAGACATTTAAGGTATGAAGACACAATGATTTGGGCCTCATGAGCGTTGAAAAAAAAAAAAAAAAAGCATACAGATTGCAGAGGTCAGGGGTAAGTAAAGTACTGAATGAAGAGCTCAGGAGTAAGTAACGCACAGAGAGCAGAGTTTAGGAGTAACAAAAAGAAAAGAACAATTGCAACTTCCATTTCAGGGGTTCCATGTAATGCAGTTCCATTTACTATAGAGACACTAAAACAAAAACAATAACAGAGTGCAAGGCAACCTTTGTGTACTAATATCATAAATAAAGATAATGATAAAGAAACACTCACAGTTATACAGGAGTGGATCAGAATGTCACAAGCCAGTGCAAATCTGACCACCCTCAGTGGCCAGAGGAGAGGCTGTGTGTGTGGAGGGAAGCCTGTCCTGATCCTTGCAGAGTAACAGAGCAGGAGATATGTCCCCAGCTGTGGGGAGGTGCACTGTGAAAAATTACACTCTGTAGGAACCTTCACCATCCCAAAATTGTGCTGTTGGAATCCAAAAACAGAAGCTGAAAAATGGAAAGCCACCCACCGAATAAGTATTGCTGGCATGCACAATTCAGCAACACCAGCAACACAATTTTGGGGTGGCCAAGGCACCTGTGCAGATGGAGACATGCTGAGGATGCTCATTTCCATTGGACTGTCCCCAGGAAATGGAGATGAATAGTAACCCTGATGTATTCATCTATTTTATTTTATTATGTTGATTGACAGCACAACCTAGACAAAATAAAAAAAAACTAAAAGAAGCTCCAAATCAGTAAAACCTTGGATTGAGAGTAACTTGGTCTGTGAGTGTTTTACAAGACGAGCAATTTTTAAAAAATAAATTTGGACTTGCTACTTGAGCGATGTCTTGATATACGAGCAGTGTCACGGCACAACTGAGTATAAAAGAGCAATATGGTTACATTTAATTAAGGTACAACATTTAGCAACTCACATGATTGATGAATAAAACAGGCACATCTAAGTATGCAGGCATTTGGGGTAAAGCTGTCCACATAGACCATCCTCTTCACCGCCATCGTCGTCATCCCTTCCACGTGCACTTCAAGCCTTGCTTTCACTCTGCTGCAAGGTAGTGTTCCCGGTTACGATTGCAGACTGACAGCAGTGAGAGTCGGCGGTGCGGAGGATGGTCTATGTGTACAGCTTTACCCCAGATGCCTGCATAGGTAGATGTGCCTGTTTTATTCATCAACCATGTGAGTTGCTAAATGTTGTACCTTCATTGAATGTACCATATTGCTACACTTAGAGGCACCTTTTTCTCTTTTATACTCTGTAGTAGGGATGGTCCCGATGTTCGAATCGAACGAAAGTTCGACACGAATATCGGGTGTTCGTTTGTCCGCAGACAAAGCGAACCGAAATTCTGGGGAATTTGCGGAAAATTTGAGCACTGCGAGATTGTAGTGCAATGACGGCTGCTGTTTGGCCAAAGCATGCACCTGACCTGCATGCTTTGGCCAATCTGAGCCAAAGCTGTGGGGAGAGCCATAATTGGCCAAAGGCCCTTTGGGTCTGGTATACATTTTTAGGGAAACTCCATGCCAACATTAAAAAAAAAACAGACTGGGGTTCCCTCAAAAATTCATACTAGACCCATATCCGAGCAAGCAGCCTGGCAGGTCAGAAAATGGGGGGTGGGACGGACGAGCAAGCGACCCCCTCTCCTCCTGAATCATACCAGGCCGCTTGCCCTCAACATGTGGAGGGTGCTTTGGGGTCCACCCAAAGCACCTTGTCCCCATGTTGATGGGGACAAGGGCCTCTTCCTGACAACCCAGGCCATTGGTTGTTGTTGGGGTCTGCGGGTGAGGGGCTTATCGGAATCTGGAAGCCCCCTTTAACGAGGGGGCCCCATGATCCCACCCCCTATTGTACCCCTATCCATTCACCAAATAAAGTGTAAAAAAGTAAAAACCACAACAGTTTTTGACAATTCCTTTATAAAATAGTCCTGGCTGTGACAGCTATTATATAGGCAAGGGCAGGGCCACCCGGTTACGTAACTGAGTGGCCCCGCCCCCTTATGACATCATGTGACTTCGGGTCCGTCGGGCAGCGTGATTGATTATGGATGTACATCTTGGGACACTTTTTTTTTAGTAAGGGCATTGGCAAAAACTGTATTGTGGTTTTTATTTTTTGACACTTTTTTGGTGAATGAGTAGGGGTACAATGTCACCAGTATCCATTCACATAGGGGGGCGGGATCTGAGGGCCCCCTTGTTAAAGGGGGCTTCCATATTCCGATAAGCTCCCCACATGCAAGACCCCGACAACCAATGGCCAAGATTGTCGGGAAGAGGCCCTTGTCCCCATCAACATGGGGACAAGGTGCTTTGGGGTGGACACCAAAGCACCCTCCCCATTTTGAGGGCAAGCGACCTGGTATGGTTCAGGAGGGGAGGGGGCACTTTTCTGGCCTGCCAGGCTGCTTGCTCGGATAAGGGTCTAGTATGGATTTTAGGTGGGCCCACGCCAATTTTTGGGAAAATTTACCATGGAGTCCACCTTAAAATCGATGCCAGACCCAAAGGGCCTGGTATAACTTTTGGGGGGACTCCACGCTGTTTTGTTTTTTTTAATTTTGGAGTGGAGTTCCCCTTGAAATCCATACCAGACCCAAAGGGCCTGGTATGGATGCGGGGGAGGGGACCCACGCCAATTTTTTTCCTTAATTTTTCATCTCTATTGCTGTGAGCCAGCAATACATTAAAGCCATAAGCAAGTTTAAATGATATTTTTTCCTTTAGAAATGTCATTTTGCCACGGCACTGTTCTACACATCACACAGATGCGTCACTTTACAAGCAGACTAAGGAGACGGTATTTATTCGGTTCCCGACTGACTCACGTCTATTTACGGGGGCAGAATTGCTCCCCTGCGCAAAACCCCGTACCCATACGGGATTTCCTTTAAGAGCCGCCAGAGGGCGGGTGCGCCCTGCCGGAGGGGCGTGCGCATGCCCACTCCATGGCGGGAGACCCGATGTGCGTGGCCGGCGGTCTCGATCACTGCCGGCCACGTGCGATCGCATGCACGAGCGCCAGCATGGGGGTTTGTGTGCTTAAACACACAAATCCCTGTGCTATCAGAGGAGAGGAGACATGTTGTTTGTTCCTAGTAAGTAGGAACAGCAATATGTCTACTCTCCTACTCAGTCAAATCCCCAAACAGTTAGAACACACTGAGGGAACACACATTTAACCCCTTGATCGCCCCCTAGTTTTAACCCCTTCCCTACCAGTGACATTTACCCAGCAATCAGTGTATTTTTATTGTACCGATCACTGTATAAATGTCAATGGTCCCAAAAATGTGTCAAAAGTGTCCGATCTGTCTGTCGCATTGTTGTAATACTGCTAAAAATCACAGATCACCACCATTACTAGTAAAAAAAAAAAAAAATTTAAATGCCAAAGAAATGCCATAAATCTTTCCCATAGTTTGTAGACGATATAACTTTTGCTCAAACCAATCAATATACGCTTATTGTTATTTTTTTGGCCAAAAATATGTAGAAGAATATATATTGGCCTAAACTGATGAAGAAATGTGTTTTTTAAAAACATTTTTGGGGATATTTATTATAGCAAAGGGTAAAAAATATATATATATTTTTTTCAAAATGTACGTATTTTTTTTATAGCGCAAAAAATAAAAACCACAGAGGTAATCAAATAGCACCAAAAGTAAGCTCTATGTGTGGGAAAAAAGGATGCAAATTTAGTTTTGGGTACAGCATTTTATGACCGCGCAAGTACCAGTTAAATCGACGCAGTGCCAAATTTTAAAAAGTGCTCTGGTCAGGAAGGGGGTAAAACCTTCCGGGGCTGAAGTGGTTAAAGGAATATTTCATTTTTATTGTTTCACTTTAAAAGTGGGGTTCCACCCATATAAAAGTCAGCAGCTACAAAAAGTGTAGCTGCTGACTTTTAATAATAGAACACTCACCTGTCCCACGGTCCAGCGATGCGGGCGAACGAAGCCCCGCTCCTCTCCCCCTCCTCTCCGCGGCGCCGGCATTCTGACTGTGGGCGCCCGGGAGGGGGGAGAGGTGAACTTCCTTTTGGTGCCGCGGAGCCCCGGGAGGAAGTGGGAGCTGAATGCCCCTAAAAAGAGGGTACCCTCTCCAGGGGGTCAGTAATATTAAAATCACTGCTCCTGAAAAAGCGATAGTTTTAAAAACGTTTTTTGCATTGGTACCTGTCCCCCAGGGCAGTGCCCAGGTCCCCATGCACTTTTTATGGCAATAACTTGCATATAAGCCTTTAAAATTAGCACTTTTTTATGTTCGTGTCCTATAGACTTTATTAGGGTTCACATGTTCGCTTAAAGCGGGATTCCACCCGCAATTTTTTTTTTTTTTTACAAACACTGTAGCTGCTGACTTTTAATAAGGACACTTACCTGTCCTACTCGTCGCAATGTCAGCCCCCCTGAGGCCGATCCCTCGGCGCTGGCAGCTCCCGACGACGCCATCCTCAGTAAGGGAAACAGGCAGTGAAGCTGTGCGGCTTCACTGCCCGTTTCCTACTGCGCATGCGCGAGCCGCGCTGCGCTTTGTGAAGGGGCCGGCTGCTCTCTGGGATACACACAGTTCCCAGAAGGCAGCGCACCCCATTCACCAGAAGACACTGTGAGTAGGACGGAGGAAGGAGACCTGCCGCGGACGATGAAGAGGAAGATTAGGGACTTCCGCATAGCAAACCGCTATTTAACCACTTAAGCCCCGGACCAATACGCAGCATAAAGGCCAGGCCCCTTTTTGCGATTCGGCACTGCGTCGCTTTAACTGACAATTGCGCGGTCGTGCGACGTGGCTCCCAAACAAAATTGACGTCCTTTTTTTCCCACAAATAGAGCTTTCTTTTGGTGGTATTTGATCACCTCTGCGGTTTTTATTTTTTGCGCTATAAACAAAAATAGAGCGACAATTTTGAAAAAAAATAATATTTTTTACTTTTTGCTATAATAAATATCCCCAAAAAATATATTAAAAATATTATTTTTTCCTCAGTTTAGGCCGATACGTATTCTTCTACATATTTTTGTTGAAAAAAAAAATCGCAATCGCCATTTATTGATTGGTTTGTGCAAAAGTTATAACGTTTACAAAATAGGGGGTAGTTTTATGGCATTTTATAAAAAAAAAAATTTTTTACTAGTAATGCCGGCGATCAGCGATTTTTTTCGTGACTGCGACATTATGGCGGACACATCGGACACTTTTGACAAATTTTTTGGACCATTGTCATTTTTACAGCGATCAGTGCAAAAAAAATGCACTTGTTACTGTAAAAATGACACTGGCAGTGAAAGGGTTAACCACTAGGGGCGTTGAAGGGGTTAAGTGTGCCTAAGGGCATGATTCTAACTGAGGGGGGCGTGGCTACAAGTGACACGTCACTGATCTCTGTTCTGATTACACAGAGCGGAGATCGGTGACAGTGTCAGTAGGCGAGCGGGGAGATGTTGTGTTTACACTAACATCTCCCCGCTCCATCCCTCCGTGAGACGATCGCGGGGATTCCCGCGGCGATCGAGTCCGCGGGACCCGCGGTCTGGCTCACGGAGATGACTGCAGGGTCGCGAGCGTCCCGCCGCCGGTGCGCTCGCGACCACACGGCATGCAGTTAAAGAGCTACGTACAGGTACGTGATTGTGCCTGTATGAGACATTCTGCCGACGTATATATGCCGTGAGCGGTCGTTAAGTGGTTAAGGTGAGTTAAATTTTTTATTTTATTTTTTTCAATAATTTATTACATTTTTTGGGAAAAAAAGTTCAGGGTGGAACTCCACTTTAAACTTTTTGCTTGTTCGCATATTCTGGTGCGAACCGAACCAGGGGGTGTTCCGCTCATCCCTACTTTGTAGCTCCTGCTGGATTTTGTCTCTAATCCTCTTGTGGAGGCTGCGAATTGTGGATGGTCATTTTATGGTTACACAACCAAATCACATTGCTATAATCTTTTTATGTTGACTATAAACTGAAGGACTTATGAATAAATGGTTGTGGAATGAATCATCTGAGTTTCCATTATTTCTTATGAGGAAATTTGCTTTGATATACAAGTGCATTGGATTACAAGCATGTTTTTGGAATGAATTATGCATGCAATTCAAGCTTTTACTGTATATTCTAAACAGTGAGCTTATATTCAATTCAGGCCTATCTAGCTGTGATATGCTGAGCATATAGAGAGGGAGAAGTGGCGGAACAGTGACCACTAGAGTTGCCACCTTTTCTTCAAGTCAAACCCGAACACTTTAGCGGCACGTGTAATTTTTTTTTTTTTATAGTATAAACTATTCATATATTTTTCTATTAAATAACATTTCTAATTATATGAAGTTAATAGCACGAGTCCCCCTTTACATCTGAACTCGAAGAGTTCACTTTCACTGTCAGGGGGGGGGACTAAGGGAGAACTCTGGGGACTCTGACATAAGGGATCCTCTGGGAACCCTGATTTAAGGGGGGAACACTGAGAACTCTGATGTACAGAGAAGACTCTGATGTAAGGGAAAACACTGTGGCCTCAGGTGTAAAGGGGAAATCTAATGTAAGGGGTGCTTTACCTTAGTGTACTTAGAGGCAGGAGAGAGAAGGGGGGAGACTTCAGTCACACAGGCAACTCTGAATCCAACAAGGCCCAGGCCTAGGGCAGCACTTTGCAGGGGGGCAGCACGGAAAGAGTCCCCGCCGGCTTGTGCTACACTGTTAGTGTAACGCAAGCTGCTTCTAATTTTGACTGTCCTATTAGCCTGGACCACAAACCTTCCTCACTGTGCTATATGTTTTCTGCTGCACCATTGGCATGGTTATAGCTTCTTAGTCCTCTCCATAAAATTATAAGAAATTTGTGCTTAAAGTAGAACTATAGGCACCACTTTTTTTTTTTCATTTTGGATAGAGTAAGGGAGGGTTATAGCCCCTGTCAGTTTATTTTTTACCATCCCTGTCCCATTGCAGAGATTTCCCTTCACTTCCTGCCCCATAGCCAAACAGGATGTGAGAAGAAATCTATGCAAATTAAAGGAATCCATTGCCCCCCCACCAGGCCCTAAGAACTAGTGTCCCTACTCGGAAATTTCAGGGTGGATCTTAAACAGAAAGGGGGATGGCCTTGACAGGAAGGGGTGGGTCATATTTAAATTAGGGGGTGCACGAGTTTAGTCAGGCCTAGGGCAGCGCAAAACCTAAATACACTACTGCAGATAGGGATGGGTGGTGCGCTCACTTACCCCTTGGCAGTCAGCACCTCTCATACAAATGTATCTGAGGCTGCTGGACTTAAAATCTCTGGGCTTTCCTTTTCTGGGGCATAGCGCCGGGGATTGGAGTGTGGGCAGACACAGAGGGGTAGGGTGGGGGGAAGAGGTGCAGATCAAGCCCTCTCTTCTCTCCCGTCTGTATGTGTGTTTGGGGGAGGGGGTTGTTAGTGCTGGCTTTGGGCAGTGTGAAAAAGTGTAATCGACACTCTCTCAGTTTAGACAGCTGCAGCCAGCAACCCTGCTTGGAAGCCATAGTCCAGTCTGAATAATGTGTCCGGGTTTCAGGCAGTCTGAAACCCGGACGCATGATTCCAAACCCGAACTTTCCGGGTGAATCCTGGACAGGTGGCAACCCTAGTGACCACACATAGGTCGTAATAGTTTCATTCTTGAATATACTGTATGCCTGAAAAGCGAGGGAACCCAGTAAAATGTGTTTTTATTTTTACAGAGAAGGCTAAAGGTTTGTAAAAATTGCACTTGGGGTTATATTACAGTTTAAATGCAAACAGAACTAAATCCTTCTATGTATAGAAGAAAATCAACAATAAAATAGCCATTTTTTTTTTTGCAGATTTATGTCTTATATTGACTGATTTGCTGTAGAGTGTTACATCTTCATTTCAGTCTGCAGTCACATTGTGTAACAAATGCTGCATTAGTGAGTGAAGGAGAGTGCAGTAAAAACAGCCAGAGAGAATATTGTGTTTTTAATAGCATTTGGTAAAAATAACAACCTGTCAAATGGAGACACATCTTTAAGTTACTTGCAGGGAAACCAGCAGAGCAAAAAATACAAATGAAAGTTTGCTGAGGCAAAGACTCAAGATTGCTTTTGTGAATTAGACAAAGAAAGCGATGCCGTGTTTTAACAGGGGCCATTTTTATCCTGTAAAGCTTCATGGACTATAGGTTAGATGGACTGCAGTGAGAGAAATTAACACAAATATAAATATAATTTACACAATATCTATATACAGTATCCCACAAAAGTGAGTACACCCCTCACATTTTTGTAAATATTTTATTATATTTTTTCATGTGACAACACTAAAGAAATGACACTTTGCTACAATGTAAAGTAGTGAGTATACAGCTTGTAAAACAGTGTAAATTTGCTGTCCCCTCAAAATAACTCAACACACAGCCATTCATGTCTAAACCGCTGGCAGCAAAAGTGAGTACACCCCTAAGTTAAAATGTCCAAATTGGGCCCAATTAGCCATTTTCCCTCCCTGTTGTCATGTGACTCATCAGTGTTACTGTGAATGGGGAGCAGGTGTGTTAAATTTGGTGTTATCGCTCTCACTCTCTCATACTGGTCACTGGAAGTTTAACATGGCACCTCATGGCAAAGAACTTTCTGAGGATCTGAAAAAAAAAATGTTGTTCTACATAAAGATGGCCAGCCTAGGCTATATGAAGATTGCCAAGACCTTGAAACTGAGCTTCAGCATGGTGGCCAAGACTATACAGCAGTTTAACAGGACAGGTTCCACTCAGAACAGGCCTCGCAATGGTCGACCAAAGAAGTTGAATGCACGTGCTCAGCATCATATCCAGAGGTTGTCTTTGGGAAAGAGACGTATGAGTGCTGCCAGCATTGCTGCAGAGGTAAAAGGGGTGGGGGGTCAGCCTGTCAGTGCTTAGACCATATGCCGCACACTGCATCAAATTGGTCTGCATTGCTGTTGTCCCAGAAGGGGATGCACAAGAAAGCCTGCAAAGAGTTTGCTGAAGACAAGCAGACTAAGGACATAGATTACTAGAACCATGTCCTGTGGTCTGATGAGATAAAGATAAACTTATTTGGTTCAGATGGTGTCAAGCATGTGAGGCGGCAACCAGGTGAGGAGTACAAAGACAAGTGTGTCTTGCCTACAGTTAAGCATTGTGGTGGGAGTGTCATGGTCTGGGGCTGCATGAGTGCTACCGGCACTGGGAGCTACAGTTCATTGAGGAAACCATGAATGCCAACATGTACTGTGACATACTGAAGCAGACCATGATCCCTTCCCATCGGAGACTGGGCTGCAGGGCTGTATTCCAACATGATAACGACCCCAAACACACCTCCAAGATGACCACTGCCTTGCTAAAGAAGCTGAGGGTAAAGGTGATGGACTGACCAAGTATGTCTCCAGACATAAACCCTATTGAGCATCTGTGGGGCATCCTCAAACGGAAGGTGGAGGAGCGCAAAGTCTCTAACATCAATCAGCTCCAAGATGTCGTCATGGCGATGTGGAAGAGGACACCCTGTGAAGCTTTGGTGAACTCCATATGGTTAAGGCAGTGCTGGAAAATAATGGTGGCCACACAAAATATTGACACTTTGGGCCTAATTTGGACATTTTCACTTAGGGGTGTACTTACTTTTGTTGCCAGCGATTTAGACATTAATGGCTGTGTGTTGAGCTGTTTTGAGTTGTTTTAAGGGGTCAGCAAATGTACACTGTTATACAAGCTGTATACTCACTACTTTACATTGTAGCAAAGTGTAATTTCTTCAGTGTTGTCACATGAAGAGATATAATAAAATATTTACAAGAATGTGAGGGGTGTACTCACTTTTGTGAGATACTGTATATATAGTCAAAATACAAAAAAGTTGGTAAACAATCAGTTTTATTCAAAGTAAGTATGGCAAGTAAGAATGGCATGGTCATGGTCTATAGCCTTCATTTTAACACGTGTGATGCAGATAATTAATCAATGAAATTAAATATGAATTCATGATATATAATGTCTTAAAGTGGTTGTAAACCCACTTTTCAAAAAAAATAAAAAAATAACACCTGCAAGAAAAAGGCATAATGAGCTAGTATGCTATGCATACTAGCTCATTATGTGGCACTTACCTCAGATCGAAGCCTCCGAAGCGCTCCTAGTCCCCCTCCGCCGCCGCCGCTATGTCCCGTCCGACCGTCTTTCGGGTATCGCCGCTCCGGCGCTGTGATTGGCCGGAGCGGCGATGATGTCACACGCATGCGCACGGGGCCGGCGTTCTCCCATCCAGAAAACCGGCACGCATGCGCCGTAGACATCGGTGCAGGGTTTTCTGCAAATATCTCCTTAACCGTGTAGGAGTCAAGGGACTTTTTTCTCAGTTTCGGGCGCATGCAGCAGGTTCTTTCTCACAGTGTGTTACATGACATGGCTGTTTGGTGCTGATTTTGTAGCTTATTGGTCAGAAGTTAACAAGGTCAGCACCCAACTGCCATGTCATGTAACACACGGTAACAGTGCCAGCCATGATAGAGTGTGCCTGTGTGTTATAATGCTCATGATGCTCCCTGTGTTGCTTTTTGTGATCAAGGCTTTCACACTGAGTATATTCTACTTGTTCAGCGGGGAATCTATCCACGGATCCCCTGCTGAGTGGAGTGGGCTGATGACAGGTCCGTGTCCACTCAGCTTATGCAGAGCAGACACAGACACAGCCCACTCTGCTCTAAGGGCGGCTGGTGTAAACAAACCAGCTGTCCATTTACTGCCCTCCAATCGGATCTGCTAGACGGAGGGGAACGGATCCCTTTCCATTTTGTTTAGCGGATCGGATTGGAGGTAGGCAGGTGTAAATGGGCACAGGTCTGTTTAGATCCATCGCTCTATAGTAGTGATGGGAGGATCAGATCAGACCTGTCATGTGAACCCACCCCCAAACTTTTCCCTTTAACTGCTTGCTGCCCACCCTCAGTACATTTACTGCAGCAGGGTGGCATGGGCAGGCTGGATCACATATATGTACTTCATCCAGCCTGTTCCTGCTCTTTGTTTCAAGGCGGGGCTGGGGGAGGGGCCAGGGGTGGGGTTGAGGGTGGGGCTGCGAAGGGGGCCCCGCCAGGTAGGCTCTATGGGGCCCCATAATTTCTATCAGCGGCCCTGGCTGTGTTACAGAAATCATAGAGCCTGCCTTCTGAACAACAGAGGTGCTGAGAGGAGGAGTCCTAGGAGGCGGAGTCAGTACAGGAATCACTACTTTCAGGCAGCAAGGTACCATGAGAGAAAAAGCAAAGGAGAAGCTGCAAAGCATGCATGCACTAGGAAATTGTGGAAAGAGATGGTTAGCAGACAGACATAACTCACAACATAAAAGTACATTTCAAATAAGCTTATTTTGAGTTGTCAAAATGTATTATGTCTTCTATTGGTTAAAAAAATAAATGAAATAAAATAGGTGTATGCCATGACCATAGATGTCCTTTAACCACTTCAATACTAGGCACTTTCGCACCTTCCTGCCCAAGCCAATTTTCAGCTTTCAGCGCTGTCACTTTTTAAAGGACAATTGCGCGGTCATGCTACACTGTACTCAAACAATTTTTTTTGCATTTTGTTCCCACAAATAGTTTTCTTTTGGTGGTATTTGATCACCTCTGCGGTTTGAATTTTTTGTGCTAAACGAATAAAAAAATACTGAAAATTTTGAAAAAAAAATAGTTATTTTCTTTGTTCCTGTTATAAAATGTTGTAAATAAGTAAGTTTTATACTTCACTGATGGGCACTGATAAGCTGCACTGATGGGCAAATAAACGGCTCTTCCTGTTTACATTGTGATCAGCTGTGATTGGACACGGCTGATTACGTGGTAAAGAGCCTCTGTCAGAGGCTCTTTACCGAGATTGGTGTAGCAGTGTGTCAGACTGACACGCCGCACCACCCATCGATGCAGGGCGCGCCGGCAGTTATTCTGCTGGATATTATATGACGCCCAGTCAGGATAACTGAACCACCGCCCGCCCGTCATTCTGCTATAGGCCGGGCGGGAGGTGGTTAAATATGTTAGATCAGTAAAATTAAACCTGAAGGCAAATGTGAAATATGTAGATAAATGTTGCTCTGTATTTATTAATACATAATGAAAGTTTAAAAGAGGAAGTACATTTCCTGTACTGACATTTACCTATAATAAGGCTTACCTATAGGTAGTGTAAATATCTCCTAAACGTGTACTGTTTAGGAGATATCTACATTACATGCAGCCAGTGACATCACGGGCACATGCGCTCTGAAGGAACGACCACCCACACAGTTCCTTCCGAGCCCTGTGCCATGAATGGGGTCCCCTGCATGGGAGTGACGTCACAGAGCCACAGCCCTCAAACCCGGAAGCAAGATGGGTGAAGATGGAAGCTGCTGCAGTGCTGACATTGTGGCGCTGGAACAGCTTTGTTTTAGGGTAAGTTTCACATAATGTGCTAGTATGCGATGCATACTAGCACATAATGACTTTACCTTGCAGGGCGAAAAAAACGTTCAGCGGTATACAACCACTTTAATTAATGCCATATTTTTTTGCTTTGTTTTTTAGTTTTGGATAGAGTGGTGGGTGGTTAGGATCCCTGTAATGTTTTATTGTGTCTGTGTTAGGGAGAGTCATACTTTGTCTATTTGTCCTGTGCTCATTGGTGTCAAAATTTTGAGTTGTCACCAGAACTGGAACAGAGGAGAAATACCACCACTAAGCATAGATGGCAAAATACACAGTGGTTTTACCTTTTGCTTGCCCTATCAAAAATAGATTTAAATTCTGAAGTCTAAGTACTCTGAAGATGCCCTGTTTGAGGAAAAAAAAATTTGTTGTGACATCGTGCACGATGGCTCCAGCGGTTGGCTGTTATGCTGTTTTGCTAGTACTCTTCTTTCGCTTTTTTTTTTTTCCAAATGTGTTTATTGGTTTTCAAAAAGAAACATATGACATGTAATGTTAAAAAGAATGCAGATGCAGCCGCTTGATAATGAATCGAGTAAGGTATACAACAACACAAACTGTAATATTTTAGTAATAATGGTAGTAATGAACACGTATGTTACAATGAAGATTTGAGAATTTGAGCTGTAGGTATACAGAGCAAATATACATGCATACGCACAGAAAATGATGTGTTAGGTTACACAGACATACTGTAGATACGTATATATAAGGCACTAGCAAGGTTAAAGCGGAGTTAAACCCATTTTCTAAACTTTCTCTGTATTCCACCTCCTTAGCAAATCCTTTTCACATTGGCATTTACATTTTTTTTTCTGCCTAGAAATACCTTTTTTATCTTATTTCTTCTTGTCCTCCGCCCCTAATCGCCTAGGCGATTACATCATTAGATGATTTGCAAGGGTTTCTGGGACAGCGGTGTCATGTATCCAAGGAGTCCCCTAATTCCCGAAATCTGGCGTTATTTGCAAATGACGCAAATGAATGAGAGAGCCGTTCTCTGACAGGAGAAAGGGAGGAGGGGGGCGAGCGGGGGAAACATTCTGAAAGCTCGCCTCCTCCCTGTCACACCGCTTCCCGAGTTGTGCTGATCTGCAGCCCGCCCTGTCACCATTTCACTGATGGGGAGGATGGATGGATGGGGGGGCGGCGGAGGGCACTTGACAGCACCCGCTACAACAGGCCGACGCCGACATTGCTATGGCAACAGGTCAGTAAGAAGGATGATCTTGCTGAGGCATTACTTCGCATGTACAGAAGTCCAGGAAATGAACACAGGAGGGCTTCAGATGCCCACAGCCAAAATGGAACATGCCTGCTTCCGAGATCTGTGAGTAAAAAACTATATTTCAAGAAAGTAAAAGCGCAATAAATATGACATGTTAGAAATGTTAATTTACGGGGGGCGTGTCCTGACGGCGTGTGTGGATGGCTGCTTGAATCCACAGCTCTGCAGAAAAACCAGCTCCAGCGACCCCACAGCGACTCCAAAGAAGGATAAAAACTCCCCACAAGCTGCCTAAACATCCAGGCACATTGTGCAGCTATGCTGAAGCGGAGGAAGACGACTTCACTCCCCAGAAGACTGACATATTACTATCCCTCAGCGGCTCTGGCACACAGCCAAGATGGCGCCGGCATAAGCCGGGATACGACAGCGCGGCTCTCCTCCTCTCCTCACAACCTGAACGCTGCGATGTCTCCAGGAACACAGCGGTACTCTGACATCCAGGGTGAGTGCTCTCCTCCTAACTCCCCCACGACATCCAGCCCTGCCAAGTCTAGACTCAGAACGGATGAGCCTGAGCAGATGCAGCATGTCAAATCACCATGCCTGTTCTCCCTTCCCCCACCGCAGCAATCATCTGTATTAGATGCGTTCCCTGCCTCTGACCAGCCCTTGTCAGAAACTACAATGAAAAATATGCTTCTCTCACTGAGGCAAACATTGTATACAGATTTATCCTCTGCTGTCTCCTCTCTATCCATAACAGTGACTCAGCATGACCAAGCTATTGCCCACATGGAATCTAAAATGGGAGACATACTCACTGCCCATAATGAGCTAGTGGATGGCTTTGCAGATCATGAAGATGAGCTTCAATTAATTAATTTAAAGCTTGCGGATTTAGAGGACCGTTCCAGAAGGAACAATATTAAATTTCGCAATGTCCCAACCGTCGGATCTGACGCAATTTCTGCAATCCCTGATGCAAGCCCTTGTACCTGATCTGACATCCCGTGACTTGGAAATTGACAGGGCACACAGACTCCCCAAGCCGTCTCACCTCCCTCCCTCCACCCCTAGGGATGTTCTGGCCCGAATCCACTTTTTCACAGTGAAGGAGAGAGTCATATATGCAGCCAAAAAAGCACCGGGGCTCCCTGACCCTTTTACCAACATCGCACTATATGCTGATTTACCCAAAGCAACGATGGAAAATCGCAGACAGCTGGCGACTATAACCAAAGCACTGCAGAATCATAAAATCCCCTATAAATGGGGCTTCGCCACAAAAGCTGCTCATTACATACCAGAACAAAACTCATGCAGTGCGCACCCTCCCTATGGGACTCACGCTCCTGAGAAATTGGCGCATCATCCCAGCAGAAACACCGTGCCCTCCTTCCACCACTCCTACCCTTATGGAGACCGGGGGAAATACCCCACTTGCCTGACCACCGCATCTTGAATCCTTCTCTACATGCCTTCATTAGCTGGGAAACTGCAGCACTTTTTTTTTTCTTCTTTTACAGTACCTGCCTGTCTGTTGAGAGATCCTTGTCCCACATTGCGGACACAAGATCTCTTTCCCCCACTCTTTGTTTGCAGTAGTTTCTGCACATTGAGCCCAGGCCCTTAGTTGCTGGGCTCTCCCTTTTTTACACCAAAACCTTCCACCCACCCTCGACACCAGCTAATCTCCAACCACCTCTATACCATTCTGCATCCGGAACTCTATTCCTTGGGCTAAACAACGTCCTTATTGTTTCCAACTGGACTAAAAAAAAAAGTACCCCTCGTCTACCATTCCCAAGCTCCGCTTACACTCCATCCGCCCTAACTCTAATCTTACACAATGGCTTTCAAAATAGTTTCTATTAATGCCAGGGGCCTGAACTCCCCTCAGAAAAGATCTGCACTGTTCAGAGAAGCTAACACCCAAAAAACTAATATCCTCTTAGTGCAAGAGACTCATTTTGCCTCAAACAAGACTCCCAGATTTACCTTAACAAACTTTGATCAAGTCTTTTCGGCCTCATGTCAAAGAAAGAAAAATGGAGTCCTCACTGCCATACGGAATATGCTACAATTTCAACTTCATCAATCCATCGAGGACCCCCAGGGACGTTTCCTGATCCTCATTTGCGACATCAATCAAGTCACCTACACCCTGGTCAATGTTTATGGGCCGAACACACAGCAACTGCGATTCCTAAAACTACTATACAAGAAAATTGCACGACTCCGGAAAGGAAGACTTCTGATGGGCGGCGACTTTAACATAATAGAAGATTCCACTCTGGACACTACTTCCACAGCAAAAAGACCTCGAAATGTCTTAAACCCCTTTCTACAAACTAATGATCTCTTTGATCCGTGGAGATGTCAACACAGTAATGAACAAGACTTTTCATACTTCTCCTCCTCTCAACTTTCATATTCCCGAATTGACTTCTTCTTAGTTGACAAAATCACCCTTCAGGATGTGACGAAATCCGAAATCGGAACCATCACATGGACAGACCATGCACCGGTTTCCCTTATGGTAGGAAACGGTAGACCAAAGACAACCCGGGTTTGGAGGCTTGACTCGTCCCTCCTCTCTGACCCGAAAATTATTCAAGATCTCACTACTGACCACCATTTCTATTTTCAAATGAACAACCAACCGGACACTGATAGGTTTGTACTATGGTCAGCATATAAAGCTTACATGCGTGGTACCCTAATTAAGCTTCATAGTAATATTAGGAGACAGAGGTGTAAGCAAGTTGAAGAGGTTCTTTCCCGAATCACTCTATTAGAAAAACAGAATAAAATAGCTCCCTCTCCACATTTAGCAACTGAACTCTTAGAAAAACGACACAAACTTCGCACACTTCTACTCGTTAAATTTGAGAAGAACCTCACACTAACCAAAGCCAAATACTATGCCTTAGGCAATAAAGCTGGCGCACTACTGGCCCGACAAGTTAAGACTCAACGCATTAGAAACAAAATAGCTTCCCTTTATCACCCCACCACTAAACGGCTCCTGACTAACCCGCAGGATATAGCCGATGCATTTAGCGACTATTACTCCTCTCTTTATAACCTCTCGAATGACACAGCTACTCATCAACCAAATGATCAAAACATACAAAATTTTCTAACCAATATTGATCTCCCAAATATAACCCACTCGCAACTGAGTATCCTTTCCCAACCGTTCTCGGAAGATGAAATCCTAAAAGCCATCAACTCGCTTCCTCTCCACAAATCCCCTGGGGAAGATGGCTACACTAATGAATACTACAAAACATTTGCCAAACTAGTCACCCCACACCTTACTGACCTCTTCAACTCTGCCGCCACCTCTGGTTCTCTACCGCTTGATATGTTACGGTCAACTATTACCACAATCCCTAAACCTGAGAAAGATCCTACTTCTACAACTAACTACAGACCTATATCACTCCTCAATACAGACATAAAGATTTACGCTAAAGTCATTGCTTCTAGGTTGTTGAATTGTCTCCCCTCCTTGGTACATCCAGACCAAGTCAGCTTTATGCCAAACAGACAAGCCCCAGACGCTACTAGAAGAGTTATTGATTTGATACATCGGGTTGCCCTGTCGCGAACGCCTTCTCTGCTACTATCCTTGGATGCAGAGAAGGCGTTCGACAGAGTGCACTGGGGATTCCTGAAAGCAGTACTAACTAAATTTGGAATTACAGGTTGGTTTCAATCAGCTATACTTGCGCTCTATTCACAACCCTCTGCATCTGTATTAACTGACGGATCCCTCTCTAAACCCTTTAGGATATCCAACGGCACCCGCCAAGGCTGCCCGCTCTCCCCTCTCATCTTTGCTCTAATAATGGAACCACTGGCAGCAAAGATCAGAGGTGACAAACGTATCTCCGGCATCGAACACAATGACATGGAGCATAAAATAAGCCTTTATGCTGATGATGTCATACTTCTAGTCACAAAACCAACACATTCCATGCCTGCAATCCAAGAAATCTTAACTCAATTTAGTATGGCCTCCCTCTACAAAATTAACTCCTCTAAATCCCTAATCCTCCCGCTTAACTTGACACACGACCAACAGTCCCACCTGAAGGGCACTCTCCCTTATTCCTGGACGACACAGTCTATTCCTTATCTAGGAATAAAACTAGCCCCCTCGCTGTCTCAACTTTATGACCTCAACTACCGCACTTTCCAAAAACTACTTCCCCAACTATTATGTCAACTGCGCTCTACAGGTCTCTCTAAACTAGGGCGTATTGCCTCCTTTAAGATGCTAATCCTCCCTAAACTACTATACCTATTTCGCACGGTAATTCTACCTATACCGAATTTCTTTTTCACCTCCATACAGAAACAACTTTCTAGATTTATATGGGAAAATAAACCACCCAGATGCACTCTTTAACAAGACACCATTTTAACAAGACACCATAAGAGAGGAGGGGTGAGTCTCCCCCACATTCAAAGCTACTACTATGCGGCAATACTCGACCAGCTATATTACTGGTGGCACCCAACACCCGATAAGACCTGGTCTATCATAGAATCTTCAGTCTTTAAACCACATACTTTACGAGATTTACTCCTTGCCACATCAATGAACTCTCCCTCCAATAGACTGATCAATCCCCCGTCGATTACGGCATCACTGTTAGCTTGGAAGAAACTTGCCCAAACGATATCTAACCATCCGTCTCACAGACTACAAATCCCCCTTAGTACTCTGATGATACACATACCTGACTTAAATCTGGTGAAGTGGCAGACACTATCGATAACTAACGTCTCAGATCTCTACAACACTAACGACACTCTGAAAACCTTTACAAGTCTCCAAACTGAATATAACCTCCCTCACACGGAAATTTTCACATACATGAGGATCTCTCATTATCTTCAAAAAAACAAATTCTCTACTGTAGCCAAACTCCCTGAACCTATACACAATTTCTACACACACACGACATACCCGAAACGTGGCATATCTACGATATATTCTACGCTCATCGACGACCGTCCCTATTCCCAAATACCATCCCTTTCAAAATTGGTGGAGGAACTAAACATTACTATTAACCCCGACATGTGGACACGTGCCTTTCAGCACACCTTTACGGCCTCCCATTGCTCTAATCATTGGGAATCATACCAAAAAACGATTCATAGGTGGTTTCTCACACCCTATCGCCTCTGCAAATTCTTCCCTGGCCATCCCCCTACCTGCTGGCGATCTTGTGGAAGCACTGGTACCATAGCACATATCCTATGGTATTGTAAAACCCTAAGCTCATTCTGGAAACAAGTTTTTGCCTTAATCTCCACCATTTCACAGATTGCAACACCACTTAATCCCTCACTAGCACTATTACACCTTGGAATAGACAAATTCCCACCCAACTCACGGGTAGTGATAATTCATTTACTACTCGTGGCAAAAATGAACATCACAAAACTCTGGAAAACCATTGACTCACCAGCCATTGCAAACGCAATAACCGATTTGAATCATCAATGTGCAATGGAGAGTCTACTTGCTAGAAAAAACCTAAATATGGAAACGTTTTTATATAACTGGCAGGTCTGGCTCACACATCCAAAATGTACTGTAACCTCCTGATGTATTATTCGTATTGCAATCCTCTCTCATTCGTGTAAGTCCTTCTATCATCCTACCCACCCCTGTGAGGTAACAATAATGCTTGTTTAGCTGGTGCTCCTTCTCCCTCCCCTCCTCCCCCCGTCTGGAGTTATTGATTTACCATTGAGTTATCAAGTTAATGTTGAGTCGATATGTTAATATGTTACCATACTAAACAGGATTAAGTCAGGTTCTATTCGACTGTGTAACTTTCTCTATATAGCTTAATGCAGTGTTATATAGATTGACATCACTTGCTTCAGTCGGAACATCTGACATATTGTAAAGTATGTATATCCTGACTACCTTTTCCTTTGAAAATAATAAAGAAATATTGAAATAAGAAATGTTAATTTACATGTTTTGACAATTACAGAGCAGTCTTTAAAAAAAATGTTTGGGGGACTGGAACTCTGCTTTAACATCAGAGGAAGGTGAAATTAATAGACATGTGCATTCGTTTTCGTCCGAATGCATTTTCGTCCGAATTTCAGGTATTTTCATATCATTTTAACAAACGAAAACGAACGCACAGAATCCGAAATCCAAAAGATCCGACATAAAAAAATGCTTTATTTTAGTTTTCGTTGCTACAACAGATTCGACAAAGAGAGAAAAGATCCAACATTATAGAGAGACACTGTTGGGGTAGACCATTCGACATGAACGACGAAGATTCGACGAAGCAGCGAAAAATATACAAACATCGAATCTGTCATTGAAGGCTTATGGTGTCTGTCGAAAGTTCTAAGAAGATTCGACAAGCAGCTAAACTGTACGACGCCGCAATTGTACATTTCCGGTCAAATGCTCGTCCCATAGGCTATAGAAGAATTTGAATGTTGATTAACTAGTACTAATAATTTATAAATATAATTATTACTAGCATCACACAACATTAGAATTGTTCTATAGCTTGTAGGCAGAACATTCGACCGGAAATGTACAATTGCGGTGTCGTACAGTTTAGCTGCGCCGTCAAATCTTCTTAGAACATTCTACAGACACCATAAGCCTTCAATGACAGATTCGACCTTAATTCATTTGGATTTTCGGACTAATGCATTTTTTAACGAAACAAAATAAATAACAACGAATTTCGGGAGTAACTAAATAAATGTATTTTTCGGACGAAAACGAAATTCCGAAAATAAATATTTCAGTGTGCACATGTCTAGAAATGAACAGGTAAAGGCATAAGTTATATTTACTGGGTTATGTAGGGTAGGTATAACGTTCTAGGAAACAACAAAGCCTGGGGAATGCCCAGGAAAAACCAAGCCTACTTACCGACCAGCTCGCAGACAACCAATTAACCTGTCTAACAGTATGCGTTAAAAACATTGGTTTGTCCGCACGCATTTGCAAACGCATGCGTGAGCCACAGAGCCACGCCCAGGCCCCCTGGAATCTGTGGTCCCCACAATGGAGGCACATGCATTCTGATGGTTAGATGAGGGCAGGTGGACTGAAGGGGAGCCACCCCTCCTTAAAGGTACAGGAGCACAACAAACACCCAGCATGTAGCACAATGGCTGCAAAGGTGTTGGTGCGCTGCTGGACCAATACAAGCACCATAGGTGAAAACAAAACTTGTCCACTGCCCCCATCTATAGCTGGCTATCACAGTAATCAGCATTGGAAGGCTGAAACAGGTAACAACAAAGCCTGGGGAATGCCCAGGAAAAACCAAGCCTACTTACCGACCAGCTCGCAGACAACCAATTAACCTGTCTAACAGTATGTACGTTCTATAAGGGACGCCAGAAGGGATCTTTTTTTGCTTTTAATAAACCACCAATTTTAACAGTATCACACTATTCAGTTTATTTATTTTCTTCTTTGTTTGCCACTCCCCCCCCCCAAAAGAAGAACCCACCAGCCGCCACTGATCTCATATGTATACATACATTAATGCACACACATACAAAGGCCAATTTAGACAATATGCAATTATATGGTCTCCAGCAGCCTTCATTTTCCTCTGCAAATTAGTTGGCAGCAGAAGCCTGAATGTACAAGAGGGATTTCTACAGTTCTTTAATCTATTCTAAAATACAAATCCAGCTTTACATGTGACGTAAACACCAGAAACATCGCCCCAGTATACTGTCACCTTTTAACAATTTGTATTGCTTCATATAATCAACACGAAAGCCTTTTCAGGTCCCAGTAACATTTTTTAACTGAAATGTGTCATTTTCTCCTAAACACTGGTCATGTACTGCAATCTCAACCCATCGGTATTAGCAATAGCTGTCACTGACGTAATCCTTTCCCTCCGCCATCTTCAAGTGAACAATGATGTTATATTGTGCATCTGTATCAGCCAAGCAAAGCTGTGCATGATTGAATAACCACCCTAATTATACCAGGGTGATAATGTCTATTTTTCACTTGCATTTGGTGTGTCCATCTAATTGAAAGTTGAGCACATTAGTCGAGCTCTGAATAAATAGGCCATTCCTGCTGTCTCTCATCAATAATGTACTGTTCTATTACCAAGGAACCTAATAGAGTGTAACAAATTCTAGCTAAACTAATATAAGCTTCACACCAGACTACAAAGTACAGAAAATATCCATTGCCTCAAACAAACAAGAATCCTTTATAATAGGAGAGTTTCATATTCTGCACAAAAAAGTAATTGTTTAGGTAATGTTATTATCATTTTCTTATTTATTTACACAATGTTTGCATTGGCCTTTTGACATCCAATAGAAGTCAATATGTTATAATCTAAAGGGTAAAGGTAAGCACAGACACAAGAGCATGGCTTTGCACCTCCTGAAGCATTTTTAAAAGTGACTCTGTCCTTCAAATCTACGTGCTAATAAAATAGATCCCTGCAAAAAAATAATAAATATTTTCCTCTGCTGCTGACCACACTGCCAAATACCACTGATTTCATAAGCCGACACTTCCAGGAGTGTCAACTTTTTGGTGACTCACTGTGCTTAGTGATTCCTCTGATGGCCCTTTTGGTCATTACTGTATCCTGTAAAGATGCAAACATGCAGCGGCAAAGGTATGACCAGCCGAGATTCGAACCATTAATTGGCAGGCTGATCAACTTGGGTACAAGTTAGTGGCTGCTATAGCAGCCCCCCGACTGGAGCAGACAGTTGCTCAGCAGGAAGGATTCCTCTGTCAGCACTGTCTGTGTTTTTGTCCTGCAACCCGTGATTGCAGGAAAGAAATTTGCCCCGTGAATGGCCTGCCTTAGTATTTACTTTCTTTTTTTTTTCAGAGACATCTTACATCTTTTATTGGCTCTTTGATTTTATTGAAAAGTCACTTTAATTAGACTCTGTATATTCAGGACAAAGTAAGAAAGTCTCTTTAATCTCACCCCCTTCCCCATTTATACTCACCTTCGCAGTGCTCTTCCATCCACCCTCCTCCATCACAGCCATCACACAATGCCTTGTGTAAGCTCTGTGTCAGAGCTCACACATGATTATTGTCAGCCCCTTGGTTCCAGTGTTAGGGCCTAGCTGTTTGCCACTCAGGTATGAGAACTGAGAGGATATCACATGCTCCCCAATCCTGGAGGCACTGGCTATTTTGTGGTGGCTGCAATTTAATATGCACAGTTAAGCTGTTCATCTCATTAAACATAAAGGCACACACATTTACTACAGCATAGGCGTGCGCACAGGCTGTGCCAGGGGTGCCTGGGCACACCCTAATCACCCCATGTGGCATGCACATTAACATTATTGCTCTGTGTGCCGGCAGGGAGATGGGAAAGATCTCCCTCTCATCGGATCTTCCATAAGAGAAGTACTTCTGTGATTTTTTTCACTGAGCTGGCAGGAAGATCAATGTGCCGACACTACATACAGTCAGGTCCATAAATATTGGGACATCGACACAATTCTAATCTACACCACCACAATGGATTTGAAATGAAACAAACAAGATGTGCTTTAACTGCAGATTTTCAGCTTTAACCACTTCCCTACCCGCCCATAGTCAAATGACGTCCACAGATGGGATCTCCCATCCTGGGTGGACATCATATGACGTCCTGGGTTTGTGGGGGGATATCTGAATGATGCCTGCAGCTAGAGGCATCATTTGGATATCCTTCTGTTTTGCCGGCGATTCTGTACGCCATAAGAATGATCAAAGCAGCGGTTTCACCGCTTAATCGTTCTTATAGGCGGCGAGAGGGGACATCCCCCCTCCCGCCGCCATCCGGTGCTTCTCTGGGCTCTCCCGTGCCATCGG
The DNA here is from genome assembly GCA_029206835.1 of Rana muscosa. Classification (NCBI taxonomy): domain Eukaryota; kingdom Metazoa; phylum Chordata; class Amphibia; order Anura; family Ranidae; genus Rana; species Rana muscosa. Next base: position 154,254,976 of record CM055120.1, read on the forward strand.
GGGCCCGGAGAATGAATCGTCCGGCGCCGGAGGTGAACTATATAGATGACTGGTGACCACATGGTCACCAGTCATCTCTATTACCATCGGAGGCCCGGGCGCGATGTGATGATGTCACGCCCGGGTTCTCAGATGTAAACAAAGCCGCCATTGCGGCTAGTAAACATGAGATTGGTGAAATTATTTTCACGATCTCATGCTTTTCAGCCTGGAGGAGAGATGTGGGGTCTTATTGACCCTGCATCTCTCCATAAAAAGGACCTGTCACACACCATTCCTATTACAAGGGATTTTTACATTCCTTGTAATAGGAATAAAAGTGATAAAAAAAAAATATATTAAAAAAAGTGTAAAAATAAATAAATAAATAAGTAAAATAAAAAAATAAATAATAATATATTTTTTTTAAAACACCCCTGTCCCCGGTAGCTCGCGATCAGAAGCGAACGCACACTAAAGTCCCGCCCACATATGTAAACGCCGTTCAAATCACATATGTGAGGTATCGCCCCGTGCGTTACAGTGCGTGCAACAATTCTAGCACTAGACCTCCTCTGTAACTCTAACCTGGTAACCTGTAAAAAAAATTAAAGCGTCGCCTGTGGAGATTTTTAAGTACCAAAGTTTGGCGTCATTCCATGAGTGTGCACAATTTTAAAGTGTGACATGTTAGGAATCTATTTACTCCGCGTAACATCATCTTTCATATTTTACAAAAAAATTGGGCTAACTTTACTGTTTTGTTATTTTTTGAAATTATTGCGCAAATACTGTGCAAGAAAAAAAGTTGCAATGACCGCAATTTTATTCCCTAGGGTGTCTGCTAAAAAAGCATATATAATGTTTGGGGGTTCTGAGTAATTTCCTAGCAATAGAATGATGATTTGTACATGTAGGAGAGAAGTGCCAGAATAGGCAATATTGAGGTGGTAAAAAAGCCCGGTGTTGAAGTGGTTAATTTGAGGGTATTCACATCCAAATCAGGAGAACGGTGTAGAAATTATAACAGTTTGTATATGTGCCTCCCACTTTTAAAGGGACCAAAAGTAATGGGACAGATTAACAATCATTAATTCAAACTTTTTAACACTTGGTTTCAAATCCTTTGCAGTCAATTACAGCCTGAAGTCTGGAACGCATAGATATCACCAGACTGTATATATATGTATATATATATATATATATATATATATATATATGTAGCGGGGTGTTAAATTTAGGGGAAGTGTCTGAGTGGTAATTAGGCTCAGACACACTGATTGTTAGGGTTTATGGACCATTTCTGTTCATGGGAGATGGTGTTGGTGTGCAGTTCCCTGTGGCCTACAGGTGGCGCTGTTGCCGCAGGCCAGGGTTGAACCACTAATACAAGGCTGTGCCTTTTTTGTCCCCTCTCGGCAGTAGTGTGGCGGGGTGGGGAACCTGCTGTGCCTGTCGGCAGAGGGTATAAAAGGGGGCAGCCATCTTCCATTGTGGTCGTCGTTCGTGGGTGTGCCCAGGCACCTTCAGCCTGGGTGCGTGTGTTATCTCCGGGTGCCCTAGGCCCGGAGGCCTGGTTCCTGTTCCATCCCAGACACCTTCAGTCTGGGGTGAGGTACTATTTTCAAAGGCCCGGGGCCCAGCAACCTTCGGTTGGGGTCTGCTAGGGATAGAGAGCTCCCAGGGTGCCGCCTTGCGAGGGGACCCGTATCTGAGATGAGGAGGCCAGGAAGGTAACCCTTTTCCGAAGACCCAGCGCAAAGTCGTGGTGACGGTGAGGGCCTCTGGTAACTCTCCGGAGGGATGGTTTTCTCCTTTACATGGGCCAAATATTTCAAGAAGGTAGTTCCCCAAGTCAGTGGCAGTGACATAATAGGGCAAGGCCCTATTCACCAGGTCAGTGGCAGTGACCCGTTCACCAAGTCAGTGGCAGAGACCAACCTCACGGCAGATCGTGTGCCAAAACTGTTCATGAAACCTGAACAGTCTGAATAAATCATTTGAGTTTGTGCCTGGACCTCCTCCCACCTAAGCTGTCCTGTGTCTTGTTACAACCTGTCTGCTGTTAAAGAGACTATTTGTTATCCTGTGTGAAATAAATATAGAAGTTGGACTTTCAGTTGGTGTGGACAGTTACATTACTGGGGAAAAATAAAGACTTGCATCTATTCAAGGTAGAGGTGAGAATCATCCTCGGGAGGATTCAACTCCAGCCTCAGGCAAGCTCGAAACTAACACCGCTCAACCTCCTCACACAGGAGGGTACGGGCTTGTGGTGCGGTGTGCCTCTCTCTGCCTGCGAGGAGCCTAATTAAATGCAGATAAAGACAAGGGTCTGTGCGCTACACGTGGGGGCTCGAGTCCGGGATGTGTTTGCGGTTGGAAAGTGTGAAGAACCCCCCAGAGTTTGAACTTTATTCCCCAGTGAATTTCCGTGGAGGTCGGCCATATTGAGAACTGCGCCACAAGGAGAACCCTGACTGCGTAGTTCGTGGGCGTGCCAGAGAGAAAGCCCGCGAACGATGCAGGAGATGGGAGGAGTCTGGCCATGTGTAGAGCTGCACGTGGGAACTTTGGCGCGAAAAGGAGAGTGCGCAATGGAACAGCGAATGAAAACCATGGCTTCTCATGCCTCATGGATTCCGGCTACTACTACCATGAAGATGACTTAATTTTCTGCTCCCTTGACGGATACGGGATTCGGCTCAAGCCCCGGGGACATTTTGCCCTCTACGTTTGCAAAGATGTGGAGGCCCTCGGAGTGATTTGTCCTGGCTGCTCGGGACTGGTGGTTCAGCTGAAGCCATTCGGGCGATGCAAGCAATGTAAGGAGTTCTTGTTTGAGGTGGAGCAACCTACAGAAAAGCCTCGGGCTTTCCACCTCAATTGCCTTACGGGCGCCACCACTCTGGAAGGAGGAATCAGAGCTTACACAGCCACCCCTGCATTTTTAAATCTGCCCAACAACAAATTTGCCTGAAAAAAATCATAAAACAATGCTAAACACAAATCATGGCAAAATTGAGGTAAAGTCGCGGTAAAATCACGGTTAACCTCCCTGGCGGTATTCCCGAGTCTGGCTCGGGGTAAGATTCCAGTACCATTAGCGGTAACCCCGAGCCAGAGTCTGGATTGCATCGCAGGATACAGGGAGAGTTACTTACCTTGTTCCCTGGATCCTGTGATGTCTCCCCGCAGTGTGTGCGAGCTGTGTCCTCGCTCGATTCACACAGTGCCCAAATGCCGCCGAGCTCTGTTCCCTGCGACGTTGCGGTGCACAGGGGCAGAGATCGGTGCCAAATTCAAAAAAGAAAAAACACAATACACATACAGTACAATGTAATCTTACTGATTACAGTAATGTATAAAAAAATTACACATCCCCTTTGTCCCTAGTGGTCTGTCCAGTGCCCTCCATGCACTTTTATATTATAAATACAGTTTCTTCTGATTGGAATTTGGAGATTGTCCATAGCAACCAAAAAGTGTCCCTTTATGTCAAAAGTGGTTTTAGACCAGCTAGAAAACAGCGATAATAAATTAGAATCACTTGCAGAATTGAGCGATAGCGATTTGTGGGGAAATTTGTCATCAAACACTAAATCTAATGACAGCGACAATTATGCAACTGAGCAAATTTCAGTGTTTTTGATTTGATTACATTATTGAATCATTTTTATTATTATTATATTATTATTTGTTATAATTATTTATAGTTATTTGTTATATTATAATTTATGATTTTGTGTTTCAAACTTTTATCCTACCCGGGATGTCTACTAGACTCTTGTTTGGACAGATTTAAGTTATTTCTAAGAATTGCAGGCCTACAATATAAAACACCAAATTTCCATGCAAAATAATTGTACCGCTTTCAGCATCAAAAATCTGACATAATCATACTGCCTGGAAGGTTAAAAAAAGCAAAAAGCACTGCAGAAATGCTCAAAAGCAACATTCATATATGTGAATCAAGCCTTACCCTACCCAGCTTTAGCCTTTAAAAGAGCATTATTAAATCCAAAACCAAAAATTTTATATATTGAAGCTTACCAATCATTGAATGTGGCTGCATTGTTTTCATTTTTTAGGCTTTTTTTTACCTCTTGTATTAGAGTGCCCCCACTCTGGATGAAGGAGCACAGGGATAACTTTAGACAGCACCCTTGTCAGTCTGGGAGTAGAGGAGTGTTAGATGGACTAGCAGATTTATGTACACTAACAAATTGAAGCCATACTTCAGCTCACACTGCAGTAACATAAGCAGTTCCAGCAACATTCTTTTTTTTTACCCTTTGGGATAAAGGTTTTACATGAATAAATAAGGAAAGCTTGTTCTATTGAAAAACAAAAAACTTAGTGGCTGGATCACCAAGTAAAAATAAAGGAAAAAAAGCCTAAAAAAGAAAACAAACGCAACTATTACATGTAAAAATTGCTAAGCTGTGATATAATAAATGTTTGCTTTTGGGTCTAATGCCGCTTTAATGAAAAAAGACTAAATATAACGCTACCGTGTTTTAACGGAAACAAAAAAAACTGAGCACAAAATATATACAGTATATTATATATAATAATATATATTATAATATACTGTATATATAGTCATGTATAAACATGTATAAAGGTTAATATTACCCATGGAAATTGTCAACTTTTTTAAAATTAACATATTTTAACAGACAAGTAATAGATCTTCATTCTAAAAGCGCCTACAGATAAATGTGATATACTTTAACAATTTACATTCAAATTTGCCACATGGAAAATAAGTATGCCTCCACATTTAGCCCTAGTTCACACTGGTGCGATTTGACATGCGATTTGACATGTCAAATCGCATGTCAAATCGTCAAAATTTGCCGCAAATTGCGGGCAATGGCACCGTCCTAATCGGTGCGACGCCGCATCTGCGGCGCTGCACCGATTACAAAAAGTAGTTTCTGTACTACTTTTTTGCGATTTCAGCCGCGATTTACATTGACATCTGTTTTAGACGTCTTTGAAATCGCAGCTGAAATCGGGACTGCCAGCAGGAGTGAAATTGTGCGAGTTCAGCTGAACTCGCAGGCTTCACTCCCGCAGCCCTAGTCTGAACGTGGGCTTACAACCACTTCAAATCCATACATTTTTAATTTGGCATTCTAGATTACATGTCAATTATTAGAACCTTTTTAGGAAGTATGCAGCTCCCTTGTGGTATTACAGTGACTTAGTGGTTAGCACTCCTGCCTTGCAGCACTGGGGTCCTCAGTTCGCACTCCAACGAGGAGAGTGCCTCCATGGGGTTTGACTGTTCTGTGGTTGTTTGGATTTTCTCGGTGTACTCCAGTTTCCTCCCACACTCTAAATGCATGCTGGTAGATGGATTGGCTACTGTTTAAATTGACCCGTGCATGTGAAAAGGGGACCTAGATTGTAAGCTACTTGAGGACAGGGACTGATGTAAATAGACAATATGTAAATTGTTGGAACTTTTAAAATACCATCAACAATAAACGTTACTTGGTATAAGTCGTAGTAGAGGCTATGGGTAACACTACACTTCTCAACCCTGAAACTACAACATATTCAGACGATGGCGAAATGAGACACACTCTTTGTTCTTCTTTCCCTTCCCCTCTTTCCTTCCTCTTCTTTTCCCTTCCTGTTTTCTTTTTTTTTTTTTCTCTTTTTTCTCTAATCTTTACGTTTAAAAGTTATCAACCCCTGAATTATATGTCATAGGGATGACAACACTATTTGGTTATTCGTGGTTTCTGAAATATGACTCGAGTTATTGAATTTAGCAGACCCCATGCAGCCCTAAGTGGTTGGGTTAGATGGATCAAGTTTTTTTTTTGCACTAACTTCAGTAAAGTACAGGAGATGTGGTCTGGGGGGGGGGGGTCCCCCTTCCCCGTGTGGCATAGTGTGATCCCAGATGGGGTGCCTGGAGGGAGGGACAGCTTCCCCTTCATGTCTTGTCTTATCTTACATTTAAAAGTGCAATGTATAGCAACATATTGTGAATGGTTAAATGTTATTCAACTTCTTTTCTTTTTTTTTTCTCTTTTATTGATAACTAATATATAATATCTAGTTTTTAATAACCAAGCGACAGCACATATTGCTCAACAAAATTCTGATGTATGACATGCTTAAGTACCAACTTTTTCTGAGTTATGTATACCTGTGTTTTCTTGAAAAACTCTCAATAAAAATTTATTGAAATTAAGAATAAACGTTACTTTTAAACCTCAGATATTTAGGATTTGGTGAAGTATGTGGTGTCATCATGCCAAGATAAAAATAGTATCCGATGGTCTAAAATCCGATGGAATTTTTCATCGGAATTCTGTTCAAGCTGTCTTGCATACACACTGTCAGACTAAATTCCGACCGTCCAAAACGCGGTGACATAAAACACTCTGACGAGCCGAGAAAAATTAAGTTCAATGCTTCCGAGCATGTGTCGACTTGGTTCTGAGCATGCGTGGGTTTTTTCTCCGTCGGAGTTCCACACAGACAATAGGAATTTCCTATCTTTTTTTTTCATCTGACAAATTTAAAACATGTTCTATTTCTAAACACCGATGAAAAAAAGTCAGATGGGGCCCACACACGATCGGAATTTCCGATGAAACAAGTCCATTTGACTTTTTTTTAAATTCAATAATGTTTATTGAAGAGTTTAAATTTTAACAACACATGTAGTATAAGATGATATACACAGTATCCGATATACACATTCATATTTCATAAATGTTCAGTACATTGAAGTATCTATTTAATATGTCAAAAGTTTTTGGGCCAGATAGACCAACAATTGTCAAATTTTGAGCATTTCAAAAAATTTATAGCAATCAGTCTTTCAAATGTGTAGTTCCTATGCACCGCTGTTGTTACGTCAGATAGGTTTATAGCCTTACTAGATTTCCAGTTACGTAGGATCATTGCACGTGTTTCTAATAGAATGTGTGTTATGACTGGTCTGAAGCTATGGTGGAAGTGATCTATGTTTAAGTGTAAGAGTGCTAAAGCGGGGTCTGGTGCCGTGATTATTCCTGTCAAAGATGAGATTAATTGGAAAACTTGGTTCCATAGGCTTTTAAAATTTGGGCAGTTCCAGAACATATGTAGTAGATTCCCCTTTTGACCACATTCTCTCCAACAGCTAGGTGAAGTTCCTGGAAAATACTTTGCTAGTCTGAACGCTTGCTTGCCATTTTAATCGCCAATTCCCAGTGTTTTACACAGTGGGAAGCTTTGTGTCCTTCTTTGAATGTGTGTTTCCATTGATCTCTTGAGAAGGAGGTACCCAGATCTACCTCCCACTTTGTCATTGCTACAGTTTTGTTAAAGGTTAGTTTATCTTGTAGTATGTTGTAGAAGAATGATATGCCTTTCGTATCTAGTTTGGCTGTGAAGAAGAATTGCCAGACTTTACTCGGAAGTGTTACGGTTGGTGGTTTCATGGAGTGTAGGAGATGTGTGATTTGCATACATTTGAACAACTTGTCGTTTGTGAGGTGGTATTGTGTCATAATTTGGTTCACAGATTTGTGTCTTGTACCCTCATATAGGTCTAATATGTATGTTATACCCTGGTCAGTCAGGTCTGCTACTTTCAACAATGGTATTTTGGCTTCTAACAGCTTCAAGGGTAGTTTGAAGTCAATGTCCTGGCTATCTTGGTGATTTTGTTCTAGGAATAACCTCCATGTCTTAATGGAAGTCTGCATTGGAGGCGATAGAATAGTCGTGTCCCATTGAGCCCATCTGTCTCCCAGAAGTAGTAGCTTTAAGTCTTTTGTCGGTGAGAAAGCTTTTTCTACCTCTACCCATAGTGGTGCGTCAGTGTCCTGCAGCCAATATTTGATTTGATCTAGTCTTACCGTCCATAGGTAGTCATAAATGTCCACTAAACCCGCCCCCCTATTCGTTTGTGGGATAACAAATTGTTTCGTGAACATCTAGCTTTCTTTCCATTCCAGATATATTTCCAACCTAGATCTGATAGGCTCTTGAGATAATGGAAAGGAATATGCAGTGACATGATGGTGCGAAACACATATAATATTTGCGGCAGTATCAACATTTTGTAAGCAGAGATTCTACCCATCCATGATATTTCCTTTTTCGACAAATCCCTGAGTTGAGCTTCCAGCTTGGCTATCAGTGGGGACATATTGGCTTTGGCGAGTGCGGAAATTTTATTTGTGATTACAATACCTAGGTAGGAGATGCCTCCTGTGCTCCATGTGTATGGAAGCAGCTTTTGTAGAGCGCGTTTTGCGTGGGGTTGTACTCCTAAGTCCGGTATTAGGGATTTAGTGAAGTTAACTTTGTAGTAGGAGATCTCCCCAAAGGCAGTGAGGATTTTGTGTGCTTCTGGTAGGGATGTTAGCGGAGTGGTCAAGAGTAGGATTACGTCATCCGCAAATAAATTGATGGTGTGTTTGCCAGAGCCAAGCCGGAAGCCCGTAATCAGGGGATGTGAGCGGATAGCTTCAGCCAGAGGTTCAATGATTAGGTTAAAAATGGTCGGGGACAGGGGGCAACTCTGTCTGGTCCCGTTCAAAATTTTAAATGGTGTAGATAGAAGGCCTGCAGAGTATACCTGTGCAGACGGTGAGGAATAGAGCGCTAAGACAGCATTTAGTATGTTCCCTTTGAAGCCAAACTTATTCAATACATTTGCCATATAAGTCCAATGGACTCTGTCGAACGCCTTCTCTGCATCTATAGAAAGCAGCAGAGAAGGCGTTCGGGTTTTTTCAGCATAGTGCATCACATTGATAATTCTCCTTGTTGCATCAGAAGTTTGTCTCCCCTTCACAAATCCCATCTGGTCACGCTGAATGAGTAAATGTAAGATATTCATCAGTCTTTTGGCTAACAGTTTTGCGTAGACTTTAATATCAGTATTGAGAAGGGATATGGGCCTAAAGTTTGCTGGAGTATTGGGGTCTTTACCCGGTTTTGGTAGTGTCACTATATGTGCTCTCAGCATCTCTTGTGGCAGAGTTGCAGAATCTGCAGCTTTGTTGAAGACCCTGGACAAGTGGGGCGATAGGATAGATTTAAATGTTTTGAAATATTTGTTAGAGAATCCATCGGGGCCAGGTGACTTTCCATTTGGTAGGGAGTGGATAGTTTTTTCCACCTCTTGGGGTGTGATTAGTGCATTTAGATCGGAAAGTTGTTGTTCTGATAGGGAAGGGAGATGTAGCTTCTGTAGAAACGTTTGGATTTTGTCTATATTAGGTTGTGGGGTATTGGGATCTTTATGCAAGTTGTATAATGAGCTGTAATATTCTGCAAATTGGTTCGCTATATCTTGGGGGTTGACAATTTTGTGTGGTGAGGTGGGGTGATTAAGATAAGCTATTCTAGTTTTGGTACGAGCTGCTTTAAGTCTGTTCGCTAGGTACTTGCCTGCTCTATTGGCATTAGAATAGTAGCTAAGTTTTAAACGGCTAAGGTGTTTATCGTACTGTTGGGTCATGAGTTCTCTGAGGGTTTCTCTGAGGGAGGATAGTTTTTTAGCTAATGGTGCTGATGGTGTGAGTTTTTGTTTTGGGATTCTATAACACGCAGGTCTGTGAGGACTTTATTAAATTGTTGGGCTTTCCTCTTTTTTTCTTTGGCACCTAATTGAATTAGTATACCTCTCATGTATGCCTTGTGTGCGTTCCATACGACATATGGATCCTCGACCGATTCCGTGTTTTCTTGGAAGTAGTTCTTAAGGTGTAAGGAGATGGGTTTTTGGAATTGTTGTTCCTGGATAAATTTGGTGTTGCAGCGCCAGATGGGGGGTGAAGAGGAGACACCTTTTTCCGCAATAGATATAGAGATGGCAGCATGGTCTGACCACGTAATATCATGAATTTTTGTCATTTCTACATTTTGCAATAGCCATTTGTCCGTTAGGAACATGTCTATACGAGAGTATAAGCCATGTCTGTTTGAGAAAAAGGTGTAGTATGGTTTGGAGTTAATGTCCCCTGTGACAATTATGTATCTGCCACTATCGTCAAGCATAGCGTTTTTGGGTTGAAAGGAGATAGAATTCTTGATGGCGAGCATGACACCTCCAGTTTTACTGTTAGGTGTACAGGCCATGTACACATGTGGAAAATCTTTGTGCGAACAGTACAGGATTTTGTTTAGCTGAAAATGTGTTTCCTGTACACAGAGAATGTCAGCCCCGTGTTTAGTGGCTTCAGTCCACATGGAGAATCGCTTAGCAGGATGGTTTAATCCCCGGGCATTACTGTACTGTACTGTAAAGCTGTGCTGGCAAGGTAGTTGAGTTGTACTTCTTTGACGCTTGTAGTCATGTTGATTCCTATGGATCTGTGTATATCAAGTAAAGAGTAGAAAGAACAAAAGAAAACAAAAAAAGTCAACTGGGTTATAATAAGAACTGGATCCATAAACTGATCCTCGTGCAGTCATAGCTGCTATTGATAGAAGAGGGGTGTAAGGGAGATTCAAACAGGGAGATCTCAACCCCGGAGATATTTGTGCATATTCAAGTATCAGAATTGTGCGTTTCCACCGGTCTTCTTCTTAGTTGAGCGCCTGTGGGACACCACCTGCCAATCATTTTGCAGTGGTTGTAAGCCTGAGGGGGGTGGTTGTTGGTCAGGTTGTTCAGGAAGTATTCCCCATTGGCGTAGTGCACCTATCCCTTCTTCCAGCTTGGAAATAGAAATGGTAATACCGTTGTGGGTTATGGTGAGGGCAGCAGGGTACTTCCATTTGTGGAGGATGTTGTGGTTCCTCAGGGCTTTTGTAATGGTCAGCAGGTTGCGGCGGCGTTGTAGTGTGTGCCTGGATAGGTCCGGCATTAGTCTGATCGCTGCATACTGCTGAGGGATACCCCCTGGCTTGCGTGAAGCCTGCATTATTTGGTCCTTGATGTGGTAAAAATGTACCCTAATCAGAACATCTCTGGGGGTGTCATCGGGGAGAAATTATGGTTTGGGGATTCTGTGAATCCTGTCCACAAGGAGATCCTGCACTGATGCCCCTGGTAACAAAGTGGAGAACAGGGTCTGGACATATTGCAGGAGCTGGTTAGGGGGAACAGATTCAGGTATGCCTCTGAGTTTGAGATTGTTTCTCCTGGATCTGTCCTCGAGGTCATTCAGTTTGTCCTTTATCCATTCTATGTCTTCTCCCTGTGCTGTATGGGAATCCACCATTGTGTTGTATGATGAGGCATATTCCTCCATTTTGTTTTCTACCTGGTGAACTCTATGTCCCATTGCTTGGACTTCTCTCTGGCATTCATTTAACCCTTGGAGCATATCTGTTTGTAGGGAGAACATCAGGGACAGCAGCATGTCCTTTAACATTGTGTCAGACACTGGCCTGTCAGCTGTGGGGAAGTCTGCTATAGGGTCCCCTCCCTGTATGTGTTGGCCTGTGGTGACTGTATGAGGCTCGCTTACCTCCATGCTCGAGTTAGCCTGCGGCCTGAGCGGGGAGTCTCTCCTCGGTCTGGACTTGGCTGGGCTCCTTGTAGAATGGCTGGATGTCCCAGAGGAGGCCTCGCTGAGCGGTGTGGTGTCCAATGGCAAGCTGCGGCCGTTGTGCTGTGCTCCGGGCTTGTTTGACTGCTGCGAGTCCCGGGCGCCGCCGCCATTTTGTTGAAGGCCGCGCAAGGTTATAGCGAAGAAGCTGTCCAGTTTCTGTGGCTGTTGTGGCTGCTTTCGGTTCCTCGCCATCCTCGTTCTGATCAGTGGGGAATAGCCGACTGGATGGTGGTGTGTAAGGCCTTGGAATGCACCAGTGGACGCTGATGGCTTCGGATTATCTCCGGTGGACGAGCGGAGCTCCTAGGTTAAGCATCCATCTTGGAGTCCGGTCGCCACGCCCCCCCCCCATTTGACTTTTTTCATCGAAAATTCCGATTGTGTGTACAAGGCATAAGACCTCAGAAAGAAGGTTGTGGATGCCTATGAGTCTAGCAGTGGATTTAATAATATCACCAAATTAATAAATGAGATTGCACTAATTTAACCTTTATATGAGGTATGTCAAGAGAATGCCTGCTATTCAAAACAAAATTAGAGCAACACTACAGTTTGCCATTGAATCTACATTATAGGCAAAGACCAGGCCTTCTAAAACAATGTGCTGTAGACTGATGGGCCAAGGATAGAATTGTTGGCCGCTGCAACAGTAGACATGTGTGTCACAAACCATTTCAAGAGAATATTCTCATACCAACTGTGAAGCATGGTTATGATCATGTTATAATTTGAGGTAGCTTAGCTGCTTTAGTGCCTGCGCAGCTTGCAGTCATTTAATTTAATTCAACTATAAATTCTACATCATATCAAATTGTGAGTCCCTCTGTCCTAAAGTTTACATTTAACTGGGAGTGGGTGTTTCCTTACAATAATGATCTGACAAGGCTGGATTTACGTATATGGGTTGCAGATGCCAATATGACCATTCTTTGGAATCACTTGTATCGCTTAGCTTGACCTATTACTGCTTAAAAATGTTTGATTACTGTTTGATGATCTTACTTTGTGGTGGGTTTACTGTAGGTTGCTAAATTCAAAAAGGGGTTTTCTTAGAAGTAAGCTTCTCAGGGTCAGGGACTAACAGAGCTATTTTAAGTGACTGTAAAGGCTTTTTTTTTTTTTTAAATAACAAACATGTTATACTTACCTCCTCTTTGCAGTTGGTTTTGCACAGAGAAGCCTGGATCATCCTCTTCTCGGGTACCTCTTTGCTGCTCCTAGTCCCTCCCTCCTTTGAGTTCCCCTCAGCCAGCAGCTTGCTACAGGGGTCACCCAAGCCGAGTCAGAGCTCCATGTATCCATTCAGACACAGAGCCCCGGCCTGGCCCCAACCCCTCTCTCCCCTGATTGGCTGACTGACTTTTATTGAAAGCCGTGGGAGCCAATAGCGCCGCTGCTCTGTCTCAGCAAATCAGGAGGAGTGTACTGGATGGCTGAGGGGATCATGGACATCGCTGGCGAGAGAAGGAGCTCAGGTAGGTAATTGGGGGGAGGGGCTGCTACACACAGGAGGTTGTTAAATCTTAATGCATACAATGCATTAAGATAAAAAAAACCTTCTGCCTTTACAACTCCTTTAACATCGGTGTCACATATCCCAATAAACTGAAAACACGTCAAAAGTAAATATAATTCTATAAAGTTATTATGTAGGTTAAATAACAAGGTTTATTTTGCATAAGTGACATTCTTTCTATTTTTTGTAATAATATATTCCATTATACAGTAATTTGATATATTTTACATTTTTATGACTTAGTATATAAAATTGTGATGATCCTTTTTAATTAAACTAATTTAAAATGTTAAATTCTTCAGATTCTGGTCTATTGTAAAATCCTTTTTCTGCACTTATGTTTTTCTCCTTGGTTCTTAAAGCACATTTATTTTTATATCACATTTTTGGGCATCAGACAATTACACTGTTTCCAGACAGTTCATCATTACTACATTTTTATGCCAGAAAACAGTTCATGTTTATCTAGCTCATCATGCTGATTTCTTTCTCTCTCTCACAAATAGTTTGATTTAATCATTATCAAGGACTTGAAATTGGCCTCATATTTAATAGGCATATGTGTAGCTGGTGGGAAGATACAAGTCTCAAGAACTGTTATCATTTAGCTGAACGACAAAGTTTTATTACATACTATAATGTCTTGTTACATAATTTATTTTAACTTCCATATGTTTGTTTGACTATACTACAGTGTGCAAACCCAATATAATTTGTGTTTTTTAACTGTAGTTTGATCCCTAGATAGTTTAGGCTAGAGAGAAGAAGTGTTATGCCACGTTCACACGGCCGGACTTTGCCACGGGCAAAATTTCCTACAGAAAAATAGAGAACCTGCTCTCTATCCGTCGGAAATGCTGACAGGAAAAGTCTTATGGGGCATACACACGGTCGGAATATCCGATGAAAAGCTCCCATCTGACTTTTTCCATCGGAAATTCCGACCGTGTGTACGCGACATTAGGTTTTATTTTTGCCTGTGACTCCACTAGGTACATTTCTCCTCCCTTCCTGTTTGGTCACCAAAACTGAAAATAAGGGAAATCTTTCCAACAGGATACAGTCAATCAATGATCAAATTTGGGAAAGGGTTAAAGTGATTATAAAGGCTCATTTATAAAACAAACAAAAAAACACAAACATGTTATACTTTTGCATAAAGAAGCCCAGACTCTGGTCTTCTTGGGTCCCTCTTCGCTGTTCCTGGCCCCTCTCTCCTATCAAGTGCCCCCTCAGCCAGCAGCTTCCTATGGGGGCACTGGAGCTGAGTCATAGTAGCTCTGTGTTTCCATTCAGACACAGAGCTCCGACTCATCCCCCGTCCCCTCTCTTCCCTGATTGGCTGACTGACTTTGATTGACAGCCATGGGAGCCAATGGCACTGCTGCTGTGTCTCAGCCAATCAGGAGGAGTGTCCCGGACAACATAGACATTCGTGGGTATTTCTGGAGAGAGATGGGGCTCAGGTAAGTAATTAGGGGGGTGCTGGGGTGGCTGCTATACATAAAAGGTTTTTTATCTCAATGCATAGAATGCATAGAATGCATTAAGATCAAAAAACCTTCTGCCTTTACAACTCCTTTAATTGTCTTCCAGATACTAATTGATATATAACAACACCAAATCATTCCTTTATCTATAATAAACCTTAGAAACACTTTACACCATGCTAGATGTTAATGTTGGTGTTTATTGCGCCTAATGATGTGGTATAATGATTTATGATCCAGATCATGTCCGACCAAGCTTTCTCTGGTGAGTTTTTTTATTGTTTTTATCTGCATACGTTTAATTTTGGGGGAAATATTAGGTTCTTTATCATGCAGTTTTTTGGTATGTGGTTTATATAATTGAAATGTAACTAAACCTTTCTCTATTCTTTACAGCAAAGGAAGCAGCCATTGTAGTTTTGTTTGATCTTCAGTTACCATGGTGCTGCAATTGTAACCAGTTATTACAACAGGCATTTGAGGTCATGACAGTTCTGTTTAGAGCAAAGTATCTGTGACAGTTATCATTCACAAAATGCCTTGAATGTATCTGTTTTGCGAAACTGTTAAATTGATGGGTGTAGTCCCACTTTCAGAATAAATAATAATTTTTCAAATTGCATATTTACGTGGTGCAGCCTTTTTATGTAATCAGATCATTTTGTGTTAATACACCCCAATTCCAAAAACAGATGGGACAGGGCAAAAAAAAAGCTGGCAAAGTAAAATAAGTGGTACTAACTAGGAAGAGCTGGAATAACATTTTGCAACTAATTACTGTATTTATTGGCGTATAAAACTCACTTTTTTACCCTGAAAATAGAGGGTAAACTGTGCCTGCGTGTTATACGCAGGGGGCTGTGGAAAGTTTTTTTCCTGAAACTTCCCTCTTAAAGTTAGGGTGCGTGTTATACGCCTGTGCGTGTTTTACGCTGATAAACACGGTATGTTAATTGAGAACAGGTCAGTAACATGATTGGGTATAAAAAGAGCATCTTAGAGAGTTTGAATGTCCCAGAAGTAAGGATGGGAAAAGGTTCATCAATCTGAGAAAAGCTGCAACTTAAAAAACTATTTGAGAATAACCACTTCAGCCCCAGAAGATTTTACCCCCTTAATGACCAGAGCATTTTTGCGATACGGGACTGCGTTTCTTTAACTGACAATGGCGCGGTCATGCGGCGCTGTACCCAAACAAAATTTACGTCCTTTTTTTCCCCACAAATAGATATTTATTTTGGTGGTATTTGGTCAACTCTGCGTTTTTAATTTTTTGCGTTATAAACAAAAAAATACTGCCAATTTTGAAAAAAAACTAAAATTTTTACTTTTTGCTATAATAAATAACCCCAAAAAATATATAAAAAAAATCTAAATTCTCCCTCAGTTTAGGCTGATATGTATTCTTCTACATATTTTTGGTAAAAAAATTGCAATAATCGTATATTGATTGGTTTGCACAAACGTTATAGCGTCTACAAAATAGGGAATAGATTTATGGCATTTTTTTTTTTTAATTATTTTATTAGTAATGGCGGTAATCTTTTTATCGGGACTGCGACACTGCGGCGGACAGATCGGACACTTTTGACACTATTTTGGGACTAAAATAGCTAAAAATAGCCACTGATTACTGTGTAAATGTCACTGGCAGGGAAGGGGCGATCAAGGGGCTAAGTGTGTTCCCTCAGTGTGTTCTAACTGTAGGGGGGATGGGCTACCACTGACATGACAGAGATCACTGCTCCCGGTGACAGGGAGCAGTAGCTCCCTGTCATGTCAGTAGGCAGAACAGGGAAATGCCTTGTTTACATAGGCACTTCCCCGTTCTGCCTCTCCTCATCGCAATCGTGGGCCACCGGGGGACATCGAGTCCACGGAACCTGCAGGCACACTTCTGCGCATTCGCTATCCTGCTTTTGTGGACTGACGTATGGATCAGTTTGTGCAGGAGGGCCCGCCGTATATTGGCGTGAGCCGGTCAGCAAGCGGTTAATGTTACTTAATGTCAAATTGCAAAGACTTTAAATATATCATCATCTACAGTAAATAACAGCATCAAAACATTCCAAGAATCTGAAGAAATTTCTGTGCTCAAGGGACAAGGCCGAAACACAATTTTAAATGCCTGTGATCTTCGGACCCTCAGGCAGCACTTTATTAAAAACTTGATTCTGCAATGGACATCATTGCATGGGCTCGGGAACACAGCTCTTTAATGCAAATTTTTTTTAAAAAAGCCATATTTGACCATGATCCAGAAATACCACCATCTTCTCTGGGCCAAAACTCAATTAATGGTCTGCAAAGTGGAAAAATGTTCTATGGTCAGAAAAATCTAAATTTACATTCTTTTTGGCAACTATGGATGCTGCATCCTCCGGACTAAATAGGAGAGGGACGTTCTGGCTTGTTATCTGTGCTCAGTTGAAAATCATTAACCTCTGATGGTATGGGGGTGCATTAATGCATATGAAATGGGCAGCTTGCACATCTGGAATGACACTATCAATTCTGAAATAAATATCCCGGTTTTAAAGCATCCATCCAGACATCTTTTTCAGGGAAAAAGCATGTCTCAGCAGGACAATGCTAAACTGCATACTGCATCTATGACAACAGCATGGCTTCGTAATAGAAGAGCCTGAGTGCTTAACTGGCCTGCCTACAGTCCAGACCTTTCACTGTAAATACAGTGTTGTGAAAAAGTATTTGCCCCCTTCCTGATTTTTATTTTTTTGCATATTTCTCACACTTAAATGATTCAGATCATCAAACTAATTTTAATATTACACAAAGGTAACCCGAGTAAATCCAACATGCAGTTTTTAAATTATTATTTCATTTACTAAGGGAAAAAAGCTGTTCAAACCTGCCTAGCCCTATGTAAAAAAGTGATTGCCCTCTCCCATACTGAATAATGAATGAACTGTTATTAACCACAATGTTTTGGAAAGCTGAGTTAAATTTCACTTGCCACACCCAGGCCTGATTACTGCCAGACCTGTTGAATCAAGAAATCACATAAATAGAAGTTGACAAAGTGAAGCACGCTAACAGATCACAAAAATACACACATCATGCCACAATTTAAAAAAATTCAAGAACAGATTAGAAACAGACAAAAGGTCTAGGAAGGGTTTCAAAGACATTTCTAAGGCTTTGGAACTCAAGGGAGAGCCATTATCCACAAGTGGAGATAACTTGGAACAGTGGTGAACCTTCCCAGGAGTGGCCGGTCTACAAAAATGACTCCAAGAACATGACAACAACTCATCCAGGAGGTTATAAAAAAAAACAGAACAACATCAAAAGAACTGCAGGCTTCACTTGCTTCAGGTAAGATCAGTGTTTATGATTCAAGAATAAGAAAGAGACTGGGCAAAAATGGCATCCATGGGAGAGTTCCAAGGCCAAAGCCACTGCTGACCAAAAAAAACCCACAAAGGCTTATCTCACATTTACCAAAAAACAGACTTTTAGGCAAATATTCTGTGGACTGATGAGACAAAAAATTTACTTTTTGGAAGGTGTGCGTCCCGTTACATCTGGCATAAAACGAATACAGCATTTCATTACAAGAACATCATATCGAAAGTCAGACATGGTGGTGGTAGCGTGATGGTCTGGGGCTGTTTTGCAGCTTCAGGACCTGGACGACGTACCATAATTGATGGAACCATGAATTCCGAGCTCTACCAGAAAATCCTAAAGAAGAATGTCCGGCCATCAGTTTGTGACCTCAAGCGCACTTGGATTATGCAGCAGGACAAAACACAACAGCAAGTCCACCGCCAAATGGTTCAAACAAAGCAAAATTTTGGTTTTGGAGTGACCTAGTCAAAGCCTGGACTTAAATCCAATTGAGATGCTGTATCATGACATTACACGGGCCGTTTATGCTGGAAAACCCTCCAATGTAGCTGAATTAAAACAATTCTGCAAAGAAGAGTGGGTCAAAATTGCTCCACAATAATGTGAAAGACTTATTGCCAGTTATCGCAAACACTTGATTGCAGTTGTTGCCGCCAAGGGTGGCACAACCAGTTATTAGGTTTAGGGGGCAATTACGTTTTTTACATGAAGCCAGGCAGATTCAGACAGCTTTTTTGCCTTAATAAATGAAACCGTAATTTAAAAACTTAATTTTGTATTTACTCGGGTTATATTTTTGTGCGATACTGACTGTCAGTCATTGGAGCGATGGGCTGTGGAGGGGCGGGTAGCGGCCGTCTCAGCGTCTCAGCGGCTCGATGAGATGCTGAGACTGCCATCAATCAATGCAGCTGACGGATCCAGACTTGGAAGTCAGGATGACACGCGGCCTCGACTGATGGCAGACTTCAGACCGCTCTCCGCTGAAAACGGGTCACAGGAGTACAAAACTAATTGCACTTCTGTGACCCAGAGGAAAAGCCCAGCCTAAAAAGCTCAGGCTGGACTTCTCCTTTAAGTGTGACAAATATGCAAAAAAAAAAATAGAATTAGGCCAAATCCTTTTTTACAGCATTGTAGTTGTTACATCTTTTAGGAGAAGTATGGGTTTGGCTTTTTTCCCATAATCATACTTACCTAGGTGGACGCAGCATCGGTCCGATTCTGCATCTGTCCCCCGGAACCTCTACACTGAGACATGAGCCATGGAACACCACCGATTGTTCATGTCAATCAGCAGCTCTCCTGCTCTGCTCCTCCATGCTCACTGGAGCACTGAGCTGTGGAGGCGCGGGAAGCAGCTGGCGGGGAGCTTGCTGTGAGGCTGAGACAGCCATCAGTCCAGGCACCTGGAGGAACTTTCTGAAGTCAGGATGATGCTGTGCCTGGAATGATCTTGGTGACATCAGCAGAGAGCGGATTTTAGACCGCTCTCCGCTGAAAACGGGTCACAGGAGTGCAAAACGAATTGTACTCCTGTGACCCTTAGGAGAAGCCCAGCCAAACGAGCCAAGGCTGGACTTCTCCTTTAAAATGAAAGATACGACAAACAAGACCCAGGACTATTGAGCAGTTAGAATCCTATATCAGGTAAGAATGGGACAATTTTCCTCTCAGAAAACTCCAGCAACTGGTCTCCTTAGTTCCCAGACATTTAGAGATTGTGGTTAAAAGAAGAGGGGATGACGTAGTAAACATGGCTCTGTTCAAACTTTGTTGAAACATGTTGCTGCCATCTATTTCAAAGTTACCTTATTTTTTTCTTAAAAATTTACATTTTCTCAGTTTAAACATTTGATATGCATTCTATTTTCTATTGTGAATAAAATATAGGTTCATGAGATTTGCAAATCAATGCAATCTGTTTTTATGTAGATTATACACAGTGTTGCGACATTTGGAATTGAGGTTGTATATACAATTTGGTTGTCCTGGCATGTACATGAATTGGTGCTGCTCCTAATGTGTTTGTCTGATTTGTATTGCTGTCTGTGACCCAACTAGATGATCCCTCTTCGCTTCTTGCGTGGTCATTGGGACAGGAAGTGAGAAAAATTTACCCAAAAGGGATGCAATAAAGATTTGACAGAGGTTATTACCTTTTCTCGCTGTACACAAAATTAAAAAAAAAACTGGTTTTGGCTGGAGCTAGGATTCAAATAAATATAATTTTATGGAGAAAAAAATTATTGGGGTCCTAATAGGACATTAACAGTTGGGATCCCATAAAGTGTTACAATTATACTCATGGCAAACTGTAGACTTAGCACCTCTGGATTAGCAGAAACACAACACTTATCTAAATAATATACTGTAATCATGAGCCTAATGATGCCATTGAGAGAAACAAAGGCTACTTTGTAAGTGCTAACTTTTCTGTGGCACAAGGTAATAAAAAAGTAATGCAGTACACCTATATGGTTTCATAAAAACATTGCACACAGAGGCTACAGCTCTTCAGTGTATGAGCCCTGTTCATTTAGTAGTTTTTGACAGTCAATTTCAATACATATCAGTATGCAACTAAGATGGTATTGTTCCTGTATGAAATGTGAATGGTAAATAGCTAACTCGATGTAAAATAACCCTTAAACATTCTGCTGGTTAGAAATATCACATTTGTTAGAGAATTGCATACGTTTGTTAGTAAATTATATACATTTAGTGTATAAACTGTTGCACAAGTTTTTAAGCTCATTGTTGGCATAGTACCAAATTCTGTGAGCTTACAATAGGTTTGTTCATTCTACTTTGGGGGTGCATCAATGAGGCGTTTGCACATATTCTTTAGAAAATCAGACCTACTGTCTTGGTCAGTTATTATTTCAACCATAGTCATTTTGCACTTTTTTCTGCCATGCACATTTGTTAAAAAATAGATGATAAGAAATGGGGATCAGAGTGTTTCCAGTTCATTCTCAGTTATGTTTAATGTATTCTAAGACTACAAAGGACATTGCCATTTGTTTCACTGCTATTTGAGGCATGGTTTTTGCCTTTTCTGAACAATCAATTCCTCATAATCTTTAAAAACATTTAAAGTGTTACTAAACCCAGGACTCTGCATTCACCCATGTTCTCCATGACTAAGCTCCGGGGGGGGGGGGGTGGAGTGAAACACGTTGGGGGCGTGGCCTGGTCGGAGTCCAGGCTGAGGTTGCCACTCCATTCATTGCAGTAGGACACCATAGATGTGTGACTTCCAGGGGTTACCCTTCCTTTTTTAAGTGTTACTAAACCCAGGACTCTTCATTCACTATATCTGGTCTCCCGTAGTACACAGAACATGGAAATGCAATTGTTTTAGTAAATAGGGATGAGCTTCAAGTTCGAGTCAAACTCATGCTCGACTCGAACATTGCCCGTTCGCCGAACAGCGAACAATTGGGGGTGTTCACGGCAAATTTGAAAAGCCACGGAACACCCTGTAAAAGTCTATGGGAGAAATCTAAAGTGCTAATTTTAAAGGCTTATATGCAAGTTATTCTCATAAAAAGTGTTTGGGGACCCGGGTCCTGCCCCAGGGGACATGTATCAATGCAAAAAAAGTTAAAAAAACTGCCTTTTTTTCGGAAGCAGTGAAACAATAAAAGTGAAACAATAAAAGTGAAATATTCCTTAAAATTTTGTACCTGGGGGAGGGGTGTATAGTATGCCTCTAAAGCAGCGCTTGTTTCCCATGCTTAGAACTGTCCCTGCACAAACTGTCATTTCTGAAGGAAAAAAGTCATTTAAAAGCACTCGCGGCTATAATGAATTGTCGGCTCCCGGCAATACAGAGAAAAGTAATTGATAAAAAAAAAATGCGTGGGGATCCCCCCAAATTCAATTACCAGGCCCTTCAGGTCTGGTATGGATATTAAGGGGAACCCTGCGTCAAATAAAAAAAAAATGGCGTGGAGTTCCCCCCAAAAATCCATACCCGACGTGGGGGTTTGTCTGGTATGGATTTTAAGGGGAACTCCACGCCAAAGTAAAAAAAAAAATGGCGTGGAGTTCCCCCCAAAAATCCATACGAGACCCTTTATCCTAGCATGCAACCTGGCAGGCCGCAGGAAAATCAACCGTACCAGGCCACATGCCCTCAACATGGGGAGGATGCTTTTGGGGTCTGTGACCCCTCAAAGCACCATGTCCCTATGTTGATGGGGACAAGGGCCTCATCCCCACAACCCTTGCCCGGTGGTTGTTGGGGTCTGCGGGCGGGGGGCTTATCGGAATCTGGAAGACCCCTTTAACAAAGGGGACCCCCAGATCCCGACCCCCTCTATGTGAATTGGTAAGGGGTACATTTTACCCCTACCATTTCACAAAAAAAGTGTAAAAAAATAAAAAAAACACACAGACAGTTGGGAAAGTCCTTTATTAAAAAAAAAAAAAAAAAAAACGATGTAATCCAGTGTCCCGCGGTGATCCGATGTCCAGTGCTGCAGTCTCCACTCCACATGAAACCTCCATGATGTACAAGGGGAAAGCCAGGGCTTACCCCTATGATTTGAGGGGTTACCCCGCCCCCTCATAGTCAGACCCCGCCTACGTCATTGGCTGAGCGGACCTGATGGGGAACTTCCTCCGCAGTGTAATAAATTAATAGACCACGCCCCATCTCACATTCCCCATCAGGTCCGCTCAGCCAATGACATAGGGGGGGGCGGGGTCACCTTCACTGGGTGTAAGGCTGAGCAGACCTGATGGCGGGGTCTATTCATTTATTACATTGCGGAGGAAGTTCCCCATCAGGTCCGCTCAGCCAATGACGTAGGCAGGGTCTGACGTACGAGGGGGCAGGGTCACCTGTCAGATCATAGGGGTAAGCCCCGGCTTTCCCCTCTTGCGGGGAATAGCCAATGACGTAGGCGGGATCCCGTCTACGTCATTGGCTATTCCCCGGCAAGCGGGGAAAGCTGGGGCTTACCCTATGATGTGAAGGGTGACCCTGCCCCCTCGTACGTCATGGGGGTTTTGTGTGGAGTGGAGACTGCAGCGCTGGACATCGGATCACCGCGGAACACTGGATTACATCACTGGAATGTTTTTTTTATTTTTTTTAATAAAGGACTTTCCCAACTGTGTCTGTGTGTTTTTTTTACAATTTTTTACACTTTCTTTGTGAAATGGTAGGGGTACAATGTACCCCTTACCAATTCACATAGGGGGGGCCGGGATCTGGGGGTCCTCTTTGTTAATGGGGTCTTCCAGATTCCGATAAGCCCCCCGCCCGCAGACCCCCACAACCACCGGGCAAGGGTTGTGGGGATGAGGCCCTTGTCCCTGTCAACATGGGGACATGGTGCTTCACAGACCCCCAAAGCATCCTCCCCATGTCTAGGGTATGTGGCCTGGTACGGTTCAGGAGGGGGGCTCTCTCGCCCCCCTCTTTTCCTGCAGCCTGCCAGGTTGCGTGCTCGGATAAGGGGTCTGGTATGGATTTTTGGGGGGAACTCCACGCTATTTTTTTTTAAATTTGGCGTGCAGTTCCCCTTAAAATCCATACCAGACCTGAAGGGTCTGGTATGGATATTTGGGGGGAACCCCACGTCATCGTCATTTTTTTTTAAATTTGACGCAGGGTTCCCCTTAATATCCATACCAGACCTGAAGGACCTGGTAATGGAATTTGTGGTGATCCCCACGTTTTTTTTTTTTTATCAATGAGTTTTCTCTGTATTGCCGGGAGTGCTTTTAAATGACTTTTTTTCCTTCAGAAATTACACTTTGTGTAGGGACAGTTCTAAGCACGGGAAGCAAGCGCTGCTTTACATGCATACTATACACCCCCCAGGTACGAAATTTTAAGGAATATTTCACTTTTATTGTTTCACTTTAAGCATTAATAAAATCACTGCTCCCGAAAAAACTGACGTTTTTAAAACTTTTTTTGCATTGATACATGTCCCCTGGGGCAGGACCCGGGTCCCCAAACCCTTTTTAGAACAACAACTTGCATATTAGCCTTGATAATTAGCACTTTTGATTTTGAACGTTCGAGTCCATTGTATTTAATTGTTTGCGCGAACTTTAGGTCTGTTTGCAGGTTCTGGTGCGAACCGAAGGGGGGTTGTTCGACTCATCCCTATTAGTAAATATGAAATGCTAAATACCTTTTCTTATCAGCAGTATATAGCAGTTTTGTGACCTCTATCAGTGTCCAGCCAAGTACTAGTTAAAGCTTGTAGGGGGGGGGGGGTTCATTCCCCTCTGATTGTCCTATGAAAATGCAGGACCCCTGACCTGCCTGGACAGTGCTGATTGGCCCTGTGCTGATCACATGCATCCTCCCAAGAAAAAAAACTCTCTAGCAATACACACCCAACTGAGCATGTGCAGAGTGCCCACAATGTTCTGTTCTATCAGAAGATGGATTGGAGACTGTACAATAAGGGGATGATCAGAGAAGACAGGATCAAACATTACACAATACGGATGATTGACCCCTTAGGTTACACAGTGAGTATAGCAAGAATGATTTACTGCATATACAGACTGATTTTCTTGTTGTGGGTTTAGAAACACTTTAAGGGCTTTTGCAGGTATAATTAGCACATAGTTGCCCTGTGTTTTTTTTGGGGATAAATACAGAGCACACATTCACAATTACACAGCCTTAGTACTGATTAGCATATTAATATTAGGCTTCATGAACACAGCCACACAGGGGTGCTACAGCGTGAACTTTCCCAGGACCCATATCTTCTGCATTCAGACGCTCATTCAGATGAATTACAAGATACTTGTTGTACATGTTTCTGCACCAGGGGTTGCAAATTGCACCCATATGAACCTATGCTTTGAACACAGACATTATGCATTTATAGCATACATCTATGTGTGTACAGGTGCTTCACATGATCCCTGGGGCATAAACGCATTCAGCGGCATCTTCTAACCATCCCAATGAACAGCTGTATGCGGCAGCTGTGGGTCCCAGGAAAACTATTACACAAGCTCTGCTTGCAGAACGACCTCTGCAGTAGACCTTTGTGCTAGTTAAAGAGACTCTGTTACTTTTCCATACAGGAATAAGTGACAATGGGTCTGATTTACGAAAATCGTTGAAAATCTTCATTCAAAATCATTAGATAATATTCATTGTCATACAATATAGTGAATATAATAGATGTGATGAAGATAAACCCACATCTACAAATGATCAAATCCTGTTATTCCTAATATGAAAAGTAAATACAGTAATGGATAAAAAATAAGTAATTAAACCCAATAAGTTAAGTGACACATCATAAGCAGATTAGTGAAACAACAGTGTACAGTAACACAATCTGTGTGAATGATCCCTTTTGGGTAGATATATTGTTCAAAAAGTCTCTGTTTAACACCCGTGCAGCATAAAGTCAAGTGACAGGAAAAATGAGCAACTTCGTGAAGATTCTTCTCTTTGTAACCAAAATAATCCACCACCAAAAGTAAAAGTGCCTGCTTACCAAAGGTCAATGATCCTCCGTTACAGAGGATCACAAGGAGCCTTGATCAATCCGGAGTGGATAAAGAATCCAAAACAGCGTCCAAAGAAGTTCAGCCCACAGGTAGCCTATACAAGCCACTCAATAGCAATCCAATTACGATCAGATTTCATGTGATGGACATGTAAGGAAGATGGAGGCCTCCCATAGTGTAAAAACGTTTTACATTTATTAAATAAAAGGTATAAAGGTGTAGTTTTTCTTATTTAGCGCGGTTTCTTCCCCATTTTTCAATATTCATTGTCATCCTTGTAGGGTGACAGTGTTCAGGCAATTGGTCAATATTGACCAAACACTGCATCCTGGGAAAAGGTCACATGGTCCCACATATCCTGAAGTGTGATCCAGAGTATTGTGTGTCTACAGCACAGTGGTGGGGGAACGTGGAAAAGGTGATCATGGGAGTGGGCCAACAGAAAACTTTGTTACCATAAAACTGGTACACGTAGGCACCACAATACACATATATATTCTGTATAATACATATAATGTTACAGTCTGATTGCTGCTGGGATATTGAGGTGCAAGTGCAACATGTAAGGTCAGTCGACTTTACACACCCACAATTTCCATAAACTGAAACAAGAACCCATATTTTAAAATTCCATGGATCATCAACAAATATGGATTGTGCTAATAGCCTTTCTTTAGTAGATTTTTCCAAGCATGCAATGCATTCTTTCCTCTGATATCCAACTTTCTGTATTCAAAAACACAATAAATAATTAAAATGTTACCCTTATAGTTCTTAAGAAAGTATGAAAAATCAATTAAAAATCCAAGAATGATATTTTCAAATGAATGTTCAATGCATGCAAATTTAAATAAAGGTTACTGTTCGCATCAGCTTGTTCAATTTTCTATCAAACAAACTTTGAAGGAAGACGAAGGTTAAAACGTTTGTGACCTCTAGTCATTATCTGACTTAATAAAAAAAGGAAAGATTACTTTTTCCCTGGAAATGTTTTACTGCTGACTCCCAGGACAATTTCATGTCATAACAAGCTCTTATCAGCAGTAATGATTATGTTTTTATAGGCCAGTACTGAAATAGCTGGAGCAGTGACTTTCTTAATTGGAAGCATGTCCAATGGTTAACCAATTTAGTTTGTCCGAGGTCTCTTTGTCAGATGTGTATGGAAGTAACTGTTTCTGCTTTACATTGCACATGTCCTACTTACGAAGCAGATACAGTAAATTAGATTAGTACTTTTTTTAAGCTTGCTTTCAATAAATTAGTTGTAATAGCTTATTTTGAAGATAGTCTCAACACTAGACTGTGTTAATTAGTAATATTTGCATGCCCCTTAGCCTTGTATGACACCAGGAATCTTCCTATTGAAATAAACAAGCTAGCTAGTCAAAATAACTTTATTCAGTGTGTATTAAAAAAGAAAACAGTGTTTCCCAGCCTTTTTTCAGTTAAGGCACCCTCTAAAATTATGGACAGTCGTGAAGCACACCATTCTAAAATGTAAAAAATACATTTAATAGTTTTACATAATGCAGCAACTTCCACACATAGGACACCCAACTTTAGAGGTGATTTATTCTTCCAAAGCAAATACACTTTTGCACACTGGTACTGACTAGTGTTTCTCTTCTCCCTCAATTTCTCCTCATCAATCAGCTAATGTGGTACCAGTGCTGAAGGAGAGAGGCAGAGGAGGGTCAAACAAGGATGCTGTGGAGGCAACAGACATCCTTCTTATCAACTGATGACATCATTGGTTGTTAGGATGCCAGTGTCTAGAAAGTCATAATGGTGCATAATGAAAACCAATGGCTTTGTGAAACTAAAAGGCAAGCTTGATCTACCTGCTGGCTGTTATACAATTTTTGATAAATTTTTAGGCATTGTGCCAAGGCACCCCTGAAGAAACCTGAAGGTCACCAGGGTGCCTGGGCACCCTGGTTAAAAAAAAGCTGAAATAGAAAGTAAAATGTAAAATACATAGATTAAAAAAGAAGTATGGTTTTTTTTTTCCTCCATTATACTTACCTAGGTGGATGCAGCACCGGTCCTCTACACTGAGAACCGAGTGATAGAACATCGCCGATGGCTCGGTTCTCACAGCTCCCAGAGCAGAGGGCTGCTGACTGTCAATCAGCAGCTCTCCGCTCTCCTCTTCCACGCTCACTGGAGCACTGTGCTGTGACGGGGCGAAGAGCTCGCTGAGAGGCTGAGATGGGTATCAGTCAGGTATCCGGCAGATCAAGACTTCCATTGTCGGGATGAAACGGTGCCGGGACTGATGTTGGTGATGTCAGCAGAGAGCTGACTTCAGACTGCTCTCTGCTGAAAACGGGTCACAGGAGTGCAAAGCTAATTGCACTCCTGTGACCCATTGGAGAAGCCCAGCCAAACAAGCTTAGGCTGGACTTCTCCTTTAACCAGTTGCTTACTGGGCACATATACCCCCTTCCTGCCCAGGCGAAATTTCAGCTTCCAGCACTGTCATGCTTTGAATGACAATTGCGCGGACGTGGCATGTGGCTCCCAAACAAAATTGACGTCCTTTTTTTCCCACAAATAGAGCTTTCTTTTGGTGGTATTTGATAATCTTTGCGTTTTTTATTTTTTGCGCTATAAACAAAAAAAGACTGACAATTTAGAAAAAAACACAATATTTTTTACTATAATAAATATCCCAATTTTTTTAAAAAAAAAAACGTTTTTTTTCCTCAGTTTAGAGTTTAGGCCGATACATATTCTTCTACATATTTTTGGTAAAAAAAAAATCGCAAAAGGCGTATATTGATTGGTTTATAAAGTTATAGCGCCTACAAAATAGGGGATAGAATTATGACATTTTTTTTATTGTTTTTTTTTATACTAGTAATGGCGGTTATCTGCGATTTTTGTCAGGACTGTGATATTGCGGCGGACATATCGGACACTTTTGACACATTTTTGGAACCATTCACATTTATTCAGCGAAGAGTGCTATAAAAATGCACTGATTACTGTATAAATGTGACTGGCAGGGAAGGGGTTAACACTAGGGGGCGATCAAGGGGTTAAATGTGTGCCCTGCTAGGTGATTCTTACTGTGGGGGGAGGGGACTGACTGGGGGAGGTGATCGATGGGTGTCCCTATGTACAAGGGACACACCATCGGTCTCCTCTCCCTGACAGGTAGTGGATCTCTGTGTTTACACACAGAGATCCACGTCCATGGCTCTGTGACTGCCGATCGCGGGTACCTGGTGGACATTGCGGCCGCCAGGCAAGTGCATCGGCACTAGACGGCCTCCCGGACCTGTAAAGCCCCCTTGCGGCTGTCATTCGACAATGGCCCGGGTCCCAAGTGGTTAAGGATGTTTGTTAGCTAAAATCTGATGTACAGTCACAGCCAAATATATTGCCCCCCCCCTCCTTTTCCCAAGGAATTCCAATGTGCTGCAAAATAACTGACACCCATAAATACCATCCAACAATTTTAATTCTATAGTCCATTGAGCAAACACTTTCTTTTTATTGCGTAACTTAAAGCGCAGTTCCACCCATTTTTGAGAGGTGGTTATAAACTAAAGACCACCTCTCAGCATCTCGTTTTTGGATATAATTTTTTTTTTCTTTTTCTTTCTTACCATTTTGGAAGTACCGAGTGTACTTCTGATCCAGCTGGGCCGCGGCCCATGTTGTCAAGTCCTCTTCTGTTACGAGCTCCCCCCGTTGTCTTCTGGGACCTGTGTGTGTCCCAGGAGGCAAGCTGGTCATTCACAAAGTGCATTTGCAGTAGGAAACTGACAGTGGAGCTGCAAAGCTCCACTGCCGGTTTCCCTTAGTTGGAATGGCGGTGCCGGCACCCGATCCGATGGACGGATCGGCCTGGGGGGGCGACATTGCGGGCTCCCTGGACAGGTAAGTGTCCTTATTAAAAGTCAGCAGCTATAGTGTTTGTGGCTGCTGACTTTAAAAAAAAAAAAAAAAATTGGTCTGAAACACCGCTTTAACATTTTTTTTTCATGCTAAAACAAGTTAAAACAGCACTGACATACTTATTGGAACCTTTGGAGGTTAAAAGAACTAATTAATTTTTTGTAAAATTCTGACACCTTAACCTACTATAGCGAACAGTCACCATAACTACATTGTAAGTATAACATGCAGGAACACTAAGATGCTGATGAACTAAAGCTGCATGCCACTGAATTACCCACATCCTCCCAGATTAAAGTGCATCTGTGCCAGGACTATGTGCAATAAGGAAAATTGTACATACTATTAAATAAGAATTTTAAAACAAACCATCCTTGAGCCCTTGCTTGTACTGTGGATTGGTTTGCGCAAAAGTTATAGCGTCTACAAACTATGGGATATATTTATTGATTTTTTATTTATTGATTTTTATGAGTAATGGCAGTGATCAGCAACTTAAAGCGGGACTGTGAAATTGCACTGGACAAATCGGACACTAACTGACACTTTTAATACTTTTTGGGGACTAGTGACACTAATACAGTGATCAGTGCTAAAAAATATGCATGGTCACTGTACTAATGACACTGGCTGGGAAGGGGTTAATATGAGGAGCAATCAAAGGGATAACTGTGTGCCTAGCCAGTGCTTGTGTACTGTGGGGAGGTGCTTTTACTAGGGGAAGGCATTGATCCATGTTTCTACTTTGCAGGAACACAGGATCAATGCCTTCCCTACTGAAAGAACGGCGATCTGCCTTGTTTATGTAGCACTTACCCCCGAAGGAGCGGCTGGTTTTGTTTTGGGTCATGCAAACTACCTCCAAGGCTTTCGTTGTCAGGGTAAAGTGTCGTTAGAAAAGTCAATGTCCACACAAATGTAAAACCTAAACAGCAAGGCTTTATTTTCCTTTTGCAGTGGGAACTTGAAGAGAAAGCAGGAAACGATAAAAGTATAGGGGAAGGTTCAGGCACGCAACATTAAAAGCACACTGAATTGTAACGTCGCCACTCAAGCCTGAGTGGGTATTGCTCAACCGGATAGTCCCCCTTTTTCTAGTCCTAGCAGCCGGGATGATGCACGGATCTATTCTTAACGGTCTCCGTTACAGACCTTGAGGTGAACCTGAGGATGCGTCCAGGAATCCTCTGCCACAGGATTATTAAAGTCCCAAACCTCCTAGCCAAGCAGTAAAAGAGAACCTTTATG
Source organism: Rana muscosa (assembly GCA_029206835.1). Taxonomy (NCBI): domain Eukaryota; kingdom Metazoa; phylum Chordata; class Amphibia; order Anura; family Ranidae; genus Rana; species Rana muscosa. The sequence continues at coordinate 154,285,539 of CM055120.1, forward strand.
CCAGATTGGCGTATTGCAGGGCCTTTAAGTTCTTGGATCCCTCCTTGAGTAGGTCGCCAGGTCTCTCCCGAGACAGCAGTACCATCGCTAGTCTCCTCTGGGGAAGGTCCTCCCCTGGCTTTCCTCTTCAAGAGCAGACTTCCCGAATATGGGTAGCATGGGATCCTCCTCAAAGGTGTAGGCCCCAGCCAGCGGAGCTGGGCCTACCAGGCAGCGATGCAGTCTCGGGCTGAAGGTGCCCGGGGCTGGAACACACACACGCACCCCGTGCCATGCGGGCCACACACACAGGACGAACCCAATCAAAATGGCGTCTGCCCCTTATGTACTCCTTCCCAGCATGCACAGCGGATTAACGACGCCCACTGCACAGCTACCGAGAAAGGACACCAAATGTGCTGTGTCATGCCTGTATTCCAACCTGAGTCTGTGGCGGCAGTGCCACCTACCGACCAAGGGGAATAACTGGCAGGCAATGTCACAGCCAGAGCAGAAACTGAATTTTAACGCAATTAAACAAGTCTGAGCCCAACTATGGCTCAGACATACCCCTAAATTTAACATAGCGACCCAACTATTTGGGAGGGGCGCTACATTTACATCAAGTCAGTGGTACCCGGTGGTACCGACATCAAGTCAGTGGTACCCGCAGATCAGCTCCCACTGTGTATAATCACGGTGGGAGCAGACCGCTGGTGGCTCGCATGCACACTCCAGACCCAGAAGTGCAGGATCACGTACTAGGAATGTGATCCTGCTTAGCAGAGCCGCCTTCCTGCCATATATGTTATACGGTTGGCAAGCGCTTCAACATGGAGCTTAGTGACAATGCATTAGATACAGCACATACAGGTCATACACAGAGAGAGGAGGAGGGTAAATGGGTTAATGTACAAGTTACATGCAGTGGGAGGATGGAAATGATCAAGATGTGCAAACACCTTGTAACAGCTTAAGGGCCAGCTGAAGTTCGGAAATCTCTTGTTGCAAGACTTCAATTTCTTTATTTTTAGACGTGATGATGATGTCCATTAGAGCTTTCGAACAAGAGAACAGTGTGTCCATCCATTGAACCTTAAGGGACTCATCGAACAGTTGAATTGTGGGAAACTTTTTCACCCTCAATCCCCATGGTATCCGTTCAGTCAATAGATACTCGGCGAGAGAGCTTGAATCCCAGAACGCCCGAATCTCCTTGGTCATGCTCTTTTCCAGCCTCCTTAAGAGTAACCGTACCAAACTTGCTTCATTATCCATTTTGTTATTAAATGTGTCCCAAGCATTGGTCCTTAGTGGGTTATCTCTCAATAACTGAAAGGTGCAGCTGGTGTCCTGTGGTGCAGTGTTATTTGTCATGCTGAAATATTGGAGTGTCAACAACTCCTGATAGATATGAAAGACAGGCTACACCAAGCTAGTGATGTTGCGAGATAAGTGCATTAGGCACTTTCACAAGTTTAACCCCTCTGCACACCCCTGCTCGCATGTGTCTATGTGTCCAGATATACACATGTGCGTTTACACAAGTGCCTTTCTAGTTCTGTCACCATTGAATATACACAAATGACTTCCATTTGCATTCTCTATGTGTATGTGTGCATTTGTATTCATGTATATGTGGATGTACGTGTACGTATGTATGTGTATGTGTATATATTGTAGCAGGGTGCCTGTAAAACAGGTTAAAATTTACAGGAAAGTGATATATGTTCCTCCACGGATTCTTAGATTTGCATTTGTATTCAAAGACTTTAGAATAAAGAAAGATAATTCTTTATCCTGTGTTGGTACAGTTCGTTCCGGGGCTGGTTTTATTGGGAGTCTGATAGAGCTCTGGGTGGGACAGGCTCCCATGTCCGTGGAGCCGCAGTTTGTTGGTTTCCTTCCAGGCCTTGGTCTCAGCTCTGAGAGAGAGAGTGTCTCCATGTGGAGAGAGAGTGTCTCCATGTGAAGAGAGAGTGTGTGTCTCTATGTGAGGAGGCATCCAGGAGCATGGCTGCTTACCCCTGATTATTGGATACAAAGGATTTACATTTGTAAGGACACTTACTACAAGACCAAGGACTGGTCAGTCTATGGACACAGTAAGGCTTGGTAGAGCAGAAGTTTATTGTTTGATTGATGGGAAGATGTTTTTCTTCTGTTTGTGAATATCCTGTGGAATAAACGTGATGTTTTCCTAAAGAAACTGTGAGTTTGTCCCTGCATTGAGCCTAATCCCCCACAAGTGGCTGTCGAATGCGGGCATATAGACGGTGGAATCCGGGTCTCTGCTCCAGTAGTGAGTCGCATCAGGAACTGCTGCTAGCTGTGTGTGGCAGCCAGGCGAACATCATTGCGCAGAATTTTATTTGGTGGACTGTGTGGCATGCAGGTTGTGTACCTGTGAAAGGAGACTCAAACATATATATTTTTTTTCTCTGTGAACTGTTACAAGTTGCTGTGTGCAAGACCGCAAGGATGGGGCGGTCAAAACAGAAAAAGGAAGCAAACCTTGCTAAAGCCCGGGAACGGCTAGTGTGGCTAGAGGGCAGTGTTGCCAACTCCCTGAAGTGAAATTTACTGGCAAGGATGCCAAAATTTCTGTACGGCACCAATTTCTTACTGGCAAAAATCATGAAAATTGCTGGCAGAGCCGCATTTTTTACTGACGCTGCAAAAAAGTACCTACAATCACTGTTTTTAGTGCTAAACAGTGCAAATATCAATATTTGAACTATGAACACACAGCTAATGCTATTTATCAATGTGTTTAAGTTAAACAAAAGTAAAAAAACATTTTTCTCAATTTACATGAAGGTCAGGTTACTATAACCCGGCCAGCACAGAGTTCCCTCTTACATCAGAGTCTGCAGGATGCCCCCTTACAGTGCAAGGGAACTCTTATGTAAAGGGGAACGCTGCAGATCATGATGTAAGGGGGAACCCTGATGTGGAGGGGGGCTCTTACCTTAGTGTATTCACCTTCCGCAGAGTAAATACACTAAGGTAAGGGGGGGGTATTAATATAAGGGGAAACCTTTATATCAGTGCCCCCTTACATTATTGTATTCATTCACCTCCTTACATCAGTGACCCCCCCCTTAGAATGGCCTGGCGGCACTGTCACTTACCTCCTCTCAGGTGCACAGTGTGGGGCTCAGTCAGACAGCTCCAGCTTGGTGGCTCTGATCTCCTCTCCCCAGTCCACACGTCTGTTTCTTCCCGGGCCGTAACCCCCATCCCGGCAGCACTTCCACTCTTGACTCCTTTCTAGGATCCCCTCAGAGACTGTAGACATGATAAAAGACAAGAGATGGTCAGAGGCTGCGGACATACTACAGGAGGTGGACACTGGACAGAGACTGCGGACATACTACAGGAGATGGTCAGAGACTGCGGACATACTACAGGAGATGGTCAGAGGCTGCGGACATACTACAGGAGGGGGACAGAGGCTGCGGACATACTACAGGAGGGGGACAGAGGCTACGGACATACTACAGGAGGGGGACAGAGGCTGCGGACACACTACAGGAGGGGGACAGAGGCTGCGGACATACTACAGGAGGGGGACAGAGGCTGCGGACATACTACAGGAGGGGGACAGAGGCTGCGGACATACTACAGGAGGGGGACAGAGGCTGCGGACATACTACAGGAGGTGGACAGAGGCTGCGGACATACTACAGGAGGTGGACAGAGGCTGCGGACATACTACAGGAGGTGGACAGAGGCTGCGGACATACTACAGGAGGTGGACAGAAGCTGCGGACATACTACAGGAGGTGGACAGAGGCTGCGGACATACTACAGGAGGTGGACAGAGGCTGCGGACATACTACAGGAGGTGGACAGAGGCTGCGGACATACTACAGGAGGTGGACAGAGGCTGCGGACATACTACAGGAGGTGGACAGAGGCTGCGGACATACTACAGGAGGTGGACAGAGGCTGCGGACATACTACAGGAGGTGGACAGAGGCTGCGGACATACTACAGGAGGTGGACAGAGGCTGCGGACATACTACAGGAGGGGGACAGAGGCTGCGGACATACTACAGGAGTGGGGACAGAGGCTGCGGACATACTACAGGAGGTGCCGGTGGAGACACTCTGCGGACATGATGGTGCCCTCCTCACCCCCTCACAGTAGCCTCCTCCTCTGTCCACCACCATATTACTTCTCCACATCATCAGTGTGCTGTGTCCTCCTCCTGTGCCCCTTTCACCATTCCACGGGTCAGTGCTGCACTGACCTGTGGAGAGGTGAAAGGGGCACAGGAACCAGAGGAGGACACAGCAAACACAGATGATTTTGAGAAGTAATATGGTGGTGGACAGAGCACATCAGTCTCTCCCCTGCATGGCACGGCTTCAGGCTCTCAGGACGCCAGGCTCTCACTCGCTTGTATCCCCCCCAGTTTCACTGACCTTAAAACTCGAGTTGAGTCTGTCCTCTTCACCCCTGGGCCCTGTCAGTGCTCCGAGCCTCCGAGTCCGCTCGCTCCGAGTCCTCCTCCACCTATGATGAGTGCATGGCATGCATGCACTCACTACAGGTGTCGCGCCAGCCGCTGTGGCCTTTTCAAAAATGGCGCCATCACGTTACCGCGCGTGCGCCGCCCGGCCGAGCGTGAACAAGTTTCCCTGAGCTCGGCCGGCTTTCGGAATGGCGCATGCGCAGTTGTATGACCGGCTCGCGGCCATCTTTTTTATGGGCGCCGGTGCCCATAACGGACTTTAACGTACACCCCGAAAAAGGGGTTAAATTCGCGGACTGTACGTAAATCTACGTACGGTTGGCAACACTGCTAGAGGGTATTTCACCACATGCCCCAGCCGCACCAGAGAGGTCGTCTGAGTGTGAAATCTCTGAGTCCTGGGGTAAATTAATCATGTCACCCCCAGTTAAAAGGGAAGTTAAAGAGGTTGTCCCTGGCAACAGGAAGCCAGCTAGACAACAGCGTGTGGAAAAGAGTATGTCATCCGTGGAAGCAAAGTCCAGGCCAACAGGGATGTTGGGGATCCAAGGAGTCTGTCTGCTGATGGTCGTGACCAGTGGTATTCCATGACAACAGAGAGCCTGGCATGGAGGAGTTGGCAAGAAAGTATAGCTCAAGGTCCAATACCATGCGTGGAGTGTGGCCAAGCGGGGCATGGAATCTTTACTTGCCCAAGGTTATGGAAAACTGCTGAAGAGTCTGGAAAGATTGCAGTGTCGTCCTGTGGCCACACAGAGGCAGTAGCTGGTATGGATGCAGCTGAGAGACAGCGCCCTCAAGTGAAGGCTATGATGCCAGCTACTGAAAATTGTAAGACTGTTTCAGTTTGTAAGACTGAACAAATTGAAGTTGGAGTATGTCCAGTGGGGAGATTCGCAGTACCAATGGACATAGACTTCCTGCAGTGTGCTACTCAGAGCAGTGGGGAGGCACAGCGTAAAGCCCAACTAGCCGCAGGGCTAAAGACTGGAAAGGACATGGGGACTATGCATGTGCCTGCGATAATCCAGCAGAGTGCTGGAGAAGCTAAACTAGGGGTGACCAAAATTTTCCTTGTGCCATGTTCCCTAGTGACAGGTGCTGCAGAGTTGCCCAGGGAAACTCCCAAGGAGCTCGCAGTGACGGAGCAGAGAGTTTCCCAGGTCAGCTATGGAGCTGCCCAAAGAGCAAAGAGTTCCTCTTTACATATAGAGGGTGCTGTGAGGAGAGGCTCACAGGCTGTGGTGGGTAATGGACAATCCACAAAAGTAGCAGTTATGTCTACATGTAATGAAAATTCTGATGGTTATGCTGACAAAAGTGTTACTGTTGGCAAATGTGATGGTATTGGTGATAATGACATTGAAAAATGTGTTTCCTTTAATGTCATGTCTGAAAATGTTGGAAATGTGTTTACTACCAATGATGGGAGTAGGATATTTCCCATGACAACCAGAAGCGCAGGATTGTCCATGGAAGTCTCATGGGGCCTCCATGTGTTGGAGCCAGAGGTTTTTCAGGATGGGTGTGGAGCTACTCTGGTGAAACAAGGGAAGACTGAGTCACACAGTAAGAGCGTGTGGGCACAGCCCCACAACCCTAAGTGTAACCCAGTTGTCAAGGGGTTAATTCAGCCTGCAAAAGCTGAAAGTGCAGAGCTGTATGTGTCAGTAGCGCCACCCGAGCAAGTAGGGCAAAAGCATGTATTACAGCCTGCCTTGTTAGATAATGTGTCATCCCAAGGGGATATGTATAGAAATGACCCAAGTGATTTTTTGGCTAGTGAATCCCAGGTTCTTGTGGGGCCTTCTAGAGCAGGTGATGCAGTGCTGTGGAGCACCAGAGATGGAACCACAAGGGACTGGGATGATTGGTGCAAGGAAGTACTTGCGACACTAGACAAAGCGACAATAAATTATAAAGCAATGATGGGTAACAAGTTTGTGGACACAACATCTGTTATGCCAGACAGAGGGTTTGCAGAGCGGCCGGTGCTCAAGGGCATGCCAGCCCCTGTGAAGGTTGATCCCCTCCAGTCTAAAGGAAGGCTTCTGGGCCTAGACATGGCAGATGGGTTGTCCACAACCCAGCAACTAAGAAATGTTAAGTAATGTTAAGTGTCAAGGTGACAGGGGAGCAACAGGCTGTGGTCATGGGTACTTCCAAGGTGGTGGAGATTTCTTCAAATGTCTCAACCTCTCAAACTGCAGTGGATATGCCCCTCCATGTCTTGGACAAGGGAAAAGTCCCCAGAAAAGTCTGGTATTTAGACATGGGAGGTTTAGAAATTACAGAAACTTTACTGGAAATGCTAGACTTCATAAAAATGCACTCACTGCACACCTGGGTGTCTCCACCGCAGTTGGACCAGGTTGTGCTGTGTAGTACCAGTGGGTGAAGCCAGGTGGTACAGGCCATGCTGCAAAGCCTTGATCAAGAATGGCATTGGTGGGACCAATTCTTGTTAACAGTGTGGCAAATAGTCTTGAGGTTCTCTGAGAGAGTGCTCTCAGTAACTGAGTGGTATGGAAGGTGCTCAGGAGAACTGTTGGAGACATCAAAGGTCTCTCCGGCTGGTGTAGTGACTAGAAACATCTCTGCTGGTGTGGTCCAAGGGGCGGCTGAGCAGAAGTCAGAGGGCGTGGATACTGTCTCACCCGCTAAACCTCATGTGAAGGAAGGGTCCAGAATAGACGCAGCACTAACAGAGATGCTTTCCATCACTCAGAAAGAGGTACAACTTAAAGTACCCAGAGACACTGTGAAAAGTGAGGTGGTTGCCTTGGGTAACCAGAGAAAGGTTCTTGAACCTGAAAGACCTATGGTGAAAGGTAAACCTGACTTCTGTAAGTGGAAAGTAGGGATGAGCTTCGTGTTCAAGTCGAACATACGTTCGACTCGAACATCGGCTGTTCGATCGTTCGACGAAGATCGAACGATTTGGGCCGTTCGCGCCAAATTCGAGTGACGCGAACGGCCCACAATGCACTACGCCATCGCAGTGTCATCCAGGCGCTGTGATTGGCCAAGCATGCACTGTGACCCCGCATGCTTGGCCAATCACAGCGCCGGCAGCGAGGAGAGCAATGATTGGCCACAGGCAGGATGCCTGTGGCCAATTATTGCTGAGGGTGTTTAGTACACGCCCCACACTATAAAAGGCCGCCAGCACGGCGGCCTAGTGTAGTGTGTTCCGGAGCAGGGATAGAGCAGCATAGGCAGGGACAGTGACTTTTATTTCTTTCTTGCTTAACCTGGATTCCTTTAGTTTAGGGAAAGAGAAGGATAGGTAGGGAGAGTGTCAGTGTGTTTTGTGCTTGTGCTATATTGTGCTTAAAAAAAACATTTTTTCTAGGGACAGAAAACTGTAGGTAGGGAGAGTGTGTCAGTTTCTTTCACTGTCAAAGTCCTTGTTTCCAGGGACCTGGAAAGACAGTGAGTGAATTCTCCTTGTGCTAAATTGTGCTTAAAAAAAAACATTTTTTCTAGGGACAGAAAACTGTAGGTAGGGAGAGTGTGTCAGTTTCTTTCACTGTCAAAGTCCTTGTTTCCAGGGACCTGGAAGGACAGTGAGTGAATTCTCCTTGTGCTAAATTGTGCTTAAAAAAAAATTTTTTCTAGGGACAGAAAACTGTAGGTAGGGAGAGTGTGTCAGTTTCTTTCACTGTCAAAGTCCTTGTTTCCAGGGACCTGGAAGGACAGTGAGTGAATTCTCCTTGTGCTAAATTGTGCTTAAAAAAAACATTTTTTCTAGGGACAGAAAACTGTAGGTAGGGAGAGTGTGTCAGTTTCTTTCACTGTCAAAGTCCTTGTTTCCAGGGACCTGGAAGGACAGTGAGTGAATTCTCCTTGTGCTAAATTGTGCTTAAAAAAAACATTTTTTCTAGGGACAGAAAACTGTAGGTAGGGAGAGTGTGTCAGTTTCTTTCACTGTCAAAGTCCTTGTTTCCAGGGACCTGGAAGGACAGTGAGTGAATTCTCCTTGTGCTAAATTGTGCTTAAAAAAAACATTTTTTCTAGGGACAGAAAACTGTAGGTAGGGAGAGTGTGTCAGTTTCTTTCACTGTCAAAGTCCTTGTTTCCAGGGACCTGGAAGGACAGTGAGTGAATTCTCCTTGTGCTAAATTGTGCTTAAAAAAAACATTTTTTCTAGGGACAGAAAACTGTAGGTAGGGAGAGTGTGTCAGTTTCTTTCACTGTCAAAGTCCTTGTTTCCAGGGACCTGGAAGGACAGTGAGTGAATTCTCCTTGTGCTAAATTGTGCTTAAAAAAAACATTTTTTCTAGGGACAGAAAACTGTAGGTAGGGAGAGTGTGTCAGTTTCTTTCACTGTCAAAGTCCTTGTTTCCAGGGACCTGGAAGGACAGTGAGTGAATTCTCCTTGTGCTAAATTGTGCTTAAAAAAAACATTTTTTCTAGGGACAGAAAACTGTAGGTAGGGAGAGTGTGTCAGTTTCTTTCACTGTCAAAGTCCTTGTTTCCAGGGACCTGGAAGGACAGTGAGTGAAGTCTCCTTGTGCTAAATTGTGCTTAAAAAAAACATTTTTTCTAGGGACAGAAAACTGTAGGTAGGGAGAGTGTGTCAGTTTCTTTCACTGTCAAAGTCCTTGTTTCCAGGGACCTGGAAGGACAGTGAGTGAATTCTCCTTGTGCTAAATTGTGCTTAAAAAAAACATTTTTTCTAGGGACAGAAAACTGTAGGTAGGGAGAGTGTGTCAGTTTCTTTCACTGTCAAAGTCCTTGTTTCCAGGGACCTGGAAGGACAGTGAGTGAATTCTCCTTGTGCTAAATTGTGCTTAAAAAAAACATTTTTTCTAGGGACAGAAAACTGTAGGTAGGGAGAGTGTGTCAGTTTCTTTCACTGTCAAAGTCCTTGTTTCCAGGGACCTGGAAGGACAGTGAGTGAATTCTCCTTGTGCTAAATTGTGCTTAAAAAAAACATTTTTTCTAGGGACAGAAAACTGTAGGTAGGGAGAGTGTGTCAGTTTCTTTCACTGTCAAAGTCCTTGTTTCCAGGGACCTGGAAGGACAGTGAGTGAATTCTCCTTGTGCTAAATTGTGCTTAAAAAAAACATTTTTTCTAGGGACAGAAAACTGTAGGTAGGGAGAGTGTGTCAGTTTCTTTCACTGTCAAAGTCCTTGTTTCCAGGGACCTGGAAGGACAGTGAGTGAATTCTCCTTGTGCTAAATTGTGCTTAAAAAAACATTTTTTCTAGGGACAGAAAACTGTAGGTAGGGAGAGTGTGTCAGTTTCTTTCACTGTCAAAGTCCTTGTTTCCAGGGACCTGGAAGGACAGTGAGTGAAGTCTCCTTGTGCTAAATTGTGCTTAAAAAAAACATTTTTTCTAGGGACAGAAAACTGTAGGTAGGGAGAGTGTGTCAGTTTCTTTCACTGTCAAAGTCCTTGTTTCCAGGGACCTGGAAGGACAGTGAGTGAATTCTCCTTGTGCTAAATTGTGCTTAAAAAAAACATTTTTTCTAGGGACAGAAAACTGTAGGTAGGGAGAGTGTGTCAGTTCCTTTCACTGTCAAAGTCCTTGTTTCCAGGGACCTGGAAGGACAGTGAGTGAATTCTCCTTGTGCTAAATTGTGCTTAAAAAAAACATTTTTTCTAGGGACAGAAAACTGTAGGTAGGGAGAGTGTGTCAGTTTCTTTCACTGTCAAAGTCCTTGTTTCCAGGGACCTGGAAGGACAGTGAGTGAATTCTCCTTGTGCTAAATTGTGCTTAAAAAAAACATTTTTTCTAGGGACAGAAAACTGTAGGTAGGGAGAGTGTGTCAGTTTCTTTCACTGTCAAAGTCCTTGTTTCCAGGGACCTGGAAGGACAGTGAGTGAATTCTCCTTGTGCTAAATTGTGCTTAAAAAAAACATTTTTTCTAGGGACAGAAAACTGTAGGTAGGGAGAGTGTGTCAGTTTCTTTCACTGTCAAAGTCCTTGTTTCAAGGGACAGAGAAGGACACCTGAAGGTAGCCCTTATTGCTTTTTTCCCATCTCCCTGCAGGCCATCTATTAGAATGTCTGGAAGGCAAACAAGGAGAGGCAGACAGTCAGGAGGCAATAAAAGAGGGCAAGCAGGCTCTGTGTCTGGGGGCAACAGTGCTGGTCGTGGACGCGGTGCATTGTCATCAGCACATGGCCATGGGACACGCTTGTCCTTCTTTTCGGCAGCTGGACATGTTGAGCCACATCATGCCGAAGACTTGGTAGAGTGGATGACCAAGCCCTCCTCCTCCTCCTCATCCTCTCTCACCCAGGCTCAGGGTACTGGAAAAGCAGCTGCCAAAGCGTCCTCTTCCCTGGTATCAATGTCAGACTCATCATCAGTCACTCCTTCCCTAGACCCACCATGTCCTCCTCCTGAGGAGTCCCCCGAACTGTTTCAGCACAGTGTTGGGTACATGCTCCAGGAGGATGCCCAGCGTTTCGAAGGGTCTGATGATGAAACCCAGCTAGAGGAAGGCAGTAGCGTGAGAGCAGACAGAGGGGATGCTCAAGAAGGACACCAATCTGGCAGTCATGTTCCAGCAGCTGCAGCATACTGCCAGATTGGCTCCAGTGATGAGGAGGGAGGTGATGATGAGGTCACTGACTCCACGTGGGTGCCTAATAGGAGAGAGGAGGAGGAGGAGGATGAGGAGGAGGCACATCTCCAACGAGGCAGGATGCCCTTTGGTGGCCAGCGTAAGGGCAGTACACCGACGGAATCACACCGCAGAGCTCCGCCTGTGCAGGGCGCTGCCTCTGCCCGTCATTCAAAAAGTTCTTTGGTGTGGGCCTTTTTTGAGGCTAGTGCATCAGATCGCACAGCTGCTGTTTGCAACATATGTCTCAAGCGTATATCGCGTGGCCAAAACATCAGCCGCTTGGGTACCACATGCCTGACCAGACATATGTTGACCTGCCATGCAGCTCGTTGGCAAGCCTACCTCAAAGACCCACACCAAAGAACAAAGCGGACCTCTCCTTGCACCGCATCAGCTGGGATCTCCAACCCCACTATAACTTCAGTCCTCTCTGAAACATGCACTGAGAGGAATGAAGGTGTAGAATTAGGTGTGTCACAGCCAAGTACTTGCGGCCACTCTGCTAGCAGTACACCGACGTCCGATTCTAGCAGGCAAATTTCCCTGCCCCAGCTGCTGGACCGTCGAAAGAAGTTCACTCCCAGCCATCCACATGCCCAGCGGTTGAATGCTAGCTTGGCTAAATTGCTAGCGCTTCAACTGCTGCCTTTTCAGTTGGTAGACTCGGCCCCCTTCCGTGAGTTTGTGCAATGTGCGGTTCCTCAGTGGCAGGTTCCCAAACGCCACTTTTTCTCACGGAAGGCTATTCCGGCTCTCTACCGGCATGTGGAAGGCAATGTCTTGGCCTCGCTGGACAGGGCGGTCAGCGGTAAGGTGCATATTACCGCTGACTCATGGTCCAGCAGGCATGGACAGGGACGTTACCTTTCTTTCACGGCCCATTGGGTCACTCTTTTGGCAGCTGGGAAGGATGCAGGACAAGGTGCAGTAGTGTTGGAGGTTGTCCCACCGCCACGCCTCCAAAATGCTACTACTGGTTGTGACACACCTCTCTCCTCCACCCCCTCCTCTTCTTCTTCCTCCATGGCCTCTTCCTGTGGTTTGTCCTATGAACCAGCGGTGCTCCGTAGCCGTTCACGGGGCTACGCAAGTACGCAGGCAAAAAGATGCCATGCCGTGCTTGCGCTGGTGTGTTTGGGGGACAGAAGCCACACTGGGGCAGAGGTCCTGTCTGCTCTGCAGGGCCAGGCCGAGAGGTGGTTGACGCCACGCCAGCTTAAGCCAGGAATGGTGGTTTGCGACAATGGCACCAACCTCCTCTCCGCCCTCCGACAGGGACAACTGACCCATGTGCCCTGTGTGGCTCACGTCCTTAACCTGGTGGTGCAGCGGTTCTTGGGCAGGTACCCGGGCTTACAGGATGTCCTGAGGCAGGCCAGGAAAGTCTGTGTGCATTTCCGCAGATCTTATAATGCCAGTGCTCGCCTGGCTGAGCTGCAAAAGGAGTTGAACCTGCCCAAGAACCGCCTTATATGTGACATGCCCACCAGGTGGAACTCAACGTTGGCCATGCTGCAGCGGCTGCACACGCAGCAGAGGGCCATCAATGAGTACCTGTGCGACTACGGCACCAGGACAGGGTCAGGGGAGCTTGGTTTTTTTTCTCCACGCCAGTGGGGCATGATTAGGGATGCATGCACTGTCCTGGCACCATTTGAGGAGGCCACGAGGATGGTGAGCAGTGACAGTGCATGCATCAGTGACACTGTACCTCTTGTCCACCTGTTGGAGCACACGCTGCGTGGAATAATGGACAGGGCACTTGAGGCAGAACAGAGGCAGGAAGAGGAGGACTTCCTTGCCTCTCAAGGCCCCCTTTACCCAGACAGTGTTCCTTCTGTCCCACCCATCGCACAGGAAGAGGAGGAGGAGGAGGAGGAGGAGGAGGATTGTGTCAGCATGGAGGTGGAGGCTGGCACTCAGCATCATCAGCAGCAGTCTTTTAGGGATGATTTACAGTCCCAAGAAACCAGTGGACTTGTACGTGGCTGGGAGGAGGTGGCTGCGGATCATGTCGTCCTTAGTGACCCAGAGGACTCCGGAGCGAATGCCTCAGCAAACCTACGCTGCATGGCCTCCCTGATCCTGCAAAGTCTGCGGAAGGATCCTCGTATTCTTCGGATCAAGGAGAGGGACCATTACTGGCTGGCCACTCTCCTTGATCCACGGTACAAGGGTAAGGTTGCGGACCTTATGTTACCGTCGCAGAGGGAGCAGAGGATGAGACAACTCCGGGAGGCCTTGCAGAAAGGTCTGTGCAACGCGTTCCCAGAGACTGGGAGGTTACAAACTCCTGGTCCTGGACAATGAGTTGCTGAGGCTTCGGCCAGTCAAAGAAGGAGCGGTGGGGAAGGTGGCCGTCTGACCGATGCGTTCAGACAATTCTTTAGTCCGCAGCCCCAAAGTATGATCGGTTCCAGCAACCATCGCCAGCGTCTGATAAACATGGTGCAGGAATATCTAGGGGCAAGGTCAGACTTGGACACCTTCCCCACCGAAAATCCTCTGGCTTACTGGGTCTTGAGGATGGATCACTGGCCAGAGCTTGCACAGTATGCAATTGAGCTACTGGCCTGTCCTGCATCCAGCGTTCTTTCGGAACGCACATTCAGTGCTGCTGGAGGATTTGTCACGGATCACAGGGTGCGCCTGTCCACCGACTCGGTTGATCGACTGACTTTCATCAAGATGAACCAGTCTTGGATCACCACCAGCTACCACACACCTGATGCTGATATAACAGACTAATTGATTTTAACATGTCACATCCCTTCAAGACTGATGCTGATGCTGAGTGCCTGTGCTGTTATGTTGACTGGCTATCCTCCTCCTCCGAGTCCTCAATGATACGATTGATGATGATAGCTTGGAAGATCATTTTTGTTTATGGGTGCCGCCACCAGTGGCTAAGGCCCAATTTTTCAGCCCCTGTTTTACAGGGGCGTGTAATTACATTTTTTTTAGCAATAATTTGCCATAGGGCTCATTGCTGTGCTCCAAGTACAGTATCTGTGAGGGGTTGGAGTGTTGTGGCACCAGTGCCTAAGGCCCAATTTTTCAGCCCCTGTTTAACAGGGGCGTGTCATTACAATTTTTGAAGCAATACTTTGCAACAGGGCTCATTGCTGTGCTCCAAGTACAGTATCTGTGAGGGGTTGTAGTGTTGTGCCACCAGTGCCTAAGGCCCAATTTTTCAGCCCCTGTTCAACAGGGGCATGCAATTACAATTCTTGATCTAATAATTCACAGCAGGGTCCATTGCTGCACCCACCAAGAGTAACTCTGAGGGCTTACAGTCTTGTGGCAACGCCACCACCACCACCACCACGAAAGGCCCAATTTTTCAGCCCCTGTTCAAAAGGGGCATGTAATTACAATTCTTGATCTAATAATTCACAGCAGGGCCCATTGCTGCACCCACCAAGAGTAACTGTCAGGGCTTACAGTGTTGTGGCACCAGCACCACCATCAAAGCCCCAATTTTTACTACCACTGTTCAACAATTATATGTAATTAAAATTCCTGATATAATAGTTGACAGCAGGGCGTTCCAGCACCAACCAAGAGTAACTGAGTGCTTACAGTGTTGTGCCAACACCAACAACTAAGGGGCCTATTTCTGCAGAGTATATACGGCAGGTCCCTACTTTCAAACATCCAACTTACAAACGACTCCTACTTGCAAACGAAAGAAGACAACAGGAAGGGAGAGGAAATCTACCCCTAGAAAGGAAAATTCTCTCCTGTAAGAATAAATATGGGAGAAAGGGGTCTCATCTGTACTGATGCTTTATCAGCAATCCTTGTTTCAAGAAAAACACCACATTTCAAAAACAGTTGTCATTGGGACGGAAAGTGAGGTGAAATGTTCTGAACAGGGGCACAGACAGCAAAACAAATGTTACAGGGGTGATAACCCTTACCTATGTTTCCCAAAAAGTTTAAAAATAGATTTTTGGGCTGGAGCTACACTTCAACAATGTACCTGTTCAAAATTACAAACAGATTCTACATAAGAACAAACCTACAGTCCCTGTCTTGTATGCACCGCCTGTATACGGCTGTTCAGAGTATATAGGGCCTTTTTTATTTTATGTGCGGGGTTCCCCTTAATATCCATACAAGACCCAAAGGGGCTGGTAATGGGCTGGGGTAGGGGGGGGGGGGGGGGTCATGGGGTAGCTATGCCATTTTTCTTAAAGAATTTCATCCATATTACCGGGACCAGACATTACATTAAAGCCGCAAGCAGTTTTGAATGGCTTTTTTTTCCTTTAGAAGTGTCATTTTGTGCAGGGACAGTTCTAAACACGGGAAACACGTGGCACTTCACAGGCATACTTTAGACACCCCCCAGGTATGATATTTAAAGGAATATTTGACTTTTTTTTTTTCACTTTATGCATCATTAAAATGACTGCTCCCGAAAAACGACCGTTTTTAAAACTTCTTTTTGCATTGATACATGTCCCCTGGTGCAGAACCCGGGTTCCCAAACCCTATTTATGACAATAACATGCATAATAGTTGTTATAATTAGCACTTTAGAATTCGAACGTTCGCATCCATTGTATTTAATAGGGTTCTAATGTTCGTTCGAACTTTCGGTCCGTTCGCGGGTTCTGGTGCGAACCGAACCCGGGGGTGTTCGGCTCATCACTAGTGGAAAGGTAGAATCAGGGTTGGTAGAGTCCCCCGAAGAAAAGAGAGTAAGCCTAGGGACCCCAAGAGAAGAGAGGGAAGGCATAGTATAAAGAAATCTAGGACCCGGTTAAGATCCAAGGTGGAACGTACCTGGAAGCACACCCGGAAAAAGGGTTGGGCCTACGTGGCTACTGGCCAGCACAGAGGTGTCCCAACTGCTATGGTGGGTGCAGGTGTTTCTCCTCTTAAAGATCTTACCAGGGGGGGGAGTCCTCAGTGGTAACTTGGTCCCCAGAAGCTGAGAAAGATTTCCAGAACCTAAAGAACACCTTGTGTAATAGTCCTGTCTTAATCACCCAAGAATTTGTAGTGCAGTTGGATGCTTCAGAAGTGGGGTTAGGTGCAGTGTTGTCCCAAGTGGTGAATGGGGAGGAACACCCCATAGCATTCCTAAACAGAAAATTGACCCCTGCTGAAAAAGGATGCGCCATTGTAGAAAGGGAATGTTTAGCTGCCAAAGCGGCCCTTGAAAGTTTAAAATATTGTCGGTTGGGGCGACAGTTTGGGCTCCTAGTGGACCATGCCCTCTCAAATGGATGGCCCAAAATAAGGGGGAAAATACAGGAGTTACAGTCTGTTTGCTCAAAGTGCTCAACCCAGAGTTTGAGCAGAGGGGGGAGATATGTAGCAGGGTGCCTGTAAAACAGGTTAAAATTTACAGGAAAAGTGATATATGTTCCTCCACGGATTCTTAGATTTGCAATCTAAGATAATACCAGCAAAGACTTTAGGATAAAGAAAGATAGTTATTTATCCTGTGTTGGTAAAGTTCGTTCCGGGGCTGGTTTTATTGGGAGTCTGATAGAGCTCTGGGTGGGATAGGCTCCCAGGTCCGTGGAGCCGCAGTTTGTTGGTTTCCTTCAAGGCCTTGATTAAGACAGCTGGTCTCAGCTCTGAGAGAGAGAGTGTCTCCATGTGGAGAGAGAGTGTCTCCATGTGAAGAGAGAGTGTGTGTCTCTATGTGAGGAGGCATCCAGGAGCATGGCTGCTTACCCCTGATTATTGGATACAAAGGATTTACATTTGTAAGGACACTTACTACAAGACCAAGGACTGGTCAGTCTATGGACACAGTAAGGCTTGGTAGAGCAGAAGTTTATTGTTTGATTGATGGGAAGATGTTTTTCTTCTGTTTGGGAATATCCTGTGGAATAAACGTGATGTTTTCCTAAAGAAACTGTGAGTTTGTCCCTGCATTGAGCCTAATCCCCTACAATATATATATATACCGTATTTTTCGCACCATAAGACGCACTTTTACCCCCCCCAAAAAATAGGGAAAAGTGTCCCTGCGTCTTATGGAGCGAATGCTGAGCAGGCTCCGTCCCCCCCATCGCCGCCGCCGTGTCAGAATACAGACACTAGGCTTCTCTGTGGAGGAGAGATGACAGGATGTGAGGCATATCCTTGCTGGGGCATACCAAGGGGGAGCGGGGGGAGACGGTCTGCCCCAGGTGCCAAAACATGGGGGTTGTCAGTGTTGTTGCTATAATGGTGCACTCCGCACCCAGGTAAGTTGACACCCGCCAGATGTGACCCCATCCTGCAAACGACAAGAGCCCTGGATGGCTTTTTTTTTTCAGCTGGAACACCCCCGGCGCCTTGGTCTGGTCCAGTCTCACTTCCTGCCTCTCAGACTTGCCGCTGCTGCTGCTGCAAATTATGTCCTCAGTCCTCCTTCCTAGCTGCTGCCCGGGTGTATCTGATGCTGAGAGCCAGCCAGAGGGGGTTGTGGATTGTAATGGCAGTGTCCTCCACTGCCTGAGGTGAGTGATAAGGGAGTGGGAGGTGTGGGATGGTATCCACTGTTCATCATTTGAGCTGTTGTTATATGAGAGGCTGAGGGGGTGTTTGTGTCTGCCCTGCCACCCTGAGCTGATCTGGGAAGGGCGGGGGGGGGGGGGGGGTTGCTGTGTGTCCACCACCACCCAGGTATAGTGTAGCTGAGCTTATTTGATAGGGGGGCTGATATTGCTGTGTGTCCACCACCCACCTATAGTAGTAATATAATATTAAATATTTTAGTACATCATTTGGTTCAGAATATTTTTTTTCTTGTTTTTCTCCTGTAAAACCTGGGTGCGTCTTATGGTCAGGTGCTTCTTATGGAGCGAAAAATACGGTATATATATATATATATATATATATATATATATATATATATATGTGTATATCTTTGTTCAATTGCAACTGTTTTTAGCAAACTTGCTGTAGTTAATTCTCATCATTATTAATAATATATTTTTTGTGGCTCCAGTATGCTAATTGTTTACCACTTCTAATGGTTTACCCTACTAATACTCTTAAAGTTTCTAATGCTTTAATGTCTTAACGTTTTAACATTTTAATGATTCAATGATCTAATGCTGTAATGCTTAAATATTTCAATACTTCCATTTTACGTCTCCTGTCTGTAGTAATAATATGTATCTTTGACACTTTCATATATGTGTCTCTTCATCTACAATCGCATCTATACACACACATATATATATATATGTAAATATTTGATATTTATCTTATTTAGAGCGCTGGGATGTGGACACCTTTAGAGCAAAGGAAAATATACCACCCATTATGTGATACAACTTCCAATCAGCCACTCTTCTCTATATAAATCTACCACATTATGCAGACACTCGCTCTCATCCTCCAAGGCTCTGATGAAGAGGGAACCCCTCGAAACGCATTAGCCTACCATTGAGCATTTGCATGGGCACAACTCATTTTATATGAATACTTTGTAACCTAGTCTCTATGAATACGTAGTAATTTCCTTTTATTTATTTATTTATCCACTCTGTTTAAAAATAAACTGTATCATTTTTATCCATGCGTTAGATCACACACCTTTCTCCTCTTTTCTCACTTGGCTCTCTTCGGACCACCCCTGGTAAGTTTAGGCAGCGGGATTCACATGGTTTTTCCTACACAACTTACCATCCAAAATTACTATCATTTTACACCAATACCGCCTGCACGAGCGCAGGAGAAATATATTTTCTGTTAGTGTGACTTAGGCGGGTTCCCCAGGTACTGAGGATAAGTATCGGATCCGCCAGTACAAAGTATAGCTATAATGACAATGATCAATTAGTAGTAGTACATGGGGGGGGTTGTGTTCCGGAGGGGAGTTTATCTGATGTCTCAGAGAAATAAAGTAGGACTCTGGGTCATGTCCTTGGCGACGAAGTCATGTAACAGGCCACTGTGAAAAGAGATGAGGAGGAATATGAGAAGACGCATTCTCTTGGGTTGCAGCGGAAGCCCAGTAAGTTGGTAAAGAACAAGAGTCATTCAGCTTAGGTGCAACGAAATCCTGAGGGAACAGGACCATCCGAAAAGAGGAGAGGAGGTGGAACAGGTATCAAGGAACTTTTTCAGGGTGGAAGGCCCTCTTTAGCCTTTTTGGGTTTGGATTTTTGCCAGAGGGAGCTGAGTGGACTAGGTGGAGGGGGCCTGTTCTGGACCAACTACAAAGCGATAAACTTTATCTCCAGCTTCATGTAGGGCTTACACGACCTGGTGTTCTATTTACCCTTTGCATCGATTCAGACAGCTTAACTCAATGAATAACTCACTGTTAGAGAGACAGACGATGAATCCTTTCGAATGTTCCGTCCGTTTAATGATGGATATTCATAGGTAGAAAAACGTTGATGTTGTAAACCACATGGAAAGATGTTTCAGCATGGAGGTATACAAGGCTAATGAGAGAGAGACAGGAAGTGGTGGGTAAATCTAAAGAACTACGGTGAGAGAGAGAGTTCAGCTAGACAGAAGGGAGCAGAGCTTAAAGACACAGAGCACTAATAATCCCATAGTGTAACACAACAGGGCCGCTTAGAAGTGATGGGAGAAAAAGTCTGCATTGGGGAAGGAGGATCTCTGGAGACTATGCCCAACTTCTGTAGGAAAAAGGAAATAGCCACCAATATTTAATATTCTTCTGTGTCAGTGCCGACAGTAATGGTTTAAGTGCTCGTCGCCGCTGAATCGTGGAGGGAGAAATGTTTGCAAAAATCTGAATAGGTTGCCCCAAAATCTGCAGTTGTTTTGTTGAGCGGGCCTTTTTCGTTATTTCCTCTTTGACTGCATAGAAGTGCAACTTGACCACAATGTCTCGAGTGAGATCATCTGATTTGGGGGGGCAAAGAACCCTATGGGCTCGATCAAGTTCCAGCCTGTGTGAGCGAATCTTAGGAATGAGGTCCTTGATGAGGGAATGTACTACTTCTGGTACATCACTGATGGATTCGGGTAGCTTCCTGACCCTAAAATTATATCGTCTGGACCGATTCTCAAGGTTGTCAATTTTGGCCAAAGTAATGTCTAGTTGGTTGTGTAGCTATTAGGTGCGGTCCATGTTTTGGTTGGCCCGGGCAATCGTGGCATCCATTTTGGTCTCAATGGCCACAATGCGAGAGCCCAGAGGTTTGGAGGTCATTAGGCCTTGTAGGCCTTGGTGAAGCCACAGTCATGAGGGACAGTAAAAGATCATCCAGGGTTTGGTGTATGAAGGATTCTGTGGACGCTGGAGAGATTATTCCCCTGAGTGGGGTGGTGTTAGCAATGCCCCCACATACCTCTGCCTGCAGCGTGTCCCGCCAGGAGGAATCAGCAGGAATCCCCGTTTGAGCAGCCTTGTGGAGCAGCCGTGCCGCCGCCATCTTGGAATTCTCATCAGGCTCCAGGATCGTGCTGAAACTGGATTGAAGGTTGTGCCTGGCTGTCCCTACTGACATAGGACAGTGCCCACAGGTGTCCCCACTTGCAGGCACTCGCGGTGAGGCGGTTGGGTGATGCCGCCGGTTACTGGGAGCACTGGAGAGCCAGATCAGGATGGAGCTCCGTGACTATGCGGCCATCTTCCTGAGCTCTGCGCATGCGCCTCACTACCAGCAGACATTTAAAGCCCGGGGGCAACATATGGCGGATGATCGTTTCCCAACTGAGCATCTGAAGAAGCCGGCAGAGTCTGGTGAAAGCAGTCAGGCAATCCATTTGACCACCTCTAATGTTGTGACCCCAACAGCCAAGTCCTGAGGATCAAAAGCATGGAAAACCCTGCGATGAAAAAGCTCCTTGAGAACGACGAAGCCTCATAAGGATCTGATAAGTACTTTTGCACTTTACCTCATTGGAACAGTGACTTTGCACTAGCCTGTATATTTTGGATTACAAAATCAAAGGGGCCCCATAAGATCATTCCTGGCAGCTTTGTGTTGTTACACAGACTTTGGATCAGCGATACAGTGCGAAGGAGGGAGTTCAGGTTACAAAGTGTTTTTTCACAGCTGAATGTGTGGATTTATTTACCTTTTGATATTTAACCTTGTTCCTGACATCTGAACCTCCTCTGGACCACTGTCACCTATCTCCATCACTGAGCTAAATACCGCCATTCCCTTGGGTTATCCCCCTGTGTTAATCTTGCATGTGCATTTGAAACCTGGGACTTGGTTCTTGTCCATTACATATCCAGGGTCCTTCATATCTTGTCCTTCTTGCAGGAAACAATGCCATTTAACTATGGTGTCAGTCTTGATTATACCATTTCCCTTATAGGAACCCTGTGGAATTATAGAGTATCCATGCATACTTAGATTATTCTATGGCCTGATTTATACAACTAGAGGTGGTCATGGCTTTTAACATTGCACATGTCTTGTATATGTGTTTTACGTGTAGTTTTTCTTCACTTTATTTGTGTAGCGGCCTCACCCCCCGTCCTCTTTGTAAATAAAACGGCTTGCTTGTCTAGGGGTATGCGGGAGGAGGATGAGGTTCACTACGGCCTATGTCCTCTATTGTGCAGAGGTGAAAGCCAACACTTGTTTTACCTTCGGGCCTGTGTTCTGGATGGAGCCTCCGCTTGTCCTTGAGTATAACTGCCAGTAATAGAGCCCCACACCATAAAAAGTCCAACACTTCTTTATTCTTCTTGACAAGTGAACGGCATCAGTTGAACTTTTAAATTAACAAACAGGGTGTGGATACGAGCAGGTCCAGGCACAGTGAACTATCCTATTCCTTCTAGTGCAAATAGGCTTGGCGCACAGTCTCTGCCACCAACCGTGAGATTGGTCGCTGCCACCGACCGGGTGAACTGTTGAGGCCCCTGCCACAGGCCTAAGAGCAGGTCTCTGCCACCGACCTGGGTTGATTAGATGGACCGCTGCCACCGGTCAGAGAACATGAATCACCTTCCCTGATGTATTGGCCCCTGTTTGGGGAAGACATCCATCCGGACGGTCTCCAGAGGTCCACCCGGCACTGGCAATAGGCTGCACCAGCTCTTCGGGAGGATCCCCCTCTGGTCCCTTACGCCCTGGATTCAGGCGCCCGACACCTGGGGCACCTTAGGACAATCCCTCCCTCGCGGGACCCAGTGGAAGGTACTGGGCCCTAGGCCTCCGCTTAAGTACCTCACCCCAGACTGAAGGTGTCTGGGATGGAACACGAACTCCACGTGTACAGGCCAAGGGCGCCTGAACACCGACCTCGGACAGCAGCCCTCAGGCTAAAGGTGCCTGGGACTCGGACCTCGTGGTGAAGATGTCCGCCCCCTTTATACTTTCTCCCAGCAAGCACAGCGGGTTCCCTGCCCCACAGTACAGCTGCTGTGAGAGGTCAAAAAGGGTATGGCACTGCAGTGGTGGTTCAAACCCGGCCCAAATTGACAGCGCCACCTACTGGGCCGCAGGGAACTAAACACCACCAATGTCTTCACACGAATAAAAACACAGCCCTACTCTACCAATCAGTGCATCAGGGTCATACTACCACCCAGTGCTACCTTTAAATAGTACATACCCGCTACACTTGATATAATACATTTTTCTATTTTGATATGTATGGTGACATGTGTAGATCCATTCACTCATTTTGGAGACAGTTGAGCTATATCAGGTTTTTTATTACACATCTTAACTGATTCTGGTTCAGTGCGAATGTCAGCTCCACTGTCCTATTTCTTTTTTAATCGCTTGCCGACCAGCTGCCGTCGATATACGGCGGCAGGTCGGCTCTCCTGCGCAAATCACCGTAGTTGTATGACGGCTCACACAGGTGCAATGTCCGTCGGCGACCCGTGATCGTGGTATACAGAGGCAGAATGCCAGAGAAGCTAGTAGACCAGACTGTGTGACTGCACAGAGGAGACCAAACGGATGTAGGTGAAAATATAATAATTTATAAAGATCAATGAACAAACACACAACCACCTCCAACAGAACACTGTGCACTAGATCAACCAATAAACAGTGACTATAGACAATATGTACAATAATGGGAGATACCAGAATCGTAGTAAAGCCAGGCCGAGGTCATACACAAGGGGATGTCAGCAGATGGGTAAGGACAGGAGACAAACAGGAACAGGGAGGGGACGGATGGGTAGGCTGCAGAGCAGGGATCCAAAGTACTCAGGTAACAGGAGGACAGGTGACCGTGGTTCTCAGGAGACAGGAGGGGCAGGTGCAGGATGGACTCAGGATAGGGATCGGGTTGGATCGGGTCAGGTAGGATGCAGGCTCAAAGTCAGGATCGCAGGTTCTAGGTCAGGGAGAGAGATACCAGGGCAAGGTATGTTTGTACTTGCCGGGTATAAATAGGAGGCTTGTAATTGGCTTCAAGTCACACCTGAGCGCAGGAAGAGCAGTTCGCTCCACACTGCCAGGATCCATCCTCTGGTGGAGACCAATACTGTGTCCAAAGGATAATATAATACCAGCAGGGAGAAATTCTCCTGACAGTTCCACACTGCCAGGAGACACCTGCTGGTGGACCACAGTACTGCAAGCCAAATAATAAATATCACCAGCGGATGGAACGTTTCCTGACACAGAATGAGGATCTGCCTTTGTAAACAAGGCGGATCCCCATTCTGACAGGAGACATGACAGAGATCTAGTGTTCCTAATACAGTTAGAACACGCTGAGGGAACACATTTTACCCCTTCATCGCCACCTACTGTTAATCCCTTCCCTGCCAGTGTCATTTTTACATTGATAAGTGCATTTTTATAGCACTGATCAATGTAATAATGTCACTGGTCCGCAAAAAGTGTAACTTGGGGTCAGATTTGTCCCCTGCAATGTCGCAGTCCCGCTAAAAATCGCAGATCATCGCCATTACCAGTAAAAACAATAAAAAATTAATAAAAGTCCCTAAATCTATCCCATAGTTTGTAGACGTGATAAGTTTTGCGCAAACCAATCAATATACACCTATTGCATTTTTTTTTTTACCAAAAATATATAGAAGAATATATATCGGCCTAAACTGAGGAATAAATTTGTTATTTAATATTTTTTTTGGATATGTATTGTAGCAAAAAGTAAAATAAAATGTTTTTTTTGTTTTTTTTTAATTGTCGCCCTTGTTTGTTTATAGCACAAAAAATTTAAACTGCAGAGATGACCAAATACCACCAAAAGAAAGCTCTAATTGTGGGAAAAAAAGAGTGTAAATTTTGTTTGGTTACAGCGTCACATGTCTGCTCAATTGTCAGTTAAATCGGCGCAGTGCCGTATCGCAAAAAACGGCCTGGTCATTAAGGGGGTAAATCCTTCCAGGGATGAAGTGGTTAAACAATCCCCTGTAACAAAGCCCTGCCCATGTCCCGTCTCCCCAGCACTACCTACACTGTTCCTGGACTTCATGACACAGTCCATGCTAGTAACCTGATTACATTTTGGTGTTACTTTTTCAACCTTCCACTGTTCACAATTTCCTTGTCAAAATATTTTATTAAAGTATACAAGGAGCAATGTACAAATAGTCTTAAATACTTATAATTTTAACAAGTGACATTGTACAGTTATGCTTATTCAAGAACATATTGTTATTAATCAGAAAGTTATTAATCAATATCTAAATACGTGTTATAGTAACGATATTACTGCATTTAAAGTATACTAGAGCTTTATATGTTCCAGATAAACAATCAGCTTGTTTATGGTTTTATACAACCTGTTAGAGTAATGTTTAAATAATAAAAATAAAAATAAATATGGATGTCAAACTCAGGTAGTATAATTATGCAATGCAATTGAAGCAAAATAGAGGATTGTTTGAAGCAAAATGAAATTTTGTTATTGAAAAAATAGAGAAAATAGGAAATGAAAAAGAGAGAAAAGAGGGAAGAAGAAGAAAAAAGAGAAAAGAAGTCCGCGTGGTCAGGCCCGGATCCACGGCTGCAACTGGAAAAATAGTATTTTAGGTTCTCCGTTTCATCTACCATTGTAAAAGAACTGTGTTGTCAAAGGTTGATGGCATTGTATAGTTAATCCAGGGCTGCCATATTTTTTCAAATTTAGGGATCGTGTCTGTTTCTATAGCAGTCATCTTAGCATGAATCATAGCACTACTTATCCTTTCTAATATTTCGGTTATGTTTAGTTTAGGGGATTTACAGGCCTTTGCTAATGCTTGTCTTGCTGCTGTAAAGAATTGTACTAATAGTTTAAATTGCATGTGCGTTACATTTTCCAGTTTCAAGTTAAGTATTGCTGTTGCCGGGTCTAGAGGAATTGTCTTACCCAGTATTTCAGAGGCAATTTTAAAGAGTTTATTCCAAAATTTTTGAGCAACTGGACACGACCACCAAATATGAAATTGTGTTCCTAACTCTGAGCATCCTCTAAAACAATGTCCTGAGTAATTTGTAACATATTTTGCTATCCTAGCTGGTACAAGGTACTAGCTTGTTAGTACTTTAAAATTGGCCTCAACCGCCAGTATGTTAGGGGAGGCAGATTTTGCAGTTAACCATATCTGGTTCCATTCTGAGTCATCTAAGTTTCTTTGTATGTCTTCCTCCCATTTTTGAACATAATGTGGCTTACCTGTGTCTGCATGAGTTAGTAGCTGAGAATATAGCGTGGATATTGCTCCCTTAATGTGCGGATCTTTCTTGCAAATTGTTTCAAAGCTTGTCAGTTGGGTTATTAGGGTTAAAGTGTTTAGCATTGGAGTGAATTTTTTTTTTATTTGGAGGTATCTAAATAGTTCTGATTGTGGCAAACCATAAGTTTCGCAAAGGGTCGGGAAGGGGATAAATGATGTTGAGTTTATAAATTTGTACATATATAGGACATCCCGAGAAGTCCATTCTCTAAAAGAATTAGGAAAGAACCATGCTGGATAGAATGCAGGGTTTTTGTAAAATGAGAGTAGAGGGTTGTGTATGGATTGTAGTTGGTTTTTAATTTTATATCTATCCCATAAGGAGATAAAATGTTTAGTAATGTTTAGTAATGTTTAGTAATTGGATTTTGTATATTTTTGCGATATTTTGGAGGGATCCAAAGTAAATTTGGATCGCATTCGGCAGCTTCTATGGATACCCATAGTGGGGTTTCATTTTGAGCATGTCGTTTACTGAGACTGGCTATATGTGCTG
The DNA here is from genome assembly GCA_029206835.1 of Rana muscosa. NCBI lineage: Eukaryota > Metazoa > Chordata > Amphibia > Anura > Ranidae > Rana > Rana muscosa. The sequence continues at coordinate 154,311,701 of CM055120.1, forward strand.
TCCTATAGTAACATGCAAAATTTGGACAGCCTAGGCCCCCCTTTGCTTTTGGCAGGTAAAGTGTGCGTTGTTGAATTCTTGGTTTGGCAGAACCCCAGATAAATGATGATGATTTCTTTTGTAAAATTCTTAGATAGTATGCTGGTATCGGGATAGGTAGAACTCTAAACAAGTATAATATTTTGGGCAATATCGCCATTTTTACAGCGTTGATTCTTCCTAACCATGATATCGGCATGTGGTCCCAAGAATTCATCAAATTTGTTATTTGTTTCAAAATTGGTGGGTAGTTATAAGAAAATAAATCTGAGAGGGATGCTGTTAGTTTAATACCTAAATATGGAAGTGCGGAGGGGGAGTGACCGGATGCAGCTGTGAGAGGTGAGCAGCCCGCTCGCTCCCTGCACCTCGCACCTCGCTCCACCATACACGCTGCAATGATCGCATAGCGCGGCGGGAGGGGGCAGGAGGAAGAGAGAGGAGGAGAAGGATGGCCCTGCGCAGCTAACGAGCTGACTACCTGCAGTGTGAGGCTGTGCTGGGAACGAGGCAGTGGACGGGGAGCGGACATAGGACGCCGGGATTCGTCGATTCATTGAGCCCTGAGAATCAGTGTGCGCGTCCTGTGAGATTAGTCCCGACCTGGTCAGCTGAGCAGTACAACCCGAAACTTACTGGAGGAGTCAGCTGGAGCCACTTTCCCGGACCCGGAGATATCCGGACACCTCTCTGCCTGCCTGCTTGTAATGCACTGTCAGTCCACACTGCTTCTCACCTTAAACTCCGGCCGTCAGCTCAACCACAAGATCACTGGTACTATATCGCCAATGCCAGATATTGTTGACGCTAAAAGACACATCTCTTCACCGCAACTTGGAGCGGGAGGTGAGCTATAAGATATGGTGTATATCAAATGCACATAATCCTTGTGTCTATGTTTTCTACAAACTTGAGAGGAAGAGGCTGGGGCAAGCAGGGGTGAGGAGTATGTGTGAGTCTGTATGAACTGTAATTAACTGAGAGAGCTGGTGCGGGACTAAGTAGTGGAGGACTATAGCAGAAGTAGCAGGAGTGCTTTAGCCAAAAGGACTATAATACATACAGAACAATATAAAGAATAACTATAAGCGCAAGAGTAAGAACAATCATAAGTGTATACTCACAAAAGGAGGCGGGAGGAAGGAGGAGGGGAAAAAATTAAATAAAAAGAAAATGCCGGGTACACTGTCGGTGATGACTAGGAATGCACAGCTACAGTCCCAGTCCCAACCCCAGCTGCCCCAATTCCAGTCTCACTCCCAATCCCAATCCCAGTCTCAATCTCAGTCACAGTCCTTGCGGGGAACCAGAGCAGGACAGTCAGCAACGGCAGCCAGACTGGAAAAATATGCGCATATCCCGGGAAGCACAGCAGGCCATACGCCACCACGGGGACAACGGGCCCAACAAGTGAACTCCAATCGGAAAAGCCTGGGTCAAACCCCAAACGCAGAAAAGGCAGGAAAGGCAGTAGGTGAGCGAGGGCCTAAGGCAAAGGTACAAGAAAAAGTGGCAGAATCAAACACGGGAACAGGGATGGAGGATGAACCCTTTATGAGAGAAATTCTATCTGCAATTAACAACTGCAAAACCTCTTTAGCGGAAATATTTGATCAGCTGAAAGGGATAAAGGATGAAATGTCAATACTAAAACATGAGGTCCAGGGGGTGGGGGAGCGCACCTCGGCTTTAGAGGAAAGAATCAGTCAGGTGGAGGACGATGTAAACCCTATGATAATGGACATGAAAACAATGAAAGAACAGATAAACTTTTGTGTCAATAAGATCGATGACATGGAAAATAGGTTAAGAAGGAAAAACATAAGGATACTGGGTCTCCCCGAAAAGAGCGAGGGCAGTCACCCCACTGAATACATGGAAAAATGGCTCCTGGAAGTGTTTGGTCAGGATTGTCTATCAAAACACTTCTCAATTGAAAGGGCCCATAGAGTACCTTTTAGAGCCCCAGCTGAGGGCGGGCGCCCCAGACCCATGCTTATAAAACTTCTGCACTTCCCAGATAAAATTACAATCCTCCAAAAGGCAAGAGAGATGAAAGAGGTTTTGGTCAGTGGAACAAGAATCTCATTTTATCCAGACTTCTCTCCAGAGTTACAGAGGCAAAGGGCCAAATTTTTTGAGTGTAAACAAAGACTGCAAGAAAAGGGGATCAAATATGCAATGTTTTATCCAGCACGTTTGCGGATAATTATAAACGGGGAAAACATATTCTTCAATACGCCTGCTGAATTGATGTCCTGGATGAATACAAAAGAAGGGGAAACATAGGAATCCGGAAACAGTCACTGACTTGGTTTTTTACCTGTTTTTTTGATCTTAATATGCAGAACTCAGACTCTCATTCCCTTTTTTTTTTTTTTTTTTTCCTCCGCAGTTTTATGATTTGCCTCTCTCTTCTCACTGTTGTGGTGGTGAAAGGGGAGCGGGGGGGGAGCGGGAGGGGGGAAGGAATGTTGGAAATGTCTTGGTCTCTGTGGGGAGTAGCACAAAGGTGGAGAAACAACACTACACATCAAGTAAAATGGAAAAAATGCATCAGAGAAAAGAATACACGAAAAACACCAGAAGAAGGGCCAAGAGGGGGGAGGGGAAGGGGGAAAGGTCACACAGCAAAAGAAGAGTCCGGTCACTTTAGAGGCCCTCTACAAGGGCCCCAAATAGGGCAGGTGGGGGGAGGGAGGGGAGGGAGGGGAGGGCGGGGAGTGGGTGTGAATGGCACCTAATGACGACTGAAATCACCAAAATATGTTTATTTTTCCTCAGGGCAGGGGGGAGGGGGGAGGCGGGAGGAAGGGGGGAAGCAAGAAGGAAGGTATGGTCGAATAGGACTCTGGAAAGAATAGATCCACAAAAAACACGTCTATGCAATTTGATATTATTAAGGCACACACGGATAAGGTGGGAGGTATTCTAAAGGGGGAAGAAATAGAAAGGGGGGATGGTGAAGCATAACAGAGAGAATGAATCTCCTAACTTGGGAACAGGCATCAAGGTGCGCTCATGGAATGTTCGAGGGGTAAAAGACCCAATAAAGAAACAGGCAATCTTTTCAGACGCCGATAGTAACAATGTCAAAATACTGTGCCTGCAGGAAACACACCTGGATAAGGGGACCGTTAATTTATTAAAACACAGAAAATACCAGATTCAATACCATTCCACACACACCTCCTATTCGAGGGGGGTGAGTGTGTTGATAGATTCGGGGATGGTGTATTCCTGCAGCCACAGTAAGATCGATATTGAAGGACGATATGTATTTCTTCATTGCTGGATGGAGACAAGGGAATATGTGTTGGCAAACATATATATCTCCCCTCCATTCAGCACAAAAATTTTGTGGGACTTGATGGAGTTTGTAGTGGATAGGCCGGGAGTGCCGGTAATAGTGGTAGGAGATTTTAATATGATGATTAACAAAAACATAGACAGGTTCCCGGTAGCCCCCCTTTCGGTACAGACGGCCGGTAGCCCTCTCTTTCAATTTTGCGGGGAGATGGGACTGATTGATGTATGGAGAAGGAGACATCCAGAGGAAAAACAATTCTCCTGCCACTCAAGGACACACTCGACTCTGTCTAGGATAGACCTAGTACTCTGTAATGAAGAGGCGATGGGGGAGTTAGGAGAGGTGGCATATGAACCTAGAAGCATTTCGGACCACTCCCCTATGGTCCTTGAAATAAAGATGAATAGAGGATACCAAAAAAGGGACTGGAAGCTAAATCCATTCTGGCTAGAGGTCATTAAAGACCCGGAGGGAATAAGTGACAGTTTGAAAGAGTTTATAGCTGTAAATACTGGCTCGGCCCCAATGGGAATAATTTGGGATACCTTGAAAGCATTCCTGCGAGGAATCCTGATTCAAAAAATATCCCTTATTAAAAAACAGACGCGTGCCAAAGAGGCCGAGGCGAGTGAAAAGGTGAGGAGCTCAGAGATTAGATATATAAGTAACCCACGCAGGGAGGAATATAAGAAATGGTTAGAGGCGCAGGAGGAATACAAAAAAATAATAATAAGAAAGGCAGAAAACAAAAAACTATTTCAGTAACAGAATTTCTATGGCGAGGGTGAGAGAGTGGGGAGGATCTTGGCCCTGGCTGTGAGGGCCGATAACCCCCCATCTACCATACCGGCGATCTATGATGAGGACGGGGAAATTAAGAGAGGCACACCAGAAATAATACAAGTGTTTAAAAAATACTACCAGAACCTGTATAGTAGTACCTGGCATAATAGTAGAGAGGGGGAAATGGTCACCTTCTTCGCCAGCCTGAAGATAAACCAGCTGACAGAGCAAGATAGAGAAGGGTTGGAGGCACCACTGACACTGGGAGAGATACAACTGGCAACAAAAGAAATGTCGGGCCAAAAATCACCGGTCCCCGACGGTTTGCCAATAGAAGTATATAAAATCTACAGCGAAGTGCTACTTCCAAAACTGCTGGAGGTATATAATTGGGCGGTTAAGGAGGGGAAAATGCCCAGGTCCATGGAAGAGGCAACTATAATAACATTATTGAAGGAAGGGAAAGATCAACTGGAGGCAAATTCCTACAGACCAATATCTCTTCTATGTACAGACACAAAAATTTTGGCTAAAATACTGTCAACAAGGCCAAACAAGATAGTCACAAAACTGGTTCATCCTGATCAAACAGGATTTATACCAGGAAGGTCCACCAGCTCCAATATTAGAAGAGTATTTTTGAACACTCAGTTGCCAGTAGAAGAAAAAGGGGCGAGAGCAATCTTGTCCTTGGATGCCACAAAGGCATTTGACAGCCTTGAATGGCAATATTTGTGGAAGGTGCTAGAAGAGTATCGGTTTGGCCCTAAGTTTACTCAATGGGTTAAGTTACTGTATGGGAACCCCAGGGCAAAGATAAGGATTAACGGCGAGTGCTCAGACTGGTTCAGATTGGCCAGGGGGACAAGACAGGGATGCCCGCTGTCGCCCCTGCTATTTGCCCTGGCCATGGAGCCATTAGCCACTGCGATAAGGGAATCACCGGGGATAAAAGGATTCAAAAGGAAGTTAGGAGAGGAGAAAGTCGCATTGTATGCGGATGATATTCTGCTCTTTCTGGGGGACACACAGACCTCATTGGAGACAGCAATGAATATCATAGGGGAATTTGGGAAATTCTCGGGCTTAACAATAAACTGGGATAAATCCGCAATTTTGCCGTTAGAGCCCTTGAGAGGGCAGTTAGATCAAGTGAAGGTGGTGTCCCAGATAAGATACTTAGGAAGAAAACATGACAAAGGACCCTGGGCAATATATAGGGGGAAACTTAGCGCCACTACTGATAAAGTTGAGACAAAAATGCAGGGTCTGGAACCGGCTACCTCTATCTGTAGCCGGAAGGAGTAACTTGGTAAAGATGGTGTGGATGCCGCAAATTTTATATATCTTACATAATTCACCTGTATGGATCTCAAAACGGTGGTTTAGGAAAATAGAAGGGGTATTCAGGGAATTGATCTGGAGGGGGGGAATAGCAAGAATCTCACTCCGAGCCCTACAACACCCAAGGGAAATGGGGGCTTGGCCCTCCCGAACCCTAGATACTATTTCCTAGCTGCCCAGTTGCAGCATATGAAGGGCAGCAATCAGCGGAATGGTAGAGGAGCAGGAACAAGTGTAGTCCTGAATGATACAAGCCACGATACGGAGGTTGAGGCAGTAGAGGCAGACTCATTCCATTCCAAATGCCCCACAGTTCAACTAATGGTTAAATGTTGGAAAGAGGGCAAGAAGATCCTGGGATATACCGGCTTCTCTGAATTTTCCCCTATTTGGGACAACAGTAATTTACAGGAACTTAAAACTATGGGAAAGGTCGAGGAGTGGGACAGACTAGGTGTACATTTGCTGGGACAATTATTTGTCTCCAGTAGAATAAAAACATTCCAAGAAATAAGAGAGGAATACGCGGTCCCAAACAGTTCCTTTTACAGATATCTACAAGTAAGACATGCGCTAAATGCACAATTCGGACATAGCTTACCGGAAAGGAATGATATGGCTATCCTCCGAAGCTTAGTAAATGTAGAGACCGCCAGAGGAGTGATCTCAACTGTATATGACTCCCTAGAAAGGGCCGATCGAAGCGTCATAATAGCAAATAAAACTAGGGAGAAATGGGAAAAGGATGTGGGTATAATCTCTCCAGATCAATGGGAACAAATACTGGAAGCAGGTCCTGAATTGTCAATGTCCCCCTCACAGAATATGTCTCAGCTATATTTGATACATAGGGCGTATTATACGCCCCAAAGAATGTTCCAGTTTGGCAGGAGACCAGACCCAGGATGCCAGGATAAGGGAGACCCAATACATATGGTCTGGAGCTGTCCCAAGCTATACCAATATTGGAAACAAATAGTCGAAAAGATAAATATAGTATTTGGTACATCCTTGCAACCGGAGGGGAGGCTATGCGTGTTGGGCCTGGTGGAAGAGAGGGGACCCTCAAAGGATGAGCGCATAGCAATAAGGAGATGCCTGTTTTAAGGTAGGAAACTGATTGCACAGAAATGGAAATCAGTATCCCTACAGTAATAGAATGGGAGGAGGTAATATATGACACTATAACAAAAGAAGAATTTATATACACTAAGAGAGGTAATAAAAATAAGTTTAATAATATATGGGATAAATGGATCGAAGGGGAGGTGCGGGGGGGGGGGAGGGATGGGTAATGGGAACGAGTAGGAGAATGTGTCAAGATGAGTTAAAGCACATATATATTGTAATACATGAATGAAAAGGATGTATGTATAAATGGTATGGTAAAGAAATAGGTGAAAGAAAAAAGAAAAAAAGAGAGGGGAAGCAGGATGGGAGAGGGTAGTAAATGATATCATAGCAAAAGAAGAATTTATATACACCAAGAGAGGAAATAAAAATAAATGTAATAATATATGGGATAAATGGATAGAAGTAGAGGCACGTTCAAGGGTGAGGGATGGATGGACGGGGAATGGGAGTGAGTAGTATGTTTGTATTAATATGTGATAAATGTATAAGCACACAGTAATATAAAAATGAAATGGATGTATGTATGTATTAATGATGTGGAAAAGAAATAAAAAAACATTTGATATAAAAAAAAAATATGGAAGTGCTCCATCTGTCCATGTGTAGGGCAGGCCCATTTTAGCGGCCGATAATTCAATATTTGAGAGAGATATGTTTAGAACTGAACTTTTCTTGGGATTAATATATAAACCTGAGAATGTGGCCACTGTTCACAATTTCAACTGCTGCACTCTTCTGCTTGAGTTTCCAATTTACCACCTTCACAGTCAACAGCGCTGCTGACACAATCCCAGGCACCTCAACTGTATAAGAAACCCCTAAATAACCTACTTCAATTTTAGCAGGCCCATCACCTTTGACAAAGCTTTATAAACTGCATTCCTCCTCTATAAAACACTGTGTGAAGAGCTTGGCTAACATGCTGCTGCTCCTATTATGCTCTATAATTATTCAGTTTTCTAGATGGCTGCCAAATACATTATGGGACACGTGTCTTTACCCTTGTCATTAGGGATGAGCTTCGTGTTCGAGTCGAACATACGTTCGACTCGAACATCGGCTGTTCGATCGTTCGACGAAGATCGAACGATTTGGGCCGTTCGCGCCAAATTCGAGTGACGCGAACGGCCCACAATGCACTACGCCATCGCAGTGTCATCCAGGCGCTGTGATTGGCCAAGCATGCACTGTGACCCCGCATGCTTGGCCAATCACAGCGCCGGCAGCGAGGAGAGCAATGATTGGCCACAGGCAGGATGCCTGTGGCCAATTATTGCTGAGGGTGTTTAGTACACGCCCCACACTATAAAAGGCCGCCAGCACGGCGGCCTAGTGTAGTGTGTTCCGGAGCAGGGATAGAGCAGCATAGGCAGGGACAGTGACTTTTATTTCTTCCTTGCTTAACCTGGATTCCTTTAGTTTAGGGAAAGAGAAGGATAGGTAGGGAGAGTGTCAGTGTGTTTTGTGCTTGTGCTATATTGTGCTTAAAAAAAACATTTTTTCTAGGGACAGAAAACTGTAGGTAGGGAGAGTGTGTCAGTTTCTTTCACTGTCAAAGTCCTTGTTTCCAGGGACCTGGAAGGACAGTGAGTGAATTCTCCTTGTGCTAAATTGTGCTTAAAAAAAACATTTTTTCTAGGGACAGAAAACTGTAGGTAGGGAGAGTGTGTCAGTTTCTTTCACTGTCAAAGTCCTTGTTTCCAGGGACCTGGAAGGACAGTGAGTGAATTCTCCTTGTGCTAAATTGTGCTTAAAAAAAACATTTTTTCTAGGGACAGAAAACTGTAGGTAGGGAGAGTGTGTCAGTTTCTTTCACTGTCAAAGTCCTTGTTTCCAGGGACCTGGAAGGACAGTGAGTGAATTCTCCTTGTGCTAAATTGTGCTTAAAAAAAACATTTTTTCTAGGGACAGAAAACTGTAGGTAGGGAGAGTGTGTCAGTTTCTTTCACTGTCAAAGTCCTTGTTTCCAGGGACCTGGAAGGACAGTGAGTGAATTCTCCTTGTGCTAAATTGTGCTTAAAAAAAACATTTTTTCTAGGGACAGAAAACTGTAGGTAGGGAGAGTGTGTCAGTTTCTTTCACTGTCAAAGTCCTTGTTTCCAGGGACCTGGAAGGACAGTGAGTGAATTCTCCTTGTGCTAAATTGTGCTTAAAAAAAACATTTTTTCTAGGGACAGAAAACTGTAGGTAGGGAGAGTGTGTCAGTTTCTTTCACTGTCAAAGTCCTTGTTTCCAGGGACCTGGAAGGACAGTGAGTGAATTCTCCTTGTGCTAAATTGTGCTTAAAAAAAACATTTTTTCTAGGGACAGAAAACTGTAGGTAGGGAGAGTGTGTCAGTTTCTTTCACTGTCAAAGTCCTTGTTTCCAGGGACCTGGAAGGACAGTGAGTGAATTCTCCTTGTGCTAAATTGTGCTTAAAAAAAACATTTTTTCTAGGGACAGAAAACTGTAGGTAGGGAGAGTGTGTCAGTTTCTTTCACTGTCAAAGTCCTTGTTTCCAGGGACCTGGAAGGACAGTGAGTGAATTCTCCTTGTGCTAAATTGTGCTTAAAAAAAACATTTTTTCTAGGGACAGAAAACTGTAGGTAGGGAGAGTGTGTCAGTTTCTTTCACTGTCAAAGTCCTTGTTTCCAGGGACCTGGAAGGACAGTGAGTGAATTCTCCTTGTGCTAAATTGTGCTTAAAAAAAACATTTTTTCTAGGGACAGAAAACTGTAGGTAGGGAGAGTGTGTCAGTTTCTTTCACTGTCAAAGTCCTTGTTTCCAGGGACCTGGAAGGACAGTGAGTGAATTCTCCTTGTGCTAAATTGTGCTTAAAAAAAACATTTTTTCTAGGGACAGAAAACTGTAGGTAGGGAGAGTGTGTCAGTTTCTTTCACTGTCAAAGTCCTTGTTTCCAGGGACCTGGAAGGACAGTGAGTGAATTCTCCTTGTGCTAAATTGTGCTTAAAAAAAACATTTTTTCTAGGGACAGAAAACTGTAGGTAGGGAGAGTGTGTCAGTTTCTTTCACTGTCAAAGTCCTTGTTTCCAGGGACCTGGAAGGACAGTGAGTGAATTCTCCTTGTGCTAAATTGTGCTTAAAAAAAACATTTTTTCTAGGGACAGAAAACTGTAGGTAGGGAGAGTGTGTCAGTTTCTTTCACTGTCAAAGTCCTTGTTTCCAGGGACCTGGAAGGACAGTGAGTGAATTCTCCTTGTGCTAAATTGTGCTTAAAAAAAACATTTTTTCTAGGGACAGAAAACTGTAGGTAGGGAGAGTGTGTCAGTTTCTTTCACTGTCAAAGTCCTTGTTTCCAGGGACCTGGAAGGACAGTGAGTGAATTCTCCTTGTGCTAAATTGTGCTTAAAAAAACATTTTTTCTAGGGACAGAAAACTGTAGGTAGGGAGAGTGTGTCAGTTTCTTTCACTGTCAAAGTCCTTGTTTCCAGGGACCTGGAAGGACAGTGAGTGAATTCTCCTTGTGCTAAATTGTGCTTAAAAAAAACATTTTTTCTAGGGACAGAAAACTGTAGGTAGGGAGAGTGTGTCAGTTTCTTTCACTGTCAAAGTCCTTGTTTCCAGGGACCTGGAAGGACAGTGAGTGAATTCTCCTTGTGCTAAATTGTGCTTAAAAAAATCATTTTTTCTAGGGACAGAAAACTGTAGGTAGGGAGAGTGTGTCAGTTTCTTTCACTGTCAAAGTCCTTGTTTCCAGGGACCTGGAAGGACAGTGAGTGAATTCTCCTTGTGCTAAATTGTGCTTAAAAAAAACATTTTTTCTAGGGACAGAAAACTGTAGGTAGGGAGAGTGTGTCAGTTTCTTTCACTGTCAAAGTCCTTGTTTCCAGGGACCTGGAAGGACAGTGAGTGAATTCTCCTTGTGCTAAATTGTGCTTAAAAAAAACATTTTTTCTAGGGACAGAAAACTGTAGGTAGGGAGAGTGTGTCAGTTTCTTTCACTGTCAAAGTCCTTGTTTCCAGGGACCTGGAAGGACAGTGAGTGAATTCTCCTTGTGCTAAATTGTGCTTAAAAAAAACATTTTTTCTAGGGACAGAAAACTGTAGGTAGGGAGAGTGTGTCAGTTTCTTTCACTGTCAAAGTCCTTGTTTCCAGGGACCTGGAAGGACAGTGAGTGAATTCTCCTTGTGCTAAATTGTGCTTAAAAAAAACATTTTTTCTAGGGACAGAAAACTGTAGGTAGGGAGAGTGTGTCAGTTTCTTTCACTGTCAAAGTCCTTGTTTCCAGGGACCTGGAAGGACAGTGAGTGAATTCTCCTTGTGCTAAATTGTGCTTAAAAAAAACATTTTTTCTAGGGACAGAAAACTGTAGGTAGGGAGAGTGTGTCAGTTTCTTTACTGTCAAAGTCCTTGTTTCCAGGGACCTGGAAGGACAGTGAGTGAATTCTCCTTGTGCTAAATTGTGCTTAAAAAAAACATTTTTTCTAGGGACAGAAAACTGTAGGTAGAGAGAGTGTGTCAGTTTCTTTCACTGTCAAAGTCCTTGTTTCCAGGGACCTGGAAGGACAGTGAGTGAATTCTCCTTGTGCTAAATTGTGCTTAAAAAAAACATTTTTTCTAGGGACAGAAAACTGTAGGTAGGGAGAGTGTGTCAGTTTCTTTCACTGTCAAAGTCCTTGTTTCCAGGGACCTGGAAGGACAGTGAGTGAATTCTCCTTGTGCTAAATTGTGCTTAAAAAAAACATTTTTTCTAGGGACAGAAAACTGTAGGTAGGGAGAGTGTGTCAGTTTCTTTCACTGTCAAAGTCCTTGTTTCCAGGGACCTGGAAGGACAGTGAGTGAATTCTCCTTGTGCTAAATTGTGCTTAAAAAAAACATTTTTTCTAGGGACAGAAAACTGTAGGTAGGGAGAGTGTGTCAGTTTCTTTCACTGTCAAAGTCCTTGTTTCCAGGGACCTGGAAGGACAGTGAGTGAATTCTCCTTGTGCTAAATTGTGCTTAAAAAAAACATTTTTTCTAGGGACAGAAAACTGTAGGTAGGGAGAGTGTGTCAGTTTCTTTCACTGTCAAAGTCCTTGTTTCCAGGGACCTGGAAGGACAGTGAGTGAATTCTCCTTGTGCTAAATTGTGCTTAAAAAAAACATTTTTTCTAGGGACAGAAAACTGTAGGTAGGGAGAGTGTGTCAGTTTCTTTCACTGTCAAAGTCCTTGTTTCCAGGGACCTGGAAGGACAGTGAGTGAATTCTCCTTGTGCTAAATTGTGCTTAAAAAAAACATTTTTTCTAGGGACAGAAAACTGTAGGTAGGGAGAGTGTGTCAGTTTCTTTCACTGTCAAAGTCCTTGTTTCCAGGGACCTGGAAGGACAGTGAGTGAATTCTCCTTGTGCTAAATTGTGCTTAAAAAAAACATTTTTTCTAGGGACAGAAAACTGTAGGTAGGGAGAGTGTGTCAGTTTCTTTCACTGTCAAAGTCCTTGTTTCCAGGGACCTGGAAGGACAGTGAGTGAATTCTCCTTGTGCTAAATTGTGCTTAAAAAAAACATTTTTTCTAGGGACAGAAAACTGTAGGTAGGGAGAGTGTGTCAGTTTCTTTCACTGTCAAAGTCCTTGTTTCCAGGGACCTGGAAGGACAGTGAGTGAATTCTCCTTGTGCTAAATTGTGCTTAAAAAAAACATTTTTTCTAGGGACAGAAAACTGTAGGTAGGGAGAGTGTGTCAGTTTCTTTCACTGTCAAAGTCCTTGTTTCCAGGGACCTGGAAGGACAGTAAGTGAATTCTCCTTGTGCTAAATTGTGCTTAAAAAAAACATTTTTTCTAGGGACAGAAAACTGTAGGTAGGGAGAGTGTGTCAGTTTCTTTCACTGTCAAAGTCCTTGTTTCAAGGGACAGAGAAGGACACCTGAAGGTAGCCCTTATTGCTTTTTTCCCATCTCCCTGCAGGCCATCTATTAGAATGTCTGGAAGGCAAACAAGGAGAGGCAGACAGTCAGGAGGCAATAAAAGAGGGCAAGCAGGCTCTGTGTCTGGGGGCAACAGTGCTGGTCGTGGACGCGGTGCATTGTCATCAGCACATGGCCATGGGACACGCTTGTCCTTCTTTTCGGCAGCTGGACATGTTGAGCCACATCATGCCGAAGACTTGGTAGAGTGGATGACCAAGCCCTCCTCCTCCTCCTCATCCTCTCTCACCCAGGCTCAGGGTACTGGAAAAGCAGCTGCCAAAGCGTCCTCTTCCCTGGTATCAATGTCAGACTCATCATCAGTCACTCCTTCCCTAGACCCACCATGTCCTCCTCCTGAGGAGTCCCCCGAACTGTTTCAGCACAGTGTTGGGTACATGCTCCAGGAGGATGCCCAGCGTTTCGAAGGGTCTGATGATGAAACCCAGCTAGAGGAAGGCAGTAGCGTGAGAGCAGACAGAGGGGATGCTCAAGAAGGACACCAATCTGGCAGTCATGTTCCAGCAGCTGCAGCATACTGCCAGATTGGCTCCAGTGATGAGGAGGGAGGTGATGATGAGGTCACTGACTCCACGTGGGTGCCTAATAGGAGAGAGGAGGAGGAGGAGGATGAGGAGGAGGCACATCTCCAACGAGGCAGGATGCCCTTTGGTGGCCAGCGTAAGGGCAGTACACCGACGGAATCACACCGCAGAGCTCCGCCTGTGCAGGGCGCTGCCTCTGCCCGTCATTCAAAAAGTTCTTTGGTGTGGGCCTTTTTTGAGGCTAGTGCATCAGATCGCACAGCTGCTGTTTGCAACATATGTCTCAAGCGTATATCGCGTGGCCAAAACATCAGCCGCTTGGGTACCACATGCCTGACCAGACATATGTTGACCTGCCATGCAGCTCGTTGGCAAGCCTACCTGAAAGACCCACACCAAAGAACAAAGCGGACCTCTCCTTGCACCGCATCAGCTGGGATCTCCAACCCCACTATAACTTCAGTCCTCTCTGAAACATGCACTGAGAGGAATGAAGGTGTAGAATTAGGTGTGTCACAGCCAAGTACTTGCGGCCACTCTGCTAGCAGTACACCGACGTCCGATTCTAGCAGGCAAATTTCCCTGCCCCAGCTGCTGGACCGTCGAAAGAAGTTCACTCCCAGCCATCCACATGCCCAGCGGTTGAATGCTAGCTTGGCTAAATTGCTAGCGCTTCAACTGCTGCCTTTTCAGTTGGTAGACTCGGCCCCCTTCCGTGAGTTTGTGCAATGTGCGGTTCCTCAGTGGCAGGTTCCCAAACGCCACTTTTTCTCACGGAAGGCTATTCCGGCTCTCTACCGGCATGTGGAAGGCAATGTCTTGGCCTCGCTGGACAGGGCGGTCAGCGGTAAGGTGCATATTACCGCTGACTCATGGTCCAGCAGGCATGGACAGGGACGTTACCTTTCTTTCACGGCCCATTGGGTCACTCTTTTGGCAGCTGGGAAGGATGCAGGACAAGGTGCAGTAGTGTTGGAGGTTGTCCCACCGCCACGCCTCCAAAATGCTACTACTGGTTGTGACACACCTCTCTCCTCCACCCCCTCCTCTTCTTCTTCCTCCATGGCCTCTTCCTGTGGTTTGTCCTATGAACCAGCGGTGCTCCGTAGCCGTTCACGGGGCTACGCAAGTACGCAGGCAAAAAGATGCCATGCCGTGCTTGCGCTGGTGTGTTTGGGGGACAGAAGCCACACTGGGGCAGAGGTCCTGTCTGCTCTGCAGGGCCAGGCCGAGAGGTGGTTGACGCCACGCCAGCTTAAGCCAGGAATGGTGGTTTGCGACAATGGCACCAACCTCCTCTCCGCCCTCCGACAGGGACAACTGACCCATGTGCCCTGTGTGGCTCACGTCCTTAACCTGGTGGTGCAGCGGTTCTTGGGCAGGTACCCGGGCTTACAGGATGTCCTGAGGCAGGCCAGGAAAGTCTGTGTGCATTTCCGCAGATCTTATAATGCCAGTGCTCGCCTGGCTGAGCTGCAAAAGGAGTTGAACCTGCCCAAGAACCGCCTTATATGTGACATGCCCACCAGGTGGAACTCAACGTTGGCCATGCTGCAGCGGCTGCACACGCAGCAGAGGGCCATCAATGAGTACCTGTGCGACTACGGCACCAGGACAGGGTCAGGGGAGCTTGGTTTTTTTTCTCCACGCCAGTGGGGCATGATCAGGGATGCATGCACTGTCCTGGCACCATTTGAGGAGGCCACGAGGATGGTGAGCAGTGACAGTGCATGCATCAGTGACACTGTACCTCTTGTCCACCTGTTGGAGCACACGCTGCGTGGAATAATGGACAGGGCACTTGAGGCAGAACAGAGGCAGGAAGAGGAGGACTTCCTTGCCTCTCAAGGCCCCCTTTACCCAGACAGTGTTCCTTCTGTCCCACCCATCGCACAGGAAGAGGAGGAGGAGGAGGAGGAGGAGGAGGATTGTGTCAGCATGGAGGTGGAGGCTGGCACTCAGCATCATCAGCAGCAGTCTTTTAGGGATGATTTACAGTCCCAAGAAACCAGTGGACTTGTACGTGGCTGGGAGGAGGTGGCTGCGGATCATGTCGTCCTTAGTGACCCAGAGGACTCCGGAGCGAATGCCTCAGCAAACCTACGCTGCATGGCCTCCCTGATCCTGCAAAGTCTGCGGAAGGATCCTCGTATTCTTCGGATCAAGGAGAGGGACCATTACTGGCTGGCCACTCTCCTTGATCCACGGTACAAGGGTAAGGTTGCGGACCTTATGTTACCATCGCAGAGGGAGCAGAGGATGAGACAACTCCGGGAGGCCTTGCAGAAAGGTCTGTGCAACGCGTTCCCAGAGACTGGGAGGTTACAAACTCCTGGTCCTGGACAACGAGTTGCTGAGGCTTCGGCCAGTCAAAGAAGGAGCGGTGGGGAAGGTGGCCGTCTGACCGATGCGTTCAGACAATTCTTTAGTCCGCAGCCCCAAAGTATGATCGGTTCCAGCAACCATCGCCAGCGTCTGATAAACATGGTGCAGGAATATCTAGGGGCAAGGTCAGACTTGGACACCTTCCCCACCGAAAATCCTCTGGCTTACTGGGTCTTGAGGATGGATCACTGGCCAGAGCTTGCACAGTATGCAATTGAGCTACTGGCCTGTCCTGCATCCAGCGTTCTTTCGGAACGCACATTCAGTGCTGCTGGAGGATTTGTCACGGATCACAGGGTGCGCCTGTCCACCGACTCGGTTGATCGACTGACTTTCATCAAGATGAACCAGTCTTGGATCACCACCAGCTACCACACACCTGATGCTGATATAACAGACTAATTGATTTTAACATGTCACATCCCTTCAAGACTGATGCTGATGCTGAGTGCCTGTGCTGTTATGTTGACTGGCTATCCTCCTCCTCCGAGTCCTCAATGATACGATTGATGATGATAGCTTGGAAGATCATTTTTGTTTATGGGTGCCGCCACCAGTGGCTAAGGCCCAATTTTTCAGCCCCTGTTTTACAGGGGCGTGTAATTACAATTTTTTTAGCAATAATTTGCCATAGGGCTCATTGCTGTGCTCCAAGTACAGTATCTGTGAGGGGTTGAAGTGTTGTGGCACCAGTGTCTAAGGCCCAATTTTTCAGCCCCTGTTTAACAGGGGCGTGTCATTACAATTTTTGAAGCAATACTTTGCAACAGGGCTCATTGCTGTGTCCTCAAGTACAGTATCTGTGAGGGGTTGTAGTGTTGTGCCACCAGTGCCTAAGGCCCAATTTTTCAGCCCCTGTTCAACAGGGGCATGCAATTACAATTCTTGATCTAATAATTCACAGCAGGGTCCATTGCTGCACCCACCAAGAGTAACTCTGAGGGCTTACAGTCTTGTGGCAACGCCACCACCACCACCACCACGAAAGGCCCAATTTTTCAGCCCCTGTTCAAAAGGGGCATGTAATTACAATTCTTGATCTAATAATTCACAGCAGGGCCCATTGCTACACCCACCAAGAGTAACTGTCAGGGCTTACAGTGTTGTGGCACCAGCACCACCATCAAAGCCCCAATTTTTACTACCACTGTTCAACAATTATATGTAATTAAAATTCCTGATATAATAGTTGACAGCAGGGCGTTCCAGCACCAACCAAGAGTAACTGAGTGCTTACAGTGTTGTGCCAACACCAACAACTAAGGGGCCTATTTCTGCAGAGTATATACGGCAGGTCCCTACTTTCAAACATCCAACTTACAAACGACTCCTACTTGCAAACGAAAGAAGACAACAGGAAGTGAGAGGAAATCTACCCCTAGAAAGGAAAATTCTCTCCTGTAAGAATAAATATGGGAGAAAGGGGTCTCATCTGTACTGATGCTTTATCAGCAATCCTTGTTTCAAGAAAAACACCACATTTCAAAAACAGTTGTCATTGGGACGGAAAGTGAGGTGAAATGTTCTGAACAGGGGCACAGACAGCAAAACAAATGTTACAGGGGTGATAACCCTTACCTATGTTTCCCAAAAAGTTTAAAAATAGATTTTTGGGCTGGAGCTACACTTCAACAATGTACCTGTTCAAAATTACAAACAGATTCTACATAAGAACAAACCTACAGTCCCTGTCTTGTATGCACCGCCTGTATACGGCTGTTCAGAGTATATAGGGCCTTTTTTATTTTATGTGCGGGGTTCCCCTTAATATCCATACAAGACCCAAAGGGGCTGGTAATGGGCTGGGGTAGGGGGGGGGGGGGGTCATGGGGTAGCTATGCCATTTTTCTTAAAGAATTTCATCCATATTACCGGGACCAGACATTACATTAAAGCCGCAAGCAGTTTTAAATGGCTTTTTTTTCCTTTAGAAGTGTCATTTTGTGCAGGGACAGTTCTAAACACGGGAAACACGTGGCACTTCACAGGCATACTTTAGACACCCCCCAGGTACGATATTTAAAGGAATATTTGACTTTTTTTTTTCACTTTATGCATCATTAAAATGACTGCTCCCGAAAAACGACCGTTTTTAAAACTTCTTTTTGCATTGATACATGTCCCCTGGTGCAGAACCCGGGTTCCCAAACCCTATTTATGACAATAACATGCATAATAGTTGTTATAATTAGCACTTTAGAATTCGAACGTTCGCATCCATTGTATTTAATAGGGTTCTAATGTTCGTTCGAACTTTCGGTCCGTTCGCGGGTTCTGGTGCGAACCGAACCCGGGGGTGTTCGGCTCATCACTACTTGTCATTCAACTGTGACCATATATTTTAGTGATTATGTTGGTAATCCTGAAAAGAACAGTACCACAATTTTTAGGTTAAAATAAATTGTTTTCCCACTGTCACACGTTACATAATCTTCTCCTGCACAGATTGCCTTCTGTTATATCTTTCAGTTTCTGTACTGCATATATTTCCAATTGTCATTTCCAATTGTCATACCCTCAACACTTCGTACATGCACCTATGTCCCACTGTCATACCCTCTACATCTCATTCCTGTGCATAATGCCTGCAGTCACAGCTTCCACATTTCTCTCCTGCACATACTGCCCACTGTCATATGTCTTGAGTCCTCTATTGAATATACTGCCCATTGTCACCCCCCCCCCCCCCACAGTTCATTCCTGCATATACTGCCGTCTGTCACGCCTCTTCTCTCCTCTACTGTATATACTGCCCATTGTCAAACCTTCTGCACTCCTTTCCTGCACATACTGCCCACTGTCATATGTCTTGAGTCCTCTATTGAATATACTGCCCATTGTCACCCCCCCCACAGTTCATTCCTGCACATACTGCCGTCTGTCACGCCTCTTCTCTCCTCTACTGTATATACTGCCCATTGTCAAACCTTCTGCACTCCTTTCCTGCACATACTGCCCACTGTCTTACCCTCCGAATCTCACTGCACATTCCACCCACAGTCATACCAGCAGTTCTCCTCCCTTACCCTCTTCACTCATCTTCTGCAATTACTTCTCCCCCAAAATACCCTCTGCACACCTCTCCTGCACATACTGTATGCTGCTATACACTGTACACTCTTCTTCTGCACATATTGCCCACTGGCATACACTCTGCACTCGTCTTCTGCAAATATTGCCCCCCTGGCATACACTCTGCACTCCTCTTCTGCACATATTGCCCCCCTGGGATACACTCTGCACTCCTCTTCTGCATATATTGCCCCCTGGCATACACTCTGCACTCCTCTTCTGCATATATTGCCCCCCTGGCATACACTCTGCACTCCTCTTCTGCACATATTGGCCCCTGGCATACACTCTGCACTCCTCTTCTGCATATATTGCTTACCTGTAACACAATTCACTACTTTCTTCTGTACATAGTGCCTGCTGTCATACCCTTCGCTCTACTCTCCTGCAGGCACTATCTGCTGTCATACCTTCCACAATGCTACACCTGCTGCCCCCATTTTATGATCTGTACTTCTCTCCTGTACATACTGCCGGCTGTCTTACTCTCCACACACCTCCTGCATATTTTTCCCTCTGTCATACTCTCCACACACCTCTCCTGCACATGCTGTCATTTTTATACCCTCTTAACTTCTCTCCTGCATATACTGCACACTTTCACACCCTCTGCACCCCCTACCTACACATATTGCCTCATGTCATACCCTACTCACTTCTGTCTTGCACAAACTGTCCACTGTCTTACCCTCTGCACTCTTCTCCTGCACATATTTCCCCCATAATAACATCTGTACTCCTATACTGCACATAATTACCCTCATAATACCCCTTGTACTTTTCTCCTGAATATAGTGTTTGCTGACATGCATTTCACACTCTCCAACTGCACCCTGATGCAGCGCTACCCCCGTGAGGGCTGCTAGTTGAATCGGTACCCCATCAGTTGCACTGACCCTGCAAGTCCTCTGCCACCTCTGACACCATGGGTTCAGACATTTTTGTCAGTGACAAAGATAATGAAAGACACACTTATGTAGCACTACCCCCATAGGAGCTGCTGGTTTAAGTTTTGGGTTTGCATGTTACCTCTTTTAGCTTTGTTGTCCGGGTAGGAAAGTCTGTAGTAATTGCAATGTCCACACAAGATGTAAAACCTTCAACTGTTGGTTTTATTTTTGCTGCAGTAACTTGTGTAGAAAGTAGAAGGTAGGAGAAGAGTAGGGGAAGGTTCAGGTACACACGGAAACGTCTATAGTCATTCACCACTCTCACTTTTGAGTGGGTATTGCTCACCCGGATAGACCCCTCTCACCTGGCCTAGCAACCGGGATGATGCACGAACCAGTTTCAGGACAGTCTCTGCCACAGACCGTATGAGAACAAATGTGGATAGCCAGGAATCCTATGCCACAGGATTTCAGTCCCGAACTTCCAGCCGTGCAGTTAAAGAGCCTTTAAGCCGATCCGGTGAACGGCCTGGCTTTTAAAGTAGTGGATCCCCTCTCAACAAGGTCACCAGGCCTATCCCGAGACATTAGCACTTTGCCGGTCTCCTCCAGGGCAGGTCCTCCCCCGGTTTCCTTCATTAAGCAGCTTCCTCCCTCTTGGTGGACAGCTTGGGATCCCCTTTAGGATTGTAGGCCCCAGTCATTATAACGGGGCCTACTCAATAGCGATGCAGCCTCAGGCCAATGTGGCCTAGAGACCGGAATCACACACACATACCTCGCGCCAGGAGGGCCACGAGGTGAAAGGACCCCGAACAATGGCGTCTGCCCCTTAAGTATCCCTCCCCATCATGCACAGCGGGCACCACTCCCACTGTACCGCTGCCATGAAGGGACACCCAATACACCATGGTTTGCCCGTGTTCCAACAGGTGACTGAGGTGGTAACGCCACCTACAGGCAATAAGGGAAACTGCTATCAGGCAAACCACAACCAGAACAGAGGCAATTTATGCAAATTGACAGTCTGAGCCCAACTATGGGCTCAGACACCCCCTAAATTTACAATAGCGCCCCAATCATTGGGGGCAGGGTGCTACACTTACATCTGATAAACCAATTAAGCTTTGTTTACTAAAGTTATAAAGACAATAAGGGTAAATGTCATGAACTTGTATCATACAACAGTACCTTAGGAGAGCACCTCTGAAGATAGAGGCAATAATGGCAATAAACAATTTCTGATGGCAGAAAAAAAGGAACAAATATATACAGTCAAACCCCTGATTTGAAATAGGAAACCTATGCGAACAGGCAAGAGAAGGGCAGGGGAACGACCTTTGACAGTGTCAGACCACTCCCCCCTGTACCTCAACCCACAGGCCCCGGCAAAGTGTAAAATTGCATGAAGTTCAATATAAACAATTTAACTTGCAAACTTTAACCTGCTCTTTTTAAGGAGTAGAGTCCTATTTAATCAGGGCCTTTTTGGCAGTGAAATGTAAATCTCCTGCAGAGAGGGGGGAGGTGAGATGTAGTTCCTTTAAATAAGTGGAGTCCTTAGGTCTTCAGCTAGCACTTTATATGTTTTAAGTTAGAGGTTGTGCTGTGCACAGATTAATTCAAAGCAGCTCAAACTGGTGTATTTTAGCAAGCAATGTCTGAAGAGTATGCCTGGGTTATTCTGACACAAGATGTAGGCAGTGAAAAAAAACAACGCTGTCTGCTTGCAGTGTCTATCAGGAGAAGATGGGCAAGTGCCCGCTCACCGATCCCTGTGACTGGGGGTGTTAGCAACAAGATATGGATCTTTTCAGTGATTCCTCCAGGGTCCTGACTCAGGGGATGGCATCCGACCTTGCATTGCGATGACAGGCGATGACTCTTTCTGGCACAGGCCGTGATCTAGCCACAGCAGCCTCAGACACAGAGTCCTTGCTTGCAGATCTAGGTTGTGGTCCCAAGAGAGTGATTTAGGCCTAGCACAGCCTTTTTATAAGCTCTCCCAGCAGTCTGTTCTTCTCTCACAGCCATCTGGTAGTTGTAGTTCAAGACAGTCTAGCTAGAAGGCAAATCCCAGTTTCCTAAACTACACGTCCCAAGATGCTTTGCTATGCATTTGGAGCTCAGTCACTCCATATTCAGGAAGTGACAGCACAGAGTCCAGGCTAAACACTAGGAGGAAAACAGCTCCACAACAGTAATGCCGCGTACACACGCTCGGAATTTCCGACCACAAATGTTCGATGGGAGCTTGTTGACGGAAATTCTGACCGTGTGTAGGCCCCATCGGACATTTTCTGTCGGAATTTCCGACAACAAAAATTTGAGAGCTGGTTCTCACATTTTCCGACAACAAAATCCGTTCTCGTAAATTCCGAGCGTGTGTAGACAATTCCGATGCTCTGAATCAAATACGAGACGGAAGCGCTCGGTCTGGTAAAACTAGCGTTTGTAATGGAGATAGCACATTCGTCATGCTGCAAACACATCACGGACTGAAAAGCACAAGGCTGAAAAGCAGCGAATCGTCTTTCACCAAACTTCTACTAACACAAGATTACCAGAAGGAGCCCAAAGGGTTTCCGCACATGGTATTGAACTTCCCTTTTATTGTGCCATCGTACAGTGCCTTGCGAAAGTATTCGGCCCCCTTGAACTTTTCATCCTTTTGCCACATTTCAGGCTTCAAACATAAAGATATAAAATTTTAATTTTTTGTGAAGAATCACCAACAAGTGGGACACAATTGTGAAGTGGAACGAAATCTATTGGATATTTTAAACTTTTTTAGCAAATAAAAAACTGAAAAGTGGTGCGTGCAAAATTATTCGGCCCCTTTACTTTCAGTGCAGCAAACTCACTCCAGAAGTTCAGCGAGGATCTCTTAATGATCCATTGTTGTCCTAAATGACTGATGGTGATAAATAGAATCCACCTGTGTGTAATCAAGTCTCTGTATAAATGCACCTGCTCTGTGATAGTCTCAGGGTTCTGTTGAAAGCGCAGAGAGCATCATGAAGACCAAGGAACACACCAGGCAGGTCCGTAATACTGTTGTGGAGAAGTTTAAAGCCGGATTTGGATACAAAAAGATTTCCCAAGCTTTAAACATCCCAAGGAGCACTGTGCAAGCCATCATTTTGAAATGGAAGGAGTATCAGACCACTGCAAATCTACCAAGACCTGGCTGTCCCTCTAAACTTTCAGCTCAGACAAGGAGAAGACTGATCAGAGATGCAGCCAAGAGGCCCATGATCACTCTGGATGAACTGCAGAGAACTACAGCTGAGGTGGGAGAGTCTGTCCACAGGACAACAATCAGTCGTACACTGCACAAATCTGCCCTTTATGGAAGAGTGGCAAGAAGAAAGCCATTTCTCAAAGATATCCATAAAAAGTCTTGTCTAAAGTTTGCCACAAGCCACCTGGGAGACACACCAAACATGTGGAAGAAGGTGCTCTGGTCCGATGAAACCAAAATCCAACTTTTTGGCCACAATGCAAAACGATATGTTTGGCGTAAAAGCAACACAGCTCATTACCCTCAACACACCATCCCCACTGTCAAACATGGTGGTGGCAGCATCATGGTTTGGGCCTGCTTTTCTTCAGCAGGGACAGGGAAGATGGTTAAAATTGAGGGGAAGATGGATGCAGCCAAATACAGGACCATTCTGGATGAAAACCTGTTGGAGTCTGCAAAAGACCTGAGACTGGGACGGAGATTTATCTTCCAACAAGACAATGATCCCAAACATACAGCAAAATCTACAAAGGAATGGTTCACAAATAAACGTATCCAGGTGTTAGAATGGCCAAGTCAAAGTCCAGACCTGAATCCAATCGAGAATCTGTGGAAAGAGCTGAAAACTGCTGTTCACAAACGCTCTCCATCCAACCTCACTGAGCTCGAGCTGTTTTGCAAGGAAGAATGGGCAAGAATTTCAGTCTCTCGATGTGCAAAACTGATAGAGACATACCCCAAGAGACTTGCAGCTGTAATCGCAGCAAAAGGTGGCTCTACAAAGTATTAACGCAAGGGGGCCGAATAATTTTGCACGCCCCACTTTTCATTTTTTTCTTAGTTAAAAAAGTTTAAAAAATCCAATAGATTTCGTTCCACTTCACAATTGTGTCCCACTTGTTGGTGATTCTTCACAAAAAATTAAAATTTTATATCTTTATGTTTGAAGCCTGAAATGTGGCAAAAGGATGAAAAGTTCAAGGGGGCCGAATACTTTCGCAAGGCACTGTACGTGCTGTACGTGACCACGTTCTTGACGTTCACAATTTCCGTCAACATTTGTGCGACCGTGTGTATGCAAGACAAGTTTGAGCCAGCATCCGTCGGAAAAATATCCACGGTTTTGTTGTCGGGATGTCCGATTGTGTGTACGCGGCATTAGGCTGCAGAATGTCTCCTGACTGCAGGTAAAGATAGCCGGCTCCTAGCTACACTGACATACCGGTACTCTCTGCACTCCTCTGCTGCACACATTGCCCACCCATCATACAATCTACTGTCCACTTGTGTACATACTGCCCCCTGTCATACCCTCTGCACTACTCTCTTGCACATACTGTCTGCTGTCATATTCTTTGCACTCCTTTTACACATACTACCCTCTGTGTAACCCTCAACACTCCACTCTTGTACATACTGCCCCTGTTGTACCCTCCACACTTCTTTCCTTAGCATATTGCTCTATGTCATACCCTATAACTCCTCTCCTGCACATAATGCCCACTGCCATACCCTATGTACTCCTCTCCTCCACATACTGCCCCCAGTTATACTCTCCACATTCTTCTCCTGTACATACTGTCCTCTGTCATACCCTCTGCTCTCCTCTGCTGTACAACTTACCTGCTGTCATACCCTCCACACTCCTCTCCTGTATTTACTGCCCGCTGTCATACCCTTCACATTTGTTTTCTTCACATACTACTGGTGTCATACCCTCTGTACATCTCTCCTGCACATACTACCTGCTGTCAAACCTTGCACACTTCTCTCCCACGCATACTGCCATACCCTTCACACTCCTCTCCTATATATACTGCCCACTGTCATGCTCTCTACACTTTTCTCCTGCACATACTGTCTTCTGGCACACCCTCCATACACCTCTCCTGCATATATTATACCCTGCACACTCCGCTTCTATACACACTTAATGCTGCCATTCCCTCTCTACTATTCTCCTGCATATACTGCCCTTTTTTGTACCCACCACAATCTTTTCCTGCATATACTGCCCTTTGTCATACACTCTGCAATCCTCTCCTGCATATACTGCCCTTTGTTGTAAACTCCGCAATCCTCTCCTGCATATACTGCCCTTTGTTGTAAACTCCGCAATCCTCTCCTGCATATACTGCCCTTTGTTGTAAACTCCGCAATCCTCTCCTGCATATACTGCCCTTTGTTGTAAACTCCGCAATCCTCTCCTGCATATACTGCCCTTTGTTGTAAACTCCGCAATCCTCTCCTGCATATACTGCCCTTTGTTGTAAACTCCGCAATCCTCTCCTGCATATACTGCCCTTTGTTGTACCCACCGCAATCTTCTCCTGCATATACTGCCCTTTGTCATACACTCTGCAATCCTCTCCTGCATATACTGCCCTTTGTTGTAAACTCCCCAATCCTCTCCTGCATATACTGCCCTTTGTCATACACTCTGCAATCCTCTCCTGCATATACTGCCCTTTGTCATACACTCTGCAATCCTCTCCTGCATATACTGCCCTTTGTCATACTCTCTGCAATCTTCTCCTGCATATACTGCCCTTTGTCATACACTCTGCAATCCTCTCCTGCATATACTGCCCTTTGTCATACTCTCTGCAATCTTCTCCTGCATATACTGCCCTTTGTTATACACTCTGCAATCCTCTCCTGCATATACTGCCCTTTGTCATACACTCTGCAATCCTCTCCTGCATATACTGCCCTTTGTCATACACTCTGCAATCCTCTCCTGCATATACTGCCCTTTGTTGTAAACTCCCCAATCCTCTCCTGCATATACTGCCCTTTTTCATACACTCTGCAATCCTCTCCTGCATATACTGCCCTTTGTCATACACTCTGCAATCCTCTCCTGCATATACTGCCCTTTGTCATACACTCTGCAATCCTCTCCTGCATATACTGCCCTTTGTTGTAAACTCCCCAATCCTCTCCTGCATATACTGCCCTTTTTCATACACTCTGCAATCCTCTCCTGCATATACTGCCCTTTGTCATACACTCTGCAATCCTCTCCTGCATATACTGCCCTTTGTCATACACTCTGCAATCCTCTCCTGCATATACTGCCTGCTATGGCACTTCATTAGCTTTGTTGGTTTCCCAGACTGGAATGGGCACACTTTTGCAAGCAATAATGATAACATGCGTAGCATATTGCATAAACAGAAAGCAACCAATGAAAGCTTATCTTTCTTCAGTTTAGAAAAATCACAGCTATGAAAAGATACTACTGGTTGGTTCCTATGTGTTACCAAACTGTACACCTTGCTTCCATTACCCTCCTATTTTTTCCATATTGCAGTAAGTTGAGGTGTACTGTGCAGATTAACAGTTTTTTTTCTTTTTTTTGTACTACATTGTTTTCTTTAGTCAGCTGAATGGTCTATAACAATAAGACTAATTCACTAATACTGTGGTATAAGAGCCCCAAATGTACAATTGTATGCAGCCAGCTTACAAAAAGAAATCTTAAACCAGAATTTATAGCTACATTTGCCTCATTGTTCGTGTCATTACTACAGGTCTTGCAGTATTATAGCTAATATTTCTAATAGCATTTGGAACCATTTAAAGCAATGAAATTTGAGCTGCTTGTTTGGTAAATAACCCTAAAACTGTGATTATAATTTTCTTTCAAATTGTTATTAAACCTTAGTTAAATAGACAAAATATGAAAGTGGCTTTTTGCAAAATTAAAAGCAATAACGGCATAATGTAAATCAATTGCTCAAAGTAACTCGATTTAAAGGTTGTAAAATATTGTTGATTTTAGACTAGTGTTAATAGAAATAATGTTGATTGCTGGAAAATTGTCTTTAATTGTACATTATGTTTTCTGCTGAAAATCATATCGCACTTGAAGTGTAAATGCCACTAGTCAAAGTTTGAAAGCTGTCTCTTGTAAAGCAGGAACTCTTTACTTCAACCCTTTCACTGCTAGGACTATTTTTGTGTTTTTTTTTTGCACATATGTTTAAACACTTTAGCCCCGGAAGGTTTCACCCCCTTCATGACCAGGCCATTTTTTGCTATACGGCGCTGCGTTATTTTAACGGCCAATTACACAGTCATGTTATGCCGTACCCAAACAAAATGTATCTCCTTTTTTTCCCACAAATACAGGCATACCCCACTTTTAAGTACACAATGGGTTTTATTTACTAAAGCTGGAAAGCCCAAAATCAGGCTAA
This sequence comes from Rana muscosa, assembly GCA_029206835.1. Taxonomy (NCBI): domain Eukaryota; kingdom Metazoa; phylum Chordata; class Amphibia; order Anura; family Ranidae; genus Rana; species Rana muscosa. The sequence goes on from CM055120.1 coordinate 154,338,536, forward strand.
TTTCTGCAAAGAAACCAATGAGCTTCTAACCCCAGCTTGTTCAATCAAGCCTGGTAATAAAACCTGGAAGCTCATTGGTTTTTATGCAGAAGTGAGACCGATTTTGCGCTTTCCAGCTTTAGTAAATAAAACCCATTGTACGCTTAAAAGTGGGGGGTATGCCTGTATAGCATTCTTTTGGTGGTATTTGATCACCTCTGCGTTTTTTTTTTTTTTTTGTGCTATAAACAAAAAAGACCGATAATTTAGAAAAAAAAAAAACACAATATTTGTTACTTTCTGTCATAAACCATATCCCCCCCCCCCCCCCCCCAAAAAAAAAATTTAAAAAATTAATTTATGCCATTTTTATTTTTACTGGTAATGGCAGCGATTTTTAGTGGGACTGCGACATTGCGATGGACAAATCGGACACTTTGGGGGTTATTTACTAAAGGCAAATCCACTTTGCACTACAAGTGCATACTACAAGTGCAAAGTGCACTTGAAAGTGCACTGAAAGTGCATTTGGAAGTGCAGTCGCTGTAGATCCGAGGGGGACATGCAAGGAAAATAAAAAGCATTTTAGCTTGCACATGATTGGATGATAAAATCAGCAGAGATTCCCCTAATTTCAGATCTACCCCTCAGATTTACAGCGACTGCACCTCCAAGTGCACTCTCAGTGCAATTTCAAGTGTACTTTGCACTTGTAGTGCAAAGTGTATTTGCATTTCGTAAATAACCCCCTAAGTGACACTTTGTGGGGACCAGTGACACTACTACGGTGATCAGTGCTAAAAAAATGCACTCTCACTGTACTAATAAAACTGGCAGGTAAGGGGTTAACACCAGGGGCGATAAAAGGGTTAAGTGTGCTCCTAGGGAGTGATTTATAACTGTGTGGGGGGATGGCTTAACTGGAGGAAAACAGATATCCGTGTTTGTGCTTAGCAGAAACACAAGATCTCCATTTCCCTCTCTGACAGAACAGCTGTCTGCCTTGTTTACATAGGTAGACCGCCGTTCTGCCTCTCTCATCAACGATCGGCGGGTCCCGGCGGACGCAATGTCCAATCACAGCGGGAGCGGGTGGTACATTGTCTCGTGCAGCTGGGCCGCCCTGCCGCAGTAAATGTGCAGTGGGCAGACCGGAAGTTTAAAAAAAATGATTTTAGGTCTGAAAATTTTCTAAAACCCCCAATCATTGTATATTTTCTGAAAGCAGAGATTCTAGTAAAATAGTGGTAGTTTCAATTTTTTATGTCACGTGATAATTGTGCAATGTTTTTTTTAAGAGCAAATTTCCTGTAAAAATTTCATTTAGTGTGATTGTAAAGTCTTGTTTTTTTTTTTTTCCATAAAAATAACAAACATGTCATACTTAGACCCAGTCCACACCAGGGCGGCGCAACGCGGCACGACTTGTGGGGGCGACCTCGGCGGCGCGATCTCAAGACGACTTGAGATGCCCGCCGAGGCGATTTGCATAAGACTTCTGTATAGAAGTCGATGCAGGTCGCCTTGGGTCGCCCCCAAAAGTAGTACAGGAACCTTTTTCTAAGTCGGAGCGACCTGAGTCGCTCTTACTTAGAACGGTTCCATTGAAAAGCGTGGGACGCGACTTCTCAGGCGACTTAGTCGCCTGACGAGTCGCCCTGGTGTGAATCGGCTCTTACCTGTCCTGTTTCAGTGGATTTGCACAGAGCAGCCCAGATCCCCCTCTTTGGTGCTCCTGGCCCCTCCCTCCTGTTAAGTGCCCCCATAGCAAGCAGCACCCAAGTTGAGCTGCAGCTCCGTGTATCCATTCAGACACGGAGCTGAGGTTTGGCCCTACCCCCTCTCTCTCCTGATTGGCAAACTGGCTTTGATTGAGAGCAGCGGAAGCTATTGGCACCGCTGCTGTGTCTCAGCCAATCAGGAGGGAGAGTCACAGATGGCTGAGGGCAGCTGCTGCACACAGAGGGTTTTTTATCTTAAAGCATAGGATGCATTAAGACAAAAAACCTTCTGACTTTACAATCCCTTTAAGTTTATTTTAGGGCACACAAACACAATATATTACCCACACTATATTAGTGCAACATGATGTTGCACTAAGTAAATAGATACTAAACATGTCAAGCTTTAAAATTGTACTTGTCTGTATAATGACAGCGAACTTCGGAACCCTATGTTTTCCATAGGCAACACTTTGAAACCCCTAAGGCTGAGTTCACACATATGTCACAATGTGACTGTGGTTTCAGTGCGGCAGTCCGGTGCGTTTCTGTTTACTGGTTCAGGTGCGATTCAGGTGTGAATTTTTACCTAAATTTGCACCTGAACCGGGCCCAAAAATGCACAGGACCTTTTTTGAAACCACACTGCGTCCCCCCCCCTGCACATGTGTTAACCGGCTGCATTGAAAGCCGTTCACATTTAAATGTTATGTAAATTGGATGCGGCTACAAACACATCCAATTCGCATACATGTGAACTGAGTCTTATAGGTCAGCAGTTTAAATTTAACCATGAATAATGGCCCTATAATTATTGCTTTCACTCCAACATGTGCAACTATATGTAATATGAGTAGCACAAGCACGTTTTTAATGCAGCCTCCCCTCTGTTTATATGTGCATTTCTTTCAGGGGAGTTTAAGTAATTGGATGTAAATTTATTTATTTTTTAATTTATTTTTCACTGAACTTTATTTATATCATAAAAGGGAACCAAAAGTGGCAGTATGGCTTTTTGATAGGTTCCCTATGTAGCACACAGATCCTTTACCCTGCTTACCTCCACTTGCAGAGTGGGACACACCATGCCACATGCTCACTATCCTCTATCTTGTAGAGCAGGGATATGCAATTAGCGGACCTCCAGCTGTTGCAAAACTACAAGTCCCATCATGCCTCTGCCTCTGGGTGTCATGCTTGCTGCTGTCAGAATCTCGCTATGCCTCATGGGACTTGTAGTTTGGCAACAGCTGGAGGTCCGCTAATTGCATATCCCTGTTGTAGAGGGTGAGCGGTGTTAATAGTTTTGGGTCTTGCAGCGAGTTACCTCTTTCCATTGGTTCTCGTCCCTAGAGTGTAGGGAAAAGTCTATTTCTCTCTTGAGGAAAGCCAATGTCCAGACAATGTTAAACCCAATAAAATAGTTTATTTTTCATTTGCTTGCAACTCGATAGGAAAGTTGTTGGAAAGTGAGAGAGTTGAACAGGAATATAGGTTCGGGCACGCAGCACTCAATTACCACTCGTCGCCACTCAGGCCTGAGTGGGTTTTGCTCACCCGGATAGTTCCCTCTCACAGTCCTAGCAGCCGGAGTGGAGCACGGAACATTTAATTTAGATTTGTTTCTCCTAGACACACGTTCAGGAGATCCTCTGCCACAGGATCTTCTAGCTTCTAAGTCCTGAACTCCTCAACACTTGTAACTCTTGTTTGTTTTTACTTTTCACTGCTTTTTTGGTGAGTGGGTAGGGGTACCCCGATACCCATTCACATAGTGTGGGGGGGTGGGATCTGGGGGTCCCCTTGTTAAAAGGGGCTTCCAGATTCCGATAAGCCCCCCCACCCGAGACCCTGACAACCGGGGGCAAGGTGCTTTGGGGTGGGGGGCGCAGAGCCCCCCTTGCCCCAAAGCACCAGTACCCCCCATGTTGAGGGCATGCAGCCTGATATGGTTCAGGGGGGGGCGCTCGCTCGTCCATTCCCTTTCCTGACCTGCCGGGCGGCATGCTCTGGATAATGGTCTGGTATGGATTTTGGGGGGGTCTGGTATGGATTTTGGGGAGGAACGCACACAATTTTTTTTTTTAATTGGGCGCGGGGGTTCCCTCCAAATCCATACCAGACCCGAAGGGTCTGGTATGGAACTGGGGGGGAACCCCACCCCGTTTAAAAAAAAAAATATTTCACAAACAAGTGGTCTTTCATGACAAGTATGTAGCGCCCATCCCAATTTATGGGACGTTATATGTGTAAATTTAGGGGTGGTCTGAGCCAATAGTTGGGCTCGGACCTGTTGATTAGAACAAATTGTGCTTATGCTCTGGGTGTGATGCTGCCTGGTAGTACAGTTCCCTGTTGCCTGGGGGTGGCGCTGTCACTTCGGGCTCAGGTTGAACCACAGGAGGTATCGCAACACTATTGGGTGTCCTCTCTCGGCAGCTGTGCGGTGGGCGTGGTCAATCCGCTGTGCCTGCTGGGAGGGGGTACTTAAGGGGCAGACACCATGAGGCGGGGTGGTTGGACTCCAGGGGACCCCTTGGTCCTGGAGGACGTGTGGTGCATACCCCACCTTTGTGGTCCTCATGGCCAGGGGGTGCGTGCGTGTGCTTCAGTCTCGGGCATCTTCAGTCGAGGCTGCATCGCTATTTGGTAGGCCCGGCTCGGCTCGGCTGGCTGGGGCCTACACCTTACGGAGGGATCCCAGGCTGCCCACCATTTGGGAGCCCAACTTTTGGAAAGGAGTCCAGGGGAGGATCGGTCCCGGCGGAGATAGCGCCATCTTTATTTGTGGAGGTTCAGGACATTAATCATTCCTGTGGCAGAGGAATTCTCCTGATCGCATCCTATCAAAAAAAGGGAAGGAAAGCTTTAATCTGTGCTCCACTCCGGCTGCTAGGACCGCTCTTAAAGGGACTATCCGGGTGAGCTATTCCCACTCAGGCTTGAGTGGCGACGAAAGTGTTCTTTGAGTGTTGCGTGCCTGAACCTTCCCCTACTCTGTCTTTTCTACTCTCTCTCTCTTCCAAGTTTTACCTCAAGAAAATAATAAAACCTTGCTGCTTAGGTTTTACACCTGTGTGGACATTGGCTTTATTGCAAAGGGACTTTCGCCTAGACAACAGAGACCAGGGATCCACTCTGGAGAGGTAACTCGCTGCAAGGCCCAAAATCTAACACTGCTCGCCTCTCCATATATGGAGTTGGATACCGGGCAAGCAGCAGGTGTGCCTTACTGCAAAAGGGTGAAGCGGAAGGGTCTGTGAGCTACAAGTATATAAAATGCTGTGCAATCTGCAGTTTGCGTTCCAAAATCCAAGAAATTGTGTCACCGGAAGTCGCCGTACCTAGTGCATTGGGTACAGAGACTTCCGGTGACACCAATTCTTGGATTGCACAGCGTTTTATAAGCTTGTCATGAAAGACTAACATGTGAGTGGATATTATTTTATAGTAAAACCTTATTAAACAAGATCACGCCATGTATGCCCTATTTCTTATCCTATGAGTACATCTAACTATTGGGGACGTGTGGAAGAGGATAAAGACACATCTATGAAAGATATATTTCACCAGTACAGGCAATCTTTACATGGATAGCTGGTGAGTGAGAGTACAAGAGGAAGGGGAGCACAACAGTTTCATCACCTTTGCCATGCCATCTGGAACGGATTGCACTTTTAAAATAACTTTTTCTGCACGGATGGCACTTTAACCACTTCAGTCCCGGATAGAGTTGAGCGGACACCTGGATGTTCGGGTTCGTCGGGTTCGGCCGAACTTCGGAAAAAAGTTCGGGTTCGGGACCGAACTTTAACCCGAACCCGAACCCGAACCCCATTGAAGTCAATGGGGACCCGGACTTCTAAGGACTAAAAAGGCTCTAAAAAAGTAATGGAAAGGGCTAGAGGGCTGCAAATGGCAGCAAAATGTTGTTAAGAGCATGGCAAGTGCTCTGCAAACAAATGTGGATAGGGAAATAACTTAAAATAACATAAAAAAAATAAAAAAATATGCTGGAGTCCCCCTTTTCAGCAGAAGAGGTACGGGAAGTCATTAAGAACCTCAGAAACTCAACGGCACGATGCCACACATATGGTTGGAATGCCCCAGAATATGCCCTTGCTGGAATAAATTATTCAATTTAATGGATAAGCTAGTGGGAAAATAAAATACTTTGAAATAAAAATGTAGCGTGGTGCTAAATTTAAGGGAAGTGTTTGAGTGGTAAATAGGCTCAAACACCCTAATTCTGTAGGATTCATGGACCATTTTGTCCTCAGGGGACAGTATTGGTGTGCAGTTCCCTGCGGCCTACAGGTGGCGCTGCCATGGTAGGCTAGGGTTGAACCGCCGATACAGTGCTGTGCCTTTTGTGTCCCCTCTTGGCAGTAGTACAGCGGGGCGGGGAACCTGCTGTGCATGCCAGGAAAGCATATAAAAGGGGCAGACCTTTGGCCTGGGGGCTGATGTCCAGTGGGGTCCACGCCCAGGTGCCTTCGGCCTGGGTGCATGTGTTCCTGTTCCATCTCGGGTACCTTTAGCCCGGGGTGAGGTACTATCCTGGAGTTCCTGCTGCCCTGGGTATGGAGGCCTAGGTGCGGGAGTAAAGCCTGGAGTCCAGAGCCTTCGTCTGGAGTCCGCTAAGGGTCGAGGAGTCTTAGGGTGCCGCCTCGTGTAGGGGACCATGTTCCAGGGAAGGGAGGATCATTCTGATGGACCGATGCGGGAGTCACAATGAAGGAAGGGTCTGTTGACTCCCTGGAGAGATGTCTTCCCCTTGATATGGGCTAGGTTCGTAGAAGGAGAAGCTCAAGGTCATCTTGACTGTATCAGAGGCCTTATTCACCTGGCCCATGGCAGGGGCCTTATACACCCTGGTCTGTGGCAGAGACCAAAGTTCTCCAGGTCTGTGGCAGGGGCCTTGTACACCCGGTCTGTGGCAGAGACCAACCTCAAGGTCTGTGGCAGAGACCGTGCACCTAAAACTGTTTGAGAAACCTAAGCAGTGAAGTGAATGTGCTACGTTTGTGCCTGGACCTCCTCCACACCTTAAGCTGTCCTGTTTCTTTGCTCTAACCTCTTCTATCCGAGTAGAGTTTATTTTGCCATGAGAGAATAAGAGTTGTAATTTCAGCTGGTGTGGACATTGACTTTACTGGGAATTAAAGGACTTGCCTCTACCTACAGTAGAGGTGAGAATCATCCTCTGGAGGAGTTTTGACTCCAGCTGTGGACACGGCCCGTCAAGTACACCGCTCAACCTCTTTATATAGGAGGGTATGGGCTGGTAGTGCGGTGTGCCTTTCTCCCTCCTGCGAGGAGCCAACAACATAAAGGCAGGTAAGGGGGAGAGGATCTATGCGCTACAAAAAAATAAAATAAAAATTATAATCTTGACCTAGGAGGACGAGGTCCATATGGAGTAGGAGGTTGAGGTGGCGGTGGATGTGGCTGTGTAGGTGGAAGCGGCGGTGGAGGAGGACGAGGTAGCCAACACTGGTTCAAAAATACAACAATGGCTGGGTAAGGCCGGTGATGTGTTGAATTCTGTCCCCCGTCAAATAGTGTCCACCCTGTACTGCGCTTGCTCAGTATGTAGGACAAGGGGAAATCTCCCAAGACGAACGGCGCCTGCGTGGTGAGTTCAGGTGAAGGCCACACCATCCGTGGTTCAAGCCGAGCCAAGTGAGGCCGTGCCCGAAGCGTGGCGATCAAACCGAGCCCGTGAGGGGCCCTGTTACTATGTGCTACCGTATGTCCACTTGGATGGTGGGGCTTGAACCTGCACTCACAGCGCAGGCGCCGTTCATCTTCGGAGATTTTGTGAATCTCCTTGTCCTCTGTACTGCGCAAGCGCTGCGCCTTCGCAGTATGGGCCGGACACAATCCGATGGCCGGACAGTTTTTGTCACAACACCGGTATACATGTCTATTCTGCAGAAGGTACGAACAAGTCCTGTGGGATCCATGCCTGGTTCATTTTAATGAACATTGTGTATTTTTTGTGGCCCTAAATGGCGTTTTTTGGAAGACCACAACACACCCACAGTACGTAACCGCTGAATCGCACAGCTACAGAACTGCAGAAAATGCTATTCAAAAAAAATGTTGTTTTTTTAGTATAGCACAGTAGAAGAAAACTATATAGAAATTGTTTATTTCACACACCTCCACATATGTATAACACACTGCAAAATATTTTTTGTGGCCCTAAATGGCGTTTTTTGGAAGACCACAACACACCCACAGTACGTAACCGCTGAATCGCACAGCTACAGAACTGCAGAAAATGCTATTAAAAAAAATGTTGTTTTTTTAGTATAGCACAGTAGAAGAAAACTATATAGAAATTGTTTATTTCACACACCTCCACATATGTATAACACACTGCAAAATATTTTTTGTGGCCCTAAATGGCGTTTTTTGGAAGACCACAACACACCCACAGTACGTAACCGCTGAATCGCACAGCTACAGAACTGCAGAAAATGCTATTCAAAAAAAATTTTGTTTTTTTAGTATAGCACAGTAGAAGAAAACTATATAGAAATTGTTTATTTCACACACCTCCACATATGTATAACACACTGCAAAATATTTTTTGTGGCCCTAAATGGCGTTTTTTGGAAGACCACAACACACCCACAGTATGTAACCGCTGAATCGCACAGCTACAGAACTGCAGAAAATGCTATTCAAAAAAAATGTTGTTTTTTTAGTATAGCACAGTAGAAGAAAACTATATAGAAATTGTTTATTTCACACACCTCCACATATGTATAACACACTGCAAAATATTTTTTGTGGCCCTAAATGGCGTTTTTTGGAAGACCACAACACACCACAGTACGTAACTGCTGAATCGCACAGCTACAGAACTGCAGAAAATGCTATTAAAAAAAAATGTTGTTTTTTTAGTATAGCACAGTAGAAGAAAACTATATAGAAATGGTTTATTTCACACGCCTCCACATATGTATAACACACTGCAAAATATTTTTTGTGGCCCTAAATGGGTCTTTTTGCAAGCGTACATTAAAGTGCAAATATTTTTTATTCATTTTTTTGCCCTAAACGGGTCTTTTTTTGCACGAGCAAAATAAAATGCAAATTTTTTATTTTTTTTGCCCTTAATGGGTCTTTTGGAAAAGAGCACAATAAAGTGCCTTTTTTTTTGCCCTAAATGGATCTTTTTCCAAGAGCAGAATACACCCACAGTATGGAAACGGTGTATCTCTCAACGTAATATATGCAGTGCTGGTGCACTGAGCTTGCAGATAAAAGGTAGATTTTCTCTGACACTGGGCTCATGGCAGTGTAAAAAGACTGCACTGCAACACAAACAGGTAAACCTATGAAGATCACTGAGTTATATCTCTGAATCTGGACTCCTATTCCTATATAATAAATCTCTCTCCCGGAAAGCATCAACAGGAACCTGGCCCTACACTACACTGTCTCTCTATCTTTTCCCTCAGATTCCAGAATCAGGACTAACTCATGTATTTTTCAATCTCTCCCTAAAAGCAACAGCAGCAGACAAGATCCTCTCCCTATCTATTCTGAAGCAGAGTGACGTGTGTGCTGTGTGCCTCTAGCTTATATAGAAGCTGGGTCACATGTTGCACTGACCAATCACAGCCATGCCATTAGTAGGCATGGCTATGATGGCTTCTAAGGGCACACCAGCTAATCAAAAGGTGATTGGCTGGCCCCTGAAGCATTTCTAACTGCGCCATTAGATTGCCAAACCCGAACCCGAACCCGGACTTTCGCGCAAAATCCGGGTTCGGGTTCGGGTTCGGGGAAAAAGCTAAAGTTCGGTACGGACCCGAACTTTACAGTTCGGGTTCGCTCAACCCTAGTCCCGGACCATTTGTCAGCTTAAAAACCGGAGGTCCTTTTACAATTTGGCACTGCGTCGCTTTAACTGACAATTGCGCGGTCGTGCGACGTGGCTCCCAAACAAAATTGACGTCCTTTTTTCCCACAAATAGAGCTTTCTTTTGGTGGTATTTGATCACCTCTGCGGTTTTTATTTTTTGCACTATAAACAAAAATAGAGCGACAATTTTGAAAAAAAAAGCAATATTTTTTACTTTTTGCTATAATAAATATCCCCAAAAAATATATAAAAAAGACATTTGTTTTCCTCAATTTATGCCGATACGTATTCTTCTACATATTTTTGGGAAAAAAAATTGCAATAAGCGTTTATTGATCGATTTGCGCAAAAGTTATAACGTCTACAAAATAGGAGATAGATTTATGCCATTTTTATTATAATTTTTTTTTTTACTAGTAATGGCGGCGATCAGCGATTTTTATTGTGACCGCGACTTTATGGCGGACACATCGGACACTTTTGACACATTTTTGGGACCATTGTCATTTTTACAGCGATCAGTGCTATAAAAATGCACTGATTACTGTGAAAATTACACTGGCAGTGAAGGAGTTAACCACTAGGTGGCGCTGTAGAGGTTAAGTGTGCCCTAGTGAGTGATTCTTACTGTAGGGGGGATGGGCTGTGCGTGACAAGACAGTGATCACCGCTTCCGATTACAGGAAGCGGTGATCACTGTCATTGTCACTAGGCAGAGCGGGGAGATGCTTGTTTACATCAGCATCTCTCCGTTCTAACTCACTGTGAGATGATTGCGGGTAGTATCCCCGCGGCGATCGTGGTCGGGCTCGCGGCAAGCGTCCACAATGCTGCGATCTTAAAGGGGACGTACAGGTACGTCCTTCTGCCTCTCCGTGCCATGCTGTCGACATATATCGTCATGCGCTGGTCGGCAAGCAGTTAAAGGAATCATTGCAATATTGAAGAATCACAGCACTATAAAAACTTTTATTGTTATGCTTTGTCATTTGTTATAGCAGACATTGTTGATTATATAGTAGATAGTGTAGACAATTTTTTATGATTATATATATTTTACTGATCACAGACAGTGAAGGAACTTTCCATACTAATTTTAAAAGGAGTACACACCTTTTTCTTGCAGCAGTCAAAACTTTATTTAATTTAAATTCATTTGAGCACACCACAGCAGGGGGACACTTATACTATAGTATACTGTAGATTAATGTCCCCACAGCCAATATAAGGCTGTTGTTCCATTCACTTTCGAGCTTGAGAAAGGAGCGATAAGGCTTCACTACGGACTGCATGCTCTGAAACGCGTTGCGTCATTTCCTCCCTGTGTTCAACTTCCAGCGGGCGTTGCGTGCTACGCTGTGCTTCAACACTTGCAGACTTCCATCCAGTCCTCCCACCTGGCCCGGACTGGCCATAGGGCATACCGGGCATATGCCCGGTGGGGCGGCAGTGGATGCAGGGGCGGCGGCACCGCGGCAACCCCCCCTGTGTCAGGACTTTGTCAGGGAGAGGTGAGATGTCTCTGCTCAGGCTGCTGGAACACCAGCGCTGACATCCCTCTCTCTGCACAGACGCGAGGAGAGATAGAGCTCATCTGCTCCTCCTCCTTCTGAGTCTGCCCCGCCCACACTCCCCAGGCATGTGTGGGCACTGGGCAGGAAGTTTGAACCCAGAAAAGTGTCAGACAGACTGCGCCTCAGCCTTCATCCTGGTAAGCTCATCCTTTCTCCTGCCTCCCAGTTTATTAAAAGGGGTGCTCTGTGGACTCTGTTAAAGAGGAGGGGGGCAGGCTTTGGTGAGCAGAGACCCCCTTTACACCAGAGTCCACAGCATGCCCCTTTAAATCAAGTTTCCCAGAACACCCCTTAAATCAGATCCCCCCTTAAGTCAGGGTTCCCATTTACATTACAGTCCACAGAGCTCCCCCTTACAGTGTAAGTGGAAATTCTGTGCAGACTCTGATGTAAGGGGGGCCTCTGTGCAGACTCTGATGTAAGAGGGGGCCTCTGTGCAGACTCTGATGTAAAGGGGGCCTCTGTGCAGACTCTGATGTTAGAGGGGGCCTCTGTGCAGACTCTGATGTTAGAGGGGGCCTCTGTGCAGACTCTGATGTTAGAGGGGGCCTCTGTGCAGACTCTTATGTAAGGGGGGGCCTCTGTGCGGACTCTGATGTAAGGGAGGCCTCTGTGGAGACTCTGATGTAAGGGGGGCCCCTGTGCAGACTCTGATGTAAGGGGGGGCTTTGTGCAGACTCTGATGTAAAGGGGGATCTGTGCAGACTCTGATGTAAGGGGGGCTTCTGTGCAGACTCTGATGCATACATAATAATGTACATAACATAATGTACCAAAAGATGCCAGTCAGCCCCTGCCAGGGGCTCTGGAGGGCCACATTGTCCTCCCCCACTCTTGTGATCATGAAAAATCTCAGACTGTTTTTCTCGATCTATCACTTTCCCACGCTCTATGGGCCACTTGACTGGACTTGCCCCCCAGGCCTAAGGCTGCCAGGGGAGGTGAGATGTCACTAGGACTTTCGACTTTCGGCAGCACCCCCCCCCCCCCTAACCCTCCGCTGCAGAGGAGGAGGGAGAGGTGAGATGTCAGGACTTTCGGCAGCACCCCCCGCTTCTCAATTCGTAGGGCAGAGGAGGAGAGAGAGGTTACTTGGACTTTCGGCAGTGACACCCGTCGGCACATCAGGGGGCCGGGACCCGCAACGATCCCATTCTCTCTGGCAAGGTGGACGTGGCATTGATGATCTGATCAGCCTCGGCTCGGCTGTCTCACACAGCCAAGCAGAGTGAAGCCGCCTCCCCCTCCTTCTTTATGTCCACACAGAGGGAGGGGACCCGACATGCAGTCCCGCGCTGATCTGAGGTACATTATGGGTCTGAAGGGGGTGTCTGTATTGTAGGGGGGTTCTGTATTGTAGGGTTGGTCTGAAATGTAGGGTGGGTTCTGTATTGTAGGGGGGTCTGTAATGTAGGAGGGGTCTGAAATGTAGGGGGGTTCTGTATTGTAGGGGGGTTCTTTATTGTAGGGGGGTCTGTAATGTAGGGGTGTTCTGTATTGTAGGGGGGGTCTGAAATGTAGGGGGGTTCTGTATTGTAGGGGGGGTCTGAAATGTAGGGGGGTTCTGTATGGTAGGGGGGTCTGAAATGTAGGTGGGTTCTGTATTGTAGAGGGGGGCTGTATTGTAGGGGGTTCTGTAATGTAGGCTGGTCTGTGTTGTAGGGGGGGTCGGTATTGTAGGGGGGTCTGTATTGTAGGGGTGGTCCTGTATTGTAGGGGGGTCTGTAATTTAGGGGTCTGAAATGTAGGGGGGGTTCTGTATTGTAGGGGGGTTCTGTATTGGAGGGGGGTCTGAAATGTAGGGGGGTTCTGTATTGTAGGGGGGTCTGAAATGTAGGGGTTCTGTATTTTAGGGGGGTCTGAAATGTAGGGGGTCTGTATTGTAGGGGGTCTGTAATGTAGGGGGGTTCTGTATTGTAGGGGGGTTCTGTATTGTAGGGGCGTTCTGTATTGTATGGGGGGTCTGTATTGTAGAGGGGGTCTGTAATGTAGGGGGGTCTGTATTGTAGAGGGGGTCTGTATTGTAGAGGGGGTCTGTAATGTAGGGGGTCTGTAATGTAGGGGGGTCTGTACTGTAGGGAGGGGGTCCGTACTGTAGGGAGGGGACTGTACTGTAGGGAGGTATGTGTAACATGCAGGGGGTCCAGAACCATTAGGGGGTGTCTGTGTAACAAACTGTGGGGGGCTGTGTAATGTGAAGGGGTCCAGAGATGCGGTGCTATGTAATGTAAAGGGGTCCAGGGTGCTGTGTAATGTAAAGGGGTCCAGAGGTGCAAGGTGCTGTGTAATGAGAAGGGGTCCAGAGGTGCAGGGTGCTGTGTGTAATGTAAAGGGGTCCAGAGGTAGAAGGTGCTGGAACCCCACATCCCATCATTAACCGCCGCTGTGAAGCGCCGCCACGCCCCCCTTATCCCCCAGGCTGCTCAGTCTAAAATGCCTGGGCCTATTTTTGTCCCAGTCCGGGCCATTCTCCCACCCTGACCCCATGGGTCGGACCGTTGTCACAGTCTCTGTTGATGGCTCCCTCAGAGCGCGAGCCCTGGACCATCTTCACAAACACTGTGGAAGCACCGTTTATCATGATGTGCCTGTACACTTCCTACCTCATGTGAGTGGATACTTGTTTTTAAATAAACTGGTTATGAGATATTACACTTAGAGGCGCCTGTCCCTTCTCTCCTTTATTTTAATCTGCTTTTATAAAATATATGTCATAATGTTTGGGGGTTCTAAGTATTTTTCTAGCAAAAAAAATGCTGATTTATAATTAAAGTGATAAATGTACAAAAATTGTGTGAAAAGGTGAAACAGATCAATTCAAGCTGCAGTGATTCAGCAATCCAAGATAAACATCCATTTGTTGTAGATAGACCCAGACTGGTGTGCATCTTTGAGCAAATTGATTGAATTATCCCTATTTGTCATATACTTAATTGATGCTTTTAGTCAGACAGCAGTAATGACAGGTTTTCAAAGTTTTAGACTTGTTTTTGAGCTGTGGTGTACACTCATAAGGCAGGTGAGCTACTCCTGTATTGGGCTGTGCTTGTCAGTTTTGCTGAATGCAGTTCACTCAAAGATCACAGTCCTATTAAGATACTATGTACTGTACTTGAAGCACAGGCAAGAGCATTTGCACACATTGGGTGCACAGATCATTGCGTTCAATAAACCTATAAGTATTGAATGGGAAGGTGGGGGTGGGGTTGTTCTGGGTGCAATGTGGCAAAATTATACGTATTTTTTCACTCTCGTATATAGCATCAATATATACTTAAAGGAACACTAAAGGTTCCCGTTTTTTTTTTTTTTTAAATAACAAACATGTTATACTTACCTCCACTGTGCAGCTCGTTTTGCACACAGTGGCCCCAATCCTGGTGATACAGCGGCGTCCATAGCCGCCGACTGTATCACTCGGCCCCGCCCCCCGGCGCGCCGCGTCATTGGATGTGATTGACAGCAGCGCCAGCCAATGGCTGCGCTGCTTTCAATCCATCCACAGTAGCCAATCAACGGCCAGCCACAGGAACTCGGAGGATGACGGGAGCGAGCGCGGGACTTTCGAGGGGCCAGGTAAGTAAAACGGGGGCTCGGGGGGGGGGGGCCGGTATTGTCGAATGTTTTTTCACCTTAATGCATAGGATGCATTAAGGTGAAAAAACATGTACCTTTACAACCCCTTTAATAAGCTTTTGACATCAGTGTAAACAATTTACTGTTATTACCACAGTGGGGAGGAGATTTAGGTTCAGGTCTGATGTGGGTCAAAGAACCCGCTGAACTAATGTGGCAGTTCACCGATCCAAATTCCTGGCTGCTGCAATATAAACAGACAGACAGAGAGACAGACAGGACAGTTGGCATTGACTAAATATGACGTCAACCGGGATCCACTACCAGGGATCCCGGTTGACATCATTGACCAAATATGGTCATATTTATTCTTACAATACCACAGAGCTAGAGATCAGTTATTTAGCAACAAGATTGTGTAAAGATCTTCAAGCAACAGTCATCTTGATTGATATGGCTTTACATCACTAAACGCCATGATTGATGATGGATTTACATATTGGGGGCATTGATAAAACTTTTGTCTATCTGTTTCAATTAAAGAGCTTTTTCGTGTTTATTTCCTTTAAACTCTTTGTAGGAAAGGGGTTTATAATGTTTTTCTGGGAGGGGGTGCCCTTATTATCAAGTGGGTCTCGAGATTTTAGTAAAAGCCCCCCCCCCCATTACTTCCACAATATTTTTGGGTAATTAGAGGTGGGGAAAAGGTCCTTGTCCCTCAGAAATTGGACAAGGGTGCCTTGAAAGGCTTGCTGCACTCTCTTTCTTGGCCAACTAGGTTGCATACCTAAATAAGTGTCTGTTTTTTATGTAGTAAAAGGAACCTCAAACCATATTTTGGACAGTACACATTTATTAATAAGAAACTATCAATATCGATTCAAACAATAGTTCACGTAATGATAATAAATATCTTAAATGCAACATATACCTTTATTATATTGGTACCCAAAATTGGGATCAATAATCTTGGGACCTCCAATCGCACCAAAAGTCCCCAGACACTTGATCCCAATTTTGCATACCAAAATAATAAAGAAATATGATACATTTAGGAGATTGAGCCTGTATCACAGATTGACTCTGGGACTCCATATCCAACCATTACCAGAGCTCTCTCTCTCTCTCTCTGATGCTGCTTTTGTTTTCATTGTCCCATCACAGGCTGGGGTGAGCTCAGGACAACCTGGGCTCAGAAGAAGAGCGTTGAATGATTATGTATATCAGAGTACACCTAGTGGCAGAAAAAAAGCACTGCGGGAAAAGTAAAAGTTTATTTGTATTTGACATTTTAATAGAATATTTATTTTTATCTTGCTATTTTTGGTCACTGACACTGACTCACAAAATACATGCAGAATAGCAAAGTCATAGTGAAATACTAAATTCAAAGGACCAGCATGACAACAAGGCAGCTAGCATTTACAGAAGAAAAGGTCTGAACAATGTTTCTCACTCCACACATTACCTTTAACAAGATTATAGAACGTTATATAACTCCTTAAACGATGATTTCACACCTGTGAAGCCTTCAAATAATAAATATGATGGCTCTAATAAACTATACAGGATGTTAAAAAGATTAATTAGTAAGTAAAATAGATTGCTGCTCTAAAGAGGAAAAAAAAAAGTTTAAAGCACATAAATGATAATATAAACATGTCTGCTTAGTTTGGTGTAATTCCAATGATCATAGAAATATTAGTTACATTAATTGTGCATCATTAAGTTTGTTATATGAATAGCACTGCCTTGAGGTTACAAATCAATGATCAAATGCATCAACATCAAGTGATAGTCACTGTCATGCATATTCATGTATTGCACATTACTGTGGATGTTTTCCTTTCTTCTTTTTTTTAGGGGCGCTTTAAAAAGCACAAAAATCTGGATTAATTTGGCCTGTTTAAATTTGCTTGCATTTGCCAACTTTTTACCATATATACCCTGTGTATCTTTAGAGATTAAATATTTTCTAATGGAGATCTAATGCAAATAAAGTGTTCAGAATGTTCAGTACATTGCAGGGGAGGATTGGAAACCTTTGTTTTGGGGTCAAACACAACTAACTATTCCCTTTGTGGGATTAAGACCATGCAAAGTGTATCACATTGTCACATTGATCATTGAGCATGGTAAAAAGTAGATGTTCCTTAGGCCCCTTTCACACTTAGGCGCTTTGTAGGCGCTATTGCGCTCTAAATAGCGCCTGCAATGCGCCCCAAAAAAGCCTCTCAATACTATCCAATGTGAAAGCCCGAGGGCTTTCACACTGGAGCGTTGCGCTTGCAGGAGGCTCAAAAAACTCCTGCAAGCCGCATCTTTGAGGCGCAATAGGAGCACTAAAAATAGCGCTCCTGTAGCGCCCCTGCCCATTGAAATCAATGGGGTAGCGCCTCTAATACGCCCGCAAAACGCCTCAAAGAGGCGTTATTGCGGGCGTTTTTAACCCTTTTTCGGCCGCTAGCGGGGGTTAAAATACCCCCGCTAGCGCCCGCAAATCGCGGCAAAAAAAACGGTATAGCGGTGCTAAAAATAGCGCCGCTATACCGCCAGCGCATCCAGCGCCTCAGTGTGAAAGTAGCCTAAAGGACATGGTTTATTGTGACACACCATTTCACATCTTCCAGCATCAGCCTCCTTTGTAGTTCTTAGAATTTGGTTACATGGCATCTTAAAGTGGTTGTAAACCCAGAAAAACATAAAAAAAATAAAAATAAAATAAAAACCTGCAAGACAAAGACATAATGAGCTAGTATGACTAGCACACTAGCTCATTATGAATTACTTACCTTAGATCGAAGCCCCCAAAGCGACCCTCGTTCCTCTCCTCCGCCGCCATTATACCCGGAGTGACTTCCTGGGTATCGCTGCTCCGGCGCTGTGACTGGCCGGAGCGGCGATGACGTCACTCCCGTGCATGCGCATGTAACCGCCACAATCCCCGCGCAGAGCATGCTGCTTGCTCTGGGAGCACTCGACAGTAGGGAGGGGCAAGGAGTGCTGTCGAGGGACCTAAGAAGAGGAGGCTCTGGGCTGCTCTTTGCAAAACCACTGCACAGAGCAGGTAAGTGTAATGGGTTTGTTATTTTTCAATAAAAAAAAACCAAGACTTTACAATCACTTTAATAGGAAGTTAATGCTGGAAGACCTCCCTGAGCGAATTTCTCTGCTGGTAGGTCTAAATAGGGAACTGGAATCTATGCAGTACCCATGATGTGTCACTGTGGGTCTTGCTTTGTTTGATGTCTGAATGTGGAAGTGTCTTCACTCAGGGCCATTAAGCCAACATATATTTCTAGTAGAGATTTTTATTTTGGGTTCAGGTTAAAAAATAAGTTTGAGGTTAACCCAAATTAATTGCATTTTGAAAAAAACTGTGAATTAATGTGGCTGCTCACTTCTATTGAAACCAATAATACACTTCCTGGCCTTAGAACAGTGATCAGGTTCCTTAGGCTTCATGTACACGGGACATTTTTACAACCTCTCCTGAACGATTTAGGCCTCATGTACACTGCTGCTGGTAAACAGACGTTTAGGAGCAGTTGGGCATTTTTTTTAACTGCTCCTGAACTCTCCTCTATGTTATCTTATCAGTACATGTACACTGGGTCGTTTACAGTCGTTTCTAGGCAGTTTTTAGGCAGTTAGCCAAACGCCTCTAAACGCGGCTAAACGTGGCTAAACGCGGTAACTTACGTTTAGCTACGTTTCGTTTACAGGCATTTTTCATTTTTGTCTATTTAAAAACAAAAAACTCCTAAACGCAAACGTGGCTAAACGCAGCATTTAAATTTGGCAAAACGGACATTTTAAACGTGGGTTGCTATCTGTCAAGTTAAATCGTTCAGAAGAGGTTTTAAAAACGTCCCGTATACATGAAGCCTTAACTTGACAGATAGTAACCCACTTTTAAAACGTCAGTTTTGCCGCGTTTACATGCCGCGTTTAGAAGCGTTTAAATAATAAAAAAAAAAAAAATATATATATATACTGTGAGGGGGTTAGCTCGGCAGCGGGTGTGTGTGACCCCCGGGATGGGCTCCCCACACAAAACAGGCCCAGCAAACGGAGGTTGTGGTTTTCAAAATCAAAAAAAGGTGCGGTTTATTTTCTATTTACAGTGACAAAACACAGCAAAGCAAAAGAAACATAACCAAAATAAATCCTGGTCAAGTTGACCTCTGACTAAACATACAGGTTTCCTAACTAACAACTGGGATCAGCCTAGTGCTGTCCTAGTCCCTAAGTCCCTGGTTTTAAATGTCCAAGCAAATAGCCACACAGGCTTTGTCTCACCGCACAGGGGTTCACTCTCCCTAGACAGTCCACACAGGTCTGGTTCCAGGCATGAGCTAACATCTAATGAAGCTGGGAGTTCTTATAGAGGCCTAAATGAGCTGACAAGCTTCAGCTGGTCTCATCAACTCCCTGTCTGCACGACGCCCAGCCCTCTCCCTAGAGGTATGAGTCATCCATGAGCCCACTAGCCTTATACAACTCTCCACCTAGTTGTATAAGTCGGCGTAAAGCCTGAATCTGTGCGAAATATATCTACCCCCCTGGATGCAACCAGGTGACTTTACCTTCCTGCTGTCACATACCCCCCCTCTTGTTTTAACCTCGGGGTTGGAACACCAGCAATCAGGCATTCATGTACTCGAGACAAAGCATCCACATTCCCCATTTGAACGCCAGGGCGATGCTTTACTGTGAAGTTGAATTCCTGGAGGGCCAGGAACCACCTATTCACTCTTCTATTTGTTTCCTTGTTTTGAGCCATCCACTTTAACGGAGCGTGATCCGTAACCATGTCAAAGTGCCTACCTAGCAGGTAGTACCGAAGGGAATCTAGAGCCCACTTCACCGCTAAACACTCCTTTTCAACGGTGGCGTAATTTACCTCATGGGACTTCAACTTCCTGCTGAGGTAAATGACTGGGTGCTCTTCCCCGTTCCAGACCTGGGACAATACTGCTCCTAACCCCACATCTGACGCATCACTTTGTACGACAAAGTCTTTAGAGAAGTCGGGTGAGTACAACACTGGCTGGCTACATAAGGCTTGTTTCAAGAATTGGAATGCTGCCTCAGCCTCGGGGGTCCATTTAATCATGACCGACCCTTTCCCCTTCGTCAGGTTGGTTAGGGGCACAGCCTTAGAAGCAAAGTGGGGAATGAATCGCCGATAATACCCAGCGATTCCCAGAAAGGCTCGTACCTGCTTCTTGCTGTTGGGACGTGGCCAACTCTGGATGGCCTCGACTTTGTTGAGTTGGGGTTTTATTACTCCCCTCCCAATGGTGTACCCAAGATATTTGGCCTCCTCCTGCCCAATGGTACACTTCATGGGGTTAGCCGTAAACCCCGCTTCCCGAACAGAGTCCAGGACTGCTTGCACTTTTGGCAGATGTGAGGCCCAATCTGTGCTATGGACAATTACGTCATCCAGGTAAGCCGCAGCATACTTCCGATGGGGCCTCAGCATCTGGTCCATTTTCCGCTGGAATGTGGCCGGCGCATTCTGTAACCCGAACGGCATTCTTTTATATTGGAACGCCCCGTCTGGGGTTACAAATGCGGTTTTCTCTTTGGCCGACTTGGCCAGGGGGATTTGCCAATACCCTTTTGTGAGGTCAAGAGTCGTCATGTATCGGGCTGTTCCCAGCCGGTCGATCAACTCATCTATACGTGGCATGGGGTAGGTGTCAAATTTTGTAACTTTGTTCAACTGACGAAAATCGTTACAAAATCACCAGCTCCCATCCGGTTTAGGCACCAACACGATGGGACTAGACCAATCACTTTGGGACTCCTCTATCACCCCTAAGTTCAGCATTTTCTGTACTTCCTCCCGTATTGCCTCCCGTCGAGCCTCTGGGATCCGATAGGGTTTTAACTTCACCCTTTCACCGGGCGGGGTAATGATGTCATGCTCTACCCCAGATGTTTGTCCCGGCAGCTCAGAGAATACCTCCTTGTTGCGAAGCACAAACTCCTTAACCTCCTGTTGTTGGGGTTGTGACAAGGTGGCTGCTATTCCAACCTCAGGAATCACGCAACCAGTTTGAGCTGGTGACCAAGTGTCTGCGACTAGGGACTCTCTATCCCTCCAGGCTTTCAACAGATTAACGTGATAGATCTGTTCGGGCTTTCGCCTTCCTGGTTGTCTGACCTTGTAATTCACTTCGCTCACTTTTTCCATTATCTCGTAGGGGCCTTGCCATTTGGCAAGGAATTTACTTTCAACCGTAGGGACAAGTACCAATATCCTATCCCCCGGGGAAAAGGTACGGGTCTTGGCTCCACGGTTGTACACTCTCTGCTGTGCCAACTGCGCTTGGGCCAAATGTTCCTTCACGATGGGCATTACCTGTGCAATTCGATCTTGCATCAGGGCGACATGCTCAATCACACTCCTGTGGGGAGAACTCTCACTTTCCCAAGTTTCCTTGGCAATATCCAACAGCCCTCTTGGGTGTCTCCCATACAGTAACTCAAAGGGGGAGAATCCCGTAGAGGATTGGGGCACCTCCCTAATAGCAAACATCAAATAAGGAAGTAAACAGTCCCAATCCTTTCCATCTCTATCCACCACTTTCTTCAACATTTGTTTTAGGGTTTTGTTGAATCTTTCAACCAGCCCATCGGTTTGGGGGTGATACACAGACGTACGCAATTGCGTCACTTTGAACAATTTACACAGCTCTTTCATAACCCGGGACATAAAGGGTGTACCTTGGTCCGTAAGCAGTTCTTTACAAATACCCACCCGGCTAAAAACAAGAGATAGCTCTTTGGCTATGGTTTTGGCCGAGGTATTTCGGAGAGGGATCGCTTCTGGATAACGGGTGGCATAGTCCATTATAACTAATATGTACTGGTGCCCCCTAGCGGACTTGATTATAGGACCTACCAAATCCATGGCGATCCTCTCAAACGGGACCTCAATGATGGGTAGAGGGACCAGCGGGCTACGGAAATGTGGCATCGGGGCCAACCTCTGACACACAGGGCAGGAGGAACAATAATTTTCTACGTCCTTCATCACCCCCGGCCAATAGAATCTCTGTAATACCCTCTCTCGGGTTTTCTCTGTCCCCAGATTACCTCCAAGAATGTGCCCATGGGCCAACTCCAACACCAACTTCCTGTAAGGTTTGGGCACCACAAGCTGCTCAACGGTTTCTTCTGCCCTTTTTGCCACCCGATACAGTAGGTCCTTCTCTACGCTGAAGTATGGGTAAGTGCAGGTATTATCTGGGTTCACTAACTCGCCATCTATTTTCACTACATTTTCCCGTGCCTTTATTAGGGCGGGGTCTTTCAACTGTTCTGTGGCAAAGTTTTCCCTGTGAACCTCAAGATCAGAAAACTCCACAGACGGTAGGTTTTCGTCTGAGGAGGTGGGCTCCTCTCCAGTTTCTTGAGTCTCCCCTGCCAATACTGATAAGGGAAATTCCGGAGAGTCCTCACCACTCTCAGGGGAGTTCTGGCTATCACATTCCTGGTACATAGGGGCACCAGTGAGGGGCTCAGGATCATCCCACAGTTCCCAGAACTTCGGAAAATCCCTTCCCACAATGGCGTCATGCGGTAACTGAGATACTAAGCCCACTGGATGAGAGAGGGTACCTTTGGGGGTCTCGAAACACACTGTAGTCACTGGATACTCTCGGGTGTCCCCATGCACACAAATAACAGCTACCTTGCTATTCCCAGAGACCTCTGTTTTAACTAACTCAGCCTTTATCAGGGTCACAAGGCTACCTGAATCCAGCAATACCACAACATTTCTACCATTAACACACATTTTGCATAAATGTTTCTCAGTTCCTCGAATGGCAGTGCATGCGACTGTCGCACACAGCGACTGACGTCTGCCCGTCAGAAAGTCACACTGCATGGGTTCCTCCACAACCGGGCAATTGGCTGCAATATGTCCCGCTTGCCGGCAGCGGTAGCAAACGATCCTTCTTGCCGCCTCTTGAGCCGCTGATTTCCCAGGCTGTTCTCGCCAAACTTGGGGTAGAGCTCCCACCCTCTCACTCTCTCCACCCTCACCCCTTGGAATCCTCTTATCCGCCCCTGGGGATGGTCTGGTCTTAGGGTGGAAAGTCCGAGTGTCTCTGGAAGAGGCCGTCAGGTTCTCTGTAGCCAAGTATTTCTCCACACGATCCACAAGACCATCGGCCGTCTCTGGGTCTCCATGGCTTACCCACTTTTGGATGGCAGTAGGAAGAGCTCTCAAAAACCGATCCATTACAACACGTTCCACAATCTTTGGTGCGGACAAAGTCTCTGGCTGTAGCCACTTTCTGCTCAGGTGAATGAGATCATACATTTGAGACCTGGGGGGTTTTCCAAGCTGGAAAGTCCAGTTATGCACACGCTGAGCCCGGACAGCCTGGGTGACACCCAGCCTTGCCAATATTTCAGCTTTTAGCATCACATAGTCTTTTGCTTGGTTAGGCTCTAGGTCATAGTAAGCTTTCTGCGATTCACCAGTTAACAGAGGAGCCACCAGTCCAGCCCACTGCTCCTCAGGCCACTTTTCTCTTTCAGCGGTCCTTTCAAATGTGGTCAAAAATACCTCTGGATCATCCTCTCCAGTCATTTTTGTCAATAAACGACTCACCCCAAAGGACGCGGTATTAGTGGGACGGCTTTCCTCACTGGTCTGCGGACGTTGCTGCATTACTGCTTCCATCTGTTGTTGTAGTCTCTGCTCTTGCTTCTGCAACAGGTCTATGAAGCGGGCCTCAGATTGCTGCTGGGCTCGTTGCTGAGCCTCCAGACTCTGTTGCAAAGTTGCGTTTGTCTGCTGCTGGGCTGCAAGGCTCCTTTGCAAACCTGCATTTGTCTGCTGTTGATTGGCATTTGCTAGAGCCAGCTGCTTCAGTATCTCCTCCATGCTGGCTTAAAAAAAACTGCCACTGGTTCTCCACCAACTGTGAGGGGGTTAGCTCGGCAGCGGGTGTGTGTGACCCCCGGGATGGGCTCCCCACACAAAACAGGCCCAGCAAACGGAGGTTGTGGTTTTCAAAATCAAAAAAAGGTGCGGTTTATTTTCTATTTACAGTGACAAAACACAGCAAAGCAAAAGAAACATAACCAAAATAAATCCTGGTCAAGTTGACCTCTGACTAAACATACAGGTTTCCTAACTAACAACTGGGATCAGCCTAGTGCTGTCCTAGTCCCTAAGTCCCTGGTTTTAAATGTCCAAGCAAATAGCCACACAGGCTTTGTCTCACCGCACAGGGGTTCACTCTCCCTAGACAGTCCACACAGGTCTGGTTCCAGGCATGAGCTAACATCTAATGAAGCTGGGAGTTCTTATAGAGGCCTAAATGAGCTGACAAGCTTCAGCTGGTCTCATCAACTCCCTGTCTGCACGACGCCCAGCCCTCTCCCTAGAGGTATGAGTCATCCATGAGCCCACTAGCCTTATACAACTCTCCACCTAGTTGTATAAGTCGGCGTAAAGCCTGAATCTGGGCGAAATATATCTACCCCCCTGGATGCAACCAGGTGACTTTACCTTCCTGCTGTCACAATATATATATATATATAATATATATATATATATATGTGTAGCGGCACCCCCTTTTCCCACTTCTCCCTCTTTGCGGCTGGCTGACTCGTCTAGGGGTACCAGGGAGAAGAATGGGGGGGGGACGCACCACCAGCTCGTGCCCTCTGATATGTATTATGCAGAGGTGTGAGCTAAATCTTTTACCTTCAGGTCTGTGTTCACGTCTGGAGCTTCAGCTTCTCTTATGGAGGATGATTGTCACTGTCACAGGCAGGGGCACTTAGCTCCCAGTAACTTGAGTTCCACACCAAATAAAGTCCAACCCTTATTTATTCTGTTAGAGCAACAAATAGTAGACTGGTTGAACTTGAAGAACAGACAGGTGTGGGAAGCAGAAGGTCCAGGCACAATCAAAGAATTAAAGTTCTCTCCTGTTCCATATAGTGCAAACAGGCTTGGCGCACAGTCGCTGCCACCGACCGTGAATTTGGTTTCTGCCACAAACCTTGGTGAAAGTAGAGGCCTCTGCCACAGACCTTGATGATAGGTCTCTGCCACTGACCTGGTTCAGTTGGATCCCCGCCACTGACCATAAGAACATAGAATACCTCCGTTAGGATAAATGGCCCCTGTCAGGGAAAGACATCCATCCGGACGGTCTCCAGAGGCCCACACCGTCATCGGCATTATGCTGTACCAGCTCTTCGGGAGGGTCACATCTCTGGTCCCTTACGCCCTGGATTCGGGCACCCAATTCCGGGGGCACCCTAGGAATACTTCATCCCTCGCGGGACCCAGTGGAAGGTACTGGGCCCCAGGCCTTCTTGCAAAGTACCTCACCCCAGGCTTAAGGTGCCTGGGATGGAACTCGACTCCACGTGCCCAGGCCAAGGGCACTTGGACACGGACGGACGGACGGACAGCAGCCCCAGGCTGAAGGTGCCTGGTGCTCGGACTCCTCGTGCGCAAGATGTCTGCCCCCTTTATACCCTCTCCCAGCAAGCACAGCGGGTTCCCCGCCCCGCCGTTCTGCTGCCGCGAGAGGACAAAAAGGGCACGGCCCTACAATGGTGGTTCAACCCCAGCCCAAGGCGACAGCGCCACCCAGGGGCCGCAGGGAACTGTACACCATTGATATCTTCCACAAACAAAAACAACCATAAAACCCTCGTAATTGTTGCATCTGGGCCATACTACCACCCAAACACTCCCCCTAAATATTGATACCCGCTACATATATCGATATATATATATTTTTATATATATATATATTTATTTATTTTTTAAATAGACAAAAATGAAAAACGCCTGTAAACGAAACGTGGCTTAACGCGAGTTACCACGTTTAGCCGTGTTTATCCGCGTTTAGAAGCGTTTGGCACTTGAAATGCCTCTAGACTCAGCTTCTGTACCCATTTTTTTGCATTCCAAAAAAAGCCTCTAAACTCAGCTGCCGAGAAACGTCTGTAAATGACCCTGTGTACGTGTACAGATTACAGAGGACAGTTCAGGGGCAGTTGAAAAAAATGGCCAACTGCTCCTAAATGTCCCCATATGTAATTTTTGTCCTTTTTAAAGCATGTGGTGAAATTTGTGTTTTTTCAACATTTTTATAGGTTCAAAAATTATCAGTATTTTCTGTTTTCAAAAAAATGCCTGTAACCTCAACTACCCATAAAATGACTATAAACGACTGCGTATACATGCACACATAAGATAACCCAGAGTTCAGGGGCTGCTGAAAAAAATGCCCAACTGCTCCTAAACTTCAGTTTAGCAGTTGTAGTGTACATGAGGCCTAAGCGTTTTAATGTGTTAGGTTTTATTTTCTATTGGCTCTGATTATCAGCTCGTGTTACCTCTCTTGGAATGCCACCGTTACCAGCTCCCACAATCTCTGCTGGTCTGCCACCATAACCAGTTCCCTTGGTCTGTTCTACCCTATTCCAGTCTTCTGGCACAGTAAAGGTGGCAAACACCAAATGGTACTGCAGCTGGGACTTGGCTGTAAAGTTTTTTAATATTTCCTGCATGGTAAGTCATGTCTTGTGTCTTCTAACATGTGGCATATTCCAGTGCCCCTGTACTTACAAATATTTGTCGAAATAATACACATAATGTTTTTTCAACATAAACACTACCTTACCTCTTCATCTTGCATTACAACCTATTAAAGCTGTTTAAATACAGTGTACCAACTGTACAATAAGTGCCGGTTCACACCAGTGCGGCTTCAAAGTTGTGTGACTTTGAAGTGGACATCCCTGCATGACTTCATCGCAGCTTGCATACAACTTCTTTAACAGAAGTCAATGCAAGTCTTATGCAAGTCGCCCCAAAGTAGTGCAGGAACCTTTTTCTAAGTTGGAGCGACTTGAGACGTGTTGATTAGAACGGTTCTATTGCCGTTTATGGGGCAGGACTTGGCTTGCGACTTTGTCGCACGACAAGTCGCAGCAGTGTGAACCGGCCCTTATTCTTGTTATTTTCTGTGAAATAATACACTCTAATTTTTATTTAATGATTAAAGCCTGCTTTGACTCTCCATTTTAAATGATGTTTTGCTTATTTCTAGTTGCAATTTTGTATGGTTATCACATGTGGATACACATGTGAAAAAGCAGAGACTCACGCGAAATGTGTAAACCCTACTACATCGACTACACAGACATCTTAACTGAGATACAGTAGGTTTTTGACACACCTATTATGTTTTTAATGTGTATTTTACTAATAAAAATGTATATATTTTAACTTATGTGTGTACTATTGGAGGCATACGTAAAGTCCCATGCAACTTTCTACCTTTTTAAATTAGTATTTTGGGTATGATGCCTTCCAAGATTATGTTGAATATGAAATTTGCCACATATTGTTTCTTGCAATTTTTCACTCTGCTCTTACTCTGTCCTCTGCTTTCTCTTTTTTTTTTTTCTTGTAGTGAAATCCCTACCTGTAATCTTTGTCTGTTGTAACTTTGAGCTTTAAATAGCTATTTAAAATGTTCCTGCTGCTTACCAATTTTTTTTTGGGGATCTGAACTTTTAGCTTAGGGTGATTAGTCTGCATCAGACAGTTGTTGCTGAGAGTCTGTCCATAGACAGATTTTTTTTCCAGCACCTTACTGCATCCTTTGAAAACAACACCAAAAAAAACAAAAACTGAACCCCCTAAAAACTGCATACCCCACCTCGGATAATAAAAAATTCAGCTTCACAATCATACATTTCCCCCACTGCCCTTTCTGACATGACGCCTACAACAGTGCAGGTGAGTTCCTCAAGTGCATATTGGGCCACCTCCAACCGGTGCTACATCCTTGACACCCAGTAGTGATGGCTTTAAGCCTTCCCTGGCTGTTGTTCACTAGGTTTAGGGATGGACTTACGAAAAAAAAAACACTCTAACTAAATATTGTCAAAAAAACAGTTGTGGCAGGTCGGTAAATGCCTGGGTTGGGGCCAGTGTCGAAACTCTAAGCACCATTAAAGTTCATGTTTCCACAGGGTGCAGGAGCAGCAATACAAAGGATAGTGACTGTTCTGCACCCTTGAGGAGAGAAAGAGGAAAACAGAGCACAATCATCACTGTAAAAAAGGCTCAGCTTTGCACCCTTGAGGAGGGGAAAACGGAGCAGGTGCAGCACTGTAAAGAAAGGGTCTGCTCTGCACCCTTAAGGAAGAGGAAAAGGGTGCAATAGCAGAACCCCCAAAATTTTCTGCTATATGCTCTTAAAGCCCCATACACACGGTCGGACTTTTGGCCAACAAACTTCATTTTGAGCAAGTTGGACCAACAATCCGACTGTGTGTACGCTCCATCGGACAAACTTTTTTTTTTTTTTGTGTTTTAATCAGACAAAAGTTGGGTCTGCAAACAGACAAGCTTTTGCCCAACAAAAGCCTGATGGAGCAAAGTCCTACCGTGTGTACAAAAAACCATAGGACTTTTGTCCGATGGACAAAACAACTAATGTTAAAATCAACCAACAATAGCAGAAGTTGACCAAAGGGTGGCGGGAAAGAGCAGAAAAGAGCAGAAAAACCATGTGATGTTGCAAAACGTTTTGGGAAAGTTTGCAGAAAAGTCCTGTGGTGTGTATGCTATGGGTGTGCCCGGCCAACTCTGTTCGGAAAAAAATCCAGCGAAAAGTCCGATGGAAGTCCGACCGTGTGTATGGGGCTTAAGGAGAAGGAGGGAAACAGTCTGGAATTTTCCACTTGCTTACATGGGTGGGGTTGTAGCACAAAGAAATTTGCCAAATAAATAATGGCTGCAATTAACCCTTGAGGAGACTGTGGAATAGAGCGTATTAGCAGCACTTAAAAAAAGTGGCTGCTACAAACACTTCAGGAGGAGGAAAATAACATTTTAGTAGCACTTAGATAGAAAGCAGCTGTTACAGTATGTCCTCCAGTGGAGGAGGATGTGCTGCTGATTTGTCTCATTGTCTCCCACCAAGCTCTGTGGTTGTAGAGTCATTTGTTTCTTCATGAATTTGATCTGAAGCCTTTATTTTAAATATTTGGGGAATAATCAGGGGTGCAGGATGGGAGTTTGTTAAGGGAATGTGGGATTGTGGTTTTGAAGTTTTTTTTTTTTTTTTTGCATTCTGTTTTGATATTTTATTAAACATTAAAAAAAAACACACACACAAGCTATAATATGTTTGGCCACTAGCCAGTTGGTATAAAGTTGGGGGCTTTAACCTGGCATATCAGGTGTAACTGGGTGGAGAGGAGAAAGTGATGTGTTCACTTTCTGGTTCAGGAACTGTCATTCCCTGGCTGCTGTGGCTGAGGAAGCAGCTAATGGAGCGTGATCCGTGGTCCATTAGTTTTAGTTTTAGTTTTAGTGGAGTTCAGGGGAAACATCAGGTTTCTAATAGACCCCTGGTATTTTATTAAAGTGAACCTATCATAGTAAATAGGCTGTTACATAGAAGTTTATTGGTCTCCTATGTGATAGCAATAAAACTTACCGTACATGAAAACGAATCAAAGTAACAAATAAAAACACCAAAAATTTTAAATTCGGAAACCCCCTGCTTCTATGTACATGCACACGTAAACGCATGTGTCAACGTATGAAAGTGACGATTGTACTACACGTTATAGATCGCCGTTCATGACAGCCTGAGAGAAATAATTTTAGAACCATCATTCGTGTTTATCTCTAAACTGATAATGCTTTTTAAGTGTCACCCATGCACAATTTTGAGTAGCCATGTTTGTAGCCGTTGCACAGACACACAGAATTTTAAGGCTTAACATGTTGGGTGGCTATTTACTCAAAATAAACTCTTACTTTATAATTTACATAAAACATTTTGTGCTTGTGTATTCTAAGATGAAATTTGGTGCATTTTGTTTAACTGAATTATGTGTTTAAATAACTGTTGCACTAATATAAAGTGACATATTTTTTTTTTAAATAACACAATTTTATTCTCCAGGGACCCGCTTTCACAATACATATTTTTTTTTTTTTGGGAGGGGGGGGGGGGGTTGGTTAAGCCAATCTTCAGGCCTGAAAGGTGCATTTAACATGCGTTAAAAAAAAAAGGAAAGAAGGGCTTTGGTTGTGAAAGGGCCAAAGGCTTCACTCAAGCATTTAAAGGACTGGAGTTTTTCCTTTGTCACCTTTGAAGTCATATAAAAAGGAGGACCCGCTTCACTCTGTACAGTATTTCATTTGTTTGTTTTGTATTGGTACATGTCCACCATGGCAGTGCCTAGCATTTGTTTGACAATCTCTTGCCTACTAGCCTGGAAAATAGCCAGAATTTTCAAGTCTCCCCCCTTGAAAACTTCAATTGTGTTTGGATTCAATATTGAAATTTTCAGACTTTTCAACATGTTCAATGAATGCCCCTGAATTGAACCCAACCATATGTTTACCATGTGACCACAAAAATAAAGCTTTGGACTCGTTTGAGGAATCCTTGGTGTGCTGATAAAATGTCTTTACTCTGAACTGAACCCAGGCACATTTGCTCATCCATAATTGGCCCACCGGAAATGCCTCCATCCTCTAATCCAGTGTTTCTCAACTCCAGTCCTCAAGGCGCCCCAACAGGTCATGTTTTCAGGATTTCCCTCAGATGAAACAGCTGTGGGAATTACTAAATAACCTGTGCAAAACAATGGAGAGCCTGAAAACATGACCTGTTGGGGCGCCTTGAGGACTGGAGTTGAGAAACACTGCTCTAATCCCTGGTATGTTAAAGTGGTTGTAAAGTCAGAAGGTTTTTAATCCTAATGCATTAAGATAAAAAAACCTGTGTGCAGCAGCCGCCCCAGCACCCTCCAATACTTACCTGAGCCCAATCTCTCTCCAACGATGTCCACGAGAGCCTCGGCTGTCCCTGACTCTCCTCCTGATTGACTGAGATACAGCAGTGATACCATTGGCTCCCACTGCTGTCAATCAAAGTCAGTTAGCCAATCAGGAGAGAGAGGGGCAGAGCTGAACCAGAGCTCCTTGTCTGAATGTACACAAGGAGCTGTGACTTGACTTGGGTGCCACCATAGCAAGCTGCTTGCTGTGGGGGCACTCGACAGGAGAGAGGAGCCAGGAGAGCCAAAGAGGGACCAGAGAAGAGGAGGATCCAGGCTTCTCTGTAAAAAACCATTACACAGGGCATGTAAGAGAAAAAAAAAAACAAGACTTTACAGTCACTTTAAATGTGCATTGAATTTATGTGACACTGGGTTAACAAGTTCCATGGCTACACCCCAATCTCTACCTTGCAGCATTGATGAAGAAGAAAAAAAAAATTACTCAGTAGGCACATATAGTATACCATTGGATGGGATGTGATTTAGGTCATTGTTAACAAAGCTCTCAAATAAAAAAAAAGGAGCTGTATATGCAAAGCAGACGGCATGCATCCTCTAATAGCAAATTTTAGCAACTGTTTTTACTAAGATGATTGTATGACACAGAGGAGGAGCTAATACAAAAGGCTAGTCTATCTATCAATCTACCTATCTTTTATAATGTGTCTACTATATGGCTCTATATTACTTTATATTTACTGTCACTCAAACATTTTGCACACACTCTGTAATAAATAATGGACAGCTATTGAACACATGCTGCAATCAATTCTCAGTAAGCGATACAGGGAAGCATGGTATGTCATCAGCGGATGACATTTTAAACGTACTAGTCTTCTTATGTCAAGCAGCTTTGCTGGGCAGAAAAGTCTTGTGTTTGTGATAATACGCATCACTTATCACCCAGTGGGCCCATAAATCTCTCTGTAAAGTGTAATCATATACAATCCATAGTATAAAAGGCAGAGTAGTGGAAGAAGTGCATTGTATGAAGCCTAAGTGACTGATGACTGAAATGACTATTGATTATGCATTTCCTGTCTTAGTAACAGTCCAGCAAATTAAGAGACAGTGAGCTTCTCTTGTAGGGTGAATGTGATGTGGAGTGTTTGAAATAAAATACCAGTCTACGGTGCCCTGGCTTTGTAAGTATTGTCTAGTGTGATATAGACACAATTGTCTATTTTTTTAGCAAAATTGGTGAAAGTAGAAAATATTATGTAACAGATATTGTGGGACAGCACTCAAGCATGCTTGAAGGCTAATGCCCTGTACACGATCGGATTTCCGATGGCATAAAATCTGATGGAATTTTCCGTCGGAATTCTGATGAAGCTGACTTTCATCAGTCTTGCCTACACACCATCAGACAAAATTCCGACCGCCCAAAACGCCGTGACGTACAACACGTACGAAGGCACTATAAATGGGAAGTTCAAATCCAATGGTGCCACCCTTTGGGCAGCTTTTTGCTGATTTCGTGTTACCGCATGTTAGTAAAAGTTTGGTGTTAGCCGATTCGCGCATTTCAGTCTCCGTGCTTTTCAGTCCGTTACAGCGTGACGAATGTGCTATCTCCATTACGAACGCTAGTTTTACCAGAACGAGCGCTCCCGTCTCCTAATTTAGTCTGAGCATGCTTGGGTTTTTTCTCCGATGGAGTTCCACACAAACAATTGGAATTTCCTATAGGAAAAATTTAAAACATGTTCTGTTTTTTTACACCGATGGGGCCCACACACGATCAGTTTTTCCAATGAAAAAAGTCCATCAGACTTTTTTCATCGGAAAAAACGATTGTGTGTACAGGGCATAAGTCCTCCTTTGAGACCATGTTACATGTTACACCCATACTTAGGGTGTAACATGGTGCCAAGCAACCCCCCACCCACAAAAATGTCCCCTTCTGTCAGCATGTTCTTTTCCCTTGCGGCTGTCAGATTTGAAATTGCTAGAGGAGGAGCCCCCGCACAGCCAAATCATTCAGAGATCTGTGAATAAATGAATGACCTGTGGCAGATGGACTTGTAGGTCTCAACACAAATGCAGTGTTTTTCTCTCTTGTAGACCATTAACAATTCCTCCAGCTATCTAAATGAAAGCCTTTACCTCAGTACAGACAGGGAGCTGGAAGAAAAGTCTGCATGAGTCTGGCATAGCAGCCGCAATCCACTTATCATGATTGCAATGCTATGCGGGCTGATTTCCCATTAACCACTTAAGCTCCGGACCAATACGCAGCATAAAGACCAGGCCCCTTTTTGCGATTCGGTACTGCGTCGCTTTAACTGACAATTGCGCGGTCGTGCGACGTAGCTCCCGAACAAAATTGACGTCCTTTTTTTCCCACAAATAGAGCTTTCTTTTGGTGGTATTTGATCACCTCTGTGGTTTTTATTTTTTGCGCTATAAACAAAGATAGAGCGACAATTTTGAAAAAAATGCAATATTTTTTACTTTTTGCTATAATAAATATCACCAAAAAATATATAAAAAAAACTTTTTTTTCTCAGTTTAGGCCAACACGTATTCTTCTACATATTTTTGTTAAAAAAAAATTGCAATCGCCGTTTATTGATTGGTTTGCGCAAAAATTATAGCGTTTACAAAATAGGGGATAGTTTTATGGCATTTTTATTAATTTTTTTTTTTTTACTAGTAATGGCGGCGATCAGCGATTTTTTTTCGTGACTGCGACATTATGGCAGACACATCGGACACTTTTGACACATTTTTGGGACCATTGTCATTTTCACAACGATCAGTGCTATAAAAATGCACTGGTTACTGTGAAAATGACACTGGCAGTGAAGGGGTTAACCACTAGGTGGCGCTGTAGGGGTTAAATGTTCCCTGCTTAAATGTTCCCTGCTTGTGTTTCCTTACTGAGGGGGTCGGGCTATGTGTCACATGACACCGATCTCCACTCCGTGTACACGGAGCGGAGATCGGTGTCATTGTTACTAGGCAGAGCAGGGAAATGCTTGTTTACACAAGCATCTCCCTGCTCCAAATCTCCGTGAGACGATCGCGGGGAACCCCGCAGCGCTCGAGTCCGCGGGACCCGCTATCCGACTCACGGGGAAGGCAGGGGGGTTGCGAGCAACCCCCACGTTGGGCAGTTAAAGGGGATGTACAGGTACATGATCGTGCCTGTACGAGCCATTCTGCCAACGTATATATACAGTGCATGGTCGTTAAGTGGTTAAAGAATGTGCATTTTTTTAGGCTTTAAAATTACATCTCTTGGCAATTAAAACTCAAATTTCCAAGATTGTATTTTTAGTTATGATAGTTACCATTAAATTCGGCAAATATTTACAATACTGAAATTCACATCTCTGATGTCAATCTCTGACCAGTAAGAGTTAAAGTGTATTTAAACATAAGAAGAAATATGTAATATAGTGCAGCTTACCAGTCCTTAGGTGTGGTGACTGCATTTATTTTCTTTTTTCATTTTTTTTTTACCTGATTATCCTGTCAGTAAAACATTTCCTGTCCTAGGGTGACAACATTCATTGAATTTATTTTCCCCATCTTAATACATAACATAGAATGTGTGCTGTCATTCACAAAGGTGAACTGGGCAGGGCTGATATCATTGCTTAAAGTGTATTTCCACTTTTGCAGCCAAATTGGGTTAAAGAGGAACTTCCGTCTGCTCACATGATTTGTAATAAAAACATCTTTGCCATTCTGAAGTTTCCCTCCAACAACTTTGCATATTATTTTATATCTACCGTGATTCTGTACTTGCCAAAAATGCTGCAGAAATCTCCCTCCACTAAGTCTGGCTGCAGCCATTTTAAATGTGGGCAGCTGAATCACTGGCCCTCTTAAGACTCATCCCCCCTCCATTCCTGGTAAACTCTCACGGGAGTGAGAGAGAGAGTTGTGCAAGATGTCATAAGCCTCGGCTAAAGACCAGACAAGAAACAGGAAGTGGGCTGTATAGGGTATTTATTGGCAGAAAAAAAAGGTTTTACTATCCAAAGTTAAAGCAACAAGGGCAGAAGATTTAATAGATGGAAAGTTGAAAAAAAATTACTGAAGGTCCTCTTTAATGTCTACTATATATTTATTACATGTCCCCATTCACATAGCATAACTTAAAAAAAAAATTCAAAATTGCAGCTTACCTTTTTTTAGATGTTCTTTTCTGGACTCTCCAGCAAGGAAACATTCTACTTACTTCTTTTTGTTTATGAGGGGGCTGGGCAGCTAGGTTTGCTATAATTAACCCTATATTGCACAGGCAGATATTCATTATCTGTTGTAGCTAGATTTGAACACTGTTTGTCCTAAAGCCCTGTACACACGGGCAGAATGTCGGGAGACATTTGTCGGTACAAAAAATACCAGCCGACATTCTGCACGGGTGTATGTAGGTCTGTCAGTCTGTCAGTCAGAAGCCGGCCGTTTAGTCGGCTTCTGTCGGACGTGCATGCTGGAATTAAAACCAGCAGTTGACCGACTCCTGATCGGCGCTCTCAGCCAATGTCAGGGGGCACTGATCGGAGTGTTCTGGCAGGGAGGCCATCCCCCAGTCTGAACACAACAGCTCAGCGGGGGAGATCGCTGGACTAAACTTGCATGGTTAGTACAGTGGCTCCTGACCAGAGCTGTCAGTTTCTTTTGGTGCTCCAAAAAAACTGTACTGTGTGTACCAGGCTTAACAAAGTGTTCCAGGTGTAGAGGTTGCATTTCTTGCATTGTATGTTAGTGAGAATAGACTTAGGACAGGCTAACATTGTTCGAAAATCCTTGCTGTCACCCGTTACACCATTAGAAACAACTGAAAGGTAAATAAAAGCTGTGGGGGGCTCCACCAGAAAGATCACTGACCCCTCATTCCCCTCCATTCTGCTATTTTCTGGATAATTTTATCACAATAATGCATTTAATTAGCAGAACTCAGCTAAAGCCAGGAGAGGATGCACTGTGCACATAAGCAGTTTGAATGGCCTGGAACAGCCACTAGGGGGCACATTATTGTGAAAATGACAGGACGAAGGGGAATGAGGGGTCAGCAGTTTTGTTGAAGAGGCCTCCCAACACCTGCCTCTGTTATGGAAGGACCTTAACTATTTGCAAAAGCATCTTTGGTATGTACTATTCATAACCAATAGATACATAATTGCATAGGGGTATTTCTGGAAATTCATCAAAAAGGTGAACTTACACTTTAACTGCACTGGATGTCAGGGCAGGGCATCTGCATCACAAAGCTGGTTGGATAGAGAAACAAATCTTGCGAGTAAGAAGGTTTACATACAGTATATTTATTTCATATGTATATAGATATTTGCCCACTGTCTAGCTTTAAATAAATCTGTTGTGATAGTTTTGAAAGAC
Source organism: Rana muscosa (assembly GCA_029206835.1). Classification (NCBI taxonomy): domain Eukaryota; kingdom Metazoa; phylum Chordata; class Amphibia; order Anura; family Ranidae; genus Rana; species Rana muscosa. The sequence continues at coordinate 154,374,511 of CM055120.1, forward strand.
AATGAATAAGCAGGTTGTAGCAGTGTTATCTGCTTTTTTTTGTTATGGACTAAAAAGAGCTATGTCCTTTATCTATTTAACTAATTTTCCTGGTGCAGAACAGGAAATTTATCTCTTGAATTTCATATCCTGCATCGAACTTGCAGCATGTCATAGCAGTGGTAGCAATGTGCCAGCCACCATCATTTAAAAGATCAACACAATGCTTCACAATGCCATACACTACAACTCTGTGTATTATATATGAAGTTAAATGTGAGTGACCTAATATTTTCCTCCAAGTAAACATTTATAAAGAATAATTTCTTCCAAAATAGTGTTAATGCTTGCCATAGAAAATAAGTAATAACATTTAAATATTATTATTTCATGAATGGCAGACAGGGACCACACTTTTATTCTGTTTTAAATATGGCTATGTCCCAAGCTTCATCGTTAATGGGAATCTATCCTTTCAATCCTTAATTCTCTCTGTTCTTCGTTGGTGTCAATGGATCCAAAAATTGCTATTTTGGGAATAATGCCTGAAAATATTCTTCCTGCTGAAATGCTATTATTGTGGATACATTCCCTATATTTTGCCTGAGGCTCTGGCTTCAAAAAAGGGTGGGCTTGGGGCGCAGGGCACTGCGCCCTGAGCCCACTGAGTTGTGTGACAATAGTGCAGGGCTGGTTGGCAGACAGACGGGCGAGCGATGGGGGGTTGTGTGTTGTATTACCAACCGAGTGACGGGGCGATTTTGACTGATGAATGACCAAAGGGGGGGGTGGGGGTGTTTAACTGATGGACAGACCAAACTGGGGGGGTAACGGGTGGTTTGTTTGCTGCTCCCCCCCAAAAAAAAAATGGAGCAACAGCCGCCACTGGCTGGTAACTTACATACCTTCTTACTAAGTGTGAGAGTACAATATAGCATTGTAATAATAAATGCTCTATAATAGTAGTACTGGAAATATTCTGTGTATGTACCCAGGCTGTGGTACTTCAACAAACTGCGTTTTCTGGATGACCAGCTTGAAGGCAGAGAATCACTTTCTACCCATCCCTGCACCCTTCCCTCCACCCTTCCCTCCACCCCAGCAGAGGCTGAGGACCAACCTGGGCATGACATCTTGGAAGAAGTGGATGCGCCCAGCTGGAGCCAGGTATAGTATTTTTCTACATATTTATTGTCCTAAAATTCTTGTTGTTAACTAGATGTTATTATTGATAAAAAATTAATGATTAAACAAAAAATGTTTTACATAGCAATAGACAGTAGTGGCCAAAAATGTTTGGGACAAGAATGAAAAATGCTGGGTCAGAATGTTTTTTTTTCTATTTATTAACAGTCAATTTGCAGCAGTCATGAGCTGAAAATTGTGTGTGATTAATTAACCAAAAACTAAAACTTTGTCCCTTTTTTATACACAGGATGAGGTCAGCCAGGACGAGGCTCTGGAATGTGGCAGCCAGGAGGAGGCAGGGGTAAGTGTCAGCCAGGAGGTGGGCAGGCCCAGTGTCAGCCAGGAGGTGGCCGGGCCCAGTGTCAGCCAGGAGGTGGCCGGCCAAGTGGCCTCACCCAATCACAGGTGCCTGCCCTCCACCTTACAACAAAAAGTCCCAGGAAGGGGAGTAACATGGACATTAGGGAGGCAAATGAGGTCCTCAGAGCCCCCCCGACGCTGAAGAGGCCTATGGCTGCTATCTAGCCACTAGATTACAGAAATTGGAGGAGCGCCTCCTCTGTGGGGACATTTTTGCGCAGGCCCTTCAGAAGGCGTTGAGGGGCCAGCTGACTGAGAACAGCCACGTATGTGAGCTCGCCCATCCTCCTCCTCCTCCTGCCACAAGTCCACCACCAGAGCCACAGCCTCCAAAGAAGCATGCAGTGAAGCGTGGAGGGGACGCTGCAGGGAAGGGTGCAGGGAAGGGTGCAGGGAAGAAAAGAAAGTGATTGCCTGGCTTCAGTCTGGTCTGACAGAAGACGCAGGCTTTTGTAGTACCACAGCCTGGGGACATATATGTCATCTGCTGCTGTTCCTGATCTCTGGGAGTTCTGGACCAGATTGGGCTCCCAATTATATGGACTCCTCAAGCTACCAATTTTCTTTTCCACAGAGTTCATGTCTGCCCTGGGTTCCAAAGGCTTTGCAAACTCCAGCAGTTTCTCTTGCGTTGCCTTCCTCTTTCTTTTGTTATGAGCCAGAATAAATGGATATTTTTATTTCAGAAAATACTTGCCTATGTGTTTTTATTCAAATATGACAGTTTGGTTGTGAGTAGGCAGGTACATTTCAAAAATACAATGTCAAATTAACAAGGCACACCAACCAACCTCCTTGAGCTTAAAAAATACAAGATAATAATGTTATTGTAGTAACTTGACACACAAGAAAAAAAAAAAATATATATATATGTATATATATAGAGAGAGAGATCACTAGAATTTTTTTTTTAAATAATAAAAAAATAAGGAGATCTGGATTTAAAAAATAAATAAATAATTCATCTAAAAACGAATTCTAAACATTATTATGGAGATCTGGCTTTAAAAACAAAAAAGGTTATGCATGAGATCACGAGAAATAATAAAGAAATAAGTTTGTCAGAAAAACAACTTAATTATTCTAGCATTATAAAGAGCAAAAGAATGCACTGCATTTTAAAAGATCCTAGAATTTGCAGCGTGACGAATGTGCTATCTCCATTACGAACGCTAGTTTTACCAGACAGAGCGCTTCCGTCTCGTACTTGATTCTGAGCATGTGTGGTTTTTGGTGTGTCGGAAAAGCATACAGACGAGCGGATTTTCCGATAGGAATTTTTTCAGTCGGAAAAATTGTGAACATGTTCTCTAAGTCCGTCGGAATTTCCGACAGAAAAAGTCCGATGGGGCATACACACGGTCGGAATATCCGATGAAAAGCTCCCATCTGACTGTTTCCATTAGAAAATCCGACCGTGTGTACGTGGCATTACTGTGTGTTTGTGTCAACACGATCGGAGAGTCTTATATTGTCCTGCAAAGGATTGATTGTTTCTGTTACTGTTCTATTTCAATGTGATACAGGGCCTTGAAAAAATATTCACACCACTTGAAATTTTCCACATTTTGTCATGTTACAACCAAAAATGTAAATGTATTTTATTGGGATTTTATGTGATAGCAACACAAAGTGGCACATAATTGTGAAGTGGAAGGAAAATGATAAATGGTTTTTAAAATTTGTATTCAGTCCCCTTTACTCTGATACCCCTAACTACAATCTAGTGGAACCAAGTACCTTCAGAAGTCACCTAATTAGTTCACCTGTGTGTAATTTATTTTTTCTGCACCAGAAAATTTGCAGAAATTTCGTTAAATAGATAAAGGACCCAGCTTTTTTTAGTTCATAACAGAAAAAGCAGATAACACTGCTACAGTACAACCTGCTTATGACAAAATTTGGAAAATGTCAAGTGGTATAAATACATTTTCAAGGCACTGTATGTGCATTACTTGTTCCAAATGACAAATGTGTATTCTGTAACAGATGATTTTGTTTTAGTTTTCTTTACTTTTATTGTTATTGAAAAAAAAAAGTTTAATGAAAATGATGTGATTAAAAAAAATAAAATAAAATGAGAACATTGATCCCATGGCTTACTTTTATAAGAAAAAGTACATTACCGTGAGCGATCCATTCTAATCAGAAGAGAAATGCTTATATCCAAAAGAGATCTAAGAAATCAAGAGGACACCAATCTTTCTAACCTATTTTGAGGATTAGGGATGAGCCCGATGTTCCAGTTGAACGTAAGTTTGACTGGAACATTCAAACACAGCGGAACGCCCCTTAATGCACTGCGAGATTGCAGTGCATTGATGTCTGATGATTGGCAAAAGCATGCACCTGACCTGCATGCTTTGGCCAATCACAGTGTGCTCTGCTGTGAGAGCCATGATTGGCCTAAGTCAGGGTGCTTTTAGCCAATCATAGTTCAGGGGGCTAAGTCCACGCCCCACACTATATAAGGCTGCTTACACGGTTGTCGTATATAGTGTAATGAATGAGAGAAGTTAGCTATAGGCAGGTTAGTTAGTGGCGTGCAGGCAGTTTAGTATGTGTATATAGGATATATACAGTATATACAGTGTAGTCAGTGTAGTGTAAACTATATATACAGTATACAGTGCAGGCAGTGTATTAATATCTCTCTCTCTCTCTCTCTCTCTCTATATATATATATATATATATATATATATATATATATATATATTTACCGTGCAGAATATACAGTGGGTACGGAAAATATTCAGACCCCCTTACATTTTTCACTCTTTGTTATATTGCAGCCATTTGCTAAAATCATTTAAGTTCATTTTTTTCCTCATTAATGTACACACAGCACCCCATATTGACAGAAAAACACAGATGGACATCACAGGATTTTTTTAATAAAGGAATTGTCAAAAACTGTGTATTGGGGTTTTTAATTTTGGAATTTTTTTTTGGTGATTGGGTAGGGGTACAACGTGCCCCTTACCCATTCACATTAGGGGGTGGTGGAGTTCCCCTTAAAATCCATACCAGACCCAAAGAACCTGGTATGGATTTTGGGGATGGGAACCCCACGCTGTTTTTTTTGGCCATGGAGTTTTCCTCAATATCCATACCAGCCCTGAAGCCACCCTGAACCCACCCCATTTTCTTTCCTCTATTTTTTTATCTATATTGCTGGGACCCGGCGATACATTACAGCGGCAAGAAATTTTAAATTACATTTTTTCCTTTAGAAATATAATTTTGCTGCGGCACAGTAAAACACATGAGACAGATGCGCCACTTTACAGGCAGACTAATGGGACCACCAGGGATGATATTTAAAGGAATATTTATTTTTAATTGTTTCACTCAAGCATTATTAAAATCACTGCTCCTGAAATTGATAAATGTCCCCTGGGGTAGTACTGGGTCCCCATACACTTTTTATGGCTAAAACTTGCATATAAGCCTTTAAAATTAGCACTTTGATTTTTCACATTCGTGTCCCATAGACATTTTAACGGTCATCGCATGTTCGCACATATTTTTTGCCTGTTCGCATGTTCTGGTGCAAACCGAACCGGGGGGTGTTCGGCTCCTCCCTATTTGGGATCTGCCTCCCCTTCTTCAGGGCTGTTAACTAATGCTGATGTAAGAACACAGCAGCAAGGAAGCTAGAAATGACAAATGCAGTGATAAAAAAGGTTTACAGTACAGATTGCACCTTCAAAATGTCAATTTTTTGTCCAAAGCTTCTTTTGTTGATCAGTTCTAGACAGTCTAGAATGCACAGATGGTTAATCTGCTTTTTTTTTGTGCCACTTTCCAGTGGCCACCATCAGTAACACATTCATTAATGATCATCAACAAATAGTAACACCCTGCTTGATATCTAAGTTGGCTATTAATGGGGCTACTTAGCCAGTCTATTACCGACCTTATACAACAAAGCAAGCATTATTCCAGGTCGGTCCACCGCTATGTTGCCCTTGCAAATAACCAGGGTTTAGGTTTAGCTCGTACTGTGACAGTACAAGAATGAGAAAGGGGATAATCACACACCTCAAATAAATTAAACTCCAGTTTCTTTGTTTCAGCAATTAAAATCTTGGCAGCAGCACAGCTACACAAGTAACACAGTTGATGTGTTTCACGTCACAGACACTTAATCATAAAAATTGTTGAAATAAAGAAGCTGGAGTTTTATTTCTTCGAGGTGTGCAGTTATCCACTTCCTCATTCTTGCACTATTACCATCCTTCTGGAAATTCTAGAAATTTAAAGTGGTTGTAAACCTTTTTTTTTTATTATTACAAAAAATGTCTATACTTACCTGCTCTGTGCAGAGCAGCCCCGGTCCCCCTCTTTTGGGGTCCCCCCCCCTGGTGCTCCAGGCACCTCTTCTTCATCAGGTGCCTCAACCGAAAACTGATTTCCCTGGGGGCACCCATGTGGGCTTGCTCCTGAGTCCTGCTGCTGCATCCATTGACACAGACTGCAGGACTCAGCTCCGCTCCCGTGTCACAGGATTGAGCCAATGGCTCCCGCTGCTATCACTCTGTATAATGAGCAGAGAGACAGTGGCTGGAGCCGCTGCGCTCGCGCTTATCGCTGGATTGGATTGGGCTCAGGTTGGAAAAAGGGGGAAGGGATCTGGGGGGGCAGCTGCAGCACAAAAAGTTTTTTACCTGAATGCATAGAATGCATTCAGGTGAAAAAACTTAAGGCTTTAGAACCACTTTAATGGTGATCTTGGCTTCAGTACATTCTGATCTACTTACTTGGATCTGAGAGTTACACAGCTTTGCCACACACGCACAGTCAGGTTCCACTGGTACAGTTAAAGTGATGTCCTCAAACCTTCTGACTGGACAGTGAAAGAGCAGCAACTGACATTTTAATAAATGTTTTAATTAAAACCCGTCTGCATTGTGTGTGCCATTTATACCTGTAGATGAATTTTATTTATTATTATACATGATTTATATAGCGCCAAGAGTTTACGCAGTGCTTTACAATGTACTGTATAGGGGGGACAACACAATTACAGTACAGTTCAATACAAAAGGTACAGGAGGGCCCTGCTCGTGGAGCTTACATTATAAAGGGGGGGGGGTGTTACAAAAGGAAATAGCTGCAGAGAATTTGATGGGGGTGAATGATGAATAGAGTATACCTTTAAAGTATTGAAGCAAAAGCATTGCACAACAGCCAGGCAGCTAGCATTTTCAGAAGTGGAGATTGGCAAGGGGAACTTCCATGTTTTTGCCATGGCAGCTTTTTTTCATGAAGTAGTTCTAAGTGGAAAACATAGTAAAACAAAGAAAACGTTGTATTCTTTAGAGATAACATTCCTGTTTTTGCTTTTTCTATAGTTTTATCTCTTTATTATTTATCAAATGTAAACACAATCTAGATGTATCAAAATTAATACTGAAGGGAGACATGCAGATATGCAAAACATTTCATAACAAGATGCCAGTGACACTGTCTTGTTGCAAAAATTTATTTTAAATACATCACAAAATATTATTGTATCACTGCTCAATAAATATACAATATACCTTGCTTACAGTAATAATAAAATGCTATTAAACACTGACTATGATAACTACATGGCGCTTAGCAATCTGGTAATATACTCCTATCATAAAACGATAACACAGATTTTCAATGGTTCATTCATTTTAGTCTCTCTGCACTCATTATATTAAACAGCAGACTAAAGCTCTACAAATTTTATCTAACTAAATACTGAATTTTATTAGGGTGAATTTGCAACTTTGCAAAGCTGTCTTTTAAAGAAGGTTACCCTAATACTGAAGATTATTTGGTTTTGGAGCTCTAGGATCTGAATTGGGTCGAGAAAGGTTCTTAACAAGGAAGAATAAAATATTGGTACCCATTGCTAATAACCCAGCAAATAAGAAAGAGTCAATGAAAAAATTTGCTTGGTACAAGGTGCGCTTTAAAAAGTACCGTAGTTCACAGGAGGAAAGCCCATAACTCACTTCACATCCTCCTCATCAATATGATTACATACCATACAGATTTGACCCTCTTACTGCTTAACCAGGACATGGCAGTGCTTGAAAGAAGCAAGAGTTTTGGCATGTCATAAATTAATGAGCATTCACAGCGCAGAAATTGGGAATAATGGGAATGCCACATAGCAGATATGTCCATCATTTCCTATAGTGGCACTGATGCCCAGCACTCCATTTTAGTAGACCTAAGATGGCGCAGAAGATAAGTCTGCATCTGAGATCTGTAATATTATTATAAATTGATAATAATGATGGAGGGAGACAAATTATGATCTTTCAGCATGTGATCTTTTCCCCATCCTTCCACAATGCAGAACTTGGGTCTCAGTGACCAGTCCCAACACCCGAACACTTCACATGGGAGAGGGAAGAATGGAACTAGCCCTGTGTAAGCTCCAACACAGACCAACGTGGAGCACAGGGATTAGATTAAATGTTTCTATAGATGAACAGGTAGGCAGGTGAGAAAGCACAGGGAAGTTAAATATTATTGACCAAGGAAGGGGGGGGGGCGTGGATTGTCTATTAAGAGAACTTGTAAATTTGCCTTGAATTGGAAATGTCAGAGGTTCTTGATCGGTAGATTCAAACGTGTTTGTTTTAAATACATATTAAAGCCATAGTAATCAGAAGCAAACTGCAGTTTGTGACTGGCAGAAAATCTATTTGTCACAGTCTATCCTCCTCTCACTGTCTCAGCGTGTATCTCTTATTTTCAAAGAATTTGTTTTATGCTCAGCTTAATCAATACGTCAATTCTGAATACCCTTGATTAATTTTAAAGGCAACTGACCTGCATTACTTTGTCCTTATTTAATATATGAACAGTATCTACAATTTCTTTCAAATGTGTGGACCAAGGAAAAAATAATGAAAGGTTTGTATTATTCATAAATAATTACCCAGCAAGAAATTGATTAATAGTCTACTGTACATCTATAATGGAATGTACGGAGGCATTGTTGTAAAGATCAGTGTGAGAGGCTAGGGTGTTAAATGATGAAAGAATAGGGGACCATGTGGAGGAAGCAAAAAATAAATAAAAAAACAAAGGGTAAAAGTCAATTAGTGGATCAAAAGCTGAAAGAGCAATTTCTGTAATAAAGAAGTAATAATTATGTAAACTTGAAGAGAATTAGAATGGAAAGATGACAATTATCAAAGGCAGCTTTGGAGAAAAAAAACATGCACTATACTAAAATGAAACATAAAAATGAAAAAAATAAATAAAAATGCAACAGCAGGATATCAAATGCAACCCCAAGCACAGGTAAAAAAATATATATTTTTTTGTCCAATCTTTTTCTTTCCACAATTGGTGGAATATTTTACTTTTGCTTGAACCTGTCTTCTGTATTGTAAACTCAAGCACTGATGTGATGTGCATCAGCATGTCAGCTTATAGTATATAGTGAAACCATCCTAAGGTAAAAAATCTGCTGTTGGGGAGCCACTCAGGTAGCACTGTCACCCTAAGACAGGAAGTTGCTCCAAAAACAATTACTAGCAGGATAATGATGCTGAAATAAAATAAAAAAAAGAAAGGCAACAGAAAAACAAATGATTTACATACACTTTAACAAAATAAACTATTTAATATTAATAAACAGTCTATGCAAGCCAATCATATGTACTGTATTTATGCATTTATTCTTTATTAAAATTGTGGCTTTTATCATGTTGAGCTACACTGTATTATTTGGCTATTTAAATTTAAACAAAACCAAAGAAAATTTTCAGCTCAACTTACCAACAAGCCTGCAATCAACTGAATTACCCTGTCTAACAGTATGCGTTAAAAATAGGGGTTTAGTTAGCACACAATTGCAAATACATGCGTAAGCTGCAGAGCCACTTCACAGCACCCCAGTATTACCTGCGGTTCTAACTCTAAGCTTTGAGAGCCTCCATAGTAGGAGCATGTGCATTATAATGGATAGGCAGAGGGCAGGCAAACCTGGAGGAAGCCCACCCTTCCTTAAAGGCACAGGGGCGCACTGGACACCCAACATATAGCATAATGGCATTAAAGGTGTCCAATGCGTCCCCTCACCTGTATTCCAACAGTATAACCAAATGGCCACTGCCCACATCTATAACTGGCCTTTGCAGAAAGAAGCACATGGGAGGGCGACACATGTCAAACAAAACCAAAGAAAATTCCCTGCTCAACTTACCAACCAGTCTGCAACCAATCACATTATCCTGTCTAATCCTGTCTAACAGTATTCATTAAAAATAGGGGTTAAGGGGGGTGTGTCAACCGAGCTCCGAGATGGCCGCTTTACTCCGGAGCTTCGTCCGTCAGACGGAGACAATCCACCGCCATCTGAACTCACCGGCTCCATCCAAGGCTACAAAGTGACATATCGGATCCCTGAACTCCCCAGAGGTGCCGAGGCATAGGAAAAACCCATAACAGCCGCGCAAGCTGGCCGAATTCTTCACGATCGGGTCGCGCCGTCTACAACAAAATGGCGGAGGTGCACGAGAACAGCAGCCTAACAACAAGGCCGCGGCGCACAACAACAGCAACCATGGAGCACCATCCGCCTCAGCACACACTGCCAGGCTTCAAAGCGAATCATCCTCGGGAACATCCAGCCCAGCATTAAGGAGCCCAGAAAAATCTTCTTTTCTCCCTGAGGAAACCCCAAGGGATGTACTGCTAAGGGTACACAATTACCACATAAAGGAACAAGTCCTTCAAGCATCCAGAAGACCTGATAACATTCCTCCACAATACGCCACCATACAGCTACTCCCTGATCTCTTCAGGCACACGCTACAATGACACCGCAACCTAGCGACCATAACCAAAGCCCAGAGGAATCACAAAATTCTTCACAAGTGGAAATACCCGGCAACTTTGTCTATCACACATAATGGGTCCACAACATCGATAACAACTCTAGAGGAAGGGACCACAGCCTTACGACAATGGGGTATATTCAGTAACCAGGCCTCTCCTCAAGCATCTCCAGCAAGACCACAACCAGTCCAAAATGAGTGGCAAGTAGTATCCCACAAGCGCTCTAGCAAGGAAAACAATGATGCAGTTCACGAATGAAAAGTCATCAGCTACACAACATCTCCAGTTATAGGAGCTAATAGTTATTATCTCCTTTTTCCCCATTTGCCAACGCAGCTACATCTGTCCAAGGATCAGTTGTAAGATCCAATTCTTATGTTCGCCACTTTAACTTTCCATGTTCTTTGTTCTTTTTGTTTTCTGTTTGATACACGCAGCCACATCAGAAATGAAAATACCAAGCTTCCCACATTCCGCCCACTCCATAAAGAGGCATGCCAGAAGAGACCATGCGGACACAGTGAGTACCTGACCTACACAACAATCCGACACAAACACCACACCTGCCATGACCATCAATTGCCTCTCAATTAATGCGTGGGGTCTAAACCACCCCACCAAAAGATTCTCCATGTGGGAAGAGCCCTGCAGGCAAAAGGCGGACATCCTATGCGTGCAAGAAACCCATTTCCAGCTTTCTAAAACTCCAACATGCACGCACAGAGACTACCCGAACATATTTTTGGCTTGCACGCCCACCAATAAAAAAGGGGGAGTGCTCCTAGCCATAAAAATACCCTCTCCTTTCAACTCAAGGAAACCCTTTTGGATGAATGGGGAAGATACTAGGCTTGTACAATTCGTTTCGTAATGAATCGGAATTTTAATTCGAATTTCCGAACAAAGCAATTACGAATAAAACCGAATTCAAAATAAATTATATCGCAAATAGCGAATGCCGAATGTCTTCGGCATAATTTGTTATGAAAAAAGTTACGAATGTACAAATCCATTCGAAGCACAACAACACTCTGCTCTACTCTCTGCTTCTCCCTCACCGTGCTGAACTCCCTCTCAAAATGGTGTACAGGGGCGGAGGCTATAGCCGCATGTAAAAAACGAAAGTAAAATACGAGATTTCGAATCATTACAAATAACCGCTATGTATTTAGAAAAGTACAAATCCATTCGAAGCACATTAGGCATAATAGGCAGTGTCGTTGTGAGAGAGACACGTAAAATTACGAATCAACTAACCCAAAAAAAATTACGAAAGTAGGAGTTGTGTCCAGAATCAACGAAAAACAATGTACTCTACCGAAAGTACGAATTATAAATCAACGAAAAATAAGGCTTACATTAATACAAATCATTCCGATTCAACTAAAACTGTCCCTTGCGAAAATACGAATTAGTTTGAACACGAAAAATCCAGTCTAGCAAAATTCCGAATGATTACGAATCAACAGGACCGAAAAGAAACAAACCAAAACTAAACAAATTTTTTCGTTGTGCACAAGAAACGAAACAAACCGAAACTAAACAAATATTTCCGTTGTCCACAAGTCTAGAAGATACATCATTGTAACCGGGGACTTAAACTCCAAACCATACACACTGGTAAATCTATAGGTACTCGAGAAAGCAGACACCATGAAACATGGTAGCCTCATGGTATGCGGCGACATTAACCTCACTTCAGACCCAAAAATGGACACAACTACAAGCACACCCAAACGCAAGACATCCCTGCAAGCACTACTCCATAAAGAGGAACTGTTTGATGCATGGAGATGCCTTCATGCTAATGAGAAGAACTACACTTTTTTTCACATAGACACTGTTCCTATTCCCGTATCGACAGGTTTCTGATAGAAAAATGGCTCTTACAACAAGTAATGAGTACTCAAATCCATGACATTAAGTGGTCAGACCACGCTGCAATTTCTGTGTCACTTAAAAAGCAGGGTGTTTCCTCTTCTTCCACTATCTGGCGCTGCAACACTAAATTAATACAAGAGCCCAAAACCCACACAATACTCGCTCAGCATCTCCAAAATTTATTTTTAACAAACGAGTCATCGGTATCCGACCCACATATACTATGGAATGCACACAAGGGTGTCTTGAGAGGCATATTTGTACAACTAGGGGCTAGGGAAAAAAACGCTAGACGTCCAGACTTAACTCATTGCTTTCTGAAATCCGTACTGTAGAATCTCAAAACAAAAATTCACCTACAACTACATTAACTAACATACTTTCTAAACTCAGAGAAAAGTTGAGAGAACATCTCTCTCAAAAATACGATACACATCTCAGAAGACTTAAACTAACTTATTACGCTAACGCTAACAGAGCTGGCAAATATCTGGCCAACAGGCTGAAAGCGGCACGCACAAAAAACAGAATTGCACACCTGAAACACCCTACCCAACATAACAAAATAACAAACCCACAAGACATAGTGAATCAATTTGCCGAATACTACGGAGCATTATATAACTTACACAAAGACACATCCACACCACAACCAACCGCGGAGAACATACAAAAATTCCTACAAGGAATACAACTCCCCTCTCTTTCCGAATCTGATTTAGCAGAATTAAATGCCCCGTTTACAACCAAGGAGATTGAAACAACCATAGACACACTACCTAATGGCAAATCACCAGGACCAGATGGGTTCTCCAACGAATACTACAAAACATTCAAAGATATACTGTCACCTTACCTACGCTCAGTCTTTACACAAGCAGCAGACCTTTCGACCTTCCCCCAAGAGATGCTGAGAGCACATATAGTAACGTTACCCAAACTGGGCAAAGACCCAACTACACCAGCTAACTTCAGACCAATATCCTTCTTGAACTCGGATATCAAAATTTACGCAACATTACTGGCCAAAAGACTGATGAATATCATCCTCTCCATTATCCAACACGACCAGATGGGAGTTGTGAAGGGGAGACAAACCTCAGACGCCACTAGAAGAATTATAAACATTATATACCATGCTGAGAAAAGTCAAACGCCTTCTCTGCTGTTGTCTATAGACGCAGAGAAGGCATTTGACAGGGTTCATTGGAACTATATGAAAATGGTACTGTCTAAATTTTGTTTCGAAGGTTCTATGTTGAAGGCAATCTTAGCATTGTACTCCCGCCCATCAGCACAGGTGTATTCATCAGGCTTTCTCTCTTCAACCTTTAACATAACCAATGGGACCAGACAGGGGTGCCCCTTTTCACCAACCATCTTCAACCTAATAATAGAGCCCCTAGCAGAAGCTATCAGATCACAGCCTTCAATCACGGGCTTACAGTTTGGTTCTAGCAAACACACTATCAACTTGTTTGCGGATGATGTAATACTGCTACTAACCAACCCACTTACATCCTTAGTAGGGATGGGCCCGGTGCTCGATTCGAACCCATGTTCGAATCGAGCACCGGGCGTTCGCTCGCTCGTCGAGCCCAGAACTATTTGGGCCGTTCGCATCACATTCGTGTGATGCGAGCGGCCCCGCAATGCATTGCGGCCGGCGCGGCCGGCGCAGTGCATTGCTGGCTGATGATTGGCCAAGCATGCACTGTGACCCCGCATGCTTGGCCAATCACAGCGCCCGAAACTCGGAGAGCAATAATTGGCTACAGGCAGGACGCCTGTAGCCAATTACAGCTCAGGGGCTTTAGTACATGCCCCACCATTTAAAAGGCCGCCACGCCATCGGCCCCGGTCACATGAGTTCCGGCTTTAGGAGAGATCAGTCTGCTGATTCTGTCTTTGCTTGATACTGAAAGATTTGCTCTTCTTTGCTAAACCATTGGCTATTTCTTTGCTAAACCATTGCTACCTAAGTCATTGATCGTTCATTGCTGCTGATTGCACAGTTAGCGTGTTATTAGCTGCTGCTGGGGATTAGTCTGGTGCGTGCTTACTGTTAGTACAGTATTGCAGTAGTACCAACCGCAGTGCTGTTAGCACAGCATTGCACCCCAACAGCACCCATAGGACTTCTAGTGTGTTAGTGGCAGCAAACAGAGCTCCTATATTTTCTTCTCAGCAGCACCCATAGGACTTCTAGTGTGTTAGTGGCAGCAAACAGAGCTCCTATATTTTCTTCTCAGCAGCACCCATAGGACTTCTAGTGTGTTAGTGGCATCACACAGAGTTCCTATATTTTCATCTCAGCAGCACCCATAGGACTTCTAGTGTGTTAGTGGCAGCAAACAGAGCTCCTATATTTTCTTCTCAGCAGCACCCATAGGACTTCTAGTGTGTTAGTGGCAGCAAACAGAGCTCCTATATTTTCTTCTCAGCAGCACCCATAGGACTTCTAGTGTGTTAGTGGCATCACACAGAGCTCCTATATTTTCTTCTCAGCAGCACCCATAGGACTTCTAGTGTGTTAGTGGCAGCAAACAGAGCTCCTATATTTTCTTCTCAGCAGCACCCATAGGACTTCTAATGTGTTAGTGGCATCACACAGAGCTCCTATATTTTCATCTCAGAAGCACCCATAGGACTTCTAGTGTGTTAGTGGCATCACACAGAGCTCCTATATTTTCTTCTCAGAAGCACCCATAGGACTTCTAGTGTGTTAGTGGCATCACACAGAGCTCCTATATTTTCTTCTCAGAAGCACCCATAGGACTTCTAGTGTGTTAGTGGCAGCAAACAGAGCTCCTATATTTTCTTCTTAGCAGCACCCATAGGACTTCTAATGTGTTAGTGGCATCACACAGAGTTCCTATATTTTCATCTCAGAAGCACCCATAGGACTTCTAGTGTGTTAGTGGCATCACACAGAGCTCCTATATTTTCTTCTCAGAAGCACCCATAGGACTTCTAGTGTGTTAGTGGCAGCAAACAGAGCTCCTATATTTTCTTCTCAGCAGCACCCATAGGACTTCTAGTGTGTTAGTGGCATCACACAGAGTTCCTATATTTTCATCTCAGAAGCACCCATAGGACTTCTAGTGTGTTAGTGGCATCACACAGAGCTCCTATATTTTCTTCTCAGCAGCACCCATAGGACTTCTAGTGTGTTAGTGGCATCACACAGAGCTCCTATATTTTCATCTCAGAAGCACCCATAGGACTTCTAGTGTGTTAGTGGCATCACACAGAGCTCCTATATTTTCTTCTCAGCAGCACCCATAGGACTTCTAGTGTGTTAGTGGCATCACACAGAGCTCCTATATTTTCATCTCAGAAGCACCCATAGGACTTCTAGTGTGTTAGTGGCATCACACAGAGCTCCTATATTTTCTTCTCAGCAGCACCCATAGGACTTCTAGTGTGTTAGTGGCAGCAAACAGAGCTCCTATATTTTCTTCTCAGCAGCACCCATAGGACTTCTAGTGTGTTAGTGGCATCACACAGAGCTCCTATATTTTCTTCTCAGAAGCACCCATAGGACTTCTAGTGTGTTAGTGGCATCACACAGAGCTCCTATATTTTCTTCTCAGAAGCACCCATAGGACTTCTAGTGTGTTAGTGGCAGCAAACAGAGCTCCTATATTTTCTTCTTAGCAGCACCCATAGGACTTCTAATGTGTTAGTGGCATCACACAGAGTTCCTATATTTTCATCTCAGAAGCACCCATAGGACTTCTAGTGTGTTAGTGGCATCACACAGAGCTCCTATATTTTCTTCTCAGAAGCACCCATAGGACTTCTAGTGTGTTAGTGGCAGCAAACAGAGCTCCTATATTTTCTTCTCAGCAGCACCCATAGGACTTCTAGTGTGTTAGTGGCATCACACAGAGTTCCTATATTTTCATCTCAGAAGCACCCATAGGACTTCTAGTGTGTTAGTGGCATCACACAGAGCTCCTATATTTTCTTCTCAGCAGCACCCATAGGACTTCTAGTGTGTTAGTGGCATCACACAGAGCTCCTATATTTTCATCTCAGAAGCACCCATAGGACTTCTAGTGTGTTAGTGGCAGCAAACAGAGCTCCTATATTTTCTTCTCAGCAGCACCCATAGGACTTCTAGTGTGTTAGTGGCATCACACAGAGTTCCTATATTTTCATCTCAGAAGCACCCATAGGACTTCTAGTGTGTTAGTGGCATCACACAGAGCTCCTATATTTTCTTCTCAGCAGCACCCATAGGACTTCTAGTGTGTTAGTGGCATCACACAGAGCTCCTATATTTTCATCTCAGAAGCACCCATAGGACTTCTAGTGTGTTAGTGGCATCACACAGAGCTCCTATATTTTCTTCTCAGCAGCACCCATAGGACTTCTAGTGTGTTAGTGGCAGCAAACAGAGCTCCTATATTTTCTTCTCAGCAGCACCCATAGGACTTCTAGTGTGTTAGTGGCATCACACAGAGCTCCTATATTTTCTTCTCAGCAGCACCCATAGGACTTCTAGTGTGTTAGTGGCAGCAAACAGAGCTCCTATATTTTCTTCTCAGCAGCACCCATAGGACTTCTAGTGTGTTAGTGGCATCACACATAGCTCCTATATTTTCTTCTCAGCAGCACCCATAGGACTTCTAGTGTGTTAGTGGCATCACACAGAGCTCCTATATTTTCATCTCAGAAGCACCCATAGGACTTCTAGTGTGTTAGTGGCATCACACAGAGCTCCTATATTTTCTTCTCAGCAGCACCCATAGGACTTCTAGTGTGTTAGTGGCAGCAAACAGAGCTCCTATATTTTCTTCTCAGCAGCACCCATAGGACTTCTAGTGTGTTAGTGGCATCACACAGAGTTCCTATATTTTCATCTCAGAAGCACCCATAGGACTTCTAGTGTGTTAGTGGCATCACACAGAGCTCCTATATTTTCTTCTCAGCAGCACCCATAGGACTTCTAGTGTGTTAGTGGCAGCAAACAGAGCTCCTATATTTTCTTCTCAGCAGCACCCATAGGACTTCTAGTGTGTTAGTGGCATCACACAGAGTTCCTATATTTTCATCTCAGAAGCACCCATAGGACTTCTAGTGTGTTAGTGGCATCACACAGAGCTCCTATATTTTCATCTCAGAAGCACCCATAGGACTTCTAGTGTGTTAGTGGCATCACACAGAGCTCCTATATTTTCTTCTCAGCAGCACCCATAGGACTTCTAGTGTGTTAGTGGCAGCAAACAGAGCTCCTATATTTTCTTCTCAGCAGCACCCATAGGACTTCTAGTGTGTTAGTGGCATCACACAGAGCTCCTATATTTTCATCTCAGAAGCACCCATAGGACTTCTAGTGTGTTAGTGGCATCACACATAGCTCCTATATTTTCTTCTCAGCAGCACCCATAGGACTTCTAGTGTGTTAGTGGCATCACACAGAGCTCCTATATTTTCATCTCAGAAGCACCCATAGGACTTCTAGTGTGTTAGTGGCATCACACAGAGCTCCTATATTTTCTTCTCAGCAGCACCCATAGGACTTCTAGTGTGTTAGTGGCAGCAAACAGAGCTCCTATATTTTCTTCTCAGCAGCACCCATAGGACTTCTAGTGTGTTAGTGGCATCACACAGAGTTCCTATATTTTCATCTCAGAAGCACCCATAGGACTTCTAGTGTGTTAGTGGCATCACACAGAGCTCCTATATTTTCTTCTCAGCAGCACCCATAGGACTTCTAGTGTGTTAGTGGCATCACACAGAGCTCCTATATTTTCATCTCAGAAGCACCCATAGGACTTCTAGTGTGTTAGTGGCATCACACAGAGCTCCTATATTTTCTTCTCAGCAGCACCCATAGGACTTCTAGTGTGTTAGTGGCAGCAAACAGAGCTCCTATATTTTCTTCTCAGCAGCACCCATAGGACTTCTAGTGTGTTAGTGGCATCACACAGAGTTCCTATATTTTCATCTCAGAAGCACCCATAGGACTTCTAGTGTGTTAGTGGCATCACACAGAGCTCCTATATTTTCTTCTCAGCAGCACCCATAGGACTTCTAGTGTGTTAGTGGCAGCAAACAGAGCTCCTATATTTTCTTCTCAGCAGCACCCATAGGACTTCTAGTGTGTTAGTGGCATCACACAGAGCTCCTATATTTTCATCTCAGAAGCACCCATAGGACTTCTAGTGTGTTAGTGGCATCACACAGAGCTCCTATATTTTCATCTCAGAAGCACCCATAGGACTTCTAGTGTGTTAGTGGCATCACACATAGCTCCTATATTTTCTTCTCAGCAGCACCCATAGGACTTCTAGTGTGTTAGTGGCATCACACAGAGCTCCTATATTTTCATCTCAGAAGCACCCATAGGACTTCTAGTGTGTTAGTGGCATCACACAGAGCTCCTATATTTTCTTCTCAGCAGCACCCATAGGACTTCTAGTGTGTTAGTGGCAGCAAACAGAGCTCCTATATTTTCTTCTCAGCAGCACCCATAGGACTTCTAGTGTGTTAGTGGCATCACACAGAGTTCCTATATTTTCATCTCAGAAGCACCCATAGGACTTCTAGTGTGTTAGTGGCATCACACAGAGCTCCTATATTTTCTTCTCAGCAGCACCCATAGGACTTCTAGTGTGTTAGTGGCAGCAAACAGAGCTCCTATATTTTCTTCTCAGCAGCACCCATAGGACTTCTAGTGTGTTAGTGGCATCACACAGAGTTCCTATATTTTCATCTCAGAAGCACCCATAGGACTTCTAGTGTGTTAGTGGCATCACACAGAGCTCCTATATTTTCTTCTCAGCAGCACCCATAGGACTTCTAGTGTGTTAGTGGCAGCAAACAGAGCTCCTATATTTTCTTCTCAGCAGCACCCATAGGACTTCTAGTGTGTTAGTGGCATCACACAGAGCTCCTATATTTTCTTCTCAGAAGCACCCATAGGACTTCTAGTGTGTTAGTGGCAGCAAACAGAGCTCCTATATTTTCTTCTCAGCAGCACCCATAGGACTTCTAGTGTGTTAGTGGCATCACACAGAGTTCCTATATTTTCATCTCAGAAGCACCCATAGGACTTCTAGTGTGTTAGTGGCATCACACAGAGCTCCTATATTTTCATCTCAGAAGCACCCATAGGACTTCTAGTGTGTTAGTGGCATCACACAGACTTCCTATATTTTCTTCTCAGCAGCACCCATAGGACTTCTAGTGTGTTAGTGGCAGCAAACAGAGCTCCTATATTTTCTTCTCAGCAGCACCCATAGGACTTCTAGTGTGTTAGTGGCATCACACAGAGCTCCTATATTTTCATCTCAGAAGCACCCATAGGACTTCTAGTGTGTTAGTGGCATCACACATAGCTCCTATATTTTCTTCTCAGCAGCACCCATAGGACTTCTAGTGTGTTAGTGGCATCACACAGAGCTCCTATATTTTCTTCTCAGCAGCACCCATAGGACTTCTAGTGTGTTAGTGGCATCACACAGAGTTCCTATATTTTCATCTCAGAAGCACCCATAGGACTTCTAGTGTGTTAGTGGCATCACACAGAGCTCCTATATTTTCTTCTCAGCAGCACCCATAGGACTTCTAGTGTGTTAGTGGCAGCAAACAGAGCTCCTATATTTTCTTCTCAGCAGCACCCATAGGACTTCTAGTGTGTTAGTGGCATCACACAGAGTTCCTATATTTTCATCTCAGAAGCACCCATAGGACTTCTAGTGTGTTAGTGGCATCACACAGAGCTCCTATATTTTCTTCTCAGCAGCACCCATAGGACTTCTAGTGTGTTAGTGGCAGCAAACAGAGCTCCTATATTTTCTTCTCAGCAGCACCCATAGGACTTCTAGTGTGTTAGTGGCATCACACAGAGCTCCTATATTTTCTTCTCAGAAGCACCCATAGGACTTCTAGTGTGTTAGTGGCAGCAAACAGAGCTCCTATATTTTCTTCTCAGCAGCACCCATAGGACTTCTAGTGTGTTAGTGGCATCACACAGAGTTCCTATATTTTCATCTCAGAAGCACCCATAGGACTTCTAGTGTGTTAGTGGCATCACACAGAGCTCCTATATTTTCATCTCAGAAGCACCCATAGGACTTCTAGTGTGTTAGTGGCATCACACAGACTTCCTATATTTTCTTCTCAGCAGCACCCATAGGACTTCTAGTGTGTTAGTGGCAGCAAACAGAGCTCCTATATTTTCTTCTCAGCAGCACCCATAGGACTTCTAGTGTGTTAGTGGCATCACACAGAGCTCCTATATTTTCATCTCAGAAGCACCCATAGGACTTCTAGTGTGTTAGTGGCATCACACATAGCTCCTATATTTTCTTCTCAGCAGCACCCATAGGACTTCTAGTGTGTTAGTGGCATCACACAGAGCTCCTATATTTTCATCTCAGAAGCACCCATAGGACTTCTAGTGTGTTAGTGGCATCACACAGAGCTCCTATATTTTCTTCTCAGCAGCACCCATAGGACTTCTAGTGTGTTAGTGGCAGCAAACAGAGCTCCTATATTTTCTTCTCAGCAGCACCCATAGGACTTCTAGTGTGTTAGTGGCATCACACAGAGTTCCTATATTTTCATCTCAGAAGCACCCATAGGACTTCTAGTGTGTTAGTGGCATCACACAGAGCTCCTATATTTTCTTCTCAGCAGCACCCATAGGACTTCTAGTGTGTTAGTGGCAGCAAACAGAGCTCCTATATTTTCTTCTCAGCAGCACCCATAGGACTTCTAGTGTGTTAGTGGCATCACACAGAGCTCCTATATTTTCTTCTCAGAAGCACCCATAGGACTTCTAGTGTGTTAGTGGCAGCAAACAGAGCTCCTATATTTTCATCTCAGAAGCACCCATAGGACTTCTAGTGTGTTAGTGGCATCACACAGAGTTCCTATATTTTCATCTCAGAAGCACCCATAGGACTTCTAGTGTGTTAGTGGCATCACACAGAGCTCCTATATTTTCTTCTCAGCAGCACCCATAGGACTTCTAGTGTGTTAGTGGCATCACACAGAGCTCCTATATTTTCATCTCAGAAGCACCCATAGGACTTCTAGTGTGTTAGTGGCATCACACAGAGCTCCTATATTTTCTTCTCAGCAGCACCCATAGGACTTCTAGTGTGTTAGTGGCAGCAAACAGAGCTCCTATATTTTCTTCTCAGCAGCACCCATAGGACTTCTAGTGTGTTAGTGGCATCACACAGAGCTCCTATATTTTCATCTCAGAAGCACCCATAGGACTTCTAGTGTGTTAGTGGCATCACACATAGCTCCTATATTTTCTTCTCAGCAGCACCCATAGGACTTCTAGTGTGTTAGTGGCATCACACAGAGCTCCTATATTTTCATCTCAGAAGCACCCATAGGACTTCTAGTGTGTTAGTGGCATCACACAGAGCTCCTATATTTTCTTCTCAGCAGCACCCATAGGACTTCTAGTGTGTTAGTGGCAGCAAACAGAGCTCCTATATTTTCATCTCAGAAGCACCCATAGGACTTCTAGTGTGTTAGTGGCATCACACAGAGCTCCTATATTTTCATCTCAGAAGCACCCATAGGACTTCTAGTGTGTTAGTGGCATCACACATAGCTCCTATATTTTCTTCTCAGCAGCACCCATAGGACTTCTAGTGTGTTAGTGCCATCACACAGAGCTCCTATATTTTCATCTCAGAAGCACCCATAGGACTTCTAGTGTGTTAGTGGCATCACACAGAGCTCCTATATTTTCTTCTCAGCAGCACCCATAGGACTTCTAGTGTGTTAGTGGCAGCAAACAGAGCTCCTATATTTTCTTCTCAGAAGCACCCATAGGACTTCTAGTGTGTTAGTGGTATCACACAGAGTTCCTATATTTTCATCTCAGAAGCACCCATAGGACTTCTAGTGTGTTAGTGGCATCACACAGAGCTCCTATATTTTCTTCTCAGCAGCACCCATAGGACTTCTAGTGTGTTAGTGGCATCACACAGAGCTCCTATATTTTCATCTCAGAAGCACCAATAGGACTTCTAGTGTGTTAGTGGCAGCAAACAGAGCTCCTATATTTTCTTGTCAGCAGCACACATAGTACCTATAGTGTGTTAGTGTCAGCACCCATAGGACCTACAGTGTGTTGTGAGCACACATAGGAGTTCTATTTTTTATACTATATACACTACCGACTACAATGGCTGGAAGACCGCCAAGGAGAGGCAGAGCGTGCCGAGGCAAGAACACAGGGCAGGCAGGCTCTGTTTCTAGAGACAACAGTGCTGGCCGTGGACGTGGTCGTGCATCGTCATCAGCACGTGGCCATGGGACACGCTTGTCTTTGTTTTCGGCAGCTGGACATGTGGAGCCGCATCATGCCGAAGGCTTGGTAGAATGGATGACCAAGCCCTCCTCATCCTCCTCATCCTCTCTCACCCAGGCTCAGGGTACTGGCAGAGCAGCTGCCAACGCGTACTCAATGGCATCATCAGCCACCCCTTCCCTAGACCCACCATGTCCTCCTGAGGAGTCCCCCGAACTGTTTGAGCACAGTGTTGGGTACATGCTCCAGGAGGATGCCCAACGATTCGAAGGCTCGGATGATGATACCCAGCTTGAGGAAGTCAGTAGTGTGCGCGCAGAGAGAGGGGATGCTGAAGGACAGCAATCTGGCAGTAGTGTTCCACCAGCTGCAGCTTACTGCCAGGTTTGCTCTAGTGGTGAAGAGGGAGGGGATGATGAGGTCACTGACTCCACGTGGGTGCCTGAAGGGAGAGAGGAGGAGGAGGAGGAGGATGCAGCGTCACATGTCCAACGAGGCAGGATGCCCCCTGGAGGCCAGCTAGAGGCCAGCACAGCAACTGTACCACACCGCAGAGCTCCGCCTGTGCAGGGCGCTGCCTCTGCACGTTATCACAAAAGTTCTTTGGTGTGGGCCTTTTTTGAGACGAGTGCATCAGATCGCACCACTGCTATTTGCAATATTTGTCTCAAGCGTATCTCGCGTGGCCAAAACATCAGCCGCTTGGGCACCACAAGCATGAGCAGACATATGTCGACCTGCCATGCAGCTCGTTGGCAAGCACACATAAAAGACCCACACCAAAGAACAAAGCGGACCTCTCCTTGCTCCTCATCAGCTGGGATCTCCATCCCCACTATATCTTCAGTCCTCTCTGAAAGCTGCTCTGAGAGGACTGAAGGTGTAGAATTAGGTGTGTCACAACCAAGTACTTGCAGTACACCGACGTCCGATTGTAGCAGGCAAATTTCCCTGCCCCAGCTGCTGGACCGTCGAAAGAAGTATACTCCCAGCCATCCACATGCCCAGCGGTTGAATGCTAGCTTGGCTAAATTGCTAGCACTTCAACTGCTGCCTTTTCAGTTGATAGACTCGGCCCCCTTCCGTGAGTTTGTTCAATGTGCGGTTCCTCAGTGGCAGGTTCCCAAACGCCACTTTTTCTCACGGAAGGCGATTCCGTCTCTCTACTGGCATGTGGAAGGCAATGTCCATGCCTCGCTGGGCAGGGCGGTCAGCGGTAAGGTGCATATTACCGCTGACTCATGGTCCAGCAGGCATGGACAGGGACGTTATCTTTCTTTCACGGCCCATTGGGTCACTCTATTGGCAGCTGGGAGGGATGCAGGACAAGGTGCAGTAGTGTTGGAGGTTGTTCCGCCACCACGCCTCCAAAATGCTACTACTGGTTGTGACACACCTCTCTCCTCCACCCCCTCCTCTTCTTCTTCCTCCATGTCCTCTTCGAGTGCTCTGTCCTCGGAACCAGCGGTGCTCCGTAGGCGTACAAGGGGCTACGCGAGTACGCAGGCAAAAAGATGCCATGCCGTGCTTGCGCTGGTGTGTTTGGGGGACAGGAGCCACACTGGGCCAGAGGTTCTGGCAGCTCTGCAGGGGCAGGCCGAGAGGTGGTTGACGCCACGCCAGCTTAAGCCAGGAATGGTCGTTTCTGATAATAGCACCAACCTCCTCTCCGCCCTGCGACAGGGGCAGCTCACCCATGTGCCCTGTATGGCTCACGTCCTCAACCTGGTGGTGCAGCGGTTCTTGGGCAGGTTCCCAGGCTTACAGGATGTCCTGAGGCAGGCCAGGAAAGTCTGTGTGCATTTCCGCCGATCTTATAATGCCAGTGCTCGGCTGACTGAGCTGCAAAAGGAGCTGAACCTGCCCAAGAACCGCCTAATATGTGACATGCCCACCAGGTGGAACTCAACGTTGGCCATGCTGCAGCGACTGCACACGCAGCAGAGGGCCATCAATGAGTACCTTTGCGACTACGGCACCAGGACAGGGTCAGGGGAGCTTGGCTTTTTTTCCCCACGCCAGTGGAGCATGATCAGGGATGCATGCACTGTCCTCTCACCATTTGAGGAGGCCACGAGGATGGTGAGCAGTGACAGTGCATGCATCAGTGACACTGTACCTCTTGTCCACCTGTTGGAGCATACGCTGCGTGGGATAATGGACAGGGCACTTGAGGCAGAACAGAGGCAGGAAGAGGAGGACTTCCTTGTCTCTCAAGGCCCCCTTTATCCAGACAATGTTCCTTCTGTCCCACCCATCACACAGGAAGAGGAGGAGGAGGAGGAGGAGGAGGAGGATTGTGTGAGCATGGAGGTGGAGCCTGGCACTCAGCATCAGCAGCAGCAGTCTTTTAGGGATGATGTACAGTCCCAACAAACCAGTGGACTTGTACGTGGCTGGGAGGAGGTGGCTGGCGATCATGTCATCCTCAGTGACCCAGAAGACTCCGGACCGAATGCCTCAGCTAACCTACGCTGCATGGCCTCCCTGATCCTGCAAAGCCTGCGGAAGGATCCTCGTGTTCTTCGGATCAAGGAGAGTGACCATTACTGGCTGGCCACTCTCCTTGATCCACGGTACAAGGGTAAGGTTGCGGACCTTATCTTGCCGTCGCAGAGGGAGCAGAGGATGAGACATCTCAGGGAGGCCTTGCAGAAAGGTCTGTGCAACGCATTCCCAGAAACTGGGAGGTTACAAACTCCTGGTCCTGGACGACGAGTTGCTGAGGCTTCGGTCAGTAGCAGAAGGAGCGGTGGGGAAGGTGGACGTCTGACCGATGCGTTCAGACAATTTTTTAGTCCGCAGCCCCAAGGTATGATCGGTTCCAGCAACCATCGCCAGCGTCTGATATACATGGTGCAGGAATACCTAGGGGCAAGGTCAGACTTGGACACCTTTCCCACCGAAAATCCTCTGGCTTACTGGGTCCTGAGGATGGATCACTGGCCAGAGCTTGCACAGTATGCAATTGAGCTACTGGCCTGTCCTGCATCCAGCGTTCTTTCCGAACGCACATTCAGTGCTGCTGGAGGATTTGTCACCGATCATAGGGTGCGCCTGTCCACCGACTCGGTTGATCGACTGACCTTCATAAAAATGAATCAGTCTTGGATCACCACCAGCTACCAGACACCTGAAGCGGATATAACGGAATAATTTATAATGTCACATCCCTTCAAGACTGCCTATGCTGATGCTGAGTGACTGTCCTGTTATGTTCACTGACTATCCTCTTCCTCCTCCTCAATGATCCATGCCACCACACCAGTGCCTAAGGCACAATTTTTCAGCCCCTGTATAACAGGGGCGTGTAATTACAATTTTTTAAAAAGATGCTTCGCAACAGGTCTGACTGCTGTGCTCAGAGTACAGTATCTGTGAGGGGTTGCAGTGTTGTGGCACCAGCACCAGTGCCTAAGGCACAATTTTTCAGCCCCTGTTGGGGCGTGTAATTACAATTTTTAGGCAATGCTTTGCAACAGGTCTCATTGCTGTGCTCAGAGTACAGTATCTGTGAGGGGTTGCAGTGTTGTGGCACCAGCACCAGTGCCTAAGGCACAATTTTTCAGCCCCTGTATAACAGGGGCGTGTAATTACAATTTTTTAAAAAGATGCTTCGCAACAGGTGTGACTGCTGTGCTCCAAGTACAGTATCTGTGAGGGGTTGCAGTGTTGTGGCACCAGCACCAATGCCTAAGGCACAATTTTTCAGCCCCTGTTTAACAGGGGCGTGTAATTACAAATCTTGATCTAATAGTTCACAGCAGGGCCCATTCCTGCGCCCACCAAGAGTAACTATGAGGGCCTACAGTCTTGTGGCAACACCGTCCACCACCACCACCACCACCAAAGGCCCAATTTTTCTGCCCTGTTCAACAGGTGCATGCAATTACAAATCTTGATCTAATAACTCACAGCAGGGCCCATTCCTGCACCCACCAAGAGTAACTGTGAGGGCTTACAGTCTTGTGGCAACACCGTCCACCACCACCACCACCACCACCAAAGGCCCAATTTTTCTGCCCGGTTCAACAGGTGCATGCAAGTACAAATCTTGATCTATTAACTCACAGCAGGGCCCATTCCTGTGCCCACCAGTCTTGTGGCTACACCAACATCTAATAGGGCAAATTTCTGCAGAGTATATACGGCAGGCCCCTACTTTCAAACATCCAACTTACAAACGACTCCTACTTGCAAACGGCAAGAGAAAACAGGAAGTGAGAGGAAATCTACCCCTAGGAAGGAAAATTCTATCCTGTTAGATTTAATTTGGGAAAAAGGTATCTCCTCTCTACTGATGCTTTATCACCAATCCTTTTTTCAATTAAAACCCCACTTTTCCAAAAACATTTGTCATTGGGACGGAAAGTGAGGTGACATGTTCTGAACAGATGTGCAAAGACAGCAAATGTTACAGGGGTGATAACCCCTCCCTATGTTCTCCAAAAAGCTTAAAAATTGATTTTTTTGGGATGTAGCTACACTTCATAATGTACCTGTTCAGATTCTACTTAAGAACAAACCTACAGTCCATGTCTTGTTTGCACCACCTATATACTGCTGTTCAGAGTATATAGGGTTGTAGGTATAGGGTTTTATTTTGGGTGCGGGGTCCCCCTTAGTATCAATACAAGACCCAAAGGGGCTGGGGTGGGGGGGGGGGGGGTGATGGGGTAGCCATGCCATTTTTCTCAAGGATTTTCAGCCATATGGCGGCCAGGACAAGACATGACATTAAAGCCGCAAGTGGTTTTAAATGGCTTCTTTTTTTCCTTTACAAATGTCATTTTGTGCAAGGACAGTTCTAAACACGGGAAACACATGCCACTTCACAGGCATACTTTAGACACCCCCCAGGTACCATATTTAAAGGAAAATTTCACTTTTTTTTTTTCACTTTATGCATCATTAAAATGACTGCTCCCGAAAAAACTTTAGTTTTTAAAATTTCTTTTTGCATTGATATATGTCCCCTGGGGCAGGACCCGGGTCCCCAAACCTGTTTTATGACATTAACATGCATATTGGCCGTTGTAATTAGCAATTTTGATTTCGAACGTTCGCGTCCATTATAACGAATAGGGTTCGAAAATTCGCGCGAACTTTCGGTCCGTTCGAAGGTTCTGGTGCGAACCGAACCCGGGGGTGTTCGGCTCATCCCTAATCCTTAGAACAAGCCCAAAAAATCCTGATGGACTTCGGGGAAGTAACTTACTATAAA
Source organism: Rana muscosa (assembly GCA_029206835.1). Lineage (NCBI taxonomy): Eukaryota > Metazoa > Chordata > Amphibia > Anura > Ranidae > Rana > Rana muscosa. Next base: position 154,402,281 of record CM055120.1, read on the forward strand.
GTCAACTTCTCCAAATCTTTAATCTTAAACTTGGGAGTATCGGCACACACTCAAGGCATAATACAAACAAAACTTCCATATACATGGAATAAAAAAGGCATAACATACCTAGGTGTCACGTTAACAACCCCAACTCCTCGTTAGCTGATGCAAATTTCAGACCACTGACAACCAAACTGCACAACTAAAAGAAATATCAAAAAAATTATTATCGTGGCTAGGCAAAATAGCAGCCTTCAAAATGTAAATTCTGCCACAGATCCTATACATGTTTCGAACATTACCAACCCACATCCCCCAGCACTACCTTAGAACACTATCTAACCTCATATGGAAATTCATATGGGAAGGAAAAAAAGCTAGATGCCCCCGAGGTAACCTCACCTCACTTAAACGGATTGGAGGTGCTGGCCTACCAGACCTACATGACTACTTATGGGCAGCTATACTAGACCACCTCAAACACTGGTTTCATGAGAATGAAACACCATTATGGGTAGACATAGAAAAGACACAGATCCCAACAAAGGACCTAAAAACATTCACTATGGGTGATAATTCTAAACATTGGGATATCCGACAACTGTCACCTCCTGTTCGGGTATCACTACAGGCTTGGAGATACCTTTTATCCCAAAACTACACCGAGACAATTGAAATAGACAACCAACTTCCAATTGAAATTCTAGCAGCCAAGATCCCCATGCTGACAACCAAAACACTCACAAACCACGGTATTACAATCGTATTGGATCTTCTTGAAAGCCAACAGCCTAAGTCTGCTGAACAAATTATGACTGAATATAAATTGCACAATAACACACTATTCTTCTGTGTACGAATCTCGCATTTTCTAAAAATGAACCCCATCCCAAGGATAAAGATGCTCACTAAAGCATGGCTATTCTACTCCGCGCCCAAAAACAACACAAAAGGGATATCTCTTTTCTATAACCTTATTCGAGACAAATTGACATTTAGAAAAACCATAGCAATCCAAAAATGGGAAATAGACATAGGCATCACTCATTCAAGCGAGTAATGGCAACAAGCATTTAGAGAAATCCATAAAGCGTCCCACTGCATCAAGCACTGGGATTTAACAATAAAAATAACAAATAGATGGCACTACACACCCTACAGAGTGGTTACATTTTACCCAGAAACCTCACCCCAATGCTGGAGAAATTGTGGTAACATAGGACATTTGCTACACATGTTCTGGCATTGCCCAAGCATTAAAAGTCTCTGGAATTAAAATTTCCAGCTGATTTCATTGCTCATAGGCATTATAACACATCCTAACCCAGCATTATCGATTCTCCACTTAGGAATAGAAAAGTTCTCACCAAACTATAGACCAGTGGTCACCCACATTCTATTGGAAACTAGGAACTTACTACTTCGCAAATGGAAGGACAATACTTCTATTAACTTAAGATGTGGTAAAAGCAGTGCATAGAAACTATACCTTTGAACGTCTTATTGCATTGAACTCTATGAACGTTAAAAAGTTTGACAGAATCTGGCTTATATGGTCGAATACCTATTGTAACCAGTAATAAGTCTACTGGATTAAAGTTGGAATATACTGAAATGATGAATGTTACAGCGAGAGAAAACAACGTGTGTATCATAATGTCATGTATATGTTCTGTTCGTTTTCCTTTCTTTTTCTGTATATGTTTTGTTCACCTCTGAAAAACCCAAGAAAACATATTGAAATAAAAAAATAGGGGCTTAGTTTGCACACATTTACAAATACATGCGTGAGCTGCAGATCCACTTCATGGTCCCCCAGTATTATCTGCAGTCCTAACTCTAAATTTTGAGAGCCTCCATAGTAGAAGCACATGCATTATAATGGATAGCAGAGGGCAGGCGAGCCTGGAGGGAGTCCACCCTTCCTTAAAGGCACAGGGTCACTAGTATTCCAACAGTACAAACAAATAGCCACTGCCCACTCCTATAACTGACCTTTGCAGCAAGGATCACATGGAAGGGTGACGCATGTCAAACAAAACCAAAGAAAATTTCCAACTAAACTTAACGACCAGCCCTGTTTTTAATGCATACTGTTAGACAGGATAATTTGGTTGGTTGCAGACTGGTTGGTAAGTTGAGCTGGGAATTTTCTTTGGTTTTGTTTGACATGTGTCACCCTTCCATGTGCTCTGTGCTGCACAGGCTAGTTATAGGTGTGGGCAGTGGCCATTTGTGTGTACTATTTAAATTTAAACCTGAGTTGTCACACACTACCTGTGAGCTATAATCATGCTTGCATTGGGACTGCTTAAAATAGGGAGGCAGTTAGGTGGATTTACAGAAGAATAAAAAAAGGAGTCGGGAATTGCCAGTGTAGTGGTGTACATCAAATAGTGGGCAGATGACTGCAAGTAGTTTGGAGGACTGCAACTTCCGGAAGTGTTATGGGTGGTTGAATCACAAGATTATAGATTTCCCGCAAAATTCATTGCAAGTAAAACTATTCCTATATCCAGTATGTGAGTTTAGCTTTGCATTTAGCTTTTTGGCAGGTGTTGTCCTTTAAAATAATGTTGCTTTTTGCTTGTCAGTTGAAGCAGATATTTTTTAACTATATGTTCCTGGTGTCCGCAATCTGTCCGAATAGCTTTTGATTTTTTGGTTCATTAAGGAGAAAGATGTTGTGTTAGGTGAAAGTTTCCCATTTAATGGCGTGCTTCGTACATTAATGAGAATGATACTTTTGTAACAGACAAAGGCTAATGACAAGTACAATAAGTCAGCCTCACTGTTGAAGTGTGCCTAGCCGGATGATAAGTTCCTGGAGTAAATCCACATAACCAAACTCTTTCATACTATAAAGCAAACGGCCTTTGAAGTTTTAAATGAGCACAAATTCATTATTTTTAGGCTGATTAAGATGAGAGAATGCAATAATTTGTATGGGTTAAGGGGATGCTTGTATGCAGCATGAAAAGACTAAAGAAATATGCAAGTAGGAAAAACAAAAAAAGAATAAGAAGTGAATTAAATAATAAAAAATATACATATTGTGCAAAATCAAAATGGTAAACAAAACAGTGTAATTATTTAAAGAGACTTTGCAGACTGACACTGTACAGCCTAAGGCCACATTAAATTGCCATTGCTTTAAAAATTGAAATTAGATTTGCAATATTCAGTAAAGTAAAAATTAAAACTACATAGATAACCACTTCAGCTCCGGAAGGTTTTACCCCTTTAATGACCAGAGCACTTTTTGCAATTTGGCACTGTGCTGTTTTAACTGGTAATTGCGCGGTCATGCAATGCTGTACCCAAACAAAATTTGCATCCTTTTTTGTAAAGTTTTTTTTTGGTGGTATTTGATCACCACTGGGATTTTTATTTTTAGTAATATAAACGAAAAAAGACCGAAAATGTTGAAAACAAATAAGATATTTTCTACTTTAAAAAAATATAATAAACTAAATTTAAGCCATACTTTTAGGCCAAAATGTATTCAGCCACATGTCTTGGGTAAAAAAAAATATCAATATCATATATTTATTAGTTTTTGCAAAAGTTATAGCATCTACAAACTATGGTACATTTACTGTAATTTACACAGCTTTTAGTTTATGACTGCCTATCTTATTTCTTGAGAGTACAATCCCCCCCCCCCCATTACCCCTTCTTGAAAAGTAGACACCCCATGGAATTTGATGAGAGGCATGTTGAGCCCATTGAATATTTCATTTTTTTGTCACAAATGATTGAAAAAAAAAAAAAATGACACAAAGTTGTCACTGAAATTTTATATTGCTCACATATGCCATGGGTAAATGTGGAATTACACCCCAAAATACATTATGCTGCTTCTCCTGAGTACGGGGATACCACATGTGTGAGTCTTTTCGGGAGCCTAGCCGCATACAGGACCCGGAAAATCAATCTCCTCCTGCAGGCTTTCTAAGGGCATAAATTGTTGATTTCACCCCTCACTACCTATCACAGTTTTGGAGGCCATGAAATGCCAAGATAGCACAATACCCCCCCCCCCCTACAAATTACCCCATTTTGGAAATTAGACACCCCAAGCTATTTGCTAAGAGGCATGTTGAGTCTATGGAATATTTTATGTTTTGCTACACGTTTTTTTTTTTACACAAATTTGTCACTAAATTATATGTAGCGCCACCCCCGAAGGAGCCGCTTGGTGAATTTGGATTCTCTGATCTCTGCCTCAACTCCAAGAATAACCTCAGCCCCTCTGACACACCTGGTTAAATAAAATTACTGCAAACACATTGAAGGACACATGCGGTAAATACTGTTATCCTGGCTGTGGATTATCACCAAAAAGAATAGACACACACCTGGCAGTGATAAATAAGTTGAATATATTAGCACGGTTTAAAGCATATGGAAACTTACAACACTGTTAAAACCTTGCTACAAATAACTAATACATTAGAAAAGACAACCTTCAATTTTAGCAACTGAAGGTAAGGAAGGGCAGTAATCTATATACCCTTGACACAGGCGCTGAGAGGGAGGAGAGAAGATTTATCAAATTCTCAGCTCCTTCTGGGCAGCAAACACCCTTGAGAGGCAAACATGCAAAGAAAATAATGGATTACACAAGTACAGTAGACACAGTTCTGTAATGTTGCAGGTCCTGAGGTGAAGAATACTAGTGTCTTCGGCTAGCAAATGGCGGAGCCCTTGTAGATTTAAACAAGCTTGCATGGAGCAGTAATCCCCTAGAATATTCCGTTAGGTAGAGATTAAAAAGGGGAAACTAGTAGAGATGGTAGCTTCCAAACAAGCATCCCATGGCACTAAAAAGGGAGATTGGTGTCTGCATGCAATGTCAGTATGGTTTTAAGAAGGATGTTGGGTTGCACCCCCTCACCAATCCTCGGAGCGATGACACAACAATAATCCCAGGTGCTGGTCCAGGCTCCTGATGCTCCTAGCAATGTTATAAGGCACTGGATCTCTTGCTGCTGGCCGATCTATATGACTGATAGCGAAACTCACAAGATGACCTGGCAGCGGCTGACCCGATACCCGGGTGGGTATCTCGATCCCTGAAAGGTGTGGGTCGTCTATGCTGAGCTGAGTGGTGCTGGACTGCTGAGTAGGGTCCCTGGACTAAATAGTAGTAGACCACATGGCTGTCTCTGTTTCTGGCTCCCCTCAGGCATCCTCACCTCTCTTCAGACCGCTCTCCTTATTCTCCTCACAGACTCTTCTTCTCAGGCTTCAGGATATCCCTCCTCTGTTGGGGCACACACAGTCCCTGGTGTCAGTGTGTGTCTCTCTCCTCACTCTGGCCCCTCAGTTCCTTCCCCTCACACACTCCACCTCTCCTCACTGTTAAGTGTCACTGTGTCCCAGCAAAGGACTTTTTGAGCATTGGTATCTCCCTCTCTTTTAAGGAATCTCCTCTCCTCAGTAGTTCCCTCTCCTTTGTCTTCTCAGCCTCCTGTCAGCCTCCTCAGCACTTCCTTTTCTCCTCAGTCCTTCCCCTCCTTCTCACTGTTCAGCACTTCCTGACACTCCCCTTTTACCTCAGTGAGTCTTTTTGTTTAAGTTTTCTGGAAGAACAAGTCAGCATCTATCTGTCTCCATCTTGTGGCCAAAAGGAGAAATTGCATTACCAAAACACCTGCTACATATATATTGCTCACACATGCCATGGGTATATGTGAAATTATACCCCAAAATATAGCAAATACCTTGGGATGTCTACTTTCCAAAAAGGGCTAATTTGGGGGGGTTTTGTGCTATCTTGGCATTTCATGGCCTCCAAAACTGTGATAGGTAATGAGGAGTGAAATCAACAATTTACGCCCTTAGAAAGCCTGAAGGCGGGGATTGGTTTTTGGGGTCCTGGTCGCAGCTAGGCTTCCAAAAAGTCTCACACATTGGTATCGCCACAGGAGAAGCAGCAGAATATATTTTGGGGTATAATTTCACATATACCCATGGCATGTGTGAACAATATATAATTTAGTGACAACTTTGTGAAAAAAAAAAATATATATATATTTTTGTCATTTTCCCAAAACTTGTGGCAAAACATAAAATATTCCATAGACTCAACATGACTCTTAGCAAACAGCTTGGGGTGTCTAATTTCCAAAATTGAGTCATTTTTAGGGGAGGGGGGGGGGTATTGTGCTATCTTGGCATTTCATGGCCTCCGAAACTGTGATAGGTAGTGAGGAGTGAAATCAACAATATATGCCCTTAGAAAGCCTGAAGAAGGTGATTGATTTCCGGGGTCCTGTACGCAGCTAGGCTCCCAAAATGTCTTACACATGTGGTATCCCAGTACTCAGGAGAGGCAGTAGAATATATTTTGGGGTATAATTTCACATATACCCATGGCATGTGTGAGCTATATAACATTTAGTGAAAACTTTGTGTGAAAATTGTATTCATTTTTTTCCTGAAACTTGTGGCAAAATTTTAAATATTCCATGGACTCAACATGCCTCTCAGCAAATAGCTTGGAGTGTCTACTTTCCAAAAAGGGGTCATTTGAGGGGGAGGGGGGTTGAACTCTACTAGCATTTTGTGCCCAACATTAGAAGCTTATGCCACACATCACCCACTCTTCTAACGACTTAAAGAACCAAGTCCTTTCTGACACTTTTTGTTTAAATGATTTTTTTTTTATTTTTGCTAGAAAATTACATTGAACCCCCAAACATTATATATTTTTTTAAAGAGTGTCTACAGATTAAAATGGTGGGTGTTGCAATTTTTTTTTAACACAGTATTTGCACAGCGATTTTCCAAACACAATTATTTTTGAATTTTTTTTATTTTTATTTTAATGCACAAAAACGCACTATATTGTCCAAATCTTTACTTCCTACAGGCACTGCATCTTTTTTGGCATGCTCCTTGGGTAGGTGTACCAGGAAAGACATCCGGAAAACATCTCTCATGTAGCTGGCTCACTGCATCTGGATTGGGAAATTGGGCCACAGCACCTCCTGGATACAGAAGGGCTGTGATTATCTCTTAGTGGAATTTTAAGAAGGATACAGTTCTTCCTGACGCTTTGCATCCGTGGGTCTTCTCAACAACACCAGTCGCCTTAGTAATTTGGACTGCCGTATCGGCTTGAATGGAAACAGAACAAAAATGTTCCGTTTGTCCTTTTTGTCTCACTACAAGCAATTAAATTTGCATTTTGGACCTCAAGCAGGCTCTCGGCCCCGGCGATTAGATTGCACGGTGCCACATGCGCCAATTCCTAATTGAAAGAGGTGTCTAAAAAGTGTCAGGTTTTAATAAAAATTGTCCACGTATAAATGGTACCCCTTCCAAATAAGAGTGACACCAAGTCCCAAACAATCTTGCCGCTGCTCCCTATGTAGTCTGAGCAGTTGGGGGGCTCCACATTGCTATCTTTTCCCTCGCAAACCAGGAAACTCCATGTATAGCCTATTGCCCTGTCACAGAGCTTATACATTTTGACCCCATATCTGGCACACTTGCTAGGGAAACACTTTTTGAAAACAAGGCAGCCAGAAAATGTAATCAGGGACTCCTCAACGCAGACATCTTGGTCGGGGTGTACAAGGCTGCAAATATTTAGTTAAAGTGGTTTACGAGGGGGCCACATTTTGTGGATCTGATCATGTTCAGGGTCACCCCGAGGACGACTGAGTTTATTGTCATTGAAATGCATGAACCGCAATAGTTGCTCCTATCTAGCCCTGGCCATGGCAGCAGAGAACACGGGCATATGATGAATTGGGTCAGTGGACCAAAATGACCACAACCCACTCTTTTTAGTAATGCCCATGTTGAGGGATTGGCCCAGAAAGGTCTTAAATTCTGAAACATTATAGGTTCCCAGCCAAATTGTCTGGCAGGGGTCGAGTTTCGTTTTTGGCTGATAAATTGACCAGCGTATAAATTGCTTTGGTTTCATAAAAGATTTGTACAGATCTTCCCTGAAAAACAGCAAAAAAAAATCAAGAGGAGTAAAATCTGCTGTTTCCGCCTGAATTCCGGGTTAGCTAATGAATGGGGGAAGTACAGGTGCTGCAGAATCCGAGGGCTGCCAATCCCGACTTGCAAGCACAGCGGGAAGGACACTATGGGCTCTACGGGCCTGCGTTCAAATTCTTGGTGGCTGTGGGACACTACTTGTGCTAGCCACCGCACCATCTTGAACTGCACTTATGGGACTTGCCATGTCACCAAGTGTTACTTCAGTGCTGGTTAGTCTTTGACCAGGGTGTACTAGGCCGCTGGTGCTCGCCCATTCACCAGAAGGTTGAGCAGCACTGGTACTGGCACTTTGCTGCATATGGGAATCATGCGGTTGTAGGACCCCAGCAACAGAAGAATCGGGTCGGGTATGCCTGACCTTAGCAGGGACCATTACTCCGTCATGAGAGCTATCTGTTGGGGTGCCGCTTTCTACAGGTTCAAATACTTAGCCTGAATCTGACAGTGAGGACTTCCCTTCACTCTCATCTGTCATTCTCAGTACCCTCTTCACTAGTGTACCTTTTGTTTGACATTTTGGCCACTAAATTTACAGGTACCTATTGTGACTCACAGGGAAAAAAAGCACCTGGTTGTCAGAGAACTGTTTGAACTGCTACAAAAAAATTAACTGCTAGTGCTAGAAGAGATTAGGCCTGACTCTGCTAATGCTGCGGTTTTCTGTGCTGTCTATTGGAAGTGACAGTGATCTACTGATCCTGCACTTTGGTGGGATGGGCAGAGGGGCTAATTACAGGTGCTGGCAGGTGTCAGGGCTGATCCTGCTAATGACGCGTTTTTGGGAACACCATACTATTGGGAATGCTAGTATAGTTCTGATCAGGTCAAAGATATTGATCTGTTCAGACACTATTCTAGTAATGGAGGTATATAATGTGTGTGTTAGTGTTACTGACAATTAAAGGGTTAAAATCTGACACTGTCTGGAAATGAAGCTAACTGACACTGACACTAACTAATGCTAACTAGCTAACAAGTGTCACCCGAGACACTAATACAGTGATCAGAAAAAAGATCTGCACACAATACTAATCACACTGAGAGGGAGTGAACGGGTTAACTAGGGGTGATCAAGGGGTTAAACCTTTATTCAGGAATATATGGCGGGTACCCTGAACCTATCTGGGACTAACGCTAACTGCCCTAACGCTGTTTAGTGTCACAAGTGACACAAATACAGTGATCAGTAAAAAATATGAACACTGCACTTGGTGACACTGTGACAGGGAGTAAAAAGGTTAACTTGGAGGGGGGGGGATGATCAGGGGGTGAAATATGTGGTTAAAGGTCACCACACATGTAACAATCTGATTGTTCAATCCCCATTAATATCTTCTAAGAAATATGTTGCCAAAGGTCTGCCTGATTGCTTACAAACTGATTGGATACTATACCATAGGTAGGTATTCATACTACATTTACATTTGTTTCTCCTCATTTAAACCCTTGCAATACTACTTTCTGCTTGCACACTCCAGTGCTCTGTTCCGACACAGTTCACTAACATCCTCACCCCTCAACTCAAGTGATCTGACACAGACTTGTATTGCAGAGAAGAGTGGGAGTGTTTCAGAACAGGTCTGTTACAAAGTGCACAGTGTCTAACTCTGGTGCCCTTTGGACTGCACTGTTATATTTAGACACTCTACACAACTGTTGTTCTGTAATAGAAAAAAGGAGGCAAGATAAAAGCAGAAGCTTTTAGTACAGCTACCTCATAGTTTGTCTATTTTTCTCTGTAGTACCCTCTAGTATGTGTGCTAGGTGCAGATAGGTTTGTGTTAGTGTAGGTAAAAATCTGTTTTAGCTCAAGGCTAAGGCTGAGCTATGAATCTAGGTCAGGGTTTAAAGAGCTTCTCTGGTGCCTCCCCCTGTTCTCTGAGACATTGAAGAATATTCCAAACATAATGGGTGGATGTTAGGAGGAGTTGCTTGGAATATTTATGAGGGCCTCAGCCAATCCCCTGTAAAGGGCTGGCAGGGGCCTGGGGCTCAGGTGCTGGAAGATTCCCACCAAAACACACGCAGGGAACCCTTCCTGGAGGCACGGGAGCAAGGAGAGAGGGCACCTTTCCCCGTTCTTCTCCGTGGCATGTCAGTGATCGTCTGTTCCCTATCATCGGAACAGACGATCAGTGACGGGTAACGTGTAGCCACGCCCCCCTACAGTAAGAATCACTTCCTAGGGAACACTTAACCCCTACAGTGCCACCTAGAGGTTAAATCCTTCACTGCCAGTGTCATTTTCACAGTAATCAGTGCATTTTTATTGAACTGATCTCTGTAAAAATGACAATGGCCCCAAAATGGTGTCAAAAGTGTCCGATGTGTCCGCCATAATGTTGCAGTCATGATAAAAATTGCTGATCGCCGCCATAACTAGTAAAAAAAAAATTATTATTATTTAAAATGCCATAAAACAGTCCCCTATTTTGTAGAAGCTATAACTTTTGTGCAAACCAATCAATAAACGCCTATTGTTACCAAAAATATGTAGAAGAATACGTATCGGACTAAACTGTGGAAAAAAAATGTTTTTTTTAAATGTAGCGACCTCACCCTTTACTACCTTCTGGCACTTGGCTCTCATCTAGGGGACCAGGGAGGAGAGTGTGGTGCACCACCAGCTCACACCATACTGTATGCAAAGATGGAGCTAATCAAACCATACCTTCGGGTCTGTGTTTCCATCCAGAGCCAAACCTTCTTTGAGAATGATTCCCACCATCCACGCAGGTGGAGGTAGGACCCTTAGCTCCCAGTAAGTTACTGTCCACACCACTGAAAGTCCAACACTTATTTATTTGTAGCAATAAACAGTCTCTGTGAGAGCAGACAGGTTGTAACACATACAGTTCAGATGAGGTGGGGAAGGAAGGTCCAGGCACAAACTTTTTTTAAAGGTACATTTTTTATTAAGTTTTTTTTCAAAACAAGACATACAATAGACAACAAACAGACACACATGGAGCGAACATCGCCCAATCCAGTACAGTGCAAAAAATGTTTTTTAGAAAGCTGGTAAACAATTGGCATATATCAGGAAGACAATATTCAGTCACTTTTTTAAGGAGCAGGAGAGACAGTGCTCTCAGAATCAACCCAGTAGCCCCAAACCTTCCTGAATTTTTTCGGACACCCTCTAGCCATATGTCAGTTTGTATAATGATACAGCATGGTTAATATTTGTGAGCCAGAAGGCAATAGTGGGCAAGGATGGAGACTTCCAATGGAAGGTTATTGCTTTCTTAGCATAAAACAATACTATTCTCAGAAATGTTTGTGTATTCTCGGATATACTATCATCATCAATATAGCCCAGTAAACACCTTAGAGGATTACAGACATTAGGTAATTGTGTCAATGAACTAATGAAGGCCGTGACCTCCGACCAGAACTTCCTGATCGGAGCACACTCCCACATTAAATGAAAGAACGTGCCATCAGCCATGCCGCAACAAGAGCATAATGCAGAGGGCAATCTATTCAGTTTAAATAGTAAGCATGGAGCAAAGTAGGATCTGTATAACAATTTAGTTTGTATTACTTTATCACGAGAAGAGATGACAGAGGGAACCTGGAGGGGCAAAAGCTCCTGCCAGATTTCCCCCGTCGGCTCAGGAATATCAGCTCTCCAGCTGGCAGCCGTCTTGCTCAGCCTTTGGGTCGTGGAATGCAGAAGGGACCTATAATATGTAGAAACTAGCTTGGTGTGAGAGGAGTCGGTCAACATACGTTCCAGTGGGGAGAGTTGAATGGATATGTTGCGAAGACCAAACTGCGTTGCTGCAGTGTGGCGTATCTGTAGGTAGAGGAAGTAAGCTGTGCCTGGTAGATTGTAATCTCTACGAAATTCATTAAAAGAACGGAACACATTGTCTGAGAATAAATGCAAAATAGTTTTTACCCCCCTTTTCGACCAGAATCCCCCGTCGGATCTGCAGGAAGAACTCTGGTAGAGTCGGGTTCCCCCAGAGTGGAGTGTTCGGCGAGTAAGTATTACTGTCAGCGAACGACTGTAGTTTTGTTTGCTTAATAAGCCTTATAGTCATTGCCAGGACACTCGTACCCTCCCGCCCTCTAAGGGACATACAATAAATCAGGTTCTGCAGGGATTCATAGGAGGTAAGGATAGCAGCCTCCAAAGCAGTGGCTGCGTTGTTGGCTTCAGGAAAAAAACACCAATGTGCATGAGCTAATTGTGAGGCAATATAATAGGTGTGGAGGCAGGGTAAGGCCAATCCCCCCTCCAGTACCGGTAACTGGAGGGTCGTCTTGGCAATCCTGACTACTCCCCCCCTCCATAAAAAGGAAGTAAGGATGGAGTCTATTTCTTTAAATTTAAGCTTAGTGACATATATTGGTGAATTACCCAATGCATACAGAAATTGTGGCAGGAATATCATTTTAAAGATATTATTCCTGCCCAATAAGGTAAGTGGGAGATTTGCCCAGGTTTTGAATGTGGTCTTCATTCTTCCTATAAGGGGGTCTATATTGAGTTTAGCATAAGAGGTAATAGGGAGCTGTACCATAACTCCTAAATATCGGAAGGAGGTGACAATTTGTAGTGTGCAAGAGGAAGGTAGCCTGGGTGGATCTGCCTGGTCAATCTGAAATATGATGGACTTGTCCCAGTTAACCCGGAACCCGGAGAAATGCCCAAACTTGCCAATAATCTCCAGCAGGACTGGGAGAGACGCTTGGGGGTCCGACAAATAGATCAACATGTCGTCAGCATAAAGAGACACCTTCTCCTCCAGACCCCCAATCGTCAGTCCCGCAACCTCCCCGCAAGATCTTATCAGTGCTGCCAAGGGCTCTATCGCCAGTGCAAAGAGCAACGGCGACAGAGGGCACCCCTGTCTGGTGCCTCTCTTTATTGGAAAGGGATCAGACACGGCCGCGTTCACCCTCAGTCGAGCAGTGGGTTTCGAATATAACAGCTGGACCCATCTGATGAAGGTACTGCCAAAACCAAACTTTGCCAGGACCTCCAGCAGATAAGGCCATTTGACTGAATCAAATGCCTTGTGTACGTCTAAGGCCAGAGGAGCCCTGGAACCCATCTCCGCATGAGTGGCCTGAAGATTGGTGAACAATCTCCGCAGGTTGATGGAGGTTGATCGCCCAGGGATGAACCCAGTTTGGTCCGCACCAATAATGGTAGTAATAACTGTGTTCAATCGCCAGATGAGCACCTTGGCCAAAATCTTAACATATAGGAATTGATGAGTGATATTGGTCTGTAAGATTCACATAGGAGGTGATCCTTATGTGGCTTAGGAATGAGGATAATCAGCGCCTCCGACATAGAGGGGGGTAGCTGTCCCGTTTTCAAAGCAAAATCATACACCCTGCTTAGATGGGGTATAAGCAAATCTTTGTATTGCAGATACCACTCGATGGGGAACCCATCCAGTCTCGGCGTTTTGTTTCTGGCAAAGGATTGGATGGCTTCCCCAATTTCCTCAGTTGACAGAGGAGCGTCAAGATCTGAAGCCTGCTGGGTCTGAAGTCTGGGCAACGAAATGTCCGCAAGATAGTCATCCAATTCCACAATCGTGTAGTGAGCTCTAGTAGCATATAGGGAGGAGTAAAAGGAGATAAAGGCTTCCATGATCTCATTGTTCTGTTCTACCACTATGCCCTCTGCGCTCTTAATTCTAGGTATGCTGCATGGCTGATAGTCAGGCTTAGAAAGACATGCCAACAAACGGCTATTCTTGTCACCAAATTCAAAGATTCGCTGATTCTGGTATAACAGCTTCTTCTGGGTGCGTTCCAAAAGCACTAGGTCCAATTCTCTGGACCCATGCTTCCAGGCAGCATGTGTCTCAGGGGAGGGAGTCGCGGTATAAGCGACTTCTGCCTCCCTGAGAGCCCCCTCTGCATCCATCAACTTGGACATAGAGGCCTTGCGTGTCTGACCAACCGCCGCAGCAAAAGAGCCACGTGTAGTGGCCTTAAAGGCATCCCATACCACTGGAATGGATGCACTCTGTTTATTAAGTAGCCAGTATGATTTATTCTCCGTCATACATTGGTTCACCACCATCTCATCCGCCAACCACAGTGGGCTCAGTCGCCACACCCGATAGGAGGAGGAAGGGCCCAGGGCGAGGTCCACCATCAAATGAGAATGGTCGGATATCGCCCTAGGGAGGTATTTAACCTCTGATACCATGGAAAGTAGATCCGACGAGACCAGACACAAATCTATACGAGACAGAGTACCGTGTGACTCAGAGTGACATGAATACTCCCTCCTGTCCGCATGCTTCCACCTCCAGGCCTCCACCAAGTCAAATTGATTTAAGAAGGAACCCAGGGGAGTGGGGGGTAATGAAGAGCAACGTAACCTGTCTATGGAATTATCCAGTACTGTATTATAGTCACCCGCTATCAGCAAAGGACCCTCTGCTATTGCCAGAATGGAGGTCATAACTCTTTCAAAGAACAATTTAGTGAAGGGGGGAGGGGCATACAGGCTAGTCACGGTATATGGTCTTCCCATAAGTTCGAGTACAACAACTACAAAACACCCTTGAAGGTCCAGTTAAACATGCTCAATACTAACCGGGGCTGATTTGGCTATTAGGAGGAAGGTCCCCCTAGCATATGTGGAGTATGTAGAATGGAGGGCGTAGGCAATTTTTGCCCGTTTGAGGGCCATGACTCTAGAGCCCTGGAGGTGGGTTTCCTAAAGTAGGATTACATGCGGATTGTGGCGTGCCAAGTAGTCAAACATCAGAGATCTTTTCAACTTGGAATTCAGCCCCCGTACATTCCAATACACTAAACGTAGCTTAGACATAGTGAGGCGTAAGGCACATGACTAACTGTACCCACTTCCCATGGCCCGCCGGAAACAAGCAGGGCCAGAGGTCCCGCGAACCAGGGGAAGTGCGCAAGGTATAAAACAGGTCAAAAAGATAAGGCAAGAGCATAGGAAATAAAGTGATCAGATGCATATCATATGGGTCAGTTATACCAGTCTGTAAATGGACATGCACCAATGGATACCAGCACTGCAGAACAAAACACATAATAATAAAAACTTCAAACAAAAATCCCCAAACATCCCCACCCACCCTAGCCCTCCCAGCTCCCAAACCCAAACATATGAGAGCTTTGTTCCCAAAACCAACTAACCAACCCTGAAGAGCATTAAAGTCCCTTAGACGCGGGCCACCGTCCGTGACCGCACAGGACAAGTATGCTAGTTGACCCTGAGTCTGAGGGAAAAAATGCAGCAGTCATCCAGATCAAATAAGTAGGAAACAAACAGAGTTAGTAGAATGTAGTTCGCCACTTTCATATAACTGTAAAGAGGGAAGTGAGATGATCACAGGCGTAAGGATTTCCAGGCCCACTCCTACCCCCCCTCAGCTGTCCTTTGCTGGAAAGGGGTAACATAGGCCACATAAGGCACAAGGTGTAGCTATCAAAAGGTGCAGGTTAGGTGCGATGTCAGCGCGGAGGGGATCTTTGATTCTGATTTCGGCGTTCAGGATGTCCCAGTGTATCCACCCAGTGAGGTGCCTCCTTAGGATCCGTGAAGAATAGGCCTTGCCCTGGTAGACAATCCTCAATCGAGCAGGATATAGCATGCCATAGGGGAGATGATGCTCACGGAGCCTGCGTTTAATAGCCAGGAAAGTGGCCCTCTGCTTTTGTGTAGCTACAGAGAAGTCAGGGAAAATAGTAATTCCACTCCCATTAAAAGACACCCTTCCCTTTTCTCTGGCAGCACCAAGAATTGCCTCCCTGTCCCTGAAGTGCAGGAGTTTGATGATCATGGCACGTGGCTGGGTCCCAGATGGGAGGGGGCGCATGGGAACCCTGTGTGCTCGTTTAATGGCGAATAACGGTGAAAAGGTTGAAGCGACGAATGTGGTGATTAGCCATCTTTCCATAAAAACCTCTGGGGTTCTACCCTCAGCCCCCTCTGAGAACCCCAGGAAACGTAAATTGCTCCTCTGTAAACGGTCCTCCATTTCAGTGAGCTTATCTGCTGTGTAATCCTGGGCCTGGCGTAGCTCCCTAACAGAGCCCTGTAATGGACGGGTCTCATCCTCCAGCGTGCTAATGCGTTGCTCAGCATTAGACACCCTGTGGCGGAGGTTATGGACATCCTGTTTTAGGAAGGATAAGTCAGTTTTTATGGAGTCCATTTGAGTGGTCAGAGAAGCATGGCTGTGCTGGATGGCCTCCATGATCTGGGACAGGGATGGCTCTGCAGGGCCTGCATCAGCAGTGTCCTCACTGGGGGTATCAGGGGCAATGTCCTCAGCTGGAGAGAACAGGAAAGGATCTTCTGGGCTTAGAACAGGGGAGGAACAGTGTGACTCACCCTTCCCTGCAGGCTTCTTTGTCACTGCTGAGGAGCATGAGGATGGCTGGCTGCATGTGTCTGCAGCATGGTGATCGGTGCCATCTTGCCTCTGTTTGCATGTCGGGGGTGGTGGGACGGATCCATCGGTGGGCCGTATTTGACCATCTCCCGGTGGGCACAAGGTTCCCTGGATGCTGCAGGGACAAACGGGATCCTCAGATGGCGAACGGATCAGCAGGATTCAGTCAGGATGTAAGCGGCACGGACAGAGCTCAGGCTAAGCACGTCCTCACATCCCGGTCGTTGGCCACGCCCCCCGAGGCACAAACTTAAACTTGGTTTTCTCCTGTTCTGTATAACACCAACAGGCTTGACACACAGTCGCTGCCACCGACCGTGAGAACTTGAACTACCTTCTAGAAGCGATGGCCCCTGTCAGGGAAAGGACATCCAGCCGGACAGTTACCAGAGGCCCCACCGTCACCAGCGAATGCTGCACCGGGTCTTCGGAAAGGGTTACCTCCCTGGCCTCCTCGTCCCAGATTCAGGCGTTCACACCGGGGGACACCCTAGGAGCCCTCGATCCCTCGCGGAACCCAGTCGAAGGTACTGGGCCCCAGGCCTCCAGAATGTACCTCACCCCAGACCGAAGGTGTATAGGTGTTTTTCCATCGGTATAAAAAAATAGAACCTGTTTTAAATTTTACCGATGAAAAAAAAAACAATAGCAAATTACGATCGTCTGTGTGGAACTCCATCGGAGAAAAAACACACGATTTCTCAGATTCAAGTCGACGCATGCTCAGAAGCATTGAACTTAATTTTTCTTGGCTTGTTGGAGTGTTTTACGTCACAGCGTTTTGGACGGTCGGAATTTTGACTGATGGTGTGTAGGCAAGACTGATGAAAGTCAGCTTCATCGGATTTCCGATGAAAAAATCCATCGGATTTTATTCCATCGGAAATCCGATCGTGTGTACAGGGCATTACTCGCCGATAAAAAAAATTATCGGTGCATCCCTAGTTTTAGCCATTTCAGTTTGAATACCATTTCTTTGGTTTGACATTATCTCTTAGGAAATCAATGTTCGTGGTCCAGAGCTATATTACAATCAATAGTCTGAAAAATACATTAAAGCACAATACTTTAGGTTCTATTTTACAATATAAAAGATGGCCCTGCTTTACATGTAAGTCTATCCAGAATAATAGTCAGATATTCATACACCAAACACAATGTATTATTCAGATAGTCATTCTCTCAAATCTCTGGTTCAGTTAAGCTCATGAACAGGTAGTTTTTTTTCTTTAAATAGGTGACATTTTTCATGCGGCTGAAGCAACTATCTGTCTTATTTGTGACCAGGCTGTCTGCCTTTCAGTCAGCATCTGACTAAAGATCAATGAGAGATAGCTTTTTGAAGGTGCTTTCAGGACCTGCAGAGAGGGATGATCAGAAAGCTGCCACAAGCTGTAGGCCTGGTTGATAAATGAGGAAATAGTTCTAATACTAATTAGAACTACTTTACAATTGAAAGTGTCCAGTGCATTAAACACTACTTCTGCTTATTGCAATTAGCCTGCCCATTGACTTACCAAGCCTTACCACAGGGCTGTTAGGGATAGAAAAAATATGGTAGCTATTAAATAATGCATTGGGTTACATTTGGATTTGATAGCACTTAGGTTTTAAGATATGACTACATCCCATTTGGATTGTTATTTAGACTTATCTAAATAGGTGAAAGGAATATCTCAATTTTCACTGCTATGTATTCCTGACAAAATGTAAAAGCCATCCAAATAATAATAATCATGATGTACAAATAACACCCTTTATATCAATTTAATAAAATAATCCAAGAGGCAAGCTAAAATGCAGCACGCAGTAATTCGTAAAAAACATCATATGTATTTTTACTGCATCACTGGAAGAGGAATTCACAATGATTGTTATGAGTTACTGTATTTATGATTTACCTTTGTGAATACACTGATTTATGTGTGAATTATCATGTACAGCATCTCACAAAAGTGAGTGCACCCCTCACATTTTTGTAAATATTTTATTATACCTTTTCATGTGGCAACACTGAAGAAATTACACCTTGCTGCAATGTAAAGTAGTGAGTTTACAGTTTGTATAACAGTGTAAATTTGCTGTCCTATCAAAATAACTCAACACATAGCCATTAATGTCTAAACGGCTGGCAACTAAAATAAGTACACCCCTAAGTGAAAATGTCCAAGTTTGGCCCAAAGTGTCAATATTTTGCGTGGCCACCATTATTTTCCAGCACTGCCTTAACCTTCTTGGGCATGGAGTTCACCAGAGCTTCACAGGTTGCCACTGGAGTCCTCCTCCACTCCGCCACAATGACATCACGGAGCTGGTGGATCTTAGAGCCCTTGCGCTTGAGAATGCCCCACAGATGCTCAAAAGGGTTTAGGTCTGGAGACATGCTTGGCGAGTCCATCACGTTTACCCTCAGCTTCTTTAGCAAGGCAGTGGTCGTCTTGGAGGTGCGTTTGGGGTCATTATCATGTTGGAATACTGCCCTGCGTCCCAGTCTCCGAAGGGAAGGGATCATGCTCTGCTTCAGTATGTCACAGTACATGTTGGCATTCATGGTTCCCCCAATGAACTGCAACTCCCCAGTGCCAGCAGCACTCGTGCAGTCCCAGATCATGACACTCCCACCAACATGCTTGACTGTAGTCAAGACACACTTGTATTTGTACACCTCACCTAGTTCCTGCCACACACGCTTGATACCATCTGAACCAAATACGTTTATCTTGGTCTCATCAGACCACAGCACATGGTTCCAGTAATCCATGTCCTTAGTCTGCTTGTCTTCAGCAAACTGTTTGCGGGCTTTCTTGTGCATCATCTTTAGAAGAGGCTTCCTTCTGGGACGACAGCCAAGCAGACCAATTTAATGCAGTGAACGGCATATGGTCAGATCACTAACAGGCTGAACCCCCCACCCCTTCAGCCTCTGCAGCAATGCTAACAGCACTCATATGTCTATTTCCCAAAGACAACCTTTGGATATGAGGCTGAACATGTGCACTAAACTTCTTTGGTCGACCATGGCGAGGCCTGTTCTGAGTGGAACCTGTCCTGTTAAACCGCTTTATGGTCTTGGCCAACATGCTGCAGCTCAGTTTCAGAGTCATGGCAATCTTTTTATAGTCTAGGCAATCTTTATGTAGAGAAGCAATTCCTTTTTTCAGATCTTTAGAGAGTTCTTTGCCATGAGGTGCCATATTGAACTTCCAGTGACCAGTATGAGAAAGTAAAAGAGATACCACCTAATTTAACACACCTGCTCCCCATTCACACCTGAGACCTTGCAACACTAATGAGCTAGGGTAAATGGCTAATTGGGCCCAATTTGAACATTTTCACTTAAGGGTGTACTCACTTTTGTTGCCAGCAGTTTAGACATTAATGGCTTTGTGTCAAGTTATTTTGAGGGGAAAGCAAATTGACACTGGTATATAAGCTGTACACTCATTACTTTACATTGTAGCAAAGTGTAATTTCTTCAGTGTTGTGACATGAAAAGATCTAATAAAATATTTACAAAAATGTGAGGGGTGTACTCACTTTTTGGAGATACTGTGTGTATATATATCTATATATCTATATATATATATATATATATATATATATATATAGTGTAACAGCAGGCAGGTAAAATCACCAGGTTGCATCCAGGATGGGAGATATATATGTCCTAGATTCAGGCTTTATGCCAGTTTATACCACTAGGGGGAGTGCTGGGAGTCTTGCAGGGGAAGAGTTAATGAGCCCAGCTGAATCAAGTGGGCTCGTTAGGGCCTCTACAAGAACTCCCAGAATGCTAAGGGAGATGCTCCAACCTGGAACCAGATCTGTGTGGATAGTCTGGGGAGTGTGATCTCTGTGCGGTGAGCCAAAGCCTGTGTGGTTATTACTTAGAACTTCTAAAAGCAGGGAGCTAGGGACTGGGACAGCACAAGGCTGTACCCAGTTGTTAGTTAGGGACACCAACGTGTGTAGTGAGCGGTCAAGTTGACCAGGATTTATTTTCCTGTCTCTTTTGTTTTTGCTGTATTTTTTTTGTCTGTATATAGTGCAAATAAAACCACACCCTTTTGTTTTCTCCTACCACTGTCTGCTGTGCCTGTTTTTGTGTGGTGAACCCATCCAGGGGGTCACACACACCCGCTGCTGAGTTAACCCCCTGACAGTTGGTGGAGAACCAGTGGCAGTTTTTTTTTTTAAAAGGCCAGCATGGAGGAGATACTGAAACAGCTGGCTCTAGCAAATGCTAATCAGCAGCAGACAAATGCAGGTTTGCAAAAGAGACTTGTGGCTCAACAACAGAGCCTTGCAGCCCAGCAGCGGACAAATGCAACTTTGCAAAAGAGCCTCGCAGCCCAGCAACAAGCCCAGCAGCAATCTGAGGCCCGCTTCATAGACCTGTTGCAGAAGCAAGAACAGAGACTACAGCAACAAATGGAGACATTAATGCAGCAACGTCCGCAGACCAGTGAGGCAAGTAGTTCCGCTAATACTGCGTCCTTTGGGGTGAGTCGTTTACTGACAAAAATGACTGGAGAGGATGATCCAGAGGTGTTTTTGACCACATTTGAAAGGACTGCTGAAAGGGAAAAGTGGCCTAAGGAGCAGTGGGCCGGACTGGTGGCCCCCCTGTTAACTGGTGAATCGCAGAAAGCTTACTATGACCTAGAGCCTGACCAAGCAAAAGACTATGTGATGCTAAAAAATGAAATATTGGCACGGCTGGGTGTCACCCTGGCCATCCGGGCTCAGCGTGTGCATAACTGGACTTTCCGGCTTGGAAAACCCCCCAGGTCTCAAATGTATGATCTCATTCACCTGAGCAGGAAGTGGCTACAGCCAGAGACATTGTCCGCACCAAAGATTGTGGAACGTGTTGTGATGGATTGTTTCTTGAGAGCTCTTCCTACTGCCATCCAAAAGTGGGTAAGCCATGGAGACCCAGAAACGGCCGTTAATCTTGTGGATCGTGTAGAGAAGTACTTGGCTACGGAAAACCTGACTGCCTCTTCCAGAGACTCACGGACTTTCCACCCTAAGACCAGACCATTCCCAGTGGCGGGTAAGATGATTCCAAGGGGTGAGGGTGGAGAGAATGAGAGGGTGAGAGTTATACCTAATGTCTGGCGAGAACAGCCTGGGAAGTCAGGGGCTCAAGATGCAGCAAAAAGGATTGTTTGCTACCGCTGCCGGCAAGAGGGACATATTGCAGCAAATTGCCCGGTTGTGGATGAACCCATGCAATGTGACTTTCTAAGGGACAGACGTCAGTCGCTGTTTGCGACAGTTGCATGCACTGCCATTCGGGGAACTGAGAAACATTTATGCAAAATGTGTATTAATGGTAAAAATGTTGTTGTGTTGCTGGATTCAGGTAGCCTGGTGACACTGATAAAAGCTGAATTAGTCACTACAGAGGTCTCTGGGAATAACAAGGTAGCTGTTATTTGTGTGCATGGGGACACCCGAGAGTATCCTGTGACTACAGTGTGTTTTGAGACATCCAAAGGTAACCTCTCTCATCAGGTGGGGTTAGTGTCTCAGTTACCACATAATGCCATTGTGGGAAGGGATTTTCCAAAGTTTTGGGAACTCTGGAATCGTCCTGAGCCCCCCACTGGTGCCCCTATATACCAGGAATGTGATAGCTAGAATTTCTCTGAGAGTGGTGAGGACTCTCCTGAATTCCCCTGTATTGGCAGGGGAGACTCGAGAAACTGGGGAGGAGCCAACATCCTCAGACGAAAACGTGCCGTCTGTGGAGTTTTCTGATCTCGAGGTTCACAAGGATTTTTTTTGCCACAGAACAGTTAAAAGACCCCGCCCTAATAAAGGCACGGGAAAACGTAGTGAAAATAGATGGCGAGTTAGTGAACCCAGATGAGACCTGCACTTACCCGTACTTCATCGTGGAAAAGGACCTACTGTATCGGGTGGCTAAAAGGGCAGAAGAAACCATTGAGCAGCTTGTGGTCCCCAAACCTTACAGGAAGTTGGTGTTAGCGTTGGCCCATGGGCACATTCTTGGAGGTCATCTGGGGACAGAGAAAACCCTAGAGAGAGTATTGCAAAGATTCTATTGGCCTGGGGTCATGAAGGAAACAGAAAATTATTGTTCCTCCTGCCCTGTGTGTCAGAGGTCGGCACCAATGCCACATTTCCGTAACCCGCTGGTCCCGCTCCCCATCATTGAGGTCCCCTTTGAGAGGATCGCAAAGGATTTGGTAGGTCCGATAATGAAGTCCGCTAGGGGGCATAAGTACATTTTGGTTATATTGGACTATGCCACCCGGTATCCAGAAGCGATTCCGCTCCGAAATACCTCGGCCAAAACCATAGCCAAAGAGCTATCTCTTGTTTTTAGCCGTGTGGGTATTTGTAAGGAACTGCTTACGGACCAGGGTACACTCTTTATGTCCCGGGTTATGAAAGAGCTGTGCAAGTTGTTCAAAGTGGCACAATTGCGTACATCTGTGTATCACCCCCAAACAGATGGGTTGGTTGAAAGATTCAACAAAACCCTAAAACAAATGTTAAAGAAGGTGGTGGATAGAGATGGAAAGAATTGGGACTGTCTACTTCCCTATTTAATGTTTGCCATTAGGGAGGTACCCCAATCCTCTACGGGTTTCTCACCCTTTGAGTTACTCTATGGGAGACACCCAAGAGGGCTGTTGGATATCGCCAAGGAAACTTGGGAGAGTGAGAGTTCTCCCCACAGGAGTGTGATTGAGCATGTCGCCCAGATGAAAGATAGAATTGCACAGGTAATGCCAATCGTAAAGGAACATTTGGCCCAAGCGCAGTTGGCACAGCAGAGAGTGTACAATCGTGGGGCCAAGACCCATACCTTTTCCCCGGGGGATAGGGTATTGGTACTTGTCCCTACGGTTGAAAGCAAATTCCTTGCCAAATGGCAAGGTCCCTACGAGATAATGGAAAAAGTGAGCAAAGTGAATTACAAGGTCAGACAACCAGGAAGGCGAAAGCCCGAACAGATCTATCACATTAATCTGTTGAAAGCCTGGAGGGATAGGGAATCCCTAGTCGCAGAAACTTTGTCACCAGCTCAGTCTGATTGCGTGATTCCTGAGGTTGGAATAGCAGTCACCTTGTCAAAACCCCAACAACAGGAGGTTAAGGAGTTTGTGCTTCGCAACAAGGAGGTTTTCTCTGAGCTGCCGGGACAAACGTCTGGGGTAGAGCATGATATTATTACCCCGCCCGGTGAAAGGGTGAAGCTAAAACCCTATCGGATCCCAGAGGCCTGACGGGAGGCAATACGTGAGGAAGTACAGAAAATGCTTAAGTTGGGGGTGATAGAGGAATCCCAAAGTGATTGGTCCAGTCCCATAGTGTTAGTGCCTAAACCAGATGGGAGCTGGCGATTTTGTAACGATTTTCGACAACTGAACAAAGTTACAAAATTTGACACCTACCCCATGCCACGTATAGATGAGTTGATCGACCGGCTGGGAACAGCCCGATAAATGACAACCCTTGATCTCACAAAAGGGTATTGGCAAATTCCCCTGGCCAAATCGGCCAAGGAGAAAAACGCGTTTGTAACCCCAGATGGGGCGTTCCAATATAAAAGAATGCCGTTTGGATTACAGAATGCACCGGCAACATTCCAGCGGAAAATGGACCAGATACTGAGGCCCCATCAGAAGTATAAAAGTATAAGTATTCCTGCGCTTAGGAAATCTATATTGTATAGAGCTGCAGCCCCCCTAAAGGGATCCTATATTAGGATCCTAGTAAATAGAATAATATGTATGGGGTATGGCGCTGCTCACCCCTCAGGAACACTCCAGAGGTATAAGGTAAGGTATGAGAATACAATAATAAAGACTAATTGGAGATACTCCCCTAACTGGGTGGGTCCAATTTGATTCAGGTGGCTAAACACAGGTGTGTAGGCTAAAACCTCCTTGATATTAGCCAAACAATAAAAGTGAAAGTAAGTGTTTAAGGTGACTGGTAATAGCAACACCCTATTAAGTGTTAATAATCCATGGTTAATAAAGCAAGAAATCTCTTCTAAACCAAATGCCAAAAATAAAATACCAAAAATAAATAATGAAGTGAAAAAATGAGGCTACCAATAGTAGCCACTAAAGTATTAAGTTACATGTGATGCCTATACTCCCTAGCGTATAGCAGTGTATATAACATAAAATCCAATGGTCCTAGTGCAAAGTCCTATATGTAAATAATCCAGTGATGATCTCAATTTCCAAAGTAGTTAGTGTTCAGTGCCGACAGAACAACTTCAAAAAGGCTTCACAGGTGCTCCCCCACATGGGTCCCCACTCACCAGCTCCTGGTACCCCTACAGGGGTAGACAGCATGTAAGGTGTGTAGCACGTTTCCAATATCCAGTCTTCACAGCTCCTTTGCTATTCAGGAAATGGTGAATGGCAGCCAGCAGGTTATTCAAGAGTCCTCAGTAAAAGAAGTAATAGAATGCTCCCATAGTGCGGTATAATTAAGGTGATTTATTTAAAAAATATTTAAAACAGCAGGGCTTAAGCCTTAAGGCATATAAGCCTATTAAATACTATTCAAAGTACAAGGGACACAGCACCGCAGTACCGTACTGACAAAACGCAGCTTGCGCCTCAGAAGACGTTCATTTTACGAAACGTGCGTAAGGCGGAGTCACGCACATCACGCTGCTGTCTTTCCATCCGGGTACTCGAAGCTGGAACGCAGCTGAGGCGCAAGCTGCGTTTTGTCAGTACGGTACTGCGGTGCTGTGTCCCTTGTACTTTGAATAGTATTTAATAGGCTTATATGCCTTAAGGCTTAAGCCCTGCTGTTTTAAATATTTTTTAAATAAATCACCTTAATTATACCGCACTATGGGAGCATTCTATTACTTCTTTTACTGAGGACTCTTGGATAACCTGCTGGCTGCCATTCACCATTTCCTGAATAGCAAAGGAGCTGTGAAGACTGGATATTGGAAACGTGCTACACACCTTACATGCTGTCTACCCCTGTAGGGGTACCAGGAGCTGGTGAGTGGGGACCCATGTGGGGGAGCACCTGTGAAGCCTTTTTGAAGTTGTTCTGTCGGCACTGAACACTAACTACTTTGGAAATTGAGATCATCACTGGATTATTTACATATAGGACTTTGCACTAGGACCATTGGATTTTATGTTATATACACTGCTATACGCTAGGGAGTATAGGCATCACATGTAACTTAATACTTTAGTGGCTACTATTGGTAGCCTCATTTTTTCACTTCATTATTTATTTTTGGTATTTTATTTTTGGCATTTGGTTTAGAAGAGATTTCTTGCTTTATTAACCGTGGATTATTAACACTTAATAGGGTGTTGCTAATACCAGTCACCTTAAACAATTACTTTCACTTTTATTGTTTGGCTAATATCAAAGAGGTTTTAGCCTACACACCTGTGTTTAGCCACCTGAATCAAATTGGACTCACCCAGTTAGGGGAGTATCTCCAATTAGTCTTTATTATTGTATTCTCATACCTTACCTTATACCTCTGGAGTGTTCCTGAGGGGTGAGCAGCGCCATACCCCATACATATTTTCCCATGAGAAGTATGCTGCGGCTTACCTGGATAATGTAATTGTCCATATCACAGATTGGGCCTCACATCTGCCAAAAGTGCAAGCAGTCCTAGACTCTATCCGGGAAGCTGGGTTTACGGCCAACCCCAAGAAGTGTACCATTGGACAGGAGGAGGCCAAATATCTTGGGTACACCATTGGGAGGGGAGTAATAAAACCCCAGGTCAATAAAGTCGAGGCCATACAGAATTGGCCACGTCCCAACAGCAAGAAGCAGGTACGAGCCTTTCTGGGAATCGATGGTTATTATCGGCGATTCATTCCCCACTTTGCTTCTCAGGCTGTGCCCCTAACCAACCTGACAAAAGGGAAAGAGTCTGTCATGGTTAAATGGACCCCAGAGGCTGAGGCAGCATTCCAATTCTTAAAAAAAGCCTTATGTAACCAGCCAGTGTTGCACTCACCAGACTTCTCTAGGGACTTTGTCGTACAAAGTGATGCATCAGACGTTGGGTTAGGAGCAGTATTGTCCCAGGTCTGGAACGGGGAAGAGCACCCAGTCATTTACCTCAGCAGGAAATTGAAGTCCCATGAGGTAAATTACGCCACAATTGAGAAGGAGTGTTTAGCGGTGAAGTGGGCTCTAGATTCCCTTCGGTACTATCTGTTAGGTAGGCACTTTGACATGATTACTGATCATGCTCCTTTAAAGTGGATGGCTCAAAACAAAGAGACAAATAGAAGAGTAAATAGGTGGTTCCTGGCCCTACAAGAATTCAACTTTACAGTAAAGCATCGCCCTGGCGTTCAAATGGGGAATGTGGATGTTTTGTCTCGAGTACATGCATGCCTAATTGCTTGTGTTCCAACCCCAAGGTTAAAACAAGAGGGGGGGTATGTAACAGCAGGCAGGTAAAATCACCAGGTTGCATCCAGGATGGGAGATATATATGTCCTAGATTCAGGCTTTATGCCAGTTTATACCACTAGGGGGAGTGCTGGGAGTCTTGCAGGGGAAGAGTTAATGAGCCCAGCTGAATCAAGTGGGCTCGTTAGGGCCTCTACAAGAACTCCCAGCATGCTAAGGGAGATGCTACAACCTGGAACCAGATCTGTGTGGATAGTCTGGGGAGTGTGATCTCTGTGCGGTGAGCCAAAGCCTGTGTGATTATTACTTAGAACTTCTAAAAGCAGGGAGCTAGGGACTGGGACAGCACAAGGCTGTACCCAGTTGTTAGTTAGGGACACCAACGTGTGTAGTGAGCGGTCAAGTTGACCAGGATTTATTTTCCTGTCTCTTTTGTTTTTGCTGTATTTTTTTTGTCTGTATATAGTGCAAATAAAACCACACCCTTTTGTTTTCTCCTACCACTGTCTGCTGTGCCTGTTTTTGTGTGGTGAACCCATCCAGGGGGTCACACACACCCGCTGCTGAGTTAACCCCCTCACAATAGATATAAATATATACATCTATAGATATATATATATATATATATATATATATATATATATACACACATACACACAGTCTGTTGTCATCACAGGTCCTTCTTCCTCTCCTCCAGTGGTGGTGGTGGTGTGTGGCCCTTGCTGCTCTACTAAATGGCACTTATGTGAAGACATGTGAGCACTGTTCAGTGCATTAAAGCCCCTTTCACACTGGGGCGGGAGGTGCGTCGGCGTTAAAGCCAATTTCACGGCGCTATTCGGCAGCTAGCGGTGTGGTTTTACCCCCCGCTAGCGGCCAAAAAAGGGTTAAAAACAACCGCAAAGCGCCTCTGCAGAGGCGATTTACCGGCGGTATAGCCGCGGTGTCCCATTGCTTTCAATGGGCAGGAGCAGTGGAGGAGCGGTAAACACACCGCTCCTTCACCGCTCCAAAGATCTGGCTAACAGGATTTTTTTTACCGTCCTGCTAGCGCACCGCTCCAGTGTCAAAGCCCTCGGGCTTTGACACTGGAGAAACAGCAGCCGGTGTTTCAGGTTGGTTTGCAGGCGCTATTTTTAGCGCAATAGCACCTGCAAACCGCCCCAGTGTGAAAGGGGTCTAAGATTCTGAGCCCCTAAGTGGAAAAAGGTTGCTGACCCCTGCCCTAAATGCCATGCTATACCACTGTGTGTTTTTTGGAAAATTTTTGGACTAAAATTAACATTTAAATTGTTGCATTGCTTTTCAGATATTTCTTTTTTTTTTCTCACACAAACACAGAAATGTCTAGTACATGAAATATCTCAGCGATGTTTTACAAAAATACAATATATTGTAGCATATGTTTACACAGCAGGATCAAAACATTAGCTTGCAGGGCACGTATTGTGAGAGGGTGGAGATTATACATTATGCAGCATGACTGAAACTGACACTGCTTGCAATAAAGTTAGATTTATCCCTAAATAAAATGTAAAGTAAAATGGCACTTACATCATTTGTCTTCATTTTATTGTATTTTTGTTTTACATATTAATGTAAGAGAATAGAGAAAGGCTTGCCTTCCTGTGAATCACACTTCTGTACTCAATGATTCAATAAAACAAACCTTTTCTAATAAAAAAAAAATGAGGGGCCTCGTCATTACTGAATTTCTTCTGAAAATGCAATTTCACTGGCTTTTATGCTGACCCTCAGCCTTCAATACTTTTTAACTGACTTGCAACAAGTATACAGTTCATATTATATCAGGAACATTCTGATTCTTAAGTAGTGATGAGCCGAACACCCCCGGGTTCGGTTCGCACCAGAACCCGCGAACGGACCGAAAGTTCGCACGAACATTGGAACCCTATTAAATACAATGGATGCGAACGTTCGAATTCTAAAGTGCTAATTATAACGACTATTATCCATGTTATTGTCCTAAACAGAGTTTGGGAACCCGGGTTCTGCACCAGGGGACATGTATCAATGCAAAAAGAAGTTTTAAAAACGGACGTTTTTCAGGAGCAGTCATTTTAACCACTTAACAACCACCTGCCGACAAATAACGTTGACAAGGTGGTTGCTTAACTCTGGGAGGACGTTATATAACGTCCTCCCAGAATCGCGCTCCCGCGCGCCCCCTGGGGCGCGCACACGGGAAACTCTGTCACCGCCGGGTCCAGAGGACCCGGCGGATCACGAATCGCGTTAAATCCCCGCTGATAGCGGCCGTTTACCACGTGATCGCTCCGTCAAATGACGGAGCAATCACTTGTAAACAGACCGGCGTCATTTGATGACGCCGGTTCCTCCCTCCCCTCTCTGTACCGATCGGTACAGTGTGAGAGGGGAGGGGGAGGGAGCGGATGGCAGCAGCAGCACTGTGGGCTGGATCTGTGACAATTGCAGTCACAGATCCAGCCATCCATCCATCCCTGCTCAGCCATCCCTGTGCAATACCCTGCCAATACTCTGCAATACACCCTGCCAATACTCTGCAAAATACCCTGCAAAATACCCTGCCAATACCCTGGTGCAATACTCTGCAATACCCTGGTGCAATACTCTGCAATACCCTGCGCAATACTCTGCAATACCCTGCGCAATACTCTGCAATACCCTGCGCAATACCCTGCAAAATACTCTGCAATACCCTGCGCAATACCCTGCAAAATACTCTGCAATACCCTGGTGCAATACCCTGCAATACTCTGGTGCAATACTCTGCAATACTCTGGTGCAATACTCTGCAATACCCTGCGCAATACTCTGCAATACCCTGCGCAATACTCTGCAATACCCTGCGCAATACTCTGCAATACCCTGCGCAATATTCTGCAAAATACTCTGCAATACCCTGCACAATACTCTGCAATACCCTCCACAATACTCTGCAATACCCTCCACAATACTCTGCAATACCCTCCACAATACTCTGCAATACCCTCCACAATACCCTGTGCAATACCCTCCACAATACCCTGTGCAATACCCTCCACAATACCCTGTGCAATACCCATGCAATACCCTGCCATACACCGCAATACCCTGCCATAGTCCGCAATACTCCGCAATGCCCTGCAATACTCTGCAATGCCCAGCAATACTCCGCAATGCCCGGCAATACTCCGCAATGCCCGGCAATACTCTGCAATAACCACTTCCCGCCCTCCGGCCGTCATATGACGTCCTTGACTTTGTGCGGGGATATCTGAATGATGGGAGCAGCTACAGGCATCATTCAGATATTAGCTTTTTCAGCCGGCGATTCCCTACACCATAAGAACAATCATAGCAGCTGTTCCGCCGCGTGATCATTCTTACGGGAGGCGAGAGGGGATGTCCCCCCCCCGCCGCCCTCCGGTGCTTCTACCGACTCACCGCTACGATCAAAGCCAGGATTGTTGTTTTTTTTTTGTATTTTTTTCAGGCTTCCCAGCCTAGAGGTGAGATGTGGGGTCTTATTGACCTCATATCTCACTGTAAAGAGGACCTGTCATGCCATATTCCTATTACAAGGGATGTTTACGTTCCTTGTAATAGGTATAAAAGTGATCAAAAAAATGTTTGGGGCGGAAAAACATGTCAAACTAAAATAAATAAAGTAAAATGAAGAATACATTATATTTTTTTTTTAAAGCGCCCCTGTCCCCGTGAGCTCGCATACAGAAGCGAACGCATACGTAAGTCCCGCCCACATATGAAAACGGTTTTCAAACCACACATGTGAGGTATCTCTGCGAACGTTAGAGCGAGAGCAATCATTTTGGCCCTAGACCTCCTCTGTAACTCAAAACATGTAACCAGTAAAAATATTTAAAGCGTTGCCTATGGGGATTTTTTAAGTAGCAAAGTTTGGCGCCATTCCACGAGTGTGTGCAATTTTTAAGGGCGACATGTTAGGTATCTATTTACTCGGCGTAACTTCATCTTTCACATTATGCAAAAACATTGGGCTAACTTTACTGTTTTTTTTTTTTTAAGCACAAAACATTTTTTTTCCGTAAAAAACGCGTTAAAAAAATTGCTGCGCAAATATCGTGCGAGATAAAAAGTTGCAACAACCACCATTATATTCTCTAAGGTCTTTGCTAAAAAAACATATATAATGTTTTGGGGTTCTATGTAATTTTCTAGCAAACAAATGATGATTTTTACATGTAGGAGAGAAATGTCAGAATTGGCCTGGGTGCTCCAGAACGCCTGAAGGTGCTCCCTGCATGTCGGGCCTCTGTATGTGGCCACGCTGTGTAAAAGTCTCACACATGTGGTATCGCCATACTCGGGAGTAATAGCAGAATGTGTTTTGGGGTGTAATTTGGGGAATGCATATGCTGTGTGTGAGAAATAACCTGCTAATATGACAATTTTGTGAAAAAAAAAAAGAGAAAAAAAAAATCTTGATTTTGCAAAGAATTGTGGGAAAAAATGACAACTTCAAAAAACTCACAATGCCTCTTTCTGAATACCTTGGAATGTCTTCTTTCCAAAAAGGGGTCATTTGGGGGGTATTTGTACTTTTCTGGCATGTTAGGGTCTCAAGAATTGAGATAGGCCGTCAGTACTTCAGGTGTGATCAATTTTCAGATATTGGCACCATAGCTTGTGGACTCTATAACTTTCACAAAGACCAAATAATATACACCAATTTGTACTTATTTTTACCAAAGATATGTAGCAGTATAAATTTTGGCCAAAATTTATGAAGAAAAAATAGTAATTTGCAAAATTTTATAACAGAAACGAAAAAAAAATCATTTTTTTACAAAATTTTCAGTCTTTTTTCTCTTATAGCGCAAAAAATAAAAAACCCAACAGTGATTAAATACCACCAAAAGAAAGCTCTATTTGTGTGAAAAAAAGGACAAAAATTTCATATGGGTACAGTGTTGTATGACTGAGTAATTGTCATTCAAAATGTGAGAGCACCGAAAGCTGAAAATTGGTCTGGTTATTAAGGGGGTTTAAGTGCCCAGTGGTCAAGTGGTTAATGATGCATAAAGTGAAAAAAAAAAGTCAAATATTCCTTTAAATATCGTACCTGGGGGTGTCTAAAGTATGCCTGCGAAGTGCCACGTGTTTCCCGTGTTTAGAACTGTCCCTGCACAAAATAACATTTCTAAAGGAAAAAAAAAGCCATTTAAAACTGCTTGCGGCTTTAATGTAATGTCTGGTCCCGGTAATATGGATGAAAATCTTTAAGAAAAATGGCATAGCTACCCCATCACCCCCCCCCCCCCTACCCCAGCCCATTACCAGCCCCTTTGGGTCTTGTTTGGATATTAAGGGGAACCACGCAACACAAAATAAAAAAGGCCCTATATACTCTGAACAGCAGTATACAGGCGGTGTAAACAAGACCGGTGTAAACAAGACAGGGACTGTAGGTTTGTTCTTAAGTAGAATCTGTTTGTAATTTTGAACACGTACATTGTTTAAGTGTAGCTCCAGCCAAAAAATCTATTTTTAAGCTTTTTGGAAAACATAGGGAAGGGTTATCACCCCTGTAACATTTGTTTTGCTGTCTGTGCCCCTGTTCAGAACATTTCACCTCACTTTGCGTCCCAATGACAACTGTTTTTGAAATGTGGTGTTTTTATTGAAACAAGGATTGGTGATAAAGCATCAGTAGAGAGGAGACACCTTTCTCCCATATTAATTCTTACAGGAGAGAATTTTCCTTCCTAGGGGTAGATTTCCTCTCACTTCCTGTTGTCTTCTTCCGTTTGCAAGTAGGAGTCGTTTGTAAGTTGGATGTTTGAAAGTAGGGACCTGCCGTATATACTCTGCAGAAATTGGCCCCTTAGGTGTTGGTGTTGGCACAACACTGTAAGCACTCACAGTTACTCTTGGTGGGTGCTGGAACGCCCTGCTGTCAACTATTATATCAGGAATTGTAATAACATATAATTGTTGAACAGTGGTAGTAAAAATTGGGCCTTTGATGGTGGTGCTGGTGCCACAACACTGTAAGGCCTGACAGTTACTCTTGGTGGGCGCAGCAATGGGCCCTGCTGTGAATTATTAGATCAATAATTATAATTGCATGCCCCTGTTGAACAGGGGCTGAAAAATTGGGCCTTTGGTGGTGGTGGTGGTGGTGGTGTTGACACAACACTGTAAGGCCTGACAGTTACTCTTGGTGGGTGCAGCAATGGGCCCTGCTGTGAATTATTAGATCAATAATTATAATTGCATGCCCCTGTTGAACAGGGACTGAAAAATTGGGCCTTTGGTGGTGGTGGTGGTGGTGTTGACACAACACTGTAAGGCCTGACAGTTACTCTTGGTGGGCGCAGCAATGGGCCCTGCTGTGAATTATTAGATCAATAATTATAATTGCATGCCCCTGTTGAACAGGGGCTGAAAAATTGGGCCTTAGGCACTGGTGGCACAACACTGCAACCCCTCACAGATACTGTACTTGGAGCACAGCAATGAGCCCTGTTGCAAAGTATTGCATCAAAAATTGTAATTACACGCCCCTGTTAAACAGGGGCTGAAAAATTGGGCCTTAGCCACTGGTGGCGGCACCCATAAACCAAAATGATCTTCCAAGCTATCATCATCAATCGGATCATTGAGGAGGAGGAGGAGGATAGCCAGTCAACATAACAGCACAGGCACTCAGCATCAGCATCAGTCTTGAAGGGATGTGACATTTTAAAATCAATTAGTCTGTTATATCAGCATCAGGTGTGTGGTAGCTGGTGGTGATCCAAGACTGGTTCATCTTGATGAAAGTCAGTCGATCAACCGAGTCGGTGGACAGGCGCACCCTGTGATCCGTGACAAATCCTCCAGCAGCACTGAATGTGCGTTCTGAAAGAACGCTGGATGCAGGACAGGCCAGTAGCTCAATTGCATACTGTGCAAGCTCTGGCCAGTGATCCATCCTCAAGACCCAGTAAGCCAGAGGATTTTCGGTGGGGAAGGTGTCCAAGTCTGACCTTGCCCCTAGGTATTCCTGCACCATGTATATCAAACGCTGGCGATGGTTGCTGGAACCGATCATACTTTTGGGTTGCGGACTAAAGAATTGTCTGAACGCATCGGTCAGACGGCCACCTTCCCCACCGCTCCTTCTTTGACTGCCCGAAGCCTCAGCAACTCGTTGTCCAGGACCAGGAGTTTGTAACCTCCCAGTCTCTGGGAACGTGTTGCACAGACCTTTCTGCAAGGCCTCCCGGAGTTGTCTCATCCTCTGCTCCCTCTGCGACGGTAACATAAGGTCCGCAACCTTACCCTTGTACCGTGGATCAAGGAGAGTGGCCAGCCAGTAATGGTCCCTCTCCTTGATCCGAAGAATACGAGGATCCTTCCGCAGACTTTGCAGGATCAGGGAGGCCATGCAGCGTAGGTTAGCTGAGGCATTCAGTCCGGAGTCCTCTGGGTCACTAAGGACGACATGATCCACAGCCACCTCCTCCCAGCCACGTACAAGTCCACTGGTTTCTTGGGACTGTAAATCATCCCTAAAAGACTGCTGCTGATGATGCTGAGTGCCAGCCTCCACCTCCATGCTGACACAATCCTCCTCCTCCTCCTCCTCCTCCTCCTCTTCCTGTGCGATGGGTGGGACAGAAGGAACACTGTCTGGGTAAAGGGGGCCTTGAGAGGCAAGGAAGTCCTCCTCTTCCTGCCTCTGTTCTGCCTCAAGTGCCCTGTCCATTATTCCACGCAGCGTGTGCTCCAACAGGTGGACAAGAGGTACAGTGTCACTGATGCATGCACTGTCACTGCTCACCATCCTCGTGGCCTCCTCAAATGGTGCCAGGACAGTGCATGCATCCCTGATCATGCCCCACTGGCGTGGTGAAAAAAAACCGAGCTCCCCTGACCCTGTCCTGGTGCCGTAGTCGCACAGGTACTCATTGATGGCCCTCTGCTGCGTGTGCAGCCGCTGCAGCATGGCCAACGTTGAGTTCCACCTGGTGGGCATGTCACATATAAGGCGGTTCTTGGGCAGGTTCAACTCCTTTTGCAGCTCAGCCAGGCGAGCACTGGCATTATAAGATCTGCGGAAATGCACACAGACTTTCCTGGCCTGCCTCAGGACATCCTGTAAGCCCGGATACCTGCCCAAGAACCGCTGCACCACCAGGTTAAGGACGTGAGCCACACAGGGCACATGGGTCAGTTGTCCCTGTCGGAGGGCGGAGAGGAGGTTGGTGCCATTGTCGCAAACCACCATTCCTGGCTTAAGCTGGCGTGGCGTCAACCACCTCTCAGCCTGCCCCTGCAGAGCAGACAGGACCTCTGCCCCAGTGTGGCTCCTGTCCCCCAAACACACCAGCGCAAGCACGGCATGGCATCTTTTTGCCTGCGTACTTGCGTAGCCCCTTGAACGCCTATGGAGCACCGCTGGTTCCGAGGACAAAGCACAGGAAGAGGCCATGGAGGAAGAAGAAGAGGAGGGGTGGAGGAGAGAGGTGTGTCACAACCAGTAGTAGCATTTTGGAGGCGTGGCGGTGGAACAACCTCCAACACTACTGCACCTTGTCCTGCATCCTTCCCAGCTGCCAAAAGAGTGACCCAATGGTCCGTGAAATAAAGGTAACGTCCCTGTCCATGCCTGCTGGACCATGAGTCAGCGGTAATATGCACCTTACCGCTGACCGCCCTGTCCAGCGAGGCCAAGACATTGCCTTCCACATGCCTGTAGAGAGCCGGAATCGCCTTCCGTGAGAAAAAGTGGCGTTTGGGAACCTGCCACTGAGGAACCGCACATTGCACAAACTCACGGAAGGGGGCCGAGTCTACCAACTGAAAAGGCAGCAGTTGAAGCGCTAGCAATTTAGCCAAGCTAGCATTCAACCGCTGGGCATGTGGATGGCTGGGAGTGAACTTCTTTCGACGGTCCAGCAGCTGGGGCAGGGAAATTTGCCTGCTAGAATCGGACGTCGGTGTACTGCTAGCAGAGTGGCCGCAAGTACTTGGCTGTGACACAGCTAATTCTACACCTTCATTCCTCTCAGTGCAGGTTTCAGAGAGGACTGAAGGTATAGTGGGGTTGGAGATCCCAGCTGATGCGGTGCAAGGAGAGGTCCGCTTTGTTCTTTGGTGTGGGTCTTTAGGTAGGCTTGCCAACGAGCTGCATGGCAGGTCAACATATGTCTGATCAAGCATGTGGTGCCCAAGCGGCTGATGTTTTGGCCACGCGATATACGCTTGAGACATATGTTGCAAACAGCAGCTGTGCGATCTGATGCACTCGCCTCAAGAAAGGCCCACACCAAAGAACTTTTTGAATGATGGACAGAGGCAGCGCCCTGCACAGGCGGAGCTCTGCGGTGTGATTCCGTCTGTGTGCTGCCCATACGCTGGCCACTCAAGGGCATCCTGCCTCGTTGGAGATGTGCCTCCTCCTCATCCTCCTCCTCCTCCTCTCTCCTATTAGGCACCCACGTGAAGTCAGTGACCTCATCATCCCCTCCCTCCTCATCACTGGAGCCAATCTGGCAGTATGCTGCAGCTGCTGGAGCATGCCTGCCAGATTGGTGTCCTTCTTGAGCATCCCCTCTCTCTGCTCTCACGCTACTGCCTTCCTCTGGCTGGGTATCATCATCAGATCCTTCGAAACGCTGGGCATCCTGATGGAGCATGTACCCAACACTGTGCTCAAACAGTTCGGGGGACTCCTCAGGAGGAGGACATGGTGGGTCTAGGGAAGGAGTGACTAATGATGACATTGATACCAGAGAAGAGGACGCTTTGGCAGCGGCTTTGCCAGTACCCTGAGCCTGGGTGAGAGAGGATGAGGAGGATGAGGTGGGCTTGGTCATCCACTCTACCAAGTCTTCGGCATGATGTGGCTCAACATGTCCAGCTGCCGAAAAGAAGGACAAGCGTGTCCCATGGCCATGTGCTGATGACAATGCACCACGTCCACGACCAGCACTGTTGCCCCCAGACACAGAGCCTGCTTGCCCTCTTTTTTTGCCTCCTGACTGTCTGCCTCTCCTTGTTTGCCTTCCAGACATTTTAATGGATGGCCTGCAGGGAGATGGGGAAAACAGCAATAAGGGCTACCTTCAGGTGTATACTGTGCAGGAGGCAACAATGACACTGACACTGTCCCCTGCCTATCCTTCTCTGTCCCTAAACACAAGGATTTGCAATATGCTTCAGCAAGATTGGTTTAGCACAGAATAGCACACTGATAGTTTCCCCGAGTGTCCTTCTCTGTCCCTAAACTCAAGGATTTCAAATACGGTTCAGCAAGATTGGTTTAGCACAGAATAGCACACTGACAGTTTCCCCGAGTGTCCTTCTCTGTCCCTAAACTCAAGGATTTCAAATATGGTTCAGCAAGATTGGTTTAGCACAGAATAGCACACTGACACTTTCCCTCACTGTCCTTCTCTGTCCCTACAAACAAGGTTTAGCACAGAATAGCACACTGACAGTTTCCCCGAGTGTCCTTCTCTGTCCCTAAACTCAAGGATTTCAAATATGGTTCAGCAAGATTGGTTTAGCACAGAATAGCACACTGACACTTTCCCTCACTGTCCTTCTCTGTCCCTACAAACAAGGTTTAGCACAGAATAGCACACTGATAGTTTCCCTCACTGTCCTTCTCTGTCCCTACAAACAAGATTTAGCACAGAATAGCACACTGATAGTTTCCACGAGTGTCCTTCTCTGTCCCTAAACTCAAGGATTTCAAATACGGTTCAGCAAGATTGGTTTAGCACAGAATAGCACACTGACAGTTTCCCCGAGTGTCCTTCTCTGTCCCTAAACTCAAGGATTTCAAATATGGTTCAGCAAGATTGGTTTAGCACAGAATAGCACACTGACACTTTCCCTCACTGTCCTTCTCTGTCCCTACAAACAAGGTTTAGCACAGAAAAGGACACTGATAGTTTCCCTCACTGTCCTTCTCTGTCCCTACAAACAAGGTTTAGCACAGAATAGCACACTGGCAGTTTCCCCGAGTGTCCTTCTCTGTCCCTAAACTCAAGGATTTCAAATATGGTTCAGCAAGATTGGTTTAGCACAGAATAGCACACTGACAGTTTCCCTCACTGTCCTTCTCTGTCCCTGCAAACAAGGTTTAGCACAGAATAGCACACTGATAGTTTCCCTCACTGTCCTTCTCTGTCCCTACAAACAAGATTTAGCACAGAATAGCACACTGATAGTTTCCACGAGTGTCCTTCTCTGTCCCTAAACTCAAGGATTTCAAATACGGTTCAGCAAGATTGGTTTAGCACAGAATAGCACACTGACAGTTTCCCCGAGTGTCCTTCTCTGTCCCTAAACTCAAGGATTTCAAATATGGTTCAGCAAGATTGGTTTAGCACAGAATAGCACACTGACAGTTTCCCTCACTGTCCTTCTCTGTCCCTACAAACAAGGTTTAGCACAGAATATCACACTGATAGTTTCCCCGAGTGTCCTTCTCTGTCCCTAAACTCAAGGATTTCAAATACGGTTCAGCAAGATTGGTTTAGCACAGAATAGCACACTGACAGTTTCCCTCACTGTCCTTCTCTGTCCCTACAAACAAGGTTTAGCACAGAATAGCACACTGACACTTTCCCTCACTGTCCTTCTCTGTCCCTACAAACAAGGTTTAGCACAGAATAGCACACTGACACTTTCCCTCACTGTCCTTCTCTGTCCCTACAAACAAGGTTTAGCACAGAATAGCACACTGACACTTTCCCTCACTGTCCTTCTCTGTCCCTACAAACAAGGTTTAGCACAGAATAGCACACTGACAGTTTCCCTCACTGTCCTTCTCTGTCCCTACAAACAAGGTTTAGCACAGAATAGCACACTGACACTTTCCCTCACTGTCCTTCTCTGTCCCTACAAACAAGGTTTAGCACAGAATAACACACTGACACTCTCCCTACCTATCCTTCTCTGTCCCTAAACACAAGGAATCCAGGATTAGTAAAGGAAAAAATGACACTGTCCCTGCCTATGCTTCTCTTTCCCTGCTCCGGAACACACTACACAAGGCCGCCGCGCTGGCGGCCTTTTATAGTGTGGGGCGTGCACTAAACCCCCTCAGCAATAATTGGCCACAGGCATCCTGCCTGTGGCCAATCATTGCTCTCCTCGCTGCCGGCGCTGTGATTGGCCAAGCATGCGGGGTCACAGTGCATGCTTGGCCAATCACAGCGCCTGGATGACACTGCGATGGCGTAGTGCATTGTGGGCCATTCGCGTCACTCGAATTTGGCGCGAACGGCCCAAATCCCTATTCTTAAGTACAGTATCCGTTCTACATATTGAGTGCTGAATGTGCTTTTAGCACTCATGTGTAGTAGCCCTTTGTCTTAACCACATGCCGACCACCCACCATTGTTTGACGGAGGCAGAATGGCTCCCCTGTGCAAATCGCCGTAGCTGTACTGGCGGCGCGTCGCTGAGGAGCCGATTGGCGCGCCTGGCGACTACGATGACCGTGGGCACCCGCGATTGCTCGTGACAGAGCAGGAACGATGATATGTGTGTGTAAACACACAAATCCACATCCTGTCAGGGGAGAGGAGACAGATTGTCTTTTCCAAGTATATAGGAACACCGATCGGTCTCCTCCCCCAGTCAGTCCCATTCCCCTACAGTTAAAACACACAGTGAGGGAACACATTTAACCCCTTGATCGCCCCTAGTGTTAACCCCTTCCCTGTCAGTGACATTTATACAGTAATCAGTGGCTATTTATAGCACTAATCGCTGTATAAATGTCAATGGTTTCAAAAAAGTGTCAAAAGTGTCTGATCTGTCTGCCGCAGTCCTGATAAAAATCGCAGATCATTGGCATTACTAGTAAAAAAAAAAATGCCATAAATCTATCCCCTATTTTGTGGACGCTATAACATTTGTGCAAATTAGTCAATATAGGCTTATTGCGATTTTTTCTTTTACCAAACATATATAGAAGATTACATATCGGCCTAAACTGAGATTTTTTTTTCTTTTAAATGGGATATTTGTTATAGCAAAAAGTAGAAAATATTGTGTTTTTTTTTTTGCTCTTTTTTTGTTTATAGTACAAA
Source organism: Rana muscosa (assembly GCA_029206835.1). NCBI lineage: Eukaryota > Metazoa > Chordata > Amphibia > Anura > Ranidae > Rana > Rana muscosa. Next base: position 154,442,197 of record CM055120.1, read on the forward strand.
AAATAAAAAACGCAGAGGTGATCAAATACCACTAAAAGAAAAAAAGAAAGCTCTATTTGTGGGAAAAAAAGGACATCAATTTTTTTTGGGTACAGTGTTGCACGACCGCGCAATTGTCAGTTAAAACGACGCATTGCCGTATCGCAAAAAATGGCCCGGTCAGGAAGGGGGTAAATTCTTCAGGGGCTGAAGTGGTTAAAGAGACCCTGTCAATAGACCATCATCTTGGACAGGGATGAGCCGAACACCCCCCTGTTCGGTTCGCACCAGAACCTGCGAACAGACAGAATGTTCGCGTGAACTTTAGAACCCTATTAAATACAATGGACTCTAACGTTCAAAATCTAAAGTGCTAATTATAAAGGCTAATATGCAAGTTATTGTCCTAAAAAGTGTTTGGGGACCCGGGTCCTGCCCCAGGGGACATGTATCAATGCAAAAAAAAGTTAAAAAAATAGACGTTTTTACGGGAGCAGTGATTTTAATAATGCTTAAAATGAAAAAATAAAAGTGAAATTTAAATTTCGTACCTGGGGGGTGTGTATAATATGCATGTAAAGTCTCGCATGTTTCCCATGTTTAGAACTGTCCCTGCACAAAGTGTCATTTTTGAAGGAAAAAAAGTCATTTAAAACTCACTCGTGGCTATTAACCCCTCAGCACACAGTATTGAATAGCCAAGAATGAAATACCATGATATAACGTAATAGTTCAACTTCCAACAAAGAATGAGTGACTTATTACATGCGTATAATACAAAAACGGAAAATTTATTACCAAATACTTACCGTAATTTTCCTTTCCTGATAGACTCCATGGCAGACTACATGTGGGTTAACCCCGTCTCCTCTCCACAGCTATAGGACCCCTTACCCATAAATTTGAGCTCACCTCCACAGACAGGTGTTCCGTAACTAGCTGACTCACATTTCAACTCTCATATTTTTAATTCATGGGTGGGAACTCCGTCTGCCATGGAGTCTATCAGGAAAGGAAAATTACGGTAAGTATTTGGTAATAAATTTTCAGTTTTCCTGACAGACTCCATGGCTGTCTACGTGTGGGAAATAACTAGCCAAACCACACGGGAGGGTATGCTGAACAAAAATATATTTTAATCTTTCCCGTCAACTGACAGGATTTTTCGACCAAAATTAACAGAGGAAAGGGAAGCAGGCTCAATACAATAATGAGATATAAATGTAGGAATAGAAGACCACGAGGCTGCCTTGCATATCACTTCAGGAGCCACGTGTCGAGCTGCTGCCCATGAGGCTGCCATGCCTCTGGTGGAATGAGCCGTCACCGCCTCTGGAGGAGCCAAGCCCTTTGCCCTGTAGGCCTGTTGGATAGATTGAACAATCCAGGCTGCTATTGTTCTGGAGGAAGCCCTCTTTCCTTTGTTGCCGCCAGTATGTAACAAGAACAGGTAGTTCAAGCTTCTAAAAGATGAAGTGACTCGCAAATAATCTTTCAGAGTCTCACCTACATCCAAGGGATGAACATCTGCTGATTCTGGAGAATTGAAAGTAGGAAGGACTATTTCCTGAATCTCGTGAAAAACTGACGTGACTTTTGGTTTAGACCCAAGCATGGGAATAAGGACCACTCGGTCCGGGAAGAAAGTCAAAAAGGGTTCTTGACAACCCAGGAAGCTTATTTCTGAAACCCTTTTGGCTGAAGTAATGGCCACTAGAAAGGCCAGTTTGATTGATAAGTCCTTAATAGAAAGATCCTTGTTGTTGAGTGCTGTAAGAGCATCAAGGACGAGCGGAAGATCCCATTTGGGAAATCTAGGTTTCCTCTGAGGCCTGATTCTCGAAGCCCCCCGAAAGGATTGTTGAACCAGGGGATGAGTTGCCCATGATGTTCCTGAAAATGCCGATAAGGCTGAAACTTGTCAATCAGTTCCCTCAGAGTACAAAGGAAGATCCAAGCCTGATTGGAGAAAACCCAAAACGTCTTGAACGCCAGGATTTCTGAAAGATTTTCCAGCAGAAGTCATGAAGCTGACAAACCTGGTCCAGATTCTGTTGTAGGTTTTGTTCATGTTAGGCTTTTTGGAGCTCATAAGGGTAGAGAATACCCCTAAAGCACACCCAAGAGACTCTAGCGGGTCCCTGAAGCTCATCAGATTCAGGAGAGGAAACCATGGCCTGTTCGGCCAGTATGGTGCTATTGTTATCACTTCGCCTTTCTCCAATTGGAGCCGCTGCAGGAATTTTTTGCATGATCGGGGGTGGAGGGAAGGCATATGCCTTGTTGAATTTCCGTTGGCTTGTTAATGCATCTACTCCGAAGGCTTGACTGCACCGACCTCGAGTGTAGTATCTGTCTACTTTGTGATTGCAGGGGGATGCAAACAGATCCACTTCTGGATCGATTCCCAACGATAGGATCCACTTGAATGTCTGTGTATGCAGTGAACATTCGTTGTTGTCTAGGTTGCTGCATGACAGAAAGTCCGCTTGAATGTTCTGCTCCCCTTGAATGAAGACTGCTGTTAAGTTGAGTAGATTCCTCTAAGCCCAGGTCATGATAGGTTCGACCTCTTGGAGAAGGGTGGGGCTCCGAGTGCCCCCTTGTCTCTTCACATATGCTACAGCGGTCGTATTGTCCATTTTGAGTAGGACCGACTTCCCTTTCAGAAGGTGGGAGAAGGCTTGAAGGGCGCACCATGCCGCACGCAATTCCAGAACGTTTGACCCTGGAATGTGGGGATGGGCATCCCATATGCCCTGAGACAGTTCTGCCCCACAATGTGCTCCCCAGCCCGCATTGCTGGCATCGGATGTAACAGTCATCCATTGGATGGGAGCAAGGGAGTGGCACGTTAACAAGTTTTTGTGTTGAAGCCACCAGAGAAGACTGTTCCTCATTGACTGAGTAATCCTGATCAGCTGATTGCGATCGTCTGTCTTCCATTGCTAAAGGAATCATGATTGAAAAGGCCGAAGCCTCCACATTGCCCATTTGACCATGGGGAACGTGGCCACCATTGTGCCGATTATCTTCAGGCACTGTGACGCCCTTAGGTGAGAGTAGTCTAGGGCTAAAGATATTCTTACCCGAATGACTGGGATTTTTTCTCCCGGAAGAGAGATGGTATTCTCTACTGTGTCGAATTGAGCTCCTAGGTAGGTTAGGCGTAGGGTCGGGTCTGGCTGACTTTTCTCTCGGTTTAGGAGCCATCCGAACTCTATCAATGTAGAGATCACTTGATCTTTGTGGATCAGCAGCTGCTGCTTGTCTTGGGACAGTAGCAGCAGCTCGTCCAGGTAATGATACAGACGCACACCCTGTATTCTGATAAGAGACACAATTACCAACAGTACCTTGGAAAAGACCCTTGGAGAGGTCGTTAGTCCAAATGGAAGACAAATAAATTGTAAGTGCTCTCGTTCGACCTGAAATCGAAGGTATTTGTGGAATTCTTCTGCCACGGGAACATGAAAATATGCGTCCTTAACATCTATTGAGATCAACCAGTCGCCTGGTTGAACGACTTTTTGGATGGTTGAGAGTGATTCCATCTTGAATTTCTCGTGCTTTATGTACCTGTTCAGGAAAGTGAGATCTATAACTGGACGCCAAGAGCCGTTCTTCTTTTGTACTAGGAAGAGGGGGAAGTATACCCTCTGGAATTCCTCGTCCTTTGGGACGGACACCACTGCTCCCTGATCTTTCAGGGCATTCACATATGAAAGAAGAACTTGTTGTTTTTCTTCTGATTGAGGCAGTGAAGATTACACTGGTCTGCATGGAGGGACCTTGGTGAAGGACCATGCATGACCTGTTGAGACCGTTTTGATGGTCCAATAATCTGAGATCAAGGTCACCCAGACGTGCCGGCAGAGACGTAGGCGAGCCCCCTACCTGACCCACTTGGGCGGGCCCAATCTCAAAAGGACTTGGTTGGCTCGCGCCCACCGGGCGTCTGTTTCTTGCCAGATTTTTTGGAAAGATATCTGCCTATTCCAGTTCCAGCTTCTCCTAAAATCCCGTCCGGGCCTATAGGAGCGTGCCTCTCTCGAACGCTCTGTGCTGCGTTTCCGCTGAGGCCTTCTTTGGTTAAACGGACGTTTGCCCTGAGGGAGGAATCCCGACTCTCCGCCTGTAGCCTTTGAAATAGCGTTATCTAGCTTGTTTCCAAACAAGGAAGTTCCTTCAAAAGGAATTTTGCACCATGCCTGCTTTGAGGCAGGATCAACAAGCCAGGGGCGCAACCATAGTGTTCGTTTGGCTGTGACCGAAGATAGCATGGATCTAGCCATCAAGCGGATGAGATCAATTGAAGCTTCTCCCAAAAAGGCGATAGCCAGTTTAAGTTCTTGCACTGCTGAACTTTGTGCCAATTCCTCCGAGACACCTTTCAGATCGGAGTCAACATTTTCCACCCAGGCCTCCATTGCTTTGGAGGTTACTGCAAGGGCAAAAGCTGGTTTGCATGCCGTTCCGGCCAGGCTATATATTCTTTTGAGGTCCTGGTCGATCTTCCGATCCAGACCATCTTTAAATGAAACGGTGTCATCTAGCGGGAGGGTGACATGCTTCGCTAGGCGCATTACTGCTGCATCCACGAGGGGAGCATTCTCCAGATGCTTGACATAATCTGATTTAAAGGGATACAGTCTAGAGGTTTTGCTTAGCATGGAAACCTTCTTATCTCCCTTGCTCCATTCTTCCTCAAACACTCCTTTCAGCTCAGAGGGAAGTGGGAAATTGGAGCGTTCTTTCCCCAGTTGCTTAAACAGTTTTCTTTGTTTTTCTGGGGGGGGCAGTGGTATCCTCCAACTTTAAGGTTTTCTTCACTGCCTTGATCAGTGGAGAGACTAAGGCGTAGTCGAATCCCACCGTAGAATCATCTCCCTCCATCTCGTCTTGCGAGGATTCATGGGAGGAATCACAGAATCATCTCCCTCCATCTCGTCTTGCGAGGGATCATGGGAGGAATCACAGAATCATCTCCCTCCATCTCGTCTTGCGAGGAATTATGGGAGGAATCATGGGGCTGGAATTGGCCGGAATCCTCCTGGGCCTCGTCAGCCAAGGAGCCAGACAAGGTGGAGGACTGGCTCCTCGTGTGGGGGGCAACTATTTCTTTCATAGATTGCTGTACCACACGTTTCACAAGAGACTCAAGATTTTGTTTTTCGGTCTCTTTCTCACCAACCGCTCGGGCATAACATGGGTCGCATAGCGATTTGCCCTCCGGGATTCTGGTCTTGCATCCCCAACAGGCTCTGTGGTCAGAGCGATCATTGCGGTGGTGGTGGCGGTGACTAGAGGAGGAATGGGAACGTCTCCTATGTCTAGAGGGGGTATGTGAACGTCCCCTATGATGATGGGTCCTAGACGTAGTGTCGCGTCTGGACCTGGATGATGAGTGATGATGCGGCCTGGCAAGGTCCCTTTCTTGTGACCGATGAACTGAAGTTGCCGGGCTGTAAGAGATAATACAGACAGAGGGAGGGGGAGGGGAGGTGGGCAGGATGTAACCGTTAGCAACCACTAGAAGCATAAAAGACACCAACCCCCTACCCACTCCGCACATACCTTGTGCGGGGGGGCTGGCCACACAGCGGTGAAGATGAGTCCATTACGAGGGAGACACAGGAGTACTACACTACCTAGACTAAGGATAAGCAAATCAATGCAAGGAAGCATAAGAAAAATATATATATATATTTTTTTAAACTGTCCCTTTAAGAGACACTTAAACAAAACAGGCATTACATTGCAATAGAAGTGCTTACCCCGTCCTAGCAGTCTTGAGGCTCTGGGAGGCTGCCGCTCTATTCCCACAGGTTATCCCACCTGTATAGGGCTCTTCAGCGGTTTAAATAAACCGCCGGAATGACGTCACGGCCGGTCCCGCTGCGCGCATGCGCCGATGAGACCAGACCCACTACGCCTGCGCGGCCCCTGACCCCTCCGCCGCAATGCGCATGCGCGAAAACCAAGCCTCGGTTTCACCGCGGCTTGGCGCATGTGCAGATGCGCGGCGGACCGGGAACCAGGAAGAGATATGGCGTCCTGGAACGCAGAAGCGTTCCACATGCCGCAACACAGGAATAGAAAAAACAGGGGAAAACAAAGACAACATACATAAACTTGTCTGCCATGAGTGAAGAAATGAATCAAAATCTTCAGACCTTGCCAGCCGAGGATTCCTGCGACATCCGATCCGGTACTCTGGGGCCACATCCCTTCCACCATAGGGGTATTTTCCAGCCCTGAAACCACTCGCCCGCTCATAGCTGGGCCCTGGGTGCACCGCAGTAACAGTACCGATCGATCCAAGCAATCCACATCCTGGACATCGCACCAAATTGCATGATGAAGGTCCATGTGAGGAGGATAAAAAAGGAACACCTGTCTGTGGAGGTGAGCTCAAATTTATGGGTAAGGGGTCCTATAGCTGTGGAGAGGAGGCGGGGTTAACCCACACGTAGTCTGCCATGGAGTCTGTCAGGAAAGTCTCCTTTCCAAATATCAAGGTGATAAACAAAAAACAGTAAAAGTGGTAAAAGTAAAAGTAAAATGTACGGATGTCCCGATACCGATACTAGTATCGGTATCGGTACCGATACCAGGCATTTCCCCGAGTACTTGTACTCGGGGAAAATGCTCCGATGCTTCAGCCGATACTTGGGCAGTCAGTGATGGTCGGTGCGGCGGGGGGAGTTACAAGCACTGATCACCGCTGTATAGATTTCAATACAGCCCGACAGCTTCTCCCGACCCCCCCCCCCCCTTCTTTTCAGCTGTTTTAGTGAAATCTATACAGCGGTGATCGGTGCTTGTAACTCCCTCCAAAGCCGCACCGATCACCGCTGACTGTCCCTGTATCCTCCTCCAGTTCCCCCATCCGTGCTGCTCTCCCCCTTCACGCTCCGTGTCCCCCCCCTCCATGCTGCTGATGTCCTTCGTCTTTCTGCTCTCCCCCCCCGCTCCGTGTCCCTCCTCCATGCTGCTGCTGTCCTCTGTTATTTTGCTCTCCCCCTCCGCGCTGCTGCTGTCCTCAGCTCTGTGCCACCCTCCATATCCTCCTCCGCTTCCCTCTGATAGGATGGAGAGCGGAGGTAGGAGCCGCTAAACCCGGCTCCTACCTTTTCCGAATGTACAGAGTCAGTGATTGACTCTGTCCATTCATATAACTGAAACATCATAACCTGTGTTTACGATGCTTCAGTTTATGAATGGAGAGGAGCCGTTGTCTCCTCTCCATTCATTTTCAGTGCAGCTGAGAAAGGGACTGGGGAATCTGTTTCCCTAGTCCCTTTCTCTGTCTCAAAGGGGAGATGTCAGAGGTCTGTTAAGACCCCTGATATCTCACCAAAGCCCCCCAAGAGGGCTAGAAATAAAAAAATAAATTGCAATAAATAATAAAAAAATAAATTGTAAAAAATAAAAAATAAATACACTGAGATCACCCCCCCCCCCCACCCACTCCAACAAAGCATTGTAAAAAAACATGACAAAAAATTGTAAAAAAAAAAAGAAATGTAAAAAAAAAAAAATTGTAAAAAAAAATAAAAATAAAAATACTGACACATAAAAAAAAGTATCGGTATTCGGTATCGGCGAGTACTTGAAAAAAAGTATCGGTACTTGTACTCGGTCTTAAAAAAGTGGTATCGGGACAACCCTAGTAAAATGAATTCTAAAGTCTCTTCTTCCAAATTTCTGTGAAGTTGATTAAAAAACACCCAGAGTGAAAGGAGAGATGGTAATCTGGCAAAGAGAGGATCATCCACCAGTAATATGCTGCCGCTTACCAGAGAGTGAGATGTCTTTTTAAGGAGATCATATGCACTTGAGGCTATTTCCTCAGCCCTAGGTCTTTATATTCTGATGCCAAAAACTCTTCAATATTGCTAAACACCAAATAAAGGAAAGTGATGGTATTGTGACACAAGAATCCTCCACCAGTAATATGCTGCCGCTTACCAGAAGATGAGATCTATTTTTAGGGAGATCTTATGCGCTTAGGGCTATTTCCCCAGCCCTGGGTCTTTACACAGTGGAACTGGACAAACCTCAAAAATCCTCAGAAGATGTGCTGGAAATGATATGTTAAGCGCTTACGGCAAATAAAGGTCTTTTAGCCATAGGTGTTTTCAGCTATAGTTATTTGTTGGCGTCAGATCACTATGAGGTCCCATTTGAGGGCTGAGATGGCAGGTTACTTAGGTTGCTGAATTCTGCAGTGGTTTGGAAGTGGGTTCAACAGTCCCATTTGGTCGAAAATTTGGTGGGGGTGTCTCTTGCTTCTTTTATGCAAGAGTGACAATCCGTTAAGCGTATTCCGCCAATACCAGCACAGGATGAATTTTAATATCTATTATTGTACTTGTCAGTGCAGGGCAAAGCAACAGGTTCATCTTTTACCATCTCCAGCTGTACATACCTGAGGCCGGGTTCACACTGGGGCGACAAACACTCCGACATTGGGAGCTCATGTCGCATGACGTGTGAAAATCAATGTTTCCCTATGGGAGCTGTCTTAACTGGTGCGACACATGTCGGTCTGACTTTGAAAATGCTCCCTGTACTACTTTGGTCCGACTTTGATCCGACTTCAGCCCATTGACTATCATTGAAGTCGGATCAAAGTCGGACCGCAGTCTTGCATGATCCGACTTTGTCATACGACTTGTGCTCTGCTGCTCTTGAGGGGGAACTCCAGGCCAAATTTTAAATAAAAAATCGGCATGGGTTCCCCCTTCAGGAGCATACCGGGCCCTTGGGTCTGGTCTAGATTTTAAGGGGAACCCCTACGCCAAAAAAACGGCGTGGGGGTGCCCCCAAAGTCCAAACCAGACCCTTATCCGAGCACGCAACCTGGCAGGCCGCAGAGGAAGAGGGGGGGACGAGAGAGCCTGCGGGCGGGGGCTTATCGGAATCCGGGAGCCCCCCTTTAATAATCCCGGCCCCCCAGATCCCGGCCCCACACCCTATGTGAATGAGTATGGGGTACATCGTACCCCTACCCATTCACCTGGTGGAAAAAAAATGTCAATAAAAAACACACACAGCTTTTTAAAGTAATTTATTGCACAGCTCCGGGGGTTTCCGGTGTCGTCTCTGCGCTCTCCGGTTCTTTCTTCTGCCGGGCCTCCGCTATCTTCTTCCAGCTCTTTTGCTAGCGGGGCCCGGTCTTCTCCATTGCCTTCTTCTTCTCCTGCTCTCCGGTTCTTCTCTCGCTCTCCGGATCTTTTTTCCGCCGGGCCTCCGCTATCTTCTTCCAGCTCTTTTGCTAGCGGAGAGGCCCGGTCTTCCCGTCGTCTCGTCCGGCTCTCCGTTGTCCTTCTGCTGGCCCCTCCACTATCTTCTTCCAGCTCTTTTGCTAGTGGAGGGGCCGGTCTTCCCATCGCCGTCTTATTCTCTCTTCTCCTCCTCGATGTTGACTCGTCGCTTCCTCCCGCTGTAATACTGGCTGTTCGCTCCGCTCCGAATTAATATAGGCTTCTCATGACGTCACAGTCACAAGCTCCGGGTGGCCCCGGAGCATGTGACTGTGACATCATGGGAGCATGTGACTGTGACGTCATGAGAAGCCTATATCAATCGGCGCGCACCGCAACACCCAGCATTAGAGCGGGAGGAAGCGGCGTGTCAACAACGAGAAGGAGAAGAGAAAGGAGAAAAGCCCGGGCCCCGCTAGCAAAAGAGCTGGAAAAAGACAGGGGAGGTCCGGCAGAAAGAAAGAAAGAAAGATCCGGAGAGCGCGGAGACGACACCGGAGATCCCCGAAGTCGGAAGAAGACCCCCGGAGCTGTGAAATAAATTACTTTAAAAACCTGTGTTGTGTTTTTTTTCTTGACATTTTTTCCCACCAGGTGAATGGGTAGGGGTACAATGTACCCCATACTCATTCACATAGGGTGGGGGGCCAGGATCTGGGGGCCCCCTTATTAAAGGGGGCTCCCGAATTCCGATAAACCCCCCGCCCGCAGACCCCGACAACCAACGGCCAGGGTTGTCGGGAAGAGGCCCTGTCCTCATCAACATGGGGACAGGGTGCTTTGGGGTGGGGGGGTCACAGGTCGCCCCCCTGCCCCAGAGCACCAAACCCCCCATGTTGAGGGCATGCGGCCTGGTACGGTTCAGGAGGGAGGGGGGCGCTCTCTCGTCCCCCCCTCTTCCCCTGCGGCCTGCCAGGTTGCGTGCTCGGATAAGGGTCTGGTTTGGATTTTGGGGGACCCCATGCCGTTTTTTTGGCGTAGGGGTTCCCCTTAAAATCCAGACCAGACCTAAGAGCCTGGTATGCTCCTGAAGGGGGAACCCATGCCGTTTTTTTCCCCTTGAGTTCCCCCTCAAGATTCATACCAAACACAGTGCCTGCTATTGGCGGGGATCCAAGTCGGATCCCCGTTCATTGAAAGTCGGACATATGTCGGCTTCATGTCGCAGGGCAAAGTCGGATCCAAAGTAGGACGGCTGTCCTGTCGTGTAGTGTGAACCCGGCCTAAAACAGGGAATGTGTTTTTTGTTTGAAAAATTATGTTAAATCCAAAATTGAATGTTAATAGCAAACAAAATTTTGAAATACATTTGAACAACACTCATCAAATCCTCAAATGTGCTGATGAGAATTTTCATACAAATGTTCATATGAATCTGCTAGTGTACGGTGAACATTACTTTCCTGTGCTGCCCAACTGCCCCATTTAGTTGCTCCAGGTCACAACTTATTCAGGGCTGAGAGCTCTCTGCCAGTCTCCATGTGACAATAATGGGCCAAATTCCTGTCAGGGAAAGGAAAATAATTCAAATGCTTTTCCATTCCCAGAAATACGGGGGGGGGGGGTTCTATTTGTCCCAAGCAGCTAAATGGTGCAGGAACAGGGAAGGTGAAAGGTACTAAAGCTCTTGTATGAACATGGCAAACTAGAAGATGACCATTAATGTTAGATGGCTATGGGTACCCACTAGCCATAAGTGAAGTGTTACCATAAACATAAAATGTAGGATGGGAATTTTACATTTATATCTCTGTTATTAATAAATGCATGTCACCTCATTGTAGCCCTTGCACTTGAGGTTGATGATTTCCTTTGTATATACACTGGATTTTTTCAGAAGACCTGGTTCATTGTGACAAAATAGAATGTCCCATTAAGTTTAAATTGTGTTTATATTGATCTTGGGAAAATTGGAGATCTTGTTTTTTCTGTGGCAGCTCTTCTACCTGCCACCTAAGCTATACTGAATAGTTCTCCTACATTTCTATTATATTATAGCCCTACAGGACATATTTATAAGTTTGTATTTGTTTTTCCCCTTTTCTGCTTAATGGTACATAATTATACACATTGACTAGAGTCTTAGCCTGCCTATTGAAACATTCCATGGTTTGCTAGATTGCTGGAGTTTTAAATATTTGTAAAGGTTGTAAAAGTAATTTTGGTAATGAGATTGAATAAAGTACACACTTTCTAATGGAAAAGGTTTACTTTAAAGCCCAAATGACTTTTCATAAATATATTAAACATCTGCCTACATTTCATAGCAGGTGTATATTTTCTGAAGAGTTCCATTGAAGCCCCAAAACTCAGATCTAGAAAAAAAAAAAAACAATGGAGTCATTTGCAGATAAGAGCCTCTTGGTTTTATTAAATTGTTTCTCTACTTCAAAGCAAATCTGTGCTTAAAATAAAATAATTTGATAGCCAGACACATGCTATAGCAGGTGCCTTCAGATTATCGTTAGCTGGTTTTGTTTTTTGTAGAGTTTCCAAGAAGCCCCCAAATCCAAAGTGTAAATATGCAAATAGTGACCAGTATTGTTGACATTTTTTGTGGTTTCAGAAACACATACAGTTGATGATCTTAGTTGTGTAAAGGGATGTACTGTAGATTTACCAGTATGCCTAAAAAACATATTAGGTAAATTATGCAGAAAAATATTTGCAGGCAAATGATGAGTTAAAGAGATTAATTGGAAAGTTGATTGAAAAAAATATTTTCCTGCAGGGTAGGGACAATAAGTTTTTATTTATCTGACTCTAATTCCAATAGAAATATAATATGAAAGCCTTCTTACACAGGAAAACATTACATCTCACCTGGACCCCAGTATCATGTAAAGCCTGGCTGTCTACTCCTCAGATTCACAATTTTATGTTTAATCACATTTTTATGCTATGTTGGCATTTTTCCTTCCTCAATCTCTATATGCCTGGTTGAGCCTTGGATTTTTTGGACGCTGAGTCAGAGTGGCTGCATTCCCTTTGTGTCGGTTCTGTGTATGCTGGTTCCTGTGGAGTCCAATCTCCTTTTGGTTTCTCTGCGCATTTGGCTCCTTGCTGATGGCAAGTAGCCCACTGGATCTGGTAAGAGTACCCGATCATTTTGTCTAGTGGTGGCTGCACATTCAATGTTAATTTCTACTCCTGGTGGTCCCTTTCACAAGAGCACATAGAACTTCTCCCCAGAAGCAGAAGTTTGAATTGTTATCATTTTTTTTCACTTCAGTCACCCACTTCCTCCCTTGGAATCCATGTGTTTCCTCATGTGCATTTTGACATGGACATTATGATTTATTGATATAGATATATATATATCTATATCAGTATTAAGTTTGGATGTTCTACACTTTTATCAGTGTTAGTTATTTGTTTCAATTTTTTGCTTTTTCATTTGTTTGCTTCCCTTAGCGCTGCACTTTAATTTACATTTTAATATAAAGTTAATGACACCCCCAAATTGGTTCACAGAACGCAATGCAAACTGTGCAATCGGATGGAATTGGATCACATTGGTCTGAACCCCCATGCGATCCGATTCCAGTGCGGACAAAATAAAAGGTCCTGCACTTTTTTGGTGCAGATCCAGTGTGAATTCAGCCATACATAATGTATGGCTCAATTCGAACCGCATTGAATTTGCATGTCATTTGTACAGGAATCCGGTGCAATTTCTGTATAAATGACATGCAATGCTAAGACCTCATCAGTGTGAACCCATCCTTATTGTCAAATCTTAACTGATTAAGCTGATGTTAGAAGCTGATTGGTTACTATACACAGCTGCACCAAATTCTGTATGCACCAGTTTTAGTAAATCTCCCCCAATGCGTCATTACAAATACAGAGGTCTGAAAGTAGATGCATGTATCCCATATTTGGCAAATTAAGGGATCCAATAAAAATTGTCTAAAAGAAAATATACATGACATGAAAAGGACAACCACAATCATAATATCATCATATAAAGTGTTTGTAAACTCAAAAATCAAAAAACAAAAAAACCTGCAAGACAAAGGCATATTGAGCTAGTATGCATCGCATAATAGCTCATTATGAAATACTGACCTTAGATCGACGCTGTTGCAGTGGTCCCCACACACCGCTGTGACCAGCGACATGTCTCCCGGGGGTTATTCCCGGGTTTGCCCGCTCCGGTGCTGTGATTGGCCGCAATGACACCAATCCCACGCATGCGTGCGGGAGCAGCAGGTCACGGCACAGACCCTGAAGAAATGGCCCACTTGTGCCGTCGGCACAAGCATATACAGTGAATATCTCCTACACTGTACAAGTTTAGGAGATATTGATGGTACCTACAGGTAAGCCTTATTATAGGCTTAGCTGTAGGTACAAGTGGTGTAACTAGGTTTACAACCATTTTAATACATAGAGCAGGGGTGCCCAACCTTTTGAAGAGTGAGGGCCACTTAAGTAAGCAAAGCGGGTGGATTGCATGTCCGTATCTGCTCTGCATATGCAGAGCGGACACGGACACAGCCCACTATACTTTTTAGCAGATCGCATTGGAGGTTGGACACAAGTAGGTTAATGTCTGCCACTACTTAGAGGTGAATGGAGGGTCCAATTGGTCGGGCTGTCGAACTGACCGTGTTAAAGGGGCCCAAGGTTGCTTTCACACTGATGCGCTGCGGTTTACCAGCACCATGGGTGCAACGCAGTGTACCTTTGGCTTTCCTGCACTTTGCAATATACTTCTATTATATTCTGCAGGTTTGGTGCACTTTCAGAAAGCTCACAAAACTCGCAGGTAATAACAGAAGTCTATGGCTCAGTGCAGATAACCCGCAGGTAAACCGCTCTGCACCTGCAGATCAGTTTGAAAGCAGCCCAGTAACCACTGCAGAAAAGATATTCCTATATATACACTGTGATTTTAGTAATAAACTGACCTTTAATAATAGCAGTCTATTCTATTCCATCCCAAAACTGGAGGTCGCGGGCCACGTGTGGCCCCCGGGCCACTGGTTGGGCACCCCTGACGTAGAGGAAAGCCAAATGATCATCAGTATATATAACCATAAAGGGGCATTACATATTGCTTATCATTTCACAGTAGCTATTAGGATAGTCCTTCAACAATAATAAATAGTATACACAGGTGGTATGGAAAAACGTAAGGCAGACATGAAAAGAGGAAGGGGGTAAGAAAAACAAACAAACATGGGAAATCCCCAGAGGGGCTGATCTGTCTAACACTTCAAGATATGAAGGCTTCAAAATCTGAGGAATATTGGAAATAAGACCATACAGTCCACATTAGCTTATATGACTTGTGTTTGTCCTCGTTTTAAGTTTCACATGACTATGATATATACATATTAATGCATTAATCTGGTGCTATAAAAAGCACTGTTTTCCTAATATCCAAAGCATGTATACACCTGTCACATCCGTCAGAATGATAAAACTCAACCACAGCTGGTGATCCACAATTTGCCATAGCCTGTTCTATATCGCTGCAAGAAACAGGTGTATGGTTGATTGAGATAGATAGGCAGTTGTAAGTTTTATGTGAGAAGGATGGCTTTTGTTAAATAAAAATGCCGTCAAATTCTCCACGTGTTTCCACTGATTCATGTGAGTATTTTCAATGCTGCAACAAATGGAGAAGATTCATATTTATACTGTAACTCTAAATCTTCATATGAAAAATGTTTGCCTAGTCATGTCCTAAACAGTTTTAGGATTATCTAAGCCACAAATGCAGCTATGACTGCATAGTCAAGGCATTTCTCTAATTGCCTAATTAAATTATCACAGTCACTTAAAAGAATGAGAATTGATTAAGACTCAGTAATTACTTCCTGCCATGCTTCATTTGTATAAAATAAAGGAGGTACATTTTTAAAATGATTAAGCTGGAAGCAGATATTTCAATAATCAAAATCAGGAATTTTAATTGGATGATGACTGTAGGATACTTTATATTATATATGTGTGTGTGTGTGTGTTTTCCAATTATACTTTATTTAAAAAGCAAGATTAAGGGTCCATTTAGACTGATGCATGTGCATAGAGGTACATTTTAGCATAGAAGTATTTTGTAGCATTGGGCAGGTGCCTAATGTGTTAAGCCGTGTACACACGATAGGTTTTACTGATGAAAACAGTCCGATGGACTGTTTTCATCAGACAAACCGATCGTGTATGGGCCCCATCGGTCTTTTTTCCATCGGTGTTTAAAAATAGAACATGTTTTAAATTTATCCGATGGTTAAAAAACCGATAGCAAATTACTATCGTCTGTGGGGAACTCCATCGGATAAAAAACCCACGCATGCTCAGAATCAAGTCGACGCATGCTCAGAAGCATTGAACTTAATTTTTCTCGGCTCATCGGAGTGTTTTACATCACCGCGTTTGGAACGGTCGGTTTTTTGACTGATGGTGTGTAGGCAAGACTGATGGAAGTCAGCTTCATCGGTTTTCCGATGGAAAAATCCATCAGTTTAAAAACCATAGGAAATCCGATCGTGTGTACAGGGCTTTAGTGTGTCACGCACTAATATAAATTTTCAAATGTGCGTACATGCGCTTACATTTTCTTGGTGATCCCCATCTGTATGTTTTTAGCGGACAGAAACGGATTGGATGTTGGCGGGTGCCAACGGACATGTGTCCATTGACACCCGTTGCTCCATAGAAGGCAATGGATGGTCCGATCAGGTCTGCCTGAGAAACTGACAGGTGGACTCTATCGGTCCGCCCATGTAAAAGGTACCATATGGTATGTGTCATTAGCTATTGAATGAGAGATGGCTGACTGAGGAACCACATTTATTTTAAAAAAAAATATACGATGTATCAAAGCTAGTAACAACATCAAAAGATGAATAGCAGAGAAGTGAGGTAGCCTGCTAATGTGTTTCACACTATATTAGCGCTTACTCATAACAGCTGCTATGTGGCCATACAGACTCATTCAAGAATCAGCTGTGAGCTGGACTGCCACCTGTTTGTGTTTTTGACGTGGATCTTTGGCTCGCCGAAGTTGGAGCAGTGCCTCTCTTAACTATAATTTGTTAGGTAAGGTATTGATGTTAGCATGTTACTGTGTAATTAGATGATGTGGGTAGGTAGCTGTCAATTGCTTGAAAGATCATAATTTTCACTGACATGTGAAACCTTATCCACTAAGGACAAAAAGCTTAGTAAAAAATAGGCATTAGGGCTAAAGCTGCCTTAATATTTGTTCTGTCCAATACTTTAGAATCTCAATGATATCCTTAACCAGCTTTGGTAATGTGCTCCTGCTGTGGGCAGGGCAGCTTAGGGAGTTTTTGTGGTCAATTCCTTCATCATCACATTCAGTGACCTCCCAAATGAATTCACTTCTAAGTCAACAAAGTTAGAACATATTTGATATTCTTAAAACAATGAAAGTAGTTTCTGCACACAAAAAGCAAAGTAGATATTATCATCTTTGCCTCCTCATATCTATGATGGGATCCAAAAGAAAAACTTTGTAGCTTGCAAATATTTGCGTCTTTTTCCTCCTGTAGAACCATTACATGTCTTCCTCTGCTGGAGTAAATAGTTATTTTTCCGGTCAATAGATTTTTATCGGGTTTTAGAACAAATTATGCACTGACATAACAAGGATGTATCTGCTATAGCAAACATTTAGCATCTAACCACTTCAGATCCGTGCTATAGCCGAAAGACGGCTGCAGCTTGGACCTGAACTGCCGGGTGGACGTCCCCTGGACGTCCTCTTGTTTACTTCCGCAATGCGCGCCCGCGGCGGCGCGCATCGCGGAAGAGCTGTGCCCGCTGTGTCACGCGGGTGCCGATGCGCGTGCCTGGCGGCCGCGATATCCGCCAGGTGCCCGCGATCGGCTGTCACAGAGCCAGGGACGTGGATCTCTGTGTGTAAACACAGATCCACGTCCTGCTAGGGAGAGGAGACTGATGGTGTGTCCCTTGTACATAGGGAAAACCATCGGTCACCTCCCCCAGTCAGTCCCCTCCCCCCACAGTAAGAATCACTCATGAGGGAACATATTTAACCCCTTCCCGCCCCCTAGTGATTAACCCCTTCACTGCCCGTCACATTAACTTTATACAGTAATCAGTGCATTTTTATAGCACTGTTCACTGTATAAATGTGAATGGTCCCAAAATAGTGTCAAAAGTGTCCGATGTGTCCGCCGCAATATCGCAGTCCTGACAAAAATTGCAGATCACCAATATTACTAGTGGAAAAAAATAAAAAATAAAAATGTCATAAATCTATCCCCTATTTTGTAGGCGCTATAACTTTTGTGCAAACCAATCAATAAACGCTTATTGCGATTTTTTTTTACCAACAATATGTAGAAGAATACGTATCGGACTAAACTAAAAGAAAGAAAAAAGAAAAAAAATTGGGATATTTATTATAGCAAAAAGTAAAAAATATTGTGTTTTTTTTTTCAAAATTTACGCTCTTTTTTTGTTTATAGCGCAAAAAATAAAAACCGCAGAGGTGGTCAGATACCACCAAAAGAAAGCTCTATTTGTGGGAAAAAAATTATAAAAAATTTATTTGGGTGCAGTGTTGTATGACCGCGCAATTGTCATTCAAAGTGCGTCAGCGCTGAAAGCTGAAAATTGGTCTGGGCAGGAGGGGGGTTTAAGTGCCCAGTAAGGAAGTGGCTAAAGATGTCAGTTAACATACAAAGTAAGGACATATAAGAAACTGAAGATGGAATAAAATAAAACAAACAAATAATGGTAAGTCCTTTCTTAGATCAACTGTGGAGGTGACAATACCATACCATACTGATCCATATATGTGTGTGATTTACTATGTATGTGCTATACTTAGTTGTCACTGAGCGTGGGTTTTATACCATTTGGTCCATGGAGCCAACAATTGTTGTTCCCTAAGGTATTGGGTTTAATTTGTTGTAATCAGGAGTTTGAAAGTGTAGTGTGTTTGGGTCAATGTGATGGCTTCATTCAATAATGGAGGAGTAACCATTTTCCATAGTCTGGTCAGTGATAGTCTATCTGCCAGAAGTATATGTATAAGGATCTTGCGGTTTGCCAGGGGGATGAGGTTTGTGTTTAAGTTAAGAATGGATAATTATGAGGAAGCTGGCCTAGGGGTGCCTGTGATGCTGGCTATTAGTGAGAATACATCTTTAACCACTTCAGCACCGGGCCTATTCTGGCACTTCTCTCCTTCATGTAAAAATCATGATTGCTATAAAATTAGTCAGAACCCCCAAACATTATATATTTTTTCTTAGCAGACACCCTAGGGAATAAAATGGCAGTCATTGCAACTTTTTATCTCACACGGTGTTTGCGCAATAATTTTTCAAACGCCTTTTTTTGGGAAAAAAAAACGGTTTAATGAATTAAAAAATAACAAAACAGTAAAGTTAGCCCATTTTTTTTGTATAATGTGAAAGATTTTGTTACGCCGAGTACATACATACCTAACATGTCACACTTTAAAATTGCGCACACTCATGGAACGGCGCCAAACTTCGGTACTAAAAAATCTCCATAGGCGACGCTTTACATTTTTTTACAGGTTACTAGTTTCGAGTTACAGAGGAGGTCTAGAATTGTTGAACACGCTCTAACGCACGCAGTGATACAGTTCCTCACATGTGGGTTTTGAATGGCGTTTACATATGTGGGCGGGACTTATATGCGTGTTCGCTTCTGAGTGCGAGCTTCCGGGGACAGGGGTGTTTTAATTTTAATTTTAATTTTTTATTTTACTTCATTATTTTTATTTATACATTTTTTTTTTTTAGCACTTTTATTCCTATTACAAGGTATGTAAGCATCCCTTGTAATAGGAATCATTGTGACAGGTCCTCATTATGGAGAGATGCGGGGTCAATAAGACCCCACATCTCTCCTCCAGGCTGGAAAGCATGAGATCGGGGAAAAAAAATCACTGATCTCATGCTGACAGCCGCGACTGCGGCTTTGTTTACTTCCGGGTACCCGGCGTGACGTCACAACTGGTATCTCTATGACTGGTATCTCTATCGTCGTGAGTGGGCGCAGGCCGATTCATTCTCCGGGCCCCCGATGGCACGGGAGAGCCCGGAGAAGCACCGACAGGGGGCGGGAGGGGGCGTCTCCTCCCGCCGCCTATAAGAACGATCATGTGGCGGAACTGCCGCTATGATCATTCTTATCGTGCACAGAATCGCTGGCAGAAAAGAATGATATCTGAATTTTGCCTGTAGCTGCAGGCATCATTCAGATATCACCGCACAAAGCCGAGGCCGTCATATGTAGAAGTGGTTAAGATTCCCCCTTCTGATATTGCACCAATGCCCACGAATGGGGCTCCTAAAAAAAAAAAAATTAAATAAAAAGATTCAAATAGTAAAAATAAAAATCTACTGACACTGTCCACGTCCCTGACACCAACCTCTGCTCTACTGACACCGTACATGTTTTAATACATTTAGGGTGCACACCCCATTGCAATAGGCTGCGCACAACTATGCTTCTCTGTATAGACAATGCTAAGGTTTACTGGCCGCATAAACGAAAATCACAGATAAAGGTAAATGGAATACAATATCAACAATACTGTATATTTTTTCAATTAATGTGTTGCAATGGGAGTCGACTATAGCCCCCCCCCCCCACACTGGATCTCAGAGTAGATTGCCAGTGATCCTGCCATGCCACCATTTACCCCTCCATGCCACCTCTCCAACCTCAGATTATAGCAGCTTTGTGACTGCAGAGCAACAAAAAAAAAATGCTTTTTTTCTACCAAAAAACACTATTTCCACTTAAACAAATTTAGAGGTGTAGCGCCCTGCTCCCAATGAGTGGGCGCTATATGTTGAAATTATAGTTGTCTGGGCATTAGTTTGGCCCAGAGATATTTATTTCAATTGTGGCGCCGTTTCAGTTTAGCTGGTTGCGTGATTTTTCCCCCCCAGCAGTAGGTGTCGCTGTCACCGCTGGTCAGGGTTGGAAAGGCAACAGGCTGGACGTATTGGGTGCCTTTTTCCCAGAAGTAGCGCAGGGGGAGTGGTGAACCCGCGGTGCATGCTGGGAGAGGGTACTTAAAGGGATGTGTTTGCAGTTCCCGCCTCTGGGGTGAGGCCTTGCAACTGAGATGTAGGCCCAGGAGTTACTGGGGCTTACCAATCCAGGGAGATCCTGTGTCGCCTTGCCTGATGGAAGGGACCAAGCAATTGAGGACTCAATTGGAGGATGTTCCCGGATCCTAAAAGTCTACCTCACAGTGCTGCCGGAGCGGCTGAAAGATCCTGGTACTGAGAGTTGTGTTATTTCTGAGAGAGCTAACCCAGTGCGGGGTTACACAAGTCTGTGGCACAGACTATTGAACAAATTCCAATACCTAGTCTGTGGCAGAGACTATCTTTGATCGAGCTTTGCACCGGTTGCTAGGCCAGTGAAATTGGGCCTATCCGGTGGTTGCCGAGTCCAGCGCGGAGACAGTTGCTCCTCTGAACCTAGGAGATTTCCGTGATTGACAAGTAAGATACCTGAGTCATCCCCATTCCTCTACCCCTCTGTTGGAACGTTTATTCAAATAAACCCTTGAAAGAGACTTTGTGTTGGTGCAGACATTTTTTCCAGAAGACTCTTCAAGGAAAACCCCTGGAGCCGAACATTTGGAAAAGTGAGGTAACGTGCAGACCCAAAACGAAACCAGATGCTCCTTCGGGGGTACCGCTACAGAGGTATAACTGTTCAGGTGGCAATAAAATCTTTTGGAGCTGAAGAGAAGAAAAAAAAAGGGCACTTTGTGTTACATACTGCTGACAAGTGAACTCTAAGTTATTTACTGTACTTCTGACCCCTGTACAGTTCATTATATACTACTTACCTCTGAACTCTGTGTTACTTACTCCTTACCCCTGAACTTGGTGTTACATACTACCGACCTCTAAACTCTGCCTAACCTTTTTATGACTACTTTACAGTGTTACATACTACTGATCTCTGTGTAACTTACCTCTGAACTCTGCACTCTACATTACATACTACTAACCCCTTTACTGTGAATAAAGGGATTGCAAGTTTCCCACTGAAGCTAAAACATTAAGATAAGTTAACATTTTTATAATTGCTTCTATGTTATTATAATTTTTTTTAAGTGGTTATAAAGACTAAAGGGAAGGAAGGGGGTGGGCAGAGACAAAGAAAAAACTATGGGCAACACGATCTGTGGCAGTTATCAGATTTTAAAAAACTTTCCCCAGCCAAGCAGGCTATTTTTTCACTTTCAGGTGATCTGTAATCTCCTGTGCCAGACAAGTACATTACAGTCCTGGCCTGCCTGGCGGATTGATATAGAAAAAGCCGGTACTGTAGATGTCTCTTTGCTGAATATATGGGGATGTCTC
Source organism: Rana muscosa (assembly GCA_029206835.1). Taxonomy (NCBI): domain Eukaryota; kingdom Metazoa; phylum Chordata; class Amphibia; order Anura; family Ranidae; genus Rana; species Rana muscosa. The sequence goes on from CM055120.1 coordinate 154,463,825, forward strand.
TGATGGATTGAGGCATCTTTTTGATGATTATATGGGGATGTCTCTTTGCTGGATTGGTCTGTCATTTTGCTGGATGGGTCTGCCTCTTTGCTGAATATATGCGGGTGTCTCTGCTGGATTAGGCCACCTTTTTGCTGGATTAGGATCTCTCTTTGCTGAATATATAGGGATGTCTCTTTGCTGGATTAGGCTGTCTCTTTGCTGATTATAAGGGGATGTCTCGTTGCTAGATTGTGCCATCTCTTTGCTGAATATATGGGGGTGGAAGCAATGATGACATGGAATACAATTTTCATTTCTATATATAAGTTATAAGAGTGTTAAAATAAAAGTGGGTGCACTGAAGGACCCTGTGGGGTGGCCAGTGTGCAGAATATGGTGGGATGGCCAGTGGGCAGGCCCTGGGGAACGTTGGGGGCAGGCCTAAAGCTGTATAAAAGGCCCCTAAAATTTTGATGGCTGCCCTGGTGCCACTGGTAATAAGTGTTCCTCATTTTGGGAACAAACATTCTCGTAGTTTTATGTATACCTGTGATGAGAAATTGTGTGGATTTTTTTTTTAGGATCTATGTTGGAGCCATATACTTTTTAAACCTTGTTGTTAATAAAAAAAAACACATTTATTTGAACATACAATTATTATCTCTATAGAAACCTTTAAAGCCTGCATTTTTTTGTCTTTTACTTATAACTGACAAATGTGGTACTACTGTAGGTTGGTTCTCACTCAATACACATGTCTAACCATGCTCTGAAATCTATGGACACCCTTAGTGACAGCTAGCACTAATTCATTGACATTAGCAAATGTTTCCATTAGTGGTAATGGAGCAGATAAAGACTGTTGATGTGCTGATGTCAGAAAATAATAGACAAACAAATAAAGGTGTATGCAACGTAAGTAATATTTCCAAATAAGGAATGCATAGGTATTGCACAGCTGACTGTTAGGCAGGCACTGATATATACATGATCCTAAAATGGTAGTAAAATATTAGATTGTAGAGTAAATAACAAGGATTTGACCATCTGGCCAAAACTTTAGACTTTTAAGCTCATATGTTGAACTGTTACCATGTAGGACCTCACAAACATAAGCATTTTACATTATAAATGATATAGTATCACTCAAAGTGATACTAAAAGCTTGTTTTTTTTAAGTTAAAAATAACAACCATGTTATACTTACCTGCCCTGTGTAGTGGTTTTGCACAGATCAGCCCAGATCCTCCTCTTCTCGGTTCTCTCGTTGGTGCTCCTGGCTCCTCCCTTCTGCTGAGTGCCCCCACAGCAAGCGGCTTGCTATGGGGGCACCCGAGCTGTAGCTCCCTATGTTGCCTTCAGACACGGAGCCGGGGCCCGGCCCTGCCCCCTTTCTCTCTTCATTGGCTGACTGACTTTGACAGCCGTGAGAGCCAATGGCGCCACACTGCTGTCTCAGCAAATTAGATGGGGAGTCCCGGGCAGCCGAGACACTCCTGCAACATCACTGGATCTGGATGGGGCTCAGGTAAGTATTAGGGTGGCTGAGGGGGAGGTGCTGCACACACAAGGCTTTTTATCTTAATGCATAGAATGCATTAAGATAAAAAACCTTCTGCCTTTACAACCACCTTAAGACTTTGCACAAACAGTGCATCATTATTTACAAGAGACATTCATTTCTGCTAACAGATCATTCACCTTATATCTGCTTGACACCAACAATAGAATTATCCCTAAGGACATGTTTCCTCATAACATATTGCAGTACAGGCACAATGCATGGACATAATGAAATTCATACATTTCAAAGGGGCTTTTCAAATGAATTGATATTCGTTAGAAATAAGCCTTGCATTCTGCATTTTTCGTGCACTGACCTTCATTTTGCCAATGAGCGTCGGTTGAGTGGGGTCCTTCAAAATAACAATGGGGAGCATTTGAAGGTACATGGCATTGCACATTAGTATGTTATAAACCATGTCTTAATTGAAACGCATCTGGTGCTCATGGATCCTAAAAAGACATAATTTACTAGCTCAGCAAAATCACTTGATAGTGAATAAATGAATGCCCTAAAATTGCCCCCAGGCATGCCATACTTTATATCAAGGAGTGTTAGTGGATTTTGTATAGAGTGACCTTGGAGATCAACACAGCAATTTTGTTGTTAATAATCTATGCAAAAAAAAAAAAAAAATCTTTGGAAGACTACTTTTTAACACCTTCCTAATCCAATAGAAACAAGTGACAAATAATTGAGTTTATAGAAACTGACTTAAACATCCAGGATCTTTTATGCCAATGTAAAAAAAAGAAAAAAATATAGGGTTTATGGCTTACTGTTGTACTTACTGCATAATACATGTTCCTAAAAGCAATCCTTTTTACAGGAGAAACGAAATGACTGAATGGATTGTGTTTTACGGGATAAGGGATTACTAATATAACAGTGCAAAGAGCAAGTAATCCATAGTACAGACCAGTGAAATGTAAATTGTGGTTGGTTATTACATTGTACACATTATTTCTTGCCTTACTGAATAAGTCTACTACTGCTATTTTTCCTTTCTCTATGTGTAGTTTAAAAGGTAATATCTTTATTTCATAAACATGGTTATGTTTAAATCATTGCTATATAACGATGTATTCCCCCAATACCATGTCTGTAGCTTCTCAATTTTCTAAGGTCTAAAACCCACAGCCTTTAGCATCAGCAGACTGCAGCTTTCTTTGATGTTTTTAACCACTTCCCTACCCAGCCATAGTCAAATGACGTCCACAGATGGGATCTCCCATCCTGGGTGGACGTCATATGACGTCCTCGGATTTGTAGGGGGATATCTGAATGATGCCTGCAGCTAGAGGCATCATTCAGATATCCTTTTCTTGGGCCAGCGATTCTGTGCACCATAAGAATGATCATGGTGGCGGTTCCGCCGCTTGATCGTTCTTATAGGCGGTGGGAGGGGACATCCCCCTCCCGCCGCCATCCGGTGCTTCTTCGGGCTCTCCCGTGCGATCGGGGACCCGGAGCGAATCTTCCGGCATCGTTGGTGGGTCACGTGATGAGCATAGAGATGACTGGTGACCAGATGGTCACCAGTCATCTCTATGATCGTCGGGGGCCCGGACGCGATGTGATGACGTCACGCCCGGGCCTCAAATGTAAACAAAGCCGCCATTGCGGCTGTGAGTATGAGATCAGTGAAAAACTTTTCACTGATCTCATGCTTTCTTGCCTGGAGGAGAGATGTGGGGTCTTATTGACCCCGTATCTCTCAATAAAGAGGACCTGTCACACACATTCCTATTACAAGGGATGTTTACATTCCTTGTAATAGGAATAAAAGTGATCAAAAAAAAAAAAAAGTAAAATAATTGTAAAAAAATAAATAAATAAGTAAAAAAATAAAATAAATAATAATAAAAAAAAAATGAAAACGCCCTTGTCCCCGGTAGCTCGCGATCAGAAGCGAATGCCCACGTAAGTCGCCCACATATGTAAACGCCGTTCAAACTACGCATGTGAGGTATTGCCGCGTGCGTTAGAGCGCATGCAACAATTCTAGCACTAGACCTCCTCTGTAATTCTAACCTGGTAACCTGTCAAAAAAATTAAAGCGTCGCCTATGGAGATTTTTAAGTACCGAAGTTTGGCGCCATTCCATGAGTGTGTGCAATTTTAAAGCGTGACATGTTAGGTATCTATTTACTCGGCGTAACATCATCTTTCATATTTTCCAAAAAAATTGGGCTAACTTTACTGTTTTGTTATTTTTTAATTCATGAAACCATTTTTTTTTTTAAAAAGGCGTTTGAAAAATTATTGCGCAAATATCGTGCAAGAAAAAATGTTGCAATGAAAGTCATTTTATTCCCTAGGGTGTCTGCTAAAAAAACATATATAATGTTTGGGGGTTCTGAGTAATTTTCTAGCAAAAGAATGATGATTTGTACATGTAGGAGAGAAGTGCTAGAATAGGCCCGGTATTGAAGTGGTACAAAAAGCCCTGTATGGAAGTGGTTAAATATACACATGAATGCATCAGATTAATCTAAATTAGCAGTGCGTGTTAGTGTTTTAAAGTCCAGATCCTTTATAAACCTTATAAAAACATATTTACTTAGAGTAGACAATTAATATATTTTCATTAAACATGTAGAATATACATTCTGTTTATTAGAACTGAACACTAATTGTGCCTTGCTTCTGTTCTATATCTGTGGAAGTCTGTGGGTGAGCTCAAAGTGATCTTAGGTTTGAACACATTTCAATTAAGAATAGTCTATACAATTTGTGTATCCATCCATTGGCTAATAGCTTATCATTGGAAATCCCCATCGTTACCAATTTCCCAATTGAAAATGAGAATAAACGACATTTACCTTATGAAAAAAAAAAATCATACCTTACATAATACCATGCACCTACTGGATAAAAAATTGAACCTATGGTTCACATACTCAGACTACCTTTTAGACCCAAACTAGAATCCCCTCTCACAACCAAGTCTTTTATGCACGAAAATAACTCCACGTTCCAAAATACTACTCAATCATTTATTTTCTGTTTATAATAAATGTATGTAGCGGGGTCCTCAATTTAGTGGGATACACTTGGGGGTAGTGTGACCCAAGTGTGTAATTGTGTTAGGGTTCAGACCCCTTTTTGTTATTCGTGGAGGATTGGGTGGTGTAATATTCTCCTTGACCAGTGGGTGTCAGTGTACCTACTGGCTCAGGGTAGAATCACTACCAGAGTGCTACCCTTCTTTGTCCCTTCCTGGAGATGGTACGGCCGGGGCGGGGAACCCGCCGTGGTGTCGATGGGAGGAGATAAAAGGGGGAGACGCCCTCGCCACGAGGTCTGTCGGTTGGGGGGAGATCATCTCTTCACGCACCCAGGCACCCTAGGCCTGGGTGCGGGCGGTTCAAGGTTTCGGCCTAGGCGCCCTAGGCCTGGCCGGAATGAAGATGGAGTCCATCCCAGGCACCTTCAGCCTGGGGTGAGGTACTATTGAGGAGGCCTGGGACCCGGTGACTCCGACTGGGTCCCGCGAGGGTGAAGTTGCTCCAGGGCGCCCCTTGCGAGGGGACCCGCATCTGAGGTGAGGAGGCTGGGGGGGTCACCCGTCCGAAGACCCGGTGCAGTGTCAACCCGGTGACGGATGGGCCTTCGGTAACTCCCTCGGAGGACATCTTCCCCTGATATGGGCTACAGCGCAGCGGAGGAGCTTTCATCAAGAGTCCTGCAACCCCTGGTCATAGCACAGGGAGTGTAGGGACTAGGAACCTGTACAGTGCCTCGACCTGCTTCCCCATCGTATCCTGCCGTTGCATTTGACTGTATGTGGAGATACGCAATAAACCTGAGTTGGACTTTGATGGGTGTATGGACTCTGTTGATGGGAACAAAGGGAGATTCTGGCACCGAAGGACTGACCCTCGTAACCAGCACACATTTGGCCCGAGGAAAAGATTGGTACTGGCCTTCACCTCACCCACATTCATGGGGAGGACATGGGCCGTAGCGCACCTCACTCTGTCGCTCGACATACCCCTAGAAAAATCCGAGGTCGGGGTGAGGCCGCTACACGTGGGGGCTCGTGAGTCCGGGATGAAATGTGTGTTGACCCTGAGGTTTGGAACGGCTGTGTTTGAACTTTGCTGCCTGGAGGAGGTCCGAGCAGGTCGGCCATGTGATTGGCCAAAGTGCATCCCTGTGCTCGAAGTCGTGGAAATTTCCCTGAAAAACCGGGAGAGGCCCATGCAGAAAGAGCGGGAAGAGGGAGGAGTCCAGCCGTGTGACGAACTACATGTGGGGACTTTTGCTGCACTGCGCCACGAGGCACCCCATGACTGCGCAATTCGTGGGAGGAGACTGAAGGAAGCCCGCGAAAACGTGCAAGTCGTGGGAGGAGTCTGGCCACGTGTGGAGATACACGTGGAGACTCCGGCGTGAGGTCAGCGCGTGATGGACCAGCAAGTGGTCGGAGCGAACTCAGGCTCCCCGTGGATGCCGGTACCTTATCCTTTCAAGATGACTGCATTTGCTGCACCCATTACAGACACGGGGATAAGGCTCAGGCCCCGAGGACAGTTGGCTCTGTATTCATGCAGAGACACGGAGGCCCTCGGTGTGATCTGTCCCGGATGCTCGGGACTGGTGGTCCAACTAAAGCCATTCGGGCGATGCGAAGCATGCAAGGAGTTTCTTTTTGAGGTTGAATCACACACGGAAAGGCCCCGGGCCCTACGCCTCAACTGCATCACAGGAACCGCCACTCCGGAGGGAGAGATCAAAGCCTTTGCAGAGTTTCCCGTGCGCGCTGACCAGGGCGAAGTGACTGCCCAACCAGAGACTGAGAGAGAAAAATCCGAGGACACTGCTTCGGTCACTACAGACTCCCTGCTCCCACCTCCGAAGAGGAAAGTCGGCCTGGTACAGGCATCCTATGGTCATGGTCGAGCTTCACCCCGCCGCTTGCCTGGCCTGGATGGCGCCGGTAGAGAAGAGAGTCCCGGACATCCCAGTTCTTCAGAAGGTCCAGGTGAGCCAGGGGCTGGGACTGTGGTGTTGGTTGGAGGTGTCGGGGGTCCACAGTTGGTGGAGCCCGCAAGGGAGGGTAGCCTTCCGTCTACTAGAGACTACCTTCCCGCTGAGATGTATGACACCTCCGACTTAGAGTCATTGTCAGACTGTGGGGATGACGGAGAAATAGACAAACTGTTTCACCGGAAGGGCTGGGACAGACGCCCACTACCTGTGCTGAGTAAACCGCAGGATTCCCCCATGTCCATAGAAGACAGTACGCTCCGGGTGAAGGCCCCGGAGTTCTCGAGGAAATCTAGTCCTCCGACCAACTTGCCGCATTCAACTACATCACCCGCTCTGATGTTGGGGATGCAGCGTGCTTCGTTGCGGGCACCAAAGACAAAGAAACCCGAGATGGTGAAGGTACCTCGGCACCCGGAGGCCATCGTACAGCCAGGAGAAGGTGAGTGAGATGTGATGCCACCTCTAACCAGGTTGCAGAGACTTTTCTCCCAGAGAGTCGCCCGTGAGTATGGGTGGGAGTACCCCTACTTGCCTCGGGACCTATTGTATGAAGTCGAGGTCCTGCGACCAAGGTGGTATGACGAGTTTGTATGGGAAAAACTTAAAGTACCCCATGCCAGGCGATACCTGTCATGTTCGCCGCCTGTGTCTAAAAAGTTCAAGGACTGCAGAGCTGATTGGAGACTTGGGCGCCATATTCATGCCGATAAGGTGCTCATCTGCCGGAAAGAAGGAGAGGATGTCGAGTATTCGGTGGAAGTGTTTGACGGGCACCTGAAGCCCCTGTTTCTGCCGGATCCAAGGTTCTATTTATAGGAGAAGTGAGCTCCTATCTTGTTGCTGTTGAAACTTTCTGGAAGAGACATTCCCAGACGCCTAGAACTGTGCCCTACTTTTGTTTTGATTTGGGCTTTTCTTTTACTCACTGGAGATTTGGGAGCTGTTGTTTTTTTTCTCCCTTTTCTTCATGTGCCAAAGGCAGAGACTTTTGGGGTAGAGTCAGAGTAGGAAAGCAGGAAGAATGAAGATCTCACCAAGTGTCATTACCGCAGCGCTGTCACCAGGTGGCAGTGTTGTGCAACGAATGTTTGAAAATGTTACACATGCATTACTTACTTATTGGAGTGAGTTGGTCTCTTGGCTGACGGACCCACTCATGCCAAGTTAACACAGAGTGTTAGGATGTGGTTTTTGTTGTTTGTTTCCCTTCTGCAGGAGATTCGTCGGTCAAGACTACTGAGTATGGGGTGGTTCTTAGACAGTGACGGGAGGGATTGTATATGTGTACATGACAGATGTTTTATACGAAAGTTTTAATGTTTTATAGTCCCTTTTCCCTGGAGCAGGTCTTGGCACATACAGTATCCAAAATTTGAGGGATAGCCTCTGGGGCCCACTTCATGTCACCACTCCTTGGGAGACATGGGTGTGCACCTGACGCTGGGGACCAGCGTCAAATCACCAGGGGGAGTGTGTAGCGGGGTCCTCAATTTAGTGGGATACACTTGGGGGTAGTGTGACCCAAGTGTGTAATTGTGTTAGGGTTCAGACCCCTTTTTGTTATTCGTGGAGGATTGGGTGGTGTAATATTCTCCTTGACCAGTGGGTGTCAGTGTACCTACTGGCTCAGGGTAGAATCACTACCAGAGTGCTACCCTTCTTTGTCCCTTCCTGGAGATGGTACGGCCGGGGCGGGGAACCCGCCGTGGTGTCGATGGGAGGAGATAAAAGGGGGAGACGCCCTTGCCACGAGGTCTGTCGGTTGGGGGGAGATCATCTCTTCACGCACCCAGGCACCCTAGGCCTGGGTGCGGGCGGTTCAAGGTTTCGGCCTAGGCGCCCTAGGCCTGGCCGGAATGAAGATGGAGTCCATCCCAGGCACCTTCAGCCTGGGGTGAGGTACTATTGAGGAGGCCTGGGACCCGGTGACTCCGACTGGGTCCCGCGAGGGTGAAGTTGCTCCAGGGCGCCCCTTGCGAGGGGACCCGCATCTGAGGTGAGGAGGCTTGGGGGGTCACCCGTCCGAAGACCCGGTGCAGTGTCAACCCGGTGACGGATGGGCCTTCGGTAACTCCCTCGGAGGACATCTTCCCCTGATATGGGCTACAGCGCAGCGGAGGAGCTTTCATCAAGATTCCTGCAACCCCTGGTCATAGCACAGGGAGTGTAGGGACTAGGAACCTGTACAGTGCCTTGACCTGCTTCCCCATCGTATCCTGCCGTTGCATTTGACTGTATGTGGAGATACGCAATAAACCTGAGTTGGACTTTGATGGGTGTATGGACTCTGTTGATGGGAACAAAGGAAGATTCTGGCACGGAAGGACTGACCCTCGTAACCAGCACACATTTGGCCCGAGGAAAAGATTGGTACTGGCCTTCACCTCACCCACATTCATGGGGAGGACATGGGCCGTAGCGCACCTCACTCTGTCGCTCGACATACCCCTAGAAAAATCCGAGGTCGGGGTGAGGCCACTACATGTAAAAAAAAAAAAAAAAAAAAAATAATAATAATAATAATAATCTTTTCCCACAATGCTTTATTCTGTCATAAATCATTATAATTATTGATTGAATATACTGCAATTCTCTGATGTCATGACATAATGTTTGTACCATTATTTCGTACACAATAAAAAAGTTTGTGAACAAAAAAAAGAAAACAGGCTCAGTGGGCAACTGTAACTTCAGCAGTTCTTCCCATTGAATGGGAAGCTAGTTATACCCAAAGCCACAAATTTATATAGAATATGATATACATGTATGAATAAGCAGAACAACCTGCATATACAATGTGAAAGCCCCTTAATAGCTAGTTTCAGCTGTATGATAAAACAGTAACTCAAATGTGTACTCATTGAAAATACCCACAGAGAGCATTACTCCTTTTTTTTTAAAAAGACACAAATGCTGTAGTTGTAGACTTATGCCGTGTACACACAATCGGTTTTACCGATGAAAACAGTCCGATGGACTTTTCTCATTGGACAAACCGATCGTGTATGGGGCCCCATCGGTCTCTTTTCCATCGGTGAGAAGAAATAGAACATGTTTTAAATTTATCCGATGGGAAAAAAAACGATAGCAAATTCCGATCGTCTGTGTGGAACTCCATCGGACAAAAAACCCACGCATGCTCAGAATAAAGTCGACGCATGCTCAGAAGCATTGAACTTAATTTTTATCGGCTTGTCGGAGTGTTTTACGTCACGGCGTTTGGGACGGTCGGATTTTTGACTGATGGTGTGTAGGCAAGACTGATGGAAGTCAGCTTCATCGGATTTCCGATGGAAAAATCCATCGGATTAGAATCCATAGGAAAACCGATCGTGTGTACACGGCTTTAGAAATAGATATGGTGTGTATCAGCCTGTGGAGTCAGCGTTGTCTTCCTCTGAGCCGATTCTTTACTGGATTTCAGATCTCCAGCTCCACCATGTTGGATACAGGAGTTGGCTGTGACTTCCTGAAGTCTCACAGTCAGATCCACACTGCACTGGACTGGTTCTGCAGCCTCCTGGGATGTTGTATGTGTTCCAGGTGGTTTCGGTTGAAGGAGGGGAGGGGTGGGGGCTAAGCTGATGGAATTCTTGCCTTTTTACCTATCACAAAAACGGACCAGCTCCCAGAAAAGTTAAAACACAATACATTTGTTTAGGAAGGGGATGAGCAGCTCTTACATTTTTAAGTGAATGTCTGCTTTAATAGTTTCCCTTATGCATACATTCTTATGCATACATTCTCTACCAATAACAATATTGATATTTTAAAAGTTATTTTAATGGATTTATTGAAGTAAATAATCCGTATTGTAACCCACTAGCAAAATTAATTTCTACTTTGAGGATGGGAATGGTTTTTAAAATGTATATTTAATGCAGCAGGGTTGCTCAAATATATTTCACAGAGCTCTTATTATTAAAATCCTCCACACTTCATTGAGTGTTTAAAATAAGTAAATAGTGGACTCGTTTTTGGAAAGACTCTTAAGCCCCGTACACACGATCGGATAACCTATGGATTTTCGTCCGATGGATTTGACCATCGGAAATCCGATGAAACTGTTTTTCATCAGTCTTGGCCACACACCATCAGTCAAAAAACCGACCGTTCCAAACGCGGGTGACGTAAAACACTCCGATGAGCCGAGAAAAATGAAGTTTAATGCTTCTGAGCATGCGTCGACTTGATTCTGAGCATGCTTGGGTTTTTGATCCGATGGACTTGCCCATAGACGATTGGAAATTACCATCAGTTTTTGATCCATCGGAAAATTTTAAAACAAGTTCTATTTTTTAAAACCGATGGAAAAAAGACCGATGGGTACCATACACGATCGGTTGGTCTGATGAAAACCATCCATCGGACGGTTTTCATCAGTCAAACCGATCGTGTGTACGGGGCTTTATGAAATTTCCCATGTAGTTCTAGGAAAGAAAGGAAGCAAAGAGGGAGGAAGTCTCCCTTTCGCATTGCTTGTGCACCCTTTGGTGTGAGCATGAGTAAGCTCAGTGATCGCTGCGTCCAACAGCAGCTGTGCAGTCAGCCATAGTGTCCCTGATTACTAGTCACACAAGAACAATGTAGGCATACCAGTGTAAACCAGCCACAGTGTCCCTGATTACTAGTCACACAAGAACAATGTAGGCATACCAGTGTAAACCAGCCACAGTGTCCCTGATTACTAGTCACACAAGAACAATGTAGGCATACCAGTGTAAACCAGCCACAGTGTCCCTGATTACTAGTCACACAAGAACAATGTAGGCATACCAATGTAAACCAGCCACAGGGTCCCTGATCCCTAGTCACACCAGTACAGTGTCATCAGACCAATATAAGCTAGCAACAGGGTTCCTGATTGCCACCACATCAGTACCAGTGTAAGCCATCAGCAGTGTTCCTGACCCCTGCCACACCAGTCCCAGTGTCACCAGACCAGTGCGTGCAGCCAGCAACAGTGTCCCTGATCACCACCACAACAGCCCCAGTGTTGCCAGACCAGTGTATGCCAGAAACAATGTTGTTGCTTGCTAGCCATACCCTGACATGATACCAAACCAGTGTAAGCCAGCAACAGTGTATCTGATTTCTGCCACACCAGTCCCATTGTCTCCAGATCAGTGTTGCCAGCAACAGTGTTCCTGATAACTGCCACAACAGTCCCAGTGTGTCTAGACTAGTGTACTCCAGTAACATTGTTCCTGATTGCCGCCACACCAGCCACGGTGCTAGCCACACCAGTCTCAGTATCACCAGATCAGTGTAAGCCATAAACAGTGTTTCTTATCACCACTACACTACTCCCGGTGTCGCCAGATCAGTGCGGCTAGCAATAGTGTTCCTTATCACTGTCTAATGTATAAAGTAGGTAGGTTGCGCTGAAAATTAAGTGTACAAAAAGTGTAACAGTGTAAAAAGGGAGTTCAATAAAGTCCAATCGCACAAAGGTTAAGATCACTCTGTCCAATGGCTAATGAACAAATAGAAACTCCTCAAGTAGGACATGAAAAGGAAACTGGAATAGTGAATCCTCCAAATAAACCTTAGTACATCCACCTTTGGCAACATTCAAGGAAAACAGCAGTGATGGTGTATAACCTATATACGGTTCTTTCAAACTTGGACTCTGGTTTCTGGACACTCCAGCAATAACTCAAATGAAAACAAAAAGAGCTCCAATAGTGTAAAACCTTCTTAAAGGAGTTTATTGGGCTAAAAACTGTACTTGCACATTCCCAACAGATTTAGGCAATACAGCAACATTCAACAGCAGATACAAGAGCGCAATGACAGGTATGTATTATTACAGCCCGGGCAGAATCTTCAAAAGACTCATTATGCCTCTTAGAAAGCACTGTAGCGCCCTGCTCCTGATTACCAGGCGCTATGTTTACATTTAGTGGGTGTCTGAGCTGGTAGTTAGCTCAGACTTTGATGATTAGGGCTAAATCAGCTTCTGTTCCAGCTATGGCTGTGCTTGGAGGGATTTTCCATTGTTTGCCTGAAGGTGGTGTTACCACCACAGGCCAGTGTTGGAACACAGGCAGGCCAGAGTCTATTAGGTATTTTCTTCCCTGGGAACGGCTCAGTGGGAGTGGTCTCCCTGCTGGGCATGCTGGGGAAGGGTACTCAAGGTGCAGATGCCATTTCTTCGGGGCTCTTTGCCTTGTGGCCCTCCTGACTTGAGATATGTGATAGTCAAACGTCAGCCATGGAGCCATGTTGGCCTGAGCCTGCATCTCTGGCGGGTAGGCCCAGTTGTCCTGACTGGGGCCTGCACTTTGAGGGTGATCCTGTGATGTCTGTCCTGCGGGAAGAAGCAGCTCAATGGAGGAAACCAGGGGAGGACCTGTCCTGGAGAGGACCAAGCGGAAGGCTGGTGTCTCGGGGAAGGCCTGGTGACCTTATTGGAGGATGCACCGTAGCTTATGTTACCTTACAGTGTGCCGGGTCAGCTTAAAGGCTCTAAAACTGTAAGGCTGGATCTCCGGATGCTAAATCCTGTGGCTGAGAATTCTTGAACAGCTCATCTTTATCGTCTTAAAGTCTGTGGCAGAGACTGTTGTTCTTCAATTTGTTTGTGCATCATCCCAGCTGCTAGGCTAGTGAGAGGGTCCTATCCGGGTGAGCAATACCCACTTGAAGGAGAGTGAGGAGTGTGACTTTTTTTTGAAGCTTAGAAGTTTCCCCAGTGATCTGCATCGTGTGCCTGAACCTTTCCCCGACCCTCCATCCCTCTACCTGTGCAAGTTTGTGTGTAATAAAACATAATGAAAAGGATTTATAACTTGTGTGGACATTGAAGTTTCTATAGATTCTCATCCCCTAGACAACGAATGGTGAGGTAACGTGCAAGGCCCAAATCTAAACCAGCAGCTCCTACGGGGGTAGTGCTACAGCACCTTGGGAGTCTTTTTTACAAAATGTGGTGATCTTGCAGTTAATTCTACTGTCCTAGCACTCTAGGGCTTCCAAAATATGTGATAGTCAGGAAATTAGATGTGGAATTTATGCCCCTTAAATGCCTGAAAATGTGCTTGGATTTTGGACCCTTCTATGTAGCTAGGCTATGAGAAAGTCTCAAATATATGGTGTCCCCATACTCAGGAGGAGTAGCAGTATGTGTTTTCATTTTCTTTCTTCATCTGAGTATGGTTTTGAATAACCAAAAAATTGCCAGCCAAAGCATCACAGCTCTGAAAACGAAAAAATGGCCCAGAGAGGGAGGTTTGTAACATGCAGGTCCTCAAGTGGTTAAAGAAATTTACTTTGTAGTAGTCATCTGTTTGTTTTTGGGTTGAGTTTTTTTTGCCTCCCTCTGTGCTTTGGGCACAGTTTTAGAGCAGTTTAGCGGTGCTTTCCCATAGATGTCTATTGGGTCCTGTGGTTTTGGTACGCTTCATGAAAGGGCACCAAAACTGTGAGACATAAATTAAGTCAATAAAAAAAGCACAGCTAACCTGCACAAAAATCATGGGTTAGCTGTGCTTTAGCCAAAGCACAGCAGGGCAGCGTGAAGCCACCCTAAAGGATTCTGTTTACTTTATTTTTTATTTTATTCATGTATGTGCAGTATTTATTTCTACTGGTTGAACTAGATGGACTTGTGTCTTTTTTTAAACCTGATTAACACTGTAACTATGAGCTGAATATTAACTTTAAATAGAATAACATGTATGAGATCTTCATGGGGAGGTTATCCTACCTTTTTTTTTACTCTGATTCTAATGGATTTGACTGATTCTAATGGATTTGACACCATAAAATGTGTTTTTTATAGGGTTTTCAGCGTTTTGGGGTATAATTATTTTCCCAACATTCTACACTTTCTGGTCTTGACAATGCCCCTTGACAAGGGCGAAGAAAGCAGAAGATCAAAATAGTTGAGAAAAAGTGTATTTCTTGCAAACAGGGAAACTTTTTCTTCTAGCAAATGTTTTCTTGTTGCTAAACATTCCTCAAGAGACTTTTTAGTGAAGCAACATTATACAGGCTGATAAACAATGCAATTTAAAGTGGTTGTAAACCCTTTTTTTTTTGACTAACCTGCAAGACAAAGCTATAATGAGCTAGTATGACTAGCATACTAGCTCATTATGTACCACTTACCTTCGATCGGGGCCCCCGAAGTCGTCCGTGTCCCTCCTCTAGCCGCATCCATCGCTGCGGCGATAGCCGGAATGTTACTTCCGGGTATCGCCGCTGCAGCCAATCACAGCGCCGCTCCGGCGCTGTGATTGGCCGGAGCGGAGAAGACGTGACACCGCGCATGCGTGCGTGAGCTGTCGAATTCGGCTACGTCGTCGAATGTTGCGACCTAGCCGAATTTGTGAATGGGGTGACGTCAGCGTCGCCGCATTTACATACAAATATCTCCTTAACCGTGTAGGTTAAGGAGATATTTCTTGCACCTACAGGTAAGCCTTAATCTAGGCTTACCTGTAGGGCTTTGTTTAAAAAGTGGGTTTACAACCACTTTAATGTCTGTTTTCCGGAGAGATAGTGGACAGTTGAATTTCCCTCCCCGTCAACCTCGTTCCTCCAAACTCTTACATTTATCTGCCATTGCTGCTGCCAGATTCATGCTATATAACCCACTGTGAGCCCAATAATCACCACTGCCAACATTCCCTGCTGGCCCTCTGCTTCCCTTCATGGCAAGGCCAACCTTCCCATTTGTAACACATAGTGGGTGGCCTCTCTATAGGAATGAGAATTATTTTTATGCACATGTACAGAAAAAGTAAGAGACCATTTAGGAATGCAACAGCAGTGATTGTGAGGCTCACACTGGGTTCCACAGCAGGTATCTGGCAGGAGTGAGGTCAGGTTAGGATATAATTTACTGTGTGATGGAGAGGCAAGGGAAACTAAAAGATAACTGTCGGAAACACCTTTAAAGGAATGTCCAAAATATAAAAGCAAGTGCCTTTTGCACAAGCCAACAATGTTAGCATACCGTATACCCTTATACTTTCTCAGCATTATATCTAGTTATACCATTCAGCCTAGTATTTATTTGAAGTTTATAACATAATTGTTATTTATACCTGGTTTATTTGGGAATTTGCAAACATATTTTAGATATTTTATATTCCATTTACCCTCAAACAGCATTTTAACATTTTCAAACAAAATGACAGAAATATTGCAGTTGTAAGAGTTTGCAATTACCTTTTGGCATTTGACTCACAACTAGAATCCACAGACCACAATCTTTTAAACTGCTTTTGATTCCCCTCTCTTAAGTCTTCTAACAGTTAAATGACTAAACATTTCCAGTTGATCTCATTTGCACATAATCTGCTGTGATGGGAAATTTATGGAGAATTTCCAACACTGTATAATTAACCACATCATGTCAAAATTGGTTATAAAGCTCTTCAGTGCAGTACCTGTTGCAAAATGTTTTTATTTATTTTTTTCCAGGAATTGTCATTGTTTTCTATAATGGAATTACCAGGAGACTTAAGGTGGCCAAAGACAGCCTCTCCCAATTTAATATTTGTTAAAACATCTGCTCATTTTCAAACAACTTCCTGAACCTAATAAGAGGAATGATCCACCCAAATTACATATTTTGACAGACTGAAGCAATTTGCTAGAGGTTGATGATCCTCCTCAAAATTATTTGTGCCAATGTGCACCTAATGTGCACATTTTCAGAACTTGGCAGGTCTTCTTTTAATGCCTTAAGCTGGTTATACACGTATCAAAATTTGGGCAGTTAAGCAGAAGCCAGCTTAATTTCGACACATGTGTAGCCCTCTCTGTTTAACAGAAGCCGATCATTAGACCAGCTTCTGTCAAAAGGACCTACTGGAAAACCAGCATTCAAATAGGCGCTGTAGCAAATGGCCACACCGCTGATCAGAGTATTGTGGCAGGGGTGGGGCCCCCCGCTGTCAGACTACAGCAGCGCAGTGGGGGTGATCCCTACATCCACATTGCTTGTGTGTATGTAGGAGTCTGTGAGTTTTTTTTTTTTTTTTTTCATTCGACCCGCTGGTTGAATGGTAAAAACTCATGATGTATATACCCAGCTTTAGATATCTTCTTAGCCTTTGCTAGGTTCTTTAGCCTTTTAGCTTTTTGGGCATATCCCTCATATAGCAGTTTAGAAAAACCCTGCTACATGAATTAGCAGTGTGTGTTTAGAAAAGGAAGGAGAAAGGCTGTGATATGGAAAACAGATACTACTTTTTTCCTGGCATCTGTATAATTATGTTTGTTTTACACTACATGGCTGGCTGAGGTCACTTTTCAACTATAAACATGGGGGTCAACTGACATAAAGGAGGACAGAAGAATGAAAAAATTCTCAGCAGCAGAGTGGGAGATTTAAGCAATACATCTCAGCCTCTATGTGTATCTGATGGTTTTCATTTTCCCAGGACATTTTGTAGCTAGTAGTGGTTAATCACATTAAACTGAACTTGTTCTGCTCTGTTTGGAAGACGTTTTGTTAATTAACCAAGTAACTTCCTCAAGTGTCAGGTAAATACTCCAACATTTATAACCACAATGGTAACTTAATCTCCCTAAATTAATCACTAAGCAATGTGTCAAAGGCAGATGTTTATTATCCAAGAATTTTAAGAGAGGTGCGATACCACCTTGTCCCAAATACATAATCCATTCACCACGGCATCAAGAAGTCAAGGACAGGTGATAATTGTTCAAATCAAATAACGAATGGTGCTGCTCTGTTCTTATCAGTTTTAGGAAGTTCAATCACCAGCACACCTTACTGCTTGTAGTGAGTGTACTTATTTGAAAGGCAATGTTTTGAAGCCTCTTGGGACTCCTTCAGGCAAGAGTGATGGCTCCTAAATGCTGCTATTTCTGTGACAAATAAATATGCTAATTTCAAGCAATATGGCGTGTTTTCCCTCTTTTACTAGACATTTATTGAGTGGTTGTGTTATGTTGTCTTGATGTTTTAACAAAAGCACAGTCTAGGTAGACAGAAACCTTTAAAGTACTGTAGATTCTGTGTTTATTCTTACCATTTTAGCATGGCATTAGAGAGTTCTAATATATAATAGTGAGAGTCAAAAAGCAGATACTAGCATGTGTGAATACAATTTTTTTTGTAGACTTCAATGACCAAATCAATCTTGTGCAATTAAAGGTAATTTGTTTTTCTCTGTGTCTTCCCGTGTAAACTTGATGCTCCCTACATTTATCTGTTCACTAAAAGCTTGTACTTTAGATGTTTTATATTGGCCATTGCTTCATTCATGTACTTTAACCACTGACTTTGTGTTGACTCATCAGTTGTTAAGGATGCCGCTGCTGGCTTCCCGGCCCTGCTCCTTAACAACCAGCTATTCACTGCACCATGATTGGTCAAAGCTTTGCCCAGTCAGGGCTTAGAATGCACTGTCCAATGCCTAGTGCATTGCAGGGCGAACACCGCCAAAAAACAGGCAAAGTTCGGACCAAACTTTTGCCCTGCCCGAAGCTTTCACCCAACTCTACTTATCTGTTTTATCTGCCTCATTTCTAGTGCCTACCTTGCTTGGGGTACATGTTTCTTCTTTATTAGATGCCTCATTTCTGGTGCACACCTTGCTTGTGGCATATGTTTTTATCTGGTTTAACTGCCTCATTTCTGGTGCATACCTTGCTTTTGGCAAATGTTTCTTCTTTATAAGATGCCTCATTTCTGGTGCACACCTTGCTTGGGTTACATGTTTCTTCTGTATTAGATGACACATTTATGCATGTTTAGACCCCTTCTGCAGTGTCCCTCACAGCTTGCTGTACACATTTTCCCTGTTTGGTTGCACATAAAGGCCCAGTGTGAATGTTCAACCTTTCTTCACCATTTGTTTGGACTTCTGAAACATGCCCCCCACATGTTTTCTGTGAATTTTCTTTATTTACAGCTCCAAACATCCAACTTTGAGGCAGAATTGCCATCATTATATATATATATATATATATTTTTATATATATATATATATATATATATATATATATATATAAATAGTGCTGTGAAAAAGTATTTGCCCCCTTCCTGATTTTATATATTTTTTTAAATGATTCAGATCATCAAACTAATTTTAATATTACACAAAGATAACCCGAGTAGATCCAAGATGCAGTTTTTAAATTATTATTTCATTTATTAAGGGAAAAAAGCTGTTCAAACCTGCCTGGCCCTATGTGAAAAAGTAATTGCCCCCTCCCATGCTGAATCATGAATGAACTGTGATTAACCACAAATTTTTCGGAAAGCTGAGTTAAATTTCACTTGTCACACCCAGGCCTCATTACTGCCAGACCTGTTGAATCAAAAATCACTTAAATAGAAGCTGTCTGACAAAGTGAAGCACGCTAAAAGATCTTAAAAAGCAACACATCATGAAGTGATCTGAAGAAATTCAAGAACATATGAGAAACAAAGTCATTGACATGTATCCCAGTGATAAATAATAAAAAAATCCGCGCCAACACTAGTGAATACTTATCAATTAATTGCTATACAGCTGCTACTCTGCAAAATGGGAGCCGTGGCGACTTCCAAAATGATCAAGTGAAAAAAATTATTTAATTAATTAATTAGAGTGCGCTTAATATACCTACAAATAAAATCACACCTACTTATGTGATAATCTCTAAATATAAAGATAGCCCTATTAAAGTTATCTCAGGTGAATCTCTCACAAATACCTCTAATGAGCAAACTACATTAATACTATTAGTTGGTGCTTAGTTACTAAGTAGTACTTAAGTCCAAACAAAATATAAAATATATATATATAAATGTGAGTCCCAATATAGTGCAGTCAAAGAATCAAATTTCTCCCAAGAAAAAGTCTCCAATAAAAGTTCCAACCACATGTAGGTAATAAATCAAATATTGCTTCAAACATCGGTTATCCGTAGATCATTTGTTGCTAGTGACAATCAAAAAAAGATCCTCTTAGTTTGCGTGATGTTCCTCCACCAAAAAGATGGTCTTGAGAGCTTGTGCAGGATTGTGCCTGCATGCACATCGACCGTTATACACAGGAATCAGACCCTTCTTGTCAGGCATAAAGACAGGATATGCAAATAGAAACAGGAAGCCTCATAGCGTATTACAGTTTATTAAAAAAATGATAAAAAACAAGAAGTGCCAAATGGCCTCTTACTTTGAAAAGTGCCTTTCCCGGCACTAGGGCTAAGAGCTTGTCTGAAAAGTGAACTCCTCCGCTGTTTCCTCCGAGGTACTGCGCTTGGTGTTTCACAGATCGATTCAAACCAGAGCGCCGGGATGACATCAGCAAATCACGTGACCAGGTACTAGAGTACCTGGTCACGTGATTTGCGGATGTCATCCCGGCTCTCTGGTTTGAATCGATCTGCATTTCCTGTCTTTATGCCTGACAAGAAGGGTCTGATTCCTGTGTATAATGGTCGATGTGCATGCAGGCACAATCCTGCACAAGCTCTCAAAACCATCTTTTTAACTAAAGTGGCCAACAAAATCTGGTAAGCGCATCCTTTGTCTGAGCACTTTGGGTGATATTTAGTGTTTGGTGGAGGAACATCACGCAAATTGATTGTCACTAGCAACAAATGATCTACGGATAACCAATGTTTGAAGCAATATTTGATTTATTACCTACATTTGGTTGGAACTTTTATTGGAGACTTTTTCTTGGGAGAAATTGGATTCTTTGACTGCACTATATTGGGACTCACATTTATATATATATATTTTATATTTTGTTTGGACTTAAGTACTACTTAGTAACTAAGCACCAATTAATAGTATTAATGTAGTTTGCTCATTAGAGGTATTTGTGAGAGATTCACCTGAGATACCTTTATTAGGGCTATCTTTATATTTAGAGATTATCACATAAGTAGGTGTGATTTTATTTGTAGGTATATTAAGCGCACTCTAATTAATTAATTTAATAATTTTTTTCAATTGACATGTATCCGTCTGGAAAGTATTACAAAGCCATTTCTATTTAATTTGGGATGCCAGCGAACCAAGGTGAGAGCCATTATCCACAAATGGAGAAAACATGGAACAGCGGGGAACCTTCCCAGAGTGGCAGGCCAACCGAAATTACTCCAAGAGCACAACGACGACTCCTCCAGGGGGTCATAAAAGAACCCAGAACAACATTTAAAGAACTGCAGGTCTCACTTGCCTCAAGTAAGATCAGTGTTCATGATTCAACAATAAGAAAGAGACTGGGCAAAAACGGCATCCATGGGAGAGTTCAAAGGCCAAAGCCACTGCTGACCAAAAAGAACACAAAGGCTCATCTCACATTTACCACATTTACATTTGATTATCCCCAAGACATTTAGGCAAATGTTCTGTGGACTGATGAGACAAAAATTTAACTTTTTGGAAGGTGTGCGTCCCATTACATCTGGCATAAAACGAATACAGCATTTCATAACAAGAACATCATACCAACAGTCAGACATGGTGGTGGTAGCGTGATGGTCTGGGGCTGCTTTGCAGCTTCAGGACCTAGATGACTTACCATAATTGATGGAACCATGAGTTTTGAGCTCTATCAGAAAATCCTTAAGAAGAATGTCCGGCCATCAGTTTGTGACCTCAAGCTCAAGTGCACTTGGGTTACGAAGCAGGACAATGATCCGAAACACAACAGCAAGTCCACCTCCAAATGGTTCAAACAAAGCAAAATGTAGGTTTTGGAATGGCCTAATCAAAGCCCGGACTTAAGTCCAACTGAGATGCTTACACAGGCCATTCATGCTGGAAAACCCTCCAGCGTGGCTGAATTAAAACAATTCTGCAAAATAGAGTGGGCCAAAATCGCTCCACAGCATGTGAAAGACTCATTGCCAGTTATCGCAAACGCTTGTTTGCAGTTGTTGCCGCCAAGGGTGGCACATACCCAGTTATTAGGTTTAGGGGGCAATTACTTTTTCACATAAAGTCAGGCAGGTTTGGACAACTTTTTTACTTTAATAAATGAATCCATCATTTAAAAACTGCATTTTGTATTTACTCGGGTTGTCTTTGTGTAATAATAAAATTTTTTGATGATCTGAGTTATTTAAGTGTGACAAATATGCAACAAAACAAAAAATCAGGAAGAGGGCAAATACTTTTTCACAAAACTATATATATATATATATATATATATATATATATATATATATATATATATATATACACATACTGTATATACTTTTGTTTTAAATGTTTTATTTTCTGTATTCAAGTCATTCATTGGAAAAGTTTTTTTCTTCTCTTAAATATGCTTCATTTGTTTTCTCTGGACCTTCCAAGCCTTTTTTTCCCTTTTCTACTGTACAGTATGAAAACATGGAGCACTAGTCACCTGCTGCATCCTTAAACAAGCCATGGTTCAATGTAAGTATGTATTTATTATTCTTACCTTCACATGCATATGTCCAGAATATGGGACTAATGCCGCGTACACACGACCGTTTTTAATGACGAGAAAAATTGCATTTTTTAAAATGGTCATTAAAAATGATCGTGTGTGGGCTTCCGAGCATTTTTCACGACGTGAAAAATGCCCAAGAAAAAATTGGAACATGCTCTAATTTTTCTTGTCGTTTTTTACATTGTCGTTTTTCTCGTCATGAAAAACGGGCGGGTGTGTGTAGGCTTTAACGACATGAAAAAAATGTGCATGCTCAGAATCAAGTATGATACGGGAGCACTCGTTCTGGTAAAACTAGCGTTCGTAATGGAGATAGCACATTCGTCACGCTGTAACGGACCGAAAAGCACAAGGCTGAAAAGCGTGAATCGTCTCTCAACAAACTTTACTAACATGAAGGGTGGCACCATCCGAATGGAACGTTCCCTTTATAGTGCCGTCGGAAGTGTTGTACGTCACCGCACTTTACTCGAACATTTTTTTCCACGATAGTGTGTAGGCAAGGCAGGCTTGAGAGGAAACACGAAAAATGCAGTTTTTTCAATGACATTAAAAACGGTCGTGTGTACGCAGCATAACAGTTTTTATTGTGTCCAATAGATGCTACATCACCAAAATGGATCCAGAAGCAAGACATGGGAACAAGAAAGCATGTCCTTGAGGTAAGTCAGGATAGATTCTGTTCAATTCTAAAACGCATGCCTTCAAATGTTCTCAAATGTAATTTGTGCCTAGTTTGTTGCAAATATGTGCCTAGTGGTTTTTGAAGGAACTTCTGCTTGAAATAAGCATTGCCAATTTTTTTCCTTTTGTAGATATCACAATTATTCACCACAGAAAAAACCAAGGGGAAAAACACCTCCTGATGGAGAATTCCCAAAGTAAGTGCCAGACTGCATTCTTGTAAAGGTATTTACTCATGTCCATCCAAACATACTTCACATTTCTCCATCTAACTATGCCTAACTTTGTGATTCTTTTGTAGTTAAAGTATGCATTATCCACAAAAAACACAGGACTGATAGGCTTGGTGAAAACAGCGAAGTTTATGGTAAACAATAGGTGGTATTTTTACATGTCACATGTAAAGTGAAGTAATCAGCAACTTAAAAGCATCTTTGTGTTTTTCACAGTGCCGCAAAGACAATTTTGTCCCAAAAGCATGTTTTGCTCATCTGAAAGAAACAAAAGCAAGGTTAGTCTAAACCTCTTAGAACACTAAAAACGAACAAGTAAACCATGTTTTTTTTTTTTAATATATATATTTTTTAAATTATCCATTATACATAGGACAGTCGTTCTATTTGATCTGATGCATCCAGTAATTAACACAACACAATTTTATGCAAATTCAAATATATAGCATCAGTCCAAATTCATAAACTTATATATACTGTCATACAGAATGACCCTTATCCTACCCATATCAAAACATAAGCCCTGTACACACGATCGGATAACCTATGGATTTTCGTCCGATGGATTTGACCATCGGAAATCCGATTAAACTGTTTTTCATCAGTCTTGGCCACACACCATCAGTCCAAAAACCGACTGTTCCAAACATGGTGACGTAAAACACTCCGATGAGCCGAGAAAAATGAAGTTTAATGCTTCTGAGCATGCGTCAACTTGATTCTGAGCATGCGTGGGTTTTTTAACCGATGGACTTGTCCATAGACGATCGCAAATTACCATCGGTTCTTGATCCATCGGAAAATTTTAAAACAAGTTCTATTTTTTCCATCCGATGGAAAAAAGACCGATGGGTACCATACACGATCGGTTTGTCTGATGAAAACCATCCATCGGACGGTTTTCATCAGTTAAACCGATCGTGTGTACGGGGCTATAGACTTTAAATAGAGCCGTCTATACTCTGAACTCGAACCCTTACTATCCTAAATATACAAACAATCCACTTTACTTTAGTCACCTTCATAATCAAAAGTAAAAGCAAAATGACGGAAAAAAAAAAAAAAGGGAAAAAGAGGAGCAAAGAAAAAAAAAAAAAAAAAAAAAAACACCAGTAGGAAAAGTGGAGGATCAGCACCTCACCAGTATTAAGTCAATCACGATACAAATAGGGTCTTTCCTTCCTCCGAAAATTTAAATATATTCCAAGAAGTCCAGGTTTGGGAGTAAATTTCATATCGATTTTGTCCCAAAAATACCAACTCTTCCATCTTATTTACCTCTTCAATTCTTGTAAGCCATGAAGATATTGTAGGTGGTCTCACATCTCTCCATTGCCATGCAATACACGATCTAGCAGCATTAAAGTGATGGCGTAAAATTGATTTATTATATACTTTCCCCGGTACACTAGAAACATGTAACAAAAAAAGGGCTGGGTCTTCAGGGAGGGTATAATCTGTAAATTTCTGCGAAATTCGATATACCTCCTTCCAGAAGTGTTCCAACTTCGGGCATGCCCAAAAAATATGAAGTAAAGTCCCCCTCTCTATTTGGCATCTCAGCATTTATCCGAGATCAAGGGCAAATATTTATGAAGTAGCGAGGGTGTACGATACCATCTCGTCATAAGTTTAAAATTAGTTTCCTGTGCCCGGGTACATATTGATGATTTTAGAATGTTGTATATAATCTGCCTTCGTTGTAAAGGGGAGAAGGACCTTTCTAATACCGTTTCCCATTTCTTTAGAAAGGGGGGGGACATACTCGTCTGAGGGAGCCACCAATAACGCATATATTTGTGAAAGTGTATGTGAACATGGACCCGTCTCCTCACATAATTTTTCTAAGGTAGTCATTGGTCGTTGAAATCTGTCCGTGGGTGGTAATGTTTTAAAAAAAAATCGTAACTGAACTCCACTCCAGAAGTCCAGACCAAAACGGTCATTTACTGAGGTCAGGGCAGCGAGTGAAGGCCACGTCGCAGATTGTGCAAAATGCGAAGCCTGATAGCATTGTGACTCTAAAGCCCTGTACACACGATCGGTTTTACAGATGAAAACCGTCCGATGGATAGTTTTCATCAGACAAACCGATCATGTATGGGACCCATCGGTCTTTTTTCCATCGGTTTTAAAAAATAGAACTTGTTTTAAAATTTTCCGATGGATCAAAAACCGATGGTAAATTCCGATCGTCTATGGTCAAGTCCATCGGTTAAAAAACCCACACATGCTCAGAATCAAGTCAACGCATGCTCAGAAGCATTGAACTTCATTTTTCTCGGCTCATCGGAGTGTTTTACGTCACCGCGTTTTTTGACTGATGGTGTGTGGGCAAGACTGATGGAAGTCAGCTTCATCGGTTTTCCGATGGAAAAATCCATCGGTTTAAAAACCATAGGAAATCCGATCGTGTGTACAGGGCTTAACAGTTTCCTAAAAGGTTGATCTTGTAGTCCCGGTGGAAAGCAAGGGTTCCCCACTATAAGGTAAAGAGGGGAATATGCGGGTGATAATTGAGTAGTCGTGCATATCCGGGAGCATATCCGCAAGGTAGGCCCCAAGGTTTGGTGTTTTTTGAGAGCCACCTCAAGATCTCTAAAACACCAAACCGCCCGTCGCAATGGGACCCTACATTGTGATTGCTCAATCTTAGGCCATATTTTAAACTCTGTATGCCTGCACCAATCTATTACTCTCCCAATATGAGCCGCCTGATAATATTTCTGCATATCCGGTACTGCTAAACCGCCATGTTGCTTGGGAATGGTCATTAATCTTTGTTGTAGTCTAGGCCTCTTATAATTCCAGATAAATTTGGTTATCAGCGCATTAATCTGTTTAAAAAATTCTAAGGGAATATGAATTAGTAATGTTTGAAAAAGATAGGTAAATTTGGGCAAAATTGACATTTTGATTATATTGCATCTCCCAAACCAAGAAAAAAGACCATGTTGCCACTTATCAAATAAGCTCTTTACTCTACTAAGTAAAGGTGGGAAGTTCCTCTCATACACTTGATTTAATTTGGGAGGAATATAAGTACCCAGATATTTAGGCCTCATGCCCACTGGCGTTTTTACAGCTGCGTTTTTTGCAGCTTAAAAACGCCTGTCCATGTTATTGTAAATATATATTAAAAAAAAAAAAAAAAAAAAAAAATCGTCGGAGCTAAAAACGCGACCGCGCGTTAGTGCGCGTTTTTTGCGCGTTAGTGCGCGTTAGTGCGCGTTTTTGCGCGTTTTTTGACGCTCGCGTTTTTTCCTGCCAAATTCTGACGCTGAGGAACGCACTGGCCCTGGGTTTTTTTTACAGCTTACAAACGCCTATGCTCTTTACAGCTCAAAAACGCCTAGGTGGGCATGAAGCTATAGACTAACATGGACAGGCGTTTTTAAGCTGTAAAAAACGCTCAAAAACGCGGCTGAAAAAACGCCCGTGGGCATGAGGCCTTAAGGGCCGTGGGGGTCCATCTGAAATAAAGTTTGTTTTTAAGGTATTTATCTGCAGCACCGACATGGATTGCCTCTGATTTGGACATATTTATTTTAAGGTAAGATAGTTCACTGTATTGATGTAATTCTTTTAGGAGGTTTGGTAAAGATATAGACGGTTTAGTCAGTGAGAAAAAAGATCATCTGCATACGCAGATACCTTATAGTCTACTCCTCCGGCTTGTATCCCCGTTATATCTGAGTTCTGCCTTATTCTGCACAGGAATGGCTCCAATGAGAGGGCAAAGAGAAGAGGTGATAGGGGACACCCTTGACGGGTTCCATTGGAGATCGAGAAGGGCTCTGATAAAAGCCCATTTGCTTTGATTTGTGCCGTAGGTCTCGAGTAAATACTCGAAATCCAACCCATCATCTTCTCTCCAAAGCCTACATGTCTTAGGACCGAGAACATAAAGGGCCAATTGACCCGATCAAACGCCTTTTCGGCATCCGTACCCAGAAACACAGACGGGGTATTAGAGGAGTCAGCCATGTGAATAAGATTCAATACTTTAATAGTATTATCTTGCGCTTCACGAGTTGGTATAAAACCAACCTGGTCAGGATGTATTAATGCTGTCAGATGTGGTTGGATACGTATAGCTAGAATTTTTGTAAATAGTTTAAGATCCACATTTAATAAAGAAATAGGCCGATAACTACCACAAGCTAATGGATCCTTATCCTCCTTAGGTATAAGGGTAACATGTGCCTTCAGCATCTCCGAAGAGAAAACTGTGTCATATCCTAATGCATTGAATGTTTGGATCATCTGCTTGCCAAGTTGGGGAAAAAACACCTGATAATATTTGTGTGTAAAGCTGTCCGGGCCTGGTGATTTTCCAGGTTTGAGTGTCCTAACTGCCTCTTGCAGCTCCTCAAGAGTAATAGCAGCTTCCAGATCCTCTCATATCTGGTCTGATAACTGGGGGATGCCTGATGATGATATATAATCTTCCATCTTATTTTGTGGCTGAGATCTATTGGATAAGTTATACAGGGATTGGTAGAACTCTCGAAAGGTTGATACAATCTTATTGGGGATATGCACCTTTCTACCCCCTAAGTCCACTAAATAAGGTATATAGGATTGGACTCTCTGATCCTGTAGGGCTCTGGCTAATTGACGCCCACACTTATCTCCAGCTTCATAGTAATATTTCCGGCATGACTGTAATGCTGTCTTAGCTCTATAATGAAGGAGAGATGTCACCTGTCTCCGTAGGTTAGAGAGTTCCGCCTCCACCGGAGATCCGGGGTTCTGTTTATGCTGGGTCTCTAGTGTACGTATATCCGTCAATAACTTAGTCAGTTTAACTTCCCTTGCCTTTTTAATTCTAGATCCATGTTTAATAAGCACCCCCCTTATTACCGCTTTGTGCGCCTCCCATATTATCCCTGCATCTACCTCTGGTGTATTGTTATCTTGAAAATAGTACTGTATTTCTTTGGTAATATCTTCCACTACTGACTTATCCTCCAACAGACTCTCATTACGACGCCACTGTCTGGTATTTGAAAGTGTGTGTTCATTCATAGACAATGTTAATGTCACTGGAGCGTGGTCCGACCATGTGATATTCCCTATATCTATTGCTTTAACCCATCATTAACATGTAATGGGGGCAATAAACAGGTCAATACGGGAATATACCTTGTGTGGAGACGAATAAAAGGTATAATCCCTTTCATCAGGATGGTACGATCTCCATACGTCGGTGAGTTGGTTATTATAAAAAGTATGTAAAACTCATTAACGAAGACTTGTGGCGACTGATGAACTTCCGGCCGATGTATCTACCCTAGGATCCAGGGGAGGTTGAAATCTCCCCCCAGCAAAAGTTTCCCCTCCACAAATTTCATAAGCTTATTTACCGTAGAGCAGATAAATTGATCTTGATTAAAATTAGGTACGTATACCGTTGCTAACGTCACTTTAATGGCGCCAACCATACCCTTAAGAAACAGAAACCTGCCCTCCGTGTCCATTCTGGAATCTATCAAGCTCCAAGGGACTCGCCTAGACCCCAGG
This sequence comes from Rana muscosa, assembly GCA_029206835.1. Lineage (NCBI taxonomy): Eukaryota > Metazoa > Chordata > Amphibia > Anura > Ranidae > Rana > Rana muscosa. Next base: position 154,492,222 of record CM055120.1, read on the forward strand.
ATGGATACCCCTCTAGATTTGGATACCCTATTAAATGCATGATATGCAAACGGATAAAGGTTACTCTTTAGGATTGGTATCTTGCCCTCTTTAAAATTAGTTTCTTGAATATAAGCCACATCAGTATGAGAACGTTTTAAGTCTTGGATAAGCATCCTCCGCTTTTCCGGTACATTAAGACCCTTTACATTTAAAGAAGTTACCTTTAACACCTCCATCTTTCCTAACGTGGTGAGGGAAAAAAAAGGAAAACAAAAAGAACAAAAGGGTTCTACTAACCCCAATGTATTAGCGGTGGATCCACTGGTCCTCCGCTTCTCGCTCTTACAGATGAAGAGGGATATAAGAAGCCAATTTAAATAGCGCTCACATATGGTTTACCACTTAAGTGAGCGCAAACCTAAGTGGGGGCGTGATCAAGAATGTACGGGAAGAAACCGCACCCCTCCCTCCCTTATATCTCCATTCTATTCATATTCAATAACCCATATATAAAATGTACCCCTTATTTCTTATGCTTAAATTTTGTGTAAATCCCCAAAAAACGAGAACCAAAAAAAATAAAATAAAAATAATATCCAGGTTATCCAACTTCACCCCATATTTATTTTAGATTCCCTGTGGGTTAATCTCATCTAGGCCACTATTTACACTAATTAGAGGGGCTCTCTCCCCCCCCCCAATTTCCCCCTGTCCGTATAGGGATTGTGGGGGCATTACATAGCTAATTCAATCCAGGGGCCTTAGTATATTACCGACCTAATACCGGCACCATTTCATGGGGGAGGTCTCTTTGCAGGGTAAGAGTGTTCTATAGTGTAAAAAAAAAAAAAAGATATGCAACTAAGAATAAAATAAAATAACCCAATAAATAAAAACCCATATAGGAGTACACTCTTACCCGGTACTTATACCTCTAACTACTGTGCATGAATATATACATATATATTACACATACATATACATACCCCCTATTCCAATTTAATCATATACATAAAAAGTGCCAAAAAAATAAATAGAAAAAAATGTAATTGTATAAGAGTACCGTCTTATCCCGATACTTGTTCATCTAACTATTGTGCATGAATGTAATACATCTACATTCCCCCAATTTAATTTATAATTTACTTAAATAGTGCTTTACACAAAAAAAAAATAACATTTTTTACCCACCCCAGCCAAACCCTCCCCCCTTTTCTACCCCTGCATTCGACCATTCCCCACTCCCCCACCAACATCCATATTTATATTAACACACATGCCCCCCACCCTATTTTATCTACTATTATTCCTTCCCATCCCATCCGACATTTGCCCTAGCTAACGGCGGCTTCATCCCCTTTCTCCCAAACTTTTTTAATCAACCAGATCTCCTTCAATATAAGAATCAACCACTATATCACCCACTACATTGGCAAAAGAAAAAAAAAAGGAAAAACCGGGTTGGGATGGGTAAATCTTTACCCTCCCAGTCCTTACTTGTTTACCTACTACCTCCTGCCAAGCCCTCCCATCGTGTGTGGGGTGCACTACTAATCCAATACCATACCATGGTGTATATTATAACTCATATAACCCCCTAACAATCCTAAAAAAAAAAAAATTAATAAAAAAACGCAATCCATGTTTTTAATGTCCTGTAAATCTCTCAGCAGATCTGTCATTCGCAAGTTAACACCATCTTGGCAAGTGGCAATGAAGAGGAGTTTCAAAGGCCCACTACTCAAGAGAGAAGAAAACAACATTTAACTTTCAACCAAAGTCAACAACAATGATAGCAGGACAGCAGTGGACGATAAGGCTGCAGACCAAACTTACATGTGTAGAGAAACCCTCTACTGACAGCAGCGACACCTGCACGAAGACTGCTATCTGAAGAGCCAAGACATCATGAAAGTTCCAGTGACAGCAGTGTCAAGAAAATAGCCAGTACCCCTAACAAGAGAAAACGTTCAGATGGTTGACAATGTAATCTGAAGTTAACGTATGCAGACCATGTGGCATTGGTTGAGCATTTGGCTCCTGTGTTTGACAAGTTGTTGGGTCCCCACATGCTTAAGAGTGATCAAGCTTGGGGGAAAAAACAATGGAAAATCATTACCAGAGCTGTAAATGCAGTGGGAGTAGCAAGCAAAGTGAAGAAAATGTGAAAAAGAGATACCAAGATATCAAGGGCAACATCAATTGGAAAATGTTATTGATCAGAAAGGAAAGGTTAGTCTGATTGTGTGTACTGACATTAGAAAGCATGACTACAAATGTCTGAAATTTGTCTTAAGTAAATGGCATTTCAGGTTTTCTACTATACATCTTAGATATCTAACTTGATTGCTTATCTCTTTTCTTTAAGGCAAAAAAACTGGTAGGAGATTACAAGCTTTTGTTGAGATATTGGGCTATGAGAAAACGCTGGTGCCTTTTATCCATGCAGAGACAGTTACAGGGCTGGCCAATGGTTTTGATACCTTGCGCAACAAGAGAGGTATGTACAGTACATCATGTTTGCGAATATTAATGTATGTTCAATGTTGATGCTGGGTTCTCCCTTGCAGCCCTAATGTATCCTGCCAGGAGGAACTCCCCCTCCTATAGAATACAATGCTCTTTTGGCAAATTTTACCAAGGAGAATGTTTTGCCTGCTCTGGTTTTATCATGGACTTGGGTGAGTATTCAAGAAGGGGAGGACATGGGCCAACTTTGAATTAATCAGTCTCTGTTCTCTTGCAGATGACCCCACAGAGAAAGCAAATTTCCTACTATTTTCGATGTTCAAGATCTAGGCTTCTCTGCATCTGACAAGAATGATGACATCAGCCAGTGTCAAGAACAGCAGCCTAATGTCAATGTTCATATAGTCAACCTTTTGCCACCGTCTTCAAGTTTCCAAAGCGGAGACCAATTTAAGCCAAAGTTCAGCAGAATGCCAATTTGGGTTCGCCCAATCCACCCATCGACATACAAGGTGTGCATATTATATGTCGCACATGTAGTTTGGACCGAAAGCAACTTGTTTATGAGCAACAGCAGAGTGAGAGGTTCCAACAGGCACTATTGAACATTGTGAAATGTTAGAGGATTGGTTAAAGGCCATTAAAGACAAAATTAAGGGCATGAAGGCATGTATGCAGGGATTCTTTACAAGTACTACAGAGTATCAACAAAAGAAACTTGACTTACCCAGGCAGTGGCTTAACAAGTCTTCTGGCGTTAATCCACTGCCTGATTTTGCCTCTCCCTCTGCTGTTGCCTTTTTATAAAGTTAAGTTCTAACAACCAGTTTTTTGCCTAAAGTGTATTTTTTAAATGTGACTTTTGTATTGCACTGCAAGAGAGTGTAACTGAAGCATGTTTTTGTGTTTTGGATACAGCAGAGACGTTAGAACATCTGTCCTTTTTTTCTTACTGTCTGTGTCCTGTTGGGGAGATTCCCTCTCTCTCTATTTCTACTTTTTGACCTTATCAGTGAGAGTGAAAGGACTTTAAAACATAACATTTGTTTGGCCATCCAAACAAGAGAGGGTGGATCTCATCAATGGGACCCAAATGGCAAAAACAGTCTGACTGGGGTTCTAACACTTCATTTCTGTATCCAAAATGAAAACAAAATCAATTTTGCCCTTAATTACCCTTTCAAATCCTTTGGGACATTCTTTTTTGTCAAAGTAATTACTATATTTGTATGCTTTTTGAATACGGAGAATAGCCATTGTGTGCTATTTACTAAAACTGGAGCACAGAGAATCAGGTGCAGATGGTTATACTAACCAATCAGCTTCTACATTCAGCTTGTTCTATGAAGCTTGGACAATAACACCTAGTAGCTGATTGGTTACTAGGCCCAGCTGCACAAGATTGTATGTGGTGCAGTTTTAGAACATCTCCACCACTGTTATTCTAGACCATGGATATGCAATTAGCGGACCTCCAGCTGTTGCAAAACTACAAGTCCCATCATGTCTCTGCCTCTGGGTGTCATGCTTGCTGCTGTCAGAGTCTCGCTATGCCTCATGGGACTTGTAGTTTGGCAACAGCTGGAGGTCCGCTAATTGCATATCCCTGTTCTAGACAATGTTTAACCTAGTTCTTTGAACCTAAAAATCACCTCATCATTAAGATGAGGAGATGTTTAGTAGTGTGTATCAAAGTGGAATGGGACACCTATGTTCCTTTGGCATATACCTCAGGAACTTAGTCCTTCAGGGACTGGGCCGCAGGGCAGTATTCCAATGTGATAGTGACCCCAAGACAACCACTGCCTTGCTAAAAAAGGTGAGGGTAAAGGTGATGGACTGGCCAAGCATGTCTCCAGACCTAAACCCTATTGAGCATCTGTGGGGCATCCTCAAACGGAAGGTAGAGGAGCACAAGGTCTTTAGCATCCACCAGCTCTGTGATGTCATCATGGAGGAGTGGAAGAGGACTCCAGTGGCAACCTGTGAAGCTCTGTTGAACGCCATGCTGGTGGCCACACAAAATATTGACACTTTGGGCCCAATTTGGACATTTTCACTTAGGGGTGTACTCACTTTTGTTGCCAGTGGTTTAAACATTAATGGCTGTGTGTTGAGATATTTTGAGGGGACAGCAAATGTACGCTGTTATACAAGCTGTACACTCACTACTTTACATTGTAGCAACGTGTCATTTCTTCAGTGTTGTCACATACTGTAAGAGAGCACTTCCTTCATCCAGCAAGGTGCACTGCCTAAAGGAACTTGGACGCATGAAAACCACCCTTCTTCTCCTCGCTCTCTTTGGAATGGCCTGAAGCTCTAACAAATTTGCCTTAAATGGCTCCAAATGAGGTTAGACTAGCCAAAAGCTCATTATATTGTGATTAGGTGCCCTTTTTTAAACATTTCCATTCCCTGCCCATTCAGGGGGGGTGACTAAAGTCATCACTTCCATCATTAAAACATGCCTGGACCACTACTTAATTAATGCATGCATTCAAATATTTTTCTTCTTCTGTGAATGGAATTTAACGCCCGTTCATTAAGTATTTACTGAGCGGTTTCAGCATTTTGAGGTAAATACTGCAAAACAGTATAGTAAATTGACTTTCAGGATCGCATGCGTTATTTGGGGAAAATGTGTCCCCAATTGGGGAATTTGGGACTTTAAATGAAGCCATGGATGGGTAAGGTCATGTGCCTCCATCCTTATCAATATGAGGAAAAAGCAGCTCGATCGCTTTCATTGCCTAAACCTATAGATGGACATTCGGGACTGCCTCTTTCTCATCTTTCCATACAAACCACCTGCATGATACTAAACAATCGCTGCAGCCCTATTAATTTGCCGATACCACTGTAGGTAATACAGTGCAACCCAGCGGTAATGTATGACCACATATTTAAGTCTAGTCTAGTCCCATTTACTACCAGATAGGTCCATCCCTAGCCCCTCCCATCCCCCTGCCCCGCTTCCCTTACCCCAGGTTCAGCCCCTTGTCAGTCACACCCTTTTGACCACACTGAGTGAATTAATTTTTTCACTTAGTATCAAATTTTGAATCCCCTTTTTAGGGAACTACACAGGCCTATTTGCCACGGGTTGTGCAATACTTGAGGCTGAACTACAGCGTCCAGACTTCTGTCATGTTTTAGGTTTGTTATTGTGTGTCCTGTCTTTTATATGTATAAACATGGTAATCCAGATGTTACCATCTTTCCATTTAGTTCATTTAACTGCATTTTAATAATCTTTATATATCCAACTTTGATATCAAAATAAACCTGATGAAATTTGTATTATTTTGGTCTAGATCATATTATTATTGCTACCAGTAACCCCTTGAGCCTGCCTCACACCAGGCTGTCTATGTAAACTGGCTTGTATAAATAAAGGGGGGGGATAGATCGAAACCACCCCCCTAAGGATTACTTACAAGTATATGTGCACTTGATGGCGCAATGTCAGGGACTGTGAGCCATCCGAGGGGGATCAGTATCGGGAGCTGAGGGGGCATGTTCAGCGGCGGCAGTCATCACAAACAGTACCCCGGGTGGATCTGGGCACACAGATCACCTGGTGTGAACGTGAGAAATATTAGTAATGAGTGGGTCAACCAAGTGAACCAATATTACAGCTATGTGAGTAAATTAGTAATTAAAAGTGAAGGTGGGCTAAATAGTGGGGATGGTGTGTGCAAAGATGGAAACTAATATGGATGTGACTAGGCAGGAGCTTCACATAAAGTCCCACTCCCTTGCTGCTTTTTTCCTCACCATTGAAAGTAAAATGAAAAGAAAATATCAAATGTGGGGTTGTCTTCCAATTGGGACACAGATGGCAAAAAAAACCCAAAAAACTTATAAGGGTTCTAACCTTTCCTTACTCCATCTAAAATTAGAAAAAAAAGCCTGACAGGTGTTCTAATCCACTCTATCCAAAAGGTTTAAAAAATGTCCTTTAGTTATTCTTTAAGTAAATCAACCCCAATAATTTCCATATATCCATATTTAGGTTGCTATGCATTACTGCTGAGAGAACTCATCCAAAAAGGCATAAACTACTCAAAATTGCCTATTATATTTTTTTATTCCTTAAAATCTGCATGCCTGGACCACTACTTAATTCACACATGCATTTAATTACTTATTTCCTTCTGAGAATTAAATGTAATGCCTTTTCATCTGGTATTTACAGAGCGTTTGAATACCGCCAAACGGTATAGTGAATTCACAGTTTCAATGTGTCTGGACACCTACATACTGCATGTGAGTCGCTTTTGTGAATGGAGCCCAGTATTGCTTACTGTTGGACAATACAAACCTAGTAAATATTGAACCCATTGGACAAACAGTCACCAAAGCAGATTTGGGTTATTCACTCATCTCTAATTAAAACAACAATGATAATAGCAGAAGCTATACTAAAGTTAATTTAAGGTTTATATTAGGACAAATTAAGCATGATCTCATTTTATATCTCAGCCAAGACATTTGATATCTAATTAGTTAATTTGGTTGATGCTGTAAATCAAATATGATATTCATAGGAAAAAAAAAAAAAAACAACAATTGAGCAGATGAACTGATTAACATATTTACATATTTTAAGCTCAGATTGATTATACAATACGTGATTTCTTTGAACAATTACAGTCAACAAACATTCTAACATTGCTCTTGTGTATACAATCTTTCAGAGGTTCTTTAATGTTAATTATAAATAACAATTATGCAATGTGTAGCACTTCTAAAAATGTATTGTTACTAATAATGTAAATTTAACTTTATGTAATCAAAGTCTTTTAACAAATCCCCTTATGCTCTGTTTTGATTGAAAAGATTTTACCCTCTTCATTAGAGACATATAAGTCACTTGATGGGAAATTGAAAAATAATTAATTAGGGAATATGTATTAGTTGCTAGAAAAAAGAATATTTGGGGATTCATTAGGCTGTGATGCAAGATAGGGATTATCGTTTACTACTTTATACCTGCAGTAGCAATGTTTAAAGTTACAATCATATTTGGTGTTGTTGAGAATCATATGTAACTCAACACTGCATGATCTCCTTGATAAAGGGGTATCAAAATGCAGTTTTTGATATATGCCAAGCTCTTTAACTAAATGTGTAAGGCTTAAATATCTTACCATGAAGATCAGCCTAGACTTGGGCAAGTTAAATAAGTACAATTATAATTGATGTATTTGTGCCGATAGTAAACAAGACTCTAAATAGAATGCCGTATATACTCGAGTATAAGCCGAGTTTTTCAGCCCTTTTTTTTAGGGCTGAAAATACACCCCTCGGCTTATACTCGAGTCTGTGTACCTGAAAATTTTGTCTGGCTCCGGGCGTCCATTGTTTAAATGTCGCGGTCTCCTCTTGGTCCCGTTCTGTGATAGGCGTCTCCCAGCAGCCTATCACGGATGTCCTCTCATCCTCGGACTCAGTTTCCCAGTGTCTGCTAGGAAACTGAGTCCGAGGATGAGAAGACATCCGTGATAGGCTGCTGGGAGACGCCTATCACGGAATGAAACCAGGAGAAGACCGCAACATTTAAACATCCGAGCAGCATGGACATTCTCCTCTAAACTCTGTGGCAGCCCAGGATTCAGCGACAAATACCAGCTCAACGGGACCTCGTTTTTGGACCAGAATAGCATCCAGGGCCCTCCTCACCCCCCTGCAGCGTGGCATGATGTCTGCCAAACGAAAGGGGGACAGACACCCCCAGAAAATAATGGCCTATTTGACCCAGCCAGCCGCTGGACAAATCCAAGATGGTGCCACGGCTGCAGCGCCTGCCTCTCTCCCCTCTCGGCTCTCAGTCTCACAAAGCCACAACATTGGAGATGAAGAAGATGGCTTTATGGAGCTCACCAACCCTGAGCAAGGCTTGCCCATCTCCTAAACAATGAATGGACGCCCACAGCCTGTCAAGTATTTCAGGTACACTGACTCGGGCACAGTGAGGTGGCAATGGGCACAGTAAGGTGGCAATGGGCACAGTGAGGTTGGGCACAGTGAGGTTGCAATGGCAACAGTGAGGTTGGACACAGTGAGATTGGGCACAATAAGGTTGCAATGGGCACAGTGAGGCGTGCAAATGGGCATTGTTGACCCTCTTTTCTGCTTACAATAGCTGCTGCATTTACCCCCCTAGGTTTATACTCAAGTCAATACGTTTTCCCAGTTTTTTGGGGTAAAATTAGGTACCTCGGCTTATACTCGGGTCGGCTTATACTCGAGTATATACAGTACTCAATAATGGAAATGCAGGATGGGATTTTTCTAGGTGCAAGTAATCCGTTACACAAACCACTGTTAAAATCAAATACAGTATATTTAATTAACCATGTATTTATGTTCAACATAGATAAATGGTCCATCATACTTTTAGTTCTACATGTTTCGCCATTTTGGCTTCTTCAGGAAAAGTATTAATGAGACAAAAAAATATCACAATATAACATCACACAAGCCAAAAAGGTCAAAATATTAACATAATATAAACACTATTAGCAAGGCTGAACCTGCCTAGTAAATGTAGGCACCCCACCCCCAAATATGATTGGAGGAAACCTTGAAAGTCAGAGGAATGTAACATGGAGATTGTCCAATAGCACCACAGGAGCCCACTGCCAGATGGCCACAGAAACTATAAAGTAATGATGATTTGTATATTTAAATTAAACAAGCATAATCTCAACATGGTATTATATGCATTACATTAAGCTGATATTGTAGGGAGCCTATTTATGGTGTTATAAGGAGATATTTTCCACATGCTATAAGGGGACATACATGCATATAGATCAGAGAGATCCCAGATGCAAAATAATCAGGTAGACATTTTTTTTTTTTACCAGAAACAGGACAACTATATTCAAAAAAATTGATAATATGGCAGTCCCATAAACTGAGCTGGGATGAGTAAAATAGATTACAAGAAAGATCCAATAAACGTAATTGTACTTTTAATAAACAGCATATACAGAACTTGAACAACCACTTCAATGCATGACCCACACATCTGTGTGGAAAAAAGGTTGTATATTTATAAATAGTCTGCCACAATCCACAATGTAGTGGGACAAAACCCCCCATCTGTGTCAATCTAAGCAAAGGATTACTGCAACATACCTGTACCTGCCAGGACTCTAAAGAGAACCTTTCCGGCATTTTTAAATTGGGTGGAGATGAGATTATACTTTTGTAGTAGTAAGTTGACCCTAAATATAGCCGAAGGCAAAAATTCAAGTTTTTTTTTTAGATTTGGATAGAGTAGAGTTTTTACTGCATCCAGTCTCCCAGTTAGGAAGGTTCACTTTCCCTAATTGTCCTCAGTTCCTGCTGAGTCTATCGGACGGAAGGTTCTCGCTAATAGTTGGAAAAAGACTGACAGTGGTTTTAACGCTTCCTTACTCTATACAAAATAGTTTATTTTTTTGCCATAAATATACTTTATTTAAAATGTTTCTACTACTGTATATGCACCCTACTAAAGCAGTATTAAATTCAAAACCCCAAAAAACATAGAATGCAGCTTACAAATACTTAGATGTGGTGGCTGAATACATTTTCTTTTTGGACCTTTTTCCTTTTTTAAAAAAAACTTGGTGATCCAGCAATTAACAGACTTCCTGTGTTAGGGTGTTTTTTCTCTGGATGGCAGAGCCATTGAGATACCTTTAGACACAGCATTGTCAATCTGAGCAGAGGGTAGTGGTTGATGCACTAGACTAGAAGATTTGGATGGACCAAATTCCAGCTAACACTTTTTAAGCAGTTACACAAACAGTTTCTATTGGGACAAAGGTTTTAGATAACTTAATAAAAACTGACTATTGTAAGCACACCATCAGTGTTGAATTATTTGTGTCAACCCTCCAATTGCCACTTTTGGTGGACAGATTGGTTTGTTTAAGAAAATTTAAAAATAACAGACTTATTGAAAGCATCAACAGGTAAAAAAAAAATGTAATGCAGCCACCACATTTAAGAATAATTGTCAAGCTGCAGTATAATACTTTTTTATTTTGGGCTTTAGTACTACTGTAAAGTGTATCTATGGTCAAAATAGTAAAATCATATATTAATTTCCACTTTGCATTTCAATCATTTTTAGCCTACTCAAATTAATCTAAATTATCTTGAAGCTTTAAAACATACTTTTCGAAGAATCTAACACGTTTGTAAAAGAAAAAAAAAAATCCTGTGCTACTCCATTAAAGTGGTTGTAAACCCTTACAGACCACTTTCACCTACATGTAAGCCTAGATAAAGGCTTACCCGTAGGTGCAACAAATATATCCTAAACCTACACAGTTTAGGAGATATTTGCAAAAGAAGGCACCGTTAGACAACAGCGCGCAGGCGCACTGAGAATCAGTGATGAAGCCGCAAATGAAGCCGTGAGTGGAGGCACCCGCGCACATGCGCGGCAGTGACGTCACGCGACTCCGGCCAGTCACAGAGCCGGAGTTTGTGGCCCCTGGAAGAAGAGGGGTGAAGATGGACGCTCGCTACTAGCGATGAAATCAGGGACATTGCGGGCTTCTCCTGCAGGTAAGTGACCCATAATGGGCTACTATGGGATGCATAGTAGCCCATTATGCTTTACCTTTGCAGGAAAACAAAGAGGAAGTAAACTCATCAGGGTTTACTTCCTCTTTAAGTATTATATTATAATTCAACCAAATAAATGAAATAAAGCAAAAAAATCATCCCATAAAATATTGCGATTATGCCAGTGAAAATAATCATAGTGAAAAATTATCACACCACGTTTTAATATAGTATAGTATAAGTCCACATCATAAAAATGTAATGAAAGACCTTAGGCATATCCAATGCAGTGAGTTTGCAGCCACCATTGTAGAATGCAAGCCTCTTACCAGATGAATATGACCCCTAATCATCATATACACTTATGTAACAAACTTATGTAATCTGTCATCAGATTTTGGTACTAAGCATCCTCTGCAGCAATCCCACAAAGACTCATATATACTTACCGGCTACTTTATTAGGTAGGTTTATAGGTTTATAGATAGAGCCATAGGTTTGGCTTCTAAGGAAGAAAGATTGTCTCTGTTTTCAAACACTAGAGGTAACATTAATAATATGACTAGGAAAGCACTAAAAGACATCTGAGCGTGAAAATAGGGGGGATGAGGGGATGAAAGTTTTCATGGATACCCATAAACCAATAACTCTTGTCACCTCCTTTTCACGTGAATATGATTCCATAAAGGATATCATTTCAAAATATTTTCAAGTCCTGTATGCTGATTCAGACCTAGCTCCTTTTTTGTCCGTGGGCTGTAGGTTCTCTAGCCGCTATTCCCAAACCTTTGGGTAACATACTATCTCCCAGCCTATTTTAAACTTCTGGCCACAATAAGACATGGCTGCATGTCCAGGGTTCATACATTTGTGGTTTAAACACCTGCTGTTTCTGTAACAAACATAGCAGCAAACATAAAACTATAGTATCTTGTGCAACAGGCAAGGATTTTACAATTTGCAGTTACATTAATTGTGGTTCCTCTAATATTGTCTAGAGTGCACTCTGTGCAAACTCCATTATGTGGGATGTACTACATGCCCGTTACGAACTAGGATTAGCGAGCATTACCTTGGGGCTCCCTGTGTCAGTGATGAGGGTCTGTCCAATGTTTCCAAGCATTTCAAACACATCCATGCAGGTGATGTTGACACCTTTAAATTCTGTGGCTTGGAGAAGATTAGGGTCTCTTCCAGAGGGGGTGACATCCACCGGAAGCTCCTTGAAAGGGAGGTCTGGTGGATTTTTTACCTCCATACAAGAATTCCCACAGCCATGAATCATAAGTATGGTGTTGAGCTATTTTTAAAGTAGCATTTACATACAGATGTCTGTTAGATCATAATGTGTTCAGTATTTATTTGGATGTATTATAGTGTGTCTTTTATATGGTTTATGCATATTTATGCATTTTGTACTGACATATACTGAAGTGCTCTTGTTTTTCTATGTGTGTATTTCTGTTTTCCTGATATCAGTCCTGTTCTGATGAGTCTCAATTTCAGCTGCGACATTCAGATGGTAGGGTCAGAATTTGGCGTAAACAACATGAAAGCATGGATCCATACTGCCTTGTATCAACGGTTCAGGTTGGTGGTCGTGGTGTAATGGCATGGGGGATATTTTCTTAGCACACTTTGGGACTCTTAGTACAAATTGAGTATTGTTTAAATGCCGCGGCCTACCTGAGTATTGTTGCTGACCATGTCCTTCCTTTTATGGCTACCTAATGGCTACTTCCAGCAGGAAAATGCACCATGTCGCAAAGCTCAAATCATCTCAAACGGGTTTCTTGAACACGTAGATGAGTTCACTGTACTCCAATGGCCTCCACGGTCAACATATCTCCATCCAATACAGCACCTTTTGGATGTGGTGGAACGGGAGATTTGCATCATGGATGTGCAGCTGACAAAAATCTAAAAATCATGGATGGACCAAAATCTTGTTGAATCTATACCACAAGCAGGGATGAGCTTCGTGTTCGAGTCGAACATACGTTCGACTCGAACATCGGCTGTTCGATCGTTCGACGAAGATCGAACGATTTGGGCCGTTCGCGCCAAATTCGAGTGACGCGAACGGCCCACAATGCACTACGCCATCGCAGTGTCATCCAGGCGCTGTGATTGGCCAAGCATGCACTGTGACCCCGCATGCTTGGCCAATCACAGCGCCGGCAGCGAGGAGAGCAATGATTGGCCACAGGCAGGATGCCTGTGGCCAATTATTGCTGAGGGTGTTTAGTACACGCCCCACACTATAAAAGGCCGCCAGCACGGCGGCCTAGTGTAGTGTGTTCCGGAGCAGGGATAGAGCAGCATAGGCAGGGACAGTGACTGTTATTTCTTTCTTGCTTAACCTGGATTCCTTTAGTTTAGGGAAAGAGAAGGATAGGTAGGGAGAGTGTCAGTGTGTTTTGTGCTTGTGCTATAGTGTGCTTAAAAAAAACATTTATTCTAGGGACAGAAAACTGTAGGTAGGGACAGTGTCAGTTTCTTTCACTCTGCAAGTCCTTGTTTCCAGGGACCTGGAAGGACAGTGAGTGAATTGTCCTTGTGCTATATTGTGCTTAAAAAAACATTTATTCTAGGGACAGAAAACTGTAGGTAGGGAGAGTGTCAGTTTCTTTCACTCTGCAAGTCCTTGTTTCCAGGGACCTGGAAGGACAGTGAGTGAATTGTCCTTGTGCTATATTGTGATTAAAAAAAACATTTTTTCTAGGGACAGAAAACTGTAGGTAGGGAGAGTGTTTTTTTTCTTTCACTCTGCAAGTCCTTGTTTCCAGGGACCTGTAAGGACAGTGAGTGAATTTTTCTTGTGCTATATTGTGATTAAAAAAAACATTTTTTCTAGGGACAGAAAACTGTAGGTAGGGAGAGTGTTTTTTTTCTTTCACTCTGCAAGTCCTTGTTTCCAGGGACCTGTAAGGACAGTGAGTGAATTTTTCTTGTGCTATATTGTGATTAAAAAAAACATTTTTTCTAGGGACAGAAAACTGTAGGTAGGGAGAGTGTTTTTTTTCTTTCACTCTGCAAGTCCTTGTTTCCAGGGACCTGTAAGGACAGTGAGTGAATTGTTCTTGTGCTATATTGTGATTAAAAAAAACCATTTTTTCTAGGGACAGAAAACTGTAGGTAGGGAGAGTGTTTTTTTTCTTTCACTCTGCAAGTCCTTGTTTCCAGGGACCTGTAAGGACAGTGAGTGAATTTTTCTTGTGCTATATTGTGATTAAAAAAAACATTTTTTCTAGGGACAGAAAACTGTAGGTAGGGAGAGTGTTTTTTTTCTTTCACTCTGCAAGTCCTTGTTTCCAGGGACCTGTAAGGACAGTGAGTGAATTTTTCTTGTGCTATATTGTGATTAAAAAAAACATTTTTTCTAGGGACAGAAAACTGTAGGTAGGGAGAGTGTTTTTTTTCTTTCACTCTGCAAGTCCTTGTTTCCAGGGACCTGGAAGGACAGTGAGTGAATTGTCCTTGTGCTATATTGTGCTTAAAAAAACATTTATTCTAGGGACAGAAAACTGTAGGTAGGGAGAGTGTCAGTTTATTTCACTCTGCAAGTCCTTGTTTCCAGGGACCTGTAAGGACAGTGAGTGAATTGTCCTTGTGCTATATTGTGATTAAAAAAAACATTTTTTCTAGGGACAGAAAACTGTAGGTAGGGAGAGTGTTTTTTTTCTTTCACTCTGCAAGTCCTTGTTTCCAGGGACCTGTAAGGACAGTGAGTGAATTTTTCTTGTGCTATATTGTGATTAAAAAAAACATTTTTTCTAGGGACAGAAAACTGTAGGTAGGGAGAGTGTTTTTTTTCTTTCACTCTGCAAGTCCTTGTTTCCAGGGACCTGTAAGGACAGTGAGTGAATTGTTCTTGTGCTATATTGTGATTAAAAAAAACATTTTTTCTAGGGACAGAAAACTGTAGGTAGGGAGAGTGTTTTTTTTCTTTCACTCTGCAAGTCCTTGTTTCCAGGGACCTGTAAGGACAGTGAGTGAATTTTTCTTGTGCTATATTGTGATTAAAAAAAACATTTTTTCTAGGGACAGAAAACTGTAGGTAGGGAGAGTGTTTTTTTTCTTTCACTCTGCAAGTCCTTGTTTCCAGGGACCTGTAAGGACAGTGAGTGAATTGTTCTTGTGCTATATTGTGATTAAAAAAAACATTTTTTCTAGGGACAGAAAACTGTAGGTAGGGAGAGTGTTTTTTTTCTTTCACTCTGCAAGTCCTTGTTTCCAGGGACCTGTAAGGACAGTGAGTGAATTTTTCTTGTGCTATATTGTGATTAAAAAAAACATTTTTTCTAGGGACAGAAAACTGTAGGTAGGGAGAGTGTTTTTTTTCTTTCACTCTGCAAGTCCTTGTTTCCAGGGACCTGTAAGGACAGTGAGTGAATTTTTCTTGTGCTATATTGTGATTAAAAAAAACATTTTTTCTAGGGACAGAAAACTGTAGGTAGGGAGAGTGTTTTTTTTCTTTCACTCTGCAAGTCCTTGTTTCCAGGGACCTGTAAGGACAGTGAGTGAATTTTTCTTGTGCTATATTGTGATTAAAAAAAACATTTTTTCTAGGGACAGAAAACTGTAGGTAGGGAGAGTGTTTTTTTTCTTTCACTCTGCAAGTCCTTGTTTCCAGGGACCTGTAAGGACAGTGAGTGAATTGTCCTTGTGCTATATTGTGCTTAAAAAAAACATTTATTCTAGGGACAGAAAACTGTAGGTAGGGAGAGTGTCAGTTTCTTTCACTGTGAAAGTCCTTGTTTCAAGGGACAGAGAAGGACACCTGAAGGTAGCCCTTATTGCTTTTTTCCCATCTCCGTGCAGGCCATCTATTAGAATGTCTGGAAGGCAAACAAGGAGAGGCAGACAGTCAGGAGGCAATAAAAGAGGGCAAGCAGGCTCTGTGTCTGGGGGCAACAGTGCTGGTCGTGGACGCGGTGCATTGTCATCAGCACATGGCCATGGGACACGCTTGTCCTTCTTTTCGGCAGCTGGACATGTTGAGCCACATCATGCCGAAGACTTGGTAGAGTGGATGACCAAGCCCTCCTCCTCCTCCTCATCCTCTCTCACCCAGGCTCAGGGTACTGGAAAAGCAGCTGCCAAAGCGTCGTCTTCCCTGGTATCAATGTCAGACAAATCATCAGTCACTCCTTCCCTAGACCCACCATGTCCTCCTCCTGAGGAGTCCCCCGAACTGTTTCAGCACAGTGTTGGGTACATGCTCCAGGAGGATGCCCAGCGTTTCGAAGGGTCTGATGATGAAACCCAGCTAGAGGAAGGCAGTAGCGTGAGAGCAGACAGAGGGGATGCTCAAGAAGGACACCAATCTGGCAGTCATGTTCCAGCAGCTGCAGCATACTGCCAGATTGGCTCCAGTGATGAGGAGGGAGGGGATGATGAGGTCACTGACTCCACGTGGGTGCCTAATAGGAGAGAGGAGGAGGAGGAGGATGAGGAGGAGGCACATCTCCAACGAGGCAGGATGCCCTTTGGTGGCCAGCGTAAGGGCAGTACACCGACGGAATCACACCGCAGAGCTCCGCCTGTGCAGGGCGCTGCCTCTGCCCGTCATTCAAAAAGTTCTTTGGTGTGGGCCTTTTTTGAGGCTAGTGCATCAGATCGCACAGCTGCTGTTTGCAACATATGTCTCAAGCGTATATCGCGTGGCCAAAACATCAGCCGCTTGGGTACCACATGCCTGACCAGACATATGTTGACCTGCCATGCAGCTCGTTGGCAAGCCTACCTCAAAGACCCACACCAAAGAACAAAGCGGACCTCTCCTTGCACCGCATCAGCTGGGATCTCCAACCCCACTATAACTTCAGTCCTCTCTGAAACATGCACTGAGAGGAATGAAGGTGTAGAATTAGGTGTGTCACAGCCAAGTACTTGCGCCCACTCTGCTAGCAGTACACCGACGTCCGATTCTAGCAGGCAAATTTCCCTGCCCCAGCTGCTGGACCGTCGAAAGAAGTTCACTCCCAGCCATCCACATGCCCAGCGGTTGAATGCTAGCTTGGCTAAATTGCTAGCGCTTCAACTGCTGCCTTTTCAGTTGGTAGACTCGGCCCCCTTCCGTGAGTTTGTGCAATGTGCGGTTCCTCAGTGGCAGGTTCCCAAACGCCACTTTTTCTCACGGAAGGCTATTCCGGCTCTCTACCGGCATGTGGAAGGCAATGTCTTGGCCTCGCTGGACAGGGCGGTCAGCGGTAAGGTGCATATTACCGCTGACTCATGGTCCAGCAGGCATGGACAGGGACGTTACCTTTCTTTCACGGCCCATTGGGTCACTCTTTTGGCAGCTGGGAAGGATTCAGGACAAGGTGCAGTAGTGTTGGAGGTTGTCCCACCGCCACGCCTCCAAAATGCTACTACTGGTTGTGACACACCTCTCTCCTCCACCCCCTCCTCTTCTTCTTCCTCCATGGCCTCTTCCTGTGGTTTGTCCTATGAACCAGCGGTGCTCCGTAGCCGTTCACGGGGCTACGCAAGTACGCAGGCAAAAAGATGCCATGCCGTGCTTGCGCTGGTGTGTTTGGGGGACAGAAGCCACACTGGGGCAGAGGTCCTGTCTGCTCTGCAGGGCCAGGCCGAGAGGTGGTTGACGCCACGCCAGCTTAAGCCAGGAATGGTGGTTTGCGACAATGGCACCAACCTCCTCTCCGCCCTCTGACAGGGACAACTGACCCATGTGCCCTGTGTGGCTCACGTCCTTAACCTGGTGGTGCAGCGGTTCTTGGGCAGGTACCCGGGCTTACAGGATGTCCTGAGGCAGGCCAGGAAAGTCTGTGTGCATTTCCGCAGATCTTATAATGCCAGTGCTCGCCTGGCTGAGCTGCAAAAGGAGTTGAACCTGCCCAAGAACCGCCTTATATGTGACATGCCCACCAGGTGGAACTCAACGTTGGCCATGCTGCAGCGGCTGCACACGCAGCAGAGGGCCATCAATGAGTACCTGTGCGACTACGGCACCAGGACAGGGTCAGGGGAGCTTGGTTTTTTTTCTCCACGCCAGTGGGGCATGATCAGGGATGCATGCACTGTCCTGGCACCATTTGAGGAGGCCACGAGGATGGTGAGCAGTGACAGTGCATGCATCAGTGACACTGTACCTCTTGTCCACCTGTTGGAGCACACGCTGCGTGGAATAATGGACAGGGCACTTGAGGCAGAACAGAGGCAGGAAGAGGAGGACTTCCTTGCCTCTCAAGGCCCCCTTTACCCAGACAGTGTTACTTCTGTCCCACCCATCGCACAGGAAGAGGAGGAGGAGGAGGAGGATTGTGTCAGCATGGAGGTGGAGGCTGGCACTCAGCATCATCAGCAGCAGTCTTTTAGGGATGATTTACAGTCCCAAGAAACCAGTGGACTTGTACGTGGCTGGGAGGAGGTGGCTGCGGATCATGTCGTCCTTAGTGACCCAGAGGACTCCGGAGCGAATGCCTCAGCAAACCTACGCTGCATGGCCTCCCTGATCCTGCAAAGTCTGCGGAAGGATCCTCGTATTCTTCGGATCAAGGAAAGGGACCATTACTGGCTGGCCACTCTCCTTGATCCACGGTACAAGGGTAAGGTTGCGGACCTTATGTTACCGTCGCAGAGGGAGCAGAGGATGAGACAACTCCGGGAGGCCTTGCAGAAAGGTCTGTGCAACGCGTTCCCAGAGACTGGGAGGTTGCAAACTCCTGGTCCTGGACAACGAGTTGCTGAGGCTTCGGCCAGTCAAAGAAGGAGCGGTGGGGAAGGTGGCCGTCTGACCGATGCGTTCAGACAATTCTTTAGTCCGCAGCCCCAAAGTATGATCGGTTCCAGCAACCATCGCCAGCGTCTGATAAACATGGTGCAGGAATATCTAGGGGCAAGGTCAGACTTGGACACCTTCCCCACCGAAAATCCTCTGGCTTACTGGGTCTTGAGGATGGATCACTGGCCAGAGCTTGCACAGTATGCAATTGAGCTACTGGCCTGTCCTGCATCCAGCGTTCTTTCGGAACGCACATTCAGTGCTGCTGGAGGATTTGTCACGGATCACAGGGTGCGCCTGTCCACCGACTCGGTTGATCGACTGACTTTCATCAAGATGAACCAGTCTTGGATCACCACCAGCTACCACACACCTGATGCTGATATAACAGACTAATTGATTTTAACATGTCACATCCCTTCAAGACTGATGCTGATGCTGAGTGCCTGTGCTGTTATGTTGACTGGCTATCCTCCTCCTCCGAGTCCTCAATGATACGATTGATGATGATAGCTTGGAAGATCATTTTTGTTTATGGGTGCCGCCACCAGTGCCTAACGCCCAATTTTTCAGCCCCTGTTTAACAGGGGCGTGTAATTACAATTTTTGAAGCAATACTTTGCAACAGGGCTCATTGCTGTACTCCAAGTACAGTATCTGTGAGGAGTTGCAGTGTTGTGCCACCAGTGCCTAAGGCCCAATTTTTCAGCCCCTGTTTAACAGGGGCGTGTCATTACAATTTTTGAAGCAATACTTTGCAACAGGGCTCATTGCTGTGCTCCAAGTACAGTATCTGTGAGGGGTTGCAGTGTTGTGCCACCAGTGCCTAAGGCCCAATTTTTCAGCCCCTGTTCAACAGGGGCATGTAATTACAATTCTTGATCTAATAATTCACAGCAGGGCCCATTGCTGCACCCACCAAGAGTAACTGTCAGGGCTTACAGTGTTGTGGCACCAGCACCACCATCAAAGGCCCAATTTTTACTACCACTGTTCAACAATTATATGTAATTAAAATTCCTGATATAATAGTTGACAGCAGGGCGTTCCAGCACCAACCAAGAGTAACTGTGAGTGCTTACAGTGTTGTGCCAACACCAACAACTAAGGGGCCTATTTCTGCAGAGTATATACGGCAGGTCCCTACTTTCAAACATCCAACTTACAAACGACTCCTACTTGCAAACGCAAGAAGACAACAGGAAGTGAGAGGAAATCTACCACTAGGAAGGAAAATTCTCTCCTGTAAGAATAAATATGGGAGAAAGGTGTCTCCTCTGTACTGATGCTTTATCAGCAATCCTTGTTTCAAGAAAAACACCACATTTCAAAAACAGTTGTCATTGGGACGGAAAGTGAGGTGAAATGTTCTGAACAGGGGCACAGACAGCAAAACAAATGTTACAGGGGTGATAACCCTTACCTATGTTTTCCAAAAAGTTTAAAAATAGATTTTTGGTCTGGAGCTACACTTCAACAATGTACCTGTTCAAAATTACAAACAGATTCTACATAAGAACAAACCTACAGTCCCTGTCTTGTATGCACCGCCTGTATAGGGCTGTTCAGAGTATATAGGGCCTTTTTTATTTTATGTGCGGGGTTCCCCTTAATATCCATACAAGACCCAAAGGGGCTGGTAATGGGCTGGGGTAGGGGGGGGGGTCATGGGGTAGCTATGCCATTTTTCTTAAAGAATTTCATCCATATTACCGGGACCAGACATTACATTAAAGCCGCAAGCAGTTTTAAATGGCTTTTTTTTCCTTTAGAAGTGTCATTTTGTGCAGGGACAGTTCTAAACACGGGAAACACGTGGCACTTCACAGGCATACTTTAGACACCCCCCAGGTACGATATTTAAAGGAATATTTGACTTTTTTTTTTTCACTTTATGCATCATTAAAATGACTGCTCCCGAAAAACGACCGTTTTTAAAACTTCTTTTTGCATTGATACATGTCCCCTGGTGCAGAACCCGGGTTCCCAAACCCTTTTTAGGACAATAACATGCATAATAGTTGTTATAATTAGCACTTTAGAATTCGAACGTTCGCATCCATTCTATTTAATAGGGTTCTAATGTTCGTTCGAACTTTCGGTCCGTTCGCGGGTTCTGGTGCGAACCGAACAGGGGGGTGTTCGGCTCATCACTAACCACAAGGAACTAAGGCAGTTCTGAAGGCAAAAGGGGGTCCAACCCAGTATTAGCAAGGTGTACCTAGTAAAGTGGGCGGTCAGTGTATATATCTCAGTAAATATATGCCAAAACATAGACCATAAGAGGAGGACTCCCCATAGTGTAAATCAGGAGAACAATAGCAATTTATTAAAGTTAAAAAGTTACTCCCAAATATTAAAGGATTCAAACTTTAAAAGAAAATCGTGATGATATCAGCTCTTTTTCAAAAATTATGTTATTAGGGGCTGGTACACCCATTTGCTGCTGTCTGCTTTTCCCCTGAATTGCTGAAGGGTTGGCAGCCTGTGGGTTTCCTCTGCACCTATCCCTCTAGTGCCCTGACCCAAATGAAATAAATATATATACAAATGGCTGCTGGGTACCTGGAAGGAGAAAAATAATGCCAGCTAAGCAGAGTAATTACAGACATGCATGTCCTTTATTGTTTGCAGCCCAACCACCACATCAATACACATCAATACAAAAAAATATAGAAATACATAAATACACAAAATTATAATAATAAAAAATAACAAACAATGAAAAAATAAATAGCTGCTGGGAACCTGCCACTCTGGGACAATCTAGGCCAGGAAATTGTCCTAAATTATAAGGGAGGGGTTTCTGCTCAAAGAGTTTGGACTAAGTAGGACTCAGAATGTCAAACTTGGGGGTTGTTATAATGCTTCAGATAACAGTCGATGCCCACTAACATCTAGCGCTGCACTGTCCAGCCACTGTAAAATGTTTGTGGCTATTGTCTCTTAAATACCGTATTTATCGGCGTATAACACGCACTTTTTTCCCCTGAAAATCATGGGAAAATCGTGGGTGCGTGTTATACGCCGATATCCACATCCCTGAGCTGTCTCCGCTGACTGGGAGCGGAGCGAGATACACATGTACTCGCCTATACTCGGCTTTTCTCGGCTCCGCTCACAGTCACGCCCAGTCCCGCCATTGGACCTGTGTTATGTCCATCATAGGGCGGGACTCGGCGTGACTGTGAGCGGAGCCGAGAAAAGCCGAGTATAGCCGAGTACACTCGGCTATGTGTATCTCGGCGGTGGCTCCGCCCAGTCCCTGCGTCCCTGCGTCCCCGGCGTTCTTGGCGTTCTCGGCGGTGTCCGCACAGTCTCGGCGCCAATTTTAAAATGCTGCACGGCGACTCTGGGGCAAGGCTGCACGGCGACTCTGGGGCAAGGCTGCAATGGACACTGACAAGGCTGCACTGTGACCAGGCTGCACTGTGACAAAGCTGCAATGGACACTGACAAGGCTGCACTGTGACAAGGCTGCAATGGACACTGACAAGGCTGCACTGTGACAAGGCTGCAATGGACACTGACAAGGCTTCACTGTGACAAGGCTGCAATGGACACTGACAAGGCTGCATTTAAATGTAAGTTATTTTTCCTTAAACTTCCCTCCTAAAAGTTTTTTTCCCTAAAATTTCCTCCTAAACTTGGGGTGCGTGTTATACGCCGGTACGTGTTATACGCCGATAAATACGGTAATACATTTATTGTTTATATTAAGATAAAACTTGCCTTATCTCTCCCTCTTATAGTGTTCCCTAAACAAGCTTATTAAGTTAGAAGGCTACTATATTAGGCATGAATTTGTAGGAGGAGTCTCTGGCTCTATATCTACTCCTCTCTTGGGTCCCTACCTTGTCGTCATTCGTTTCCGTTTTTTTTTTTTTCGTTTTCATGTACGTTGCCGACACTGTTTCCTGTCACGTGGGCTTCAGTTTGAGATTACAGATTACGGATAGTCTGTTTGGTCTCGTACTTGGAGCTTGTCATTAGGCGTAAGAATCATACGTTCATTGTTTTTTATATTGGTTATGCTGTGAGCCTCACTTTCGTATTTCCTAATCACGACTTATTGTTTCTTCAATATCCACAGTTTTTGTATTTTCTGTTATCTGCATGTTAGCATTTTCGAATCGTTCGTTAAGTATTTCTACAGTATGTTCTATTCGTAAAATGTCTACTACTTGATTCAGCTAGAGCCTGTCCAGTTGTGCTTGCTGTGGAGAGGTTTAAAGCAATGAAGAGTTGGAAAAACATCTGCAGCAAAGTCTCAAGCCTCGTACACACGACCGAGTTTCTCGTCGTAAAAAACACGTTGTTTTTTTCGACGAGATTCTTGTTAACCTTGTCGATTTTCTCGTCAAGCTTTCCATGCGTACACACTGACATTTCCCAATTTCCTCGTTCTCCGCGGTCCCGTCCAGCACGTACGACGGCACTATAAAGGGGAAGATCTTTTTTCTTGGCGCCACCCCTTGGGCTGCTTTTGCTGATCTCGTGTTACCGCGTGTGAAGTAAAAGTTTGGGAAGAGACGATTCACGCTTTTCAGTCTTCGTACTTTTCAGTTAGTTTTCTGCGGTTCAGTTTGTGCTTGTGGGTTCGTATCTTGACTTTCAGGGCGTCTAGGCAGGTCGTATCTGTTTTACAGTGCGTTCTTGCCTGTTCGTTTCTGTTTTTCAGTTCGTTATTGCTGTTCTAAAGTGCGTTCTGTTCTGTACGTTCTGATAAGACGACCGTTTCCTAGCCATGTCGCCTGGACGTTCTCGTCGTCGAGTTCGTGCTGTGCGTGCGCTTGGTGTTGGTCTGCTTGTTTTGGACCAAGACCAGTCCATGAATGGTGTGAGGAGGAGTTCATGGACCAAGAATTGGTTGCTCCAGCGGGACCAATTCTGCCATATGCCTCTGCTGCGGGAGATCGTCGAGAATAATCCTGAGGACTACAGGAATTTTCTGCGGATGTCTGACCCCGTTTTTCAGGAACTGTTGGCTTTGGTGTCCCCCTATATTACCAGGCAGGACACCGTTATGCGGGAAGCCATCAGTGCTGAGCAGAGGCTCATCGCCACCTTACGTTATCTGGCGACAGGGAGAAGTCTTCAGGACTTGAAGTTCACGACAGGCATCTCCCCCCAGGCTCTGGGCCTCATAATCCCAGACACCTGTTCTGCCATTATACAAGTCCTGCAGGAGGACTATATTAGGGTAAGTTTTCTCCATTAACATCACATTTTATGTATTACATGTATGCTAATGTATTGTATTTCTTTCATCCTTCCCTAATTACCATGATTGTAATATGCTGAGAATGTCCCCTTTGTCCTCATGCATGCTGGAGGCTTTAGATTGCCCCTTTTTTCTCCTCCATGCATATTTCCCTTCACTAACCTTTCCAGCAGGGGCGCCTGTTGCTCCAAATGTTTGGGGGTTCAAACCCCAATTTAGGAAATAAACTTCCTCCTTTTTTGCTCTGGTGCCTATTAAACACCCCCATTTGTTCCCTCCAATGCAGCCATTTTGTCCCCTCCAATGCAGCCAGTTCCCCCCCAGCCCTGCACTTACCTTCTTGTGGTCAGCGTCATCCTTCTTCTGTCCTTGATGTCTTCTCCTTCCCTTGATGTTGCATCAGCTAATCATGTTACCATTAAACAGACTTGGTGAACATGATTGGCAGAGCAGCCTGTCAGTGTTTACCCAAGGAATGCCCCCCCCCCTGCGTCCCCTATTTAACTTTTCTGAAGCCAATTACATCCCTCAGGCTGTAATGTGCAACACAATTTTCCTTCCTGTTTCTGATATGCAATTTTAAGCCCATAAATGCCGCAGTTCTTCATATGTCGGTCGCTTAACAGGGGGCCATCCACCTGAATAGTGGGCGGCATAGACAATACATAGGTTAATGCAAGGCATGAACCTATGTATTGTTCTGAGTGACGGGCACAGGAGAGAGGGGGCAGTGCTCCAGCACCCACTCTGGACGCACCGCCACTGCAATGCTATCCTGTGGCCAAACACATCTGCCCCCCCTCCCCATTATAATTTATTAATGGACCATCATAGGGGGTGATGAATATGATACATGAGCCTTCCATTATACTTATTTAAAACACCTTAATAAATGTAGACTTTGCTTGATGTTGGCCTCTAATGTATTTTCTTAGAATCTCCTTGTAATGTTTGATTTGTGTATTCTAATATTTTTTCATCTTGTTTGACTCCACAGCTTCCTTCCACGCCACAGGAATGACAGACTGTGGCATCGGAGTTTGCCACGCGGTGGGACTTCCCCAACTGCGGTGGTGCTATAGACGGGAAGCACGTCCGCATCGTGCCGCCACCCCGTTCTGGGTCCTACTACTACAACTACAAGGGGTTTCATAGCATTGTGCTGATGGCGGTGGTGTCAGCATGGTATGAATTCCTCTATGTTGATGTAGGGAAGAATGGCCGGATGTCCGATGGGGGATCCTTCATCCAGACGGAGTTTGCCCTCCGTCTCCAGAGTGACGACCTTGCATTGCCACCGGATGCAGGGAATGTTGAAGGACTCCCCTTTTTTTTTTTGGCTGATGAAGCCTTCGGGCTCGGACCGCATCTTATGAGGCCATTTCCTCAGAGGACCCTGACCCCAGAGAAGAGGGTGTTCAATTACCGGCTGGCCAGGGGCCGAAGAGTCGTTGAAAATGCCTTTGGCATAATGGCCAGCCGGTTCCGCCTTTTTATGACTTCAATACACTTGGCGGACTACAAAATAAACTATGTAGCATTATGCTGCTGTGTGCTACACAATTTTCTCTGCCGCAAATCAAATTCCTATATGGCCTCAGTTTTGCCTGAGGCTGGACTTTCCCCTGATAATCCCCTGCCGGGCCTGGAATCTGCCCGTGGTGGCTTGCCCCCCAAAATGCCCGTGAGGTTCGGGACAAATACATGGACTATTTCACGGGTAGGGGGGCAATTCCTATGCCAGGCTATGGCTAAAGATTCCTGTCTAACAATAAAAATAAAAATCTGGTTTAAACTTCTAACTTTTGTTGGTTTCCTGTCTCCTAGTTTGTCTTAGTGCATTTGTGGTGCCAAGTGTATTTTCCTTTAGTAAATACCAACCATTTCACTATGTAACCTTTAAAAAATAACCAAATAAGGTTAGAGCGTATTAGAAAAAGAAGCTACACGTTGTTTGTGTTCAAATATTTTACTATGTGCAAATTCACACACCTTTTTTTTTTTTTTTTTAAATTTTTTGTTTGCCTGGCCACAAACCGGCAATTGTTTTCTTAGGAAAATACAAAAACAACAGTTGCATTCCAAAAATTACAAAATTGGATACCTCGGAGCAATCTGAGACATTCACTTACACAAACTATATGTCTCTATGTGCCCGTCCTAATATGGGGTCCTGCCACCCCTTGCCCAGCCAAAAATTGAATATGCACACAATTGGGATTATTTTCCTATAGGGATTTTAGACTCCTGATCCCTATTGTCAACATGTGCTATCTGCCATCAGGGGTGATCAATGGACGTGTTTTGGGGGTGCAACCCCTTCCTCAGTTCACCTAATTTAGAAACGAGGAAGGGGTTGCACCCCCAAAAGACGTACATGGATATCCCCTGATGGCAGATAGCACATGTTGACACACTGTGTGCAGATTAAATTTTGGGCTGGTTTGATTGTCAAAAAGTTTTTAAAAAGTGGAAGAACAAACATGAAAAAAGGGGGTTTGGATGCCTTATTGAATTCTCCCCAAAACATCGAGAATGTCTTTAAATGTTTGATCCATCACATGAATTCTTTCTTTAATTTTGTCCAGTTCCGTGCTACATTCCATCACTTGCTGGATGAGGCGGAGGGCACTGTCAGCAGAGAAACCTGTACTATCCTTCACCCCAACATTCACATCCCCTAAAAACAAAATACAAAAGGTATTATAACTCTGCAGGCCTACCTCTCTTACCTGAAGCTGGGGTGACAGATACTGACCTGTTGTGGTGACCAGTTCCACAACGTCATCCACCTCTCCTTCCTGCACTTCTCCTTCCTCCACCTCAACTTCCTCCACATCTTTAGGTTGTTGGTCTTTTGGAGTTTGGGGTTGTTGTGAAGCTGTGGGGTTCCTGTGCTCCCTGGAGTGTTCTCCTCCCAGTCTTCTCTCCCCTATGAGAATCAAACAAAAGGTAGAGTTATCACACAGAAATTCTCTATGTAAAAAAAAAAAACAGGCTAAATTGCTTGGAAGTGGGGTACAAGTGTGTGTTTGGCCGGAAGTTAAAGATGAATGCATTATTTCTAACCAAGAATATGTTTAGTATTCACCTTTGTCTGTCATTTTTTAGACATGTAGGCAACACAAATATTCCCTGATGCACCTGTGTGGGACACCCAAAAAAGGCGGGTCTGGTGGCCTACACTATAGTGCTCCAAAGTACAGATGTGGAAGCAGCTGCTGAGTGTCCTCTCCTTTACACAGTTTACAGTTTGCATTTCATTCTCTTTACAAACACATCATCTAGCCTAAAACTTTGTGCCCCAAATTTCCCAAAAAATGGCAGATGTCTAATTACTTTTGTGGCTGTAAAATAAGCCAAAACAGCGGATTGTGGCCGAACGAAGTGTCTGTAACGTAACGAACGATTACTGTGCCCAACCAAGTTCAAAATATTACATTTTGGAAGGGAGTCCAATAAGAAAAAAAAACAAAACCAGCAACATGTCAGTTTAGAAAAGGATTAATAGCAGAAAAGTGTACATTTTACTTACTTTTTGCGAGCATTCTCTTAATGCTCCTTAACTGCTCTGGCTCCCTCAGTTTGAGGTCTGACCACCTCTTTCTGAGCTGCTCATTTGAGCGTTTCACCCCGAAATTCGTCTTCAGACTCTTCACGACTTTAGTGAGGATTTTGGCCTTCCTCCTATTTGGTTTGCTATACGGCCCATGCTTTGCGTCATAATCAGACTTGAGCAAGATGTCCACCATCTCCGCCATCTCCGCAAAAGACATATTAGATGCCTTGAATCTCCTCCTTGATCGTGACGTTTCCTCGCTCTCTGGGCTTGTCTCCTCCTCGTTAGTTGCGGAATTATCAGACACCTGCTGTAACTCCGCCATATCTGTCTGCGCGCCGAAAGAGAAGGGGCGGGGAAAAGATGTTAGTTAGAACGTCATGGGCGGGCGACGTGTGCGGAGCGACGTGTTCGTATTTTGACGCATGCATGGTGTGTATATAGCAAACACACATGTGACTATAGTACGTTCAGTGTGCGGAGAGAGGAGTTCAAGTGACGGACGTGCGAACGAAGGTATGTGATTTTGAGACTGTGCCAAATTGTTGGCCTATACTGTCTTGAGAATGTTGTAGGATATATATGGTGACTACGATGTTAAGGAGGTTAGACTGTTTGCCTCACATTAGTTATATATTATTTATTTAACTTGCAGATACAATATGAATGTCTTTATTAGCGACAAAGAGTTCCTGGCGGAATTTATTGACCGGGTAAGGGAGCTGCCGGCTCTGTGGGAGACGAAAAACCCCATCCACAAAAAAAGAGGGGCGAGAAAAGCAGCGCTGGAGAAGCTGCTCCCATTTGTGCAGACCAAGGTGCCCACAGCCACAGCAAAACAAGTGGACACTAAAATTGGGAGCTTGAGAGGCACCTACAGGACTGAACGCTCTAAGGTCCTGGCTTCTCAGAGGTCAGGAGCAGCAGCAGGTGATGTGTATGTCCCGATTTTTGGTACTACAGCAGGATGTCCTTCCTGGATGACCACATTGAGGCAAGGCCATCACTCTCCACTCTTCCCCCCAGACTTCCCTGCAGCCAACCTGAGCCTTCTCTGGAGCAAGAGGAGGCAGCCATCCTGGATGATCCTGATTTGGCCATCTGGAGCCAGGTATAGTATTAAATGAAATTGCATTGTGATAAAATTAATGTTTGACAAATATGTCAAGATGAGAAACATACAATATTTTGGGTTCCACAAGTGAAATCAAGATCTATAGACATTAGTCTGCACTTAATTGGGTGCTAAATAGTCAATCTGATGTAGGTGTAAATTAGAAAAAATGATTTCTGGATTTACATTCTAATTGCTTCAATCATATTTATAAAGTTTGATGCAAAGATTAAACCAACATATTAAACTATGTCCCTTTTTCATACACAGGATGAAATCAGCCAGGAGGAGGGTCTGGAAACTGTCAGGCAGGAGGAGGAAGGGCCCAGTGGCAGCCAGGAGGAGGCAGGGCCCAGTGGCAGCCAGGAGGTGGCAGGGCCCAGTGGCAGCCAGGAGGTGGCAGGGTCCAGTGGCAGCCAGGAGGTGGCAGGGCAAAGGAGAAGCACCAGATCCCAGGTGCCTCCCATCCGGCTTCCCAAAAGAGGCAGGAGGGACAGGACCACCAGTGAGGCAGCAATGGCCCTTATTAAAGAGGCCCATGCCACCCTCAAAGAGCCCACATCCCCTGAAGAGGCCATTGCCGGCCTAGTGGAGGCAAAGTTCAAGGTGATGAGCATGGAGCAACGCCTCCTATGCGAGCCCCTGCTCATCACCTTGCTCAACAAGGGGGTGATGGAAAAAATTACCCCCAATACAGCTATTTGTGAGGTGGCACAACTGTCCCAACCTCAACCTCAACCTCCTCCTCCACCTCCACATTCTTCTTCTGCCCCACCCCCTTCTCCTTCACCTCCACCTTGTTCTTCCGCCCCACCCCCTTCTCCTCCACCTCCTCCTCCTCCTGACAGGAGTACCCCTCCAGTGGCCCAGCCTCCAGCCAAACGAAGAAGGAAGGTTGCAGGGAAGGCTTCAGGAAAGGTTGCAGGGAAGGTTGCCAGGAAGACGAGGAAGTGATGGCCTTGCTTCATTTTGGTCGGACAGAAGGCAGCCTGTTGTAGTACCACACACTTGGGACATATATATCACCTGCTGCTGTTCCTGACCTCTGGGAGGCCAGCATCAGATTGTGTTCAGAAATGTTGGCCTTCTCAAGCTCCCAATTTTAGTGTCCACACAGGGTTGCTGTGTGCTCTGGGGTCCCTGGAATGCACAAATGGCAGCAGCTTCTCCAGCGCTGCCTTCTCTTTATTTTAGTTCAAACATGAATAAATGTTATTTTTCTTTAAGTTCATACTTGACTATGTGTATTTGTAAAAATGTAAAATCTAGCTTTGGAGTAAGCAGATACATTTGACTGACAAAAAAAGTGACAGATAACAACCCCCCAAAAAAATAACTAAATCGTATTTCCCAAAAAAGGGTGTAAAATTTAAATAATATATATTAAAAGATTCAATGGGAGATCACTACCAAAACATTGCGAAATTACAATTAACATCAGTTAGAAAAATAACTAATTTTTTAATATTCCTAAAAACTTGCACGATATAATACACATAAATCTTCTTAAGAGCAGCATGAAAAACGTTAAAAAAAGATAGTCATAACTCTGTGTGAATTTCAGCAGCAAAAGAAGTTCATTTGTTTGGATTAATGTAACATTCTAACGAAGATTTCAATGCACAACATTTAAACGATGCAAAAATTTGGAGCGTGACGAATGTGCTATCTCCATTACGAAGGCTTGTTTTACCAGAAGATGCGCTCCCGTCTCATAGTTGCTTCTGAGCATGCGCGCTTTTGGAAGAGTCGTAAAAGCATACACACGAACCATTTTCTCATCACAAAACAGGCCAACGAGAAACACGACGAGGAAATCTGGAATCCTGACGAGAAAATAGAGAGCAGGTTCTCTATTTTCTCGTCGAGATTCACGGCAATTTTCTCATCATAAAACCATACACACGAACGGTTTTCTCGACAAAAAAGCTCACGCGGCACTTTTCTTGCCGGTTTTGGACGAGAAACTCGGTCGTGTGTACGAGGCTTCAGTCTGAACATACACTACACAATATTTTTTAGATCTGCCATCAACTATGTAGTGCAAGGGCCTGCCTGATTTGATACAAATTGAAAGGACTGCTTAGGTCTGTCCTTATTTTATGTAGTTTTTGTAAATCTATATTGAGATTGTAAAATCAGATTGTATTGTGTATAGCCAGGTTGTTAATGTCAAAGGTGGGTGCAGCTTGGTCTGTGGTCTTTTTCTTCTAGATTGCACACCTCTCTTCAGGTTTACCACACAGGATTAAATGATCGCCTTCAAATCTGTCATTTGTGATCTCTTCGAAATTTTCGTTAAAGTTCTATGTTTGTCTTAATGGTGCCTTAGGTATTCTATTCAGGTACGGGACAGTTACATGGGAATTTTCTTTTACACGAATTTCATCAGAGGTAGTATACTACCTGTTAATATACCTGACTTTCCGAGTCATCTGCAGTGTTGCGTGTCTGGATTCAGTGGCGCCTGGTGCTCAAAAATTTTGGGGGGGCGCAAACACACTGAAAAAAAACCCCATCAATTGCCACCACTGTGCCCATTAAACGCAGCCACTGTGCCAAACGCCACCAGTTTGCCCCCTCAAATGCAGCCAGTTTGTCCCCAAATGCAGCCAGTTTCCCCCCAAATGCAGCCAGTTTGTCCCCAAATGCAGCCAGTTTAACCCCAAATACAGCCAGTTTGTCCCCAAATACAGCCATTTCCCCCCCAAATACAGCCAGTTTGTCCCCAGCCCTGCACTTACATTTCTCGTGTCAGCGCAGTCCTCCTCCACGCTCCCTAATGTCTTCTCCCACCCTCGATGTCGCTTCAGCCAATCAGGTTACTTGTAACCAGATCGGGTGAACCTGAGTGGCTGAGACGCGTGTCAGTGTTAACCAGGGAACACACAGCCCGTGCGTCCCCTAGTTAAAGTGAAGTTCCACCCTGAAAAAAAAAATTACACCAAAATTACACCAAAATTACTCACCCGAAATAGCGGTTGCTATGCGGAAGTCCCTAATCTGCCTCTTCCTTATCCGCGGTGGGTCTCCCTCCACATCCTCTTCTAGTGAATGGGGCGCGCTGCCTTCTGGGAACTGTGTGTAATCCCAGAGAGCAGCCGCCCATTCACAAATCGGCGCGAGACTCGCGCATGCGCAGTAGGAAACGGGCAGTGAAGCCGTAAGGCTTCACTGCCTGTTTCCCTTAGTGAGGATGGCGGCGCGGGATCTGCAGTGATCGAGGGATTGGCATCGGGGGGGCCATCATCGTGGGCGAGTAGAACAGGTAAGTGTCCTTATTAAAAGTCAGCAGCTACAGTGTTTGTAGCTGCTGACTTTTAGAAAAAAAAAATTGCGGGTGGAATTCCGCTTTAACTATTTGGAAGCCGATTACAGCCCACAGGCTGTAATCAGGAAGCCTATCAGAGCCGCTGGCTCTGATAGACACTTCCAAAAACCAACCAACTGCTGTTATTCAGATGGATGGCGCTCGCCAGGGGGCCAGCCATCTGAATAGTGGGCGGCAGCGGCGCCGGCGGCAATACATACATTCATGCAATGCATGAATGTATGTATTGTTGACAGTGCAGAGGAGAGAGGGGGCGGCACTCTTGCGCCCACTATGGATTATTTTTCCATGTTGTCACACACATACATACACATTAGGTATTGCAACGTTTCATAATTTTGACACATAGTTGGCAATCATACGTCATATGTTTCATGGCACATCATTACACTCCTACTGTTACCTGACACGTACTTCAGGTCATTAGGCAGATCATTAGTTTGTTTATTAATTATTCTGATTGCCACAGGCTCTCACAGTCTGCCATACTTTTACGAGATTATACACGTTTTCTAATCTACAGGTATATTCGTGTTTTACGTTCTTAAGTGGCCCTTTTACTAGGTCTTCACAAATATACTACCAACTGCACGTACACCACTCTGATTTTAGTTCCTCACTCATGATCACTTCATAAATTGTTTGTTAAATCGTTATATATAAATATTTAGTAAGTTTTGGTTCCTGCTACCTCTGCTGCTTTTTCTTGCCACCACAAGATTATTGATCCTTACTGTTGATTTTGCAGGAACAAGAATGTCTCATGTATTGACAGTGAGGATTTGACTTCTCTCCATCCTACTCCAGTTGGGGGTTTTGAACATGGCACTACTCCTTCCATCAGAACATGGACAATCCAAAAGTTGATAGCGTTGAACTTCAGCACAGGGGCATCTATTTTTCGGCTATGGCCAGAAAGACCAATTTATTTAAACTATTGTTCCCCTCCAGTGCTGTCTCCACCAGTATGGAGCAGGTCTCCCTATACACGCTAGAAACGTCACTCACCCGGATACATAAGACGCTAAACACTGTTATTACGTCTCTTCGCGATTTACAACATCATATTGTAATGTTAGAAGATAAGGCAGCGACCACTCAAGCTAGTCCTGTGCTGGATGTATCTATTCCACCAAGGGTTCTTCTGGGCACTTCTAGCACCCCTGCACTATGTTTTCCAGGTATAGAGTTATATTCTACTACAGTTATACCTGCACATTTTTTACCCACTAGCCTTCAAAAGGATATTCTAGAAGGGAAAGAAGTTAATCTAGTCTCTCTCCTAATCGCAGCAAATGATGTCACTGAAAACAAGTCTTATGCCTGCGGTGAAGTCTCGGTCATCCTCAAAACCAAGTTTTGAAGGGGATTCACCTAAAAAGACCAGGTTGTTGCCAACATCCCAAAAATTATAACTATAAAAAGATAAATTGCCCCCCAGAAAGAGTACACAGGGGACTAGGGCAACTAGATAAAGAGATTGAAGAGTATCAAGACAAATGACAATCTATAATAGAGAATAATAAGAGTTTGATTATAAGAAACCATGGACAAAGAATGAGCATCGTGGGAGATGGAACGAGGATAACTCACCGATCAACTGGATACTGTATTTCTGCACTGCAAATATTTGCGTATGTGTATACAGGTATAGTGTACACCGATATATGGAACTCATACGTGGTACCCCATGTTCGTGGGGAAATTCGTCATCAGACACCGAAAGTGACGACAGCGATAATTCTGCGACTGAGCTAAGTGATGTGTGAACTTGGTGCTCTATCGACTGTGGTACGGATCACGCCGCTCTGAGCTCAGTCGCAGAATTGTCGCTGTTGTCACTTTCAGCGTCTGATGATGAATTTCCCCACAAATCACTATCGCTTAATTCTGCAAATGTGATTATCACTGTTTTCTAGCTGGTCTACCACTTTTGACGTAGATGGATGCTTTCCAGTGTCCTGATTGTGATGTCGGACTTTGAGCATTCCCATGTTTCAAAATGTTTCATACCTGGGATGTTTACTAAACCAATATGCAGTGTCTAGTATTACAATGACTAGTAATATTGCACCCTTGTTTGGACAATTTTTTTTTAAATAATAATTTATAGTTATTATATTTATTATATTATAATTTATAATTTATGATTTCGTGTTTCAAACTTTATCATAGCCGGGATGTCTACTAGACTCTTGTTTGCTACAATATAAAACGCCAAATTTCAAATTTGCAAAACAATGTAACGCTTTGACATTCAAAAATCTGACATAATCATACTGCCAGGGAGGTTAAGCCAAGCTAGAAAAAAATTTATTACACCGCTTTGAAGGTATCCCCCAAGCAAGTCATAGTTTTCAAAGTGCAGCAGAGTGAATTGTATATTGCATTTATAGAAATTAACTGGTCATGAGCAAGGTTGCACATGCAAACATCAGCTATCACAAATGATCCGTGTTACTATAAAGACTAAAAAGTCAATGTGCAACCATGCACCAATTCTCACATGAGTAATAATAAGGATATACCGTATATACTCGAGTATAAGCCGAGGCACCTAATTTTACCACAAAAAACTGGGAAAACATATTGACTCGAGTATAAGCCTAGGGTGTCCATCTGCATGCCTCACTGTGCCTCACTGTGTCCATGTGCATGCCTCACTGTGCCTTACTGTGCCCATGCCTCACTGTGTCCATGCCTCACTGTGCCCATGCCTCACTGTGCCCATGCCTCACTGTGCCCATGCCTCACTGTCACTGTGCCCATGCCTCACTGTGTCCATGCCTCACTGTGCCCAATCTTCCTACCTGATCTCCGGCGCTGTGTGACTAGACTGATGTTTAACATGGGAGTCTACGGAAGGGGTGCCCGGTTTAAAAAATCAGTGCTCCCTGGCCATGAGTCCCCTGGACAAAAAACTTTGCACACTTGTAGAAGAGTGGGGCTACAGGTGTGGCAAGTTTGGTGTCCAGAGGACCTAGGGCCGGCCGGTACCGGGTCCCCAAAATCACCAGAGAAATTACCGTTTAACATAGGAGTCTATGGAAGGGGTGCCCGGCTTTGAAAAATCGGTGCTCCCCGGCCATAGGTTCCCTGGACAACAAACTTTTCACACTTGTAGAGGAAGAGTGGGGCAACATGTGTGCCAAGTTTGATCGGGACCGGGATCAGGCGCACAAAGTTGAAGATGGACACAGACTCGAGTATAAGCCGAGGGGGGCATTTTCAGCACAAAAAAATGTGCTGAAAACTCGGCTTATACTCGAGTGTATATGGTATATGGTTTGTCTTTTTGTGGTAATAACATGACAGGAGCAATTTTTAGGAAATGGGATGTTCAAGGTAATAGTCTAGACTAATATAAAAGAAGTAAGAAGAAAAATAGGGAGGGGAGGCAATGGGGAAAGTGGTAGGGGAGCAAGAGAAAAGGCATAGTAAGGTCAGGGGAGCTATAGGGCGGAGGGGCTTAGGAAAGTGTCCACAGTTACTTTGTTTTGTACCCAAAAGTAGGGTGACTACTATAGTCAGATGTAACATGCATATGGATGGTTGGCAACTTTGTAAAAGGGCTAACTCTGTAAACTTACATTATGTCAAAGTATTTTAGTGGAAATTAGGAGGAATATAGGACTTAATCTATGGGATCCATAATGTTTGAAGTTTGGACATCGTATTATTCTGTATCACTGTACGTTTTTCATAAAGCATAACTTGAGAAAACAGGTTTTTAATCTCCACATATGGGATTGTTGTGGTCTTCTATGAGTAGAGTTGAGCGGACACATGGATGTTCGGGTTCGACGGGTTCGGCCGAACTTCGGAAAAAAGTTCGGGTTCGGGACCGAACTTTAACCCGAACCCGGACCCGAACCCGAACCCCATTGAAGTCAATGGGGACCCGGACTTCTAAGGACTAAAAAGGCTCTAAAAAAGTAATGGAAAGGGCTAGAGGGCTGCAAATGGCAGCAAAATGTTGTTAAGAGCATGGCAAGTGCTCTGCAAACAAATGTGGATAGGGAAATAACTTAAAATAACATTAAAAAAAATAAAAATAAAAAATAATAATCTTGACCTAGGAGAACGAGGTCCATATGGAGTAGGAGGTTGAGGTGGCGGTGGATGTGGCTGTGTAGGTGGAAGCGGCGGTGGAGGAGGACGAGGTAGCCAACACTGATTCAAAAATACAACAATGGCTGGGTAAGGCCGGTGATGTGTCGAATTCTGTCCCCCGTCAAATAGTGTCCACCCTGTACTGCGCTTGCTCAGTATGTAGGACAAGGGGATTTCTAAAATCTCCCAAGACGAACGGCGCCTGCGTGGTGAGTTCAGGTGAAGGCCACACCATCCGTGGTTCAAGCCGAGCCAAGTAAGGCCGTGCCCGAAGCGTGGCGATCGAACCGAGCCCGTGAGGGGCCCTGTTACTATGTGCTACCGTATGTCCACTTGGATGGTGGGGCTTGAACCTGCACTCACAGCGCAGGCGCCGTCCATCTTCGGAGATTTTGTGAATCTCCTTGTCCTCTGTACTGCGCAAGCGCTGCGCCTTCGCAGTATGGGCCGGACACAATCCGATGGCCGGACAGTTTTTGTCACAACACCGGTATACATGTCTATTCTGCACATGGTACGGACAAGTCCTGTGGGATCCATGCCTGGTTCATTTTAATGAACGTGAGCTTGTCCACATTGGCTCTGGACAGGCGGCTGCGCTTGTCTGTGATAACGCCCCCTGCCGTGCTAAATACACGTTCAGATAATACACTGGCTGCAGGGCAGGCCAGCACCTCCAAGGCATAAAGGGCAAGCTCAGGCCATGTGCCCAATTTGGAGACCCAGAAGTTAAAGGGGGCAGACCCGTCATCCAGTATGTGTAGGCCTGTGGACACATACTGCTCAACCATGTTGGTGAAATGCTGCCTCCTGCTAAGACGTTCCATCTCAGCTGGTGGTGCTGGTTGTTGTGGCGTGCTGACAAAGCTTTTCCACATTTCAGCCATGCTAACCCTGCCTTCTGAGGTGCTGCCGGTGCCCCGGCTGCGTTGGCGACCTCTTCCTCCTCCTCTGCCTTCGCCTTGTGCTTCCACCGTACGCCCGCTGTCAGGTGGGAATGCCACCAGCAGCGCGTCTACCAGCGTGCGCTTGTACTCGCGCATCTTACGATCCCGCTCCAGTGAGGGAATTAAGGACGGTACGTTGTCCTTGTAACGGGGATCCAGCAGGGTGGCCACCCAGTAATCAGCACCAGTTAAAATGTGGGCAACTCGGCGGTCATTGCGGAAACACTGCAGCATGTAATTGCTCATGTGTGCCAGGCTGCCCAGAGGCAAAGAAAAGCTGTCCTCTGTGGGAGGTGTATCGTCTGTGTCCTCTGTATCCCCCCAGCCACGCACCAGTGATGGCCACGAGCTGGTCTGGGTGCCACCCTGCTGTGAAAATGGCTCCTCCTCCTCCTCCTCCTCCATCTCCTCCTCCACCTCGTCATCCTCCAGAACTGTGCCCTTTCTGCCGGACAATTGTGTACCTGCCGTTTGTTGGTGCAGGAACCCACCCTCGTAGCCACTTGTGAAAGACTGCCCTGAAAGCCTTTGAAATGATCCCGCTTCCTCCTCCTCCTCCTCATCCTCCTGTGCCACATCCTCTTCCATCATCGCCCGAAGCGTTTTTTTCAAGGAGGCATAGAACTGGGATAGTAACGCTAAGAACGGCGTCATTGGCACTGGACATGTTGGTGGAGTACTCGAAACAGCGCAACAAGGCACACAGGTCTCGCATGGAGACCCAGTTATTGGTGGTGAAGTGGTGCTGTTCCGCAGAGCGACTCACGTGTGATTGCTGCAGCTGAAACTCCACTATCGCCTGCTGCTGCTCGCACAGTCTGGCCAGCATGTGCAAGGTGGAGTTCCACCTTGTGGGCACGTCACATATGAGGCGGTGAGCGGGAAGGCCGAAGTTACGCTGCAGCGCTGACAGGCGAGCAGCAGCAGGGTGAGAACGCCGAAAGTGCGCACACACAGCCCGCACTTTCTGCAGCAGCTCTGGCATAT
This sequence comes from Rana muscosa, assembly GCA_029206835.1. NCBI lineage: Eukaryota > Metazoa > Chordata > Amphibia > Anura > Ranidae > Rana > Rana muscosa. The sequence continues at coordinate 154,530,275 of CM055120.1, forward strand.
TGGGGTAATTTTTAAGGAACCTCTGGACCACCAAGTTCAGCACATGCGCCAGGCAAGGGATGTGCGTCAAACCGGCTAGGCCCAGAGCTGCTACGAGATTTCGCCCATTATCGCACACCACCAGGCCGGGCTTGAGGCTCACTGACAGCAACCACTCATTGGTCTGTTGTTCCATGTCCCTCCACAACTCCTGCGTGGTGTGGGTTTTTTCCCCCAAACAGGAAAGTTTTAAAACTGCCTGCTGTCGTTTACCCCTGGCTGTGCTGAAGTTGGTGGTGAAGGTGTTACGCTGACCGGATGAGGAGGTGGTAGAGGATGAGGAAGCGGAGTAGGAGGAGTTAGCAACAGGAGGCAAACTGAAGTGCCCTGCAATCCTCGGTGGTGGAAGGACATGCGCCAAACTGCTATCTGCCTCAGGCCCAGCCGCCACTGCATTTACCCAGTGTGCTGTTAGGGAGATATAACGTCCCTGACCGTGCTTACTGGTCCACGCATCCGTAGTTAGGTGGACCTTGCCACAGATGGCGTTGCGCAGTGCACACCTGATTTTGTCCCCCACTTGGTTGTGCAGGGAAGGGATGGCTCGCCTGGAAAAATAGTGGCGGCTGGGCACGACGTACTGTGGGACAGCCAATGCCATAAGGCTTTTAAAACTCTGCGTCTCCACCAGACGGAATGACAGCATTTCAAAGGCCAGGAGTTTTTGAAATGCTGGCATTCAGGGCCAGGGATCGCGGGTGGCTAGGGGGGTACTTCCTCTTCCACTCCAATGTTTGGGAGATAGAGAGCTGAACGCTTCCATGGGACATTGTGGAGATGGTCGGTGACCCAGGTGGTAGTGTTGCTGGCAGATCCTCTGTTTGTGGGGTGGCAGGTGCCACTGTCACTACAGAGGTGGATGAAGAGGCCGAGACTGCAGCAGAAGAGGAAGCAGGAGGAGCCAGAGACCTTTCTTGGTTTTTGAGGTGTCTACTCCACTGCAGCTCGTGCTTTGCACTTAGATGCCTGGTCATGCAGGTTGTGCTCAGGTTGAGAACGTTTATGCCTCGCTTCAGCCTCTGATTGCACAGCCTGCAAACCACTTGTGTCTTGTCATCAGCACATTGTGTGAAGAACTGCCACGCTAGGGAACTCCTTGGACCTGGCTTTGGTGTGCTCGGTCCCTTGCTGCGTTGGGCAGTAGCAGACATACTGTCTAGCTGACAGACGCTCCGCTTTTGCACCCTGCTCCCTCTTCTGCTGTGCTGGTGGCTCTGTGCGACCACCGCCTCTTCCTCCAAACTACACTGGTCACCTGCATAACGTTCATTCCATGTGGGGTCGAGGACCTCATCGTCCTCCACATCATCTTCCACCCAGTCTTCACCCCTGCCCTCCTTGTCTGTCTGCACAATTGCGAAAGCAGCAGCAGTTGGCACCTGTGTTTCGTCATCATCTGAGACATACTGCGATGGTCCTCCCATGTACTCATCATGAAACATAAGTGGTTGGGCATCGGTGCACTCAATCTCTTCCACTTCTGGGGCAGGGCTAGGTGGATGGCCCTGGGAAACCCTGCTAACAGAGTCATCGAAAAGCAGAAGAGACTGCTGCATGATTTGGGGCTCAGACTGCTTGGCTGATTTGCAAGGGGGTGAGGTGAAAGACTGATGGACATGGGTTTCAGGTGCCACCTCTGTTCTTTCATCAGAAGAGTGGGTGGGAGACAATGTGAAGGAACCCGAGGCACTGTCAGCAACTCAATCTACTATCGCCTGTACTTGTCCTGGCCTAAACATTCGTACAGCCTCATTAGGCGCGACAAAATACCGCCGCAGGCTCGGTCGCCTACTCGCACCTGAGGAAGGTGTTTCACTTGTGCGTGTATCTGGCACAGATCCACCACGTCCTCTCCCTGCAACAGGAGCTCCACCAGCAGCACCACGACCGGGGCCACCACGTCCCTTTGACCTTCTCCTCATATTTTCCAAATTTAGGATCTTGCCCTAAATGGGTGTTTTTGGAAGAGCAGAACACACCCACAGTACGTAACCACTGAATCGCACAGCTACAGAACTGCAGAAAATGCTATTCAAAAAAAATGTTGTTTTTTTAGTATAGCACAGTAGGAGAAAACTTTATAGAAATTGTTTATTTCACACACCTCCAAATATGTATAACACACTGCAAACAATTTTTTGTGCCCCTAAACGGCGTTTTTTGGAAGAGCAGAACACACCCATAGTCCGTAACCGCTGAATCGCACAGCTACAGAACTGCAGAAAATGCTATTCAAAAAAAATGTTTTTTTTTTTAGTATAGCACAGTAGGAGAAAACTATATAGAAATTGTTTATTTCACACACCTCCAAATATGTATAACACACTGCAAACTATTTTTTGTGCCCCTAAACGGCGTTTTTTGGAAGAGCAGAACACACCCACAGTACGTAACCGCTGAATCGCACAGCTACAGAACTGCAGAAAATGCTATTCAAAAAAAAATGTTGTTTTTTTAGTATAGCACAGTAGGAGAAAACTATATAAAAATTGTTTATTTCACACACCTCCAAATATGTATAACACACTGCAAACTATTTTTTGTGCCCCTGAATGGCTCTTTTTGCAAGCGTACATTAAAGTGCAAATTTTATTTATTTTTTTCCCTAAACGGGTCTTTTTTTGCACGAGCAAAATAAAATGCTTTTTTTTTTTTTGCCCTATGGGTCTTTTGGAAAAGAGCACAATAAAGTGCCTTTTTTTTTTCCCCTAAAAGTTAGATTTTCTCTGACACTGGGCTCATGGCAGTGTAAAAAGACTGCACTGCAACACAAATAGGTAAACCTATGCAGATCGCTGATTTTAATCTCTGAATCTGGACTCCTATATAATATTCTCTCTCCCTGAAAGCACCAACACAGGAACCTGGCCCTACACTACACTATCTCTCTATCTTTTCCCTCAGATTGTAGAATCAGGACTACCTCATCTATTTTTCTATCTCTCCCTAAAAGCGGCAGCAGCAGACTAGATCCTCTCCCTATCTATTCTGAAGCAGAGTGACATGTGTGCTGTGTGCCTCTAGCTTATATAGAAGCTGGGTCACATGTTGCACTGACCAATCACAGCCATGCCATTAGTAGGCATGGCTATGATGGCCTCTAAGGGCACACCAGCTAATCAAAAGGTGATTGGCTGGCCCCTGAAGCATTTCTAAATGCGTAATTAGATTGCCGAACCCGAACCCGAACCCGGACCTTTGGACAAAGTCCGGGTTCGGGTTCGGGAAAAAGCTAAAGTTCGGTACGGACCCGAACTTTACAGTTCGGGTTCGCTCAACACTATGCCTGAGCAATTTCCCTTTGTGCATTTGTGAGCATATGTATTACAAACTTAAAATGGGTGACTGCAGATACCTCTGGGTTTTGTTGAGGCAGGCCTCAAAGGGGTCCTTATAGAAAGATTTGCTGATAACTAGTACTTGTATATGTAGTAAAATTGATATAACCAGGACCAAAACCTTTTAGCTTTTGGGCAGTCCCACCATATGTGTAATAATGATTAGGGTTGAGCGAACCCGAACTGTAAAGTTCGGGTCCGTACCAAACTTTAGCTTTTTCCCGAACCCGAACCCGGACTTTGCGCGAAAGTCCGGGTTCGGGTTCGGCAATCTAATGGCGCAGTTAGAAATGCTTCAGGGGCCAGCCAATCACCTTTTGATTAGCTGGTGTGCCCTTAGAAGCCATCATAGCCATGCCTACTAATGGCATGGCTGTGATTGGTCAGTGCAACATGTGACCCAGCATCTATATAAGCTAGAGGCACACAGCACACACGTCACTCTGCTTCAGAATAGATAGGGAGAGGATCTTGTCTGCTGCTGCTGCTTTTAGGGAGAGATTGAAAAATACATGAGTTAGTCCTGATTCAGGAATCTGAGGGAAAAGATAGAGAGACAGTGTAGTGTAGGGCCAGGTTCCTGTTGGTGCTTTCAGGGAGAGATATATATTATATAGGAATAGGAGTCCAGATTCAGAGATATAACTCAGCGATCTGCATAGGTTTACCTGTTTGTGTTGCAGTGCAGTCTTTTTACACTGCCATGAGCCCAGTGTCAGAGAAAATCTACCTTTTATCTGCAAGCTCAGTGCACCAGCACTGCATATATTACGTTGAGAGATACACCGTTTCCATACTGTGGGTGTATTCTGCTCTTGGAAAAAGATCCATTTAGGGCAAAAAAATAAAGGCACTTTATTGTGCTCTTTTCCAAAAGACCCATTAAGGGCAAAAAAAATAAAAAAATTGCATTTTATTTTGCTTGTGCAAAAAAAGACCCGTTTAGGGCAAAAAAAAAAGAAAAAAAATTTGCACTTTAATGTACGCTTGCAAAAAGAACCATTTAGGGCCACAAAAAATATTTTGCAGTGTGTTATACATATGTGGAGGCGTGGGAAATAAACCATTTCTATATATTTGTCTTCTACTGTGCTATACTAAAAAAAAAAACATTTTTTTTGAATAGCATTTTCTGCAGTTCTGTAGCTGTGCGATTCAGCGGTTACGTACTGTGGGTGTGTTGTGGTCTTCCAAAAAACGTCATTTAGGGCCACAAAAAATATTTTGCAGTGTGTTATACATATGTGGAGGTGTGTGAAATAAACAATTTCTATATAGTTTTCTTCTACTGTGCTATACTAAAAAAACAACATGGTTGAGCAGTATGTGTCCACAGGCCTACACGTACTGGATGATGGGTCTGCCCCCTTTAACTTCTGGGTCTCCAAATTGGGCACATGGCCTGAGCTTGCCCTTTATGCCTTGGAGGTGCTGGCCTGCCCTGCAGCCAGTGTATTATCTGAACGTGTATTTAGCACGGCAGGGGGGCGTTATCACAGACAAGCGCAGCCGCCTGTCCAGAGCCAATGTGGACAAGCTCACGTTCATTAAAATGAATAGACATGTATACCGGTGTTGTGACAAAAACTGTCCGGCCATCGGATTGTGTCCGGCTAATACTGCGAAGGCGCAGCGCTTGTGCAGTACAGAGGACAAGGAGATTCACAATATCTCCGAAGATGAACGGCGCCTGCGCCGTGAGTGCAGGTTCAAGCCCCACCATCCAAGTGGACATACGGTAGCACATAGTATCAGGGCCCCTCACGGGCTCGGTTCGATCGCCACGCCACGCTTCGGGCACGGCCTCACTTGGCTCGGCTTGAACCACGGATGGTGTGGCCTTCACCTGAACTCACCACGCAGGCGCCGTTCGTCTTGGGAGATTTTCAAAATCCTCTTGTCCTACATACTGAGCAAGCGCAGTACAGGGTGGACACTATTTGACGGGGGACAGAATTCGACACATCAGCCTTACCCAGCCAGTGTTGTATTTTTGAACCAGTGTTGGCTACCTCGTCCTCCTCCACCGCCGCTTCCACCTACACAGCCACATTCACCGCCACCTCAACCTCCTACTCCATATGGACCTCGTCCTCCTAGGTCAAGATTATAATTTTTATTTAATTTTTTTGTAGCGCACAGATCCTTTCCCCCTTACCTGCCTTTATGTTGTTGGCTCCTCGCAGGAGGGAGAAAGGCACACCGCACTACCAGCCCATACCCTCCTATATAAAGAGGTTGAGCGGTGTACTTGACGGGCCGTGTCCACAGCCGGAGTCAAAACTCCTCCAGAGGATGATTCTCACCTCTACTGTAGGTAGAGGCAAGTCCTTTAATTCCCAGTAAAGTCAATGTCCACACCAGCTGAAATTACAACTCTTATTCTCTCATGGCAAAATAAACTCTACTCGGATAGAAAAGGTTAGAGCAAAGAAACAGGACAGCTTAAGGTGTGGAGGAGGTCCAGGCACAAGCGTAGCACATTCACTTCACTGCTTAGGTTTCTCAAACAGTTTTAGGTGCACGGTCTCTGCCACAGACCTTGAGGTTGGTCTCTGCCACGGACCTGGAGAACTTTGGTCTCTGCCACAGACCAGGGTGCATAAGGCCCCTGCCACGGGCCGGGTGAATAAGGCCTCTGATACAGTCAAGATGACCTTGAGCTTCTGCTTCTAGGAACCTAGCCCATATCAAGGGGAAGACATCTCTCCAGGGAGTCAACAGACCCTTCCTTCACCGTGACTCCCGCATCGGTCCATCAGAATGACCCTCCCTTCCCTGGAACATGGTCCCCTACACGAGGCGGCACCCTAAGACTCCTCAACCCTTAGCGGACACCAGACGAAGGCTCTGGACTCCAGGCTTTACTCCCGCACCTAGGCCTCCATACCCAGGGCAGCAGGAACTCCAGGATAGTACCTCACCCCGGGCTTAAGGTATCCGAGATGGAACAGGAACACATGCACCCAGGCCGAAGGCACCTGGGCGTGGACCCCACTGGACATCAGCCCCCAGGCCAAAGGTCTGCCCCTTTTATATGCTCTCCCGGCATGCACAGCAGGTTCCCCGCCCCGCTGTACTACTGCCAAGAGGGGACACAAAAGGCACAGCACTGTATCGGCGGTTCAACCCTAGCCTACCATGGCAGCGCCACCTGTAGGCCGCAGGGAACTGCACACCAATACTGTCCCACGAGGACAAAATGGTCCATGAATCCTACAGAATTAGGGTGTTTGAGCATATTTACAACTCAAACACTTCCCTTAAATTTAGCACCCCGCTACATTTTTATTTCAAAGTATTTTATTTTCCCACTAGCTTATCCATTAAATTGAATAATTTATTCCAGAAAGGGCGTATTCTGGGGCATTCCCACCATATGTGTGGCATCGTGCCGTTGAGTTTCTGAGGTTCTTTTTTTTTTTTTCCAGAAAAAAAAAACAAAGTTTATTGATTCAAGTTTAACACTTACAGTCCAAAGTACCATAATCTCTTCAAATACAGTCAACATGACCGTACTACTTACAATACGTGCAATGAATTTTAAACACAATTGTCACCATCCTGAGTATTCATACTGCCATGAGCGGCCACCGCACCTCCCCCAAGGCACTGTCTGTGCCCGGACAATCTGCCCATTATACTCCCGTGCCTACGCACTTAAGTAGCATATCAACCCACATTTAGTCTCAAAAGTCTGTCCATAATTAGGTCGTCCGGAGCTAGCCCCGGTGTTCCCAACCACAGGTCCCATAATTTTTCAAACTTTCCAGAGCATCCCCTATGTTGGTATATAACCTTTTCCATTCTCAGTGTGTTACCAAGTGCATTAATCCATTCCTTGACTGTGGGGGGTGATTCAGACTTCCAATGTTGCATAATCATTTTGCGGGCCATGAAAAGGGCCCTAGTGAAGGCTTCCCTAATATGGGGTTCCCATTCCAGCTCATCTAGCAGATTCAGAAGACATTGTTTCGGATCTAATGGGACTGACACCTGGAATACTGTGTTCAGCGTGTCTATCACCCCCTTCCAATAGGTATGCAACTTGGGGCAGCGCCAGAGCACGTGTATCAGGTCCCCATGGTCTCTTTTACATCTTGTACAGGTCGGTGCGGGCAGCAGTCCCATACCATATAGTCTGTGAGGCGTGTAGTATACTCTCAGGAGTGTATATAGTTGCGTCAGCCGCTGTGTCACATTGAGGGAGCATACGGTAACCGACTGCAGGGCCTCCTCCCACTGATCCTCATCCAGGGGTCCTACATCCGTTTCCCATTTCCCTTTAACAGTCAGGGGGTGTTTTGTGAGAAATTTACAAAGCAGCGTACCGTAGCTCTGGGAAATGAAGCCCTTAGACGTCTCTGTACCCCTAAGCTGCAAGAGAAGTGGAGGGGAATCTACCGAGTTTCTGAGGTTCTTAATGACTTCCCGTACCTCTTCTGCTGAAAAGGGGGCCTCCAGCATATTTTTTTATTTTTTTATTTTTTTTATGCTATTTTAACCACTTAACGACCGCCCACCGCCGATTTACGTCGGCAGAATGGCACGGACAGGCAGAATCACGTAGATCTACGTGATCGCCTTTGTGCAGTTGGGGGGTCCATCCGGACCCCCCTTCACTGCAGTGAGCGGCCGTTAAGTGTTCGGGAGCGATCAGGCATGAGGGGGGGGGGCGCTCGATTCCGCCCCCCCCCTCGCGATCGCTCCCGGCCAATGAAAATGCTTCCTCCGCCATGTGATGTAAACAAGGCTGGAGGAAGTGATGTCATCTCCCTCGCCGCGGTCTTTCCGTTCCCGGCGCCGAGCAGAGAGGAAGCAGGTTAGTGCACTAACAGTCCACTGACACGTAGGTACACATAGGCACACAAATCACCCCCCAGTCACCCCCAGATCACCCCCCAGGTCACCCCAAAGCCCCCAATCACAGTGTCACTGATTGCAGTGATCATTTATTTTACTGATCACTGCATTTAGTGTCATCTGTGATTGTAAAAAGTTGCAGGGCAGTTAGGATTAGGCCCCTTTAGGTCCAGGGTAGCCCCCTAACCCCCCCTAATAAAGGTTTAACCCCTTGATCACCCCCCAGGTAACCCTTTCACCCCCTAACTTCAGCGTCACTAAGCGATTGTTTTTCCGATCGCTGTATTCGTGTCGCTGGTGTTTTAGATAGGCAGTTATTTTTTTTTAGGTTCGCCGCAGGTTTTTATTAGTGTCAGGTACCCCCATATATTATTTTAACCCCCTGATTGCCCCTAGAGTTAACCCTTTCACCAGTGATCGCCGTATAAGCGTCACTGGTGTCACTGGTTAGCCAGTAAGTTTTTTAGTTATTTAGGTTACCCGTCAGGTTTTTATATAGTGTCAGGTACCCCCATATTTAACCTAATAAAGATTTTAACCCCCTGATTGCCCCTAGTTAACCCTTTCACCAGTGATCACCATATAAAGGTTACGGGTGACGCTGGTTGATTAGTTTGCTTTTTATAGCATCAGGGCACCCGCCGTATATAACCCAATAAAGGTTTAACCCCCCTGATCGCCCGGCGGGTGAGATCAATTAGGTTTTAGCGCCAGAGAGGGTCTGCGTCGCCCCAGGCAGTGTTAGGTTAGTGACAGTAACGCTAACACCCACGCGCAAAGCATACACCCCCCTTAGTGGTATAGTATCTGATCAGATCTGATCAGATCTATACTAGCATCCCCAGCGGTTTAGGGTTCCCAAAAACGCAGTGTTAGCGGGATCAGCCCAGATACCTGCTAGCGCCTGCGTTTAGCCCCTCCGCCCAGCCCAGCCCAGCCCAGCCCACCCAAGTGCAGTATCGATCGATCACTGTCACTTACCAAACACAACACACATAACTGCAGCGTTCGCAGTGCTTGGTTTTTGGGGCCCTGTACGCGGCTAGGCTCCCAAAAAGTCCCACACATGTGGTATCCCCGTACTCAGGAAAAGCAGCAGAATGTATTTTGGGGTGAAATTCCACATATAACCATGGCATGTGTGAGCAATATATAATTTAGTGACAACTTTTTGTACATTTTTTTTTCTTTTTGTCATTATTCAATCATTTGGGACAAAAAAAAAAAATATTCAATGGGGTCAACATGCCTCTCAGCAAATAGCTTGGGGTGTCTACTTTCCAAAATGGGGTCATTTGGGGGGGTTTTGTGCCATCTTGGCATTTTATGGCCTTCAAAACTGTGATAGGTAGTGAGGAGTGAAATCAAAAATTTATGCCCTTAGAAACCTTGAAGGCGGTGCTTGGTTTTTGGGGTCCCGTACGCGGCTAGGCTCCCAATAAGTCCCACACATGTGGTATCCCCGTACTCAGGAGAGGCAGCAGAATGTATTTTGGGGTGTAATTTCACATATGCCCATGGCATGTGTGAGCAATATATCATTTAGTGACAACTTTGTGCAAAAAAAAAAAAGTTTGTCATATTCCCGCAACTTGTGGCAAAATATAAAATATTCCATGGACTGAACATGCCTCTCAGTAAATAGCTTGGGGTGTCTACTTTCCAAAATGGGGTCATTTGGGGGGGTTTGTGCTATTTTGGCATTTTATGGCCTTCGAAACTGTGATAGGTAGTGAGGAGTGAAATCAAAAATTTGCGCCCTTAGAAATCCTGAAGGCGGTGCTTGGTTTCCGGGGTCCCGTACGTGGCTAGGCTCCTAAAAAGTCCCACACATGTGGTATCCCCGTACTCAGAAGAAGCAGCAGAATGTATTTTGGGGTGCAATTCCACATATAACCATGGCATGTGTGAGCAATATATCATTTAGTGACAACTTTTTGTAATTTTTTATTTTTTTTTGTCATTATTCAATCACTTGGGACAAAAAAAAAAAATATTCAATGGGCTCAACATGCCTCTCAGCAATTTCCCTGGGGTGTCTACTTTCCAAAATGGGGTCATTTGGGGGGGTTTTGTACTGCCCTGCCATTTTAGCACCTCAAGAAATGAGATAGGCAGTCATAAATTTAAAGCTGTGTAAATTTCAGAAAATGTACCCTAGTTTGTAAACGCTATAACTTTTGCGCAAACCAATAAATATACGCTTATTGACATTTTTTTTACTAAAGACATGTGGCTGAATACATTTTGGCCTAAATGTATGACTAAAATTGAGTTTATTCGATTTTTCTTATAACAAAAAGTAGAAAATATCTTTTTTTTTCAAAATTTTCGTTCTTTTTCCATTTATATCGCAAAAAATAAAAATCGCAGAGGCAATCAAATACCATTAAAAGAAAGCTCTATTTGTGGGAAGAAAAGGATGCAAATTTCATTTGGGTACAACATTGCATGTCCGCACAATTTACAGTTAAAGCAGCGCAGTGCCGAATCCCAAAAACAGGCTTGGTCCTAATGGCCCGAAATGGTCTGGGGCTTAAGTGGTTAAGTTATTTCCCTATCCACATTTGTTTGCAGAACACTTGCCATGCTCTTAACAACATTTTGCTGCCATTTGCAGCCCTCTAGCCCTTTCCATTACTTTTTTAGAGCCTTTTTAGTCCTTAGAAGTCCGGGTCCCCATTGACTTCAATGGGGTTCAGGTTCGGGTTCGGGTTAAAGTTCGGTCCCGAACCCGTCGAACCCGAACATCCAGGTGTCCGCTCAACTCTAATAATGATCCCTTTGTACAGCAGTCCAAAAAACAATCAGATAAGTGACTGGAATGGCACAAAAGATCTGAAAATGAACTACCAACATAGGAGGGATTATATAATTTGACTCTCTGCCAAGACTTTAGATAAACTTTTGGCAGTGGAGCCCCACATTTTGTTCCATTCCTCTGCTGAGTTTGTTCCTTACATTTTACTCCATGTTGGGAGGGGTTTGTGTCCAATCATGTAATTTAAAAGATAGGTGTTTTAAAATTTCAAGTCTGGATTTTTTAGACTTCAGTCAGGATTTGACAAACACTCCACAAATCAAACCAGGGCAGATCCCTACTGACAGACGAACACATTAAAGCTTCTTTCAGAGTGCTCAGTGGTAGGCTTTCTTTAATGCATCTTATAAACTATGTTTCATTGTTGCCTTTTATAGAGGACAGTATCACATTGGTAGTATCCAGTATACAGTATAACACTGAATTTCCCATGGCAAAAGCCAGCCCTATCTCAAGGTGTCAGTGACAGGTTTGAATAGCTAGATTATTCATAAGTGGGAAGCAGGATTCTGACAAATTATGCTGGCCAAGTAAGATTTTAAATGATTGATTGTATGAAGGTTCATCCCGTAATGATCCTCATATTCAAACATAAAAAAAGTTTATTTTACAATAGTCACTATAAATATTTGTTCAATTTTGCAATGTTATACATGGTGTATCCTTACTGGCAGTTGTACAAATTTACACTATCAAAACAACACCATGTGATTCACTTGTGGGCAGGGTGGGAAGACACAAGGGTGGCTGGGAGGTCAACAAAATGTGATCCCAGAGTGAAAATGGCACAGCTGGGTGAGCCACAAAAACCTTTGCAACTATTGACAGCAATCAATTAAGCATTTTTCAAACCTATTCCCAAACTTTAAGACCCGATTTGCACATCTGTGCATAAAAGCATTTAAAGAAGGTCAGCTTTGCTTACTTCATGTGATATTAAAATGAACATTGGTTACTGATGCTGCAGTCTCTGTGACATTGTATTGGTCACTTAGTATCCACAACAACAGCCTTAAGGAGTTGGTGGATATGTGTTTGCATACAATGTAATTGTAAAGAGCCTTAAAACTTATACATGTACTTTCCATCCTACATCACTACAACACTACATTAGCTACACTGGCTATCTAGGAACTCATCCTTAAACTCATAGTTTTTCCAACTTCTCTATAGAACATAACATACTCCAAAATGGTTCTGAAGCTGAAAGTAAAAGACACATTTAATCTACTTATTACATTAACATGCCTCTGTTGGGTCTATCAATGGGGTCAGATAGTCCACCACAAAGTGGCGCTGCACATAAATCCTAAATTTTGTTGTACACCATTCACACCGATGATGTAAGCCATCAATACTACAGTGCACACTTAGAAGGTACAACTTTGCAACATGGCCTTTTCTTCTCAATCCTACATGTCACATGGGTTTAACATCTTCAAACTGTAATTTTATTTCTCTTGTTCAAGTATTTTATAAAAGATGATCAGAAAACATTGAGTATAATGCATGAAGAGATTTTTTTTTACATTGTTCCGTTAAGATAATCTTATTAGAGGAAAGTATACTACTAATTGAATATGACATTTCAGTTCATAAAACTGTTTAGTTAAGAATTAAATCGAAACAGATCCATGCAGTAAATTAATACTTTTCTATCTAAACCTTATATATATATATATATATATATATATATATATATATATATATATATATATATATATGTAAAGTCGCTAGTATAACTGGTGCTCTTTCAATAGTAGAACATTATGTTTAATCTACTGCTGATGTGGGGCCTATTATCAGCATACTATTATGGTATGTCAACCAAATAGAGTGGAAGTTACCTGAATTAAAAAGGTAATATGAATAAAAGAGGAGGGGAAGGGGTTCACAACAAGGATGGGAAAAAAAGCAAGAAGGAGGAGGAGGGGATAGGGGGTTCCCGAAGGTAGGTTACTCCCAGAGGGTAGTGGTATATCTACACATTACATCATCATCTACCATGGAAAAAGTACTTGGTCTTCAAAGTCTGGTGGTAAGCAGTGTTTAATCCATGGTTTGCATAAATTATTAAAATTGTTTAAGCTGTTTTTATCTAAAGCTTCAATCTTTGCATGTAACAGAGTTTGGTTCATTATATGTTTCGTTTCTGCTAAATTCAAAGTAGGTGCTTTCCAAGCTTTAGCTATAGTCTGTTTAGCAGCTGTTAAGAGCTGTATTAATAATTGAAACTGTTTTCATTGTAGAAATTCCGGTCTTAGGTTTAAAAGGGCCAATGCCGGGTCTGGTGTAATAGTGCTTTCGAACATCGCTGAGGCAAGCGTGAAAATAGATTTCCAAAATTCTTGTACCACTGAACATTTCCACCAAATGTGTAAATGTGTACCCAGCTCTGAACAGCCACGAAAACAAGAAGCCGAGTGATCGGGGCCAATGGTTCAATAAGCAGGGCAAATAGAAGAGTATAAAGAGAGCACCCTTGTCCTGTGCCCCTTCCTATAATAAATGCATCTGATTTATAACTCACATATTTAATGTATGCCTTAGGTTGATTGTATAACGCAGTGATCCACTGAAGGAAGTGAGGGCCGAAGCCCCATTTCTGCAAAGTAAAATGCATATAAGACCATGACATACAATCAAATGTTTTTTTAATGTCTAAAGAGAGAAAACAGGATGGGATGCAATGTGTTTTAGCAAAGTGAGATAAAAGGACCGCCCGACAAATATTATCACTGGCTTTCTGAATAGGTATGAAACCTACTTGGTCACGATATATAAGATTTCCTATAAATCTAGTCAATATAATAGCAAGAACCTTAACTAAAATCTTGATGTCTAGGTTCAACAGAGAAATAGGATGATAATTCAACCAAATGGTCTCATCGGTGTGAGGTTTGGGAAGCATGCATATAATCGCTGTCAGCGTTTCCTGTCTGAAAGAATGACCTTTGAGAAGGGAATTGAAGGCATTGGCTAAAACAGGAGATAAAGTTTCCATGAAAGTAAGAAAATGAAGAGCAAAGAACCCATCTGATCCAGGTCAACGTTTTTATAGCATTGAGCACCTCATTAGCCAAGATCTGATCTTCAAGTCTACTTGTATTTGAGATAATGAGGGAAAAGAGATATGGGAGAAAAAATCATCTGCCTTAGATGTATCCAGCCCATTTTCAGGTGAGTATAATGTCGCTAAAGCCTCATACACACAATCAGACTTCAAACAAACTTTTCCGTGGATTTTTGTTTGAAGGGCGTTGGTTGGGTTCGCCCATAGCATACACACGACAGGACTTTTTCAGCCAACAAACATAAACGTAGTGACGTAATTGACATACTACGTGTTTTTTCTGCTCTTTTCCACCACCCTTTGGTCAACTTCTGCTATTGTTGGTTGATTTTAACATTGGTTCTGAGCATGCGTATTTGTACTTCGGACTAAAGTCCGATGGATTTCTGTACACACGGCAGGACTTTGCACCTTAGGACTTTTGTTGCCGAAAAGTTTGTCCGTTTGCAGAGCGAACTTTTGTCCGATGAAAACCGAAAAAGTTTGTCCGATGGAGCGTACACACTGTCGGATTTTTTTGAAAATCTGCTCATTTTGAAGTTTGTTGTCAAAAAGTCAGATCGTGTGTATGGGCCTTAAGTGTGATCTAAACTTTTGTAATATTTTCACAGGGTCGTTAGAATATATATCTCTGGATATGTTCAGGCGTATTAGTTTAGAGGGTTTTTGGTATGATTTAAGTGTAGGGGCCAAAAGGGTGTCAGGTTTATTTGCTTTAATGTAGTAATTATAGCCTGATCTTTTAAGTGTTTTTTCAGCTAATTCTGTAAGAAATAAATCAAACTCCAGTTTGGCCTTATCCAATTTAAAGGCTAAGTTCACCTTTTTATTTTTTTTCTAAAATCCAGCTCTCCTATATACCAATATACCAGTACTGTATCTCTGTTGCAGAAAAATACAAGTTTTCTTTGCTTTTGAAGACCAGGCAACAGCTCCCTCCATGGCTGTAGTTTGCAGATCACTTCAGAAACTTCCTGGTAGACAGAGGACAGACACACAGGACGGACCAGCCAGTATGACCCAGGAAAGAGTTTACCAGCTGTTCTCATTAGCACACCTTCACACATGAACTACGTTTTCACAGCACCCCTGACATTTCTCCATGTGTGAATTTGCCTGACTTCCCCAGCGTCCCTTCGGACAGACTCAGGGTGCATGCTAAATTCCCTGGGGCCACATGCAGCCCACGGGACATCCCTGATGTAGTGCAAGTACCTGCCTGATTGGATTGATGGTGTCTCCTCCTATTATATCGTTTTGGTAAATCTAGAGGAGATTGTAAAGAGATTGTACAATCAGATTGTATAGTGTATGGCCACATTGATACACCTAAAATTACCTAGTTGCGCTTTCAGTGTGGCACTGGAATAGAGCCAAAAAACATGCACTCCCACAACTCTAGGTGTGAATGGGGACTGAAAGTGAAATTGGTGCATTTACAGAAGAACAATGGTGCTCCATTCACATATGTGTGTTTCTAAACACATGAAAAACTGCACATAAAATGTGCGCTTTGCCATGCGTTTCATAAATGCTGCAAATGTGCATCGTGTTTGTGTTGTCATTGCATGTTAAAGGCTCCCCAAGTGCGGCAAACACCCTGAAAACTGCAGTAACGCACCATGCGCCCCTCCAAAAATAGTTCTGGAGATTCTCTGGGGCAATCGTTCCGCGTAGGGCAGTCTATTTAAGTGAATGGACTGCCCTATGTGTGACGTGTGAAAACACTCCAAAACACACAAAAAAAATGCATGCGGGAATGTGTTTTTTTGTGGAGATGTGAATGAGGCCTCATGACTGAGTGTTTCCATCCACTCCCTCCTATGTACTTGTAAAAAGATGCCATACACTATGCAATCTGATTGTACAATCCCTGTACAATTTCCTTTAGATTTACCAGAACTATGGAATAGAGGACACACCTGAAGAATCCATTCAATTTGTAGCAAATCATGCAGGCCCTTGTACTAATTAGAAGAGGGAAGGTCTGGACAGCCGCACTCCAATAAAAACGCCTTTATTGTGCAAAATAACAAAAGTACACACCACAGCAGGGTACAGGATAAAAAACTGACGCGTTTCACACTCAACAGTGCTTAGTCATAGCTATACAACCACAAAACTTTGCTACAAATATATACTAGTGCATATTAAACATGTGATCAATTGTGTAATTAATTGAAACTAATCAATTATTTAAATTAAATTTGGTTAATAACAAACATGTGTGGTTGGGTGTAGGGGCACATATGTGTATTAGGTGAATTAACTTAAAGTGAACCTGAAAAATGAAATAGGTAATTTTATAAAACTATAAGTGCTGGATGAATGTGCATGTATCGTGCTATCAAGAATTTTTATTTTATTTTTTTCATATACAGTAGGTGCCGCCAATATTGTGTCAATCTCGCCGCTTCTAGCGGCGATATTGACACCCTATGAGCTCCGTCGCGACAGCCAGCGCCGAGCTGTCTCGTCATCGGGAAAGGAAAAAATGTTCCTTTCACGATGAGCGACACGCATTGCCGATAGGCGGGGTTCCGACGCAGATTCCCGCCAATACCAGGCACTGCGTTTGGTATGAATCCTGATTGGGAACTCCACGCCAATTTTTAAAGAAAAAAACGGCGTGGGTTCCCCCTCCAGGAGCATACCAGGCCCTTGGGTCTGGTCTGGATTTGAAGGGGAACCC
Organism: Rana muscosa; assembly: GCA_029206835.1. NCBI lineage: Eukaryota > Metazoa > Chordata > Amphibia > Anura > Ranidae > Rana > Rana muscosa. The sequence continues at coordinate 154,547,101 of CM055120.1, forward strand.
TACGCCGAAAAAAACGGCGTGGGGATCCCCCTCAAGTTCCAAACCAGACCCTTATCCGAGCGCGCAACCTGGCAGGCCGCAGGGGAAGAGGGGGGACGAGAGAGCGCCCCCCTCCCTCCTGAACCATACCAGGCCACATGCCCTCAACATGGGGGGTTAGGTGCTCTTGGGCAGGGGGGCCCCAGAGCACCCTGCCCCCATGTTGATGAGGACAGGGCCTCTTCCCGACAACCCTGGCCGTTGGTTGTCGGGGTCTGCGGGCGGGGGGCTTATCGGAATCCGGGAGCCCCCTTTAATAAGGGGGCCCCCAGATCCCGGCCCCCCACCCTATGTGAATGAGTATGGGGTAATTCGTACCCCTACCCATTCACTTGGTGGAAAAAAATGGCAATAAAAACACAACACAGTTTTTAAAAGTATTTTATTGCACCGCTTCGGAGGTCTTCTTCCGACTTCGGGGGTCTCCGGTGTCGTCGCCGCGCTCTCCGGTTCTTTCTTCTGCCGGGCCACCGCTATCTTCTTCCAGCTCTTTTGCTAGCGGGGCCCGGTCTTCTCCGTCGCCTTCTCCCCTCTTCTCCTCTCCGGTTCTTTCTTTCTTCCGCCGGGCCTCCGCTAACTTCTTTTTAGCTCTTTTGCTAGCGGAGGCACGGTCTTCTCCGTCGTCTCGTCCGGCTCTCCATTGTCCTTCTGCCGGCCACTCCACTAACTTCTTGTAGCTCTTTTGCTAGTGGAGGAGCCGGTCTTCCCGTCGTCGCCGTCTGCGTCTTCTTCCCTCTTCTCCTCCTCGATGTTGACTCGACGCTTCCTCTCGCAGTAATGATAAATCTTCGGTCCACAGAGATTAATATAGGCTATAGGCTTCGCATGACGTCACAGTCACATGGTCCCATGACGTCACAGTCACATGCTCCAGGGCCATTTTATTGCCATTGTTTTCCACCAGGTGAATGGGTAGGGGTACGATGTACCACATACTCATTCACATAGGGTGGGGGGGCCGGGATCTGGGGGCCCCCTTATTAAAAGGGGGCTCCCGGATTCCGATAAGCCCCCGCCTGCAGACCCCGACAACTCTGGCCCTGTCCTCATCAACATGGGGACAGGGTGCTCTGGGGTGGGGGGGGCCGCAGGTCACCCCCCTACCCCAGAGCACCAAACCCCCCATGTTGAGGGCATGTGGCCTGGTACGGTTCAGGAGGGAGGGAGGGCCGCTCTCGTCCCCCCCCTCTTCCCCTGCGGCCTGCCAGGTTGCGTGCTCGGATAAGGGTCTGGTTTGGATCTTGAGGGGGACCCCCACGCCGTTTTTTCGGCGTAGGGTTCCCCTTCAAATCCAGACCAGACCCAAGGGCCTGGTATGCTCCTGGAGGGGGAACCCATGCCGGTTTTTTCTTTAAAAATTGGCGTGGAGTTCCCGCTCAGGATTCATACCAAACGCAGTGCCTGGTATTGGCGGGAATCCGCGTCGGATCCCCGCTCAATACAGTGTCGCGTCTCCTCTCTATTGCAGCGAGCGCGACACGTGTCGCCACCCTGCTGCCGAGATCTCGGCACTCCTGTCGCCGAGAATCTCGGCAAAGGGAGCGCGATAGATATACAATATCGGCGGCACCTACTGTACATTCAATAAATACATCATTAAAGACATATACATATATAAAGTGCATTTGTGTATAAAGGAAAAATATGTGTCAGTATCTATATAAGTGTGCAATGAGACACTAAATACCTAGAATGCTACCTATATGTATATAGGAGTAAATATGAGAAATAAAAAATATTTGCATATGCATATGAAAAAATGATAAATACATATGTGATATAAAAACATAAATTAAAATGTATATATCAAATACATGCACAAAATACATTATGTGCATCCGTACCCATTCATTTAGTAGCCACAGGGAGTTATAAAATCTGATATGAAATAAATTCAATAGTTTAAATATTTTGATAATAATGTAATCGTTCATATGGGATGGGCAAAAAGAATCAATGGGTATGGAAAAATAAATGTATTTTGTGCATGTATTTGATATATACATTTTAATTTATGTTTTTATATCACATATGTATTATTTATTATTTTTTCATATGTATATGCAAATATTTTTTTTTTCTCATATTTACATCTTTATACAAATAGGTAGCATTCTAGGTATTTAGTGTCTCATTGTACACTTATATAGATACTGACACATATGTTTCCTTTATACACGAATGCACTTTATATATGTATATGAATGAGTAACATTATACAATAATAATCACAAAAAAATAAAAAATAAATCTTGATAACACTACACATGCACATTCATCCAGCACTTATAGTTATATAACATTAACTATTTCATTTTTCAACCACACATGTTTGTTATTAACCAAATTTCATTTAAATAATTGATTAGTTTCAATTAATTACACAATTGATCACATGTTTAATATGCACTAGTATATATTTGTAGCAAAGTTTTGTGGTTGTATAGCTATGACTAAGCCCTGTTGAGTGTGAAACGCGTCAGTTTTTTATCCTGTACCCTGCTGTGGTGTGTACTTTTGTTATTTTGCACAATAAAGGCGTTTTTTATTGGAGTGCGGCTGTCCAGACCTTCCCTCTTCTAATTGCTATATGCTTAGCCTGCACCTGATGCTTCCACCTTGAGGAGCGTGCCATTTCCACACATCCACCTGGAGCAGTGGTCCCTTCCCCAAAGGCCCTTGTACTACATAGCTGTTGGGAGATCTAAAGGAGATTGTACAATCAGATTGTATAGGAAGTGGGTGGAAGGTGGTATTGTAATGAGGGAGGTGTGGTCCAGAGTGGTGAACACACCCTATCACAACCACTTCTGTGATGCAACAAGGAAGTGATGGCTTCTGGGAGATGACCTAACAGGAAGTTACCTAATCTGAAAATCCATTCAAAGATATAACAAGACTGACAATATTCAAAATTTCATGTGAATGAGGTAAGTGAGAGAAAAGCACATTGGGAGTCAGGAATGGCAATGGAAAACCCTTCTATTTATTATGAAAAGTGAAGTTCTGCCCAAATAGGTAAACTTATCCTTTAAGTTTTAGTTTTGGGGAGGGGTTATTTTGAAACGCCATATAACATGTGTTAAAGTTTGCTTCTAAATTACTGCACAGTGTTTTGCGCTCACTATTAAAAAGTGCAGCTTGTCTTAAGCAAATCCCACAAATAACTGGTTTATGCGCCTCCCATAGAGTAAGTGGGGATATGTCAGGGGTGGAGTTATGTATTAGATATTCCTTAAGAGCAGATTCAATATCTATTTTATGTCTTTGAGTCTTTGAGATACCATGTGGGATCATGAGCTTCGGGAATCATAGAGGCAATGATCGTAAAGACTGCATTATGATCAGACCATGTGACCGGTATGATCTTAGATGTTAGGATCTCAGGTGCCATACCTATGGTTAAGAATACATGATCGATTCGTGAAAATGAATTGTGTGGATACGAATAGTGTGTATCTTGACGTTTGATCGGGTTAATTTCCCACCATGAGTCTATTAGATTGTGTTTTGCAATGAGTTGTAAAAAGGAGTATTTGTTAGGAGTGTTCAATTGGAGTATTGGAGATTTATCTAAGAAACCCAAGAGCAATGGGTGACTGAGTTGGACAGGCTGGTCTAGCAAGAGATAGAGTTGGACAATCATTATCGGGCTCAGCAATGGCACGCAGAGCAGGAATATTTAAGGGGGACAACAGAATGCTCTCCGGAGGGATATGACTTTGACCCTGGACTGCTGTGGGAGAGCCTTACAGATCGTTTGTGTTTGGTGATTAAGGGGAACCTACCCTTGAGGACCTGCAAGAATACAAAGAGGCTATACTCTGTCTTGCAGGGGTCTCGGAGCTTAAACCTGATCTGGATTATGTGCTGAGGAAGAAACAGCACCTGGAAAGGGCATACAGGAAACTGATAGAACACATTCAGCAGCATGCCAGAGAATCTGAAGTGGAAACTCCGGAGATTGCCATCTCCAAAGCTGAAGTAGTGACAACAAGGCAGAGCACTGCTAACCTCTGCCCAGCACTGATTACACCTTATTCATTCTATGGACAGGAGATGGTGAACCTCTATCCCCAGACACCAGTTCCAGAGACTGGGGATTTAATTGACTGTTCTGCTGAGGAAGAACAACCTGGTGAGCCTTCAGCAGAAGAGCTGGCATCAGGACCAAACATCACTGAGCTCTGACCAGCACCAACAGTGGCTTCGGCCTTCCTGAGAGATGAGGTAGTCAGACTTTCTCCCACAACACTAACAGGAACATGGGACTTCCTGTCATCAGCATCTGTGGAGTTACAACAAACTTCTCCAGCTGAAGCGCTGGCAACTGGACAGAGGGTCCAAGACCTCTGCCCTACACCCTCTGCCCTACACTTGTGGCAGTTCCCGAGGCCCAGGGTGAGAAGGACATGGTCACTCCCCAACAAGGATTCATGCACATGGGAGACAGTGACAGATACATTTTATCCAAGCAGTCAGATGAGGGAACTACTGAGGAAGCAGCCAGCTCAACTCCCCGATGGCAGCTACACAGTTTGGGAGAGACTGGGGTTATCCTTCCACCTCAGCAGCAAATACACAGTCTGGGAGTGGAGGAAGCTGGCCTCCCGCCACAACGGTTAGCCGGAGAGGATGATGTGGAGTCCCCAGCAGAAGTGCTGGCAACAGGGCAGCATGCTGCCAACCTCTGCCCAGAACCGGCAACAACTACAGTATTCCAGGGAGCCCGGGCAGTCGACCCCTCTCTCCAGCGACAAGCTGATGTAGTGAAGCTTGTACTCCCAGCTGAATCGCTGGCAACAGGGCAGAGTGCCGCTGGCCTCTGCCTAGCACCTACAGTTTCTTCTCAGCTTCAGGGAACTGGGGCAGTTGGCCCCTCTGCCCAGCAACAGGCCGAGCCATGGAATGGTAAAAATCCACCTATCTGAAGCGCTGGCAGCCGAACAGAGAGTTAAAGACCTCTGCCCCACACCTACTGAGGACAACTATTCCTTGTAGCCAAGAATGGAGATCATGCGGACTGACTGAAGGAGTTCACTCTGCCTGACTAACGCATGTCCAGACCAGGTGGATGTCTGGGACCTTGTTTGTCGACTTTTTAAGGAGGAGAAATGTGATAGACTCACCCGGGACAGAGGAATTTGGAGAGGACTAAATGCTAAGGGGGCACTATTCTTTGTGAGGTGTATGCCTGGGGACCCATGGAGTAATGTTACTTTGGATTCAAGTCCATGTCTCCCCATGACACACAGACTCTGGGAACCCTGTATAGGGCCTATATGCCGTATTAAAAATAGTTACTGTTTCATACTGTTGGGACTCATAGCAGGTGCTGATGTCATCAACTCTAGCCCCCTGCCTGGGGTTGTCTGCTAAATGTGTTTATTGTAAATAAGTCTAGGGTGGCTTCTAAGGGTCTTTCACCCATTGTTATTTGTGCTAATTAACTCATCTATTGTCTGCCTGCTAGCAAACTTTGTGAGTGTTTATACTTGTAATGCTGTGTCCTTTGTATTCAACAGGCTCCAGTACTGGATCTGGGGATCTGAAGCAACCTCTTTTATTCGAGCTTTGATGTTCACTCTTCCCTGCTGGGGTTGACAGCTTGTGTGTAGAAGATGAATCAAGCCTCCTACACACATTTTCTGGGTTCTGTAATGGATCCATTAGATGTATATCTTGAAGGGTGTTTTGTAATTAATTTGCAGATTGACAAGTACATTTGGAACCATGATATGAGAACCGCAATGAAAAGGGAAAGCCCCATTAGTACGTTTTTTGGTTTTGTTGTAGTACTTGGTAGATGTCCATACTATGGTAGATGTCCCTATCCCCCTCAATATCCTAGATCACATGATCCCAAAATTTCTCAACCACAGAGTGGTTCAACAGAGGCATGAAGTGGCTAGCAGACCTATACCAAAATAACTCCCTCAAGCCCTTCCCATTACTCCGGAAACAATATAACTTGGCATCTATTGGTGCTTATGATTATAACCAAGTTTCCCATCTTCTGAGATCCAACAAAAACCACTGCATATTTCTAACTGAAGAAATATGGCGATTTTATACCACATCTCCTACACCCCCCAAGGGTATATCCTTACTCTACAACTTTTTCCAGCAAAAACTTACTTTCATAAAATCCCACCCCTACCAGAAATGGGAATCTGACCTAGGCATAACCATCTCAGACTCACAGTGGAAACATGCACTCAAAGGGAACTTTAAAGCCTCTAAATGTGTTAACCACTGGGAACTTGCACAAAAAATTGCCCTTAGATGGTACTTAACACCCTAAAGACTCTCTAAATTTGGCCACACTAACTCCACACTTTGCTAGAGAAATTTCAGCGCAGTGGGCAACCTGCTCCACATATTCTGGTCCTGTAAGCACTTGACCAGCTTTTGGAATAGTATATTCCGCTTAATTTCAACCATTACAGGTATCCTCACACCCCCAACCCAGGCTTGGCTGTACTAAACATTGGTATTGAAAACTTTCCCCCCGATTGATTTTCGGGTAGTGATTTCACATATACTCTTAGTAGCTAGAACACTTATAGCTAAACACTGGAAAAAGGATGTAGCACCAAACGCTTCAGAGGTTTTAACTTCTACCCAATCACACTATGTCTTTGAACTTCTATTAGCTAGCAGATGTGGCACTAAGAAAAAGTTTGATATGTAATGGAAAATATGGCAAAACTGGTTTAATGTGAATTACTTGTTTGTTCTCTAGTCTCTCTCTTCTTTGACGATGACTCCTACCATAGGCAACTTACCTCAGGTCAGACCAATTGTTCATTCCCTTCCCACCATTGTTTGAATTCCACCCAAAGTTGTATTACAAGTTAAATTTATTTCTCTGTCCAACGCAAGCTCAAATATACTTAGCCACTGTTATCTGACTGTCACACACTTTAGTTGTTGGCACCTTTCTCATTAGGTTGTTCTTCCCCTAAGGGATGGTTGAGGTAACATATGAAAATAATTGATTTACTTTGTAATTGCATTGGTTGTTAGCTATCCACGTGTCGGTGCCTTAGGAGATACTTCCCGAACAGATAGATCTTTTTTACATTGTATACTTTGAACTAAATCTGTCTTACGTTGCATTTTGAAATTTTTTCAATAAAAATGATTTAAATTAAAAATTAGAGACAGATGTTTCAAGTTCTGACAAGAAATGGCCCAGCTCCCTAATTTCATTTGTAAGGCTAGTAGTTATGTGGTCAGATGTGCACTTTAATGCCATTTGAAGCATATTTTCAATTTGTTTCTAACATTGCTGGGGATATATGTTACCCTGTGAGGAATCTTCCCCCACACACAGAATCCCAGTCTTCTTCTTCTGAATTATTTTGTATCTGTGTGTTTGACTTTAAGGCTTTCATAGCAATGCGTGAGGTAGCTGAGGAGAATGGTGGCGGCGCCATTTTAGCTTTATAATGGGCCTGTGCATTTTTGCTGGTTCTCTTCCTCATATCCCACCGAGGATCACTTATGAATACACCGCCGGCTTCTGGAACTCAATGGGCACAGGTAGGTATTATTTAAGTGCGGGTGTCTCACGAACAGCCGCTATTATTTGTCTTTCAACTCCCCCTGAGAGCGGAGCTTCAGAAAGGCATTCCCGCACTGCTCGGCTCTGCGTATGCACCCCTGTAATATTATTTCTAAGGATTGTGCTATAGAATCACAGTTGTGCAAAAGATGCAGCTTTAGTTATCCACAAAACAAGTGTGACAGATGACTACACAACTTAGTTTATATGGAACTGCTGCATAGGATTGCAGGACTAAACCCTCTAAATATTGAACATTATGATTTCCCTTCCATTCATAGGAACTCTATATCCTCAAAACCATTGATTGCAAGTTTTGTATGCTACAAATCACAACTGTTAGTCAGTGCTTTGACTTTATGATTAAAGTTGGGAAACAATGAAATAGACTTCTTTTTCTCCCTGCTTTTTATGTACATCTTTTATTCTGTTTAAGGAAACAGCTGTTTCAGGCTGTATCAGACTGCATACAAATGCAGAGAGATAAGTGCTTACTTGGCAAGCCACACGTTGTTTCCATAACACAGCATTCAAAATAGACTTATTTGTCCCAAAATCAATACAAACCTTTTCAATACTCCAGTTTAAAATGTGTCAATTTTGCTGTTATTTAGTTTATATATGACAAATGATTTTCTCTTTGCTGCATTGATTTCCATCGTGGCAAAAATACATAAAAACAGAAATTGGAGGCTTTAGCAGTTTCTGTAATGTAAGGAGCAATTACCACTGAGTTCCTATATGTGAAACAGTCCGATTGTTAAAGCAAGGCACTCAAGTAAATCTACAAGGCAGTGATGAGCAAGACAATTTCATTGGAACTGTAATCTTCTACAAGGAAGAAAGAAGCCAGGCTTATGACTCGAGGAAAAGAAAATCAGACACAAAGAAATGCTATTATGAAGTTACAGGAAGCAGATCTGTATAGTGTTATGCGTCCTCCAGTAGATCTGGTTTGGGTAATAGGAATAACCTTGCTAGGAAGTCAGAAAAAAAAAGCAGTTGGTAAATTGTTAAATCACATTTTGCCTCTCCTAGATGACCTTACAAGGCTCTGTTTCCTTGCCTTTGTCTTTATTATTTTTATCCCAATACCCGCATTGATGTTGAATGAGAGAGCTAAGGAGATGAGTAAATCTTTCTTGGTTGTTTTTCAGATTACAGGTTTCCTCCATTCTGACCCCAGTGATCCCATCCGGATCTCCCTACCCTATCTCCTTATATTATTTTTTTTGTTTTGTTATCACTTTAGAGAACTATGTTGAGAGACTTATTCAACTTTACGTTCATTTACTGTCTCTATCTCAGTTTCACATAATTGTGGCACTCCTTCTAACCTTTATTTAATTTCTTTCATTTACAAATAGACAACATTTTTATTTTTAACAAAAAAATAAATAAAAAAACACCGTTACTAACTGTGTCTAATTTGCGAATTATTATAGTATCCCCAACTATGTCTCCCTCCGCCCACCCCTCCCCCCTCCCTACTCCCTATATGGTTTTCTATCCCCTATCTTTCCTATTTCAATTCCAGATATTTCTTCGAAGCCTTAAAGTCTATTCATCTTCCCCAGATGCTGTTATATTTTTCGGCGTACCCTGTTTCTCTGCTGCATAAGCCCTCAGTATTCTGAGTAGTATGATGGTATGTGTCATTCAATCCAGGCGATTCAGGACACTTAGTGAACAAAATAAATTCCTACAGGGAACAGAAATGGAGAGAAGGTGAGTACTGTAACAAGTGCAGTTTTTTTTGTTTTTTTACTATTGTTGGGGAACCAATAAAACATTGAGTTGGGCTTTAAATACCCCCCCCCTTCACCCTAGGGACTACAAATACAAAATCCCAGGTATTAGGACTGAAATGCCCACAGATGAGATGCTGGCCAGCTATTTTATTAAACAGCTTATTTGCCCCCACAGCACCAGACTGGTCTTATTAACACAAGGCGGTAAAATAACAAAATAATTTTCCCCTATAACATAAAAGTCTAATGCCTTGTGGTATTTGTTTTATCAACACCACCATGTCCTGTGGTGACTGTGATGCATAGAAATGGGGTACAAAGAAAGCCTAACATTCACTTAGAAGCAGGTACTGTAGGTCTACCTTGATTTTGTTATTTTCTGATATACCTTCATATTCTTCATTTACCACTTGTTAGGAACTTCATAATCCATGCTCTGCCAAAAAAAAAATGGAAAAAAAAAAAAAACTTGAGTGGACAAAAGTCCTTTTGCAGCAGTTTTTTTTTTTATAAGTCAAAATCATTATTGATTTTGAAGGCATAATCCTCGATTTCTTAGAACCCAGAAACTCCTTATTCCCATTTACCAACAGGGGTAGCCAAATAAAGCAAAAAATAATAAATTGTAAATGTTTTTATGTTTTTGCCTCCAACCCTTTGTGGCTATGTATTTCACTCTGCTAGGACAGCTTTTTAAATGATTTTAGAATGTGATTTAGGATTTTGTGCCCATTCAGCCAAAAAAGCATTTCTGAGATCAAGTGCTAATATTTGAAGAGAGCACCTGGCTTTTAATCAGCATTCTAATTCATTCCAAAGGTGTACAGTAGGATTAAAGAGGTTGTAAATCTCCGAAAAAAAATCCCCCCAAAAAAACAAAACCTGCAAGACAAAGGCATAATGACTAGTATGCATCGCATACTAGCTCATTATAAAATACTTTCCTTGAAACGATGCCCTGCAGTGCCGCCCATACTCCGCTCCCACACCCGACATCTTTCCCAGAGTTACTTCCGGGTTCGAGGGCTCTGGCGCTGTGATTGGCCGGAGCCGCGATGATATCACTCCAATGCATTTGTGCTGGTCACAGCACAGGTTCTGAAGAACCTGTTCCTTCAGTGTGCGTGTGCCGATGCCGTCGGTGGCAGCAAATATAGTAAATATCTCCTAAACGGTGCAAGTTTAGGAGATATTTACAGTACCTACAGGTAAGCCTTACTATAGACTTACCTGTAGGTACAATTAAAGAGAAAGACCTTTACTTCCTCTGTAACGTCATGTTTCTGTGTAGTGCACACGAGTCCCTCAACACCTAACTCATCAACCTATGTTTTTATGGTCCTATCCTTGTGAACAAGGTCACAGTCATGTTGGAAGAGGAAATCATCTTATCCAAACTGGTAACGTATATGTATGCTGTAGCATTAACAATATCCTTTACTAAAATTTGGAGGTATGTCCAAAAACTTAAGTAGGTGTAATGGTCAGGTGTTTACAAAATTTTGTGCAGTACTGTATATATAGCCATAAGCATGCAGACTTTATTTTTAAATGAAAAGCATACATTCATGACAATTATTTTACTTTCCCATACCATTGCATTTTCATAGAATAGAATGTGCAGCATTTTAACGTTCATAAAAAAAGTTTAATATTTTTACATTGATTGTACTTCATTAAAATTATAAGGGAATGGGAGAGTCTATAATATTGTCTGACAGAGTATAATTAGGCTTTATTAGTTCCCACTAGTTTGCCGTCTTTGACTGTTTTTAAATGTGCTTTCTGTAGAGCTTTCATTCCCTCCTACTCTATGTTCCAGCATTAAAAACTGTCAAATTACAGATTGATTTGTCACATAAAGAGTTTTTTTTTTTTTTTCAGGCAGTACAGAGGAATCACAAAATATTAATACTTTATTTTTATCTTTTATTTTAGCATTCTTTTAGTTTTGAAGGAATCAAAATAACCTCATTCAATGATATACTGCTCTATTTTATGACTTACAGGGACATTTCAGGAGCAGCATAAAAAATGAAGCAAGACTTAAAAACTTAGAATATTGTAGAGGACAAGAATAGTCAGATTGTTGTATCACAACTAATCTTTCAAATGATGTGAATTTTGAAGCCGCTTGCAGCAATTGCATTATTGCTAAACTGGCCGAGAGTTAAGCCATCCATGGTCAGCTTTAGTGGTCCATCAAGTATGCCCCCTTTTTTACTGTTTTTGTTTTTGCTGTATACATTTTTGTTTGTTCTAAGCATGCTTAAAGCCGAGTTCCACCCAGTTTTTTAACTTAATCTTAATTATTATATAAAATGGCAATATTTTCTTCATTGATCGTTATTTTAATTTTTTTCAGTCAGCTTACCATGATTGTAAGCTGTTAAATTTTACTTCCTCCTTCTCCCACCCGCGGCTAATCCCGTCATTTCCTGCGGCGCGCTGTCTCCTGGGAGCTTGGTGTCATAATTCCCAGGAGTCAGTGTGGATCGCCACCGCTCAGCATCACAAAGCGCCGCTTAGCATCGTGAGGCTTCCATCGTGAGATATTTTCGTTGCCATCACAACAGGGCAGGCACTTCTGACGACGCCGCCCGTTGTCATGGGAACGTGAAAAGTTTACGGCGCTGCAAGCCTTTCATACTGCGCATGCGCTAGAACAGGCGGTGCATGCTGGTCACTCAGCTGCACCGTATCCTGGAAGATAATGCGTGTGGGCTTCACATGCCCACAAGCAATATGGGAACGGCCAAGACAGCAAAATATAAGGTAGCGGCAAAATTAACTATAATAGTGAGTGGCATTAGTATATGTTATGATCCTGAGTTAGGCATTATAAAAAATAAAAAAAAATGTCATTAGAAATTCACTTACTTGACTGACTCACTATCTCCCTTGGTAATTTACATTTGGCTCTCTTACATTTTGATTCCCCATGAGGACAGACCTTCCTTGACAGCGACTTTGATTGAAGCCTGAACAACTTAGCCTGAACAACTTAGGCCCCTTTCACATGGGCTTTTCGATTAGTTTTTCAGGCAGACCTGATCAGAAGCTCAATGCAGGTCTCTGTGTCCATTTACATCGGCCTACCTCAGAGTCTGTCCAGGTTTGTAAAGACAATACAGAAAAGGACTGCATCCTTTCCATTTTTCTGGACTTAAATATTAAAAAAAAAATTGTGCTGAAAATGCCCCCCCTCGGCTTATACTCGAGTCACCTTTTTGCGCCTGATCTCCTGGATTTTGGGGACCCGGTACCGGCCGACCGTAGGTCCCCTGGACCCCAAACTTGGCACACATATAGCCCCACTCTTTCTTTACAAGTGTGCAAAGTTTGTTGTCCGGGGGACCTAAAGCCGGGGAGCACCAATTTTTCAAAGCCGGGCACCCCTTTCATAGACGCCCATGTTAAACGGTCATTTCTCCGGTTACTTTGGGGACCTGGTACTGGCCGGCCGTAGGTTTCCTGGACCCGAAACTTGGCACACATGTAGCCCCATTCTTCATCTACAAGTGTACAAAGTTCTCCTCTATAAGTGTGAAAAAAATTCTGTCTAGGGGACATCCCTTCCATATACTCCCATGTTAAATGTAAGTCTAGTCGTGGACACAGTGAGGCATGGGCACAGTGAGGCATGGGCACAGTGAGGCATGCACATGGACACAGTGAGGCAAAGTGAGGCACAGTGAGGCATGCAGATGGACACCCTAGGCTTATACTCGAGTCAATACGTTTTCCCAGTTTTTTGTGGTAAAATTAGGTGCCTCAACTTATAATCGGGTCGGCTTATACTCGAGTATATACGGTATATTCCGATTCTGGATGATATGTTTGGTGATGGTCTTTTGAGGGAAAGGTAGAGAAAGATGTTACCCTGAACAGTGTTATACTGTTCAAGAGTTTAAGAAATGTGTTATACATACACATATTTACATAATATTCAGGTACCTAATATGAAACGTTGAGGCATATTTACTAAAGCAGTTATGAAACTTCATTGTGTGAATATTCACATCAATTATTCAATAATGTAAAAAAGTGAATTCCTGTTTTCTTTGAGTATCCAATCATGTGCAGATACTTTGACACAAATTGGATAAAGTGGTTGTAAACCCTTACATGTACCTAATGAAGTGGGCAAAAAAAAATGGAGTTGGCTGCACGTCCAGTAAGATCCCCTTTATTTCAGCAAGTCCATAAAAACAATTCCAAAAACACAGATAGAGGGGAACAGCATCACCAACTAATGCATTTCATGCTCACTTACTGCTTAGTCACAGTTCACCAACTGTACATATGTTCCATATAGAGATATACTGTATACAGTGGGTACGGAAAGTATTCAGACCCCCTTAAATTTTTCACTCTTTGTTATATTGCAGCCATTTGCTAAAATCATTTAAGTTCATTTTTTCCCCTCATTAATGTACACACAGCACCCAATATTGACAGAAAAACACAGAATTGTTGACATGAGTCTTTTTGGGAAAGATGCAACAAGTTTTTCACACCTGGATTTGGGGATCCTCTGCCATTTCTCCTTGCAGATCCTCTCCAGTTCTGTCAGGTTGGATGGTAAACGTTGGTGGACAGCCATTTTTAGGTCTCTCCAGAGATGCTCAATTGGGTTTAAGTCAGGGCTCTGGCTGGGCCATTCAAGAACAGTCACGGAGTTGTTGTGAAGCCACTCCTTCGTTATTTTAGCTGTGTGCTTAGGGTCATTGTCTTGTTGGAAGGTAAACCTTCGTCCCAGTCTGAGGTCCTGAGCACTCTGGAGAAGGTTTTTGTCCAGGATATCCCTGTACTTGGCCGCATTCATCTGTCTTTTGATTGCAACCAGTCGTCCTGTCCCTGCAGCTGAAAAACACCCCCACAGCATGATGCTGCCACCATCATGCTTCACTGTTGGGACTGTATTGGACAGGTGATGAGCAGTGCCTGGTTTTCTCCACACATACCGCTTAGAATTAAGGCCAAAAAGTTCTATCTTGAACTCATCAGACCAGAGAATCTTATTTCTCACCATCTAGGATTCCTTCAGGTGTTTTTTTAGCAAACTCCATGTGGGCTTTCATGTGTCTTGCACTGAGGAGAGGCTTCCGTCGAGCCACTCTGCCATAAAGCCCCGACTGGTGGAGGGCTGCAGTGATGGTTGACTTTCTACAACTTTCTCCCATCTCCCGACTGCATCTCTGGAGCTCAGTCACAGTGATCTTTGGATTCTTCTTTACCTCTCTCACCAAGGCTCTTCTCCCCCGATAGCTCAGTTTGGCCGGACAGCCAGCTCTATGAAGGGTTTTGGTCGTCCCAAACGTCTTCCATTTAAGGATTATGGAGGCCACTGTGCTCTTAGGAACCTTAAGTGCAGCAGAATTTTTTTGTAACCTTGGCCAGATCTGTGACTTGCCACAATTCTGTCTCTGAGCTCTTCAGGCAGTTCCTTTGACCTCATGATTCTCATTTGCTCTGACATGCACTGTGAGCTGTAAGGTCTTATATAGACAGGTGTGTGGCTTTCCTAATCAAGTCCAATCAGTATAATCAAACACAGCTGGACTCAAATGAAGGCGTAGAACCATCTTAAGGATGATCAGAAGAAATGGTCAGCACCTGAGTTAAATATATGAGTGTCACAGCAAAGGGTCTGAATACTTAGGACCATGTGATATTTCAGGTTTTCTTTTTTTAATAAATCTGCAAAAATGTCAACAATTCTGTGTGTTTCTGTCAATATGGGGTGCTGTGTGTACATTAATGAGGAAAAAAAATGAACTTAAATGATTTTAGCAAATGGCTGCAATATAACAAAGAGTGAAAAATGTAAGGGGGTCTGAATACTTTCCGTACCCACTGTATACATATTTGCAACAATCATTTGTAATTATTAAAATATGTGTGAAACAATTATGCCCTGTACACACGATCGGACAAACCGATCGTGTATGGGCCCCATCGGTCTTTTTTCCATCGGTGAGAAAAAATAGAACATGTTTTAAATTTATCCGATGGAAAAAAAACCAATAGCAAATTCCAATTGTCTGTGTGGAACTTCATCGGAGAAAAAACCCACGCATGCTCAGAATCAAGTTGATGCATGCTCAGAAGCATTGAACTTAATTTTTCTCGGCTCGTCTGAGTGTTTTACGGCACGGCGTTTGGGATGGTCGGATTTTTAACTGATGGTGTGTAGGCAAGACTGATGGAAGTCAGCTTCATCAGAATTCCGATGGAAAAATCCATCGGTTTTTAATCCATAGGAAATCTGATCGTGTGTACAGGGCTTCAGTGTGGGGCTGTCAATAATTGGCAGATTATCGCCCCCATTTGAATATACAAAAATTGAGACATATATATCAGATAAAACATCAAATATATATAATATATATAGAGAACAAACCAAATAAAAAAGAAAATGAGAAAAATTTGAGAAATCATAAAAAGTTAGAATTGGTCCCCCAGACCATTATAAATACTGTTTTTTTTTTATATAAGTGAATACATAATCACTGATCTCAGCTGCTTAAGGGGCATAGAGAGATGGAGGCAGAGAAATAGAAGTACATTGACTTTTTAAGTGAATGGTTGAACAGAAGGGGGTGACAGCACAAGTCTAATCATTGGAGAATGGGCAGGCTGCTCCCCCAGAATAGCCAGAAAACTGATGACGCTGGGATGGATGTGATCTCGTGCCTAGCGTGGTCAGTTTGAAATAGTAAAGCAGAGGGGACTTCTAGGAATATTAGAAATTTCACACAAAGTAAGCAATACAGAGATACCAGGATACTTTTTAACACAAGTACAAGGTACAACAGACACATACCGTATATACTCGAGTATAAGCCAACCCGAATATAAGCTGAGGCACCGAATTTTACCACAAAAAAATGGGAAAACGTATCGACTTGAGTATAAGCCTAGGGTGTCAATCTGCATGCCTCACTGTGCCCATGTGCATGCCTCACTGTGCCCATGCCTCACTGTGCCCATACTTAGACTGACATTTAACATGGGAGTCAATGGAAGGGGTGCCTGGGTTTGAAAAATTGGTGCTCCCTGGCTGTAGGTCCCCCAGACAACAAACTTTGCACACTTAGAGGCAGAGTGGGGCTACATGTGTGCCAAGTGTGGGGTCCAGGGGACCAACGGCCGGCTGGTAGCGGGTCCCCAAATTTACCGGAGAAATTACCGTTTAACATGGAAGTCTATGGAAGGGGTGCCCGGCTTTGAAAAATCGGTGCTCCTCGGCCGTAGGTCCCCTGGACAACAAGCTTTGCATACTTGTAGCGCAACTCTTGCTTTACATGTGTGCCAGTTTGGGGTCCAGGGAACCAACGGCCGGCCGGTTCCGGGTCCCCAAATTCTGAAAGATCAGGCGCAAAAAGGTGACTCGAGTATAAGCCGAGGGGGGCATTTTCAGCACAAAAAAATGTGCTGAAAAACTCGGCTTACACTCGAGTATATACGGTAAGTTATGCTCCTTTAAGCTAAACCTTAAATTACTACTTCATTGTAAGTATGATAAAAATGATAATCATCAAGCAATACGTGTCATCCAATACCCAGGTCAAGGATCCAGAATTGTTCCCCCCTCCACCACTGTTAATAAATGCTGTAGAATGGTTGTACCCTGCATCCATTGTTTGCCCCTTTGCTTTACTGCACCCGGGGCAGCTTCCCCTCCTGCCCAGCCCTAGTCCTGGCTTTTTCACCAAGGATCTGTTTCCTTAGTGACAAGGATCTGTTTCCCATTACAGGAAGCAGATTTGTATAGTGTTATGCATCCTCCAGTAGATCTGGTTTGGGTAATAGGAATAACCTTGCTAGAAAGTCAGTCCAGTCAAGTGACAAAGGGTCCTCTTAGATTATTACGACAGTGGATGGTCCTCAATGATGCAGAGAGCAAAGATGATTATATGACTTTCGCACTACTCTTGGCATCATTACACTTTAAAAAGGGGTTGTAAAGGTTCATGTTTTTTCACCTTAATGCATCCTATGCATTAAGGTGAAAAAACATCTGTCATTTACCGGCCCCCCGGTTTACTTACCTGAGCCCTGGAAAGTCCTGCGTCGTGAACGCGCTCTTCCTTTGCTCAGTCTCCTAGGCTCTTCATTGGATAGATTGATAGCAGCGAAGCCATTGTCTCGTGCCACTGTCAATCAACTCCAATGACGCGGGCACCAGGGGGCGGGGCCGAGTCCTGTACTCAGCGGCTATGGACGCCGTATACAGGCCTTGGGAGCACGCCTGCAAAATAACCCACTTGGGAGAGCGCTTCCCAAAGGGGATTCTCAGAAGCGGGGAGGAGCAGAGACAGTCGCAGAGGGACCCCAGAACAGGAGGATCGGGGCAACTCTGTGCAAAACAAACTGCACAGTGGAGGTAAGTATAACACGTTTGTTATTTTATTTTATTTTTTATTCAAACCTTTACAACCCCTTTAAGTGCAAAGTGCCATGGAGGCACCTCTTCAGGGGGGTCTATGAAGCACTTAGTCTTCTGAGTAGCATGATGGTATGTGTCATTCAACCAAGAGGATTGAGGACACTTAGTGACCAAAATAAGATTCTACAGGGAATAGCAATGGAGAGGAGATAAGTACTGTAGCAAGTGCAGCTTTTTTGCTTTTAACTATTGTTGGGGATATATAAAAACATGGAGTTGAGCTTTTAAATTTCCCCCTTCACCCTAGGAACTACAAACCCAATATCCCAGGTATTAAGGCTGAAATGCTGAAATGTTACAAAACAACTGCTGTCTGTATACTCTTTTTATTGTCTCCCTGTCACGTACCTGGTGGAAGAGTCTGGTATGCAGAGGGAGGCCTCTCTTACACCTCTGGCTCAAGGCCCCTGGTAGAGAAAACAGGAAACACAGGAGTGCAGAGTCGCACGAGAGCCTGGTAAGGTTGCTGGTAGACAAGCTGGACCGGAACTGAAACAGGAACTGGAACGGACCCAGGAACAGCTGTCAGACTGGAAACTGGAGCTCAGGCAGGTGCAGTCAGATGAACTGGAAGAGTGGATACACCAGTCCAAAGCAGGTGAACACTGGAGCAGGATCAGGTACAAGCAGGTTTAGGCAACTGGCTGGCGGCAGGGTAGCAGACGGGGTAAACAGGAACGTGGTATCAGGTACAGGCAGGTTCAGCAACAGGCTGGCAGCAAGGTAGCAGGAGGAGCAGGCAGGAACGTAGTCAACACAGGCTGAGGTCAGATGCAGGCAGATAAGCAGGGATGGTCAAAAGCAAGCCAGGTAGGGTCAGCTGGAGCAGAATACAGGTAAACAACAATCAGAGGTCTCAGGTAACGCTGTAGACCAAACAGCAAGAAGCCCAGGCATCAGTCCCTTTAAATAGCCCCGTTTGGCGCCAAGAGCCATCACCGCTACCACGCATGCGCTGATGCACCGCTATCGCCATCTTGGATACTGGCTTGCCCTTCTCAGTGGGACATGCAGAACAGGAGAATGAAGGTGAAGGGCGGGGCATGGAATGTCCCCGCCCCCGCCACCTATGGGACCGTGTCATACCTGGAAATTAAAGTAAAGTTATATATTAAAAATAAATAAATAAATAATAACTTACCTATGATTGGTCATCAATGTTGACAGTTGCCCCAAACAACGGTCCTCTAGCACCCTATATAAAGAAAGAGGATGCGTCATCAGTGGGCAGAAGACGGAGAAGATTTATGAGGAGCACATCAGCTGCACTTCTTCTTCACTTACCTGTCATGGAGCAGTTGCTTCACCAGTTGATGGATCGGGCTGCGGCTGAGGATGGTGACAGCTGGATTTGACAATGCCTCTCTCTTCCTGGCTCCTCTTCCATCTTGGGACAGATTTCTTCTTCTCCTCCCTCCTTCCACCATGGATCCAGTGTCTCCGGTCCTTCGGTGCCATGGTCGGCACCGTTCGCTCATCCCTCTCCTTCTCCTCATCTGTTTTCTCACGCTACTGTCCCTTTTTCTGCTCTCCCCCCCCCCCCCTGATCCTCCGGTGTCCTGGAGCGGACTTCCTCCTGCTGTGTCCGGTACGCTGCATGATGGTTCTTCGGTGTCTCTCCGTCGAATGTCGTCGTCGCATCATTCGTCATCCACTTCGGTTCCTCCTTCCGTTCGAGATGTGTCTCGGCCTTCTACGTCGGCTGGGATCAATGGCGCATGCTCAGTCCGTCCAGGAAGGACAACACAGAGACTGCACAAGAGGCCTCGCAGGTTCGATTCCCCAGCTGACCGTGTCACTGGGAGAAAAGGGAACGACAGGTTGTTTGACTCAGGTATTATTTTAATGGTAGTGGAGATTTATTTATTGATCCTAATGATTCTGCGTCTCGTTTAACCTCTTACAGTGCTGTTGCTTCAGCTAAACTGCCGCGGATGGCTTCTTTTTTTTTATATTTAACTTTTTTATTGTTTTGTTTTGAAACAAACAGAAAGCGAGAACAAATATCATAAGGGTACATTCTATATACTTCTTGTATCACCACTGGACATTTATCTTCTGTCATATATATAATACATCCTGATATGCAATATCCGCCATTCTATGTATATTTAATTCCTCGCCTCTCGCCCAGGCCTTACTCATATTACTCATATACCTTCAAGTCGTTCGTGTCCGCACCATTGGGCATCCAATCCCCCTCACCCCTAGGCCCCTCTTACTCCTCAGGATGGCCGGGAGATTTCTGCCCCAATTTTTCCCTCTATCTCATTGACGCTCTCTTTATTTAAATGGGATTAAAGCTCCCACTCTCTCTCCTCCATGCCCCCCCCCAGTCCCCCGGTGACCGTTCAATTATGGTCTATTAAGGTTTTTCCCTCTTCCGAGTATTTAAAGACATTCCAATCTGACCATATTTCAAGATAAACTCCCCGTTTCTGTCTGGAGGTCCAGACCAGGTCCTCCATCAAATTCAAGTCTTCTACCCGCTTAAGCCACATCCCTACTGACGGTGGCTGGGTCTGCTTCCACATTGCTGGAATACAGGCTCTTGCCGCATTCAGGAGATGACAGAGGACCGATCTCTTATACTCTCTCACCGTTGTGTCCGAGTCCTGTAGCAGGAAATAAGTCGGATCGTCTGGTAGCTCCTCCTCTCTAAACCTTTGCGCAATTTCTCGGACCTACTTCCAGAATCTCAGTATTCTGGGACAAGTCCAGAAAA
This sequence comes from Rana muscosa, assembly GCA_029206835.1. Classification (NCBI taxonomy): domain Eukaryota; kingdom Metazoa; phylum Chordata; class Amphibia; order Anura; family Ranidae; genus Rana; species Rana muscosa. The sequence goes on from CM055120.1 coordinate 154,567,641, forward strand.
TATGTATTAACGTCCCTCCATTTCCCCCGCACCGCCAGCACTTATCTGATATATCTGGGTAACATCTGCTTAATACGGCTGGGGTACGGTACCATTGTGATAGTATCTTGAAGTTCATCTCTTGCATTTTTATACAGACTGAGGATTCAAAAATGTTACGTAATATTTTATTCTTTTGCTCCTCCGAAAAAACCCTATCTAACTCCATCTCCCACCTCCTGAAGAAGGGCTACTGAAACTCCTCACCAGGAGTATTCAGCAGTTCACTAATTTTAGATAGGGTGTGCCGCATTATACCACTCCCATTACAGTACTCCTCAAACTTCGTTAGCTTTCTTTCATATTTACTCGGTGATATAAAAAAGGGTATAAAAAAAGTGTCTTAATTGCATTGCCCTCCAAAAGTCCAATTGACATACACTTTGTCCCGTTATCATCTCCTGGGTCGTGGGCCAAGATCCTGTTCTTATAAAGTGAGATGCCTGAAACAACCCCTGTTCAACCAGTTCACTAAAGGGTCCCTTCTTCAATCCCGGTCCAAACTGTGGATTCCCCAGAATGGGAAAAAGAGGTGAATCCAGTGTTGATAATTTCCCTTTCACAAATAGCCCATATCCCATCCGGAGTGTAGGGCCTATCAAGGGGTGCGTCTTTACACACCCCGGGAGGTCCTTATAACACCATGCCGCTCGGTGAAGTAATCCACTACACTGAGCTTGTTCTATCTCTGACCAAATCTTCCCCTCACTATGTCGACTCCAATCGATCAAGCGGCTCAATAGAGCCGCCTGATAGTACTTATATACATCTGGGATTGACACACCTCCATATCGTTTAGGTAGTGACATCAGCGATCTCCTAATTCTTGGGTGTTTATTTGCCCATATAAATCTTCTGAGCAAGGACTGTATCTGTTTGAAAAACTGTTTAGGTATCGCAATAGGGAGCGTCTGGAAGAGGTACAAAAATTTTGGCAAGATGTTCATTTTAATGATATTGCACCTCCCCAACCACGAAAAAAACCCTTTCTGCCATCCCTCCAGGAGGACCCGAACCCTAGCAAGTAATGGCAAGAAATTGATCTTATATATTTGTGTAAGATCCGCCGGGATGGAAGTCCCTAGGTACTTCAATGCTTGATCTGTCCATCTAAATTTATAGTTAACTTTCAAAATGTTCAGTTCTTCCTTGGGAATCGCAATTCCCATTGCTTCAGATTTTACATAATTTATTTTAAAGTTTGATAGCTCTCCATATGTCTCCAATTCTTGGAGCAGATTAGGGAGGGAAACCATCGGATTAGTCAGGTTAAACATCATGTCATCCGCATACACCGATGTCTTATGCTCTGTACCTCCCACATACACCCCCTTAATATCTGGGTTCTTGCGGATCCTATTCAAAAACGGCTCCAACGATAGGACAAATAGAAGAGGTGATAACGGGCACCCTTGTCTTGTCCCGTTAGATAGCTTAAAAAGTGGAGACATTACTCCATTCACTTTAACCTGGGCCGTGGGTTGGGTATAATTACTTGATATCCACTGCAGCATCTTATTCCCGAACCCCATGTGTCTTAGGACCGCGAGCATAAACTGCCAATCGATACGATCGAAAGCCTTCTCCGCATCTGTTCCCAGGAAGACACATGGGGTTCGGGATGTGCTTACCAAGTGGATCAAGTTCAGAGTCTTAATCGTGTTATCCCGTGCCTCTCGTGTTTGCACAAACCCTACCTGATCTCTATGGACCAGGCAGGGAACGTATTGCTCTATTCGCATTGCAAGGATCTTGGAAAAAAGCTTCAGGTCTGTATTTAATAACGAGATCGGCCTGTAGCTCCCACATTGAGATGGGTCCTTGCCTTCCTTCGGTATAACCGCAATCAACGCTTTCAAGGTTTCTGTATGGAAAGAACTTGTATCTCCTAGCCCATTAAACATTTTTAACAGGAATGGTCCTATAATGGGGAGGAGAAGTCTGTAATAATGAATTGTAAAGCCATCCGGCCCTGGAGCTTTACCTCTTTTCCCCATCTTAATTGCCTCTTGAATTTCTTCTATGGTAATGGGCCTCTCCAATTCCTGGCTTATTACTGGTGTTAAACTTGGAGTGCCTGAGGTTGCTATATACTCTTCCATTCTAGTTTGGTTCTGAGAGTTTGGCTGCAAATTATACAACGCTGTATAAAAATTTCCAAATCGCTCAGCTATCTCTCTAGGTAGCCTAAGTTTTTCGCCTTCCGCCCCTCTAATCATTGATACATATGTCTTTGATTGTTGCTCCCTCAAAGAGCTCGCCATTTGCTTCCCACACTTATTCCCAAATTCGTAATTTTGTCTCCTACCTGTCTGTATTGCCCTCTTTGCTTTATACATGAGTAGTTCTGTAGTCTGTCTACGCACTCCCAGCAATAGCTTTTCCAGGTCTGGATTAGGGCCTCGTTTGTGTAAAAGTTCTAACCGTGCGATTTCTGCCAGGAGCACATTCAGTTTTGCTTCCCTTTCCCTCTTAATCCTTGCCCCATGTTTCATTAAGATTCCCCTTATCACTGCCTTGTGTGCCTCCCAAATCACCCCTGGGTCGCAGTCGGGCGTGTCATTAGTCTGGAAATACCACCTTGCTTCTCTCCGTACATCTTCCAGTACTGCAGGGTCCTGCAGGAGACTTTCGTTCAGCCTCCAGATTACCGATCCAGGAAGCTGAAAATCTGCAAGGTTGTATTTCAAAACAATTGGCGCATGGTCTGACCAAGTTATTTTCCCTATTCCTGCTTCTTTAACTGCATGTAACTGGTTATGTGGGATAAGGAAATAATCTATACTGGAGTATATCTTATGGGGAATAGAGTAAAAGGAATAGTCTCTCTCTCCTGAGTGTGTCAATCGCCATACATCTACTAATCTTTCTTTTTGTATTAACCGCAAGATCCGTTTCCAGGTCCCCACTGATGCTGCCGAAGTCCCTGATGAGGTATCCATACTAGGCACCAAGGGGATATTCAAATCACCCCCCAGAATCAGCTGCCCTTCATGAAATACCCCCAATTTATCCATAAACTTCCCAAAAAATATGTCCTGTTGTGTGTTGGGAGCATAAAACGAGGCCAGCGTTACCACCGACCTCCCAATAGTCCCCTTCAGGGCCAGGTATTGTCCCCCGGGATCCACCAGAGTGTCAGTACATAACCATGGAAGCTTATTCGAGATCAGAATAGATACCCCTCCCTTCTTTGCCACCGGATTGGTGGCATGATATCCTATTGGGTACATTCTATTTCTAAGAAAGGGGAGACCTCCCTCTCTGAAGTGTGTCTCCTGAATAAAAACTATCTCACTTCCTGCCCACTTCAGCTCCCGCAGAAGTATCTGTCTCTTTATTGGGGTATTTAACCCTTTTGCATTAATCGACATTATTGACACTGCATCCATTTTTTTCCTTTCTTCCTTTTTCCCTTCCCCTTCCTTCCTTATTATAATCTTACCTTCCCCCTTTTAATGGTCAGACGGCGGCAGATGGGGTACCCCCCGTGAGAGAGAGCAGTAGAGAAAAAGAGAAAGAGGAGAGAAAAGAGAAAAAAAAAAGCACACCCTCCCCTACCCTACTCTAATATACAATGGGAAAAAGGTGCCCCTACCCCTCCTCCCCACTGATATGTAAAGCAATTTGCTTTAAACACTCTTACCCCACCTGAGTGTTAACCTACTAGGGGGGTGTTAGTTGCGCATGCCCCCAAGCGAGGGGTCCCCGGACCCCCCTCGCCCACTCCTCCTGTCCCTTTATGCTGCCCACTTGTGTCACCAATCTGCCCGGTTATCTTATCTTCCATTAGACCTTTGCCCCGTCTGGCCCTTTGTTCTGGCTCTTATAATACTATTCCTGCTGACTCCAAAAAAAAAATTAAAAATTAAAAAAACAGTTATCATTTACAAGATATGAGATCTATTAATATCACTGTATACTTTTAGTTCTCCATAAACTCAGAAAAAAAAACTAAAAATAATAATACAAAAGGTGACATCAAAACTTTACATATTTTTCCTATCCAACCATACATTACAGATATCGCCTATATTGCCTATTGCCATCAACTCTGGTCGTTCTTCCCTTAAAAGGGAAAAACCTCCCATTTTCTTAAAGTACCCACATGTTATCCCCACTAAGCACATACCTCCTCTGCACCCCCTCTTAACCCGCCCATCCCCCCCCCCGGTGCCCCACTTGTCCATATATCAATTGGCCCCCCGTGGCCATGTATATGTTTCTTACCCATATCTAATTGTGAAAGCATATCTTTCCCTTCCCCCCCCCTCCCCCTCCCCCCCCCTCTTTCCTTCTTTTCCATCATAGTGATATTTATAGTGTGTATATAGTGTATATTGGTGTATGTAACCCGCCCCTACTGTGACCCTCCTAAAACGGAACAAAAAAATAAATAAATAAAAATAAGTAATTAAATATGAAAGGCCAGTAAGAAGGCCCAAACAAACACAAAAACTAACTAAAAAAAAAGGGCATTCTCCTGTGTATGAACGTGTATATCCGTAAATGAATTTGAGTGAGTGTATGTGAGTGAAAAATGTATTCCTGTGTGTATGTGTGTATCAATATGTGCCTCTGTGTACTTATTCTGCACCCGTCGGGAGCAGGATGTACGGCCAGTACAAAGGAGCTCGCTATTTAACCTTTCGGGGTATTTACCTATTGCGACTCCTATCCCCATCTTCCAATACTCATCAAAGAAAAAAAAAAAAAAAAAAAAACCCAGCCCACAGAAAGGAAAAAGAGGAAAAGTTTGGCTACATTTACCCAAACGCATTCTGTGGGCCGCCCTTTTACCCCCAGCCTCCCCACTTTTACATATCATTTACACAATTAAACAACCCCGCCATTTCAAAGTGAGGAGGTTGGGCGCCAAATTTTTTTTTTAACAAAAACCCCATTTACTGGCTGTGCCTTGCGTGAGGTTCGAGTTTCCCGCTGCCTCCACGCACACATGCCGCTACGCTGCTACTGCTTATGCTCCCGTAGCAGCGTGTGCGTCCGCCGAGTGTCTCCCGCTCTATCACGTCCTGGAATGCGCCGCTTCTACTGCTGCCGTTCTCTATCAGTCTCTCCTGGAGCGGCTGGAAGAGGAGCTGTCATGGAAGCTCCGCTCAGTCTCTCATGGAACTATCTCTCATGGAGCGGCTGGAGGAGCCAGGAACTCTCACTTCTCAGCCCTCACTCGGACATGCGCAGACCACGCCCCCCCAACCTGCGCGGATGGCTTCTGAAGGTCCTTCAATGACGACAGATTCGGTTGTCATGGTGACCGCTGGTAAACAGATGTCTGGGAAGAAACGTCTGTGTAAATCAAAAGGTATTGTTATGCCTTCTACTGTTTTGATACGTGATTTTTCTGATCGCCCGCTGAATCCTTCTAGTTTTATTGTTACAGCTCCATCTTTGATGTCGGGATCCGTTGCCATGGAGCCTGATCATGTTCGTGTATCTCCTGATCTTGTCGATTCGCCTAATCTACTGCTAGCAGGGTCTGTGAATGCCTCGACTGAGATGGTTTCGGCTCCTGCTGGTGAGTTTGATAATTCTTCTCAACTGAGAGACTTCCTTGGTTCGTTTTCTAATTTTATGTCAACTTTTGTTGCTTCTTTTAATTCTGTTAATCAAACTCAGTCATCTCCTGCTTCTGTTTGGCTGAATCCGTTGTCTGGGGCACAGAATGTCCCTGTCTCTACTTCGGTTGCTACGGCAACTGTTAATCCTGCTGCTTCTGATGTTCTGATTCCCCCTCTGGTCCCTGAAACTTGTTTGAAGGAAGTTTTAGCGTGCGAATTGTCTCCTCTGGGATTTCATTTATCTGGAGTAGTTAAAGAAAAAATTTGGAAGGGAGACTATGTTGACATTCTATCTTTGCTTCCGTCCAACCATGAACTTCGGATGGATAAGAGGGATGGTGATCGTAAAGATGATGATAAACGTAAATTGGCCCCACGCTCTTTTAACAACTGGTTGCAAGCGTTCTGCATTTATGCTAGCGTTATGGGTGAAAAACGCCCTGATTTATGTTCTGGGTTGTTCCAGCATATTGAGATTATTTTGGAAGCGTATAAAAATTTTCAGGGTTTCTCGTGGTTTTATTATGATGAAGCATTTCGCCAAAAATTATCTGTGCACAAATCTCTACGGTGGGGATCTAAAGATGTTGGTCTGTGGCTCAATCTCTTATTGCCTCAGAAGCCATTGGTTAAAGTTCCTGCTCCCAATGCTAATAGCGTGTATCGAAGGGGGGTGTGTTTTCATTTTAATGATGGATTGTGTAAATGGCCTAACAACTGTAAATATAAACACGAGTGTAGTCATTGTGCTGGTTCGCACCCTGCTTCTCGTTGTTTTAAGAAGTTGTCTTCTAATGCTTCTGCTCCTTCTAAAGAGCTTTTTCTTAAAAGCCACGTCTCCGATGAAAATTCAAAACATGCTACCGTGGCTTCGCATGTATCCAGAGCATCAGAGGGCACTCGTCCTGCATGATGGTTTTTCATTTGGTTTTCGTTTACCTTCTTTTTCAGGGGAAGGTTGTCGTGTCTTTCCGAATTTACCTTTGGTTTCTTCTCTTGTGGATGTTGTTCGTGAAAAGTTGAATAAGGAATTGCGTGCTGGTAGAATTGCGGGTCCTTTCTACTCCTCTTGTTGATTTTCGGGTGTCCCCACTTGGTATTATTCCTAAAAAGGAACCTAACACTTTTAGATTGATACACCATCTATCTTTCCCATTTGGTTTTTCCTTAAATGACGATATTGACCCGTCTCTGTGTTCTGTCCAGTATTCTTCATTTGATGACGCTCTGTTCAAAATTAGGAGGGTTGGTGCGTCGGCTTTACTTGCTAAAGCTGATGTTCAGTCCGCATTTCGGTTGCTGCCTATTCATCCCTCAGCCTTTAATTCTTTAGGTTTTTGTTTTCAGAATGAATATTACTTTGATAAGTGCCTCCCAATGGGATGTTCGCTTTCGTGTTATTATTTTGAACTTTTTTCCACATTTATTGAATGGGTTGTTGGTTTTCGTGCAGGTTCTGATAACTTGTTGCATTACTTGGATGATTTTCTGTTTATTGGTAAAGCTGGTTCATCTGATTGTTTGTTTTTATTTACCGAATTTCGGATGGTGTGTCGGGAGTTCGGTGTACCGTTGGCCGATGAGAAGTCTGTTTACCCTTCGTCTTGCCTTGATTTTCTGGGTATTCAAATTGATACGGTTTCCATGGAATTCCGTCTTCCTGAGGAGAAGATTGTAAAAATTCGAATTTTATTGGATTTTGTTCTTTCAAAATGTAAGGTTAGGTTGAAAGTGTTGCAATCTCTTCTTGGTTTATTGGCATTTGCGTCCAGAGTTTTGCCGATGGGTCGTGTTTTCTCCAAGAGATTGTATCGCGCTATTTCTGGTATTTCTTCTCCTTTCCACTTTGTGAGGATTACATCTGGTATCAGGGATGATTTAAATGTTTGGCGTCGTTTTTTGTCTACATTTAATGGTAGTTGTTTTTGGCAGACTCCATTTTGTTCGGCCTCTGCTCTTCATCTGCATACGGATGCCGCTGGATCTTGCGGCTATGGTGCTTATTGGAATGGACATTGGTCTGCTGATTTATGGCCTGAATCTTGGAAGGAAGCGGGTTTGACTTCTAATATTGTTTTGTTAGAGATTTTTCCTGTTCTAGTGGCTTTGGAATTGTGGGGTGTTTATTTTAAGAATCATCGTATTTTACTTTATTCTGATAATAAGGGTGTCGTTTTTGCTATTAATTGCTTATCTTCTAAATCTCTTCCTGTTCTTGCTGTACTTCGATCGTTGGTTTTTAAATGTTTAGATCTTAATATATGGCTTAAAGCCAAATATGTTCCTGGTAAGGATAATCTTATTGCTGATGCTTTATCCCGCTCTCAGTTTCCAGAATTTCGACGCTTGGTGCCGGATGCGGATCTTGCTGGCCTGTTATGCCCTCCTCACTTATGGGACCTTCGGTGAATCCTGTTTTTGCTGCCATTAGAGATTCTTTGGCACCCTCCACGTGGGCGTCGTATAAAGCTGCGTGGGCTTTGTGGTGTTCCTTCTTGCTTTCTTTTGGATATGATCGACTAATTGTTTCTGAGGATTTGGTTTTGTCATTTCTTAGTTTTTTGATGTCTCGTGATTATTCACATTCTCATATTGTCAAGACGTTATCCGGTGTTTCTTTCTTTCAGCGTATGCAAGGTCACAGGTCCTGTATGTCCTTTTTTACGGTCAAACATGCCTTACAAGGTTACAAAAAGAAACGTGTAGTTGCTGATGACAGATTACCTATCTCTGTTGATCTTTTGGGTCGTCTTTGTGACGTTCTAAGGATGTCTGTTTTTCTTCTTATGAATCGCTATTGTTTTCTTTGTCTTTTTGTTTATGTTTTTTTGGAGCCTTTAGGGTTTCTGAACTGTTTCCACGTAAAGTGTGTGATGACTCTGGTTTATTTTTTCGGGATGTTTTTGTTGGAGTGGATTCTTTCAAGTTCTACTTCGTAAGAGTAAGACTGATCCTATGGGTCGTGGTCGATGGATTACTTTGCGAGCTAATCCTAGTGCTCGCTTTTGTGTTTTCTCTTTAGTTGAACAATTTAAGAGTGAGACCTTTATTTCATAAACAATTTTTGATTCATGTCACGGGTACTCCGGTGACTGTTTATCAATTCCAGGCTGTTCTACGTAGATGCCTCTCAGCTTTACGTTTGGAACACCTGAGGATAACATCTCACTCTTTTCGTATTGGTGCAGCCACTACAGCAGCTATGGTTGGTCTTAATGAATCTGTGATTAAGCATATTGGTGGTTGGCGATCAGATTGTTATAGATCATATGTTAGACCTAATTTTCGTTCTTAATTTTAGATGCGCAATATAACATCTGGATAATAGGACATTCGTATATTTTCTGGGCTCAGAAGAGAGCTGAATGGAGAGTCTATGGCAATAATTTGGGTTTGCCTTGTTCTAATTTTAATGTCTATTGGTATGGTCAACGTGGTATGCTTTGGAGCAATTTACGTTATGTTTTGTCTCATTTACAGGATTGCTGGCCTATACCACAGGTCATTATTTTCCATTTATCCGGTAATGATCTTGGTAATCGCAAGACATTGGAGTTAATTTCTCAGATTAAGCTTGATTTATTATGTTGGCATGCTATTTTGCCTAATGCTATTTTAGTTTTTTCTGAAGTGATCCCTCGTCTTGATTGGTTGATCTCCCCCGAACGTAAGTTTATTGAAAAAATTTGTAAAAGACTTAATAGGGCTCTAGATAAATTCATGCCTTTGGTTCATGGTCTGTCTTTTCGACACATGAACTTAGAGGGCGGTTTGCCTGGTTTTTATAGACCAGACAATGTGCATTTATCGGATATTGCTCTTGATATTTTCAATTTAGATTTACAAACCTGTGTTGAATTGGCTATCGCCTTGGTGGGGTGCCAGGCTCCTTGAAATATTGGGCCTGGCGTGTGGGATGTTTTGTTTCATGTTTAAGTTTAGCTTGAGCTTAAATGGCTAAGCTAATTTTTTATATATATATTTATATATGGTTATATGTTTGAAAGAAGTTTATAACATCCTTAAGTGGAATAATTATTTTGATTTAAATAAATAACATTTTGGTATATTCAATTTAATATTTATACCTATAAATAAAGGCCACGGCCATTTCAACCACAGGTATTTTCTGAAGTATTATTTACTTAATTATTTTATGAAATATTAAGAGGTTATGACTACGGTCCCATGACCATAGTCACCACCTTGATTGCTGGCGTGCCCTTCCTGACACTCCCCCAGTGTAATTAATTGCTCAAGGTTATTATTACTTTAGTACTTTAGTTGCTGTTGGGCATACAGTATAGTTCAATAAAGACGGGCCCGATGTTCTTACGTTCAACTCGAACGTCGGGTGTTTGGCCGTTCGCCGAATACCAAACATTATAGGGCGTTTGTGGCAAATTCGACCGAAATCGCAGTGCATTGACATCTGATGATTGGCCAAAGCATGCACCTGACCTGCATGCTTTGGCCAATTACAGCGCGCTCTGCTGTGAGAGCCATGATTGGCCAGAGGTAGGGTGCCTTTAGCCATTCATGGCTCAGGGAGCTAAGTCCATGCCCCACACTATATAAGGCTGCTTGCATGGCGGCTGTATATACAGTAGTGTTATGATTGAGAGAATGTTAGCTAGAGGCAGGTTAGTTAGTGGCGTGCAGGCAGTTTAGTGTATATATATATATATATATATATATATATATATATATATATATATATATATATATAGGAAGGCCAGTATGCTGGCCTGAAATTATGGGAGGAGTTCGAGGGGTACTTAAGCAGACCGTCCACCATCGTCAGTGTCGGCTCTAGTGCGCGGTATTCGTCGTCATCAGCCGACGCCATACGACTCGCAACGTCTGTGTAGTTGCTTTCGTACCTTCCAGCTTCGCTCGCAGTTGGTCGTATCCCCACTCGCTGTCGCAGGTAGGACCGGCCGTTACCATTCGTACGAATCGTAGCGCCGGCACACATTTCTTCTTTTACAAATCACACGGTTCATAACCCCGTGTTTTTCTGTCTGCATCGTATGTATACCGACTAGTCCAGTTGTCTTTCGAACCCTGTCACACGTACGTTACCACAGTAACGGCCCGCCTAGACACTACGTCTCACAGAGCTGTTGTACGAATTACTCGCAGCTCGCAAGCCTCTTACCTCAAGTCGCACATCCGATACCCAGTCGTCGGACTGGTATCCCACACTTCACTTCCTCATCCTTAGTCACTGATGCCCTACACCTCCTACGATACTCTCCCTTCACCTTACTGATGCCCCACACCTCCTACTACACACACCATACACCGAACAGTCCGGTCCGGCCCTAGTCGCAACAATCGACACTACAGGTCGGACCCTCGGCAATCACAAGCCCCTTCAACTTTGAAACACCGAACAGCCGTCCGAGTCCAACCGTATCTCCGGCGCTATGATTCGGACCCGGCAATTCAAACCCCCTCTTGCACCCGTTATCAGCCCGAATACAGGCACAGCATCGGCTCAGAGATTCGGATCTCTGGCATCCACGTTTGTTCCGAGAACAGTCGCACCACCGGCTCATCGGCTCAGATCTACAAACATCAAAATTCTAACCATCCGAATTCAGTCGTAGCATCGGCTCTAACTTTCGGACCTATGGCATTCCCAATCCATCCGAGTCCAGTCGTAGCACCGGCTCGTCCGACTCGGATCTTTAGCAACAAACCGTTCTATCCGATCCAAACGCAGTCGTAGCATCGCCTTGACGTTCGGTCCTACGAACGATCCGAGCACAGTCGCACCACCGGCTCATCGGCTCGGATCTACAAACATCAAACTTCGAACTGATCCGAATTCAGTTGTAGCATTGGCTCAAATTTTCGGATCTATGGCATTTACAATCGTTCCGAGTCCAGTCGCATCACCGGCTCAATCGACTCGGATCTCTAGCAACAAACCCTCCTATCCGATCCGAACCCAGTCGTAGCATCGGCTCAAAGGTTCGGATCCTCCGCTAACATGACCGATCCGAGCACAGTCGCACCACCGGCTCATCGGCTCGGATCTACAAACAAACATCAAACTTAGAACTGATCAGACCCATCCAACCGATCCGAACCCAGTCGTAGCATCGGCTCAAAGGTGCGGATCCTCCGCTAACACGACCGACCCGAGCATAGTCGCACCACCGGCTCAAACGGTTGGATCCGCAGCGTCAAACTTTCTAATCCATCCGAATCCAGTCGTAATGTCGGCTCTAAGATTCGGATCCTTTTCAAACACTATCAATTCAAGTACAGTCGCACCTCCAGCGCAGCAACTCAGCTTCCCAGCACTACAGACCCATCCTAACGATCCGAACTCAGTCGTAGCAGCAGCTCAGACGTTCAGTTCATTGGCCATTCGAAGTGCTAGTACATTACCGGTCGCATTAGCGGCGCCTCTCGCTTGAATCGTTCCCCAAAAAAAAAACGTAAATAAATGAATAAATAAATAACAAATAGTCGAATATAAATAAATTAATAGTAATTAAATGTGACTTTTCTTCATGCATTACATACACGCCTTACTTTATTTACTCCAGGTTCATCACGGACGGTCATCCCTACATACTCACAATTCACAAACTTTCCTTCTTTCGCCTCTCAGCAAGGCTACTTTCCCTCGCAATCGCTACGAGCATACGACAAGTGGTGCAAACCAGCCACTCATCATCTCCAGTAGCAACACGGCTACTCACTTTTTCTCTGTCGCTTTCCCCACGCAGGTCAGTGTCACAGGTTTCGGGTCGACCCATGTCTCGACCTCGACCAGACTTAAACTACTAGCGCACAAGTCAGGTGCGTCAATGCAAGGTCCCCCTTGCTTTCTCTTCGCACTCTTTCACGACATATGTTTCTTCACATACACAATTTGACCGCTCGTGAGGCGTTAGTAACTGTCACATACTTCCGAGCACTACACTCTGTTTTCGAAGAGCGATCCGAGATCCTTCACCACACAGACAAGGTTGCCTAACATCCACCTTGCTGGCAGTGCGAGGGTTAGCAGACCGACCACACGTCAACCACTACAGATCGAAACATTCTTACTTAGCATACCAGACTTCAGCCACTTGCCCCAGCATGCCCTGGGGGCTCTGGTTCATTAGTCTGTGCCGAGCACAGACGGCACCTGAGCTATCGGTTATCTAGCCAGTCACCTCCTGGCTCACCTCAGTGGCCTTGCATTCTTTTGAGTTTTCCAAATTCCACTCAACCGCGCTCGTACGCAAACTAATCTGTCATCTACGCCTATCGCTCCTTGCCCTGTCCTCACTGCTCTCCTTCTTCCTCCCCGTTTTCTTAAACCCTTCTATCCCCTCCAAACCTCGCAAACTTACTCTAAAACATATGCATTCCCCTCCTTTTAGCCGACACCATGCCGCGAGTCGACAGCAAACTTTTGCCTCACCATCACCCTTCGCGGGTCCGGCGGACGGCAATACACAGTCCCCCAGACCTCGGACCACCCCCAGGCCACGGCCGAACTACGACGTATGGGCATCCCCTACCCGGCCTCAGCCAGGAAAGCCAAGCTTAGGCTGCTGTTTCCTCCACCAGCGGCAGCCTTACCAGACACACAAGCTCCATCGCAGTCGATATCCTCTGCAATTATCCAGCTGCACGCCTTGGCGACCACACTGGCAACTGCAGTCACCAATGTCCAGGCTAGAGTAAGGGGCCCTGGAAACACGAGCAGCCACGCCCCCCTTAGCCCCAGTCTCCACTGGCTGGCACAGTGCCAGCTAAACACCAACTGGAGCACTATTGACACAGAACCATTCTACCGCCACTTCACCGACCTTCGCTCCCCACTCTGTACAATCTGTCAATCTGCCACCCTCACGATTAATTGGTGCTCCGAGCTGAGTCGCAGACAATACGCCTCATAGATTATCAGCAAGCCACACAGTCCTCCCAGTCTGGCACACTAGGACATCTAATTTGTGCACCGGGGGGGGCGCAGCCATCTCCAACGACTTTCTAGGGTTGATTTTACCCACACTGCAAACCTCTACACATCTGTCTCCTACTCCAGACGGCTCCCCTCGAAGTACCTGCGGCACCGAGCAGCAGAGCCCAGCTTGTCTAGGCCGCATGCACGTCGGGCGGCTTGGCTTCTCTCCTCACATCCAACTCCCCCTCTAGCAGCCTTTCTAGGGCAGGAGTTCACTACAGGGTTCCACACCGGACTCATCACATTACCCGACTCTACCCATATAAAAAAAAACAAAAAAAAAACCAGGCTCTCAGTAGCCCTGACGTAGAAGTTATCAGCACTCCGCTTCAGATCGAAATGGACCGGGGGCATGCGATCAGCCCCTCCCCTCTTTTCGCAGTCACCGTTCACAGTACAAAGAGTCAGTCTTCGATCTTGTCGAGGGCAAGTTTTCTAATAAACTTTGATTAGTCTACTACTTATCCGTGCCTCATTCTTCTAACGTACCCAGTTAAACTCCCTCATACCCTCACAGGAGTTCTCACTAAATACTAAACCCCCAGGAGTCCTAGGAATTCTATAAGAGGTCTTTTAAATCAATATGCCCGTAACTGAGGAAAACGTAGGAAGCCCGGCTTAGCTCATCTCCTTCCGGACATCATCCTAGACAAACGCGCCATGCAGGCCAGCCCACCTCTCGGTAGATTGACCCGCAACAGGACTGTCGCCCATACGTTACCGTCACGCCAGGGTGCACCAAACACACAGCTACAATCCCTACTGGGCATGCTCAACTTCACGATGAGGTTCATTCCTCAAGGGCGATCCGTTATCTCACGCTTCTCAGTGTTCCTCTCCCAGGCACAAGACCCTAACCAAGTCATTAAGCTAGACGCAGCCGCTATAGCGGATCTGGCCATCTGGGCCCATTTCCTTGAGTACTAGCATAGTAGACCACGTTCATCCCATCAGCATCCCTTCGTCACCACAGATAATCAAGGACATAGCAGCTTCCACAGGCTTCATTGCAATTTGGCCATCATTGGTTCGCGGGTCCGTGGCCGCCTCTCTATTCGAGATCTACCCCATAGTTGCAGTGGCTCAAGTATGGGGCCGCACCTGGGCAGGACAGGCCGCCACGTTCGCCACAGATAACCAGCCCACAGTCGTTAAAAGAGGCTGGTCAAAATCAGTGGCCACCATGGCCTTCCTACGCAGGCTGTTGCTACTGTCCCTACAACATCAGTTCAGTATCCCCAGGGTCCACATCCCTGGTAAATGCAATACCTCGGCCGACGCACGTTCCCGCCTAACTATGCCTCATCCTTTCACCGGAGACTGGAACCGACCATGTCCGGCATCCCACGTTAGTCGCAACAAACTCTGCAACGAGATAGCACCTCCTTGGTGCTACCTCCCTCATCAATGTGTTCTATTCTTCCAATACACTAAAGGCCTACCATACTGCCTGGAAGACCGACAGGTTCCTAGCCGCTAACCCCGGGGCGGTTCCAGGAAACTCAGACATATCTGCCCTTCGTTTCCTACTGTCACACGATACCATCAGACTCTATTCAGCTGGCATCCAGCATTTATCTCTCTACTAGACCCTACCAAACCTTCCCTGTTCGCCGCTCATGCGGTCAAAACCATACCACGTGGCATCCACAGGCAGCAACCACACACTGGTACCTAACGCTTACCAGTGACCAACGCCGTATTCCAGGACATGTATGCTAGGCTTCCACGTTCCCCCTTCGGTTATGACCCAGCCTGGTAATTCGAGCAACCATTACCTAGCCTTTCCCGGTTTTCTGCGGCCCAGCGTATTTACCCGAAAACCAAGTACTACGCAGGCACCACCTGACTCACCACCAGAGTAGTTTCATCCTACACCCGACGGTGTCGGGTAACGCTACAATCCGGTCCCAGAGTAGACGTCAAACCTTCCAGACGCACAACGCCTGGTGCCCTATGGCCGTTCTAAAGCAATTGGTATACTCTATTGCCCGACCTATCAGAGGACAGCCTCTACTACGTTTCCCAACTGAACCCCTAAGCAAGTACCAGTTCATCAGTTAAGTCAGAACGCTCCCATGCATCTTAGGCCTTAAACCCAGGTCGTTACTCAGGACATTCTTTCGCATGGGAGCAGCCTTAGCCGCATCGCGTAACTGAGTTCCAGACCACGCAATCAGGATGATGGGCAGGTGGAAGTCCACGCGTTTCGCCCGATACGTCCCCAATCCTCAAACAGGTCGTCACGAGTCTCCAACAGACTCGCTCTGTTGTTATTGCCTTGTACAATAAAACAATTCCTTCCCTAACCAAGTGTATTTTGGCCCCTTCTCTTGGCATACCGTCCAACAGGCCAGGCCACACTTCAGGTCTTATCCGTGTTGTTAGTCTTGTGATGTGTTTATGTGATCCATATCTCTTTTGACTGAGGGCTCCGACCATAAATAGGAAGGCCAGTATGCTGGCCTGAAATTATGGGAGGAGTTCGAGGGGTACTTAAGCAGACCGTCCACCATCGTCAGTGTCGGCTCTAGTGCACGGTACCCACCCACCCATACCCCTTTTTAGGGCACTTCCCTTCAAACAATTCTCAACAGATTTATTCATTACTTCTATCTTAGGTATGGCCCCTTCTCTTGGCATACCGTCCAACAGGCCAGGCCACACTTCAGGTCTTATCCGTGTTGTTAGTCTTGTGATGTGTTTATGTGATCCATATCTCTTCTGACTGAGGGCTCCGACCATAAATTATATATATATATGCGCAATATGCAGTGTAGTCAGTGTAGAATATATATACCGTGCAGGGAGTATATATATATATATATATATATATATATATATATATATATATATAGTAACATAGGGGACCATTAGCTCTTGGTGGTTGATGCTTTTGTCAGTGATTCATGCCAGTCAGGAACTATATTTTAGGGCATGGTAGCCCATTTTTATTACAAGCGCAAATAAAAGTCCATAACATAAAGGTTTTCTTTGCAGGGTTTCTTCTCCAGCAAATAAACACAACAGAAAATGCTAGCCCACCTGGCTCTCTTTAGCAGTACCTCCACTCTTCATCCTGGTCACACAGACCACAGGATTCCTCAATGTGGATGGCTTCACTTTAGCGCCCACAGCTCCGTTCTGGCCTTAGTCCTCAGGCCGTTGCACTGCCTCTTGCAGTCACACGTTCTTGCTGCCTCCTGCAGCCCCTCTGACTCCTGGAGACCTCCTGTCTCTCTTGGTATGGAGCAGTCTCCAACTGGGAGCCTTGAGGTCTTCCCATACCCTCATTATAAGGGCTGTGTAGTACCGTGTAGTATACATACAATATATATACTACACGATTATATATATATATATATATATATATATATATATATATATATATATATATATATATATATATGCGCATTCAGTGTAGACTATATATACAGTGCAGTTAGTGTATAGTATATAATAGTGTATTGAAGTGGTTCCCCTATGACAGAATTAAGAAGAAAAAAAACGGTATGGGTCCATACCAGGCCCTTCAGGTCTGGTATGGATATTAAGGGGAACTCTGCACCAATTTTTTTTTTTTTTAAAACAGCGTAGGGTCCAACACAAAATCCATACCAGGCCCTTTTGGTGGTTTTTACTTTTTGACACTTTTTTTGGTGAATAGGTAGGGGTACAATGTACCCCATACCCATTCACATGGGGGGCGAGATCTGGGGGCCCTCTTGTTAAAGGGGGCTTCCAGATTCTGATAAGCCCTCCGCCCACAGACCCCCACAACCACTGTGCAAGGGTTGTGGGGACGAGGCCCCAAAGCACCCTTCCCATGTTGAGGGCAAGCGGCCTGGTATGATTCAGGAGGGGGGCAGCGCTCGCTCGTCTCCCCCCTATCCTGTCCTCCAGTCTGCATGATCAGATAAGGGTCTGGCATGGATTTTGGGGGGCCCGCTCCATTTTTTTTTTTCATTTTGACGTGGAGTTCCCCTTATCCACTTCAGCCCCGGAAGGATTTACCCCCTTCCTGGCAGGGCCATTTTTTTTTGCGATACGACACTTTGTCACTTTAACTGACAATTGTGCGATTGTGGGATGCTGTACCCAAATAAAATTGATGTCCTTTTTTTCCCCACAAATAGAGCTTTCTTTTGGTGGTATTTTGCGCTATAAACAAAAAAAAAAAACGTAAATTTTGAAAAAATACAATACTTTTTAAAAGAAAAACAAATTTCTTCCTCAGTTTAGGCTGATATATATTCTTCTACATATTTTTGGTAAAAAAAGATCGCAATAAGCGTATATTGACTAGTTTGCGCAAAAGTTATAGCGAGTACAAGCTATGGCATTTTTTTTTTCTTTTTACTAGTAATGGCGGCGATCTGAGATTTTAATCAGGACTGTGACATTGCGGCGGACAGATCAGACACCTTCGACACCTTTTTGGGACCATTGACAATTATACAGCGATTTATACAGCGATCGGAGATAAAAATAGCCACTGATTACTGTATAAATGTCACTGGCACTGGCAGGATAGTGGTTAACACTAGGGGGTGATCAAGTGGTTAAATGTGTTCCCTCAGTGTGTTCTAACTGTAGGGGGGATGGCACTGCCTGGGGGAGGAGACCGATCGGTGTTCCTATATACTATACTGTCTCCTCTCCCCTGCCAGAACGTGGATTTGTTTACACACAGATCCTCGTTTTGGCTCTGTCAGAAGTGATCGCGGGTGCCCAGCGGACATCGCGGCCGCCAGGCACGCGGATCGGCTCCTCAGTACTGCGGCAGGCGCGCACGCCCCCTATACCTCTTAAAGCGGCCGCCGTCACAGCTATGGCGATTCATGCAGGGGAGACATTCTGCCACCATTTGACAGCGGGCGGTCGGCAAGTGGTTAAAATTCATACCAGACCCGAAGGGCACCCCACCCTGTTTTTTTTTTTTAAATTGGCGTGAAGTTCACCTTAACCCGAAGGCCAATTCTGACATTTCTCTCCTACATGTAAAAATCATAATTTTTTTTGCTAGAAAATCACATAGAACCCCCAAACATTATATATGTTTTTTTAGCATAGACCCTAGAGAATACAATGGCGGTCATTGCAACTTTTTATCTTGCACAGTATTTGCGCAGCAATTTTTCATGCTTTAAAAAAAAACAAAAAAAAAAAACAGTAAAGTTAGCCCAATTTTTTTGCATAATGTAAAAGATGAAGTTACGTTGAGTAAATAGATACCTAACATGTCACGCTTCAAAATTGCACACGCTCGTGGAATGGCGCCAAACTTCGGTATTTAAAGATCCCCATAGGTGACGCTTTACATTTTTTCACTGGTTACATGTTTTGAGTTACAGAGGAAGTCTAGGGCTCGAATTATTGCTCTCGCTCTAACGTTTGTGGCGATACCTCACATGTGTGGTTTGAACACCATTTTCATATGTGGGCGGGACTTACGTATGTGTTTGCTTCTGCGTGCAAGCACACGGGGACAGGGGCACTTTAATTTTTTTTTTTTTGGAAACATCCCTTGTAATAGGAATATGGCATGAAAGGCCATTTTACAATGAGATATGGGGTCAATAAGACTCCACATCTCACCTCTAGACTGGAAAGCCTAAAATAAATAAAAATACAAAAATGATCACTGCTTCACAGCGGAAGCGGCGCCGTTTTTTTGAATGCAGAGGCCGGGCGTGACGTCATAACATCGCGCCCGGCCTCCGACGATCATAGAGACTCCGGCGACCATCTGGTCCGCCGGAAATCTCTATGATCAACATCCGGGGCCGGTTGAATCGGTAGAAGCACCGGAGGGCGGCGGGAGGGGGGATGTTCTCTCTCGCCACCCGTAAGAACGATCAAGCAGTGGAACAGCCACTATGATCATTCTTATGGTGTAGGGAATCGCTGGCTGAAAATGCTGATATCTGAATGATGCCTGTAGCTGCAGGCATCATTCAGATATACCCCCACAAAGCCGAGGACGTCATATGACGGCCAGCCATCGGCAAGTGGTTAATATCCATTCCAGACCCGAAGGGCCTTGTATTGACTGGGGGGGGACGACCTATGCCATTTTTTTCCTTGATTTTTATCTATATAGCCGGGAGCCGGCAACACATTACAGCCGCAAGCAATTTTAAATGACATTTTTTCCTTTAGAAATGTCATTTTGCTGCGGCACTGTAAAACACATCACACAGATGCTCCACTTTACAGGCAGACTAAGGGGACCCCCCATGCACAATATTTAAAGGA
Source organism: Rana muscosa (assembly GCA_029206835.1). Taxonomy (NCBI): domain Eukaryota; kingdom Metazoa; phylum Chordata; class Amphibia; order Anura; family Ranidae; genus Rana; species Rana muscosa. The sequence goes on from CM055120.1 coordinate 154,587,498, forward strand.
ATATTTCATTTTTATTGTTTCACTTTAAGCATTATTAAAATCACTGCTCCTTGTTTAAAAAAAAAATGCATTGATACATGTCCCCATACACTTTTTATGGCAATAACTTGCATACAGTAGGTGCCGCCGATATTGTGTCAATCTCGCCGCTTCTAGCAGCGACATTGACACCCTATGAGCTCCGTCGCGAGAGCCAGCGCCGAGCTGTCTCGTCATCGGGAAAGGAAAAAATGTTCCTTTCACAATGAGCGACACGCATTGCCGATAGGCGGGGATCCGACGCGGATTTCCGCCAATACCACGCACTGCGTTTGGTATGAATCCTGAGCGGGAACTCCACGCCAATTTTTAAAGAAAAAAACGGCATGGGTTCCCCCTCCAGGAGCATACCAGGCCCTTGGGTCTGGTCTGGATTTGAAGGGGAATCCTACGCCAAAAAAACGGCGTGGGGATCCCCCTCAAGATCCAAACCAGACCCTTATCCGAGCACGCAACCTGGCAGGCCGCAGGGGAAGAGGGGGGGACGAGAGCGGCGCCCCCTCCCTCCTGAACCGTACCAGGCCACATGCCCTCAACATGGGGGGTTTGGTGCTCTGGGGCAGGGGGGCGACCTGCGCCCCCCCACCCCAGAGCACCCTGTCCCCATGTTGATGAGGACAGGGCCTCTTCCCGACAACCCTGGCCGTTGGTTGTCGGGGTCTGCGGGTGGGGGGCTTATCGGAAAACGGGAGCCCCCTTTAATAAGGGGGCCCCCAGATCCCGGCCCCCCACCCTATGTGAATGAGTATGTGGTACATCGTACCCCTACCCATTCACCTGGTGGAAAACAATGGCAATAAAATGGCCCCGGAGCATGTGACTGTGACGTCATGGGACCATGTGACTGACATCATGAGAAGCCTATAGCCTATATCAGGGATATGCAATTAGCGGACCTCCAGCTGTTGCAAAACTACAAGTCCCATCATGCCTCTGCCTCTAGGTGTCATGCTTGCTGCTGTCAGAGTCTCGCTATGCCTCATGGGACTTGTAGTTTGGCAACAGCTGGAGGTCCGCTAATTGCATATCCCTGGCCTATATTAATCTCTGCGGACCGAAGATTTATCATTACTGCGAGAGGAAGCGTCGAGTCAACATCGAGGAGGAGAAGAGGGAAGAAGACGCAGACGGCGACGACGGGAAGACCGGCTCCTCCACTAGCAAAAGAGCTAGAAGAAGTTAGTGGAGGGGCCCGCAGAAGGACAACGGAGAGCCGGACGAGACGACGGAGAAGACCGGGCCTCCGCTAGCAAAAGAGCTAAAAAGAAGTTAGCGAAGGCCCGGCGGAAGAAAGAACCGGAGAGCGGGAGAAGAACCGGAGAGCGGGAGAAGAAGAAGGCGATGGAGAAGACCGGTCCCTCCGCTAGCAAAAGAGCTAAAAAGAAGTTAGCGGAGGCCAGGCGGAAGAAAGAAAGAACCGGAGAGGAGAAGAGGGGAGAAGGCGACGGAGAAGACCGGGCCCCGCTAGCAAAAGAGCTGGAAGAAGATAGCGGTGGCCCGGCAGAAGAAAGAACCGGAGAGCGCGGCGACGACACCGGAGACCCCCGAAGTCGGAAGAAGACCTCCGGAGCTGTGCAATAAAATACTTTTAAAAACTGTGTTGTGTTTTTATTGCCATTTTTTTCCACCAGGTGAATGGGTAGAGGTACGATGTACCCCATACTCATTCACATAGGGTGGGGGGGCCGGGATCTGGGGGCCCCCTTATTAAAGGGGGCTCCCGGATTCCGATAAGCTCCCCGCCCGCAGACCCCGACAACCAACGGCCAGGGTTGTCGGGAAGAGGCCCTGTCCTCATCAACATGGGGGCAGGGTGCTCTGGGGTGGGGGGGCCGCAGGTCGCCCCCCTGCCCCAGAGCACCTAACCCCCCATGTTGAGGGCATGTGGCCTGGTACGGTTCAGGAGGGAGGGGGGTGCTCTCTCGTCCCCCCCTCTTCCCCTGCGGCCTGCCAGGTTGTGTGCTCGGATAAGGGTCTGGTTTGGATCTTGAGGGGGATCCCCACGCCATTTTTTTGGCGTAGGGTTCCCCTTCAAATCCAGACCAGACCCAAGGTATGCTCCTGGAGGGGGAACCCACGCCGTTTTTTTCTTTAAAAATTGGTGTGGAGTTCCCGCTCAGGATTCATACCAAACGCAGTGCCTGGTATTGGCGGGAATCCGCGTCGGATCCCCGCCTATCGGCAATGCGTGTCGCTCATCGTGAAAGGAACATTTTTTCCTTTCCCGATGACGAGACAGTTCGGCGCTGGCTCTCGCGACGGAGCTCATAGGGTGTCAATCCGACACAATATTGGCGGCACCTACTGTATATGAAAAAAATGCACAATATTTAAAGGAATATTTCATTTTTATTGTTTCACTTTAAGCATTATTAAAATCACTGCTCCTTGTTTAAAAAAAATTGCATTGATACATGTCCCCATACACTTTTTATGGCAATAACTTGCATACAGTAGGTGCCGCCGATATTGTGTCAATCTCGCCACTTCTAGCAGCAATATTGACACTCTATGAGCTCCGTCGCGAGAGCCAGCGCCGAGCCGTCTCGTCATCAGGAAAGGAAAAAATGTTCCTTTCACGATGAGCGACACGCATTGCCGATAGGCGGGGATCCGACGCGGATTCCCGCCAATACCAGGCACTGCGTTTGGTATGAATCCTGAGCGGGAACTCCACGCCAATTTTTAAAGAAAAAACCGGCATGGGTTCCCCCTCCAGGAGCATACCAGGCCCTTGGGTCTGGTCTGGATTTGAAGGGGAACCCTACGCTGAAAAAACAGCGTGGGGATCCCCCTCAAGATCCAAACCAGACCCTTATCCGAGCACGCAACCTGGCAGGCCGCAAGGGAAGAGGGGGGAACGAGAGAGGCCCCCCTCCCTCCTGAACCGTACCAGGCCACATGCCCTCAACATGGGGGGTTTGGTGCTCTGGGGCAGGGGGCGACCTGTGGCCCCCCACCCCAGAGCACCCTGTCCCTATGTTGATGAGGACAGGGCCTCTTCCCGACAACCCTGGCCGTTGGTTGTCGGGGTCTGCGGGCGGGGGGCTTATCGGAATCCGGGAGCCCCCTTTAATAAGGGGGCCCCCAGATCCCGGCCCCCCCACCCTATGTGAATGAGTATGGGGTACATCGTACCCCTACCTATTCACCTGGTGGAAAAAATGGCAATAAAAACACAACACAGTTTTTAAAAGTATTTTATTGCACAGCTCCGGAGGTCTTCTTCCAACTTCGGGGGTCTCCGGTGTCGTCGCCGCGTTCTCCGGTTCTTTCTTCTGCCGGGCCACCACTATCTTCTTCCAGCTCTTTTGCTAGCGGGGCCCGGTCTTCTCCGTCGCCTTCTCCCCTCTTCTTCTCTCCGGTTCTTTCTTTCTTCCGCCGGGCCTCCGCTAACTTCTTTTTAGCTCTTTTGCTAGCGGAGGCCCGGTCTTCTCCGTCGTCTCATCCGGCTCTCCGTTGTCCTTCTGCCGGCCCCTCCACTAACTTCTTGGTAGCTCTTTTGCTAGTGGAGGAGCCAGTCTTCCCGTCGTCGCCGTCTTCTTCCCTCTTCTCCTCCTCGATGTTGACTCGACGCTTCCTCTCGCAGTAATGATAAATCTTCGGCCCGCAGAGATTAATATTGGCTTCTCATGACGTCACAGTCACATGCTGCGGGGCCATGTGCCCCCGGAGCATGTGACTATGACGTCATGGGACCATGACCGCGTCGGATCCCCGCTCAATACAGTGTCGCGTCTCCTCGCTATTGCAGCGAGCGCGACACGTGTCGCCACCCTGCTGCCGAGATCTCGGCACTCCTGTCGCCGAGAATCTCGGCGATGGGAGCGCGATAGAAATACAATATCAGCGGCACCTACTGTATGTCTCAAGCGTATATTGCATGGCCAAAACATCACCCGCTTGGGTACCACATGCTTGACCAGACATATGTTGACCTGCCATGCAGCTCGTTGGCAAGCCTACCTTAAAGACCCACACCAAAGAACAAAGCGGACCTCTCCTTGCACCGCATCAGCTGGAATCTCCAACCCCACTATACCTTCAATCCTCTCTGAAACCTGCACTGAGAGGAATGAAGGTGTATAATTAGGTGTGTCACAGCCAAGTACTTGCGGGCACTCTGCTAGCAGTACACCGACGTCCGATTCTAGCAGGCAAATTTCCCTGCCCCAGCTGCTGGACCGTCGAAAGAAGTTCACTCCCAGCCATCCACATGCCCAGCGGTTGAATGCTAGCTTGGCTAAATTGCTAGCGCTTCAACTGCTGCCTTTTCAGTTGGTAGACTCGGCCCCCTTCCGTGAGTTTGTGCAATGTGCGGTTCCTCAGTGGCAGGTTCCCAAACGCCACTTTTTCTCACGGAAGGCGATTCCGGCTCTCTACCGGCATGTGGAAGGCAATGTCTTGGCCTCGCTGGACAGGGTGGTCAGCGGTAAGGTGCATATTACCGCTGACTCATGGTCCAGCAGGCATGTACAAGGACGTTACCTTTCTTTCACGGCCCATTGGGTCACTCTTTTGGCAGTTGGGAAGGATGCAGGACAAGGTGCAGTAGTGTTGGAGGTTGTTCCGCCGCCACGCCTCCAAAATGCTACTACTGGTTGTGACACACCTCTCTCCTCCACCCCCTCCTCTTCTTCTTCCTCCATGGCCTCTTCCTGTGCTTTGTCCTCGGAACCAGCCGTGCTCCGTAGGCGTTCAAGGGGCTACGCAAGTACGCAGGCAAAAAGATGCCATGCCGTGCTTGCGCTGGTGTGTTTGGGGGACAGGAGCCACACTGGGGCAGAGGTTCTGTCTGCTCTGAAGGGGCAGGCCGAGAGGTGGTTGACGAAACGCCAGCTTAAGCCAGGAATGGTGGTTTGTGACAATGGCACCAACCTCCTCTCCGCCCTCCGACAGGGACAACTGACCCATGTGCCCTGTGTGGCTCACGTCCTTAACCTGGTGGTGCAGCGGTTCTTGGGCAGGTACCCGGGCTTACAGGATGTCCTGAGGCAGGCCAGGAAAGTCTGTGTGCATTTCCGCAGATCTTATAATGCCAGTGCTCGCCTGGCTGAGCTGCAAAAGGAGTTGAACCTGCCCAAGAACCGCCTTATATGTGACATGCCCACCAGGTGGAACTCAACGTTGGCCATGCTGCAGCGGCTGCACATGCAGCAGAGGGCCATCAATGAGTACCTGTGCGACTACGGCACCAGGACAGGGTCAGGGGAGCTCGGGTTTTTTTCACCACGCCAGTGGGGCATGATCAGGGATGCATGCACTGTCCTGGCACCATTTGAGGAGGCCACGAGGATGGTGAGCAGTGACAGTGCATGCATCAGTGACACTGTACCTCTTGTCCACCTGTTGGAACATACGCTGCGTGGAATAATGGACAGGGCACTTGAGGCAGAACAGAGGCAGGAAGAGGAGGACTTCCTTGCCTCTCAAGGCCCCCTTTACACAGATAGTGTTCCTTCTGTCCCACCCATCGCACAGGAAGAGGAGGAGGAGGAGGAGGATTGTGTCAGCATAGAGGTGGAGCCTGGCACTCAGCATCATCAGCAGCAGTCTTTTAGGGATGATTTACAGTCCCAAGAAACCCGTGGACTTGTACGTGGCTGGGAGGAGGTGGCTGCGGATCATGTCGTCCTTAGTGACCCAGAGGACTCCGGACCGAATGCCTCAGCTAACCTACGCTGCATGGCCTCCCTGATCCTGCAAAGTCTGCGGAAGGATCCTCATATTCTTCGGATCAAGGAGAGGGACCATTACTGGCTGGCCACTCTCCTTGATCCACGGTACAAGGGTAAGGTTGCGGACCTTATCTTACCGTCGCAGAGGGAGCAGAGGATGAGACAACTCCGGGAGGCCTTGCAGAAAGCCTTCAAAATTAGCACTTTTGATTTTTCATGTCCGTGACTTAATAGGGTTTGCATGTTCGCACACATTTTTTGCCTGTTCGCATGTTCTAGTGCAAACTGAATCGGGGGGTGTTAGGCCTATCCCCATGTTTCAATATAAAAACATCAAATGGTAAAGTACTAAGGATTTCAACATAAAAAGCCTTTCAGACACATTGGATCCAGGAGTGTTGCTAGCATTGTAAAAGGTCTGGCCCACCCTCAAGAGCTATATATATATATATATATAATTTGTTGTTTGTACCAATAGTAGGGAAATCAAACTATAGTGTGCAATTTACTTTTTTTTATCCTTTCTAAAACACCTGACCTTTCATCCTGAATCTGCCTTTTGACCCTGATCTTGACACTGATACTGAAGCTGACAGAGTTTCAAGCTCTATATCTCTTATTATTATTATTATTATTATATTTTTTTACACCTAGACCAAGCCCTGATCTAGCCAATTTTCATTATTATTATTCAGGCGAGGCCAAAGTACATCTTCAGGGGAGGTCCCCTAAAGACATGCACTGGCACGAAACATGTCTGGGTGGAGCTATACACTGACGTCATACCGCCACTTCCAGTTTTGGAACTGGCGGCCATCTGAGTAAGTGCACTGCTGTATATGTTTTTACTACTTGACGTCTGGATGTTTTTTATCACTTCTATGTGATTATTATGCATCATTAATAAATTACTACACTATATGTAGCCTGTCTTCGTATTTGGCTCCTTGAGCGGGGGGCTTTTTTTCCATCTAGGGGCATTGTGGGTTTTTCCAAATCTCCCCCAGTGGTGGGCTGCTGCTGCTACAGCCAGAGACACAGAGCCATGGCTCTGCCCTGCCCCTGATCACTCGTCATTGGCTCTCTGGCTGTGATTGACAGTAGTGGGAGCCAATGGTTCCTGCTGCTGTCTCAGCCAATGAGGAAAGAGAGATCCGGGACTGTTGAGACTCTCATGCACATTGCTGGATCCAGAGGAGCTCAGATAAGTATTGGGGTGAAGGGGAGTGGGGCTGTGAGAGGAGCAGCACACAGAGGTTATTTTTACCTTTACAATCACTCTAACATTAAGTTTTTTTCTTTGGTACTTATCCTTCAAATCAGTGCCCAGGCCCTTTTTTTTTGTCGATCCCTGGACTTTAGGCTTAGATAATAGCCATTACTGAAAGTGAATATTAGGCTTCCATTGATTTCAATGGGGTTCGGATTCCAGATCTGAACTTCTATAATGTTTGCAGAATGTTTGTCAAACTGAAACCAGGTACATTTGGCTCATCAGTACTAAGCAGCTAAGAGCAGCAAGCGTGCTATTGTGCACAAGTCCGTTTCACTCTATTTTGTCTGTAATATGTAGATCTTAGAACATGATTGTGATAAATGAAAATCCCAGTGTTGTAAATGCAGCGTCAATCATGACAAACGTTACCCACCAATTGTCAAAAGAAAAAAATGCTTTGATACACCAAATCCTCTGCTTGGGCCACACCCCCATGGCTAATGACAGCTCTCTGGATCTGTTATTCAGTTTATATACCAAGGGTTGGGATGTGGTGACATCACTGACCAAATGTATGGTTGACAATGCCATCACCACTTTGCCCCTTTTTACATGGCTAGGGATTCCCAGGCATATAAGTGAATAGAGCTGGTGACATCACTGGTTGTTAAGGGCTCACCGTGTGCGTGTACACATGCATGTGAGATAGGGACCTTAGATTGTAAGCTGTTCGAGGGCAGGGACTGATGGAAATGTGCAGTATGTAAAGTGCTGCGTAAAAAGTTGTTGCTAAAATAAATACCTGCAATTAACTCCAAGGTGTATCAAAGCAAAAGGTATTATGTATTTTTTGTCCCTACTAAGCAGCAACCACTTGACGACCAACCCACGTATGTGTACTGCGGTGCAGCGGCTCCTACAGGCTTACTTACAGAATTACTTACAGGTACGTGATTCTGCACTTCTGGATCAGCAACCAGCTCCTGATGTGATTGGAGACAGCGGGAGCCAATCAGCGGGTCCGGCGGACCCAATGCCCACCGGGACCCGCCAATCATTCCCGACAGCAGCAGAACGGTGATCTGCCTATGTATACAAGGCAGATCGCCTTTCTGTGACAAGGGAAGACAGAAATTTGTGTGTTTCTGCTAAGCAGGAACACAGATTTCTGTCTTCCCACAGTACAAGCACCCCCCACACAGTTAGAAAGCACTCCCGAGGGACACATTTAACCCTTTGATCGCCCCTGATGTTAATCCCTTTACTGGCAGTGTCATCAGTACAGTGACAGTGCATATTTTTTAATACTGATCACTGTATTGGTGTCACTGGTCCTCAAAAAGTGTCACTAAGTGTCTTGTCTGCAGCAATGTCGCAATCCTGCTATAAGTCACACTGTATACTAGTAAAAATAAAAAATAAAATCATAAATATATTCCATAGTTTGTAGACGCTATAACTTTTGCTCAAACCAATCAATATACGCTTATTGGTATTTTTTTTAGTAAAAACATGTAGCAGAATACATATTGGCCTAAACTGAAATAATTTTTTTTACATTTTTTTATTGGGTGTGTTTTATAGCAGAAAGTAAAATATATATATATATATATATATATATATATATGTGTAGCGGGGTGTTCCCCTTTAATGCAGAGAGACAAGAAGTTCCAGGTGAGAGGTGAGTCGGGAGGAAGTAAAGAGACATTATGGAAGTGAAAGCAGAGGAGAGAGAGACTACATCTCCCAGTACATCTTGCAGCACCCAGGGTGCATTGCTCCAGAACAGAGACTGCTGGGGCAGACTTTATAAAGGGGAGGCGGAGTTTTGGTCGGCCTCTTTGGACACCCCTCTCCTAGCAAGAGGATGTCTGTGCTGAACTGCTGTGTGCACAAGGCCTGAAGCCTGGGCCGTGTGCTCCTTTCCAAAGAGCCCTCTGCCAGCCTAGCAGAGCCTTAGAGACATCTAATCCTCCTTGCTGCAGTACACCAGAAGGATTGAAGACTTGGATGTCGGTGGATTCCTGTTCCTAGACGAATCGATGGAGGAAAGGGACTTGGACTTGTCCAGGTGGTGAGAGCTGTTTAAAGACAGATACTTTATCTTTACTATTCGTTGGGATTACAAAGTTGTTCTTCAAGTGCACCACCGAGAGATTGCTAGCGAATATTGTTTCACTGAACTTCCATTTAGATCAGTCAGGCCTGACTGCATAGGTAGACATTGCTGGGTGTTAGTCTACCCATGAGGGGAAGTAGCTGTAAAAGGCCACGCTAGAGTTGCATAGCAATACTTTATTATTCTGATTACTCTGTTTATCTTTATTACTGTTTGTTGCAGGGATCTGCAACTTGTTATACTGTTGTTTATTACTTGCCCATTAGCCTCAGTAAAATATCTGGGTAAAGTACATTTGGTGTCAGTTCCGCTTACTTTAATAGGAGTTTTAAAGTATATTCTGTGTATGTTTGTTATAGGACTGTGTCACCAACAGTTGCGGTCACGCGGTCCTATCCCTCTATCACCAGCTGTGCCACGGGAGGTTAGAGCCGATTGCCGGGGGTTGACAGCGGTGCACTGCAGGGCCCAAATCAATATCAGCGGCTCTCTTAACTGGGGGTAGCGCTACACGTGGGGGCTCGAGTCCGGGATCCTTGTACGTTGCACGCTGCAATCAAGCCGGTCAGAAGTACCAGCATGGACCCGCTGGCAATGTCACAGTGGTGCGCAACGATTGGCGCCGATCCAACCGCGGCGGTAGTCATTGTACTCCCGGGGGAAAGATGGAAGGAAGAGGAGATAAAACAGCTCGTATTGTTACTGTCTCCGAGCCACAAAGCATGGGTGATGGATTTTAGGCCAGATCCAGTGATCTCGTTTACATACGCACTGGTAGAATGGAAAAACGAAATCCCAGAGCATTTTAAAAGTCAGAGTATACAAGCCATAGATAATCAGATCTATCACTTGATACATACGCTGCCAGTGAAGGAAGAATGGTTTCAGACACCAAAGCCATCACTCCCACAATTATCTCCACCACTATCCCCTAAAGCAGAAAAGCTTAAGGAACTATTAAGCCCGGGATCACCGCTGGTCGCTATAGGGCCTGAATTGTTGAATGCTCTAGGAGACCTTGTAATTAAGTGCCAGAAAAGCAGTACGGTGCATGTGGAGGCCAGTTACCAGAAGCTTAGCACCTTCTCAGGGAAGCTCCCCGTCCCTGCGGGGGAGGAAGATTTTGACACTTGGGTGGAACAGGCATTGCAGGCAGTAGAAGCATGGGAGGTGCCTGAGGCACAGAAGAGACAGCGAGTCTTAGAAAGTCTGAAAGGTGCCGCGGCAGAAGCGGTGAAGAGCTTCCGGTTTGGAAATGAAAACTGTACAGCTCAAGATTGCCTGGCCATGCTGCAGGAAGAGTTTGGTCAGCTGGAGAAGGTGTCAGAGATGATTTATCAAATTGAACACACTCTCCAGCAGCCGAATGAGAAACTGTCAGAATATGTTAGAAGGCTGAACAGGCAGTTATGCAAGATTGTACTGAAGAAGGGAATGCTGCCCAAAGATGCAGATGAAGCACGCATGAAGCAGATCATGAGGGGAGCGCGGCGCTCAGACCCGGTCTGGCTGCACCTGAAAACCTCAGGAGGAGGAATGTCACTAACCTACTCTGATCTAATAAAAATTATTAGGGACGAAGAGGCGCTGGAGGAAGATCAGCAGGTGGCCAAGGCGAATGTCACACCTGTACCAGTGTTGGTCCATTCGGTCAAGAGCCCAGAAAGAGATGCGGAGGTTGACACTCTGAAATCGCAAATGGCCCAAGTGTTGGAGATGCTGACCTCTTTGATGGAGAAAGATCAGAGAAGACGAGAGAAACCAAGCCCAAGAAAGGAGTTGTTCCCGAACACCTCAGCACCGGCCTCCCTACAGGACCGAGAAGAGGTGATTTGCTATAACTGCGGAGGGAGTGGCCACTTTGCTAACGTATGCTCCAGCCCAAAGAAGAAGAGAACAGATAATTGCAAGCCGGCGGGAAACTCCAAAGGGCCCCGGTGAAGGAGTCAACCGGGTGCCCATCATCTTCAGTGCGCTCCAAACTAAAAAAAAAGGCCAAGAATGGAGGAGACAAAACTCCTAGGAGGAGGTATAGTACACCCCCACCAAGATGTACCCCAGAGGGAGGGGGCAAGACCCCTCAGTGGAAGTACAGCACCCCAAAGAAGGAACATCCACCTAAAAGGAACAATAACATCCCTCAGCGGGTTTGTGCCCCCATTGAGAGGGAGAAAGTCAATGCATGCCAGGCTCAGGAAAAATTAAAGTCCAAAAGGAGCAGGGCAAGGGTCGAAAGCCAAAAAAAAGAGGTGACCCCAGTCCGGCCATACCCAAAGGAACTGGTGGGCCCGTCTCCTACTGTGCCCATTCAAGTGGAAGGAGTCTATACTAAAGCTCTTTTGGACACCGGAGCACAGGTGACTTTACTATACCGGGACTTCTATGATAGGCACTTGAGTCATCTGCCTATCCAGAAGATAGAAGAGCTGGAGATATGGGGACTTGGAACCCAGAGTTTCCCTTATGATGGGTACCTGCCCATAAAGATGACTTTCGACCCATCCGTGGCTGGGAAGGCTGAAGTGTTTGACACCCTGGCAGTTGTGTGTCCCCGGCCGCCTGGAGCCAGCAAGATTTCCCTGATCATTGGGACAAACACGGATCTAGTCAGGAGACTCCTGACCCCTCTAGTGAAAGAGAGAAACCATTCAGCCACCAAAATACATCCCATGCTAAAGACGGCCTACCAACGACTGGTCTTAGAGCAGAAGACCCCGGGAGAGGGGATAGGGAAGGTGTGGAGACTTGGCAGAGAAGGAGTAGTACTACAGCCCGGAGAAGTAACCTGTCTTAGGGCCACTGTGAAGCTTTCGTGGGAACAACCTGGCCCCTTTGTCATGCTGGAATCAGACCCAAGGGAAGAGTCCTCAGGCCTGGAAGTGATACCAGAAGTGATTCCGTTCAAGGCCCTGAAGAAGGCCCATGGCAGAGTTCCGGTGAGTGTTAGGAACACTACGGGAGGACCCATGGAGATCCCTGCCAGAGTGTTGCTTGGTCAGGTGAGCCCTGCTGCCCCGGTCACTTGGTCCGAAGTCAAGGGGACGGGTGACGGAGGAGATGTTTGGGAGAAACTGTCCGTGGAAAACCCGAACCTACCCAGGGCTTGGAAAGAAAGAGCCAAGGCCCAGCTGACCAGGTGGGAGAAGATCTTTTCCGAAGATGAATTCGATGTGGGGTGTGCAAGAAGTGCCACCCATCGGATCCGCCTCCAAGAAGATAAGCCCTTCCGAGAGAGGGTCAGGCGGGTCCCCCTGGCAGATCTGGAGGATCTGAGGGAACAACTTGTAGAACTAAAGAAGACTGGTGTGATCCGGGAGTCTAGAAGTCCCTATGCCTCCCCAATCGTGGTGGTCAGAAAGAAGAATGGGTCGTTGAGGCTTTGTATCGATTACAGGACTCTCAACAGGAGAACCATCCCTGACCAATACACCACGCCAAGGATAGAAGATGCCCTACAAAGTTTGTCTGGAGCCAAATGGTTCAGTGTGATGGACCTCAAGAGTGGGTACTATCAAATCCCTATGCACCCAGAAGACAGGGAGAAGACAGCCTTCATAACCCCGGTGGGATTCTTCGAATTCAATAGGATGCCTCAGGGTCTGTCTGGAGCTCCTGCTACCTTTCAACGCCTTATGGAGAAGACTGTTGGAGACATGAATCTTATAGAAGTCCTTGTGTACTTGGACGATGTCATTGTCTTTGGAAGAACCTTGGAAGAACATGAAGCCAGGTTGGAGAAAGTATTGAGAAGACTCAGCGAAGAGGGACTTAAGCTTTCCCCCGAGAAGTGTCGGTTCTACCAGTCTTCTGTGAACTATCTGGGGCACATAGTGTCTGAAGAAGGGGTGGCCACAGATCCTGAGAAGTTGGAAGCAGTCACTTCCTGGCCACGACCCACCACAGTAACAGAGCTCAGATCCTTCCTGGGGTTCTGCTCCTATTATAGGAGGTTTGTGGAGGGGTTTGCTCGGATTGCCCGCCCGTTGAATGAATTGCTAAAGGCAGAAGGGGAAGAGGATGACTCAGGGTCCAGGAGGCCTGGTGAGTCAGTTCAAGATCAGTGGAACCCAAGGTGTGAAGAGGCCTTTCATGCTCTGAAGAGGAGCTTAACCACTGCCCCAGTCCTGGCCTACGCCGACCCTACCAGACCTTATGAATTACATGTGGATGCCAGCCATGAGGGTCTAGGTGGTGTACTCTACCAAGAACATGAAGGACAACTGCGACCAGTGGCCTATGTGAGCAGGAGCCTGACCCCCTCAGAAAAGAATTACCCCACTCATAAGCTGGAATTCCTGGCCCTCAAATGGGCGGTAGTAGACAAGCTAAAAGACTACTTGTATGGGGCAGAGTTTACTGTGAAGACAGACAACAACCCCCTGACCTACCTCTTCACCACCGCGAAACTAGATGCCACCGGACACAGGTGGTTGGCCGCATTGTCTGGATTCAACTTCAGTCTGAAGTACAGACCAGGAGCCGGAAATAGGGATGCAGATTCCCTGTCCCGGAGGTCTCATGCCACGACAAATGACTGGGAAGATTGGACCCAAGTGGCACCGGACGGGGTGCGGGCCCTTTGTCAAGGGGCTGAATTCCAAGCCAGAGGAGGCTCCAGAGCAGAAGAAATAGGGGTTACCATGGTAGGAGTCCCCAAACACTATTGTGGGGTAACTCAACTGGAGGAAGACAACCTACCGAGACTGTCCAAGAAGGAGTTGAGGTGTGACCAATTGGAAGACCCCATGGGGAGATTGGTCCTCGAAGCCCTGGAGAATCAGGATCCCAACAAATTCCTACATCACCCCTCAAAGGAGGCTCGCCTGTTGAGGAAGGAATTGGACAGGCTACAGGTACATCAGGGAGTGGTCTACCGAAGGGGCCCCTCTGATGACTCAGAAGATAAGTGGCAGTTATTTCTTCCAGAGAAGCACCGAGAGACTGTACTAATTGCCCTGCATGACCATCATGGTCACCTAGGGGCAGAAAGGACCTTCCAGCTTGTCAGAAATCGGTTCTATTGGCCCTGCATGAGGGCAGAAGTAGAGGAGTATTGCCATTCCTGTGCACGATGCATTCAGAGAAAGACCCTACCCCATCAAGCTGCCCCAATGGGCCACTTACAGAGTCAAGGCCCAATGGATCTGGTATGCATTGACTTTCTCTGCCTTGAACCCGACCTGAGTGGATTGGGGAATGTTCTGGTAATAACCGACCATTTCACCCGCTATGCTCAAGCTTTCCCAACCAAAGACCAGAAGGCATCCACCGTGGCCAAGATACTTATGGAGAAGTATTTTGTCCATTACGGACTACCACAGAGACTCCACTCAGATCAAGGAAGGGACTTTGAGAGTCGGTTGATCCGAAGACTTTTGGATTCATTAGGAATAAAGAAGACCAGAACCACGCCTTACCACCCACAAGGAGATGCTCAGCCGGAGAGATTTAACCGGACCCTGCTCAACATGTTGGGAACCTTAGAAACAGAGAAGAAGCAACACTGGAGTCAGCACATATCAGCCCTAGTACATGCCTATAACTGTACCACAAGTGACGCCACTGGCTACTCCCCTTATTGACTTATGTTTGGGAGAGAAGCAAGGCTACCTGTGGACCTGGCCTTTGGCACTTCTATAGACAATACCTCAGCTACATACCACAAGGGATACGTGGACAGACTTAGACGTAGCTTGCAGGTGGCCTATGAACAAGCCCAGGCGGCTTCGGATCAAAGGGGGGCCCGCAACAAGAGAAATTTTGATCTGAAGGTTCGAGTGCAAGATCTGCAGCCCGGGGACCGAGTACTGCTACGCAATCTGGGGGTCCCTGGAAAACACAAGCTTGCCGACAGGTGGAGATCTGAGCCCTATGTTGTCTGTAGGAAGTTGCCCGGTTTGCCTGTCTACAAACTAAAGCCAGAAGGAAAGGTGGGTCCACTGAAGATGTGGCATCGGAACCACCTGCTCCCACTTGCTGAGGCAGTCAGAATACCTCCCGTGAGAGACTCCCCTGAACCAGCCTCTATCCTGGATATTCCTAGGCCGAACACTCGGTCCCAGACCTCTCGAGCCAAAGATGGGGAGGCCTCCCAATTGAGTACAGAAGAAGGTGGAGAACTGGACTGGCTGTGGCCTCCCTCGACTCTGGGAACGTCCGCCATAGATCTCCCAAATGGAGGGGATACCCCAGATGCAACACTGAATCCGGAGGCTACTGAATTCATACCCTTCAGTCCCTCAGCTGATTACTGGGAAGATGTTCCTGACACTTGCGCTGAGGAGGACTCTAGAGATTCCATACGTCAGTCGACTTCTGAATCAGAGGTTCCAGAACCAGCAATGTTACCTGAACTTACTCCTGAAGAAGAGCCTGTGGTGCCAGAGTCAGAAGCACCAAGAGAGCAGAGGGCTCGCAGAGTCATCAGGCCTCCCAAGAAACTAACTTACCCCCAAATGGGGACGAGCTCAGAGGACTCTGTTGTAACGGCTAGGAGAAGTGTTGAACAACCTGATCCTTCCACCGTCCATTTGGTGGAGGGCAACCCCAGCTCACTCTCTGGCACAGTTAGGCAGGCCACTCATGGTAGTGTGACCTGTGGGCAAGAGAGTTCCATCCCAAAGTTTTGGTGGGAATTCCCTATGCCAACATCATGCTCGACATTGTCCAAAATGGTAAACAGTATTTGTTGAAGTTTATCTTTGGGGACCAAAGAGTTCAAGTGGGGGGAGTGTGTAGCGGGGTGTTCCCCTTTAATGCAGAGAGACAAGAAGTTCCAGGTGAGAGGTGAGTCGGGAGGAAGTAAAGAGACATTATGGAAGTGAAAGCAGAGGAGAGAGAGACTACATCTCCCAGTACATCTTGCAGCACCCAGGGTGCATTGCTCCAGAACAGAGACTGCTGGGGCAGACTTTATAAAGGGGAGGCGGAGTTTTGGTCGGCCTCTTTGGACACCCCTCTCCTAGCAAGAGGATGTCTGTGCTGAACTGCTGTGTGTACAAGGCCTGAAGCCTGGGCCGTGTGCTCCTTTCCAAAGAGCCCTCTGCCAGCCTAGCAGAGCCTTAGAGACATCTAATCCTCCTTGCTGCAGTACACCAGAAGGATTGAAGACTTGGATGTCGGTGGATTCCTGTTCCTAGACGAATCGATGGAGGAAAGGGACTTGGACTTGTCCAGGTGGTGAGAGCTGTTTAAAGACCGATACTTTATCTTTACTATTCGTTGGGATTACAAAGTTGTTCTTCAAGTGCACCACCGAGAGATTGCTAGCGAATATTGTTTCACTGAACTTCTATTTAGATCAGTCAGGCCTGACTGCATAGGTAGACATTGCTGGGTGTTAGTCTACCCATGAGGGGAAGTAGCTGTAAAAGGGCAGCGCTAGAGTTGCATAGCAATACTTTATTATTCTGATTACTCTGTTTATCTTTATTACTGTTTGTTGCAGGGATCTGCAACTTGTTATACTGTTGTTTATTACTTGCCCATTAGCCTCAGTAAAATATCTGGGTAAAGTACATTTGGTGTCAGTTCCGCTTACTTTAATAGGAGTTTTAAAGTATATTCTGTGTATGTTTGTTATAGGACTGCGTCACCAACAGTTGCGGTCACGCGGTCCTATCCCTCTATCACCAGCTGTGCCACGGGAGGTTAGAGCCGATTGCCGGGGGTTGACAGCGGTGCACTGCAGGGCCCAAATCAATATCAGCGGCTCTCTTAACTGGGGGTAGCGCTACATATATATATATTAAATTGTCGGTCTTTTGATTATAGCGCAAAAAAAAAGACCCCGCAGAGGTGATCAAATAACACCAGAAGGAAGCTTTATTTGTGGGGAAAAAAGGACATAAATTTTATTTGGGTACAGCATTGCACGATCCCGCAATTGTCAGTTAAACTAACGCATTGCCGAATCAAAAAAAAAAAAGGCCTGGTCATTAAGTGGGGTAAACCTTCTGGAGCTGAAGTGGTTAATGATTACCAAAAGCTTCCTTTTACACTGACTTTCCTTATATATGTAATCATTTTGTAAACATGGGTACTCCTTGTGGTTTATAAATTGTATTTGATCTGGTCTTAGTTTAGCTATCTCACCTTGCATTACATTCAATAAAAATCTTGGTTTTACATACTTGTGCTCCCCATACAATCTGATATGATTTACATGCATTTCTGTTGCCTGGAGTTGGTTCCAGTTTTGAGGTTTCTGTCCCCAGGAAACAAGAATTCCCAGCAGTGTGCAAAGTGGGTTCTCGGCCATAACCTAATGTTATAGAGAACCTGTAGAACTGCCTCCACACTGTCAGAAACAGCCAATGAAAGAGCCCTTGTGTTGAGCAGGCCTCACTGCAGATGGAGGACTGTGATTTGCTGTGGTTGTATCAGAGACATAACTAGAACCTTCAGAAACCATGAAGGGCCCCCCTGGCCCCTGACCGGTGCCTTTCCCACTAATCCAGGGGCCATTTACTCCCATTGTGGGACCCTTCCACCTTGGGTTTCCCCCCTATGGTGTCAGAATGCCAGAGCCCAGTCGCAAGTGCGACCTTTGCGACTCTGGTAGTTCTGCAACTGGTGTCAGTATTTTTTTATTTATGTTGTATTATTTTTTACCATTGTATTTATTTAACAATTTTATTTTTTATTCTTTTTTACATATTTTTAGAACCCCCATTGGGGGGCTTTGGTTTAATATCAGGGGTCTAAACAGACACCTGAGGTCTGACTTTTGAAACAGAAAAAGGGACTGAAGACAGATTCATTAGTCTCTCTCTGCAGCCTCAGCTGCACAGAATGAATGAACAGGAATAGCTTTGTACAGAGCTTCCAATTAATTCATAAACTGAGGCATAGTAAACACAGTTTACTGTGCTCCAGCTATGAATGAATAAAAATAAAATAAAAAAAGGTTCAGATCACTGGCTCTATTCATTAGGACAAGGAAGGGGCCAATAAATGACACATTTACCAGCTCCTTCCTTGCTCTCCATCCTGACAGTATCCCACTCAGCAGCCACCGAAAGGGGGCCAGGGAGGCACAGAGGAGCCAGGGACAGCAGGAAAACGATAGGGAGGCAGCGGGAGCATGTGGCAGAACCAATGCACTCCATTTCCTTCCTGCAGCCGCTTGCGCGAGGGAGAGGAGAAGTGGGCATTTAGCGGCTACATGGAGGGATTGGTTCCTCTACATGCTACTGCCCCCATCACCCTCCTATCCAGGCATACTGGAGGACAGCACGGGCTTCCTGGAGCATGTTTTTTTGTCAGAATTGTAAATACTCAGGTAATTAAATAATATTTCTTAATATAGATTAGATTTGATAGGGACTTAGAGTAAAAGAGGAGAATTGTTTTTCTTGAGTAGTGATGAGCCGAACACCCCCGGGTTCGGTTCGCACCAGAACCCGCGAACGGACCGAAAGTTCGCACGAACTTTAGAACCCTATTAAATACAATGGATGCGAACGTTCGAAATCTAAAGTGCTAATTATAAGGACTATTATGAATGTTATTGTCCTAAAAAGGGTTTGGGAACCCGGGTTCTTCACCAGGGGACATGTATCAATCCAAAAAAAGTTTTAAAAACGGCCGTTTTTCGGGAGCAGTCATTTTAATGATGCATAAAGTGAAAAAAAAAAAAAGTCAAATATTCCTGTAAATATCGTACCTGGGGGGTGTCTAAAGAATGTCTGTGAAGTAAATATAAAACAGAAAAACCCTCGCGCTAGCTGAGTAATGACACAGGTGAGAGGTGTAGGGGGTACGGATGGGATACTGCAGCAATCACCGGAGGGTCTGGTCCAAATGAGCAATAAAATATAAAACGTGATGGTGACTGCGCTGTAGTGTGTCAAATAGGATAATGGGAAGGGAGAGGAAGTGAAACTCGGAGGGGATGTGGCAAAGAAGGGTAAGGTGTGGAATGTGTGGAAAGGGGAGGGAAGGGGAGGGGAGAAGGGAAAAAGGGGGAGACTGAGAAACGAAGTGGGTAGGTAATAGGCTAGTGCTTAGCTAACTAGCGATAATGTGCAATGTGCACAGTGACACAAATGAAAATACACTAATAAAGGACTGATCAAAAAATAATCAGAAAAAATATGTGACACAGTGAATAATAATAATAATGTGACATATAGAACCGATATCTAAATGGTCAAGATATGCAGCACGTGATAAAAATCAAACCACTTAAACATATAAGTAATCCACAAACAAAACCATAAATAGGAAAAATGAGATGGATGGGATGAATGGAATCACACACTCAGTGCATAAGTAAACTAAACTGATAGAGAAAGGCAGTCCCAAATAAGTCCTGGTGATGACTTCCCAATACTTCCAAAATGGCTAATTGTAAATATATAGTATATGGGTAAATCATATGTGGATAAAGTCCCGTCACCAATGAAGTGCTTGAAGAAAATCCTGTGGCATCCACCCTGTGGTCACACCTAGCTTACCTCTCTGTTGGAGAGGGGACGGTATACAGCAGTTCTCTGTAGTGAAGGGGGGTATCACGTCCTTATGGCCTGGTCTTTATGGCACCGTTACTCATTGGAGTATATATGAGAAAACATAAACAAAGGGCACATAAATAGCGCAACTTTGTGAGTGCAGCAAGATGGATAGCTGATGCATACATTCACACACTCACTTATAATAGAGTGAGCGTGGACCTCAATCCAAACGAGCGCCGAGCTCGTGCCAATGGAAAAAAGTGTGTGGCATCTATGGTGCATCCGATGCAACCCTCAGGTATCAGGTATCAGCCGCGGCAATCACAGAGTTGAAATGTGGAGAGAATAAAGGAAGGAGAAATAGTGTGGGTCTGAAACCGCTAGGCATTTATTAAAACTAAAGTAAAGTAAAAAACTCACATTTGGAAGTAAAAACGGGGTGTTGAATCCTTACGAGCGGCGAGCTCGTCCCCTCTCGGATCTGCTGGCGGTGTGTCTGTGCTACGTCCTGACGCATGTCGTCATATCACATGACTTCATCAGAGGCAGAGGCAGTTTTTTACTTTAGTTTTAATAAACGCCTAGCGGTTTCAGACCCACACTATTTCTCCTTCCTTTATTCTCTCCACATTTCAACTCTGTGATTGCCGCGGCTGATACCTGATGGTTGCATCGGATGCACCATAGATGCCACACACTTTTTTCTATTGGCACGAGCTCGGTGCTCGTTTGGATTGAGGTCCACGCTCACTCTATTACAAGTGAGTGTGTGAATGTATGCATCAGCTATCCATCTTGCTGCACTCACAAAGTTGCGCTATTTATGTGCCCTTTGTTTATGTTTTCTCATATATACTCCAATGAGTAACGGTGCCATAAAGACCAGGCCATAAGGACGTGATACCCCCCTTCACTACAGAGAACTGCTGTATACCGTCCCCCCTCCAACAGAGAGGTAAGCTAGGTGTGACCACAGGGTGGATGCCACAGGATTTTCTTCAAGCACTTCATTGGTGACGGGACTTTATCCACATATGATTTACCCATATACTATATATTTACAATTAGCCATTTTGGAAGTATTGGGAAGTCATCACCAGGACTTATTTGGGACTGCCTTTCTCTATCAGTTTAGTTTACTTATGCACTGAGTGTGTGATTCCATTCATCCCATCCATCTCATTTTTCCTATTTATGGTTTTGTTTGTGGATTACTTATATGTTTAAGTGGTTTGATTTTTATCACGTGCTGCATATCTTGACCATTTAGATATCGGTTCTATATGTCACATTATTATTATTATTCACTGTGTCACATATTTTTTCTGATTATTTTTTGATCAGTCCTTTATTAGTGTATTTTCATTTGTGTCACTGTGCACGTTGCACATTATCGCTAGTTAGCTAAGCACTAGCCTATTACCTACCCACTTCGTTTCTCAGTCTGCCCCTTTTTCCCCTTCTCCCCTCCCCTTCCCTCCCCTTTCCACACATTCCACACCTTACCCTTCTTTGCCACATCCCCTCCGAGTTTTACTTCCTCTCCCTTCCCATTATCCTATTTGACACACTACAGCGCAGTCACCATCACGTTTTATATGTCTGTGAAGTGCCACGTGTTTCCCGTGTTTAGAACTGTCCCTGCACAAAATTACATTTCTAAAAGGAAAAAAAGCCATTTAAAACTGCTTGTGGCTTTAATGTAATGTCTGGTCCCGGTAATATGGATGAAAATCTTTAAGAAAAATGGCATAGCTACCCCATTACCAGAACCCCCCCCCCCTACCCCAGCCCATTACCAGCCCCTTTGGGTCTTGTATGGATATTAAGGGGAACCCCGCACACAAAATAAAAAAGGCCCTATATACTCTGAACAGCCGTATACAGGCGGTGCATACAAGACAGGGACTGTAGGTTTGTTCTTATGTAGAATCTGTTTGTAATTTTGAACAGGTACATTGTTTAAGTGTAGCTCCAGCCAAAAAATCTATTTTTAAGCTTTTTGGAAAACATAGGGAAGGGTTATCACCCCTGTAACATTTGTTTTGCTGTTTGTGCAGTGTGCACCTGTTCAGAACAGTTCACCTCACTTTCCGTCCTAATGACAAATGTTTTTTGAAAATGTGGGTTTTTTATTGAAACAAGAATTGGTGATAATAAAGCATCAGTGGAGAAGAGAAACTTTTTTTCCCATATTAACTCTTACAGGAGAGAATTTGCCTTCCTATGGGTAGATTTCCTCTAACTTCCTGTTGTATCCTTCCGTTTGCAAGGAGGAGTCGTTTGTAAGTTGGATGTTTGAAAGTAGGGGCCTTCCGTATATACTCAGCTGAAATTTGCCCCTTACATGTTGGTGTAGCCACAACACTGTGAGCCCTCACAGTTACTCTTGGTGGGCGCATGAATGGGCCCTGCTGTGAATTATTAGATCAAGAATTGTAATTGCATGCCCCTGTTGAACAGGGGCTGAAAAATTGGGCCTTTGGTGGTGGTGGTGGTGGTGTTGACACAACACTGTAAGGCCTCACAGTTACTCTTGGTGGGCGCAGGAATGTGCCCTGCTGTGAATTATTAGATCAAGAATTGTAATTGAGTGAGTGAGTGAAAAACTTGTATAGCGCTAACAAATGTGAACTAAATCGCCTCAAGGCGCTTTGCATCCAGTAGCTTCATGATCCATCAGAAGAGGTGGGTCTTAAGTTTTTTCCTAAAGGCCCGATGGTTTTCTTCCATACGGATATCCGTGGGTAGCGCGTTCCATAGCCGTGGTCCTTGGACTGCAAATCTTCGTTCTCCCTTTGATTTGTAGCGAAATTTGGGGATGTGAAGGAGATTTTGGTTTGTTGATCGGAGACTGCGTTTGGGGGTGTAATGCTTTATCTTCTCGCATAAATATTGCGGAGCGATTCCTTGTGTGCACTTGTGGGTGAGACAGAGGGTCTTGAATGTGACCCGATCCTTTACGGTTAACCAATGAAGGGTCCTCAGTGCAGGGGTGATGGATTCCCAGTTTTTTTTTCCTGTTATCAGTCTGGCTGCCGTGTTCTGGACGACTTGTAGGCGTGACATCTGGTATTTGGGTAGTCCGAGGTAGAGGGAGTTTGCGTAGTCGAGTCGGGAGTTGATAATTGATCCAACTACTACTGCTGTGTCCTCTTCTGGGATGAAGGGAATGAGTCTATGCAGCAGGCGGAGGAGATGATGAGATCCGCTGATTACTGATCCTATTTGAGCATCCATCGACATCTCCGAGTCAAAGATGACTCCGAGACTTTTGACTTTGGTGCTCGGGGTGATGGTCTGTCCGAGAATGGTGGGTGGTGGTGTCCAAGAGGTTTTAGTTTTTGTCTTTCGGTTAGCGTGGAGGAGAAGCAGTTCTGTTTTGGATCCGTTGAGTTTAAGTGAACTCTCAGTCATCCAATCATTGCATGCCCCTGTTGAACAAGGGCTGAAAAATTGGGCCTTTGGTGGTGGTGGTGTTGACACAACACTGTAAGGCCTCACAGTTACTCTTGGTGGGCGCATTAATGGGCCCTGCTGTGAATTATTAGATCAAGAATTGTAATTACATGCCCCTGTTAAACAGGGGCAGAAAAATTGGGCCTTAGGCACTGGTGCCACAACACTGCAACCCCTCACAGATACTGTACTTGGAGCACAGCAATGAGCCCTGTTGCAAAGTATTGCATCAAAAATTTTAATTACACACCCCTGTTAAACAGGGGCTGAAAAATTGGGCCTTAGCAACTGGTGCTGGTGCCACGACACTGCAACCTCTCCCAGATACTCTAGTTGGAGTGCAGAAATGAGCCCTGCTGCAAAGCATTGCATAAAAAATTGTAATTACATGCCCCTGTTAAACAGGGGCTGAAAAATTGGGCCTTAGCCACTGGTGGCGGCACCCAGAAACAAAAATGTTCTTCCAAGCTATCATCATCAATCGGATCATTGAGGAGGAGGAGGATAGTCAGTCAACATAACAGGACAGTCTCTCAGCATCAGCATCAGTCTGGAAGGGATGTGACATTTGAAAATAAATTAGTCTGTTATATCAGCTTCAGGTGTTTGGTAGCTGGTGGTGATCCAAGACTGGTTCATCTTTATGAAGGTCAGTCGATCAACAGAGTCGGTGGACAGGCGCACCCTGTGATCCGTGACAAATCCTCCAGCAGCACTGAATGTGCGTTCTGAAAGAACGCTGGATGCAGGACAGGCCAGTAGCTCAATTGCATACTGTGCAAGCTCTGGCCAGTGATCCATTCTCAAGACCCAGTAAGCCAGAGGATTTTCGGTGGGGAAGGTGTCCAAGTCTGACCTTGCCCCTAGGTATTCCTGCACCATGTATATCAGACGCTGGCGATGGTTGCTGGAACCGATCATACCTTGGGGCTGCGGACTAAAGAATTGTCTGAACGCATCGGTCAGACGGCCACCTTCCCCACCGCTCCTTCTTTGACTGCCCAAAGCCTCAGCAACTCGTTGTCCAGGACCAGGAGTTTGTAACCTCCCAGTCTCTGGGAACGCGTTGCACAGACCTTTCTGCAAGGCCTCCCGGGGTTGTCTCATCCTCTGCTCCCTCTGCGACGGTAAGATAAGGTCCGCAACCTTACCCTTGTACCGTGGATCAAGGAGAGTGGCCAGCCAGTAATGGTCCCTCTCCTTGATCCGAAGAATACGAGGGTCCTTCCGCAGACTTTGCAGGATCAGGGAGGCCATGCAGCGTAGGTTAGCTAAGGCATTCAGTCCGGAGTCCTCTGGGTCACTAAGGACGACATGATCCGCAGCCACCTCCTCCCAGCCACGTACAAGTCCACTGGTTTCTTGGGACTGTAAATCATCCCTAAAAGACTGCTGCTGATGATGCTGAGTGCCAGGCTCCACCTCCATGCTGACACAATCCTCCTCCTCCTCCTCCTCCTCTTCTTCCTGTGCGATGGGTGGGACAGAAGGAACACTGTCTGGGTAAAGGGGGCCTTGAGAGGCAAGGAAGTCCTCCTCTTCCTGCCTCTGTTCTGCCTCAAGTGCCCTGTCCATTATTCCATGCAGCGTATGTTCCAACAGGTGGACAAGAGGTACAGTGTCACTGATGCATGCACTGTCACTGCTCACCATCCTCGTGGCCTCCTCAAATGGTGCCAGGACAGTGCATGCATCCCTGATCATGCCCCACTGGCGTGGTGAAAAAAACCCGAGCTCCCCTGACCCTGTCCTGGTTCCGTAGTCGCACAGGTACTCATTGATGGCCCTCTGCTGCGTGTGCAGCTGCTGCAGCATGGCCAATGTTGAGTTCCACCTGGTGGGCATGTCACATATAAGGCAGTTCTTGGGTAGGTTCAACTCCTTTTGCAGCTCAGCCAGGTGAGCACTGGCATTATAAGATCTGCGGAAATGCACACAGACTTTCCTGGCCTGCCTCAGGACATCCTGTAAGCTGGGTACCTGCCCAAGAACCGCTGCACCATCAGGTTAAGGACGTGAGCCACACAGGGCACATGGGTCAGTTGTCCCTGGCGGAGAGGAGGTTGGTGCCATTGTCGCAAACTACCATTCCTGGCTTAAGCTGGCGTGGCGTCAACCACCTCTCGGCCTGCCCCTGCAGAGCAGACAGAACCTCTGCCCCAGTGTGGCTCCTGTCCCCCAAACACACCAGCGCAAGCACGGCATGGCATCTTTTTGCTTGCGTAGCCCCTTGAACGCCTACGGAGCACCGCTGGTTCCGAGGACAAAGCACAGGAAGAGGCCATGGAGGAAGAAGAAGAGGAGGGGGTGGAGGACAGAGGTGTGTCACAACCAGTAGTAGCATTTTGGAGGCGTGGCAGTGGAACAACCTCCAACACTACTGCACCTTGTCCTGCATCCTTCCCAGCTGCCAAAAGAGTGACCCAATGGGCCGTGAAAGAAAGGTAACATCCCTGTCCATGCCTGCTGGACCATGAGTCAGCGGTAATATGCACCCTACTGCTGACCGCCCTGTCCAGCGAGGCCAAGACATTGCCTTCCACATGCCGGTAGAGAGCCGGAATTGCCTTCCGTGAGAAAAAGTGGCATTTGGGAACCTGCCACTGAGGAACCGCACATTGCACAAACTCACGGATGGGGGCCGAGTCTACCAACTGAAAAGGCAGCAGTTGAAGCGCTAGCAATTTAGCCAAGCTAGCATTCAACCGCTGGGCATGTGGATGGCTGGGAGTGAACTTCTTTCGACGGTCCAGCAGCTGGGGCAGGGAAATTTGCCTGCTAGAATCGGACGTCGGTGTACTGCTAGCAGAGTGCCCGCAAGTACTTGGCTGTGACACACCTAATTCTACACCTTCATTCCTCTCAGTGCATGTTTCAGAGAGGACTGAAGGTATAGTGGGGTTGGAGATCCCAGCTGATGCTGTGCAAGAAGAGGTCTGCTTTGTTCTTTGGTGTGGGTCTTTAAGGTAGGCTTGCCAACGAGCTGCATGGCAGGTCAACATATGTCTGGTCAAGCATGTGGTGCCCAAGCGGGTGATGTTTTGGCCACACGATATACGCTTGAGACATATGTTGCAAACAGCAGCTGTGCGATCTGATGCACTCGACTCAAAAAAGGCCCACACCAAAGAACTTTTTGAATAACGGGCAGAGGCAGTGCCCTGCACAGGCGGAGCTCTGCGGTGTGATTCCGTTCGTGTGCTGCCCTTACGCTGGCCCCCCGAGGGCATCCTGCCTCGTTGGAGATGTGCCTCCTCCTCATCCTCCTCCTCTCAGGCACCCACGTGGAGTCGGTGACCTCATCATCCCCTCCCTCCTCATCACTGGAGCCAATCTGGCAGTATGCTGCAGCTGCTGGAACATGACTGCCAGATTGGTGTCCTTCTTGAGCATCCCCTCTCTCTGCACTCACGCTACTGCCTTCCTCTAGCTGGGTATCATCATCAGACCCTTCGAAACGCTGGGCATCCTCCTGGAGCATGTACCCAACACTGTGCTCAAACAGTTCGGGGGACTCCTCAGGAGGACATGGTTGGTCTAGGGAAGGAGTGACTGATGATGACATTGATACCAGGGAAGAGGACGCTTTGGCAGCTGCTTTGCCAGTACCCTGAGCCTGGGTGAGAGAGGATGAGGAGGATGAGGAGGGCTTGGTCATCCACTCTACCAAGTCTTCGGCATGATGCGGCTCAACACGTCCAGTTGCCGAAAAGAAGGACAAGCGTGTCCCATGGCCACGTGCTGATGGCGATGCACCGCGTCCACGACCAGCACTGTTGTCTCTAGACACAGAGCCTGCTTGCCCTCTTTTATTGGCTCCTGACTGTCTGCCTCTCCTTGTTTGCCTTCCAGACATTCTAATGGCCTGCAGGGAAATGGGAAAACCAGCAATAAGGCCTAGCTTCAGGAGTATATTTTGCAGGAATCACACTACGCCTGTTGTAGGTGCTGCAAATGCCTGTTGGTGTAACACACCAGGAAAAAGCAGCAATACAGGCTAACTTCAGGTGTAATATGATCAGGAGGCACACTCCGCCCGCTGTAAGTGCCGCAAATGCCTGTTGGTGTAACACACCAGGAATAAGCAGCAATACAGGCTAACTTCAGGTGTAATATGATCAGGAGGCACACTCCGCCCGCTGTAAGTGCCGCAAATGCCTGTTGGTGTAACACACCAGGAAAAAGCAGCAATACGGGCTAACTTCAGGTGTATAATGTGCAGGAGGCTTAGCAACAATGACACTGACACTGTCCCCTGCCTATCCTCTCTCCCTGCACACAAGGTGTCAGGGAAATCCGTCCAACGGCGCCAATCAGCACCCAATGCGCACGCGTGGCGGAATGATGCTTCGGCGCATGCGCGTGCGCGGGACGGCGCTTCTACGTCCTCGGGTGCGTGCGCAGACGCACCAATAGGAATCCAGGCGGGCCTATTTAAAGAGACCCAGTTGCACTGACAAGTTGCTGGTTTGTCAGCTTTCCTGTATACCCAAGACTCTGGAAAACTATCTTGAAAATCTCCTTGTGACCCGGACTGGCTTGACTCCTCTGATCTCTCTCCTGGACCTGACCCTCGGCTTGCTATACGGACTTCTGCCTTCTCCTGTGTTTGACCCTCGGCCTGTGACTCGGATCTGCTGCCTGTCTACAATCCTTGACCTCCTGCTTGTACCTTTTGGACTTCCGCGTTTCCTTTGAACTCCTGCCTGGTTCCCGGTATTCTCTGGACTTGTTGCCTTTTACTGTGCTAGACCCCCAGCCGGGACTGTTACCTTGCAATTGCAACCCGGACTCAACCTGCACCGGCTTCCATTATCTCCTGCTGTTTGAACTTTACCAATCCGGCTAGTTCCTGCTTGAAGCCTGTTTCTTCAGTCTACTCAGCACTACCGGACCGTCTACAAGTACCCACCACCTGCCGGTAGCCGGTGCCGCTTCTCGCCATCCACTCCCTGTCTCAGCTCCAGGGGGTGGAGTGCGTCAAGTCGCAAAGGTGAACCACTCTCGGCATCTCGGCCTCGGTAAGTACATACCCTTACAGTACAAACCAGCCAGATGTCTGAGGCCGACAGGGTGCGTTCACCGTTCGAGACCCTATGTCAGCAAGTCACCGCACTAACCGACGCGGTTCAGAAATTACAAGAAGGTTATGTCCAAATGGATGGCCGCTTTCAGCTACTTACTGGAGCTACAGGACCAGCATCACCAGCTGCTACCGTTGCCAATGTTGCCTCCACGTCTCAAAATCAGGCAAATCCCACCGTAGTAATGGCTACCCCTGAACCCAGGGTCCCCCTGCCTGAGCGATTTTCTGGCGTCCGTAAGAAATATCGGGCTTTCAAAAATGCATGTTCTCTTTACTTCGCCCTTCAACCCAGGACTTTCTCTTCAGAAGTGGTAAAGGTGGGGTTCGTCATCTCCCTTCTAACCGACGAACCTCAGGCCTGGGCCCATGGCCTGATGGAGCAAAGCAGCCCCATACTAGATTCCGTGGACACCTTCTTCGAGAGTATGGCGCAGCTGTATGACGATCCTCAGCGAATCAGCTACAGCTGAGTCTGTTCTCCACAGTTTAACCCAGGGGAGAAGGCCGGTGGAGGACTACACGGCAGAATTCCGGAAATGGTCAGCTGACACTGGCTGGAATGAGACGGCCCTTAAATACCAATATCGCCAAGGACTGTCTGAGGCTCTTAAAGACGAGCTGGCCAGGATTGGTGTTCCAACTACTCTGGAAGATTTGATCCAGTCTGTCACTCAGCTTGACAGACGCCTGCGGGAGCGGCGTTCTGAGCGTTTCCAGACTACCCGTCCAAACTGGACTTTGCCCCGATCAGCTCCTGCCTACCCACCCATCCAAGTTCCTACAGCATCTTCTCCTCCCGAGCCTGAACCCATGCAGCTTGGTCTGGTTCGTCCTCCCCTTTCTCCTGAGGAAAAGCAGCGCAGGCGTCAGGCCAATCTGTGTCTTTACTGCGGGGGTACTGGCCATTTCCTTCGGAGCTGCCCAGTGAGACCTAGTAAGTGTACCCTCAAAGACACTTTGAACTACCAAGTTTCTGGCTTACCACAGACTTATGTTGTTCTTTCTATTTCTCTACAGCTACCAACAGGAGCAACCCGCCTACCGGCGATTATTGATTCAGGAGCCTGCAGCTGCTTTCTGGACTCTTCACTTGCTTCCCAACTTCACTTTCCTCTGCAAACCAAGGACCGTTATCTTCAGGTTCGTCTGGCGGATGGATCCCTGCCTCGTTCAGGGGTAATTACGCAAGAAACAAAACCCGTCCTTGCTATCACGGATTCAGGCCACCAAGAATACCTTCGATTTGACCTCATCCCATCTCCCATGTTTCCCATCATCCTGGGCCTCCCCTGGTTACAAGCACATGAGCCTCATATAAACTGGGCCAAAAGGGAAGTTAACTTCACTTCTTCGTATTGTTCCCAACACTGTCTTCCCGCACTTCCAACTGTCTGTGCTACTTTAACCCCTCAACCGGATAACCTACCACATGTTCCATCAGCATACTTAGAATTCCAGGACGTCTTCGACAAACAGCAGGCCGACCGCCTACCTCCACATCGTCCCTACGATTGTCCCATTGACCTTCTGCCTGGCTCCAAAATTCCATTCGGCCGCATCTTTCCCTTGTCCGAATCTGAGTTGAAGGCCCTCAAGTCTTACATTGAGGAAAATCTGGAAAAGAAATTCATTCGCCCCTCTTCTTCCCCAGCCGGTGCCGGAATCTTTTTCGTTGAAAAGAAAGACGGGACTCTGAGGCCCTGCATCGACTATAGGGAATTAAATAAAATTACTATTAAAAATAGATACCCGCTTCCTCTCATCCCGGAGTTGTTCCAACGATTCCGATCAGCTCGGATCTTCTCTAAACTGGACCTTCGAGGGGCCTACAACCTCATCCGGATCAGGGCTGGAGACGAATGGAAGACGGCTTTTAGATCTAGGTTCGGTCATTTTGAATACTTGGTCATGCCATTCGGGCTTTGCAACGCCCCAGCTACTTTCCAGCACCTGGTCAATGACATTTTCCGTGAACACTTGGACGACTTCCTAGTAGTCTACTTAGACGATATTCTTATTTTTTCGTCCTCCCTTGAACTGCACCGAATCCATGTCATCAAGGTCCTCACTATTCTCCGAGAACATAGACTTTACCTCAAGGCCGAGAAATGTGACTTTGAGAAAACCACTGTGCAATTTTTGGGATTTATTATTTCTACCAATGGGGTCGCAATGGACCCGCAGAAAGTCAAAGCTATCCAGGAATGGCCAGCCCCAACAGACAAGAAAGGGGTACAACGGTTTATAGGTTTCGCCAACTTCTACAGGAGGTTCATTGTGGGGTTCTCCTCTATTGTGGCACCTATAACCCAACTGACACGCCAGGGCTACCGCTTTCACTGGTCACCGGAAGCTCAGGATGCCTTCGATAAACTAAAAAATGCATTCACATCGGCACCTGTATTGAAGCATCCAGATCCGCTACTGCCATTTACTCTGGAAGTAAATGCTTCAGAGTCAGCCACTGGGGCCATCCTCTCTCAAAGGCAGGGCCCCAAATCCCTTCTTCATCCAGTAGCCTTTGCCTCTCGTAAACTAACTTCTCCAGAACGTAATTATGACGTCGGAGACCGGGAACTATTAGCTATCAAATTCGCCCTGGAAGAATGGCGATACCTTCTGGAGGGAGCCCCTCACCCTGTCATGATATTCACGGATCATAAGAATCTAGAATATCTGAGAACAGCAAAACGTCTTCGACCCAGACAAGCCCGATGGGCCCTCTTCTTCACCAGGTTTAACTTTCATATCTCTTATAGGCCCGGTTCCAAGAACGTGAAGGCGGATGCACTCTCTAGGATGTTTCCCGAAACCCCTCAAGCAGAGGAACCAAGTACCATCCTATCAGCACAAAACTTTCTGCTCATCCCATAGGCTGATCTACTAACCTCCATAAAAGCCGCCTCTAAGCATTGTCCTGACCAAGTAACCTCTTCCCTAGAGAAGCATAATGACTTGCTCTGGTCCCAAGGTAAAGTCTTCGTCCCTCTGGAAACAAGGCAACTGATTCTAAAAACTTTCCACGACCACAAACTAGCTGGTCACTTTGGAACCAAAAAAAACATGGAACTAATCTCTCGCTCCTTCTGGTGGCCTGGTTGGAGACAAGATTGCAAGTCCTATGTTGCCTCCTGTACCCGTTGCCAACGGTATAAGGGACCCAAAACCAAGAGTTGGGGACTATTCAAACCTTTGCCTATCCCTGAACGTCCGTGGGCAGATGTGTCCATGGACTTCATTGTAGATCTACCGCCCTCTGGAGGTTTTACCACGATTCTGGTCGTAATTGACCGCCTCTCCAAAATGGCACACTTCGTGCCCATGATCGGTACCCCCTCTGCTGCAGATACAGCCAAAGCCTTCTTTCAGGAGATAATCAGGCTCCATGGGGTGCCTAAGAGCATCACCTCTGACAGAGGCGTTCAATTCACGTCGAAATTCTGGAAGGAACTTTGCAAATCTTTAGAAGTCAAGATTTGCCTATCATCGGCATATCACCCCCAGAGCAACGGACAGACAGAGAGAACCAATCAAACCCTAGAACAATATCTCCGTTGTTTTTGCTCAGCCTCACAAGACGATTGGTCCTCCCTATTATCCTACGCTGAATTTGCATATAACAACTCGGTGCATTCAGCCACCAGTCAAACTCCTTTTTGGGCCAACTTTGGCTTCCATCCTTCCTTCCTCCCTGATGACATTCCGGAGAGCTCTGTTCCTGCTGTTCACGATCGGATAGCCTTTGTTCAATCTAATTTTCTGAGACTCCAGGAAATGATGCAAAACGCCCAGGAGTCTTACAAGAGACACTATGACAAGGGTAGGAAGGAAAATCCAGTCTTCAAAGTTGGGGAGGAAGTATGGCTCTCCGCCACCAACCTCAAATTGCCGATCCCTTCACGGAAATTGGGACCAAGATTTATAGGCCCTTTTAAAATCAAGCGAGTAATCAACCCTGTGGCCTTTGAATTGGCACTGCCCGACTCCTACAGGATACACCCGGTCTTCCACACGTCTCTGTTGAAACCAGTAGTCTCCAGCTCCTTCCCGGGAAGGGATGAGCCACCTCCTCCACCTGTGGAGGTTGATGGTGAAGATGAGTATGTGGTGGAATCTATCTTGGGCTGCAGGAAAAGAGGCAGGCAGTTGCAGTATTTAATCAAATGGAAGGGGTATCCCCCAGAGGACAACTCTTGGGAACCATCTAGGAATCTACATGCTCCCCGCCTAATTAGAGTCTTTCACCAGGAACATCCCGAGTTGATGTCTAGTCTGGGCGTCCGGAGTCCGCCCCTAGGAGGGGGGCACTGTCAGGGAAATCCGTCCAACGGCGCCAATCAGCGCCCAATGCGCACGCGTGGCGGACTGATGCTTCGGCGCATGCGCGTGCGCGGGACGGCGCTTCTACGTCCTCGGGTGCGCGCGGCGCGCGCGCATGCGCGGCGGCGCACCAATAGGAATCCAGGCGGGCCTATTTAAAGAGACCCAGTTGCACTGACAAGTTGCTGGTTTGTCAGCTTTCCTGTATACCCAAGACTCTGGAAAACTATCTTGAAAATCTCCTTGTGACCCGGACTGGCTTGACTCCTCTGATCTCTCTCCTGGACCTGACCCTCGGCTTGCTATACGGACTTCTGCCTTCTCCTGTGTTTGACCCTCGGCCTGTGACTCGGATCTGCTGCCTGTCTACAATCCTTGACCTCCTGCTTGTACCTTTTGGACTTCCGCGTTTCCTTTGAACTCCTGCCTTGTTCCCGGTATTCTCTGGACTTGTTGCCTTTTACTGTGCTAGACCCCCAGCCGGGACTGTTACCTTGCAATTGCAACCCGGACTCAACCTGCACCGGCTTCCATTATCTCCTGCTGTTTGAACTTTACCAATCCGGCTAGTTCCTGCTTGAAGCCTGTTTCTTCAGTCTACTCAGCACTACCGGACCGTCTACAAGTAACCACCACCTGCCGGTAGCCGGTGCCGCTTCTCGCCATCCACTCCCTGTCTCAACTCCAGGGGGTGGAGTGCGTCAAGTCGCAAAGGTGAACCACTCTCGGCATCTCGGCCTCGGTAAGTACATACCCTTACACAAGGTTTATCAAAGTATATGACACTGACACTCTCCCTGCCTATCCTTCTCTCTCCCTGCACACAAGGTTTAGCAAAGAATATGACACTGACACTGTCCCCTGCCTATCCTCTCTCCCTGCACACAAGGTTTATCAAAGTATATGACACTGACACTCTCCCTGCCTATCCTTCTCTCTCCCTACACACAAGGTTTAGCAAAGAATATGACACTGACACTCTCCCTGCCTATCCTTCTCTGTCCCTACACACAAGGTTTAGCAAAGAATAGATTTGACACTGTCCCTGCCTATCCTTCACTTTCCCTGCTCCGGAACACACTTCACGAGGCCGCTGCGCTGGCGGCCTTTTATAGTGTGGGGCGTGTCTTAACCCCCTCAGCTATAATTGGCCACAGGCATCCTGCCTGTGGCCAATCATTGCTCTCCTCGCTGCCGGCGCTGTGATTGGCCAAGCATGAAGGGTCACAGTGCATGCTTGGCCAATCACAGCGCCGGGATTACACTGCGATGGCGCAGTGTATTGTGGGCCGTTCGCGTCACTCGAATTTGGCGCGAACGGCCCAAATCGTTCGTTGTTCGCCGAACGCGCGAACAGCCGATGTTCGAGTCGAACCTATGTTCGACTCGAACACCGAGCTCATCCCTATTCTTGAGTATTTATTTGTTGGGGAGGGTGCAGGCTGCTTTGGTGATATATTTGGTTAACTCCTAAGTTTCACCTGGGTTGCCCACCCTTATAGAACAAACGCTTCAGGTCAGGTGCTTTGGAAGTACTTTGTAGTGTGTGCACATTAGAATTACTTCACTGGTACCATTACAGAAACTGTACTGGTTGGTATATATTACTTGCATACTGTTTGCTGTAGCAGCCTGGGGCTTCTATGATGTTGTGCCCAGGTTGGCTTTAGGCATTCTGGGAATGCTGTGGAAAAGTGTACCTGCCCATTGTTAGCTTTTGGAGCTCGTGGAAAAAGGGTGAGAAGCTCGAGCAGGCAGGGATTTTTAGTCAGAAATCAGGAATCTCTCTTGCTCACACCCAGATATCGAGAGAGTGGTAAGTACTTTTGTATGTATGTTCATTTAATCTGCTAAGTTTTCTTTAAAGGATGAAAGAAGGGGAGATCTCAAATATTTCTATGGCATCACCGAAGGTATTAAAAACACTGAGAAAATTAAGGAAATTTATGTTACTGTGGTGCATATGGGACAAATGGGTTTTATCTGTGCGATCTAAACTTAAAGGGGTTGTAAAGGTTCTTTTTTATTTTCTAAATAGGTTCATTTAAGCAAGTGCATTGTTGGTTCACTTACCTTTTCCTTCTATTTCCCTTCTAAAAAATTTTTTTTTCTTTGTTTTCTTTGCCTGAATTTCTCACTTCCTGTTCCTGTTCAGTAAGCTGTTCTGGCTGACTAAACACTGATGATGGTGTGAAGTTTACTGAGGAGAAACAGGAAGTGAGAAATTCAGACAAAGGACCCAAAGGGCCTGGTAATGAACTGGGGGGGGGGGGGGTTCAATGACTTTTATCTGTATTGCCGAGACCCAACAAGTCATTGCAGCCGGGAGTAGTTTTAAGTTTTTTTCCTTTAGAAATTTAATTTTATACTAAATCCTTTGAAGATCTAAGGGGAGAGTTCTCTTTACAATGTAATTGGTTCTATCAATTTCTTCAACTAAGACATGCTTTACATGCCCAATTGTCTTCTGCTAGGATATTTTTTCCCCTTATCCTTGTTCTTGATAAGATAGTACAGGCAGGGTCAACATAAGGTCTCACCTCTACTACATATAGGGTATTGTTAGATAGGTTTTTACTGAACTTTCCCATTCGCTCTAGGGCTGGTTGGGAAAAAGATATTGGTTCTATCCCCGTGGAGGTCTGGGATGATATTCTTCGGTTCTCGCAACGGGTGTCTCTTTCTCCATCTTACAGACTGACACAGATCTTTATTCTCCATAGAGTCTATAGAACTCCCCAATTTCTGTATGCAATTGGATTGAAATCTGAGCCAGCCTGTGCTAGATGTGGTAATACAAGTACGCTAATACATCTTTTGTGGCAGTGTCCGAAACTTCAAAGATTCTGGAAGGAGGTGATTGGTACCCTAAACCGGCTATTGGATACTAATATTCTGGTTGAACCACTTATATGTCTATTGAGATACTGCGATACCTCTATTTATACCTCCTCTATTGGTAACATTAAAAGATGCACGCTTTGTTGCCCGTAGACAGATTGCTCTTAAGGGGACCTCTCCCTACCCGCCGACTGTATCTGAGTGGATTTTAGATCTCAATAGGATTATTCTTTTTGAAAAACATACATACTCCCTAAGGAATTCCATGAGTACGTTTCAGTGCCGATCCTGACCTCCCTGGGGCCCTAAGCAAAATTCTGCAAAGGGGCTCTCTACCTGACCCGTGAATAATGGGCGTTGTTTAAGCGTAATATTGAACGTGGCTTAAAGGGGCGTGACTCAAAGGGGTGTGGTTAGAGTCTGAGATGAACGAGGGATGGAGGGAGAAACAAAGGAAGAAAGAGAGAGAAAGAGAGAGAGAGAGGGGAAGTAAAAAAAGAGGGATGGAGGGACAGCAGGCCCAGATCCTATACCGCAATAGAAATATGAGTATTCCAGAAAGTTTAACAATCAGCAGATCAAGATTCTCCAAACACCTGTTGGTGCTTTAATCATCCCGGCACCAGGGTTGTTATGGTGTCAGGGTGATTAAAGCGTATTATTTCTATTATTACATTGTAATATAAAATAAAATCATTCAACTCACCATAATGCAGAATCAGTGGGAGCCCTGATGTCACTGTCCCCACCCAGCGGAGTGCCTCCTTACATTTCAGGTGTCCCCAGCCAGCGGAGTGCCTCCTTACATTTCAGGTGTCCCCAGCCAGCAGAGTGCCTCCTTACATTTCAGGTGTCCCCAGCCAGCAGAGTGCCTCCTTACATTTCAGGTGTCCCCAGCCAGCGGAGTGCCTCCTTACATCTCAGGTGTCCCCAGCCAGTGGAGTGCCTCCTTACATCTCAGGTGTCCCCAGCCAGTGGAGTGCCTCCTTACATCTCAGGTGTCCCCAGCCAGTGGAGTGCCTCCTTACATCTCAGGTGTCCCCAGCCAGTGGAGTGCCTCCTTACATCTCAGGTGTCCCCAGCCAGTGGAGTGCCTCCTTACATCTCAGGTGTCCCCAGCCAGTGGAGTGCCTCCTTACATCTCAGGTGTCCCCAGCGGAGTGCCTCCTTACATCTCAGGTGTCCCCAGCGGAGTGCCTCCTTACATCTCAGGTGTCCCCAGCGGAGTGCCTCCTTACATCTCAGGTGTCCCCAGCGGAGTGCCTCCTTACATCTCAGGTGTCCCCAGCGGAGTGCCTCCTTACATCTCAGGTGTCCCCAGCGGAGTGCCTCCTTACATCTCAGGTGTCCCCAGCGGAGTGCCTCCTTACATCTCAGGTGTCCCCAGCGGAGTGCCTCCTTACATCTCAGGTGTCCCCAGCGGAGTGCCTCCTTACATCTCAGGTGTCCCCAGCGGAGTGCCTTCTTACATTTCAGGTGTCCCCAGCCAGTGGAGTGCCTCCTTACATTTCAGGTGTCCCCAGCCAGTGGAGTGCCTCCTTACATTTCAGGTGTCCCCAGCCAGTGGAGTGCCTCCTTACATTTCAGGTGTCCCCAGCCAGTGGAGTGCCTCCTTACATTTCAGGTGTCCCCAGCCAGTGGAGTGCCTCCTTACATTTCAGGTGTCCCCAGCCAGTGGAGTGCCTCCTTACATCTCAGGTGTCCCCAGCGGAGTGCCTCCTTACATCTCAGGTGTCCCCAGCGGAGTGCCTCCTTACATCTCAGGTGTCCCCAGCGGAGTGCCTCCTTACATCTCAGGTGTCCCCAGCGGAGTGCCTCCTTACATCTCAGGTGTCCCCAGCCAGCGGAGTGCCTCCTTACATCTCAGGTGTCCCCAGCCAGCGGAGTGCCTCCTTACATTTCAGGTGTCCCCAGCGGAGTGCCTCCTTACATTTCAGGTGTCCCCAGTGGAGTGCTTCCTTACATTTCAGGTGTCCCCAGCCAGCGGAGTGCTTCCTTACATCTCAGGTGTCCCCAGCGGAGTGCCTCCTTACATCTCAGGTGTCCCCAGCGGAGTGCCTCCTTACATCTCAGGTGTCCCCAGCGGAGTGCCTCCTTACATTTCAGGTGTCCCCAGCCAGCGGAGTGCTTACTTACATTTCAGGTGTCCCCCCCCCAGTGCCGGCCTAAGACATTGTGCTGCCTGGTACCAAGAATTAAATGCTGCCCCCCCCAAAAAAATTACGCCCACCAAAAGGATATAATTTTATATCATGATAACTTAAGAGGACTTGTCATGGCTCTATTCATGTATGTAGGAAAATAAAGAGGACCTGTCATGGCTCTATTCATGTATAGGAGTATAAAGAGGACCTGTCATGGCTCTATACATGTATGTAGGAAAATAAAGAGGACCTGTCATGGCTTTATTCATGTATAGGAGTATAACGGTCATGGCACTATACGTATATATATATATATATATATATATATATATATATATATATATATATATATAAGTATAAAGAGGACTTGTCCTGGCTCTATACATGTATATACGAAAATAAAGAGGACCTGTCATAGCTCTATACATGTATGTAGACGTATAAAGAGGACCTGTCATGGCTCCATACATGTATATAGGAGTATAAAAGGACCTGTGTGTGGCCGTGATGTCAGCCGGCCACCCACGATCGCTCCACAGAGAGCCAGAACGGGGATCTGTCAATGTAAACAGACAGATCCCCATTCTGACAGGGGAGGAGAGCCAGATCTGCTGTTCCTAGTGATTAGGAACAGAGATCTCTCTCCTCCTCCAGTCAGTCCCATCCCCCCAGTTAGAAACACCTCCCAGGGAACACATCTAACCCCTTTCCTGTCAGTGACATTTACACGGTAATCAGTGCATTTTTATAGCACAAATCGCTGTATAAATGTCACTGGTCCCAAAAATGTGTCAAAAGTGTTCGATCTGTTCACCGCAATGTCACAGTCTCACTGAAAATCGCAGATCGCCGCCATTACTAGTAAAAAAAAATATTAATAAAAATGGCATAAGTCTATCCCCTATTTTGTAGACGCTATAACCTTTGTGCAAACTAATCAATATACACTTATTGCGTTTTTTTTACCAAACATATGTAGAAGAATACATATTGGCCTAAACTGATATAGAAATACCACCAACAGAAAGCTCTATTTGTGGGAAAAAAGGACGTAAATTTTGTTTGGGTACACCGTCGCACAATTGTCAGTTAAGTCGACGCAGTGCCGTATCGCAAAACAAAATTAGTGAAGTGCATAATTTCTATTACATTGTTATATAATATATAAAATAGTTCAACTCACCATAATGCCGAATCAGTGGGAGCCTGAGCGTGTCTCTTGCCAACGTCACCTGCCACCAGATGCGGATTGTCACCTGCCACATGTAGCGGATTGTCACTTGCCACAACGCCACCTGCCACACATTGCGGGCTGTCACTTGCCACACGTTGCGGATTGTCACTTGCCACAATGTCACACATTGCGTTTTGTCACTTGCCACAACGTCACTTGCCACACATTGCGGATTGTCACTTGCCACACATTGCGGATTGTCACTTGCCACAACGTCACACATTGCATTTGTCACTTGCCACAACGTCACTTGCCACACATTGCGGATTGTCACTTGCCACAACGCTACCTGCCACACATTGCAGATTGTCACTTGCCACTTCACCTGCCACATGTAGCGGATTGTCAATTGCCACGACGCCACCTGCCACACATTGTGGGTTGTCACTTGCCACATGTTGCGGATTGTCACTTGCCACGACGTCACACATTGCGTTTTGTCACTTGCCACACATTGAGGATTGTCACTTGCTACACATTGAGGATTGTCACTTGCCACACATTGCGGATTGTCACTTGCCACTTCACCTGCCACATGTAGCAGATTGCCATTTGCTGTGTCCCAGGGTGAAGGCAGGGGAGGGGGGGCAGCTGACATTGAGGAGGGGGGGCAACTGACATTGAGGAGGGGGGGGCAACTGACATTGAGGAGGGGGGGGGGCAACTGACATTGAGGAGGGGGGGCAACTGACATTGAGGAGGGGGGGGTCGGCTGACATTGAGGAGGGGGGGGGGGTCGGCTGACATTGAGGAGGGGGGGGGGTCGGCTGACATTGAGGAGGGGGGGGGTCGGCTGACATTGAGGAGGGGGGGGGGGCGGCTGACATTGAGGAGGGGGGGGGGGGGCGGCTGACATTGAGGAGGGGGGGCGGCTGACATTGAGGAGGGGGGGGCGGCTGACATTGAGGAGGGGGGGACAACTGACATTGAGGAGGGGGGGCGGCTGACATTGAGGAGGGGGGGCGGCTGACATTGAGGAGGGGGGGCGGCTGACATTGAGGAGGGGGGGCGGCTGACATTGAGGAGGGGGGGTCGGCTAACATTGAGAAGGGGGGGGTGGCTGACATTGAGGGGGGGGGCGGCTGACATTGAGGGGGGGTGGCTGACATTGAGGAGGGGGGAGCTGCTGACATTGAGGATGAGAGAGACGGACCTCAGGAGATGGGGTGACACTCGGTGAGTTAGGAGCACGCCCCCCTCCCTTTGAGCCCTTCTATAGCTCAGCAGCGGTGAGGGGGAACAAATCAGAGGCGGAGCCGGCCGGCTGCAGTGAGCTGCGGCACCGCCCACCCCTTTCCCCCACAGGTCACAGTCTCAGATGACAGACAGACCGGGATCGGGGGTGGGCGGCGCCGCAGCGCTATTTCGGCAGGATCCCTCCCTTTCCCTGGTCTTCGGGAAAATGGCGGCCGGCGGAGACATTATCTCCGCCGGCCGCGGACCTCTAGCGGCAGCGGGGCCCTGAGTATTACTCGGGGCCCTACGCAGCTTGCGTAGTCCGCGTATAGGGCAGATCAGCCCTGGTAAGTTTGATGCTTCCTGATCAAGATGACTTCAGGACCTAGGAATCGTGTAAACTAATACGTACTATACACTTTGTAATATCGGATGCTGCTTTTTTTTCTGTCCTTTTTTTCTCTTTTTTTTTTTTCTTCCATATAGAGCAGGGTGGGGGCTAGGGGATGGGGTGGTTTGTGGTCCTTTTTTTTTCTTTTCTTGGGTTGTGTTTTGTTTAATGTGATTGTATTTGTATAATTTGTCTGTATTGTCTTAATGTTGTTTGCATATAAAAATAAAAAAAAGGATCTGATAAAAAAAAAAAATATATATATATATTATTTTTCTTTTTAAACATGGGAAAAATGCGCCACTTTACAGGCATACTATAGACATCCCCCGGTACAAAATTTAAAGGACTATTTCACTTTTATGGTTTCACTTTAAGCATTATTAAAATCACTGCTCCCATAAAAACGAGCATTTAGAAAAAAAAAATTGCATTGATACATGTCCCCTGGGGCAGGACCCAGGTCCCCAAACACTTTTTATGACAATACCATGCATATAAGCCTTTAAATTGGCACTTTTGATTTTTCATGTTCGTATCCCATAGACTTGAACGCTGTTCGCGTGTTCGAACAAATTTTTTGCCTGTTCGCAAGTTATGGTGCGAACCGAACCCGGGGGTGTTCAGCTCATCCTTAAACAAGAGAAAGCTTCTTTGATTAAGTTACCACAGCCACCAGTGCATTCCAAGAGAGGGGTAGAAACGGATATTTATTTTCTTACTGAGTGTCAACAAATATCTCAAGAGAATAAAACAGACACACAGTACATAAAGAGAATCAACATTAATGGACCAGTCACGGTAACAGTACAGTAGTATATGAGGAAGGTCCCCCCATTACAAATACTTGTTTATAGAATTCTAGAGTATAAGTGCTTAAATTGCTTGCAAATGGGGGGTAATTGTTTAAATACATGTTTAATGTGTTTTGATGACACTTTAAAGGTGAAGACATAGAGTGATCTCAAGGTTACAAACAATGGTGTTTTAGGTTTGCAGGAGGGATGTGTAGAGAGGGAGTGTTTTAATGAAGACACCCTACATTGTGGTAAGGCTAAAGTAGGTGGGTTTAAAGGTGTTTTTAATAAAAAAATGTGCTATATTGTAGTCTGGTAAAGGTAAGTTATAAAAATTTAAGTAAAAGTAAGAGAGGAGTTATTAAAGTTAAATAAAATTAAGAAAGAGCAGTCAGAAAACTCAGGGAGCATTAAGGTCTTAGGATTGCAGTGGAAGAGTTAAGGCCCCATGCACACGAGACGCAGGTGCAAACTCTGCTGAACACACGTTTTTAAACGCTGAAACCGGCGTTTATAAACGCGCGTTTTGCCGCGTTTGCGGCCGCGTTTAGCGGCGTTTAACCGCGTTTGCGTTTATAAGCGTTTCATCATAGACCCTCCCTAAGCTCAAAAAACAGTAAATTTTAACCATTTCAGCCAGTTTGTGAGACCAGAGTGAGTAGCAGCAGCTGAGAGAGCAGCAGTGTACTTGTATTTAGCGTATCACTTGCCACATCATCTGCCACAAGTTGTGGATTGTCCACTTGCCACGTCACCTGCCACGTCACCTGGCCACATCACCTGGCCACGTCACCTGGCCACGTCACCTGCCACAAGTTGTGGATTGTCCACTTGCCACGTCACCTTGCCACATCACGTGCCACGTCACCTGCCACAAGTTGTGGATTGTCCACTTGCCACGTTACCTGGCCACGTCACCTGGCCATGTTACCTGCCACGTCACCTGGCCACGTTACCTGCCACGTCAGCTGGCCACGTCACCTGCCACAAGTTGTGGATTGTCCACTTGCCACGTCACCTGCCACGTCACCTGGCCACGTCACCTGCCACGTCACCTGGCCACATCACCTGGCCATGTCACCTGCCACGTC
Source organism: Rana muscosa (assembly GCA_029206835.1). Classification (NCBI taxonomy): domain Eukaryota; kingdom Metazoa; phylum Chordata; class Amphibia; order Anura; family Ranidae; genus Rana; species Rana muscosa. The sequence goes on from CM055120.1 coordinate 154,629,546, forward strand.
ACCTGCCACAAGTTGTGGATTGTCCACTTGCCACGTCACCTGGCCACGTCACCTGGCCACGTTACCTGCCACGTCACCTGGCCACGTCACCTGCCACAAGTTGTGGATTGTCCACTTGCCACGTCACCTGGCCACGTCACCTGGCCACGTTACCTGCCACGTCACCTGGCCACGTCACCTGCCACAAGTTGTGGATTGTCCACTTGCCACGTCACCTGCCACGTCACCTGCCACGTCACCTGCCACGTCACCTGCCACGTCACCTGGCCACGTCACCTGGCCACGTCACCTGGCCACGTCACCTGGCCACGTCACCTGGCCACGTCACCTGGCCACGTCACCTGGCCACGTCACCTGCCACAAGTTGTGGATTGTCCACTTGCCACGTCACCTGGCCACGTCACCTGGCCACATCACCTGCCACGTCACCTGCCACGTCACCTGCCACGTCACCTGGCCACAAGTTGTGGATTGTCCACTTGCCACGTCACCTGCCACGTCACCTGGCCACGTCACCTGCCACGTCACCTGCCACGTCACCTGGCCACATCACCTGGCCACATCACCTGGCCACGTCACCTGCCACGTCACCTGCCACGTCACCTGGCCACGTCACCTGGCCACGTCACCTGCCACAAGTTGTGGATTGTCCACTTGCCACGTCACCTGGCCACGTCACCTGGCCACGTCACCTGCCACGTCACCTGCCACGTCACCTGCCACGTCACCTGGCCACGTCACCTGCCACAAGTTGTGGATTGTCCACTTGCCACGTCACCTGGCCACGTCACCTGGCCACGTTACCTGCCACGTCAGCTGGCCACGTCACCTGCCACAAGTTGTGGATTGTCCACTTGCCACGTCACCTGCCACGTCACCTGGCCATGTCACCTGCCACGTCACCTGCCACGTCACCTGCCACGTCACCTGCCACGTCACCTGCCACGTCACCTGCCACGTCACCTGCCACGTCACCTGCCACGTCACCTGCCACGTCACCTGCCACGTCACCTGGCCACGTCACCTGGCCACATCACCTGGCCACGTCACCTGGCCACGTCACCTGGCCACGTCACCTGGCCACGTCACCTGGCCACGTCACCTGGCCACGTCACCTGGCCACGTCACCTGGCCATGTCACCTGGCCACGTCACCTTGCCACGTCACCTGGCCACGTCACCTGGCCACGTCACCTGCCACAAGTTGTGGATTGTCCACTTGCCACGTCACCTGGCCACGTCACCTGGCCACGTCACCTGCCACGTCACCTGGCCACGTCACCTGCCACAAGTTGTGGATTGTCCACTTGCCACGTCACCTGGCCACGTCACCTGGCCACATCACCTGACACAAGTTGTTGATTGTCCACTTGCCACTTTACCTGCCACAAGTTGTGGATTGTCCACAATGCGATGCAAGCAATTACAGTTTTCTTTTATATTTTTTAATAGCTTTTCATCATTTGCCATCATTTTTGAGATTTCTAATGTTAAAAAATAGGTCACCTTTAAAAACGCTTATAAACGCAAACGCGGCAAAACGCCGGTACCGCGTTTAGCAGCGTTTAGCGTCTGAAACGTGAAAACTTTTGCGTCTGAACCCATTTTTTTGCTTCTGGAAAAACGAGGTTAAACGCAACTGCTTGTAAACGCCAAAAAACGAGAGTGTGTGCATGGACACATAGGATAACATTGAATGGGTTCAGGAGCAGTTGAAAAAAGCGTCCAACTGCCTCTGAACGCGCGTTCAACAGCAAATAACAGCGTCTCGTGTGCATGGGGCCTTAATGGAACTTACCACTTCTAGGCCAGGTAGAGCTTGCACCTAGAAACTTAGGAACACTGTGTCTGCAGCTTATCCAGTGTCAGAGGGAGATGAGTATGCTACCGATATGTCTGATGAAAATTTTCAATCTACAGATCAATGCCATAAAGTTCACTGAGACAAAATACTCAGAAATTAAATAGATTTAAAAAACAGGAAGTGACATTACATTTAAGGTTTAAAGTGGACATAGGAAACATTGATGGCAGAGCATACAATTCTAGGCAGGTAGGCGGTAGCCATGTTTGCTGTAGCTCAGTGGAATTCATTTCTATACATTGATGGATAATGAAATTATACTTCAACCAAGGGATAATCAGGAATTAAATGAGATCCTTAAGGGCTGTCCAGGCCTGCTGGACATTTTTAATAAAAAGGAATGCCTAAGTTGGCAGCTTTGGCAATTGGGGTGCTAAAGAAGTGGTGCTCTGGTGCACAATACTTTACTGTACCATCATTTGATGAAGTGCTGTAAACAAAGGACAGCTATGCCTGTGTTAGCAGCAAAGGTATACTGCACACAACAACAACAAAAGCCCCTGAAAAAAAAAACACAACACAACTCAACACAATGACACCCTAATTTTTCCCAAAACTCCCAAGTTGAAACACACTCCAAAGTTGAGAAAAATACAAATCATATCATAAACCTCAACTAGTCAAAATCTTAAAATTACTTCTGATGAAGCCCTGTGATCAATGATCAAGTCACAAATATTCTATAGAGCAGTTTAATAAATACACATCTGTGATACTGGGGTAGTGATCTAAATTGACCTGTATATCTGAATTGACATGCTCTCAAGTTTATTTTCTTATTTCAAAACGACTAAATTGTTAAACTAATGTAGAACAAGATACCATTTAGTTAGACTCCAAACATGCCTATATTCATAGGCGCGCGCACGTGGTGTGCCAGGTGTGCCCAGGCACACCCTAATCACCCTGTGCAGCACAGATTCTCCCTACTGCCCTGGCTCCCATCTTTCCCCCCGCAGCGCTGCCAGCTTCCCTCCTCTCCTATCGGCTGTTGCTGCTGGGATGTTTTAGGAGTGGGGAAGGGGAAAGTAAATATGTAATTTACTGGCCCCCTCCCTTTCTGAATGAACACTGCGAGCGATCAGTAGTGTGTGTTTGGGGTGCACACCCTAATGCAATAGGCTGCGCACACCTATGCCTATATTACAGGGTCCAGAATGCTACTAAGGCACATTAAACCTCCTAGGAGAAAGAAGCATCATAGACCTCTCATACTTGGTATGGACTGTATATGTCCACGCCACACCTTTAATAACAAACTTCAGCTGCTGCATCAATAACTATCCCCTGATATTTATACTACAAAATGTATTAAAATAATACAGTGCTAATTAATTATCAATGAGCATTATGTATAACGTGGGTACTTCCTCACAGTGCTATACAGCAGTGGTTCTCAACCCTGTCCTCAAGTACCCCCTACAGGCCATGTTTGCAGGTTTTTCTTTATCTTGCACAGGTGCTTTAAATCAGAGTCAATGGCTTGTTATTTTGGACAGCTATTTTATCTAAGAGAAATTCCCAAAACATCACCTGTTGGGGGTACTTGAGGACAGGGTTGAGAACCACTGCTATACAGGAAATACAAATAAATACAGTTCTCAAATTATACACCCCAAAAGTCTCTCGGTTATCCGTTGTGAAATACTCAGTGCATAGCATAAATAAAGTGACCATCATTAATAAAGTTACTCCATGATCAAAGAAGTGCTCCATGCCCCCTCTGATGTTTCCACACTCACCAGTAGAAGTGGATCTCCTGCAAGTAGCATGAGAATCAAACACACTTTAGAACTTGTTGTGGAATAGTATTCCTCTTTGCTCTTCCAAACTTCTTCAGACTCCTCTCTCCAGGTCAGCAAACAGGGGGGGGGGGGATACTGGAAGTGGCAGAAATAGACAGTTTTATTACAGCTTATAGAGGAGCAGATTAGACAGCACAAGCAGTGTGCTTTGAACCTGCTATAAGGGAACAGGAGATCACGTATTTTCTTTTTTTTTTGCGTTACACACACTTTAAGAAAAGAAAGGTCATCTGGTGATAATGGTTTTATGGAATCTAAGAATGTTTGTATAAGTTCAGGAGTCGGTTGAGGGGTAGCAGGGTCATCTTACATAGGTTACTATAAAAAGCTCTGAATGCGTTGGCCATGTTTTTTGGGTTGGTTAATTTGTTACCCAAAGTAGGGTGAATCATAAAAGGTATTTTTTATTTGATAGATTTTTCCTTCACCTGTCATGCTAATAGCTTACCAGCTTTATTACCATGAAGGTAAAAGTTTGCTTTTAGCCTTCTCAGATTATTGTTGTACTGTGAAAATAAGGAAAATGTGCAAGTCATGTCTAGCCTGGGTGAGCTGGGAACTTGTTTTATAAGTTTGTGCTTTTTTGTTGAAGTTTTCTAGTTCCTTAATTTGGGAGAGTAGGCTTTCAAGCTGCTGATTCCGCTGCTTCTTTACATTACTATTTAATTTCATAAGAACCCCTCTAATGTAGGCTTTCTGTATATTCCACACAATGAAGGGATCCTCAATGGATGAGGCATTCTGTTTACATTTTTGGATGGTGGTCTGGATGTTCTAATAAGAAAACATAATTTCTGCACCGGTTAGCCCTTGTTTCCATGCAGGTACCTTCCAAAATTATCGACACTGGAACGTAGCCAGATCACGTAATATCATGGATATTGGAGGAGCAATAGAAACGTATCCACTAAAAAGAGGTCTATTCTTGAGAATGATCTGTGGACTTGCGAAAAGAATGAATAGTCTGTCTCAATGGAGCGTTGAGATCTCCAGGGGTCGAACAGACTGTTCGTTGACAGGAAGTGTGATAAACTTGCTCTACTGTGGTGGCTTTGTGTAGAATCAGACACATCTAAATGTTTATTTGGAATGGCGTTGAAATCACCACAGAGGTTTAGAAAGCCCTGTCGTATCAATGAGTTAAATTTCCATACTTTCTTCAAGTAGGCAATTTGTTTTTCATTGGGTAGATAAACAATAGCTATGGTATATTTAACTCCATCAATTTCGCAAACAAGAATTGCATGTCTGCCCAGATTATCAATCTCTGAGTGAATATGCTGAAATGAGTTTGTATTTTTGATTGTGATAGTCACCCCCCTCTTCTTCTTCTTCTTAGGTGTGTTAGAGCAGTAGATTCTTGGGAAGTGAGGATAGGATTTTTGTGCCTGAAAATAAGTCTCTTGCAAGCAAAGTATGTTGCATTGTAGAGACAGGGCCTCTTTCCATACCATTTGTCTCTTGGCTGGACTATTAAGTCATCTTTCATTGAAGGATGTAATTTTAAACCCCATAATGACAGTTATGAAAAATAGTATCAGCAAAAAGAATATCAATGAAGAAAAAGATGTCAGATGTGTAATTACCTGGGCAGTGAATTATGTCCCAGATAAGAGGGGATCAGGAGTAGTGATGAGCCGAACACCCCCGGGTTCGGTTCGCACCAGAACCCGCGAACGGACCGAAAGTTCGTACGAACATTAGAACCCTATTAAATACAATGGATGCGAACATTCGAATTCTAAAGTGCTAATTATAACGACTATTATGCATGTTATTGTCCTAAAAAGGGTTTGGGAACCCGGGTTCTGCACCAGCGGACATGTATCAATGCAAAAAGAAGTTTTAAAAACGGTCGTTTTTCGGGAGCAGTCATTTTAATGATGCATAAAGTGAAAAAAAAAGTCAAATATTCCTTTAAATATCGTACCTGGGGGGTGTCTAAAGTATGCCTGTGAAGTGCCACGTGTTTCCCGTGTTTAGAACTGTCCCTGCACAAAATGACACTTCTAAAGGAAAAAAAAGCCATTTAAAACTGCTTGCGGCTTTAATGTAATGTCTGGTCCCGGTAATATGGATGAAAATCTTTAAGAAAAATGGCATAGCTACCCCATGACCCCCCCCCCCTACCCCAGCCCATTACCAGCCCCTTTGGGTCTTGTATGGATATTAAGGGGAACCCCGCACATAAAATAAAAAAGGCCCTATATACTCTGAACAGCCGTATACAGGCGGTGCATACAAGACAGGGACTGTAGGTTTGTTCTTATGTAGAATCTGTTTGTAATTTTGAACAGGTACATTGTTTAAGTGTAGCTCCAGCCCAAAAATCTATTTTTAAACTTTTTGGAAAACATAGGTAAGGGTTATCACCCCTGTAACATTTGTTTTGCTGTCTGTGCCCCTGTTCAGAACATTTCACCTCACTTTCCGTCCCAATGACAACTGTTTTTGAAATGTGGTGTTTTTCTTGAAACAAGGATTGGTGATAAAGCATCAGTACAGAGGAGACACCTTTCTCCCATATTAATTCTTACAGGAGAGAATTTTCCTTCCAAGGGGTAGATTTCCTCTCACTTCCTGTTGTCTTCTTGCGTTTGCAAGTAGGAGTCGTTTGTAAGTTGGATGTTTGAAAGTAGGGACCTGCCGTATATACTCTGCAGAAATAGGCCCCTTAGTTGTTGGTGTTGGCACAACACTGTAAGCACTCACAGTTACTCTTGGTTGGTGCTGGAACGCCCTGCTGTCAACTATTATATCAGGAATTTTAATTACATATAATTGTTGAACAGTGGTAGTAAAAATTGGGCCTTTGATGGTGGTGCTGGTGCCACAACACTGTAAGCCCTGACAGTTACTCTTGGTGGGTGCAGCAATGGGCCCTGCTGTGAATTATTAGATCAAGAATTGTAATTGCATGCCCCTGTTGAACAGGGGCTGAAAAATTGGGCCTTTCGTGGTGGTGGTGGTGGTGTTGCCACAACACTGTAAGCCCTCAGAGTTACTCTTGGTGGGTGCAGGAATGGGCCCTGCTGTGAATTATTAGATCAAGAATTGTAATTACATGCCCCTTTTGAACAGGGGCTGAAAAATTGGGCCTTTCGTGGTGGTGGTGGTGGTGGCGTTGCCACAACACTGTAAGCCCTCAGAGTTACTCTTGGTGGGTGCAGCAATGGGCCCTGCTGTGAATTATTAGATCAAGAATTGTAATTACATGCCCCTGTTGAACAGGAGCTGAAAAATTGGGCCTTAGGCACTGGTGGCACAACACTACAACCCCTCACAGATACTGTACTTGGAGCACAGCAATGAGCCCTGTTGCAAAGTATTGCTTCAAAAATTGTAATGACACGCCCCTGTTAAACAGGGGCTGAAAAATTGGGCCTTAGCCACTGGTGGCGGCACCCATAAACAAAAATGATCTTCCAAGCTATCATCATCAATCGTATCATTGAGGACTCGGAGGAGGAGGATAGCCAGTCAACATAACAGCACAGGCACTTAGCATCAGCATCAGTCTTGAAGGGATGTGACATGTTAAAATCAATTAGTCTGTTATATCAGCATCAGGTGTGTGGTAGCTGGTGGTGATCCAAGACTGGTTCATCTTGATGAAAGTCAGTCGATCAACCGAGTCGGTGGACAGGCGCACCCTGTGATCCGTGACAAATCCTCCAGCAGCACTGAATGTGCGTTCCGAAAGAACGCTGGATGCAGGACAGGCCAGTAGCTCAATTGCATACTGTGCAAGCTCTGGCCAGTGATCCATCCTCAAGACCCAGTAAGCCAGAGGATTTTCGGTGGGGAAGGTGTCCAAGTCTGACCTTGCCCCTAGATATTCCTGCACCATGTTTATCAGACGCTGGCGATGGTTGCTGGAACCGATCATACTTTGGGGCTGCGGACTAAAGAATTGTCTGAACGCATCGGTCAGACGGCCACCTTCCCCACCGCTCCTTCTTTGACTGGCCGAAGCCTCAGCAACTCGTTGTCCAGGACCAGGAGTTTGTAACCTCCCAGTCTCTGGGAACGCGTTGCACAGACCTTTCTGCAAGGCCTCCCGGAGTTGTCTCATCCTCTACTCCCTCTGCGACGGTAACATAAGGTCCGCAACCTTACCCTTGTACCGTGGATCAAGGAGAGTGGCCAGCCAGTAATGGTCCCTCTCCTTGATCCGAAGAATACGAGGATCCTTCCGCAGACTTTGCAGGATCAGGGAGGCCATGCAGCGTAGGTTTGCTGAGGCATTCGGTCCGGAGTCCTCTGGGTCACTAAGGACGACATGATCCGCAGCCACCTCCTCCCAGCCACGTACAAGTCCACTGGTTTCTTGGGACTGTAAATCATCCCTAAAAGACTGCTGCTGATGATGCTGAGTGCCAGACTCCACCTCCATGCTGACACAATCCTCCTCCTCCTCCTCCTCCTCTTCCTGTGCGATGGGTGGGACAGAAGGAACACTGTCTGGGTAAAGGGGGCCTTGAGAGGCAAGGAAGTCCTCCTCTTCCTGCCTCTGTTCTGCCTCAAGTGCCCTGTCCATTATTCCACGCAGCGTGTGCTCCAACAGGTGGACAAGAGGTACAGTGTCACTGATGCATGCACTGTCACTGCTCACCATCCTCGTGGCCTCCTCAAATGGTGCCAGGACAGTGCATGCATCCCTGATCATGCCCCACTGGCGTGGAGAAAAACCAAGCTCCCCTGACCCTGTCCTGGTGCCGTAGTCGCACAGGTACTCATTGATGGCCCTCTGCTGCGTGTGCAGCCGCTGCAGCATGGCCAACGTTGAGTTCCACCTGGTGGGCATGTCACATATAAGGCGGTTCTTGGGCAGGTTCAACTCCTTTTGCAGCTCAGCCAGGCGAGCACTGGCATTATAAGATCTGCGGAAATGCACACAGACTTTCCTGGCCTGCCTCAGGACATCCTGTAAGCCCGGGTACCTGCCCAAGAACCGCTGCACCACCAGGTTAAGGACGTGAGCCACACAGGGCACATGGGTCAGTTGTCCCTGTCGGAGGGCGGAGAGGAGGTTGGTGCCATTGTCGCAAACCACCATTCCTGGCTTAAGCTGGCATGGCGTCAACCACCTCTCGGCCTGGCCCTGCAGAGCAGACAGGACCTCTGCCCCAGTGTGGCTTCTGTCCCCCAAACACACCAGCGCAAGCACGGCATGGCATCTTTTTGCCTGCGTACTTGCGTAGCCCCTTGAACGCCTACGGAGCACCGCTGGTTCCGAGGACAAACCACAGGAAGAGGCCATGGAGGAAGAAGAAGAGGAGGGGGTGGAGGAGAGAGGTGTGTCACAACCAGTAGTAGCATTTTGGAGGCGTGGCGGTGGAACAACCTCCAACACTACTGCACCTTGTCCTGCATCCTTCCCAGCTGCCAAAAGAGTGACCCAATGGGCCGTGAAAGAAAGGTAACGTCCCTGTCCATGCCTGCTGGACCATGAGTCAGCGGTAATATGCACCTTACCGCTGACCGCCCTGTCCAGCGAGGCCAAGACATTGCCTTCCACATGCCGGTAGAGAGCCGGAATAGCCTTCCGTGAGAAAAAGTGGCGTTTGGGAACCTGCCACTGAGGAACCGCACATTGCACAAACTCACGGAAGGGGGCCGAGTCTACCAACTGAAAAGGCAGCAGTTGAAGCGCTAGCAATTTAGCCAAGCTAGCATTCAACCGCTGGGCATGTGGATGGCTGGGAGTGAACTTCTTTCGACGGTCCAGCAGCTGGGGCAGGGAAATTTGCCTGCTAGAATCGGACGTCGGTGTACTGCTAGCAGAGTGGCCGCAAGTACTTGGCTGTGACACACCTAATTCTACACCTTCATTCCTCTCAGTGCATGTTTCAGAGAGGACTGAAGTTATAGTGGGGTTGGAGATCCCAGCTGATGAAGTGCAAGGAGAAGTCCGCTTTGTTCTTTGGTGTGGGTCTTTGAGGTAGGCTTGCCAACGAGCTGCATGGCAGGTCAACATATGTCTGGTCAGGCATGTGGTACCCAAGCGGCTGATGTTTTGGCCACGCGATATACGCTTGAGACATATGTTGCAAACAGCAGCTGTGCGATCTGATGCACTAGCCTCAAAAAAGGCCCACACCAAAGAACTTTTTGAATGACGGGCAGAGGCAGGGCCCTGCACAGGCGGAGCTCTGCGGTGTGATTCCGTTGGTGTACTGCCCTTACGCTGGCCACCAAAGGGCATCCTGCCTCGTTGGAGATGTGCCTCCTCCTCCTCCTCCTCTCTCCTATTAGGCACCCACGTGGAGTCAGTGACCTCATCATCCCCTCCCTCCTCATCACTGGAGCCAATCTGGCAGTATGCTGCAGCTGCTGGAACAAGACTGCCAGATTGGTGTCCTTCTTGAGCATCCCCTCTGTCTGCTCTCACGCTACTGCCTTCCTGTAGCTGGGTTTCATCATCAGACCCTTCGAAACGCTGGGCATCCTCCTGGAGCATGTACCCAACACTGTGCTCAAACAGTTCGGGGGACTCCTCAGGAGGAGGACATGGTGGGTCTAGGGAAGGAGTGACTGATGATGAGTCTGACATTGATACCAGGGAAGAGGACGCTTTGGCAGCTGCTTTGCCAGTACCCTGAGCCTGGGTGAGAGAGGATGAGGAGGAGGAGGAGGGCTTGGTCATCCACTCTACCAAGTCTTCGGCATGATGTGGCTCAACATGTCCAGCTGCCGAAAAGAAGGACAAGCGTGTCCCATGGCCATGTGCTGATGACAATGCACCGCGTCCACGACCAGCACTGTTGCCCCCAGACACAGAGCCTGCTTGCCCTCTTTTATTGCCTCCTGACTGTCTGCCTCTCCTTGTTTGCCTTCCAGACATTCTAATAGATGGCCTGCAGGGAGATGGGAAAAAAGCAATAAGGGCTACCTTCAGGTGTCCTTCTCTGTCCCTTTACTTAAGGATTTCTAAATATGGTTGAGGATGATTGCTTTCGCACAGAATAGCACAACGACAATTTCCCTGACTGTCCAAAAAACAAGGATTTCAAAGATGGTTGATGAGGAATGCTTTAGCACAGTATAGCACAAGGAGAATTTCCCTCACTGTCCTTCCCTGTCCCTAGAAACAAGGATTATCACAGTGAAAGAAACTGACACTCTCCCTACCTATAGTTTTCTGTCCCTAGAAAAAATGTTTTTTTAAAGATGGTTGATGATCAATGCTTTAGCACAGTATAGCACAAGGAGAATTTCCCTCACTGTCCTTCCCTGTCCCTAGAAACAAGGATTATCACAGTGAAAGAAACTGACACTCTCCCTACCTATAGTTTTCTGTCCCTAGAAAAAATGTTTTTTTTAAAGATGGTTGATGATCAATGCTTTAGCACAGTATAGCACAAGGAGAATTTCCCTCACTGTCCTTCCCTGTCCCTAGAAACAAGGATTATCACAGTGAAAGAAACTGACACTCTCCCTACCTATAGTTTTCTGTCCCTAGAAAAAATGTTTTTTTAAAGATGGTTGATGATCAATGCTTTAGCACAGCATAGCACAAGGAGAATTTCCCTCACTGTCCTTCCCTGTCCCTAGAAACAAGGATTATCACAGTGAAAGAAACTGACACTCTCCCTACCTATCCTTCTCTTTCCCTAAACTAAAGGAATCCAGGTTAAGCAAGAAAAAAAAATGTCACTGTCCCTCCCTATGCTTCTCTTTCCCTGCTCCGGAACACACTACACTAGGCCGCCGTGCTGGCGGCCTTTTATAGTGTGGGGCGTGTACTAAACACCCTCAGCAATAATTGGCCACAGGCATCCTGCCTGTGGCCAATCATTGCTCTCCTCGCTGCCGGCGCTGTGATTGGCCAAGCATGCGGGGTCACAGTGCATGCTTGGCCAATCACAGCGCCTGGATGACACTGCAATGGCGTAGTGCATTGTGGGCCGTTCGCGTCACTCGAATTAGGCGCGAACGGCCCAAATCGTTCGATCTTCGTCGAACGATCGAACAGCCGATGTTCGAGTCGAACGTATGTTCGACTCGAACACCGAGCTCATCCCTAATCAGGAGCAACAGTCGGCTCCTTACAGTGGTTAAAAAGGAGGGTGATCTTCACTCTTCAGTCAGGACAGGATAGTGATGAACAGTGTCCTGGACAGTGAAACACTTAAATTAGAAATAAACTAGAAATAGAAAATGTTAGATTTGAGTTCCACCAGTTGTACACAACAGAGTCCAATTAAAAATCTGGTGGGTAACAATAAAAAAAAACAATTGTTGAATCTGTGCGGTGGATAACCGCTATATTAAAAGGGAGTGACAAAAGCAGAACTACAGTACTAGTGTGCTCCACGAGGAACCCAAGCTTATTTTACATTATACTTTGAATGTGGTGACTGGGCCATTAGCTTTCTTCAGCAGCCTGCCAATCAAAAATTATGCTGTAGAGATGAGGGTTCATCTGGATTTTTGGAATCCAGATCTAAGATGTGCCATTCTTTTAGTAGTTGTATACCATCCTCAGCCAAGGTTATGGTGATAGATTTGCCCTCTTTCGTAATCAGGAGTTTTGTATGATATGCCCATCTGTAAACGATGTGATGGTTTTGTAGAGGTTTAGTGATTGTAGCTAACTTTTTATGGCATTGCATTTTATGTGCGGAGAGGTCAGTGAAAAGAGAAAGACCATGCAGGCATTGTGGTGAGTTTTGTCGGTTTCTGGTTGCCATAAGAAATTTCTCCTTTATATGATAGAAATTAATCCTTACAATAGTGTCTCTAGGCAGATAGTATGAAACATGAATGGGTTTAGGTAATCTGTATGTTTTATCAATAAACAAAATGAAAAAATGCAGCGCAAAGAAAAAAAACAAAGCCTAGACCATAGCCAGAGAAATCCAAGTGTTGAAAAAGTAGAGATCCAAAGTAACACAGTAAACGTGACACTCCCTCCACCACTGAGTTGCTTGCTCTCTCACTTTATTACATGGATTACTGAACTAACAGGGAGTCACAAAAAATCAGTGTACATCAGTGAGTACTTTCTTCATCATGTTTAGAAAAGGAGCACGTAGGTCAGGTGTTTTAATGGTTTCAGGGATGCCTCCGATTTTGTTATTATTTCTTCTAGACCGATCTTACGAGTCTGCCACTTTATCTTTAATCCGCTGCATTTCATCATCTCTGTCATGTCATTATGTGCATTCACCAAATCATTAAATGAGGCTGCAAACTCTCCCATCTTGCTCTCAATGTGTAGACCCAGTCATTCACTTCATGAATTTATGATGTAAATTGTTGGGCTAAAGTCATTATGTCTGTATGAATTGTGCTGTGGAGTGACACCAGCATATGTTTTAATGTTGTGTCTAGGACTGGTAGATCTTTTTTGGGAAATTCTAAGATGGAATCTTGTAGCTCCCTCATATCATTGAGAGAGGATTCCAGATCAATCACCTCTTGAGCAGATGCAGTTTTCTTCAAAGGTTGCTGCTTGGCTTTGACTCGACTTGGAGATGAAGAAGAGGACTGTGAATGGTAGCTGTTCCCCTGGTGTGCTCAGATGTTGTTGAATGCAGACTGCTGCATGTTTTCTCTGTGAGCTGGGCATCTGCCATGTCCTCTGTCTGAAGCCGTGCCGATGCCATTTTAACTGAACTGATGGCGGGGCTGCTGGAAGAAATCAGTCATTCTGCCAGGTCTTCCTGCCTCTTTCCTCTTCTTGACATGTGTATAAGTGTTGCCCGAAGCTCAGGGCAGTGAAATTGCCGCTTTTGGTGGCTTTGTGTCACTGTGTGAAGCTCCAGTATTTTGCAATGGAGCAGAGCTCTGGGTCTAAGCGTCTATGTACTCCAGATGCCAGCTACATCCCCCACCCCCTCATTCTTAATGAGCATAAGGGCTGCCCCTGCTGGCTGGAAAGGGTTAAACAATATTGTTTCAACAAAAATTGTGAGAGTAACACTGATCAAAAGTCTTTTTTACTTAGAGCCTTAAATATAATGAAAGTATTTCTGGCATTGGACCTACACACTGGCAATAGTTCAAAAACATGCTAATTCCATTGTCTTGCTGACAAGGGTGTCCTTTACTACCTTTGAAGTTACTAAGTCAGAGTTTTAAGCAATAATGTTACATTTTTTTAACTAGTTCAGTTCTTTGAATATAATGTGTGTGTCTAAAGAGTAAAGGGTTAAGCACAAGTTAATGGCTGGCTCCCCCGGCTGTGAAGTGAAAGTGATCCAAGGACTGTATAGCAGCTGATAATTTTCCCAGTTCAGGTGGTGCAGAGAACCCCTCCCCATTGAACCCCTTAAGTGGTTTCCAGCTCTCCTACTCTTACTGGGAGCCTAGGACCACTTGCAGGGCTTCAACATGGCGGAGGGAGCAGACAGAGGAACATCTGTGCCTCAGTCTCTTCTGCTCAGAATGAAACGGGAACAATAATAAGTTTGTCACTCCTGGTTTTAGAACCATCATTCTCTGGCTGATACAACCAAGTGAGAATATGGGGTCTATTAGACCCCCAATGTCTTCACAAAGAGTACCTATCACCGGCCAATTGCAGAAAGTCGATTTTTTTATTTTTCCTGATAAGACTGAATATTCCTGACATATAAGCAAATGCTATTCATATACCTACTAACTTGTCAGAAAAATAATATAAAACTTAAACTGGCAGCCAATGTATTTGAGTAGCATTATGCTGAAAAATAGAAAGAATGCTTTATTCATGTCTAAAATCATTATTTTATTGCAAGCTTTTTTATATGGTTTAATATTGGCTTTTTATAGCAGTCCCATGCAGGAACTAGTGTGAATGTATCCATTAGGTTAACATTCCTTGTCTTTTCAGGACAGATATGAAAAGGTTTAAATAAAACTGAAAGAAAAGAATGGCGATGCAGAAAAGTGATTTCTGAAGCCTGGAAATTTTATAGCTCGCCAAACAATGAAAATTGCTTTTCCTTTGATATAATTACTGATATTGCCACCCCAGAGAAAGTATTCTACTTTGCATTTCATGACAAAATTTAGAAACCATTCATTGAAAATTAGGTTACCAGATTTTTGCTGAATAGTATTTTCTGCATTTTTTGCAACATTGTACCTCTCCCAAGCGTACATTTTCTGCCGCAGAACCTCTCCCCATTTATGATTAAACATGTGCAAAGACTTTCAGGCTCCGGAAATTATATCAATTTTCTTGTTCTGTAAAAGGAATCAAATATTTTCAGAAAGGGTTGAAAGCAAGTCTGGAAATCAGCTGAATGAATGTAATTGATTGTTTCTTTCCATTTCATATTTCAGACGTACCTTCCACTTTGTACATGGTCGTGTCTCCTAAATGGCTTATTTGTTGTACAGAAAGCTGAACCCCATGACTACACAGGATATATTAGCTATTATCCCATGGCATTTCTTTACATATCTTGAATGGATAAAGTTAAATATTTTAGTACACACAGACCTGCTTTCCATGACAGGCTGGTAAATCAGATTTTCCATTTAGTATAACAGATTAGTTTGAGAAATGTGAAAGAACAGACCTTGACGTTTCTTAAAAATAATACAGCTCAAAGTGTTTGATCAAACTTTACTGCCATATCTTTGTAAGATTTTGCCATGTAAGTTTATAGCCAAATGATTAGTTTTTCTGCCCATCCACTGTGGACAATGTAAGCAGCAGATTGATGATGTCTCTTTCTACCACTCTTCTCTTTCCTCCTATCAGCATATTCTTTGTTAACACATGAGCACTGCAGCACAACTGATTGGATCCTTGTGTTGCTCCTCCCTATCCCAGTTTAAGTTTTTGGTGTACAGATGATTCCAATTGCTAGAGGCTGATACTTAGAATTTAGGTACTTAAAGTGTTTGCATTAAAAATACACGAATGACATATGAATGAATACTGAGCTGCATTTATTTGTATCTTTACACCTGCTTGCAGCTCAGACATCTAGAATCCTGGATGTTCAATATTTCAAGTGCATTTTGATAGCTGGATAATATAAGACAAAGTGTAATCTCACTTAACCTTCACTGCCGTGGTACGCTCGGAGATGATAAGGTATAAGTAGCAGAGATTTTAAGCATGCAAGGACTTTCTTAATAGAGACAATAGCAGATACTTTTTTTAATCCATAGGAATGTTTTGGTGGGGCACAGCCCATTTTGCATGTTCTCCCTTTGAGCTCCCAGGAAGAAAAATGTTATAAAACTACAAATTAAATTAAAAAAAGTGAGGGATTTGAAAATAATAAACAATAAACAATCATACTCACCTATGTAGATGCAGCATTGATTAGATGATGCATCCTTTCCCTGCCACCTCTACACTAGGAATTGAGTGATCAAACACTGCTGTTCACACAGTTCCCTTTCCAATCTAAGCACAGAGCAGTCATGGTCAGTTACCACTATGTGCCCTGCCCCTCCAGCGGTTACTGGAGCACCGGACTATGCAGGGGGCAGGAGTGGCTGGCTCAGACTCTCAATGGTACAATGATGGAACACTATTCCTCCCACTGATTCCAATGATGGGGCACTATTCCTCCCACTGACACCAATTACATAAAAATAAAAAAAAATAAAGAATTCCCACTGACCACCAAGCCTATAGAATTGTTTACTCCCATTAATGCCAGGGCATTGTCTACTCCCACTGGCAAAAGTTTTAAGTGCAGTAAACTGGCCTTTTGTTTTGAAAGTTTGGAGACCCCTATTCTATGCTTGGAGAGATTGTGCTCTGAGCTTTTTGGTCTCTCTTTTCTCTGTCCACTCATCTGAGGGGTGTTCTGGATTGACTTAATGTTTACACTTCTATGTGCCTTCTTTTATTAACAGCATTTTCATCTTGAATGTTCAAGACTGGTAGTTCTGGCTTATCAGATTTGCAAATCTCATGTTTTGCAGCTGTGTTACTGGGCATTTTCTTTTTATTCTGTTGCAGTCTTCTTTCTGTTTCTCTATGTTGCACTTATCTGCTGTAGCTGGCTATGATTGAGTTCTCAGCTTTTCTCTGAGTGTCTGGGCTATGCCTGGACCTATAACCTGTTAGAAATTCACTATATAGCCCTACAGAGCAGACTGCTTAACTGCAAACAGGAAACAGGAACTTTTTTACAGAGAAAAGACATAGAGTTTAACCATAGATGCAGCTACAAACTAATAAACACTACCATCTACTGGCTGAAGAATATATCTGTAGTTGTTTCACAAAAATACAATTCTTCAACAAACCAACATCTGCAAGAGGCAAACCACATAACTAAAAGAAGTAGGGAAACTGTGCTAAAAAACTGCAAACACAAAAATAAGATATTTCTTCCAATATCAAAACTCAAAATACCTCTGTTGCGCTGAGAAAATGTGAAACCTATACCATCAAAGCATTGATCATATAAATAAACAATTAAACAAGACAAATGTACAAATATAACTTAATAAATGAAATAAATAGTGTCCATCAAATCCCAAAACAAGAAAGAATCCCATTTAAGTGTGTAAAGTAAATGGATTTCTTCAAAATTGATGCCAAAAATGTCAACAGAATCCAGTGTCACCAGAGGTTATGTCAAGATGCAGGCTTACCAAACCAATATGACCCCCTTATTCAGAGCGGTCACTAAAGGTTCAACCAATATGCACAGACATCAGTGGCATCTCTCCCTACACGTCCCAAGGCCTTCCATCTGGACTGCTCACTAAACAATCCTTATTAGATCTCCCAGCCTGTCAGGTTCATGAAAAAATAAGCATATATACGCTGTTCATAGTGTAGATTCTCAACCAATACATTTATTTAATTAAAATTGCACTCTTGCAAATAAAAAAAAAACAATGCGTATAAAAAACAGTCACCCAGCCAGAAAATAGCATGTACTTCTGGTTCCCTTAAGGTACGCTGTGAAGTCAGTAGGAAGCTCCTCCCGAAGCCTTTTATCATCAAAGGACATCTTCCAGAGCATAACTGCCCAACAGATGCTGACTGTAGACCACCAGGCCTCATTAGAGGGACAACAGCAAGTGAACTTGTCTCTTCAGCGGCTGATACAGTCCCTGTCAGATGGATAAATGGTAGCACAGGGGTTTATTTCTACACCTTGTGAGGGGGTTAGCTTGGCAGCGGGTGTGTGTGACCCCCTGGATGGGTTCACCACACAAAAACAGGCACAGCAGACAAAGTTTGTAGTTACAAAAACAAAAAGGTGCGGTTTATTTAAACTATTTACAGGGGAAAAACAGCAAAACAAAAAGAAACATAAAAAAAAAGAAATCCTGGTCAGCTTGACCGCTTACTACACACGTAGGTTCCCTGTCTGACAACTAGGTGCAGCTTTGTGCTGCCCCAGCCACTATCTCCCTGTTTTTGAAGGTTTTAGCCACACAGGCTTTGTCTCACCGCACGGGACAGAAACAAACACACTCCCCAGTCTTGCACAACACAGAACTGGTTCCAGGATGGAGCATCTCCCCTAGCATGCTGGGAGTTCTTGTAGAGGCCTCAATGAGCCACTTGATTCAGCTGGGCTCATTAACTCTTCCCCTGCAAGACTCCCAGCACTCCCCCTAGTGGTATGAATTTGCATAAAGCCTGAATCTAGGGCATACATACCTACCATCCTGGATGCAACCTGGTGATTTTACCTGCCTGCTGTCACAACCTTAACAACTGATGAGCATTGTACAAAAATTGTCCCTGGAGGATGATGTTGAAATATATGTTGGCATAATTTACATGGCTTGACATAAGCAGAATTTGAGAAGCTATCCTTTATAACTGGGGTGCCCTAGACAGGCTTGGATTTACTGTGCCTGTCCAAGAACAGCATTTATTCACATGGAAATATGACTCTGGAAAACCTGCGAGGTTCTAGATGTATGATTTTCCCCACCTTACAAACAAGTGATTGCAAACAGAGGTGCTACACCTTGCACAGGTTGTTTAGTGAGTAGTCTGTGACTGTTACATCACAGCTTTGCCAAAAAAAGATATAGCAGCACATTAGTCATACAGACCCCAACAGTGTGCGTGCATGAGATGGTGTCCCTTGTACTGTTACCGAGGACTTTTTGAGGGATCTTCCCTCCAAGCCGGTAACCCCTGAAAAGGAAACAGAGATAAACAGGCTTCTAAGGAAGGGGGCAAGACACCTGCAAGTACTAGACATGGATGGTCTCCTAGGCAAAAAGGAGTCTCCTTTTCGAGAGAGACAAGGCAAATTAGCTGCTGCAGTGCCATAAACTGGGACATGTTATCAATTGCTAATTTCTATCAATTGCTCCATATTACACAAGCCTATGGAATGTGACCTGAACACATGTGTGTCACTGTTTGCCAAGACTGTTCTTCAAGCAAACTGAGACTGGGAGGCAGATATACCCTATCACCATAGTAGGACATATGGTTAAGGCATTATTAGACATCAATTTTGTGGATCCTGCCAATTTTGGTTCAGATCGAATGGGTGTACTATGTATATATGGCAATGCTGAAATCTACCCAACTGCAATTCTCTCAGTGAGGAAACCAAGTGGAAATGTAAAGCGTGTTTTGAGTGTGGTTACCTTGCTAAACAATGTAATACTGGGCTGTGCTTCTTATGTTTTTGGAACTGTGTGTGTGGGTGTGTATAAGGGATAGTTAATGACTTCCCACTAGTGGCAATGGTTGTAGAATCAGTGGAAACAGCCTCAATGCTTTAAATAATGGATATATCAGTTGCCAGGGAAGACTACAGTTTCAGGATACCAATTTGACAAATGCATGAAAAAATACAAAGATTCATGTTGCTGCTCCAAATGTTATATAGTTTTAGAACCCTGTCTGTCCCTGTGAAAAAGGGACATTTATTGGTCCTTATGTCAATACTCAAAAAATGTGTGTGGAAAAATATAGCTTAGGAAGTTGGGTAGCTCACATGCCCAACTTCCTAAACATAAATATGCTGGAGGTATGGGTATGATTTATCTCTACAGCTATTTTGTAGCGACTCAATTGTCTCAACTTAAATACTGGTTTTCCTATTCTAATGACAAACCATGGATAGACATTGAGTTGTTCACTAGTCCTCAGCAACTTTTTAATAGCTGATATATGGAGACCCTACCATTTAAAAAATCTGCCCCTCACCACCCAAGCTTCACTGATGGCATGGAGAGTCTTCTATTCTTTGACCCCCTCATACACGCACAGAACATCTCTGTGTATCCCACTAAAGGTCCTAGAATCAATTATCCCTCACACATCTCTCCAAAAATGGACGAGGAAAGGGATCTTGACTCTTTAGAATATGTTTAATTACAAAACCCTCAAGCCTTTTGTACAACTCCAGAGGGAACTCCAAATCCTGTCCACCAACTACTACCTCTATCTTTAACTGTCCCATTTCCTAAATTCCCTGACCTCTCCTGAGGTATATATTCACAAACAGGGTTGGCAATATTTTCAGAACACTTAACCCTTAGTAAAAGGCACCTCCTTATTCTACAGTCTACTACAAAATAAACTGATATTCCACAAATCAACCCCATACCTAAAGTGGGAAAGGGACCTAGAGGACACCTTTACTACCAATCAATGGCAGTCTGCCCTCAAACCCATTTTCTAAGCTTCCAAATGCGTCAATCACTGGGCAATAACCCAAAAAAATGCTCTTATATGGTATCTCACCCTATACAGAATCTCCAAATTCCTTGTGTCTCAATCTCCACTATGCTGGAGAGGCTGCGGAGGGATGAGGCACCTCATGCATAATTTTTGGTCATGTTAACACTTAACCAGTTGTTGGAATAAATAATTTAGCACAATCTCTGAGATTACTGGAATCATTACCCACCCCTCTTCAGCACTGGCGATCCTCAACCCAGGCATTGAACAATTCCCCTTCGAATGTCACAGAGTCGTTACTCATATGTTGCTGGCTGCCACAATGCTTATCACAAGGAAGATGGAAATCCAATATACCACCTAATGTATCAGAAGTGATTGATATGGTAAAGCAAAACTATGTGCATGAAACCCTACTGGCACACAAACATGGCAGCAAACGACTCTTCAACCACAATTGGAGCCTATGGAACCGATGATGGCATCATGTATAATGGATAATGATATGCTAACTATGGATGTCACATATATCAATTACATTTTTTTCTTGTTCTTAGAATGACACCTGGCCAGACCAAACTCTGATACCGACATATTGTTTATTTCTGTAATGTTTAATATTTTATTTGCTTTGTTCCATTATATTTCCTTTACTGCAATCCATTCTTTTAGTGCCTTTGCACTTGTGTTGCAACTCATAGGTTGCCCTTGTAACACTTACTAGATCTCTAATCTTAAAGAAGACATGTTTGCTGCACGGTTTATATCCATATTTCCTGTCGCATCATGGCAGCATACAACTTTGGGTTGGGGCTCCACCCCCGCAACCTGATAGGACCGCGTAGCTATTAAATCCATAGAGGGCTCCCGCCCAGGTATTCTCCCTTTTTTCCTCACCTGTCAGGACCGAACAGCACCCCTTACCGCTCTCGCCCCAGCCAGGTTCAAGCCTCTCCTGGGTGGAAGTCCTTACCTATACAGCCTCTAAACGAGCTAAATGGAAGGAACCCCACTCTGATGGTCTCAGGGGTATGTGCCAGCATCTACACAAACCTTAAACAGGTTTATTCTTTGCAGCGGCCTCCAGCTCTTCTGCGCACTTTCTCTACCAAAATTAGGCTTCATGAGCCCTGTAGCCCCACATCAGTCCATTGCAATGACGCCGAGCGTCTAGACACTTCTGCGCATGCGTGGACAGGTGGGATCACGCTGGCCTCTCGGTTTTCCAGGTTCCAAGATGGTGCCGGCTCATTCACGGCGCTACTGCGCATGCACGGGCATGACGTCATGACCGCCGCGATGGCAGCAGATTTAAAAACACAGCTTTTCTCTTCCTCTCTTCCTGAGCCTCTACAACCTGTCATAAGTGTTTTTCAACCTGTTTGATCAATTGCACTGCTAACTCCTCTCCCTCCTCCTCTCAGGTAAGCTCCTTGAGTCATTTTCTTCTTAGTGTGTCTATCTTGCTGCCTGCATGCTTATTCATACTGTCTGTTGTAGGTGGGACTCCATCACCTCTCATGGAGGCCGCTGCCCCAGTAGACCATCATCAGCCTAATAGGTAAGAGGGGGGGACGATTGGTAAGTAGTGAAGATGAAAAAGAGAGACTGCCACTAATGCTGTCTAAATTTGACAGCCCTATCAGGTCGGCCAGATCGGCAGATTCAAGACGAAGAGAGCCCTTTAGAAGAAGTCGCTCTGATCATAGGCAAAGCCGCTCAGATCACAGAAGAAGCCGCTCAAACCGTAGGAGAAGTTGCTCAAGTTGCAGGAGGAGCCATTCAAAATATTACTCACGGCACAGCCACTCCTACCACAGGAGGTCTCCTGCACGCAGATGCTCTCCACCAGCCCAGCGTTCCCGTCCATCTGGGAATTCCTGCTGGACCTGCGGTGCAATAGCGCTTCTGGACAAGTTAGCTGGTTGCAAGTGCTTCAACAAAGCAACTAGAGATAGAGAGCTAAGCAGAGAGCCGGTCAGAGACCCGTCCTTGCAAATAGCTGAGCCTGAAACAGACATCCCTGTACAAGGCTCCTCATCTGTGACTCCCTCCACATCAAAGAGGTCAGACCCTTTGTCTGATAATGATGACCCGGAAGTCTCTACTGGGTTCGACTTATCACTGATAGAACCCTTTATAAGATCAGTAAAGGAGGCAATAGAATGGGAGGAGGAAAAAGAAACTCCACAAAAGTTGAAGAAGTATTTCCCGAACCTTAAAAAAGATCCGGAGATCTTCCCATTCATCGATGAACTGGAGGACCTAATCAAGGATGAGTGGCAAAAGCCTAAGAAAAAAAAAAAAAAAAAAAAAACAGTCTCAGAAATAGGCTAGCTCAACTCTATCCGCTTAAGGAGCTTAGCATCAACCCGCTAGTGTCACCGCCAGTAGTCGACTCCTCCCTGATTGCCAGACATGTAACACTCCCAATTGAAGATGCATTCACATTCAAAGACGTACTGTACAGGAAGATCGATCTGGATCTCAAAAGAGCCTACCTGTCTGCAGGCGGTGCCTGTAGGCCAGCAGTGGCGCTGGCAGCAGTAGGAAGAGCTATATCAAGTTGGGCCTCCAACGCTGAAAAGCTGGTGACAGAGGGGGTAGAACAAGAGAAAGTAATTGCAACTCTTCAGGAACTTAGCCTGGCAGGGGATTTTGTCGCAGAGGCCTCGGTAGACGCGATCAAGTCCGCATCAAGAGCAATGTTAAGCTCTGTGATGGCCAGGAGAGCACTCTGGCTAAAACCTTGGTCAGCAGATCCCTCCTCAAAGTCCAATTGGTGCAAGATCCCATTCGACGGGGCAAACCTGTTTGGGGAAATGTTGGACTTAGCCATTTCAAAGGTCACCGGCGCAAAGTCAGGACTCATCTCTTTGGATAGAAGGCCAAGACAGAGGCCAATCACCTCTAGACGAAATCTCCCAGATAGATACAGGGAGGCAAAATCCTACAGGCCCGGCAGGGAGTACAGGAAGAATTGGAAGAACCCTCAGTCTTCTTTCCTAAAGTTCCAAAAGTCTAAGACCCCACCACAGGGGACCAAAAGTCCTTTTGAAGGTGCGTATGCCCAAGCAGCTGTAGTAGGAGCCAGGCTCAAGGACTTCAAGCAGGTCTGGGCGGAAACATTAAAAGACCCATGGACAGTGGCTACTGTCCAATCCGGGCACGAATGGAGATTCAACAACTGGCCTCCAAGAGATCAATTCTGTATAACCAGACTTCCAGCATCTCGAGAGAGGAGACTTCTGCTAACGGAATACGTCCAAGACCTAATCCAGAAGGTACCATTACCCCAGAGGGGAAGGGGGTTTTACTCCCCACTATTCTTGGTGAAGAAAAAGACGGGGGACCTGCGTCCCGTTCTGGACTTAAAAAATCTCAACGGGTCAATCCAAGTGAAAACATTTGAGATGGAAAGCTTGCAGTCCATTCTTTATGCCATAATTATCGGAGATTGGATGCTCTCAGTCGATTTAAAGGATGCCTACCTGCACATTCCTATCCACACTGCATTTCAAAAGTTTCTCCGCTTCGCGGTCGACCATCAACATTTCCAGTTTCAAAGCCTCCTGTTTGGGATTACCACCGCTCCCAGAACATTCACCAATGTCCTGTTGCCGGTGGTAGCATTACTGAGGGAACAAAGATTGAGAGTCCATCACTACCTGGACGACATCCTCCTACTCGCGGACAGCCAGGAATCCCTCCTACTCCATCGAGACGTTTTAGTCTCCACCCTACAGAAGTTCGGCTGGCTGATAAAGTGGGGGAAGAGCAATCTCCAGCCCACTCAAAGAATGGTCTTCCTGGGGGCAGAACTAGATACCCAACTCAACACCATAGAGCTTCCTCAGAAAAAAATTCCCATCCTGATCCAAAAGGCAAAGAGACTACTTCTATCCGCCACACTCCCAGCCAGGGAATGCCTCAGCATCTTGGGGTCATTGTCGGCAACCATCCCGATGGTCCAATTGGCCCAATGGAACACAAGGCCTCTTCAGACATCATTCCTGAGGCAATGGAACGAGGTATCGATGTCTCAGCGTATCAGGATCACAAAGGAAGTCAAGCAATCATTCTGTGGTGGACCCTATTGCACAATCTCAAGAGATGCAAACACATAGTTACCCTCCCCCAGGAGGTGATCACATCAGACGCCAGCATGGAGGGCTGGGGGGCACACTACCAACACTTCACAGTCCAAGGCTGTTGGCCATTCGAGACACAGGATGTAGTATCGAACATCCTGGAAATGAAAGCTGCGTTCCAAGCTCTGCTGGCCTTCAGTCCCTCCCGAAGAGGAAAGAAGTCCTGTTGAGGATGGACAACAAAGTTTCAGTTGCCTATATCAACAGGCAGGGAGGCACCAAAAGTCGCTCCATGATGCAGGACGTCCGCCCAGTTCTCGAATGGGCACAGACGAACCTGTCGGGGCTGAGGGCGACGTATGTCCCAGGAGCATAAAACCAGCTGGCCGACACGCTCAGCAGAAGCTTTGTTTCCAACAACGAATGGGCACTGAGCCACCAAGCCTTCTCCCTCGTAACCCAAACTTGGGGCATCCGGGATATAGACCTAGCAGCGACATCTGCCAACGCGAAGTGCCAGAGGTGTCTAGCAAGGGTTCCCATCGGCAGAGGGGACGGACTACCTACAGAACACCTGGGACTTCCGTCTGGGCTACATCTTTCCCCCGACACCCCTCATACCAAAATTTCTACTCAGGCTCAAGAAGTCAGCGGCAACAATAATGGCAGTCCTTCCTTTTTGGCCGAGGCAGCCATGGTTCACGACTCTTCAGCTGAATACAGTGAGACCATTGCCACTCCCACCTGCAGCGGACCTACTCTCTCAGGGGCAACTCCTTTATCCATTCCCAGAAAGGATGCACCTGACAGCCTGGAGATTGATTGAAAGGGCTAGGTTCTTAGACAAGGTTGTTCTCAGAAGGTAGTAGAGACTCTTCTCCAAGGTAGAAGGTGCACCGCAACAGTACCTATAAAAGGATCTGGGAGAAGTTTCTCTCAGTCACACAACAACAAGACTGGAACCCTTTGTCTCCGACAGTCGCTCAAGTCCTCAAGTTTTTTCCAGCTAGGCTTAGAGAAAGGCCTTGGGTCAAGTACCCTGAAAGTCCACGTGTCAGCCTTGTCTGCCATGACAGGGGTTTAAGTGGGCACAAGAGCCTCTCGTCATTCAGTTCCAGAGGGTCTGCCTAAAGTTAAGGCCTCCCAGAAAGCCTTCCTTCCCGACCTGGGATCTTTCGGTTGTACTAGAGGTCCTATCACATGAACCATTCTTTCCAATGGAAAACATCTCCTTGTGGGACCTAACGCTCAAGGTCACCTTCTTAAATCGCAATAACATCAGCCAAGAGAGTCTCAGAGATGCAGGCCTTACTGGCGAAGGAGCCATACCTAATCATCTACCAAGATAAAGTAGTCTTAAGACCATCAGATCGTTTCATTCCGAAGGTATCGACCTCCTTCCACTTTAATCAGGAGTTAAACCCAACTGCTCTTTCTACATAACAAGGGGATTCACATCCGCTAGATGTAAGAACCAGCATCTTGGCATACCTCTCGGCAACCAGCGACCTTAGGAAAACGGAAAATCTCCTAATCATTCCCCATGGCTTTAGGAGAGGGCAAGCAGCGACCTCTCGCACCATCACAGCGTGGCTGGTGAAGATCATTAAAAGGGCTTACTCTCTGAACTAATCACAAATACCTGAGGGCTTGAAGGCACATTCCACAAGGGCAATGGCGACCTCCTGGGCGGCCTACTGCAGGGTGTCCTCAGAAACTATCTGCAGAGCAGCTACGTGGCCATCTAGAAACACCTTTATATCTCATTACAAGGTGGACTCTGCTCAGTTGTCCACAGTAGAATTTGGAAGGGCTATTATCCAGTCCAACACTTCTATTCCTTGTAAATAAACTTGTCTTTTGCTCAGACCCACCCAGTTTGCGAGTTATTCCCCAAAGTTGTATGCTGCCATGATGCAACAGGAAAACGGAAAATTGTATACTCACCTTTCCGTAATTTTCCTTTCCTGTCGCATCTCATGGCAGCATACAGATGCCCACCCATCTGAGGTGAGGTATATATATATATACACACTGAGAA
This sequence comes from Rana muscosa, assembly GCA_029206835.1. Taxonomy (NCBI): domain Eukaryota; kingdom Metazoa; phylum Chordata; class Amphibia; order Anura; family Ranidae; genus Rana; species Rana muscosa. The sequence goes on from CM055120.1 coordinate 154,655,928, forward strand.
TACCTGGGTGGGGGCCCTCTATGGGTTTAATAACTACGCGGTCCTATCAGGTTGCGGGGGCGGAGCCACAACCCAAAGTTGTATGCTGCCATGTGATGCGACAGGAAAGGAAAATTACGGAAAGGGGAGTATAAAATTTACAGTTTTTGTCCCTTGTAGTGCTGGCTGCTTTGCTATATAGTTTTTGAACACTAATGCCCCGTACACACGATTGTTTTTCATGCCGTTTAAAAATGCCATTTTAAAAAATGGCCATTAAAAATGATCGTGTGTAGGCTCCAGAGCATTTTTAACGACGTGAAAAACGGCCATTAAAAATTCCGGACATGCTCTCTTTTTTCACGTCGTTTTTCATGTCGTTTTTTTTAACGACGTTAAAAACGATAGTGTGTATGCTTTCACGACGTGAAAAAAAACGCGCATGCTCCGAAGCAACTATGAGACTGGAGCGCTCGTTTTGGTAAAGCTAATGTTGGAAATGGAGATGGCACATTCGTCACGGTGGAATTAATAGCATCGTTTTAATGCTGCGCATTCCGTTCTTTTGATAATGCTTTAAAATGACCCTCTTTTGATAATGACATTGAGAGTTTTATGCCAAACTTGTTTCTAAAGTAATTCCAAATTGCTCTAATGATTATAAAATATTATTTATAAGCCGCACCTCCCTCCTAAATAATACTAATAATAATAAAATAATGTAATTCTCCTTTTTTCTTTAAATTTTATATTATTTTTTTTTGGCCTTTTTTTAAGTATTTTGGCTTAAATTATTCTTGTGTAAAGTTACCACAACAACCTTCCAAATGTGTCTCATTTGGCCTCAGGGAGGTTTGTGTCCACTGATAATAACAATAATATAATTTGAGATGTCCCTGCCTGCTTCCTAGCAAGCTCTCTTTTGAAATACAAATCACATAGTCAAGTATTTAAAGGGCAGTCAATTTTTTTTTAATTCAGAACATTAACAAATTAAAGTGGAAGGCAGCACTGGAGAGCCTGCTTGCATTTGTGCATCCCTTTCACCCCACAACAACCATACAAGATGTCCAAACCAAAATAGAGATTAGATCCCCCCAAAAAATGAGCCCAATCTTGTCTTGAGCTCCCAGAGGTCAGGAGCCACAGCAGATAAGTCCTATATGTCCCCAGTCTGTGGTACTACAGCAGGCATTATTTTCTCCTCTTCCTTGTAGCCTTCTCTCCAGCCTTCTCTGCAGCCTTGGTTGGTTTCTTCCTTGGAGGCTGGGGATCAGGAGGAGAGGTTGTGGCAGGAGGAGTAGTAGTAGGAGGAGGAGGTGGAGGAGTAGGGACAACCTCCGTTATGTCCGTGTACCTAGTGAGTTCACCCAGCACGCCCTTATTGATGACTTTCAATAGCAGGGTCTCACTGAAATTTTTTTGCTGCAACTCCATTTGCCCTAGTTTGTGGGCGAGGACTGCGGCAAATCCCTCATCAACAGAGGGTGCCTCTCTGAGGGCCGCTGTTGCCTCTCTGAGGAAGGCCCTGGTTTCCTCCTCCACCTGCCTACCTCTCCTTGGCCCTCGTGGTTTAACTACCAGGGGAGGCATCTGGGCTCTTGTGCTGGGCCCAGCCTCCTCCTGGGTGCCACTGGGCCCAGCCTCCTCCTGGGTGCCACTGGGGCCTGCCTCCTCCTGGGTGCCACTGGGCCCTGCCTCCTCCTGATCCCCAACATCACCCTCTTCCTGGCTCTGCTCTGGCTGTAAAAAAAGAAAGGGACATTATTTATTTTGCCACATCATCATTCACAGACATTGTTCACCTCTAGACATTGTTGAAATCAATGCCAAAAGTTATGTCATTTTCATTGATTACGCATCCTGGTTTTGTTGTCTTGGGCACATAAAATTAGGCCACTACTGTATCTTGCTCTTCACAAACTTTATTGGTAGAAGTGTACATACCTTTAACAATACTAACATCTATTTAAAATCTACAATTTTGTACGATAGAAATATAGATAGCAAAACTTTACCTGGCTCCATATCTCCAAATCTGCCTCCTCAAGGCCCTGATCTTGATCCTCAGAGGAAGCCAGAGCAGGGTTGACAGGAAGGCTGGAGGACTGGCTGCAGGGAAGGCTGGAGGGTTGGGTACAAGGAAGGCTGGATTGACCTCTGGGGGGAAGGGTGGAGAGAGATTCCCGCACTTCCAGCTGGTCATCCAGAAAAGCAAGCTTACTGTAGTACCACAGACTGGGTTTATAAACCTTATCTGCTGGTGCACCTGACCTCTGGGACCTCAGGACCATAGTCCTCTGGGTCCTGTATGTCCCTCTGATGGTCGCAATTTTGTTTTTGACATCTTGGAGCGTTGTTGTGGGTATCTTTGTTTGCACAAATGCAAGCAGGCTCTCCAGTGCTGCTTTCCTGGCGTCTTTATTTTTATTACCGCCACTTTTTGTTTGCCATAATATAGGGAGCTCTTGCCATTTGTCGATGAACTCCCCCATGAAGTCTGGGTTTTTAAAAGTATTCATGATATCTGTAAAAGCGAGAAACCAAAAAATATATATATTTCAGGCAACATTCCTCAACTGTGCATTGTCTACATATTTTGAGCACACAAATCTCCTCGTCTGATGAACCTCAAAAAGTAAAATTGTTAGGTACCTTGGTCACGACGTTCGTTGCTAACTCTCTCTTCCGAAAAATGAACGTATTTCCCAGACATGGATCTTCACTTTATATACACAGCGCATGCGTGAAACTCCGCACGCTTTCCCCGCCCCTGAAGTTCGATATTGTACTTTCCCCGCCCCTTCTCGCTCGTAGTGCTGAACAAAACATGGCGGAGACACAGGTGGCTGAGATTACCTCTACAGAGGATGAAATTACAGAGGAGCCCAAATCAAGACCCAGGAGATATAAGGCATCCAACATGTCATTCGAGGAAATGGTGGAGATGGTCGCCATTTTAAAGAAGGAGGATTATGATGCCAAGCATGGTCCGTATAAAAGGCCTAATCTGGTCAAGTCCAGAATTATGGGCAAAGTGGTCAAAAGTCTCCACCAAAAATTCGGGGTGTGCAGAACGAAGGAACAGCTCAGAAAACGATGGTCAGATCTGAAGTTGCGGGAGGCCGACCAATATAAAAGAATCAAGAAAGTTATATTAAAAAGTAAGTTGTTTTTTTTGAGTTTCCATGGTACATATTATTTTCTTGTATTCTGTCGTGTATTTTTAACTTTCATATTGTACACTGAAAGATACCATCTTTTAGGTTCGTCCGCATAGTAAACGGACGTATTAAACCTCTTTCTCCGTACAGTTCCTCAAACGATGTTTTAGGATCATCCAGTGTGAACACTGTTTTTTGGTTTATTTGGGGGAGTACATTTGGGCCACACTTATTTTTGGTGTGCTAATCCAAAGGACATTTGTTCATTTGAAAAAACGATATGCATGGTAATGTTAAAGGGAGTGAATGCTCAGCAGCTGATGAAACATCTGAACGCAGTAGTACAAGTGTGGGCCTAAAGCCAAAAAGCTTGAGAGAGTCACACACAGGTGATCCAGTGTAGATACTTTGGGGTGTTACAATGTTTCAAATTTGTTTACAAAATGTATATGCTCTGTTTTGGGCTATGTATCCAATCATTTGTCCCGGTTGGCACAGGGGGTAAAAATTAAAATGGAGCATGCTTCAAAAGAATGATTACCAAGTTTTTTTCCATGTTTCTTATTTTAGCAAAATTGAGTCGCTACTAATGAAACTATTCCTTTTATTTCAATCTCCCTAGGGATTCGAAAAGCTACCTCAGATGAGACGAGAATTGCAATACCTACAACAATACCCCCAGAACCCCAGGATGGAGAGGAATGTGATGTTGTGGAAGTGGAAAGTGGCACCAACACAGGTCAGAGTGAAACCAGACACATGCATGTTAAATAGATGTAGGCCTACATATTCTATCCTACATATTTCTTTTACATTTAGGTGCAGTTCTGGCCGAAGACCCCAATAAGTTGACACATCACAGTGCCCAGATCCTGATCCAATACCTGATGGTCTGCTGTCGTGACCTCGAAAAAATTAAGGGAGATTTGCTAGAGATCAGGGCAAATACAAAGCGGGTGGAGGAAAGGCTCCAAAATATCATGGCTGTGCTTGGGCGTGTCTAATGTTTTTACACCAAATAACGTTTTACTTGCAGAGATTTCTATTTTTTTGGGTTATTTTACCCTTTAATGACTAGCACATGTTTAGCTTTTTCAAAATTTTGAGAAATATAGTTTGTTTATGCATGGCTGGTCATGCGTTTTAATACACCTGAAATTAAGGGAACATCCACATTTCTAAGGAAGTTGCCCACCTAAACAAAAAAAATAAAGGTATTTTTACATAACAAATCATTGTGGCTTCATTATGTAAATGTGGTGCTGAGTGAACTAATCAATGTTTGGTGTTTACACTGACAATGAAGGCTAATTAAAAGATTTTTTAATCCACATGGCAAAACAAGTGCACTAGGTAAACCTACCAGAAACATCAAACATTATACAATAAAAATGACAAACCAATCTTTACTCAAGAAAAGTTTTATTTTTTTGGTCTAAAATTATTAGAGATTGTCTGGCATTTCAATGGCCCCCCTACCCATAAAATAGTCCACATATTGGTTACGGACCTCACGTCCGGTTGGGGGGGCCAAGCCAGGACGGCCAGGTTCCAGGGCCACCAAAGTCTCTGCATTGATTAAAGAGGCCTCAGGCCCACTCAAAGATATATAACTCGTTGAATGCACCCTTAGGAAATTATGCAGCACACAGCACGTCATAACCACATGGTTCCATTTGTATGGGGCAAGGTGGATGGAGGTAAGGAAGAGGCGAAATCGGCTGGCCATGATCCCAAACGCATTTTCCACCACCCTTCTGGCTCTGGCCAGCCGATAATTGAAAACCCTCCTCTCAGGGGTGAGAGTGCGTTGCGGGAATGGCCTCATCAAATGGGGTCCCAGGCCAAACACCTCATCCGCCACAAACACAAAAGGTAGTCCCTCCACATTCTGCTCCGCTGGTGGCAAGGCCAGCAGATCCAAAAGGAGCCGTTCTCCAAACTCCGTCTGGGCAAAAACTCCTCCATCAGACATCCTGCCATTCTTGCCAACGTCCACATAGAGGAACTCGTAGGTGGCCGACACCACTGCCATCATCACGACGCTGTGGAACCCCTTATAATTATAATAAAAGGATCCCGAATGGGGTGGTGGGACGACCCGAACATGTTTGCCGTCGATGGCTCCTCCACAGTTCGGAAAGTTCCATCGCTGGGCAAACTCGGAAGCCACATTCTGCCATTCATGTGGCGAAGAAGGGAACTGTGGAATTAAAGAAATAACAAATTAATACTTGGAGCCAGAAACATTGAAAGCTGATTTCATACACACATTCATGGCCAACATTGGTAGAAACTGTTCAATACATTTAAATTTGGAAGCTAGAAAAAAATAATAAAAAAAAACCATTATGGGGGGGGGGGGGGTTGAAGATGAGTTGGGAATATCACACATGAAGGCTGTAGCACTCTGTATTGAAGTTAACAAAAATGAAACATTCCTAGGCCAAATTTAGCGTGCGATTTGGGTAAAGCACTACAATGGAACATATAATAAAAAACATGGAAATGACTAGGCAAGGTAGGTATGGCCCCAGGATAGCATGCTGGAGAGGTTAGGCAAGCCAAATTTACAGGTAATCCTCAAACCCCAAACTTAAAATAATAAAACATGGGGAGAAAGGGGACATTCCCTGCAGCTAAGAATCATGTGAATTAGGGACTGCAAATAAAGCAAATTAAAAATATCCAAAAATAAAAAGCATACAATGTGAATTTTTGAAGAAGAACACTTACCTTAATATAGTCCTCCTGCAAAACTTGAAGGATGGCAGAACAAGTCTCTGGTATAATGATCCCCAGAGCCTGGGGGGATATGCCTGTGGAGAACTTAAGGTCCTGCAGGCTTCTCCCAGTAGCCAGGTATCGCAACGTGGCGATGAGCCTCTGCTCAGCACTGATGGCTTCCCGCATAACGGTGTCCTGCCTGGTAATATAGGGGGACACCAAAGCCAACAGCTGCTGAAATACGGGGTCAGACATCCTGAGGAAATTCCTGAAATCATCAGGATTATTCTCCCTGATCTCCCGCAACAAAGGCATGTGACAGAATTGGTGCCGCTGGAGCAACCAATTCTTGGTCCATGAACTCCTCCTCACCCTGTTCATGGCATGGAGTCGGGATACAGCATGAACCCCTGCACCAACTACAGCACGAACTCTACGACGAGTACGTAGCCACAACATGGCTAGATAACGGTCGGCTGAACAGAACAAACTAGAAGAACGCACGGAAGAACAGCAAGGCCTATGAAGAACAAGCTGAAAAACACGAACGTGCAGAGCAGGCCGCACTGAATAGACAGATACGAACTGACTACAAGCAGTGCTAAACAGATACGAACCCACAGGCGCAAACTGAACTCCCGAAAACGATCTTCAAAGCACGAAGACTGAAAAGCGCGAATCGTCTCTCACCAAACTTTTACTAACACGCGGAAACACGGAATTAGCAAAAGCGTCCCAAAGGGTGGCGTCATTCGAACGGAACTTCCCCTTTATAGTGCCGTCGTACGTGTTGAACGTCACTGCGCTTTGCTTGATCGTTTTTTTTAATGATGGTGTGTACGCAAGGCAGGCTTGAGAGGAAACATGAAAAAAAACGAGGAGAAAAACGTCGGTTTAAAAAATGACATTAAAAACGATCGTGTGTACGGGGCATAAGCGTGGTTTAATACTACACCAACATGTATTACGCAACATGTATCAACATATGTCTATGCACCATGTCTTTATGCAAACATGCATCCAACGCAAACACGTATATCTATGCAACATGCATACACACTTATGCCCACACATCTATACAAACACATGCCTATAAAAACTTGTGTCTACACAACACACGTCTATGCAAACATGCGGTCGTGGCCAGCCTTGGGGGGCTGCATGCTGGATGGATGGGCGCTGCCCACTTGCTGGGCACAGGGGCCAAGGGGCCCTCTGCAAACGTGTCTATGCAGGCTTGTGTTCTTCGCAAGTAAAAAAGCATCATGAAACATGTATTCTATGCTGCACCTGCTCAACTGCACCTTGTCCATACTAGTTATAGTCAGGATTAGCCAAGTACATAGGCATCCAATACAGCCTCTATGCTGCTTCAACAGTCTAAGGCCTCTTCCACACCTTTGTGACCCGTTCTGCGACTTGGGACTGCAAGGTCGCCTGACAAGTCATACCCCATCATTTACATTGAGTACCCTTCACATCTGTGTGTCTTCAAATCGCAGCGACCTCAAAGCAGTCCCTGCATTACGCTTGTCCGACCTGGTCGTGACTTGAGGTCCATAGACCTCAAGATTACACAGGCACTGCTTCACTTCGCTGCAGAATTGCATCAAAGTTGTGGCAAAATCAAGTCGCACAAGTGTGAAAAGGAGCCCAAAACTAAGCTCCTGCAGACCCAATGCATTCTATTCTGGAGTCACAACTCCTTCAGGTGCACCGATGCCCATGTTCTTCCAAACATGTGCTTATGTCACATATATCTATGCAAAACAGGTGTTTATTCAAGCATACGTTTAGGCAACAAGCTTCCAAGCATGTACACTATGCTGCCCCTGCCCAACTGCACTTGGCCCCATACTAGTTTTTGCTAGTTTAGCACATATGCATGCCATGCAGCCATTTCCTGCTTAACCACTTAAGCCCCGGACCATTTGGTAGCTAGAGGACCAGAGGTGATTTCAGAATTTTGCACTGCGCTGCTTTAACTGTAAATTGTGCGGACATGCAATGTTGTACCCAAACGAAATTTGCGTCCTTTTCTTCCCACAAATAGAGCTTTATTTTAATGGTATTTGATTGCCTCTGTGATTTTTATTTTTTGCGATATAAACGGAAATAGACCGAAAATTTTGAAAAAAAATGATATTTTCTACTTTTTGTTATAAGAAAAATCGAATAAACTCAATTTTAGTCATACATTTAGGCCAAAATGTATTCAGCCACATGTCTTTAGTAAGAAAAATGTCAATAAGCGTATATTTATTGGGTTGCGCAAAAGTTATAGTGTCTACAAACTAGGGTACATTTTCTGGAATTTACACAGCTTTTAGTTTATGACTGTCTATCTCATTTCTTGAGGTCCTAAAATGGCAGGGCAGTACAAAACCCCCCAAAATGACCCCATTTTGGAAAGTAGACATCCCAAGGAAATTGCTGAGAGGCATGTTGAGCCCATTGAATTTTTTTTTTTTGTCTCAAGTGATTGAATAATGACTAAAAAAAAATAAAAAATTACAAAAAGTTGTCACTAAATGATATATTGCTCACACATGCCATGGTTATATGTGGAATTACACCCCAAAATTCATTTTGCTGCTTCTCCTGAGTACGGGAATACCACATGTGTGGGACTTTTTAGGAGCCTAGCCGCGTACGGGACCCCGAAAACCAAGCACCGCCTTCAGGATTTCTAGGCACAAATTTTTGATTTTACTCCTCACTACCTATCACAGTTTCGAAGGCCATAAAATGCCAAAATAGCACAAAACCCCCCCAAATGACCCCATTTTGGAAAGTAGACACCCCAAGCTATTTGCTGAGAGGCATGGTGAGTATTTTACAGCTCTCATTTGTTTTTGAAAATGAAGAAAGAAAATTATTATTATTATTTTTTTTTTCAATTGTCAAAACTTTGTGACAAAAAGTGAGATCTGCAAAATACTCACAATACCACTCAGCAAATAGCTTGGGGTGTCTACTTTCCAAAATGGGGTCATTTGGGGGGGTTTGTGCCATCTGGGTATTCCATGGCCTCCGAAACTGTGATAGGCAGTGAGAAGTGAAATCAAAAATTTACACCCTTAAAAAGCCTGAAGGCGGTGCTTGGTTTTTGGGGTCCCGTACGCGGCTAGGCTCCCAAAAAGTCTCACACATGTGGTATCCCCGTACTCAGGAGAAGCAGCAGAATGTATTTTGGGGTGTAATTCCACATATACCCATGGCATGTTTAAGCAATATATCATTTAGTGACAACTTTGTGCAAAAAAAATAAAAAATAAAAATAAATTGTCTTTTTTCCGCAACTTATGTCAACATATAAAATATTCCATGGACTCGACATGCCTCTCAGTATATAGCTTGGGGTGTCTACTTTCCAAAATTGGGTCATTTGGGGGGGTTTTGAACTGTTCTGGCATTTTATACACAACATTAGGAAGCTTACATCCACTCTTCTAACCACTTGAAGACAAAGCCCTTTTTGACACTTTTTGTTCGATTTCGGCCCCCCCCCTCTCGATTGCTCCCGGTGAATGAGAGAGCTTCCCCTGCCTGTGTACTGTTTACACAGGCAGGAGGAAGTGATGTCATCTCTCCTGCGGCGCTCACATATACTGAGCGCCGTACAGGAGAAGATGCAGGTTAGTGCACAAAACAGCACACTGACAACAGGACACATAAATCGCCCCCCCAGACACCCCAGATCACCCCCCAGCCCCCAGTCACAGTGTCACTGATTGCAGTGACCATTTATTTAGTGATCACTGCAATCAGTGACATTTGTGACTGTAAAAGTGTCACTACAGTTTAGTTTTAGGTCCAGTGTAGCCCCCTAACTCCCCCCCTAATAAAGGTTTAACCCCCTGATCACCCCCCAGATAACCCTTTCACCCCCTAGCGCCGCTGTCGCTAATCGATCATTTTTCTGATCGATGTCTTAGCGTCGGTGATGCTGATCGGTAGCCAGTAATTTTTTTTAGGTTCGCCGCAGGTTTTTATAGCGTCGGGTACCCCCATATATTACCTAATAAAGGTTTAACCCCCTTGATCGCCCCCCAGGTAACCCTTTCACCCCTATCACCACTGTCACTAAGCGATCGTTTTTATGATCGTTATCTTAGTGTCGGTGATGCCGATAGGTAGCCAGTAATTTTTTTTTAGGTTCGCCGTCAGGTTTTTATATAGCGTCAGGTACCCCCATATATTACCTAATAAAGGTTTTAACCCCCTAATTGCCCCTAGTTAACCCTTTCACCACTAATCACCATTTAAGTGTTACGGGTGACGCTGGTTAGTTAGTTTGCTTTTTATAGTGTCAGGGCACCCGCCGTATATAACCCAATAAAGGTTTAACCCCCTAATCGCCCGGTGGGTGATATCAATTAGGTTTTAGCGTCAGAGAGGGTCTGCGTCACACCCCAGGCAGCGTCAGGTTAGTGCCAGTAGTGCTAACACCCACGCGTTAAGCATACACCCCCCTTAGTGGTATAGTATCTGAACAGATCAATATCTGATCTGATCAGATCTATACTAGCGTCCCCAGCAGTTTAGGGTTCCCAAAAACGCACTGTTAGCGGGATCAGCCATTATAGATACCTGCTAGCACCTGCGTTTTGCCCCTCCGTCCAGCCCAGGCCACCCAAGTGCAGTATCGATCGATCACTGTCACTTACAAAACACAACACACATAACTGCAGCGTTCGCAGAGACAGGCCTGATCCCTGCGACTCCAGTGCTGTAGGAGGTGATTTCACAACCACAGTTAAAAAAAAAAGCACATATGCCGAAGCATTGGGGCAGCAGGGGCGGAGGAGCGATTTTGCTCCTAATGCCGCGTACATACGGTCGAAATTCCGACGGAGGCTTGCCCGTGGAAAAGTCTGACCATGTGTACGCGGCATAACTTTTGCGGGAAGATGCCCCCATGCTTCGGCATATATAAATGGTGCATGTATGCCCATCATTAGAAGTGGGTGGATGAAGGGTGGTATTCTAATGGTGGGCATACCCACTGATCAATCTTTTTTTTTCGTTCAGCCAACAGGCTGCATGAAAAAAAAGATTACAATACATGTCCAACAAGGACCAGCAACGTACTGGTATGTTGCTGGACTTTGAATGTTTATACCAGAACGATGCCTGTGGGTTTAGGTATCATCTTGGTTTCATTCTTTTCAGCCAGCGGCCGGCTTTCATGTAAAAGCAATCCTAGTGGCTAATTAGCCTCTGGACTGCTTTTACAAGCAGTGGGAGGGAATGTCCCCCCCCCGGATATAAAAAGCGCCATTGGGAAATTGGGAAAGCATTTTATCACACCGATCTTGGTGTGGTCAGATGCTTTGAGGGCATAGGAAAGATCTAGGGTCCAATAGACCCCAGTTTTTTCAAAAAAGAGTACCTGTCACTACCTATTGCTATCATAGGGGATATTTACATTCCCTGAGATAACAATAAAAATGATAAAAAAATAAATAAATATGGAAGCAACAGTTTAAAAATAAAATAAAAAAGCAAAATTAATAATAAAAAAAAAAAAAAAAAAAAAAGCACCCCTGTCCTGCCCTTGCCCAATGGCGAACGCAAGCGTCGGTCTGGCGTCATATGTAAACAGAAATTGCACCATGCATGTGAGGTATCACCGCAAAGGTCAGATCGAGGGCAGTAATTTTAGCAGTAGACCTCCTCTGTAAATCTAACGGCGTAACCTGTAAAGGCTTTTAAAGGCTTTTAAAAATGTATGTAGTTTGTCGCCAATGCGCGTTTGTGCGAAATTTTAAAGCTTGTCGTGTTTGGTATCTATGTACTCGGCCTAAGATCATCTTTTTTATTTCATCAAACATTTGGGCAATATAGTGTGTTTTAGTGCATTAAAATTAAAAAAAGTGTATTTTTTTCCCCAAAAAATTTGTTTGAAAAATCGCTGCGCAAATACTGTGTAGAAAAAAAAATTGCAACACCCACCATTTTAATCTGTAGGGCCTTTGCTTTAAAAATATATATAATGTTTGGGGGTTCAACATAATTTTCTTGCAAAAAAAAAAAATGTTTTCATGTAAACAAAAAGTGTGAAAAAGGGCTTTACCTTCAAGTGGTTAGAAGAGTGGATGTAAGCTTCCTAATGTTGTGTATAAAATGCCAGAACAGTTCAAAACCCCCCCAAATGACCCCATTTTGGAAAGTAGACACCCCAAACTATATACTGAGAGGCATGTCGAGCCCATGGAATATTTTATATGTTGACACAAGTTGCGGAAAATAGACAATTTATTTTTTTATTTTTTATTTTTTGCACAAAGTTGTCACTAAATGATATATTGCTCAAACATGTCATGGGCATATGTGGAATTACACCCCAAAATACATTCTGTTGCTTCTCCTGAGTACGGGAATACCACGTGTGAGACTTTTTGGGAGCCTAGCCGCGTACGGGACCCCAAAAACCAATCACCGCCTTCAGGCTTTCTAAGGGTGTAAATTTTTGATTTCACTTCTCACTGCCTATCACAGTTTCGGAGGCCATGGACTGCCCAGATGGCACAACCCCCCCCCCCCAAATGACCCCATTTTGGAAAGTAGACACCCCAAGCTATTTGCTGAGAGGTATGGTGAGTATTTTGCAGATCTCGCTTTTTGTCACAAAGTTTTGAAAAAAAATAAAAAATAAAAATTTTTCTTCTTCATTTTCAAAAACAAATGAGAGCTGTAAAATACTCACCATGCATCTCAGCAAATAGCTTGGGGTGTCTACTTTCCAAAATGGGGTCATTTGGGGGGGGGGGGGTTTGTGCTATTTTGGCATTTTATGGCCTTCGAAACTGTGATAGGTGGTGAGGAGTGAAATCAAAAATTTGTGCCTAGAAATCCTGAAGGCGGTGCTTGGTTTTCGGGGGCCCGTACGCGGCTAGGCTCCCAAAAAGTCCCACACATGTGGTATCCCCGTACTCAGGAGCAGCAGCAAAATGTATTTTGGGGTGCAATTCCACATATAACCATGGCATGTGTGAGCAATATATCATTTAGTGACAACTTTTTGTAATTTTTTATTTTTTTTGTCATTATTCAATCACTTGCGACAAAAAAAAAAAAATATTCAATGGGCTCAACATGCCTCTCAGCAATTTCCTTGGGGTGTCTACTTTCCAAAATTGGGTAATTTGGGGGGGGTTTGTACTGCCCTGCCATTTTAGCACCTCAAGAAATGAGATAGGCAGTCATAAATTAAAAGCTGTGTAAATTCCAGAAAATGTACCCTAGTTTGTAGACGCTATAACTTTTGCGCAAACCAATAAATATACGCTTATTGACATTTTTTTTACTAAAGACGTGGCTGAATACATTTTGGCCTAAATGTATAACTAAAATTGAGTTTATTCGATTTTTCTTATAACAAAAAGTAGAAAATATCATTATTTTTCAAAATTTTCGGTCTTTTTCCGTTTATATCGCAAAAAATAAAAATCGCAGAGGCAATCAAATACCATTAAAAGAAAGCTCTATTTGTGGGAAGAAAAGGACGCAAATTTCGTTTCGGTACAACATTGCATGTCTGCACAATTTCCAGTTAAAGCAGCGCAGTGCAAAATTCTGAAAACAGCTCTGGTCCTTTAGCTACAAAATGGTCGGGGGCTTAAGTGGTTAAAGCCGCAAGCAGTTTTAAATTACTTTTTTTCCTTTAGAAATGTCATTTTGTGCAGGGACAGTTCTAAACACGGGAAACACGTGCCACTTCACAGGAATACTATAGACACCCCCCAGGTACGATATTTAAAGGAATATTTCACTTTTTTTCACTTTAAGCATCATTAAAATCACTGCTCCCGCAAAAAACAGCAGTTTTTAAAAAAAAAATTTGCATTGATACATGTCCCCTGGGGCAGGTCCCGGGTCCCCAAACCCTTTTTAGGACAATAACTTGCATATTAGCCTTTATAATTTTTGAATTATGAATAATTTTGAACGTTTGAGTCCCATAGACTTCAATGGGATTCTAAAGTTCGCACAAACTTTCGGTCCGTTCGCAGGTTCTGGAGCGAACTGAACAGGGGGATGTTCGGCTCATCCATAGTTTAAAACAGCACACTGCCCCCCGGGGCTACTGAGAGAAGACCAGACAGTTATTTTTCAAGAAAAAATGCAAAACAATGCAGACTTACCATTCCTGCTGCAGGACTCTGAGCATAACATGAGTCCAATCTTCGCCAATCACGGCAGGCTTTGTCATAAAAAACCTTCAGGGACTTTGTGGGGTCCACTCCTCTGGACCTGTATAGCACCCTGCAGGAAAGCACCTTGGTCAGAATAAACACTGCACAGGGTTCCATTATGCAGGGTCCAGCGACGTATGGCTACATTACAGGCAAACCTCAAAGAATCTTTTCTCTTTCCCATGAGGCTCGGGTACCATCCATTTTTGGCTGACAGCTTTTTCAAATGGATCCGATGGAAGTCCTCGATTCTCAGTAGAACCGTCCCAGACCTCCAAGAACACATGTATCACATCAGTGACCATTCCACCTTACAGACACTGGCGAAAAAAATGGAGGTCCTTCCTGTGTAGGAGGGGATATATAGGTGTCAGGGAAGACAGGCTTTCCATGTAAGTGCCCGGCGTGCACGCATGCGTACTAGCACTTTAAGACACACACCTGTCACTAATACTGAAATCATGCAGGCTATTTAAACATAGCTTCCTTCAAGAAAGCTGGCACCAAGGTTCGTAGGACCATTTTCAGTAAGGAGAAAAAATTATGTTGTTTCTTTTGAATTAACCTTACCTGAGTCTGGTCTGTCATGCCAGATCCATTTCCGGATCATAGACCATGTGCTCCCGCACGTATTATTGATGGGGATGAGGAATTTGAGGTTGAGGCTGTTTTAGACTGCAGGAAAGAAGGCGTCAGACACAATATTTAATCAAGTGGTAGGGTTATGGTCCAGAGGAGAATTCCTGGGAACCCGCACGAAATGTACATGCCACAGACTTGATCCGTGCCTTCTTCCGCAGGAACCCACAAAAGAGGAACCAGTTGGGCACACAGAGGTTGCCCGTAGGGAGGGGGCAATGTCAGGGAAGACAGGCTTTCCATGTAAGCTCCCGGCGTGCACACATGCGCACTAGCACTTTAAGACACACACCTGTCACTAATACTGAAGTCAGGCGGGCTATTTAAACAGGGCTCCTACAGAGGTTCGTTGCTGTTTGGTCTGCAGCTTCAGTGTTGTATCCCGTTTCCTGTGTGACCTCTGATTCTGATCCAGCTTGTCGTTACCTGTGATTGCCTGCTGCCTGTTCTGATCCCGGCTTCCCTTAGACTCTGATCCTGCCTGTTGATTCTGTCTGCTGATCTTCTGGTACTACTCGAATTGTGACCTGACCTCTCTTCTGCCTACCATCAGTGCTTGATCTGCCTGATTATTACCGACCTGGCCTGTCTGACACTGCATCCCGCTTATCCAGCCTGCTACAGCTCCCAGCCCTGCAAGCCTGCATCTGGTACTGCTCTGTGGTTCATCCCAGCCTGCCACCAGTCAAGCATCATGTCAGCTCATCTACTATCTGCCTGCTGATCACTGCTACTACATGGACTATTGAACTGTTTACAGGCACTCATACCCCACCGTGCTCCTGTGGCTGCTGTATCACTACCAGTAGTCCGTGAGCCGGAGTTGTAAGAGAGCCCTTCCTCTGCACGTCAGGCTCACATCCCAGGTACGTAACAATAGGGGAGGACTTCCTGTTTGACAATCTGCCAGTGTCCATCCACCAGTAGGTTGCGTATAACTCATATAGTCATTATTATGGTTGCTCTGTGTCCCGTGATGTACGATAAAGAAAAAATCTATTTGACAATGGGGTTGATTTAATAAAACAGCTCTGCAACAATCAGCTTCCAGATTTTATTGCCAAAGCTTAATTGAACAAGAAAGGGAGTAACCGCTCAGGTGTAGCTGATAGATACTTCACAGGGTCCTAGAGCCGTGGGTGCAGGCAGTGCATATCACAATGCAAAGAACAGGAAAAAATGCTTGGACAGCCGCACTCCAAAAAATGGTTATTTATTAAAACAAAAATCATAGCTATGATTAAGCACTGAGTCACAGTGCGAAACGCGTCAGCTCCTGTTCGCTGCTTTCCATGCTGTGATATGTATTTCACATCTTTGTTTTAATAAGCAACCATTTTTTGGAGTGCGGCTGTCCAAGCATTTTTTCCTGTTCTCTGCTTAATTGCACAAGCTGAAGTTAGAAGCTGATTGGCTACCATGCACAGCTGAACCAGATTTTGCACTCTCCAGTTTTATTAAATCAACCCTAATGACAGTTTACAGAGATTAATCTGTAACTTACCACCTTTTATGTCTATCTCTTGCAACATATTTATCTATTTATACAGATGGTCACTATGTGCCTTATTATTAGCCACTTCACCCATGGGACAATATATTTTTAAAAAGGTAGTATCTGTGGTCTTACAGGTTAAATGGGTTATGTTATAACATATTCACATGCTGTATATTGTTTTCTGGCACAGCTTACACATAAAATTGATTGATGGAATAATAGCTGTATAACAATCACACCGACATTTTAATAAAACTGAGAACGATGAAATGTGTATACTGAATAGTAACATGTTTTTCTCTCTGTATTTCCTTTTTAATAAAAATGATGGCTTCCTTTTTATCACTACTGACAAAAGGTTATCTTATGTTCCTCCAGTAATGACTTGGCTCTATGGTCAATGCCATATAATGTATTTTATAAGTGAGGGAAGTAGTATTTGTTTGAAAGATCTCATGTAACAGTAATATCCTGTTCAAATGTAATTTTAAAAACAATGAGAGCCATTAACTCTGACACAGAAAGCCAGATAAAGACAGATAGCCATATATGGATCTTTAATAAGTAATTTAACCAAGGTTGGAAACATGAGATTGTCCAGTAATTACATTAATGTATAAGCATGTTGGTTAAAAAAAAATGCATTTTCTCCAATTTGTTCAATTTCTGTAACTGCATTTTTAATAACTTTTTCAACCCATTGAGATGCAATTATGCCAAGAAAGGGTCTGTAGAGTCTTTTTAATTAATCATTGGGTTTTTCACAATTCAGAGGTTAAAGTATTTTAAAATCAAGAATATAACTTACCTGACATGTCCAAGGCTCTGTTCCTTAGTTTACAGGACAATTTGGAATGAGTGCCACTTGATTGACAGAGAATAAGAGAACAGGTTTGTTTGCAGATTTTAACATATCCCTATTTGTTGGCTTTTTTAAAAGCTGAGTAGTGATGAAATCCTTTTTTTTTTTTTTGTAAAAAAATTTAATGTTTTCAAATAATGAAAATTAAAGAAGAATTCCAGGTATGGATATTTTAACATTGATCCAACCTAGAGGAATGTAACTCTGCATACACAATAATACAAGTAAAAGGCGCAAAGTCTAAAACAATATATATCCTTTAAGCATTAAATCAGTGTGCTGGGTGCACCTGTTATGTAATCAATATGGTTTAATATATAATTTTCAAATATAATTTTTTAATATGTGTTGCAAACACATTTTTGAACATACTCTATGTCCCCTATGCACCTTTCATATATACACGTGTGTTTTGCGCACGTGTGGATATGTATGTATATATATATATATATATATATATATATATATATATATGTGTGTACATGTGGGCATGTGTATGCATATACTCCACACGCCCCCCTATTGTTTGCCCATAACATTGTCCCTATATTTGTCATCATTCCTTTCTTAATACCATACCTAACCTCTTATTCATTTTTAGGTTGGCCTTCCTATCCATATCCTCTCTTACATTTATGGGGGTGGCGGGTACCTGTGTGTATGGTTGCTCTCTCCCCCATCCCCACCTATCCCAACCCTCCCCCTTTCCTTCTCCCCCCCCCCCCACATATACCCTTCCCCTTCTCCCCTTCTCTCCCTTTTCCTCCCCCTTTCTTTTCCCTTCCCCTTCCTTCCCCCCCCCCCTTCGCCATAATCCTGTTCCCCTCCCCTTATAGTAACCATAATTAATACTATTTATGTCAAACCATTCTCTATTTATAAATTTTATTAATTGATTGATTTATTATTTTTAATTAATAATTTGTAATTTTAATTATAAAATGTATTAATACATGTCACAATTATGTACTCGTAATATGATGCTTTTCATGTACAAGACCGTATGTACAGGCATGTGTGCGCATGCACCGCCTATGTCCATACCTCGTCCTATTCCACCCCATATTATCCCCAATATTGCATTAATTTTCCACTTAGAACCCAATAGTCAAATTTAATATACATACTAATCCTAAATCTGCTACTGTTACCCTCCAAACCCATATTTATATCCATTTCTAATTTCAAATTCAATTGGATACACATACCCCACATAATAATTCATACATCGCCTCAGCAGGTGCTCCTATGTATATATGCAGACGTACACCTGCATCTGCATACAGTCTTCATATACTGTAACTGTCCCCCCTTATCACATGTTGTGTGTTTATGCTCTTTTAACTTATCTGTGAATGTGTTTACTATATAATCGATACTGGACATTATTCCGGCCCCCCCACCCCCCTTCCACTTCTTATATCCCAATGTGCCATCCAATCCTAGTGTGTTAAGACACAAACCACTCCCCTACCCGTCCTATATCTTCATCCGATAAGTCCTCACCCACCAGCTTGAAAAAGGAGCACGGCTGTCCACGTCATCCACAGCACGCACGCTCGTGAAACGTGTCGCATCGCAGTGACCTCATCCCCCTTCGCCTGAACACTTCCATGCGTTCCAAGCCTCGTGTCGAGAACAAACTCCACCGCAGCCAGCTGGACAACATCACAGCGGTGGAAGAGGAAAAAACATCACAGGATGCTAAATGGGACAAACAGGAAAATAATAAAGGGATCAACTCCCCAGCCATTTGGGAGATTACTACATGCCTTTTTTATGACTCCTTAAATGTGAGTGTATAAGAATACTTTTACTACATATTAAATCTGTTAAAAATCTGCACCCAGAGGTGCCTCTTCTCTCTCTTTTTGTTTCTGCATACACAATACCTGTGGGATTACTCTAGAAGTTGGAATTTACAGTAGTAGACACTGCTTTCAACAGAGATCTTCACTAGCTTCCAGGTCCCATGCTAAGGGCTAGTCTCACTGCACTGTGAACACAGTAAGTTGCCCACTGAGCACGGGTTCCATTCAGAGAATGCTTTGCATTTTCTCAATAAATTCTAAGCATATTCTGATAAGATGACATTGACGGTGTGATATCACCGCCCACCTCTTTATCTTGTCTAATCAGAAAATGCTTTGCATTCACAGAGAAAGTGCAAAGTGATCCCTGAATGGCAGCCATGCCAATTGGGTGACTTCCTGTGTTCACAATGCAGCAGGGCAGCTGCTCGGCATGGGACCTGGCAGCTAATGGAGATCCCTACAGTAGTGACGTCTAGACATGTGCACACTGAAATATTTTGTTTCGGAATTTCGTTTGAAAAATAAATTTATTTAGTTACTCCCGAAATTCATTTTTATTTATTTCGTTTTTCGTTAGAAATTGCATTCGTCCGAAAATCTGAATTAATTAAGGTCAAATCTGTCATTGAAGGCTTATGGTGTCTGTCGAATGTTCAAAGAAGATTCGACGGAGCATCGAAACTGTACGACGCTGCAATCATAAATTTCCGGTCGAATGTTCCGCCTACAAGCTATAGATGAATTCTATTGTATGACTAGTAATAATAATTATATTTTTTAATTACTATTACTAGTCAACAGGGATGAGCCGAACACCCCCCTGTTCGGTTTGCACCAGAACCTGCGAACAGACAAAATGTTAGTGTGAACTGTAGAACCCTATTAAATACAATGGACTCGAACGTTCGAAATCTAAAGTGTTAATTATAAAGGCTAATATGCAAGTTATTGTCCTAAAAAGTGTTTGGGGACCCGGGTCCTGTCCCAGGGGACATGTATCAATGCAAAAAGAAGTTTTAAAAACGGCCGTTTTTTCGGGAGCAGTGATTTTAATAATGCTTAAAATGAAAAAATAAAAGTGAAATATTCCTTTAAATTTCATACCTGGGGGGTGTGTATGATATGCATGTGAAGTGGCGCATGTTTCCCGTGCTTAGAACTGTCCCTGCAAAAAATGTCATTTTTGAAAGAAAAAAAAAGGCATTTAAAACTGACTCGCGGCTATTAATGAATTGTCGGCTCCCGGCAATACATACAAAAGTCATTGATAAAAAAAAAAAAAAAGCCTGGGGGTTCCCCAGAATTCAATTACCAGGCCCTTCAGGTCTGGAATGGATATTAAGGGGAACCCCGCCGCAAATTAAAAAAAAAATTGACGTGGGGTTCCCCCAAATATCCATTCCAGGCCCTTCAGATCTGGCATGGATTTTAAGGGGAACTCCACCCCAAATTTAAAAAAAAATGGCGTGGAGTCCCCCTAAAAATCCATACCAGACCCCTTATCCGAGCACGCAACCTGGCCGGCCGCAGGGGAAGAGGAGGGGACGAGAGAGCGGCCCCCCCTCCCTCCTGAACCGTACCAGGCCACATGCCCTCAACATGGGGAGTATGTCCCCATGTTGATGGGGACAAGGGCCTCATCCCCACAACCCTTGCCCGGTGGTTGTGGGGGTCTGCGGGCGGGGGGCTTATCGGAATCTGGAAGACCCCTTTAACAAAGGGGACCCCCAGATCCCGGCCCCCCCTATGTGAATTGGTAAGGGGCACATTGTACCCCTACCATTTCACGAAGAAAGCGTAAAAAAATGTTTAAAAAAAACAAACACCTTGAAAAAGTCCTTTATTTAAAAAAAAAAAAAAAAAAAAAACATTCCAGCGGTGAAATCCAGTGTCCAGTGTTAAATAAAGGACTTTTTCAAGGTGTTTGTGTGTTTTTTAAAACATTTTTTTACGCTTTCTTCGTGAAATGGTAGGGGTACAATGTGCCCCTTACCAATTCACATAGGGGGGGGGCCAGGATCTGGGGGTCCCCTTTGTTAAAGGGGTCTTCCAGATTCCGATAAGCCCCCCGCCTGCAGACCCCCACAACCACCGGGCAAGGGTTGTGGGGATGAGGCCCTTGTCCCCATCAACATGGGGACATCCTCCCCATGTTGAGGGCATGTGGCCTGGTACGGTTCAGGAGGGAGGGGGGGCCGCTCTCTCATCCCCCCCTTTTCCCCTGCGGCCGACCAGGTTGCGTGCTCGGATAAGGGGTCTGGTATGGATTTTTAGGGGGACTCCAGGCAATTTTTTTTAAATTTGGGGTGGAGTTCCCCTTAAAATCCATGCCAGATCTGAAAGGCCTGGAATGGATATTTGGGGGAACCCCACGTCAATTTTTTTTAAAATTTGCGGCGGGGTTCCCCTTAATATCCATTCCAGACCTGAAGGGCCTGGTAATTGAATTCTGGGGAACCCCCAGGCTTTTTTTTTTTTTTTTTTTATCAATGACTTTTGTATGTATTGCCGGGAGCCGACAATTCATTAATAGCCGCGAGTCAGTTTTAAATGACTTTTTTTCTTTCAAAAATGAAATTTTTTGCAGGGACAGTTCTAAGCCCGGGAAACATGCGCCACTTCACATGCATATCATACACACCCCCCAGGTACGAAATTTAAAGGAATATTTCACTTTTATTTTTTCATTTTAAGCATTATTAAAATCACTGCTCCCGAAAAAACGGCCGTTTTTAAAACTTCTTTTTGCATTGATACATGTCCCCTGGGACAGGACCCCGGTCCCCAAACACTTTTTAGGACAATAACTTGCATATAAGCCTTTATAATTAGCACTTTAGATTTCTCCCATAGATTTTTCGAATTTGCCAAGTTAGTTCTAGCTATTTTACTGCTCCTCCTCTTTGGTTACAATCAGCCAATAACATTCATCATCATCATTTTTTTATTTTACTTCCCCCACCCAATTCCAGCAGTGATCTTTTCTCTCTATGTCGAATCTTTTCTCTCTATAATGTCGAATCTTTTCTCTCTATAATGTCGAATCTTTTCTCTCTATGTCGAATCTTTTCTCTCTATAATGTCGAATCTTTTCTCTCTATGTAGAATAATCTTGGACTAATAGAGTTAAGGTTAGGCACATTCGACCACAGGTTCGATGGACACAGATTGTTATTGTCAGCCTCATGTCAAATCTCCTATCTATATCGAACTGTTGTTGCAACGAAAACGAAAATTAACCACTTAAGCCCCGGACCATTTGGTAGCTAAAGGACCAGAGGTGAATTCAGAATTTTGCACTGCGCTGCTTTAACTGTAAATTGTGCGGACATGCAATGTTGTACCCAAACAAAATTTGCGTCCTTTTCTTCCCACAAATAGAGCTTTCTTTTAATGGTATTTGATTGCCTCTGCGATTTTTATTTTTTGCGATATAAACGGAAAAAGACCGAAAATTTTGAAAAAAAAAATGATATTTTCTACTTTTTGTAATAAGAAAAATCGAATAAACTCAATTTTAGTCATACATTTAGGCCAAAATGTATTCAGCCACATGTCTTTAGTAAAAAACGTCAATAAGTGTATATTTATCGGTTTGCGCAAAAGTTATAGCGTTTACAAACTAGGGTACATTTTCTGGAATTTACACAGCTTTAAATTTATGGCTGCCTATCTCATTTCTTGAGGTGCTAAAATGGCAGGGCAGTACAAAACCCCCCCAAATGACCCCATTTTGGAAAGTAGACACCCCAAGGAAATTGCTGAGAGGCATGTTGAGCCCATTGAATATTTTTTTTTTTTGTCCCAAGTGATTGAATAATGACAAAAAAAAAAAAAATTACAAAAAGTTGTCACTAAATGATATATTGCTCACACATGCCATGGTTATATGTGGAATTGCACCCCAAAATACATTCTGCTGCTTCTCCTGAGTACGGGGATACCACATGTGTGGGACTTTTTAGGAGCCTAGCCACGTACGGGACCCCGGAAACCAAGCACCGCCTTCAGGATTTCTAAGGGCGCAAATTTTTGATTTCACTCCTCACTACCTATCACAGTTTTGAAGGCCATAAAATGCCAAAATAGCGCAAAACCCCCCCAAATGACCCCATTTTAGAAAGTAGACACCCCAAGGAAATTGCTGAGAGGCCTGTTGAGCCCATTGAATATTTTTTTTTTTTGTCCCAAGTGATTGAATAATGACAAAAAAAATAAATAAATAATTAATTACAAAAAGTTGTCACTAAATGATATATTGCTCACACATGCCATGGTTATATGTGGAATTGCACCCCAAAATACATTTTGCTGCTTCTCCTGAGTACGGGGATACCACATGTGTGGGACTTTTTAGGAGCCTAGCCGCGTACGGAACCCCGAAA
Organism: Rana muscosa; assembly: GCA_029206835.1. Taxonomy (NCBI): domain Eukaryota; kingdom Metazoa; phylum Chordata; class Amphibia; order Anura; family Ranidae; genus Rana; species Rana muscosa. Next base: position 154,679,197 of record CM055120.1, read on the forward strand.
ACCAATCACCGCCTTCAGGATTTCTAGGCACAAATTTTTGATTTCACTCCTCACTACCTATCACAGTTTCGAAGGCCATAAAATGCCAAAATAGCACAAAACCCCCCCAAATGACCCCATTTTGGAAAGTAGACACCCCAAGCTGTTTGCTGAGAGGCATGGTGAGTATTTTACAGCTCTCATTTGTTTTTGAAAATGAAGAAAGAAATTTTTTTTTTCTTTTTTTTTCAATTTTCAAAACTTTGTGACAAAAAGCGAGATCTGCAAAATACTCACAATACCTCTCAGCAAATAGCTTGGGGTGTCTATTTTCCAAAATGGGGTCATTTGGGGGGGGGGTTTGTGCCATCTGGGCATTCCATGGCCTCCGAAACTGTGATAGGCAGTGAGAAGTGAAATCAAAAATTTACACCCTTAGTAAGCCTGAAGGCGGTGATTGGTTTTTGGGGTCCCGTACGCGGCTAGGCTCCCAAAAAGTCTCACACATGTGGTATCCCCGTACTCAGGAGAAGCAACAGAATGTATTTTGGGGTGTAATTCCACATATGCCCATGGCATGTTTGAGCAATATATCATTTAGTGACAACTTTGTGCAAAAAAAAAAAAAAAAAATTGTCTTTTTTCCGCAACTTGTGTCAACATATAAAATATTCCATGGACTCGACATGCCTCTCAGTATATAGCTTGGGGTGTCTACTTTCCAAAATGGGGTCATTTGGGGGGGTTTTGAACTGTTCTGGCATTTTATACACAACATTAGGAAGCTTACATTCACTCTTCTAACCACTTGAAGACAAAGCCCTTTCTGACACTTTTTGTTTACATGAAAACATTTTTTTTTGCAGGAAAATTATGTTGAACCCCCAATCATTATATATATTTTTAAAGCAAAGGCCCTACAGAATAAAATGGTGGGTGTTGCATTTTTTTTTTTCTACACGGTATTTGCGCAGCGATTTTTCAAACGCATTTTTTGGGGAAAAAATACACTTTTTTTAATTTTAATGCACTAAAACACACTATATTGCCCAAATGTTTGATGAAATAAAAAATATGATCTTAGGCCGAGTACATAGATACCAAACACGACATGCTTTAAAATTTCGCACAAACGCGCATTGGCGACAAACTACATACATTTTTAAAACCTTTAAAGGCCTTTACAGGTTACCCCGTTAGATTTACAGAGGAGGTCTACTGCTAAAATTACTGCCCTCGATCTGACCTTCGCGGTGATACCTCACATGCATGGTGCAATTGCTGTTTACATATGACGCCAGACCGACGCTTGCGTTCGCCATTGGGCAGGGCAGGACAGGGGTGCTTTTTTTTTTTTTTTTTTTTTATTATTAATTTTGCTTTTTTATTTTATTTTTAAATTGTTCCTTCCATATTTTTTTTTTTTTTATCATTTTTATTGTTATCTCAGGGAATGTAAATATCCCCTATGATAGTAATAGGTAGTGACAGGTACTCTTTTTTTGAAAAAAATGGGGTCTAGACCCTAGATCTTTCCTCTGCCCTCAAAGCATCTGACCACACCAAGATCGGTGTGATAAAATGCTATCCCAATTTCCCAATGGCGCTTTTTATATCCGGGGGGGGGGGGGGACATTCCCCCCCACTGCTTGTAAAAGCAGTCCAGAGGCTAATTAGCCACTAGGATTGCTTTTACACTAAAGCCGGCCGCTGGCTGAAAAGAATGATACCAAGATGATACCTAAACCCGCAGGCATCAATCTGGTATAACCATTCAAAGTCCAGCAACATACCAGTACGTTGCTGGTCCTTGTTGGACATGTATTGTAATCTTTTTTTTTCATGCAGCCAGGTGGCTGAACGAAAAAAGAGATTGATCGGTGGGTATGCCCACCATTAGAATACCGCCCTTCATCCACCCACTTCTAATGATGGGCATACATGCACCATTTATATATGCCGAAGCATGGGGGCATCCTCCCGCAAAAAGTTATGCCGCACACACATGGTCGGACTTTTCCACGGGCAAGCCTCCATCGGAATTTCGACCGTATGTACACGGCATTAGGAGCAAAATCACTCCTCCGCCCCTGCTGCCCCAATGCTTCGGCATATTTGCTTTTTTTTTTTTTTAACTGTGGTGGTGAAATCACCTCCTACAGCACTGGAGTCGCAGGGATCAGGCCTGTCTCTGCGAATGCTGCAGTTATGTGTGTTGTGTATTGCAAGTGACAGTGATCGATCGATACTGCACTTGGGTGGACTGGGCTGGACGGAGAAGCAAAACGCAGGTGCTAGCAGGTATCTGGGCTGATCCCGCTAACAGTGCGTTTTTGGGAACCCTAAACTGCTGGGGACGCTAGTATAGATCTGATCAGATCAGATATTGATCTGTTCAGATACTATACCACTAAGGGAGGTGTATGCTTCACGCGTGGGTGTTAGCATTACTGGCACTAACCTGACGCTGCCTGGGGTGTGACGCAGACCCTCTCTGACGCTAAAACCTAATTGATATCACCCGCCGGGCGATCAGGGGGTTAAACCTTTATTGGGTTATATACGGCGGGTGCCCTGACACTATAAAAAGCAAACTAACTAACCAGCGTCACCCGTAACACTTATATGATGATTACTGGTGAAAGGGTTAACTAGGGCTAATTAGGGGGTTAAAACCTTTATTAGATATTTTATGGGGGTACCTGACGCTATAAAAACCTGCGGCGAACCTAAAAAAAATTACTGGCTACCGATCTGCATCACCGACGCTAAGACATCGATCAGAAAAATGATCGCTTAGTGACAGTGGTGATAGGGGGTGAAAGGGTTACCTGGGGGGCGATCAAGGGGGTTAAACCTTTATTAGATAATTTATGGGGTACCCGACGCTATAAAAACCTGCGGCGAACCTAAAAAAAAAAATACTGGCTACCGATCTGCATCACCGACGCTAAGACATCGATCGGACCCCCCAACTGTACAAAGGCAATCACGTACACTCTACGTGATTGTGCCTGTCGGTGCCATTGTGCCGACGTATATATACAGTGAGCGGTCGTTAAGTGGTTAAGCATTTGTTTATGTCGGATCTTTCGGTTTTCGGATTCTGCATTTTCGTTTTCGTTTGTTAAAACGATAACGAAAATACCTGAAATTCGGACGAAAATGCATTCGGACGAAAACGAATGTACATGTCTAGTGACGTCTGCTCCAATGATTTCCAGCTTCTAGAAAGACTCCTTAGTAGGGATGAGCGTCGAGTTCAAGTCAAACTCATGTTCCACTCGAACATTGCCTGTTCGCGGAACAATTTGGGGTGTTCGCGGCAAATTCTAAAAGCCGCGGAACACCCTGTAAAAGTCTATGGGAGAAATCTAAAGTGCCAATTTTAAAGGCTTATATGCAAGTTATTGTCATAAAGTGTTTGGGGACCTGGGTCCTGCCCCAGGGGACATGTATCAATGCAAAAAAAAGTTTTAAAAACTGCAGTTTTTTCGGGAGAAGTGATTTTAATAATGCTTAACCACTTGTCCCCCGCCCACTGTCAATTGACGGCGGGCGGAGGATACTCTCGTTCTGGGAGGACGTCATATGACGTCCTCCCTTTAAAACGAGCTAGGAGGCGTGCGCTCGCCGCCAGCGGCGCGCGCGCGCACCCGTCGCGTTCACAAGGCCCTGGTGCGCGTGCCCGGCGGCCGCGATTGCCGCCGGGCACCCGCGATTGCCCGGGAAACGAGCAGGAAAGTGGATCTCTGTGTGTAAACACAGAGATCCACGTCCTGTGAGGGAGAGGGGACCGATGGTGTGTCCCTTGTACATAGGGACAACCATCGGTCACCTCCCCCAGTCAGTCACCTCCCCCCACAGTAAGAACACATTGAGGGAACATATTTAACCCCTTTCCGCCCCCTAGTGGTTAACCCCTTCCCTGCCAATCACATTTATACAGTAATCAATGCATTTTTATAGCAGGGATCGCTGTATAAATGTGAATGGTCCCAAAAATGTGTCAAAAGTGTCCGATGTGTCCGCCGCAATATCGCAGTCACAATAAAAAAATCGCAGATCGCCGCCATTACTAATAAAAAAAATAAAAATGCTATAAATCTATCCCCTATTTTGTACACGCTATAACTTTTGCGCAAACCAATCAATACGCGCTTATTGCGATTTTTTTTTTTTACCAAATATATGTAGAAGAATACGTATCGGCCTAAACTGAGGAAAATTTTATTTTAAAAAAAATAAAAATGGGTATTTATTATAGCAAAAAGTAAAAAATTGTGTTTTTTTTCCCAAACTGGACGCTCTTCTTTTGTTTATAGCGCAAAAAATAAAAACCGCAGAGGTGATCAAATACCACCAAAAGAAAGCTCTATTTGTGGGAAAAAAAGGACACAAATTTTGTTTGGGAGCCACGTCGCACGACCGCGCAATTGTCATTCAAAGTGTGACAGCGCTGAAAGCTGAAAAATGGCTTGGGCAGGAAGGGGGTTTTCGTGCACAGTAGAGAAGTGGTTAAAGTGAAACAATAAAAGTGAAATATTCCTTCAAATTTCGTACCTGGGGTGTGTGTATAGAAAAACAAAAACTGACAGGGATTATGACCCTTCCTTACTCTATCCAAAATGAAAACAAAGTTGAGCCTATAGTTCTATTTTAAGAATATCATTGTTCAAATGTATATGCATTTTGTTTCTTTTTAAGGAGCGCATGCAAATATTTAATGGTATCTCATAAAATGAGAGTCTCAATTTTCTTCTGATACATAAGCGGTGTCCAAAAAACATAAGATTGCAGTCACATTGGAATGAGGATGGTTTATATATGCCCTTATTGATCAATTATCTGATGAGTGCATCCCCATAGGGGGATTGTTTTACCCCCCACGCGGTGAATTACACCTTGGTAAAAGAAGCACTGAAACTAGGATCAAGTAGAACCAGACTCACCAATCACTATCATCATCACCTATATAGAAGACGCACATATGAACATTTTGTCCGTAGCGCTGCTGCAGTTTTATTATGAACTTTTTAATTAAAGTTTTTTTATGACTGTGTTTTATATGTGTGTGTATAGTATGCCTGTAACGTAGGGCTTGTTTCCCATGCTTAGAACTGTCCCTGCACAATATGTAATTTCTGAAGGAAAAAAGTAATTTAAATGTACTCGCGGCTGTAATGAATTGTAGGCTCCCGGCAATACAGAGAAAAGTAATTGAAAGTCACTGATAAAAATAAATAAATGCGTGGGGTTCCCCCCAAATTAAATTACCAGACCCTTCAGGTCTGGTATGGATGTTAAGGGGAACCTTGCGCCAAATTAAAAAAATAACGTGGGGTTCCCCCCCAATGGATTTTTGAAGGGAAACTCCACGCCAAATAAAAAAAAAATGGCGTGGAGTTCCCCCCAAAAATCCATACCAGACCCTTATCCGAGCATGCAACCTGGCAGGCCGCAGGAAAAGAGGGGGGCTGAGAGAGTGCCCCCCCTCTTGAACCGTACCAGGCCACATGCCCTCAACATGGGGAGGATGCTTTGGGGTCTGGACCCCAAAGCACCATGTCCCCATGTTGATGGGGACAAGGGCCTCATCCCCACAACCCTTGCCCGGTGGTTGTGGGGATCTGTGGGTGGGTGGGCTTATCGGAATCTGGAAGACCCCTTTAACAAAGGGGACAACCAGATCCCGCCCCCCCCCTATGTGAGTTGGTAAGGGGTACATTGTACCCCTACCATTTCACAAAGAAAGTGTAAAAAAAAAAAAAACAGACACAGTTGGGATAAGTCCTTTATTAAAAATAAAAATTAAAAAAAGATTCCAGCGGTGGTAATCCACTCTTGATCTCCACTCCAGTGATGTCGGTATCCAGCGACGGATGATCTGCAGGCTCCAGCGATGATGTCCAGCGAGGAACAGCACACGGTCCTGTCTCCACCGGAGACACCCTGGGAATGAAGTCGCGGCAGCCTGACAGATCTTATGTATCTGAGGATGGGGCCACCCGTCATGTGACCCTGTCCCCCTCTGACGCAAGGGGAAACCCAGGCTTTCCCAGTGACGTGCGGGTAACCCCGCCCCCTCTGATGTAATGCAGGTTTCCCGTTGCAATCCAATAACAATCCAATGACAGCTGATCACGTGATGTAAACAGAAGATTGGTAATCGTCTTTTTTTCCTTCACGCTGACAGCGTGTGGGAAAACAAAAGCAGATTTACGGCTTCTGTCAGAGGGACATCGGTCCCTCACACTGAGAGGCACTGTTATGGAGTGTCTACCAGTGCCACCTGCTATTGCCCACCAGTGCCACCTACCAGTACCCATCAGTGCCACCTACCAGTACCCATCAGTGCCACCTACCAGTGCCCATCAGTGCCACCTACCAGTGCCCATCAATGCTGCAAATCAATGTCCATCTGTGCCTCATCAGCGACACCTATCAGTGCTGTCTATCAGTGTCCATCAGTGCCACCCATCAGTGTCCATCAGTGCCACCTATCAGTGCACTTCAGTGCCACCCATCAGTGCCACCTCTCAGCGCCACCTCTCAATGCTCATCAGTGTCGCCTCATCAGTGCCCATCAGTGCAGCCTATCAGTGTCCATCAGTGCAGCCTATCAGTGCCTATCAGTGCAGCCTCATCAACGCACATGTGCACCAATGCCACAAAAAAGCCCAGTTAAAATATGCCCATCAACACCTTGACACATCTCACAGCTTTTGGCACACTGTAATCTGGAGTGACAAGACCAAAATAAAGGCTCACTGATGTTTCTGGGAAATCTTGTGAAAATTGATAGCAAGATGAATGCTGCATGTTATCAGAAAATACTGACAGACAATTTGCATTCTTCTGCATGAATGACCATAAGCATAAGGTCAAGTTCACCCTCCAGTGGTTAAAGCAGGAAAAAGTTGAAGGTTCTGGAGTGGCTCACTGTGTCCAATTTAGAAAAGGCAGGGGCTGGTGAATTATATATTTACCAGCCTTCCCTCACTCTCTCTATTTTCCTGTGCACAGGAGAAATCAGATGTGGGCAGCTGAAGGAGGAAGATTGGTGCAGTGCAACGGGAGGAAAATTACAGATCGATGCACTGTGTCTGTGTCTCTCTCTTCAGCCGCTGAAAGCCGGTGGGAGGGAAAGGGGGAGAAACCAGCTTTCAGCTGTAAATTCTCCGCTACAGGAGGCCCAGTGGTACCTCCTATCGGAGGCCCTGACTATATAGGTAAGACTATCATGTCTTTTAGGGATTGTTTCAACAACCACAGATCTGCCATCCACAAGGCAATTTACTTCTAACCAACTGGTGACATACCACTTTTTGGAGCAGAATGATTATATACTGGCTGTAAAGTGCATGCGGAAGGTGGAGGAGCGCAAGGTCTCTAACATCCACCAGCTCTGTGATGTCTTCATGGAGGAGTGGAAGAGGACTCCAGTGGCAACCGGTGAATCTCTGGTGAACTCCATGCCCAAGAGGGTTAAGGCAGTGCTGGAAAATAATGGTGGCCACACAAAATATTGACACTTTGGGCCCAATTTGGACATTTTCACTTAGGGGTGTACTCACTTTTGTTGCCAGCGGTTTAGACATTAATGGCTGTGTGTTGGGTTATTTTGAGGGGACAACAAATTTACACTGTTATACAAGCTGTACATTTCTCCTCACAAAAAACACCAAAACTTCAGCACCCATGCTTTTCTACTATAATTTGCTCTAATGCTTTTAAGAAAAAATGTGGTGTGGCTATTATTGTTAAAGACACTGTATCCTTCAAAGCTATCCACACCGAAACTGACTCAATAGTTAGATATATTATACTAGTATGTGACGTTAATAACGTAGTATATACTGTTGTAAATGTATACCTACCTAATGTGAATCAAATAGCACGTTTGCAAAAAATTTGGAAACTGGTACAGAAAAAAGTGCGACAGGGAAATACCATTCTTTGTGGTGACTTTAATGATATTTATAACAAACAACTAGACTAGGTGTCACGCAACCGCAATGGTAGGGCTAACCTGTCACACTTTATGTCATCAACAAACCTTTATGATGTGTGGCGATGCCAACACTCAATGGAGAGAGACTACTCTGTACGCCACACATACTCAAGAATCAACCTCTTCTTGGTCGAGACAAATTTTTGCTTCAGAAAATTTGTGTATCTACCATACACAATAATACATGGTCTGACCATGCTCCAGTTTCAATCATGGTGGAGGGGGCCCGCACAGAAACTAGGGCAAGCAGATGGAAAAATTATGTCTTTCTGTTTGATAATCCAGAGTATAAATCCAAAATTGCTGAAGCACTACAAGAATTTTTTCACATTAATGCCCCATCTGTGTCAGACCCCTTCACCTTGTGGAACAGCCACAAAGCATACATAAGAGGAGTTCTTTTGAAGCCAAGTAATGTTCTCAAGAAGAAGAGGAACCAGCAGCTTTTGACTTATTATTTAAGATCCAAAAGTTGGAATCAATAAACAAAAAATTTCCAGACTTTACGGTTAGCTCTCAGTTAGAACATGCTCGGCACAAACTCAGATTACTTTTCATATCCCATCACAACAATAACTTACGTAAATGGAAAGCTCAGCTTTACTGCCATGGAAACAAGGCTGGGAAACTGTTAGCCATGCAAATTAAAGAGAAATCTATTAAGCAAAAAAAACAACGTTTATTTACTATCCAGTCACAGGAACTAAACTATTAAACCCCAAGGAAATTGCAAATGCATTCCGTGACTACTACAGTAGCCTATACAACTTAAATTATGTAGCAACACCACAACCTTCTCCTGATATGATTAAAAAATTCTTAAATTCTATATCCTTGCCCAAAATAAATGAGGAACAACTGCAATCCCTTAGCAAACCTGAAAGGTACCTGTGATAGGTAGTGTCCGAAGTGGAACTTGTGTGCTGAGGATTCAGGTGAAAACGTAGTCAGGCAGATTAGGTTGCCAACAGATCAGGCAAAACGGTACACGATCGAAATCCAGAGAGTGGTCAGGCAGGCAAAGGTCATACACGAGCTGGCGGTGAAGTACAAAATCAGCAGGCTAGAGAGTAGTCAGGAATTCAGGCAGAAGTTCAACACGAAAATCAAGATCAAAAAGCAGTCACAATACCCAGGGAGCTATTCCACACAAACGGGCGCTGAGAGATAGCATCACTTCCTTTTTATGGGCTGCTTTGATTGAAAATTGTCCACAGCTGGCAGCAGGTGGAGCTAGTGAGTCCAAGGTAATGCTTAATACTGAGAGGACATTTCCAAAAGTCCAGATCTCCTCTGTAGCACAACAGGTAAGGCTACAGCTGTGGGACCAGGAAGATCCCGGTTCAAATACACCCAGGTACATGACAGCGCCCTTTCCCCAGTGGACCCCTCCGGGGGCCTAGCAGGGCTTAGTGGGAAAGGAGGCATGGAAGTCTCGAATAAGAGAAGGGGCATGCAGATCTTTGGCTGGAACCCAGGAACGGTCTGTGGCGGGATATCCCTTCCAATGAACCAGATACCGAAGGCCACAACCCTGTCTTCTAGAATCAAGAATCTTGAACTCATTTTGTCCATCAACAAGAACAGGAGGAGGTAGCTGTTGCGTTCTGGAGTAGCGATTGAAAATAGCTTATTTGAGGAGGGAAACGTGGAACACAGGATGAATCCGGAGAGAGGAGGGTAATTTCAACCGATAGGAGACTGGCCCGACTCGAGCAATAATTCTGTAAGGACCAATGAATCGAGGGCCCAATTTGGTAGAAGGCTGTTTCAGTCTCACATATTTGGTTGATAGCCAAACTCTGTCCCCCACCACATATGGAGGTATATGGCGTCTTCGTTTTTTGGAAAAAAGTGCATACTTGCCTGCTGACTTCCGTAGTAATAAGCAAATCTTTTTCCAATGTAGCAGAATATTTTTCACCCGCTGATCTGCTGCTGGTACACCAAAAGAAGGCTGAAGTAGGGGAAAAGTCTGAGGGTGATAGCGTAGAATGGTGTGGTATGAAGAGCACTGTGCCAACGGGAATTAATGGCGAACTCAGCTAAAGGCAAATACTCAGACCAGTTGGAGTGTAAGGTATTGACATAATGTTGAAGATAGGTTTCTAGGGTCTGGTTCATGCGTTCGGTTTGACCATCTGTTTGAGGGTGATGTGAGGTAGAGAGTGAAAGCGTTAAGCCGTGTACACACGATCGGTTTTACCGATGAAAACAGTCAGATGGACTGTTTTCACCGGACAAACCGATCGTGTATGGGCCCCATCGGTCTTTTTTCCATCGGTGTGAAAAAATAGAACATGTTTTAAATTTGAAAAATTTAATTCATGAAACGTTGGAAGACAGCAGGGGCGTTACACAACCCAAATGGCATAACCAGATATTCAAAATGTCCATTACGAGTGTTGAATGCTGTCTTCCACTCGTCCCCGTCTTTAATTCAAATCAGATTATAAGCCCCTCGTAGGTCTAGCTTGGAGAAGATAACAGCCCCCTTAAGTACATCAAACAGTTTAACCACTTAACGACCGCTCACTGTATATATACATCGGCACAATGGCACCGACAGGCACAATCACGTACAGTGTACGTGATTGCCTTCGTACAGTTGGGGGGTCCAATCGGACCCCCCTTCTGTACAGTGAGCGGTCGGAAGTCGTCTGGGACCGATCCGAGATGGGGGGGTGGCCGTTCGATTCCGGCCACCCCCCCGCGATCGCTCCCGGCGAATGAGAATGCCCCCTCTGCCTGTGTAATGTAAACACAGGCAGAGGAAGCAGGAGGAAGTGATGTCATCTCTTGTGCGGCGCTCACATATACCGAGCGCCGTACAAGAGAAGACATCAAGGTTAGTGCACAAACACTACACTAACACCAGCACACATAGGCACATAAATCGCCCCCCCCAGGCCCCCCCAGATCACCCCCCAGCCCCCAGTCACAGTGTCACTGATTGCAGTGACCATTTATTTACTGATCACTGCAATCAGTGACATTTGTGACTGTGAAAGTGTCACTACAGTTTAGTTTTAGGTCCAGTGTAGCCCCCTAACCCCCCCTAATACAGGTTTAACCCCTTGATCACCCCCCAGATAACCCTTTCACCCCCTAGCACTGCCGTCGCTAAGCGATCATTTTTCTGATCGCTGTCTTAGCGTCGGTGATGCAGATCGGTAGCCAGTAATTTTTTTTAGGTTCGCCGCAGGTTTTTATAGCGTCAGGTACCCCCATAAATAATCTAATAAAGGTTTAACCCCCTTGATTGCCCCCCAGGTAACCCTTTCACCCCCTATCACCACTGTCGCTAAGCGATAATTTTTCTGATCGCTGTCTTAGCGTCGGTGATGCAGATCGGTAGCCAGTATTTTTTTTTAGGTTCGCCGCAGGTTTTTATAGCGTCAGGTACCCCCATAAATTATCTAATAAAGGTTTAACCCCCTTGATCGCCCCCCAGGTAACCCTTTCACCCCCTATCACCACTGTCGCTAAGCGATCATTTTTCTGATTGCTGTCTTAGCGTCGGTGTTGCAGATCGGTAGCCAGTAATTTTTTTTAGGTTCGCCGCAGGTTTTTATAGCGTCAGGTACCCCCATAAATTATCTAATAAAGGTTTAACCCCCTTGATCTCCCCCCAGGTAACCCTTTCACCCCCTATTACCACTGTCGCTAAGCGATCATTTTTCTGATCGCTGTCTTAGCGTCGGTGATGCAGATCGGTAGCCAGTATTTTTTTTTTAGGTTCGCCGCAGGTTTTTATAGCGTCAGGTACCCCCATAAATTATCTAATAAAGGTTTTAACCCCCTAATTGCCCCTAGTTAACCCTTTCACCAGTGATCATCATATAAGTGTTACGGGTGACGCTGGTTAGTTAGTTTGCTTTTTATAGTGTCAGGGCACCCGCCGTATATAACCCAGTAAAGGTTTAACCCCCTGATCGCCTGGCGGGTGATATCAATTAGGTTTTAGCATCAGAGAGGGTCTGCGTCACACCCCAGGCAGCGTCAGGTTAGTGCCAGTAACGCTAACACCCACGCGTGAAGCATACACCTCCCTTAGTGGTATAGTATCTGATCAGATCAATATCTGATCTGATCAGATCTATACTAGCGTCCCCAGCAGTTTAGGGTTCCCAAAAACGCAGTGTTAGCGGGATCAGCCCAGATACCTGCTAACACCTGCGTTTTGCCCCTCCGTCCAGCCCAGGCCACCCAAGTGCAGTATCGATCGATCACTGTCACTTGCAAAACACAACACACATAACTGCAGCGTTCGCAGAGACAGGCCTGATCCCTGCGACTCCAGTGCTGTAGGAGGTGATTTCACCACCACAGTTAAAAAAAAAGGCAAATATGCCGAAGCATTGGGGCAGCAGGGGTGGAGGAGTGATTTTGCTCCTAATGCCACGTACATACGGTCGAAATTCCGACGGAGGCTTGCCCGTGGAAAAGTCCGACCATGTGTGTGCGGCATAACTTTTTTGCGGGAGGATGCCCCCATGCTTCGGCATATATAAATGGTGCATGTATGCCCATCATTAGAAGTGGGTGGATGAAGGGCAGTATTCTAATGGTGGGCATACCCACCCGATCAATCTCTTTTTTCGTTCAGCCAACTGGCTGCATGAAAAAAAAAGATTACAATACATGTCCAACAAGGACCAGCAACGTACTGGTATGTTGCTGGACTTTGAATGGTTATACCAGATTGATGCCTGCGGGTTTAGGTATCATCTTGGTATCATTCTTTTCAGCCAGCGGCCGGCTTTCATGTAAAAGCAATCCTAGTGGCTAATTAGCCTCTGGACTGCTTTTACAAGCAGTGGGAGGGAATGTCCCCCACCCCTGATATAAAAAGCGCCATTGGGAAATTGGGAAAGCATTTTATCACACCGATCTTGGTGTGGTCAGATGCTTTGAGGGCAGAGGAAAGATCTAGGGTCTAGATCCCAGTTTTTTCAAAAAAAGAGTACCTGTCACTACCTATTGCTATCATAGGGGATATTTACATTCCCTGAGATAACAATAAAAATGATAAACAAAATATATATATATATGGAAGGAACAATTTAAAAATAAAATAAAAAAGCAAAATTAATAAAAAAAAAAAAAAAAAAAAAAAAAAAAAGCACCCCTGTCCTGCCCTGCTCTTGCCCAATGGCGAACGCAAGCGTCGGTCTGGCGTCATATGTAAACAGCAATTGCACCATGCATGTGAGGTATCACCGCGAAGGTCAGATCGAGGGCAGTAATTTTAGCAGTAAAGCTCCTCTGTAAATCTAACGGGGTAACCTGTAAAGGCTTTTAAAGGCTTTTAAAATTGTATGTAGTTTGTCGCCAATGCACGTTTGTGCGAAATTTTAAAGCATGTCGTGTTTGGTATCTATGTACTCGGCCTAAGATCATCTTTTTTATTTCATCAAACATTTGGGCAATATAGTGTGTTTTAGTGCATTAAAATTTAAAAAAGTGTATTTTTTCCCCAAAAAATGCGTTTGAAAAATCGCTGCGCAAATACTGTGTAGGAAAAAAAAAAATGCAACACCCACCATTTTATTCTGTAGGGCCTTTGCTTTAAAAATATATATAATGTTTGGGGGTTCAACATAATTTTCTTGCAAAAAAAAATATGTTTTCATGTAAACAAAAAGTGTCAAAAAGGGCTTTGTCTTCAAGTGGTTAGAAGAGTGGATGTAAGCTTCCTAATGTTGTGTATAACATGCCAGAACAGTTCAAAACCCCCCAAATGACCCCATTTTGGAAAGTAGACACCCCAAGCTATATACTGAGAGGCATGTCGAGTCATGGAATATTTTATATGTTGACACAAGTTGCGGAAAAAAGACAATTTTTTTTTTTTTTGCACAAAGTTATCACTAAATGATATATTGCTCAAACATGCCATGGGCATATGTGGAATTACACCCCAAAATACATTCTGTTGCTTCTCCTGAGTACGGGGATACCACATGTGTGAGACTTTTTGGGAGCCTAGCCGCGTACGGGACCCCGAATCCAATCACCGCCTTCAGGCTTTCTAAGGGTGTAAATTTTTGATTTCACTTCTCACTGCCTATCACAGTTTCGGAGGCCATGGAATTCCCAGATGGCACAAACCCCCCCCCCCCAAATGACCCCATTTTGGAAAGTAGACACCCCAAGCTATTTGCTGAGAGGTATTGTAAATATTTTGCAGATCTCGCTTTTTGTCACAAAGTTTTGAAAATTGAAAAAAATAAAAAATAAAATTTATTTCTTCACTTTCAAAAACAAATGAGAGCTGTAAAATACTCACCATGCCTCTCAGCAAACAGCTTGGGGTGTCTACTTTCCAAAATGGGGTCATTTGGGTGGGTTTTGTGCTATTTTGGCATTTTATGGCCTTCGAAACTGTGATAGGTAGTGAGGAGTCAAATCAAAAATTTGTGCCTAGAAATCCTGAAGGCGGTGCTTGGTTTTCGGGGTCCCGTATGCGGCTAGGCTCCTAAAAAGTCCCACACATGTGGTATCCCCGTACTCAGGAGAAGCAGCAAAATGTATTTTGGGGTGCAATTCCACATATAACCATGGCATGTGTGAGCAATATATCATTTAGTGACAACTTTTTGTAATTTTTTTTTTTTTTTGTCATTATTCAATCACTTGGGACAAAAAAAAAATATTCAATGGGCTCAACAGGCCTCTCAGCAATTTCCTTGGGGTGTCTACTTTCTAAAATGGGGTCATTTGGGGGGGTTTTGTGCTATTTTGGCATTTTATGGGCTTCAAAACTGTGATAGGTAGTCAGGAGTGAAATCAAAAATTTGCGCCCTTTGAAATCCTGAAGGCGGTGCTTGGTTTCCGGGGTCCCGTACGTGGCTAGGCTCCTAAAAAGTCCCACACATGTGGTATCCCCGTACTCAGGAGAAGCAGCAGAATGTATTTTGGGGTGCAATTCCACATATAACCATGGCATGTGTGAGCAATATATCATTTAGTGACAGCTTTTTGTAATTTTTTTTTTTTTTGTCATTATTCAATCACTTGGGACAAAAAAAAATATTCAATGGGCTCAACATGCCTCTCAGCAATTTCCTTGGGGTGTCTACTTTCCAAAATGGGGTCATTTGGGGGGGGGTTTGTACTGCCCTGCCATTTTAGCACCTCAAGAAATTAGATAGGCAGTCATAAATTTAAAGCTGTGTAAATTCCAGAAAATGTACCCTAGTTTGTAAACGCTATAACTTTTGCGCAAACCAATAAATATACGCTTATTGACATTTTTTTTACTAAAGACATGTGGCTGAATACATTTTGGCCTAAATGTATGACTAAAATTGAGTTTATTCGATTTTTCTTATAACAAAAAGTAGAAAATATCATTTTTTTCGAAATTTTCGGTCTTTTTCCGTTTATATCTCAAAAAATAAAAATCGCAGAGGCAATCAAATACCATTAAAATAAAGCTCTATTTATGGGAAGAAAAGGACGCAAATTTCGTTTCGGTACAACATTGCATGTCCACACAATTTACAGTTAAAACAGCGCAGTGCAAAATTCTGAAATCACCTTTGGTCCTTTAGCTACCAAATGGTCCGGGGCTTAAGTGGTTAAGAATGAGAGGCAAAGGGTAGGAGTCTTTTACGGTGATTTGATTTAACCCTCAATAGTCTATGCATGGTCGAAGACCCCCATCTTTTTTTTTCAACAAAGAAAAAACCTGCCCCTACTGGAGAAGAAGAGGGTCAGATAAAACATCTTTCCAAGTTGTCTTTTACGTATTCCTCCATGGATTTTTGTTCAGGCAAAGACAGGGGATAGGTCCTTCCATTTGGGAAGAGGTGCTCCAGGAATCAATTTAATTGCACAGTCAAAAGAACGATGTGGAGGTAAAACCTCTGCCTTTTGCTTGCAAAATACGTCTGCAAACGCATGGTATTCATGAGGCAAGGTAGGTGGGACGGCCACAGAAGCCAACATACAAGCAGAAAGTCTTTTGGGTTGAGACAAACAGTTTGAATGACAGAACGACCCCCAAGAGGTTAGTTCTCCATTTTCCCAATCAAAAGAAGGGTTATGTTGTTGTAACCATGGGTAACCAAGGATAACGGGCAGAAGTGGAGAATCAATAAGAGACAAGACAACTTCCTCTTTGTGGAGTGCACCAACCTGAAGGGTGATTGTCATAGTCTCAAATTTTACAATGCCATCTCCCAAGGGTTGTCCATTCACAGTGGTAATGTTCAGGGGTCTAGATTTTTGGAAAAAATGGGATATTATTTTCTTTAGCAAAAGTGTAGTCCAAGAATATGCCAGCAGCTCCAGAATCCACAAAAGCCTCACAGGAGACAAGTTTAGAGGGTAATCGGATAATTGCAGGAACGGTAATCTTGGTCTTGGAGGATATACCTGTAAGATCTAAGCCAGCTCCTCCAACACTGGTTAGACCCTGCCTTTTACTGGATGGGAAGGGCAGACAGATAATAAATGTCCTTTAAGTCCACAGTATAGGCATAGGCCCAATGCACGCCTCCTTTGTTTCTCCGACTCAATTAGGTGGAGACGGCTTACATCCATGGGTTCCACAGGTGCCTGGGGTTCAACTGATATTTCAGGTTCTGGCTG
The DNA here is from genome assembly GCA_029206835.1 of Rana muscosa. Lineage (NCBI taxonomy): Eukaryota > Metazoa > Chordata > Amphibia > Anura > Ranidae > Rana > Rana muscosa. The sequence continues at coordinate 154,695,791 of CM055120.1, forward strand.
AGGTGGTGCTTGGAAGTTAGGGGCCAAACGGTAAACTGGCCTAGGAAACTTGCGAGTTCTAAGTCTCTCTTGGCACCTTTCATGATACCGGACATCCAGACGAACACAGATCTCTATGAATTTCTCTAGGTCTTCTGGGGAATCCTTATAGACTAATTCGTCTTTGATGTGATCTGCCACACCTTTTCGGAAGGCTGCACATAATGCCCTTGAGTCCCAATTAGTCTCAGCAGCAAGGGTACGAAACTCAATAGCATATTGTGCCACAGACCTGGTGCCTTGTTGCATGTCCAAGAGTGAGTACTCAGCTGCAGAAGCTCTATCTGGCTTGTCAAATACAGTCTGGAGAGAAGCCAGAAATTTGTCAGCATCTTGCAGCACAGGATCATTGCGTTCCAGATAAGGAGAGACCCAGGCCAGGGCCTTCCACTTTAACAAGGAAATTACAAAAGTCCCTTTGGCAGACAAAGTGCTAAAGGTCCCAGGGTTGTTGCGGAAATGCAAACGGCAAACATTTAAAAAGCCTCTGCAGTCCTCAGTATCACCACCAAATTTGTCAGGCAAGGGAAGTTTGGGTGGTACAGAAGAGGCGGGTTGGATCGTAGCAGGAGTAGGATCCGGAGTCTGGACCGTTGCAGAGGAACCAGGCAAACAAGATTTAAGAAAAGTACAAAGTTCATCTAACTTGGCATCCAGGGAAGAAAGATGCTGTTCATGAGCTCCAATCAATCGTCCCTGACGTGAAATCGCCTTAACAATCTCAGCAGGGTCCACTGTCATTGTGGTCCGTTTGTAATGTAAGGTACCTGTGATAGGTAGTGTCCGAAGTGGAACTTGTGTGCTGACGATTCAGGCGAAAACGTAGTCCGGCAGATTAGGTTGGCAACAGATCAGGCAAAATGGTACACGATCGAAATCCAGAGAGTGGTCAGGCAGGCAAAGGTCATACACGAGCTGGCGGTGAAGTACAAAATTTATCAGGCTAGAGAGTAGTCAGGAATTCAGGCAGAAGTTCAACACGAAAATCAAGATTAAAAAGCAGTTACAACACCCAGGGAACTATTCCACACAAACGGGCGCTGAGAGATAGCATCACTTCCTTTTTATGGGCTGCTTTGATTGAAAATTGTCCACAGCTGGCAGCAGGTGGGGCTAGTGAGTCCAAGGTATTGCTTAATACTGAGAGGACATTACCAAAAGTCCAGATCTCCTCCGTAGCACAACAGGAAAGGCTGCAGCTGTGGGATCAGGAAGATCCGGTTCAAATACACCCAGGTGCATGACAAAACCAATCTCTGAACTGGAAATTGTCCCTACCAAAAAACAAATCCCCAGGACCGGACGGATTTTCGTCTAAATATTACCAAACATATCAAAATATATTGAGCGCTCACTTACTGAAAATATACAAAGCTGCTGTTTCCAAAACTTCATTCCCACTAGAAATGTTGGCTGCCACAATTGTAATGCTTCTCAAACCAGGTAAATCACCTGACTCCCCACCAGGGTTGCCAACTTTCAGTAATTCTATGAACAGTTTGTAAAATCCATACTTTTTGCATCTGTCCTTGAATGTCCATTACAGACATGTAGGCTGCATGTCTGTAACTGACATTCATGGACAAATGCAACAATTATGGATTTTACAAACTGTTTGTAAATTTACAGAAAGTTGACAAAACTTCAGACCTATTTTACTACTAAATGTAGATTTAAAAATATATGCCAAAATCATCGCAAACAGACTGGCCCAATTCTTGCCTACCCTGGTGAGACCAGACCAAGTTGGCTTCATTCCAGGTCGGCAGGCACCGGATGCCACACATAAAATTCTCAACCTCCTGCATATCGCAGAGTCATTCAAAATGCCTTCTCTGCTCCTATCTTTGGATGCAGAGAAGGCATTTGACAGGATACATTGGGGATACCTACAACACAATAAATTTGGCCTATCAGGATCAATTAACTCTGCTATAACAGCTTTATATACTAACCCATCTGCAATGGTATTCACATGTTTTCAGATAGCTTTCAAATAACAAATAGAATGAGGCAAGGCTGCCCATTATCACCACTGATATTTGCCCTACTAATGGAGCCACTGACTGAAAAAATAAGATCCCACCCGCATATCAGTGGTATTGCCTCCTTGCACCATTCTCATTCTATATCACTTTTTGCGGATGATGTGATTCTCTCTATATCAAACCCAAGTAAGTCCCTTCCTGCAGTTCATGACATATTTGGTCAATTCCACAAGTTATCATGTTACAAAATGAATGCTTATAAATCTAATTGTAGCGGGTATGTACTTTCCCGGGTGTAAATGTGAATTTGGAAGTGACACCAGTGATGTGTGATTCACCGCGGCCCATTGGGTGGCGCTGTCGCCCTGGGTTGGGTTGGATTATCGCTGTGTGCCGTCCTCCTTTTTGTCCTCCCTCGGCAGCGGTATGGTGGGGTGGGGAACCCGCCGTGCTTGCTGGGAGAGGGTATAAAGGGGGCCAGCCATCTTGGTCACGGGGTCGAAGTCCCAGGCACCTTCAGCTTGCGGACGGTGGGTCGTGCCGCTCCTCTGGGTGGCTTAGGCCCAGAGGACAGCGGAGGTCGAGTTCCATCCCAGGCACCTTAAGCTTGGGGTGAGGTACTTAGATGGAGGTCCGGAGTTCAGTGCCCAACACTGGGTTCCGCGAGGGAAGGAGATCCTAGGATACCCAGGGATTGGGAACCCGAATCCGGAAGGTGCAATGGACCGGGGGGAGCTCCTCATTTGAAGACCCGGTGCAGCATATTGCCGGTGACAAGTGAGTCTCTTGTCGGAGACCGCCTGGAAGGAAATCTACCCTCGTGCGGAGACCAGGACACACTTCTAAGAAGGGAAGTGGCAACTTACATTGTGTCTGGGCCTGTTCGCATCCACACCTCCTTTTCTGTTCTGTTCTATCAAGGGAGTTCAACTGTTTGTGTTCAGACGAGGAGAATAAAGGAGTGTTGAACTTTAATGGTGTGGAGCTCATTTTCTAACGGACATGGTTCACGGTGACTCTTGGAGGGAGGATCCAGGTGCACAGCACTGACCCGAAGGTAATACAAAACCGTTGCTTATACCGCACTAACACCTGTGGTGGAAGCCAGGCGTGGTGTCCCCACTCCCTCCCCAGTAAGGTACCCCTAGACAAGAGAAAGACGAGACAAAGAGGGGAGTGGAGGTGGCCGCTACATGTGGGGGCTCGGGTCCAGTATAGTGTTTGTGCACCACAGTATTGAACGTGTCTGTAGGAAGAGTTAAGCGAACAGGCGGGCCTTAATTGGCCGAAGTGCACCCCGGTGCTCAAAGTCGTGGACATGATCCATTGAAGGGAAAGGCCCGCGCAGAAGAGCGAGGAGAGGGGGAAACCCAGCCGTGTGAGGGACTACACGTGGGGGTTTCTAGTTGCACTGCGCCACCAGGCACACCCCCACCGCTTAGTTCGTGGGCGTGACTCAGAAACAGAAAAGAAGAAAAGCCTGCGATCTGGAGCAAAGGGGAGGAGTCTGATACGTGTGAAGGACTACACATGGGACGTTGGTGCAAAAACTTTGCAGTGTGCGATGGATCAGCAACAGGTCGCCATGTTTGAACACACCTCGTGGATTCCAGTTCACCCTTCCACCACGACTTTGACTGCTGCTGCTCCAGTAATGGATACGGGGATCCGACTAAAGCCAAGGGGTCGATTCGCCCTGTACTCGTGCATGGACGTTGAGGCCCTGGGTGTGATTTGTCCCGGGTGTTTGGGACTGGTGTGCCAGTTGAAGCCGTTCGGACGCTGTGAGGCCCATGGGGAGTTTCTGTTCGAAGTGGATCCGGCGGTGGAGAGGCCGAGAACCATTTACCCTGGCCGGGCTTCAGGCAACACCACTCAGAGAGGAGGAATCACTGCTGTGAGAGTCACCCCTGCGCACACTGCAACGACCGCGGAGGAGGTCATAAAATCTCAACGGGAGAAATCCGAGGATGCTGACTCGGTCACCACTGTCTTGCAGCGTCCACCACCGAAGAGGAAGACCGGCATGGTAGCCCCGACCAGCGGTTGTGGTGGACCGTCTCGCCAACTTACACCCGGCTCGGATGAATCCATCGACAAGAGTTCCGGACGTCCCGCTTCGAGTAAAAGCCGAGGTAAGCCAGGCGGGGAGACTTGGTGTGTGGGCGGAGGTGTCGGGAAGTCATGGCCTAGCGAATCCGCGGGAGGTGGTGGCTCCGTTTCTACAACCGGCTACATACCCGCGGAGGAGTGTGACACCTCTGACCTGGAGTCGCTCTCGGACATGGGAGACGACGCTGCCATAGACGATTTGTTTGTCGGGAAGGGCTGGGACAAAGTACCTCTCGCTTCATCTCGGAGAACCAGAGATCCACCCATGTCAACAGGGGAGAGTACACCCCGAGAGGAGGCATCAGCGCCTGAAGAGAGGTCCGATCCCCAGCCTGCTTCTACATCCCCGGTGCCATCAGTAACGAAGGCCGGGGAAAAGAGACTGCTGCTGCGGGCGCCTATGCCCAGATCAGATGTGGTCAAGGTCCCTCGCCACCCGGACTCGATAGTTTTGCCTGGTGAAGGGGACAGAGCTACCATGCCTCCTTTGGCGAGATTGCAACGGCTGTTTGGTCAGAAGGTTGCTGCAGATTATGGATGGGAGTATCCATACTTATCGAAGGAATTGCTTTATGAGGTGGAAGTGTGCCGGGAGCGCTGGTACAATGACTTTGTGTGGACCCACCTTCAGGTTTTCCACGCCCGCAGGTACCTGGCATGCTCTCCAAAGGCCTCTCAATGTTTTAAAGACTGCAAGGCAGAGTGGATGTTGGGACGACACATCCATACAGATAAAGTGTTGATTCGGCGCAAAGAAGGAGAAGATGTGGAGTATCATCTGGAGACCATGGATCAGCACTTGAAACATCTTGTTCTGCCGCATCCCCGCTTTTACTTATAGGAGAGAGAAAGACTCAGTTTGTTCTTATCATGTTGCTGAACTTTCTGGGGCCCGTTGCTTTTGTGCCCAGAGGAATGAAGAACTGTTCCTGTTTGCTCTTCATTTTCCAGCAAGAGATTATTGACTCTGGGGTAGATAGGGCCGAAAGAAAAGAGGAAAGCTCCACGAGTGCAGTTACCGCGGTGCTGTCACCAGGTGGCAGTGTTGCGCAACGTTTAAACACTTATCATACACTCACTCTGGAAAAAGGGTATTTCTTCTTGAAGAAGTTTCTTTCCTCCTACACGAATATATGTGTCAGGGTTTATGTGTGTTGTTTTTTTTTCCCTCTGCAGGAGAGCAACCCTTCAAGATCACTGAGAATGGGGTGGTTCTTAGTCAGGATGGGTGGGAAAAGTTAAATGTGAAATGTGATTCTAAGTCATGTGTCAAAATAGTTGTTTCTTGTTTGTCTTATTTCCCTTTCTTCACAGGGCTCAGACACAATGTTTAGTTTTCCAAAGTTTAAAAAAAAAAAAAAAATTGTTAGTCGGTTTCTGGATTGGATTATGTCAGATGTTGAGGGCATGATTTACTCCAGACACTGGGGACCAGTGTCAAAGGACCGAGGGTGGAGTGTAGCGGGTATGTACTTTCCCGGGTGTAAATTTGAATTTGGAAGTGACACCAGTGATGTGTGATTCACCGCGGCCCATTGGGTGGCGCTGTCGCCCTGGGTTGGGTTGGATTATCGCTGCGTGCTGTCCTCCTTTTTGTCCTCCCTCGGCAGCGGTATGGTGGGGTGGGGAATCCGCTGTGCTTGCTGGGAGAGGGTATAAAGGGGGCCGGCCATCTTGGTCACGGGGTCGAAGTCCCAGGCACCTTCAGCTTGCGGACGGTGGGTCGTGCCGCTCCTCTGGGTGGCTTAGGCCCAGAGGACAGCGGAGGTTGAGTTCCATCCCAGGCACCTTTAGCTTGGGGTGAGGTACTTAGATGGGGGTCCGGAGCTCAGTGCCCAACACTGGGTTCCGCAAGGTAAGGAGATCCTAGGGTACCCAGGGATTGGGAACCCGAATCCGGAAGGCGCAATGGACCGGGGGGAGCTCCTCATTTGAAGACCCGGTGCAGCATATTGCCGGTGACAAGTGAGTCTCTCGTCGGAGACCGCCTGGAAGGAAATCTACCCTCGTGCGGAGACCAGGACACACTTCTAGGAAGGGAAGTGGCAACTTACATTGTGTCTGGGCCTGTTTGCATCCACACCTCCTTTTCTGTTCTGTTCTATCAAGGGAGTTCAACTGTTCGTGTACAGACGAGGAGAATAAAGGAGTGTTGAACTTTAATGCTGTGGAGCTCATTTTCTAACGGACATGGTTCACAGTGACTCTTGGAGGGAGGATCCAGGTGCACAGCACTGACCCGAAGGTAATACAAAACTGTTGCTTATACCGCACTAACATCTGTGGTGGAAGCCAGGTGTGGTGTCCCCGCTCCCTCCCCAGTAAGGTACCCCTAGAAAAGAGAAAGACGAGACAAAGAGGGGAGTGGAGGTGGCTGCTACATAATATATTAGCGATCGCTATAGAGGATAATATCGAGCAAAGCCTAACGTCACAATTTCCTTACCCCTGGTCCAACAAGCCAATACAATACCTGGGGGTACTTCTGACTACCCCAAGCTCAAATTTCTATAAAATTAAATTTTCTCCCTCTCATTACATCTATACAAGGTGAACTAAATAGACTGAACCCCTTCTATCTCTCATGGGCAGGAAGGCTAGCGGCTTATAAAATGCTTATCATACCAAAAATCACTTCCAATATCAATTCCAGCTCCATTTTTTAAAACCATGCAAACACAACTTAGCAAGTTCACTTTGGCGGACAAGAAACCAAGACGCTCCCAATCTATTTTAATGAAGCACAAAAAAGTGGGAGGAATGGGACTACCCATACTACACAATTATTTTAGAGCATGCATTCTGGAACAAACTAAATTCTGGTTCCACTCTTCTGAGATCAAACATTGGGCTTTAATAGAAGACAACTGGGTACACCCTTACTCCCTCAGTTCCACACTATTAGCCAGGTCTTTCTCAAACACTTTTACCAAGTTCACACACCCTATTGTACAACTAGTGGTGAACAGGTGGAAAGCATTCTGCTACTCTAATAATTCAGCTGAAGATCTGACTGTTATCTCCACCCCACTTTCATCTATTTAATTACAAATTCCGGACATCTCAATAGCTCAATGGGAACAAAAAGGGATTAAATTAATAACAGATCTTTTACAGAATGTGAAGGTCATTCCATTCAACATACTGTCAAAGAGATATTCACTACCGACTACAGAATACTATACGTTTACCAAAATAGCCTCATTGCTCAAAGCTCATCCTTTAAACCCTATTTGGGTACCACATAAAGCATGGGCCTATTGGAATGACCCAAATGTGACTACAAAAGGGATATTTTGTTTTACAACTTGTTACAAAAAAATACTTTTGCAAAACTCATCCCTCTTCAAAAATGGGAAGTCGATCTCTCCTCCCACCTCACAGAGGACCAATGGATAAAAGTTGTAAAACTCAATCAATATTATACTAGGTCAGCTACATACTGGGAAATTGCCCAAAAAATACTCCTTTGTTGGTATTATACACCCTATATTACAGCAAAATTCAAAAACTCTAGCTCAAATGAGTGCTAGCGTGGTTGTGGCAAAGTCGGCACATTGCTCCACATGCTCAGGGAATGCACCCATCTTTTAAGCTTCTGGAAAGGAGTTTTCTGCCTCATATCCACAACTATGGGAATTATCACAAAAGGTACTATTGAGCAGGCTATTCTGAGTGTACATGTTGATCACTTTCCACCAGCGCTCATGCCAATAGTAATACACATTCTCCTGCCGCCAGATTAATAGTGACCAGGAAATGGAAATCTGATATGCCCCCAAACGTTAGTGAAGTAACTAAGCAGGTAGATGAAACCTAAAGATATGAGCAAATTATGGCTCATAGAAAGGGAACCACGACCAGTACAAACAGGGGGATCCTGTCTCACAGATCACATTGCTGAAAAAACACTGGTAATATGAAAACTAACTTTAAAGGCTAAGCTCACTTTTTTTATTTTTTTCTAAGATCTAGCTCCCCTATGTACCAATATAGCATGTAATTTTTTTGCAAAAATATCAAAACTTTCCATAAAATCTACAGACACGTACCTTACTGTCCTCCATCCATGATTCGAAATGTATCTATTGCTTCTGTCTTATTTCCCTACATACTATAGGTCAGTGATGGTGAACCTTGGCACCCCAGATGTTTTGGAACTACATTTCTCATGATGCTCTACTACACTGCAGAGTGCATGAGCATCATGGGAAATGTAGTTACAAAACATCTGGGGTGCCAAGGTTCGCCATCACTGCTATAGGTCATGACACAGGAAAGAGTTGACCAGCTGACCTCATTAGCACACATCCTACATCATCCACCCTCCTATTCCCAGCTGCAATTTTTTAAATGAAATGCAATCAATTAGTGATCCCCCTTCTCACTAAATACACAATATACAATCAGATTGCATAGTGTATGGCCATCTTTATACAAGTACATAGAAGAGAGTGGACAGAAATGCTCAGCTGTCAAGCCCCATTCAGATCTCTGCATAGCCGAAAAACCCACATGCATTTTTTTTTCTTTTTCTTTTCTTTTTTTTTTGTGAGGTGGGGAGGTGTTTTGGAGCATTTTCACTCATTACACATAGGGTGATTTTCGGTCCAGCACATTTCTGAAATGCAAGGAAGTGCACAGATGTGAATGGAGCCTCATTGTTCTTTTCAATTTCACTTTCAGGCCCCATTCATATCTAGCATAGTGGGAGTGCACATTTTGTGTCTCGTTTTTTCTGTGACACGCATAGGGCAGCCTGCTGATTTAAATGGCCTGTGATATGTGGCTTATGGGACATGTTGGCATTTTGTGGGTTGCATGTTTTTTTACTGTGCGTTTTGCAGCATTTGCCATTTGTTTTTTCACATGCCAAAATGTGTTTGGTTCTGTGTTTGGTTGGTTGTTAACAATAAATGGCACTTAAAGCGCAACTGGTAATTGTAGGTGTGTAAAGGTGGCCATACACTATACAATCTAATTGTACAATCTCCTTTAGATCTGCTATCAATTATGTAGTGCAAGGGCCTGCCTGATTGGATATAGAGTGATTGGCTAGATAGGTGTTTTCACCTATTATATACATTTGGTAAATTTAAAGGAGATTGTATAATCCGATTGTATGGTGTATGGCCACCTTTATACACCTAAAATTACTAGTTGTGCTTTCAGAGCCATTAATTGGTAACTGCACACCAAATACAGAAGCAAACACACATTTTGCCATGTGAAAAAATGAGTGGCAAATGCTGCAAAAAAACACGCAACCCATAAAACGCCAACATGTCCCATAAGCCACATATAACACAGCCCATTTAAATCAACGGGCTGCACTATGCATGTCACAGGAAAAATGAGACACAAAGCTTTCACTCCCACTATGCTAGATGTAAATGGGGCCTGAAAGTGAAATTGGTGCATTTAACACAAGAACAATGAGGCTCCATTCACATCTGTGGGTTTCCTTGCATTTCAGAAATGCGCTGCACCAAAAATTGCAGTAAAAACGCACCAAGCTCCGCTCTAAAAAAAGTTCTGAAGCCTCTTTGGGGCAATTGCTGCGTGTAGGGCAGCACATTCAGGCGGATGGGCTACTCTATGTGTGATGAGTGAAAATGCTCCAAACACCTCCTCACCTCGCAAAAAATAAATAAAATAAAAAATAGGCATGTGGGAATGTGTGTTCCTGTTATGCAGAGATGTGAACGGGGCTTGACAGCTGAGTGTTTCTGTCCACTCCCTGCTATGTACTTGTATAAATATGGCAAAACATTATGTAATATGATTGTGTATTTAGAGAGAAGGGTGATCACTATTTGATTACATTTAATTTAAAAAACGTGTAGCTGGGAGCGGGAGGGTGGATGCTGCAGGGTGTGCTAATGAGGTCAGCTGGTCAACTCCTCCCTGTGTCATAACCTACAGTCTGTAAAGACCTAAGGCAGAAGCAATAGATACGTTTGGAATCATGGATGGAGGACAGTAAGGTACGTGTCTGTAGATTTTATGGAAAGCTTTGATATTTTTGCAAAAAAAGTACATGAATGCTATATTGGTGCATAGGGAAGCTGGAATTTAGAAAAAAAAAAGTACACTTAGCCTTTAAGAACAAGTTTTGGTAGTGAGTACCCGTCTTATGCCTTTAAATTCTGTTGCTTTTATTTTTTTAAGATTACAATCTCTGTCTATACATCTACAGTACTGCTATAATTGTAGTTAATGGTATATACAATTATGCAGTTTCCTAACACATTCCACATGGAATAAAGCCTTTGATTCTTTGTTATAAGTTAAGATATGCCTTACAGGGGGCGTGGCTTGGCGCGCAGCAGAGATGGTCGCACAGTAGCTGTTTTTCAGGGAGAGACATAGCCTACAGCCTGATACCCTGTGTGAATTAAGCTGGAAATGGATAAATGAGTTTACCAGACCCCTCAGCCGAGATCCTGCCGTAACACAGCGACTGGTCTGGCAAGGAACTCTCCGACATCTTCAAGGAGCAAGCGCTTTCAAGGAGCAATGTGGCGGGGAACAAGGTGGCGCGGGACATGAGGGAGATGGAAGAATTCAGTGAGGACTCCCAATTGGCCGCGGAGGACGCAAGTAGAAGTTGCAAACAGTCCGATCAGCCCCTTACATATGCAGACATGTCAGGATTTGCCGCAGATATAAAATCCACTTTCTCGGCGCCCATAACAGACTTCAAATCAAACCTGCTAGTCCTCACGGAGAAGCTGGCTGTGGTGGAGGCTATGGGGAAGCACAGAGACAAGGCGATACACAGGCTGGAGAAAGTTGCTGTGTCTCACTCCTCACATTTCATAGATATGAACAGATATTTGGAGGATTTAGACAACAGAGGGAGAAGGAACAACATCAGGGTAAGGGGGATCCCTGAGTCCGTGGACGCAGAGAAAATCATCCCAGCATTGCAGAGGGTCTTTAATAGCCCGCTGGAAAGGCAGGAGGACACTGCCAATGAATTTGTGCATACACACAGAGCCCTCAGAGCTAGGGGTTCGGACCCTGCTCCCCCCAGAGACATCATTTGTTGTTTACAAAGATTTCCTCTCAAAGAAGATATAATGAGAAAAGCCAGAAGGAATGAACGTATCATTTTTAATGGGGAAACCATTATGCTCTTCCAGGATCTATCACAGATCACACTGAGGAACAGCAGAGCTTTGCGCCCCCTGCTGGACATTCTGAGAGAAAAAGAACTGAGGTACACGTGGCGTTTTCCCTTTGCCTTGATTGTAACTCAGGGGAGCAAGCAGCATATCCTACGTACACCTGCTGATCTAACGGATTTTTGTGCTGCATTGAACCTGGGCATGATCGATCTACCGGAGTGGTATCAGGAGTTTATCTTGCCTATAGGAGAAAGAAGTCCATCAAGATCCCCGTTCTCCTCTCCTGAGAAGCGTTCCTCTAAGAAGATGAAACATGGCCGTGGGGGACACTCTTCCACAGGAACACCTAACCCAAGACCATCCTCTTCTAGGGCTCTAGAAGAGGCTTAACTGTACTCTGTTCGCCTCCAATCTCAGTAAGTGCTTTTTGTGCAAATTCCTGTTTTCACATGCACATGATGGATGAACTGCTCACCGGTCCCATACCCACAACTTTGTTTGGAGCAACCTTTTCTTGTTATTTTTATTTTTTTATGATGCTTTATTTTTTTATTTTTGTTTTTAACCGGGCTACAGATAGACTAAGGATCGATCCAAGTGCTTGGTGCTCGAATTGATCAATGATCCATGCAGCAATATTTGGATGAGGTACTTTGCTATCCATTGAAAATACTCATATTTTTTAACTTATGCTGAAATACATGGATAATGGAGCATATTTTTGATTATTTCAATCCATATCCCCACTTACAATAGAGATTGACCTATTGGACTGCCGATTTATAGCAGGTTTACCTGGGGAGAATGGATCATTCACACTGCTAAGGTCATTATTAGGCATGTGAATTTCGTTTTGTTCTGAATCGAAATTTGGACAAATTTTAATTATTCGGATGTTCGGATGCATCCGAATTAACGAATTACAATGCTAACGAATTCAACCGAATCCGAACGTTTCGAATCGAAAAACCACTGACGAAATTCGAATCGAATTTGAAAAGAATTCTAGTCTAATCGAATTTGAAAACAATTAGAATAGAATCGAAAATATTGGAAATAATCAAATAGAAAAACAATAGAACAGAATAGAATAAAATACAATATATATATTATATTTTATTCTATTCTGTTCTATTTTTTTCTAGTCTATTTTCTATTTCTATTCTAATCTTTTCTAATTGGAATTCGAAAAAACGGTCGCATTCGAAAATATTTCAACCAAATTTGAAAATATATCTACCGGATTCGATAATATTTCATCCGCATTCGTTAATATTTCAACCAAATTCGATAATATTTAAACCGGATTTGAAATTATTTCAACTGAATAGAAAAGATTATAATAAAATAGAAAAACAGATAATAGACTAGAAAAACAATAGGACAGAATATATTATATTTTATTCTATTCTGTTCTATTTTTTTCCAGTCTATTCTTTTATATTCTATTCAAATCTTTTCTATTAAAATCAAAATCATTATATACTAAATTCGAATTTCGGAAGATGGTTTTATATATATATATATATATATATATATTTTCCGACACTCGAATTTCGTATAGAATGAATTCTAATTTGAATAGAAAAGATTAGAATAGAAATAGAAAATAGACTAGAAAAACAATAGAACAGAATAGAGTATAGATACTATCTATTACATTTTTTATTTTTTTTGCAGATTACTATTTGTTTCCATAAGATCTCCTGCAGACTATTTAATTTTTTATTTCTTTTTTTGCAGATTACTAATAGTCTGCAGGAGATCTGAAAAAATAAATAAATAGATGCTAATAGTCTGCAGGAGATTTTATGGAAACAAATAGTAATCTGCAAAAAAAATAAAAAATTAAATAGATAGTATCTATACTCTATTCTGTTCTATTGTTTTTCTAGTCTATTTTCTATTTCTATTCTAATCTTTTCTATTCAAATTAGAATTCATTCTATACGAAATTCGTATGTCGGAAAAAAAATTATATATATATATATATATATATATATATATATATATATATATATATATATAACCATCTTCCGAAATTCGAATTCAGTATATAATGATTTTGATTTTATTAGAAAAGATTTGAATAGAATATAAAAGAATAGACTAGAAAAAAAATAGAACAGAATAGAATAAAATATAATATATTCTGTCCTATTGTTTTTCTAGTCTATTATCTGTTTTTCTATTTTATTATAATCTTTTCTATTCGGTTGAAATAATTTCAAATCCGGTTGAAATATTATCGAATTTGGTTGAAATATTAACGAATGCGGATGAAATATTATCGAATCTGGTAGATGTATTTTCGAATTTGGTTGAAATATTTTCGAATGCGACCGAATTTTCGAATTCCAAAAAAAGATTAGAATAGAAATAGAAAATAGACTAGAAAAAAAATAGAACAGAATAGAATAAAATATAATATATATATTGTATTTTATTCTATTCTGTTCTATTGTTTTTCTATTAGATTATTTCCAATATTTTCGATTCTATTCTAATTGTTTTCGAATGTGGTTAAAATGATTTCGAATCATGTTGAAATAATTTCGAATCCGGTAGAAATATTTTCGAATCCGGTCTAAATATTTTCGAATCCGAACGTTTTTACGAATTCGGTCGAAAAAGGAACGAAATCCGAAAACGAATTTAACGGATTTAATGAATCTAACTAAACAAAATTAATTAATTAAGGAATTAAAACAAAACAAAACTAAACAAATTTTTTCCTTTTGCACATGTCTAGTCATCATTACTATGTGTTAGTAGTCAGGTTAAAGTGTTCTTTTCTGCACAGAGTCATCAAGGGTTGCTTTCAGAGGGGGGCTTAGTGTGGGATGTGACAGTTCTCCACAGGGTTGACTCAGTTGAATAGTTATAGGTAATGATATTAACATTTTACTAGGCTATGTTTCTCTCCCCTTGCTTAGCTGTTTTGATAGAGAATATAGTTCATTTTAGTTTCTCTCTGGTTTATAGACCAAACTGAACACACTGCTGCCATGGTTCAATCACGTCACCACAAAGTGATCTTGAGCGGAAGTCCATTCTGTACCTCAAAATTCACTGAGTTAGTACTTTAGTAATTGGGCTCATTTACTAAAGTGATTTAATATTTTCTGTGTTGTCTCACTATTATCTCATTCTTTTTTCTTTATCTCTTTTTTTAACTTTTACTCTATCTACTTCTTTTTTTTTCTTTAAAAGATTTGTAGAAAGTGTTGCACAGGATATTGATTACTCTTAAGCTTATTTTGCAGCGTCAGACCCGCTTGGTCTCCCACTGCAACCTCCAGATGGCGTACTCCTCACTGGGGCGGGCTCCACTGGTAATCTCGCACAATGTGAAGGGACTGAACATCCCTGAGAAAAGATCCACCCTGTTGAGAGAATTGAAGAAATGTAAGTCGCACTTTGTCTTCCTTCAGGAGACGCACTTCAGGACTCACCAGATACCCAGACTGACAAACTCTTCACTCTTCACTTGACATCACTCTTCTAGTGAAACCACCAAGTCGAAAGGAGTTTCGATTTTGGTAAGTAAGGAGGCCGCCTTCAGTATCACGGCTAGCATGACGGATACAGAAGGACGTTTTGTTTTCATAAAGGGCACATATGGAGGATCGCCCAGTATGTTAGCGAACGTCTATTTTCCCAACACGAAACATATACAATTTTGCCAAAAAGTGGTACGGGAACTACTAGGGTTCGCCTCAGGGTGCATTGTCCTGGGAGGGGACTTCAACATTCCTTTAAATCTTCCTGTAGACACCTCGTCCGGGAAGTCATGTGTCACTTATAAAATACTGAAGAAAATTAAAAACCTTCTACACTCCCTATAACTTATAGACTCCTGGAGATTCCTACACCCAGACGGTAGGGATTACACCTTTCATTCAATCCCACATGATAATTACTCACGTATTGATTATTTATTTGTGACCCAGAGAGACCTGTCGTGATTTCAGAAGCTAGCATAGGTATACAGACGATTTCGGACCATGCCCCGATAGCATTGTCTATGAACCTGCTTACACCTAGACCCAAATCCAACTCTTGGATACTAAATGTGTCCTTGTTGACTGACCCCGCACTGCAACCCAAAATTAGACATGGGAGCTGTCAAAAAATTTGTTTTGTTTCGTTCTGTTCCGTTTCGTATTTAAAAAAAATCGTAATTCGTGTACGGAATTTAATTCGGATTTATACGAAATACGAATTTCGTGTGAATCGTTAATTTTGATAACGAATAGCGACACTCTACGAATAATAACGAATAATAACAAATGATTAGGAATTTCTGAAAGCCTTATTTTTAGTTGATTTATAATTCGTAATTTCGGTAGAGTACATTGTTTTAGTTGATTCTGGACACAACTCCTACTTTCGTAACTTTTTTTGTATTTTGTTGATTCGTAATTTTCCGTGTCTCTTACAATGGCGCTGCCTAACGTGCTTCGAATGGATTCGTAAATTTGTTACTTTTTTTTGTTTGTTGATTTGTAATTTTACGTGTCTCTTACAATGGCGCTGTCTAACGTGCTTCGAATGGATTCGTACATTCGTAACTTTTTTTTGGTTCGTTGATTCGTAAATTTACATGTCTGACAGTGGCGCTGCGTGCTTCGAATGGATTCATACTTTTCTAATACATTGCGGTTATTCGTAACTATTCGAAATCTCGATTTTTTTACTTTCGTTTTTGACATGTGGCACTGGCTATAGTCTCCGCCCCTGTATGTCATGGCACAGAGACAGAACGTCCCACCTGCTGCTCATGTACACTGCTCATAGCTCTCCCTCTCCCAGCAGCACTCTTGCTGCTTTTTTGGCCTTGTTTGCTGCTCATCTTTCCTTTAACAGTTAGAAAAATATAGACAAAAAAAAATATGATTTTGATCGCAGCAAACCAACACGAAAATCACCAAATGTACAAAAAAAAAAATAAGTAGAGCAACAGAAAATATCAAAATATTAACTAAATGAAACAAGAAATAAAAAAAGAAAATTATCTCTCAAAACCAACCAAAAAACTAATAAAACCAGAAACTAAACACTAACAGATGATACACTCGCACACTACAAGAGATATAAACTAAAATGAACAACGAAAATCAAAGGATTGCAAAGATATTCGCTCAGATGCACAGACAAATAATTGTGTGATCTGCTCCACTACACTAACTAACCCACAAAGGGAAGTCACATGATCGGGCCTGGCCTGTAGGCCTCAGCATCAGAAAAAAAACTCTGATTGGTCAACCAACAGTCACATGTTTCTGTAGTAAAGAAATTTGGACCGAAAACGAATTCGTTATTATTCGTAGAGTGTCGATATTCGTTATACTGAATCTCGAATTCATTCGAATCATTCGTTATATCCGCTATAATTTCTTTCATATTAGTTGAAATTCCTTATTTGGTAGTTTGGATTCGGATAATTTGGAGCCGAAATTCGTAAACGAAATTTCGTATTTCGTACAGAATTCGTATTCGTAAATATTCGTAATTCGGATTCGTAAAAATGTACGAATTTCGAAAAATTCGTACGAATTTCGAAAAATTCGTACGAATTTCCGATTCGTAACGAAACTAATCGCACATGTCTACCCAAAATACGATCCTCCCTAACTGAGTTTTTCCAACTTAATACAACAACAGATGTGGACCCCTTGGTGCTCTGGGAAGCACATACATGTTCCATTAGCGGAGACTTACCGTAATTTAATTAGGATCACAACGTAAGAAAGAAAAGTCATTGAAAGATTGACTGACAAGATATATAAACTTGACTATACAAACACACTCTACATGCACAATCAGCAGCTGAATTACTGGAGTGTAGAAAAGAACTACAACAAATTCTGGAAGCAAAAACTAAACGTATATTATTCTGCAAAAAGAAAATATATTATGAAATGGGGGACAAAACAGGCAAGCTGCTGACCAGAGCACTAAGGGATCCCAACATCAATCACAGCATTATGGGCATTAGGAGGGCAGATGGCACACTTGCAATCACTACAGAAGCGATCGCAACACAATTCCATAGTTACTACACTAAACCTTACAAGCTTCCCATACAACCCAAACCGCCGGATTTAGCCAGTAGCAGACAACAGATCATCCAAGATTTCCTTAAAGAAAGTGGTCTCCCTACATTAGAGGATGCCAATATAATGTCTCTAGAGGAGCAGATCACCTCCTCAGAAATAAGACAATCCATCAAAGGCTTAAAGTCAGGTAAAAGTCCAGGCCCTGACGGCTTGACTTCAATATATTATAAAACCTTCACAGACAGTCTGACTGCCCCACTGGTTAATACTTTGAACTCTCTGCCTAAGCCAAGAACTGTCACACCTGATTTTCTTTCAGCTTACATCACTGTCATACCCAAACCCAACAAGGATCCTACAGATTGTGCCAGTTACAGGCCGATTTCACTCCTGAACTTAGATCTCAAAATACTGACAAAAATTTTGGCCACTAGACTACGTCCACTCTTGGCCAGCCTGATTGGGCCAGAGCAGGTTGGTTTTATGCGGGGAAGAGAGGCCAAGGCACACACCACAAATCCTATCCACGGATGCGGAGAAAGCCTTCGGTAGGGTCTCCTGGGATTTCATGCTGGCCACTTGTGAACATGTAGGACTAAGCTATGGAATGATGGCGTGGATCTCTGCTATCTATCAGAATCCCTCAGCCAGGTTGAAAGTAAATGGATCCTTGTTGAGATTACCAATGGCACCAGGCAGGGATGCCCCCTTTCCCCTTTATTGTTTATCTTTAGGGATGAGCTGAACACCCCCCGGTTCGGATCGCACCAGAACCTGCGAATGGACCGAAAGTTTGCGCGAAGTTTAGAACCCTGTTAAAGTCTATGGGACTCGAACATTCAAAATCAAAAGTGCTAATTATGAAGGCTAATATGCAAGTTATTGTCCTAAAAAGGGTTTGGGGACCCGGGTCCTGCCCCAGGGGACATGTATCAATGCAAAAATACGTTTTAAAAACTGAAGTTTTTTCGGGAGCAGTGATTTTAATGATGCTTAAAGTGAAAAAAATGTGAAATATTCCTTTAAATACCATACCTGGGGGGTGTCTAAAGTATGCCTGTGAAGTGGCACATGTTTCCTGTGTTTAGAACTGTCCCTGCACAAAATTTAATTTCTAAAGGAAAAAAAGTAATTTAAAACTGCTTGCGGCTTTAATGTAATGTCTGGTCCCGGAAATTTGGATGAAAATTATTGAGAAAATTGGCATGGGTACCCCCCCCCAGCCCATTACCAGCCCCTTTGGGACTTGTATGGATATTAAGGGGATATTAAGGGGAATCCTGCACCCAAATTAAAAAAAGGAAAGGCATGGGGCCCCCAGGCCCTATATACTCTGAACAGCAGTATACAGGTGGTGCAAACAAGACAGGGACTGTAGGTTTGTTGTTACGTAGAATCTTTTTGTAATTTTGAACTGGTACATTTTTAAAGTGTAGCTCCAGCCAAAAAATCTATTTTTAAGCTTTTTTGAAAACATAGGGAAGGGTTATCACCCCTGTAACATTTGTTTTTTTGTCTGTGCACCCGTTCAGAACATTTCACCTAACTTTCCGTCCCAATGACAAATGTTTTTTGAAAATTTGGGGTCTTTAGTGAAACAAGGATTGGTGATAAAGCATCAGTGGAGAGGAGACACCTTTTTCCCATATTGACCCTTACAGGAGAGAATTTCCCTTCCATGGGGTAGATTTCCTCTCACTTCCTGTTGTCTCCTTCCGGTTGGAAGTAGGAGTCGTTTGTAAGTTGGATGTTTTAAAGTAGGGGCCTGCCGTATATACTCTGCAGAAATTTGGCCCTTAGGTGTTGGTGTTGCCACAACACTGTAAGCCCTCACAGTTACTATTGGTGGGCGCTGGAACACCCTGCTGTGAACTATTATATCAAGAATTGTAATTACATGCCATTGTTGAACAGTGGTAGGAAAAATTGGGCCTTTGGATGTGGTGCTGGTGCCACAACACTGTAAGTCCTCACAGTTCCTCTTGGTGGGCGCAGGAATGGGCCCAGCTGTTAAATATTAGATCAAGAATTGTAATTACATGCCCCTGTAGAACAGGGGCAGAAAAATTGGGCCTTTGGTGGTGGTGTTGCCACAACACTGTAAGCCCTCACAGTTACTCTTGGTGGGCGCAGGAATGGGCCCTGCTGTGAAATATTAGATCAAGAATTGTAATTACATGCCCCTGTTGAACAGGGGCATACAAATTGGGCCTTAGGCACTGGTGCCACAACACTGCAACCCCTCACAGATACTCTAGTTGGAGCGCAGGAATGAGCGCTGCTGCAAAGCATTGCATCAAAATTGTAATTACGCGCCCCTGTTATACAGGGGTGGAAAAATTGCGCCATAGCCACCGGTGGCGGTGCCCAGAACCAAAAATGTTCTTACAAGCTATCAGCATGATCATTAAGGAGGAATAGGATAGTCACTCAGCATCAGCATAGGCAGTCTTGAAGGGATCTGACATTTAAAAAAAAACATTCGGTTACATCAGCATCAGGTGCTTGGTAGCTGGTGGTGATCCAAGACTGACTCATTTTTATGAAGGTCAGTCGATCGACCGAGTCGGTTACAAAGCCTCCAGCAGCACTGAATGTGCGCACCAAAAGAACGCTGGATGCAGGACAGGCCAGTAGCTCAATTGCATACTGTGCAAGCTATGGTCAGTGATCCATCCTCAAGACCCAGTAACCCAGAGGATTTTTGGTGGGAAAGGTGTCCAAGTCTGATCTTGCCCCTAGGTATTCCTGCACCATGTAAACCAGACGCTGGCGATGGTTGCTGAAACCTATCATACCTTGGGGCTGCGGATTAAAAAATTGTCTGAACGCATCGGTCAGATGGTTACCTTCTCCACCGCTCCTTCTTTGACTGACCGAAGCCTCAGCAACACGTTGTCCAGGACCAGGAATTTGTAACCTCCCAGTCTATGGGAACGCGTGGCACAGACCTTTCTGCAAGGCCTCCCGAAGATGTTTCATCCTCTGCTCCCTCTGCGACGGCAAGATAAGGTCCGCAACTTTACCCTTTTAACGTGGATCAAGGAGGGTTGCCAGCCAGTAATGATCCCTCTCCTTGATAGCACGAATACGAGGATCCTTCCGCATGCTTTGCAGGATCAGGGAGGCCATGCAGCGTAGGTTTGCTGAGGCATTTGGTCCGGAGTCATCTGGGTCACTCAGGACGACATGATCCACAGCCATCTCCTCCCAGTCCATGGGTGTCTTGGGACTGTAATTGATCCCTTGAAGACTGCTGCTGATGCTGAGTGCTAGGCTCCACTCCATGCTGACACAATCCTCCTCCTCCTCCTCGTCTTCTTCCTGTGTGATAGGTGGGCCAGCAGGAACACTGTCTGGATAAAGGGGGCCTTGAGAGGTAAGGAAGTCCTCCTCTTCCTCCCTCTGTTCTGCCTCAAGTGCCCTGTCCATTATTCCACGCGGCATGTGCTCCAACAGGTTGACAAGAGGGACAGTGTCACTGATGCATGCACTGTCACTGCTCACTAACTTTGTGGCCTCCTCAAATGGTGCCAGGACAGTGCATGCATCCCTGATCATGACCCACTGGTGTGGCAAAAAAAACAAGCTCCCCTGACCCTGCCCTGGTGCCATATTGGCACAGATACTCATTGATGGTCCTCTGCTGCGTGTGCAGCCGCTGCAGCATGGCCAACGTTGAGTTCCACCTGGTGGGCATGTCACAGATTAGGCGGTTCTTGGGCAGGTTAAATTCCTTTTGCAGGTCAGCCAGCCGAGCACTGGCATTATATAACCAGCGGAAATGCACACAAAGTTTCCTGGCCTGCCTCAGGACATCCTGTAAGCCCGGGTACCTGCCCAAGAACCGCTGCACCACCAAGTTAAGGACGTGAGCCAAACAGGGCACTTGGGTCAGGTGTCCCTGTCAGAGGGCGGAGAGGAGGTTGGTGCCATTGTCAGAAACCACCATTCCTGGCTTAAGCTGGCGTGGTGTCAACCACCTCTGAGCCTGCCCCTGCAGAGCTGACAGAATCTCTGCCCCAGTGTGGCTCCTGTCCCCCAAGCACACAAGCTCAAGCACCTCATGGCATCTCTTTGCCTGCGTACTTGCATAGCCCCTTGAACGCCTACGGAGCACCGCTGGTTCTGAGGACAAAGCACAGGAAAAGGCCATGGAGGTAGAAGAAGAGGAGAGGGTGGAGAAGAGAGGTGTGTCAGAATCACCAGTAGTAGCAATTTGGAGGCGTGGTGGCGGAACAACCTCCAACACTACTGCACCTTGTCCTGCATACTTCCCAGCTGCCAGCAGAGTCACCCAATGCACCATAAAAGATAGGTAACGTCCCTGTCCATGCCTGCTGGACCATGAGTCAGCGGTAATATGCACCTTACCGCTGACAGCCCTGTCCAGCGAGGCCAAGACATTGCCTTCCACATGCTGGTAGAGAGCCTAAATTGCCTTCCGTGAGAAAAAGTGGCGTTGGGAACCTGCCACTGAGGAACTGCACATTCCACAAACTCACGGAAGGGGGCAGAGTCTACCAACTGAAAAGGCAGCAGTTGGAGTGCTAGCAATTTAGCCAAGCTAGCATTCAACCGCTGGGCATGTGGGTGGCTGGGAGCGAACTTCTTTCGGTGGTGCAGCAGCTGGGGCAGGGAAATTTGCCTGGTACAATATGACGTTGGTGTACCGATAGCAGATTGCCCGCAAGTACTTGGCTGTGACACACCTAATTCTAAAGCTTCATTCCTCTCAGTGCAGGTTTCAGAGAGGACTGAAGGTATAGTGGGGTTGGAGATCCCAGCTGATGAGGAGTCTGTTAGGTGTGCTTGCCAACGAACTGCATGGCAGGTCGACATATGTCTGATCAAGCATGTGGTGCCCAAGCGGTGATGTTTTGGCCACACGAGATACGCCTGAGACATATGTTGCAAATAGCAGCGCTGCGATATGATGCACTCGTCTCAAAAAAGGCCCACACCAAAGAACTTTTGAAATAACGCGCAGAGACAGCAGCAGCCTGCACATGCGGAGCTCTGCGGGGTTGATGCTGTCGGTGTGCTGCCCTTAACCTGGCCCCTGGAGGGCATCCTGCCTCGTTGGAGATGTGCCTCCTCCTCCTCCTCCTCTCTCCTATCAGGCACCCACGTAGAGTCCATGACCTCATCATCCCCTCCCTCCTCATCACTGTAGCAAACCTGGCAGTATGCTGCAGCTGGGGGAACATGACTGCCATATTGCTGTCCTTCTTGGGCACCCCCTCTCTCTGGGCTCACGTTACTGCCTTCCTCTAGCTGGGTACCATCCTTGGAGCCTTCAAAATGCTGGGCATTCTCCTGGAGCATGTACCCAACACTGTGGTCAAACAGTTCGGGGGACTCCTCAGGAGGACATGGTGGGGCTAGGGGAGGAGTGACTGATGCAATTGAGCTGAGGGAAGAGGCCACTTTTGCAGCTGCTTTGCCAGACAAAGTACCCTGAGCCTGGGTGAGAGAGGATGAGGATGATGAGGACGGCTTGGTCATCCACTCAACCAAGTCTTCGGCATGTTGCAGCTCAACACGGCCAGCTGCCGAAAAAAAGGACAAGCGTGTCCCACGGCCACGTGCTGATGAGGATGCACCGTGTCCATGACCAACACTGTTGCCTCTAGACACAGAGCCTGATTGCCCTCTTTTATTGGCTCGTGACTGTCTGCCTCTCCTTGTTGTCCTTCCAGATACGAATGGCCTGCAGGGAGATGTAGCTGCAAAAAGCTGGGATGTATATATATACTGATTATACTGCAGCTAGCAGAATCAACTGCCTGCAGTAGTATTATTAGTATGAGAACACCAGCAATTGTCTTCAGTTAGCTTTAGTTGCACACTGTGCAGAGGACACAGTACACTAACTTAAAATACTACAGCTCCCCGCCTGTGGTATTTGTATGAGAACACCAGCAATTGTATTGAGGTAAGCTTTAGGTGCACACTGTGCAAAGGACACTAAAACAAAATACTGCAGCTCCTTGCCTGTATTTGTATGAGAACACCAGCAATTGTATTGAGGTAAGCTTTAGGTGCACACTGTGCAAAGGTCACTAAAGCAAAATACTGCAGCTCCCTGCCGGTATTTGTATCAGAACACCAGCAATTTTATTGAGGCAAGCTTTAGGTGCACACTGTGCAAAGGACACTAAAGCAAAATACTGCAGCTCCCTGCCTGTATTTGTATCAGAACACCAGCAATTGTATTCAGGTAAGTTTTAGGTGCACACTGTGCAAAGGACACTAAAGCAAAATACTGCAGCTCCCTGACTGTATTTGTATCAGAACACCAGCAATTGTATTGAGGTAAGCTTTAGGTGCACAGTGTGCAAAGGACACTAAAGCAAAATACTGCAGCTCCCTGCCTGTATTTGTATCAGAACACCAGCAATTGTATTGAGGTAATCTTTAGGTGCACACTGTGCAAAGGACACTAAAGCAAAATACTGCAGTTCCCTGCCTGTATTTGTATCAGAACACCAGCAATTGTATTGAGGTAAGCTTTAGGTGCACACTGTGCAAAGGACACTAAAGCTAAATACTGCAGCTCCCTGCCTGTATTTGTATCAGAACACTAGAAAATGTATTGAGGTAAGCTTTAGGTGCACATTGTGCAAAGGACACTAATGCAAAATACTGCAGCTCCCTGCCTGTATTTGTATCAGAACACCAGCAATTGTATTGAGGTAAGCTTTAGGTGCACACTGTGCAAAGGACACTAAAGCAAAATACTGCAGCTCCCTGCCTGTATTTGTATCAGAACACCAGCAATTGTATTGAGGTAAGCTTTAGGTGCACACTGTGCAAAGGACACTAAAGCAAAATACTGCAGGTCCCTGCCTGTATTTGCATCAGAACACCAGCAATTGTATTCAGGTAAGCTTTAGGTGCACACTGTGCAAAAGACACCAAAGCAAAATACTGCAGCTCCCTGCCTGTATTTGCATCAGAACACCAGCAATTGCATTGAGGTAAGCTTTAGGTGCACAGTGTGCAAAGGACACTAAAGAAAAATACTGCAGCTCCCTGCCTGTATTTGTATCAGAACACCAGCAATTGTATTAAGGTAAGCTTTAGGTGCACACTGTCACGTACCTGACGGTGACGAGCCCGGATCTGCAGAGGGAGGCCTCTCTTACGGCTTCCACCGGCGGCCCCTGGTACTGAAGACAGGAGGCACGGAGGTAGAAGGGGTACGAGTGCCTGGCAGGATGGATCAAGGTAGAGTAGAGTCTGAAGACTGGGACGGATCCAGGCACCCAGGAAGTATGGCAGGCTGAACCGGAACCAGGAACACAGCAACTGGACTGGAACTGATGAGACTGACTGGACTGGAACCAGGATACAGCAACTGGACTGGAACTGAAGAGGCAGACTGGACTGGAATCAGGAACAAGCAACTGGACTGGAACTGATGAGGCTGACTGGACTGGAACCAGGACACAGCAACTGGAGAGATTGGTCGGACAAGCCGGGTCGGTAGAATTGGCTGGCGGCAAGGTACTGGAGGATCAGGCAGAAGATTGGTCAAACAAAGCCGGGGGTCAGAGGCAGGCAGGAAACTGGAAGGGTCAAGGTAAGCCGGGTCGGATGCAGGTAAATTCACGAATCAGGTCTCTTTGGGTACTACACGCTGTAGAGCAGACAGCAGGGACTGTCTGTCACAGGCATGTTTAAATAGCTCTTCTGGCGCGCTTTGTGGAGCGTGCGCGCGCCCCCGCTAAGCGCGTGCGCGCGCACGTGCTCGCCATCGCGCGCGCGTGCCCGCGCGCGTGGACGTGCCCGAGATTCGGAATCAGGAAGTCCAGGAATCCTGTAGCTGACAGGATTTCTATGACATTGCCCCCCCCAAGGGGCAGCCTCCGGATGCCCAGCCGGGTGAACCTTCCAGGGTGAGTCCTTTTGAAAGCCTGTATCAAACTCCTGACATGGATATTCTCCTCGGGTTCCCATGAGTTTTCCTCGGGTCCGTAGCCCTTCCATTTAATTAGGAATTGGTTCTGGTTATTTCTTCTCCTGAAGTCCATGATAGCTTCTACTTCGAATTCCTGCTCACCGTCAATAATGATCGGATCAGGGTGATCCGTCTTCCGATCTGGAAACGGATTAGAGACTGTGGGTTTTAGGAGAGAGACATGAAAAACTGGATGGATTCTAAGAGAGTCAGGAAGTTCCAATTCATAAGCTACTTCATTAATTTTCCTCTTAACAGGGAATGGACCTAAAAATTTGGGGCCCAGTTTTTTAGAAGGGCATGCCATTCTTAGGTTTGTGGTAGATAGCCATACTTGGTCGCCGGGTACCAACACTAATTCACCCCGTCTCTTAATATGTAATATGAAAACTAACTTTAAAGGCTAAGCTCACTTTTTTTATTTTTTTCTAAGATCTAGCTCCCCTATGTACCAATATAGCATGTAATTTTTTTGCAAAAATATCAAAACTTTCCATAAAATCTACAGACACGTACCTTACTGTCCTCCATCCATGATTCGAAATGTATCTATTGCTTCTGTCTTATTTCCCTACATACTATAGGTCAGTGATGGTGAACCTTGGCACCCCAGATGTTTTGGAACTACATTTCTCATGATGCTCTACTACACTGCAGAGTGCATGAGCATCATGGGAAATGTAGTTACAAAACATCTGGGGTGCCAAGGTTCGCCATCACTGCTATAGGTCATGACACAGGAAAGAGTTGACCAGCTGACCTCATTAGCACACATCCTACATCATCCACCCTCCTATTCCCAGCTGCAATTTTTTAAATGAAATGCAATCAATTAGTGATCCCCCTTCTCACTAAATACACAATATACAATCAGATTGCATAGTGTATGGCCATCTTTATACAAGTACATAGAAGAGAGTGGACAGAAATGCTCAGCTGTCAAGCCCCATTCAGATCTCTGCATAGCGGAAAAACCCACATGCATTTTTTTTTCTTTTTCTTTTCTTTTTTTTTTGTGAGGTGGGGAGGTGTTTTGGAGCATTTTCACTCATTACACATAGGGTGATTTTCGGTCCAGCACATTTCTGAAATGCAAGGAAGTGCACAGATGTGAATGGAGCCTCATTGTTCTTTTCAATTTCACTTTCAGGCCCCATTCATATCTAGCATAGTGGGAGTGCACATTTTGTGTCTCGTTTTTTCTGTGACACGCATAGGGCAGCCTGCTGATTTAAATGGCCTGTGCTATATGTGGCTTATGGGACATGTTGGCATTTTGTGGGTTGCATGTTTTTTTACTGTGCGTTTTGCAGCATTTGCCATTTGTTTTTTCACATGCCAAAATGTGTTTGGTTCTGTGTTTGGTTGGTTGTTAACAATAAATGGCACTTAAAGCGCAACTGGTAATTGTAGGTGTGTAAAGGTGGCCATACACTATACAATCTAATTGTACAATCTCCTTTAGATCTGCTATCAATTATGTAGTGCAAGGGCCTGCCTGATTGGATATAGAGTGATTGGCTAGATAGGTGTTTTCACCTATTATATACATTTGGTAAATTTAAAGGAGATTGTATAATCCGATTGTATGGTGTATGGCCACCTTTATACACCTAAAATTACTAGTTGTGCTTTCAGAGCCATTAATTGGTAACTGCACACCAAATACAGAAGCAAACACACATTTTGCCATGTGAAAAAATGAGTGGCAAATGCTGCAAAAAAACACGCAACCCATAAAACGCCAACATGTCCCATAAGCCACATATAACACAGCCCATTTAAATCAACGGGCTGCACTATGCATGTCACAGGAAAAATGAGACACAAAGCTTTCACTCCCACTATGCTAGATGTAAATGGGGCCTGAAAGTGAAATTGGTGCATTTAACACAAGAACAATGAGGCTCCATTCACATCTGTGGGTTTCCTTGCATTTCAGAAATGCGCTGCACCAAAAATTGCAGTAAAAACGCACCAAGCTCCGCTCTAAAAAAAGTTCTGAAGCCTCTTTGGGGCAATTGCTGCGTGTAGGGCAGCACATTCAGGCGGATGGGCTACTCTATGTGTGATGAGTGAAAATGCTCCAAACACCTCCTCACCTCGCAAAAAATAAATAAAATAAAAAATAGGCATGTGGGAATGTGTGTTCCTGTTATGCAGAGATGTGAACGGGGCTTGACAGCTGAGTGTTTCTGTCCACTCCCTGCTATGTACTTGTATAAATATGGCAAAACATTATGTAATATGATTGTGTATTTAGAGAGAAGGGTGATCACTATTTGATTACATTTAATTTAAAAAACGTGTAGCTGGGAGCGGGAGGGTGGATGCTGCAGGGTGTGCTAATGAGGTCAGCTGGTCAACTCCTCCCTGTGTCATAACCTACAGTCTGTAAAGACCTAAGGCAGAAGCAATAGATACGTTTGGAATCATGGATGGAGGACAGTAAGGTACGTGTCTGTAGATTTTATGGAAAGCTTTGATATTTTTGCAAAAAAAGTACATGAATGCTATATTGGTGCATAGGGAAGCTGGAATTTAGAAAAAAAAAAGTACACTTAGCCTTTAAGAACAAGTTTTGGTAGTGAGTACCCGTCTTATGCCTTTAAATTCTGTTGCTTTTATTTTTTTAAGATTACAATCTCTGTCTATACATCTACAGTACTGCTATAATTGTAGTTAATGGTATATACAATTATGCAGTTTCCTAACACATTCCACATGGAATAAAGCCTTTGATTCTTTGTTATAAGTTAAGATATGCCTTACAGGGGGCGTGGCTTGGCGCGCAGCAGAGATGGTCGCACAGTAGCTGTTTTTCAGGGAGAGACATAGCCTACAGCCTGATACCCTGTGTGAATTAAGCTGGAAATGGATAAATGAGTTTACCAGACCCCTCAGCCGAGATCCTGCCGTAACACAGCGACTGGTCTGGCAAGGAACTCTCCGACATCTTCAAGGAGCAAGCGCTTTCAAGGAGCAATGTGGCGGGGAACAAGGTGGCGCGGGACATGAGGGAGATGGAAGAATTCAGTGAGGACTCCCAATTGGCCGCGGAGGACGCAAGTAGAAGTTGCAAACAGTCCGATCAGCCCCTTACATATGCAGACATGTCAGGATTTGCCGCAGATATAAAATCCACTTTCTCGGCGCCCATAACAGACTTCAAATCAAACCTGCTAGTCCTCACGGAGAAGCTGGCTGTGGTGGAGGCTATGGGGAAGCACAGAGACAAGGCGATACACAGGCTGGAGAAAGTTGCTGTGTCTCACTCCTCACATTTCATAGATATGAACAGATATTTGGAGGATTTAGACAACAGAGGGAGAAGGAACAACATCAGGGTAAGGGGGATCCCTGAGTCCGTGGACGCAGAGAAAATCATCCCAGCATTGCAGAGGGTCTTTAATAGCCCGCTGGAAAGGCAGGAGGACACTGCCAATGAATTTGTGCATACACACAGAGCCCTCAGAGCTAGGGGTTCGGACCCTGCTCCCCCCAGAGACATCATTTGTTGTTTACAAAGATTTCCTCTCAAAGAAGATATAATGAGAAAAGCCAGAAGGAATGAACGTATCATTTTTAATGGGGAAACCATTATGCTCTTCCAGGATCTATCACAGATCACACTGAGGAACAGCAGAGCTTTGCGCCCCCTGCTGGACATTCTGAGAGAAAAAGAACTGAGGTACACGTGGCGTTTTCCCTTTGCCTTGATTGTAACTCAGGGGAGCAAGCAGCATATCCTACGTACACCTGCTGATCTAACGGATTTTTGTGCTGCATTGAACCTGGGCATGATCGATCTACCGGAGTGGTATCAGGAGTTTATCTTGCCTATAGGAGAAAGAAGTCCATCAAGATCCCCGTTCTCCTCTCCTGAGAAGCGTTCCTCTAAGAAGATGAAACATGGCCGT
Source organism: Rana muscosa (assembly GCA_029206835.1). Taxonomy (NCBI): domain Eukaryota; kingdom Metazoa; phylum Chordata; class Amphibia; order Anura; family Ranidae; genus Rana; species Rana muscosa. The sequence continues at coordinate 154,725,011 of CM055120.1, forward strand.
GGGGGACACTCTTCCACAGGAACACCTAACCCAAGACCATCCTCTTCTAGGGCTCTAGAAGAGGCTTAACTGTACTCTGTTCGCCTCCAATCTCAGTAAGTGCTTTTTGTGCAAATTCCTGTTTTCACATGCACATGATGGATGAACTGCTCACCGGTCCCATACCCACAACTTTGTTTGGAGCAACCTTTTCTTGTTATTTTTATTTTTTTATGATGCTTTATTTTTTTATTTTTGTTTTTAACCGGGCTACAGATAGACTAAGGATCGATCCAAGTGCTTGGTGCTCGAATTGATCAATGATCCATGCAGCAATATTTGGATGAGGTACTTTGCTATCCATTGAAAATACTCATATTTTTTAACTTATGCTGAAATACATGGATAATGGAGCATATTTTTGATTATTTCAATCCATATCCCCACTTACAATAGAGATTGACCTATTGGACTGCCGATTTATAGCAGGTTTACCTGGGGAGAATGGATCATTCACACTGCTAAGGTCATTATTAGGCATGTGAATTTCGTTTTGTTCTGAATCGAAATTTGGACAAATTTTAATTATTCGGATGTTCGGATGCATCCGAATTAACGAATTACAATGCTAACGAATTCAACCGAATCCGAACGTTTCGAATCGAAAAACCACTGACGAAATTCGAATCGAATTCGAAAAGAATTCTAGTCTAATCGAATTTGAAAACAATTAGAATAGAATCGAAAATATTGGAAATAATCAAATAGAAAAACAATAGAACAGAATAGAATAAAATACAATATATATATTATATTTTATTCTATTCTGTTCTATTTTTTTCTAGTCTATTTTCTATTTCTATTCTAATCTTTTCTAATTGGAATTCGAAAAAACGGTCGCATTCGAAAATATTTCAACCAAATTTGAAAATATATCTACCGGATTCGATAATATTTCATCCGCATTCGTTAATATTTCAACCAAATTCGATAATATTTAAACCGGATTTGAAATTATTTCAACTGAATAGAAAAGATTATAATAAAATAGAAAAACAGATAATAGACTAGAAAAACAATAGGACAGAATATATTATATTTTATTCTATTCTGTTCTATTTTTTTCCAGTCTATTCTTTTATATTCTATTCAAATCTTTTCTATTAAAATCAAAATCATTATATACTAAATTCGAATTTCGGAAGATGGTTTTATATATATATATATATATATATATATTTTCCGACACTCGAATTTCGTATAGAATGAATTCTAATTTGAATAGAAAAGATTAGAATAGAAATAGAAAATAGACTAGAAAAACAATAGAACAGAATAGAGTATAGATACTATCTATTACATTTTTTATTTTTTTTGCAGATTACTATTTGTTTCCATAAGATCTCCTGCAGACTATTTCATTTTTTATTTCTTTTTTTGCAGATTACTAATAGTCTGCAGGAGATCTGAAAAAATAAATAAATAGATGCTAATAGTCTGCAGGAGATTTTATGGAAACAAATAGTAATCTGCAAAAAAAATAAAAAATTAAATAGATAGTATCTATACTCTATTCTGTTCTATTGTTTTTCTAGTCTATTTTCTATTTCTATTCTAATCTTTTCTATTCAAATTAGAATTCATTCTATACGAAATTCGTATGTCGGAAAAAAAATTATATATATATATATATATATATATATATATATATATATATATAACCATCTTCCGAAATTCGAATTCAGTATATAATGATTTTGATTTTATTAGAAAAGATTTGAATAGAATATAAAAGAATAGACTAGAAAAAAAATAGAACAGAATAGAATAAAATATAATATATTCTGTCCTATTGTTTTTCTAGTCTATTATCTGTTTTTCTATTTTATTATAATCTTTTCTATTCGGTTGAAATAATTTCAAATCCGGTTGAAATATTATCGAATTTGGTTGAAATATTAACGAATGCGGATGAAATATTATCGAATCTGGTAGATGTATTTTCGAATTTGGTTGAAATATTTTCGAATGCGACCGAATTTTCGAATTCCAAAAAAAGATTAGAATAGAAATAGAAAATAGACTAGAAAAAAAATAGAACAGAATAGAATAAAATATAATATATATATTGTATTTTATTCTATTCTGTTCTATTGTTTTTCTATTAGATTATTTCCAATATTTTCGATTCTATTCTAATTGTTTTCGAATGTGGTTAAAATGATTTCGAATCATGTTGAAATAATTTCGAATCCGGTAGAAATATTTTCGAATCCGGTCTAAATATTTTCGAATCCGAACGTTTTTACGAATTCGGTCGAAAAAGGAACGAAATCCGAAAACGAATTTAACGGATTTAATGAATCTAACTAAACAAAATTAATTAATTAAGGAATTAAAACAAAACAAAACTAAACAAATTTTTTCCTTTTGCACATGTCTAGTCATCATTACTATGTGTTAGTAGTCAGGTTAAAGTGTTCTTTTCTGCACAGAGTCATCAAGGGTTGCTTTCAGAGGGGGGCTTAGTGTGGGATGTGACAGTTCTCCACAGGGTTGACTCAGTTGAATAGTTATAGGTAATGATATTAACATTTTACTAGGCTATGTTTCTCTCCCCTTGCTTAGCTGTTTTGATAGAGAATATAGTTCATTTTAGTTTCTCTCTGGTTTATAGACCAAACTGAACACACTGCTGCCATGGTTCAATCACGTCACCACAAAGTGATCTTGAGCGGAAGTCCATTCTGTACCTCAAAATTCACTGAGTTAGTACTTTAGTAATTGGGCTCATTTACTAAAGTGATTTAATATTTTCTGTGTTGTCTCACTATTATCTCATTCTTTTTTCTTTATCTCTTTTTTTAACTTTTACTCTATCTACTTCTTTTTTTTTCTTTAAAAGATTTGTAGAAAGTGTTGCACAGGATATTGATTACTCTTAAGCTTATTTTGCAGCGTCAGACCCGCTTGGTCTCCCACTGCAACCTCCAGATGGCGTACTCCTCACTGGGGCGGGCTCCACTGGTAATCTCGCACAATGTGAAGGGACTGAACATCCCTGAGAAAAGATCCACCCTGTTGAGAGAATTGAAGAAATGTAAGTCGCACTTTGTCTTCCTTCAGGAGACGCACTTCAGGACTCACCAGATACCCAGACTGACAAACTCTTCACTCTTCACTTGACATCACTCTTCTAGTGAAACCACCAAGTCGAAAGGAGTTTCGATTTTGGTAAGTAAGGAGGCCGCCTTCAGTATCACGGCTAGCATGACGGATACAGAAGGACGTTTTTTTTTCATAAAGGGCACATATGGAGGATCGCCCAGTATGTTAGCGAACGTCTATTTTCCCAACACGAAACATATACAATTTTGCCAAAAAGTGGTACGGGAACTACTAGGGTTCGCCTCAGGGTGCATTGTCCTGGGAGGGGACTTCAACATTCCTTTAAATCTTCCTGTAGACACCTCGTCCGGGAAGTCATGTGTCACTTATAAAATACTGAAGAAAATTAAAAACCTTCTACACTCCCTATAACTTATAGACTCCTGGAGATTCCTACACCCAGACGGTAGGGATTACACCTTTCATTCAATCCCACATGATAATTACTCACGTATTGATTATTTATTTGTGACCCAGAGAGACCTGTCGTGATTTCAGAAGCTAGCATAGGTATACAGACGATTTCGGACCATGCCCCGATAGCATTGTCTATGAACCTGCTTACACCTAGACCCAAATCCAACTCTTGGATACTAAATGTGTCCTTGTTGACTGACCCCGCACTGCAACCCAAAATTAGACATGGGAGCTGTCAAAAAATTTGTTTTGTTTCGTTCTGTTCCGTTTCGTATTTAAAAAAAATCGTAATTCGTGTACGGAATTTAATTCGGATTTATACGAAATACGAATTTCGTGTGAATCGTTAATTTTGATAACGAATAGCGACACTCTACGAATAATAACGAATAATAACAAATGATTAGGAATTTCTGAAAGCCTTATTTTTAGTTGATTTATAATTCGTAATTTCGGTAGAGTACATTGTTTTAGTTGATTCTGGACACAACTCCTACTTTCGTAACTTTTTTTGTATTTTGTTGATTCGTAATTTTCCGTGTCTCTTACAATGGCGCTGCCTAACGTGCTTCGAATGGATTCGTAAATTTGTTACTTTTTTTTGTTTGTTGATTTGTAATTTTACGTGTCTCTTACAATGGCGCTGTCTAACGTGCTTCGAATGGATTCGTACATTCGTAACTTTTTTTTGGTTCGTTGATTCGTAAATTTACATGTCTGACAGTGGCGCTGCGTGCTTCGAATGGATTCATACTTTTCTAATACATTGCGGTTATTCGTATCTATTCGAAATCTCGATTTTTTTACTTTCGTTTTTGACATGTGGCACTGGCTATAGTCTCCGCCCCTGTATGTCATGGCACAGAGACAGAACGTCCCACCTGCTGCTCATGTACACTGCTCATAGCTCTCCCTCTCCCAGCAGCACTCTTGCTGCTTTTTTGGCCTTGTTTGCTGCTCATCTTTCCTTTAACAGTTAGAAAAATATAGACAAAAAAAAATATGATTTTGATCGCAGCAAACCAACACGAAAATCACCAAATGTACAAAAAAAAAAATAAGTAGAGCAACAGAAAATATCAAAATATTAACTAAATGAAACAAGAAATAAAAAAAGAAAATTATCTCTCAAAACCAACCAAAAAACTAATAAAACCAGAAACTAAACACTAACAGATGATACACTCGCACACTACAAGAGATATAAACTAAAATGAACAACGAAAATCAAAGGATTGCAAAGATATTCGCTCAGATGCACAGACAAATAATTGTGTGATCTGCTCCACTACACTAACTAACCCACAAAGGGAAGTCACATGATCGGGCCTGGCCTGTAGGCCTCAGCATCAGAAAAAAAACTCTGATTGGTCAACCAACAGTCACATGTTTCTGTAGTAAAGAAATTTGGACCGAAAACGAATTTGTTATTATTCGTAGAGTGTCGATATTCGTTATACTGAATCTCGAATTCATTTGAATCATTCGTTATATCCGCTATAATTTCTTTCATATTAGTTGAAATTCCTTATTTGGTAGTTTGGATTCGGATAATTTGGAGCCGAAATTCGTAAACGAAATTTCGTATTTCGTACAGAATTCGTATTCGTAAATATTCGTAATTCGGATTCGTAAAAATGTACGAATTTCGAAAAATTCGTACGAATTTCGAAAAATTCGTACGAATTTCCGATTCGTAACGAAACTAATCGCACATGTCTACCCAAAATACGATCCTCCCTAACTGAGTTTTTCCAACTTAATACAACAACAGATGTGGACCCCTTGGTGCTCTGGGAAGCACATACATGTTCCATTAGCGGAGACTTACCGTAATTAAATTAGGATCACAACGTAAGAAAGAAAAGTCATTGAAAGATTGACTGACAAGATATATAAACTTGACTATACAAACACACTCTACATGCACAATCAGCAGCTGAATTACTGGAGTGTAGAAAAGAACTACAACAAATTCTGGAAGCAAAAACTAAACGTATATTATTCTGCAAAAAGAAAATATATTATGAAATGGGGGACAAAACAGGCAAGCTGCTGACCAGAGCACTAAGGGATCCCAACATCAATCACAGCATTATGGGCATTAGGAGGGCAGATGGCACACTTGCAATCACTACAGAAGCGATCGCAACACAATTCCATAGTTACTACACTAAACCTTACAAGCTTCCCATACAACCCAAACCGCCGGATTTAGCCAGTAGCAGACAACAGATCATCCAAGATTTCCTTAAAGAAAGTGGTCTCCCTACATTAGAGGATGCCAATATAATGTCTCTAGAGGAGCAGATCACCTCCTCAGAAATAAGACAATCCATCAAAGGCTTAAAGTCAGGTAAAAGTCCAGGCCCTGACGGCTTGACTTCAATATATTATAAAACCTTCACAGACAGTCTGACTGCCCCACTGGTTAATACTTTGAACTCTCTGCCTAAGCCAAGAACTGTCACACCTGATTTTCTTTCAGCTTACATCACTGTCATACCCAAACCCAACAAGGATCCTACAGATTGTGCCAGTTACAGGCCGATTTCACTCCTGAACTTAGATCTCAAAATACTGACAAAAATTTTGGCCACTAGACTACGTCCACTCTTGGCCAGCCTGATTGGGCCAGAGCAGGTTGGTTTTATGCGGGGAAGAGAGGCCAAGGCACACACCACAAATCCTATCCACGGATGCGGAGAAAGCCTTCGGTAGGGTCTCCTGGGATTTCATGCTGGCCACTTGTGAACATGTAGGACTAAGCTATGGAATGATGGCGTGGATCTCTGCTATCTATCAGAATCCCTCAGCCAGGTTGAAAGTAAATGGATCCTTGTTGAGATTACCAATGGCACCAGGCAGGGATGCCCCCTTTCCCCTTTATTGTTTATCTTTAGGGATGAGCTGAACACCCCCCGGTTCGGATCGCACCAGAACCTGCGAATGGACCGAAAGTTTGCGCGAAGTTTAGAACCCTGTTAAAGTCTATGGGACTCGAACATTCAAAATCAAAAGTGCTAATTATGAAGGCTAATATGCAAGTTATTGTCCTAAAAAGGGTTTGGGGACCCGGGTCCTGCCCCAGGGGACATGTATCAATGCAAAAATACGTTTTAAAAACTGAAGTTTTTTCGGGAGCAGTGATTTTAATGATGCTTAAAGTGAAAAAAATGTGAAATATTCCTTTAAATACCATACCTGGGGGGTGTCTAAAGTATGCCTGTGAAGTGGCACATGTTTCCTGTGTTTAGAACTGTCCCTGCACAAAATTTAATTTCTAAAGGAAAAAAAGTAATTTAAAACTGCTTGCGGCTTTAATGTAATGTCTGGTCCCGGAAATTTGGATGAAAATTATTGAGAAAATTGGCATGGGTACCCCCCCCCAGCCCATTACCAGCCCCTTTGGGACTTGTATGGATATTAAGGGGATATTAAGGGGAATCCTGCACCCAAATTAAAAAAAGGAAAGGCATGGGGCCCCCAGGCCCTATATACTCTGAACAGCAGTATACAGGTGGTGCAAACAAGACAGGGACTGTAGGTTTGTTGTTACGTAGAATCTTTTTGTAATTTTGAACTGGTACATTTTTAAAGTGTAGCTCCAGCCAAAAAATCTATTTTTAAGCTTTTTTGAAAACATAGGGAAGGGTTATCACCCCTGTAACATTTGTTTTTTTGTCTGTGCACCCGTTCAGAACATTTCACCTAACTTTCCGTCCCAATGACAAATGTTTTTTGAAAATTTGGGGTCTTTAGTGAAACAAGGATTGGTGATAAAGCATCAGTGGAGAGGAGACACCTTTTTCCCATATTGACCCTTACAGGAGAGAATTTCCCTTCCATGGGGTAGATTTCCTCTCACTTCCTGTTGTCTCCTTCCGGTTGGAAGTAGGAGTCGTTTGTAAGTTGGATGTTTTAAAGTAGGGGCCTGCCGTATATACTCTGCAGAAATTTGGCCCTTAGGTGTTGGTGTTGCCACAACACTGTAAGCCCTCACAGTTACTATTGGTGGGCGCTGGAACACCCTGCTGTGAACTATTATATCAAGAATTGTAATTACATGCCATTGTTGAACAGTGGTAGGAAAAATTGGGCCTTTGGATGTGGTGCTGGTGCCACAACACTGTAAGTCCTCACAGTTCCTCTTGGTGGGCGCAGGAATGGGCCCAGCTGTTAAATATTAGATCAAGAATTGTAATTACATGCCCCTGTAGAACAGGGGCAGAAAAATTGGGCCTTTGGTGGTGGTGTTGCCACAACACTGTAAGCCCTCACAGTTACTCTTGGTGGGCGCAGGAATGGGCCCTGCTGTGAAATATTAGATCAAGAATTGTAATTACATGCCCCTGTTGAACAGGGGCATACAAATTGGGCCTTAGGCACTGGTGCCACAACACTGCAACCCCTCACAGATACTCTAGTTGGAGCGCAGGAATGAGCGCTGCTGCAAAGCATTGCATCAAAATTGTAATTACGCGCCCCTGTTATACAGGGGTGGAAAAATTGCGCCATAGCCACCGGTGGCGGTGCCCAGAACCAAAAATGTTCTTACAAGCTATCAGCATGATCATTAAGGAGGAATAGGATAGTCACTCAGCATCAGCATAGGCAGTCTTGAAGGGATCTGACATTTAAAAAAAAACATTCGGTTACATCAGCATCAGGTGCTTGGTAGCTGGTGGTGATCCAAGACTGATTCATTTTTATGAAGGTCAGTCGATCGACCGAGTCGGTTACAAAGCCTCCAGCAGCACTGAATGTGCGCACCAAAAGAACGCTGGATGCAGGACAGGCCAGTAGCTCAATTGCATACTGTGCAAGCTATGGTCAGTGATCCATCCTCAAGACCCAGTAACCCAGAGGATTTTTGGTGGGAAAGGTGTCCAAGTCTGATCTTGCCCCTAGGTATTCCTGCACCATGTAAACCAGACGCTGGCGATGGTTGCTGAAACCTATCATACCTTGGGGCTGCGGATTAAAAAATTGTCTGAACGCATCGGTCAGATGGTTACCTTCTCCACCGCTCCTTCTTTGACTGACCGAAGCCTCAGCAACACGTTGTCCAGGACCAGGAATTTGTAACCTCCCAGTCTATGGGAACGCGTGGCACAGACCTTTCTGCAAGGCCTCCCGAAGATGTTTCATCCTCTGCTCCCTCTGCGACGGCAAGATAAGGTCCGCAACTTTACCCTTTTAACGTGGATCAAGGAGGGTTGCCAGCCAGTAATGATCCCTCTCCTTGATAGCACGAATACGAGGATCCTTCCGCATGCTTTGCAGGATCAGGGAGGCCATGCAGCATAGGTTTGCTGAGGCATTTGGTCCGGAGTCATCTGGGTCACTCAGGACGACATGATCCACAGCCATCTCCTCCCAGTCCATGGGTGTCTTGGGACTGTAATTGATCCCTTGAAGACTGCTGCTGATGCTGAGTGCTAGGCTCCACTCCATGCTGACACAATCCTCCTCCTCCTCCTCGTCTTCTTCCTGTGTGATAGGTGGGCCAGCAGGAACACTGTCTGGATAAAGGGGGCCTTGAGAGGTAAGGAAGTCCTCCTCTTCCTCCCTCTGTTCTGCCTCAAGTGCCCTGTCCATTATTCCACGCGGCATGTGCTCCAACAGGTTGACAAGAGGGACAGTGTCACTGATGCATGCACTGTCACTGCTCACTAACTTTGTGGCCTCCTCAAATGGTGCCAGGACAGTGCATGCATCCCTGATCATGACCCACTGGCGTGGCAAAAAAAACAAGCTCCCCTGACCCTGCCCTGGTGCCATATTGGCACAGATACTCATTGATGGTCCTCTGCTGCGTGTGCAGCCGCTGCAGCATGGCCAACGTTGAGTTCCACCTGGTGGGCATGTCACAGATTAGGCGGTTCTTGGGCAGGTTAAATTCCTTTTGCAGGTCAGCCAGCCGAGCACTGGCATTATATAACCAGCGGAAATGCACACAAAGTTTCCTGGCCTGCCTCAGGACATCCTGTAAGCCCGGGTACCTGCCCAAGAACCGCTGCACCACCAAGTTAAGGACGTGAGCCAAACAGGGCACTTGGGTCAGGTGTCCCTGTCAGAGGGCGGAGAGGAGGTTGGTGCCATTGTCAGAAACCACCATTCCTGGCTTAAGCTGGCGTGGTGTCAACCACCTCTGAGCCTGCCCCTGCAGAGCTGACAGAATCTCTGCCCCAGTGTGGCTCCTGTCCCCCAAGCACACAAGCTCAAGCACCTCATGGCATCTCTTTGCCTGCGTACTTGCATAGCCCCTTGAACGCCTACGGAGCACCGCTGGTTCTGAGGACAAAGCACAGGAAAAGGCCATGGAGGTAGAAGAAGAGGAGAGGGTGGAGAAGAGAGGTGTGTCAGAATCACCAGTAGTAGCAATTTGGAGGCGTGGTGGCGGAACAACCTCCAACACTACTGCACCTTGTCCTGCATACTTCCCAGCTGCCAGCAGAGTCACCCAATGCACCATAAAAGATAGGTAACGTCCCTGTCCATGCCTGCTGGACCATGAGTCAGCGGTAATATGCACCTTACCGCTGACAGCCCTGTCCAGCGAGGCCAAGACATTGCCTTCCACATGCTGGTAGAGAGCCTAAATTGCCTTCCGTGAGAAAAAGTGGCGTTGGGAACCTGCCACTGAGGAACTGCACATTCCACAAACTCACGGAAGGGGGCAGAGTCTACCAACTGAAAAGGCAGCAGTTGGAGTGCTAGCAATTTAGCCAAGCTAGCATTCAACCGCTGGGCATGTGGGTGGCTGGGAGCGAACTTCTTTCGGTGGTGCAGCAGCTGGGGCAGGGAAATTTGCCTGGTACAATATGACGTTGGTGTACCGATAGCAGATTGCCCGCAAGTACTTGGCTGTGACACACCTAATTCTAAAGCTTCATTCCTCTCAGTGCAGGTTTCAGAGAGGACTGAAGGTATAGTGGGGTTGGAGATCCCAGCTGATGAGGAGTCTGTTAGGTGTGCTTGCCAACGAACTGCATGGCAGGTCGACATATGTCTGATCAAGCATGTGGTGCCCAAGCGGTGATGTTTTGGCCACACGAGATACGCCTGAGACATATGTTGCAAATAGCAGCGCTGCGATATGATGCACTCGTCTCAAAAAAGGCCCACACCAAAGAACTTTTGAAATAACGCGCAGAGACAGCAGCAGCCTGCACATGCGGAGCTCTGCGGGGTTGATGCTGTCGGTGTGCTGCCCTTAACCTGGCCCCTGGAGGGCATCCTGCCTCGTTGGAGATGTGCCTCCTCCTCCTCCTCCTCTCTCCTATCAGGCACCCACGTAGAGTCCATGACCTCATCATCCCCTCCCTCCTCATCACTGTAGCAAACCTGGCAGTATGCTGCAGCTGGGGGAACATGACTGCCATATTGCTGTCCTTCTTGGGCACCCCCTCTCTCTGGGCTCACGTTACTGCCTTCCTCTAGCTGGGTACCATCCTTGGAGCCTTCAAAATGCTGGGCATTCTCCTGGAGCATGTACCCAACACTGTGGTCAAACAGTTCGGGGGACTCCTCAGGAGGACATGGTGGGGCTAGGGGAGGAGTGACTGATGCAATTGAGCTGAGGGAAGAGGCCACTTTTGCAGCTGCTTTGCCAGACAAAGTACCCTGAGCCTGGGTGAGAGAGGATGAGGATGATGAGGACGGCTTGGTCATCCACTCAACCAAGTCTTCGGCATGTTGCAGCTCAACACGGCCAGCTGCCGAAAAAAAGGACAAGCGTGTCCCACGGCCACGTGCTGATGAGGATGCACCGTGTCCATGACCAACACTGTTGCCTCTAGACACAGAGCCTGATTGCCCTCTTTTATTGGCTCGTGACTGTCTGCCTCTCCTTGTTGTCCTTCCAGATACGAATGGCCTGCAGGGAGATGTAGCTGCAAAAAGCTGGGATGTATATATATACTGATTATACTGCAGCTAGCAGAATCAACTGCCTGCAGTAGTATTATTAGTATGAGAACACCAGCAATTGTCTTCAGTTAGCTTTAGTTGCACACTGTGCAGAGGACACAGTACACTAACTTAAAATACTACAGCTCCCTGCCTGTGGTATTTGTATGAGAACACCAGCAATTGTATTGAGGTAAGCTTTAGGTGCACACTGTGCAAAGGACACTAAAACAAAATACTGCAGCTCCTTGCCTGTATTTGTATGAGAACACCAGCAATTGTATTGAGGTAAGCTTTAGGTGCACACTGTGCAAAGGTCACTAAAGCAAAATACTGCAGCTCCCTGCCGGTATTTGTATCAGAACACCAGCAATTTTATTGAGGCAAGCTTTAGGTGCACACTGTGCAAAGGACACTAAAGCAAAATACTGCAGCTCCCTGCCTGTATTTGTATCAGAACACCAGCAATTGTATTCAGGTAAGTTTTAGGTGCACACTGTGCAAAGGACACTAAAGCAAAATACTGCAGCTCCCTGACTGTATTTGTATCAGAACACCAGCAATTGTATTGAGGTAAGCTTTAGGTGCACAGTGTGCAAAGGACACTAAAGCAAAATACTGCAGCTCCCTGCCTGTATTTGTATCAGAACACCAGCAATTGTATTGAGGTAATCTTTAGGTGCACACTGTGCAAAGGACACTAAAGCAAAATACTGCAGTTCCCTGCCTGTATTTGTATCAGAACACCAGCAATTGTATTGAGGTAAGCTTTAGGTGCACACTGTGCAAAGGACACTAAAGCTAAATACTGCAGCTCCCTGCCTGTATTTGTATCAGAACACTAGAAAATGTATTGAGGTAAGCTTTAGGTGCACATTGTGCAAAGGACACTAATGCAAAATACTGCAGCTCCCTGCCTGTATTTGTATCAGAACACCAGCAATTGTATTGAGGTAAGCTTTAGGTGCACACTGTGCAAAGGACACTAAAGCAAAATACTGCAGCTCCCTGCCTGTATTTGTATCAGAACACCAGCAATTGTATTGAGGTAAGCTTTAGGTGCACACTGTGCAAAGGACACTAAAGCAAAATACTGCAGGTCCCTGCCTGTATTTGCATCAGAACACCAGCAATTGTATTCAGGTAAGCTTTAGGTGCACACTGTGCAAAAGACACCAAAGCAAAATACTGCAGCTCCCTGCCTGTATTTGCATCAGAACACCAGCAATTGCATTGAGGTAAGCTTTAGGTGCACAGTGTGCAAAGGACACTAAAGAAAAATACTGCAGCTCCCTGCCTGTATTTGTATCAGAACACCAGCAATTGTATTAAGGTAAGCTTTAGGTGCACACTGTCACGTACCTGACGGTGACGAGCCCGGATCTGCAGAGGGAGGCCTCTCTTACGGCTTCCACCGGCGGCCCCTGGTACTGAAGACAGGAGGCACGGAGGTAGAAGGGGTACGAGTGCCTGGCAGGATGGATCAAGGTAGAGTAGAGTCTGAAGACTGGGACGGATCCAGGCACCCAGGAAGTATGGCAGGCTGAACCGGAACCAGGAACACAGCAACTGGACTGGAACTGATGAGACTGACTGGACTGGAACCAGGATACAGCAACTGGACTGGAACTGAAGAGGCAGACTGGACTGGAATCAGGAACAAGCAACTGGACTGGAACTGATGAGGCTGACTGGACTGGAACCAGGACACAGCAACTGGAGAGATTGGTCGGACAAGCCGGGTCGGTAGAATTGGCTGGCGGCAAGGTACTGGAGGATCAGGCAGAAGATTGGTCAAACAAAGCCGGGGGTCAGAGGCAGGCAGGAAACTGGAAGGGTCAAGGTAAGCCGGGTCGGATGCAGGTAAATTCACGAATCAGGTCTCTTTGGGTACTACACGCTGTAGAGCAGACAGCAGGGACTGTCTGTCACAGGCATGTTTAAATAGCTCTTCTGGCGCGCTTTGTGGAGCGTGCGCGCGCCCCCGCTAAGCGCGTGCGCGCGCACGTGCTCGCCATCGCGCGCGCGTGCCCGCGCGCGTGGACGTGCCCGAGATTCGGAATCAGGAAGTCCAGGAATCCTGTAGCTGACAGGATTTCTATGACATTGCCCCCCCCAAGGGGCAGCCTCCGGATGCCCAGCCGGGTGAACCTTCCAGGGTGAGTCCTTTTGAAAGCCTGTATCAAACTCCTGACATGGATATTCTCCTCGGGTTCCCATGAGTTTTCCTCGGGTCCGTAGCCCTTCCATTTAATTAGGAATTGGTTCTGGTTATTTCTTCTCCTGAAGTCCATGATAGCTTCTACTTCGAATTCCTGCTCACCGTCAATAATGATCGGATCAGGGTGATCCGTCTTCCGATCTGGAAACGGATTAGAGACTGTGGGTTTTAGGAGAGAGACATGAAAAACTGGATGGATTCTAAGAGAGTCAGGAAGTTCCAATTCATAAGCTACTTCATTAATTTTCCTCTTAACAGGGAATGGACCTAAAAATTTGGGGCCCAGTTTTTTAGAAGGGCATGCCATTCTTAGGTTTGTGGTAGATAGCCATACTTGGTCGCCGGGTACCAACACTAATTCACCCCGTCTCTTCTTGTCATAGATTGTCTTGTTGCGTTCTTGAGTCTTGGTCATGGTCTCTTGTAGAAGCTGGTTATTGACCGAGAAAAAATTAAACTTTTCCTGGACTGCAGGTACAGGACACTCAGGAAGGGAATTAGGCAGAAAAGTAGGATGAAAACCATAGTTTGCAAAGAAAGGAGTCTGGCAGGTAGCGGAGTGGATGGAATTGTTATACGCAAACTCGGCCAACGGAAGTAGGGAAACCCAGTTGTCCTGAGCAAAAGAGGAGAAGCATCGCAGGTATTGCTCGAGCGTCTGATTCGTTCTCTCCGTCTGTCCGTTGGTCTGTGGATGGTAAGCAGAGGAAAACGATAATTCGATTTTCAAGGTTTTGCAAAGGGATCTCCAGAATCGAGAGATAAATTGAACCCCGCGATCGGAAACAATATTGGCTGGTACCCCGTGGAGTCTGACTATTTCTCTGATGAATACCTGTGCGGTTTCAGGAGCGGAGGGAGTCCCTTTCATAGGGATGAAGTGTGCCATCTTGGACAGACGGTCCACAATAACGAAGATGGTGGAATGGTTCTCAGCCGGGGGTAACTCGACAATGAAGTCGATCGACAACATTCTCCAGGGCCTATCTGGAACGGGTAAGGGTTTTAGTAGTCCCCAGGCCTTGGATCTGGAACCCTTGTTTCGGGTGCAAGTTGTACAAGAATCTACAAACCTCCTACAGTCTTCACGTACTCGAGGCCACCAGAAGGTGCGCTGTACCAGGTCAGTGGTCTTGGCAACGCCAAAATGCCCGGCCAGGGCGTGGTCGTGGCAAAGTTCTAATGCGGTTACTCTTAGTTTCTCAGGTACGTAGATTCTGTCTTGGTACCACAATAGTCCATCCTTAACCTGCAATTCCGGCTCGGAGAACTGTCTCTGCCCGGTGGAAGCTTGTTTGATTTGAGTGAACAGGTTCTCCTGTAGAAGAAGGAAATTTCCGGGGGCAAGGATGGTATCAGGCGGAGAAGTCTCCTTGGACTTATGGAACATCCGAGACAGGGCGTCAGGCTTAATATTCTTGGCCCCAGGACGATAAGTAACATGAAAAGAGAACCGGGAGAAGAAGAGTGCCCACCTGGCTTGCCGTGGATTCAATCTTCTCGCGGCTTTCAGGTACTCCAGGTTCTTGTGGTCAGTGAATATCAGAATCGGATGAGCCGCGCCCTCCAGCAGGTACCGCCATTCCTCTAGTGCAGACTTGATCGCTAGTAGCTCCCGATCCCCCACGTCTTAGTTCCTCTCTGCTGCAGAAAGCTTGCGGGAGAAGAAGGCTACTGGGTGGAGCAAGGCTTTGACTCCCTGTCTTTGGGACAGTATTGCTCCTACCGCTATTTCGGAGGCGTCTACCTCAAGTACGAATGGTAGTGAGGAGTCTGGGTGTTTCAAGATAGAGGCTGAGGTAAATAGGGCCTTCAGGCGTTCAAAAGCTTCTTGGGCTTCAGGAGACCAGTGAAAACGTGTTCCTTGCTTGGTGAGTTGAGTAATGGGTGTGATAATAGCTGAAAACCCCCTGATGAACTTGCGGTAGAAGTTGGCGAATCCAACGAAACGTTGGATTCCCTTCTTGTCCACCGGTTCTGGCCAGTCCAGGATTGCGGTAATCTTTTGAGGATCCATCTTGATGCCCTCGCTGGAAATGATTAACCCCAGAAATGATATACTCTCTTGCTCGAACTCGCATTTTTCGGCCTTCGCATACAGGCCATGCTGGCGGAGCCGACCCAACACATTTTTGACATGTCTGCGATGAGAATCAAGGGAGGAAGAAAAAATTAAGATATCATCAAGATAAACAATAACAAAGAGGTCTAGGAAGTCCCGTAGAACATTGTTGATAAAATACTGGAAAGTGGCAGGGGCGTTACACAACCCGAATGGCATTACCAAGTACTCAAAATGTCCATACCGGGTACGGAAGGCGGTCTTCCATTCGTCCCCTTCTTTGATACGGATCAAGTTGTAGGCTCCGCGGAGGTCAAGTTTGGTAAAGATGGTGGCAGTTCCTAGTCTCTGAAATAACTCTGGTACCAGGGGGAGAGGGTAGCGATTTTTTACTGTAATTTTATTCAATTCCCGGTAATCCACACAAGGTCGAAGGGTGTGGTCCTTTTTCTCTACAAAAAAGATGCCTGCGCCTGCTGGGGATGTGGAAGGGCGGATGAACCCCTTTTGCAAGTTCTCATCAACATAATTTTTTAAAGCCCCTTGTTCCACCTCCGTTAAAGGGAAGACTCTACCGAACGGAATCTTTGCTCCAGGAAGTAGGCCGATGGGGCAATCGTAGGCCCGATGGGGCGGTAGAGTCTCTGCCTTTTGTTTACTAAATACGTCAAGAAAGTCGTGGTAAACTTCTGGGATGGATTGACGGGTGCCATCTTCTGTGTCAATGCATAGTAACGAGGCCGGCCCAGGAGGTTTATATGAGCCACAGGACTGTTGGCAATAGGAAGAAGGAAAGGCAACTATTCCCGTAGTCCAGTTGATAGTGGGATTGTGGGCTTGTAACCAAGGCATACCAAGGATCAAGGGAAACAACGGAGAAGAGATGATGTCCAGACATAAGCATTCTTGGTGGGTTCCAGAGGTGGTAAAGATGGTAGCGGGTATAGGAGTGGTCTCCTGGGTCACAGGTCCGGACTTAATGACGGAACCATCAGCCAGATGGACACGAAGTCCGTGGGTCTTGGTACGAAGGGGAATTTGGTGTTTAATGGCAAAGGTTGAGTCCATAAAGCAGCTGCATGCTCCGGAATCAATAATGGCGGGTACTTGCAAAGTCCTTCCTGGGAGCTGTAATGAAACAGAGAGGGCAAGGTGAGATGTGGTTTTGGCTTGTAGGTTAGTCATGTTAGAAGAAACTGAAAGAAACTTACGAAGCTTCAGGGGACAGGTTCTAACGAAATGTCCGGGGTCCCCGCAGTACAGGCACAGATTATTTATTCGGCGGCGCTGGCGTTCCTCAGGAGCGAGGGATGGACGAAGGAGCCCGAGCTGCATTGGTTCAGGCGTGTCAGATGTGGGAGTTGGAGGTGTAGCAGGAGCCGAGTACAGGTGACTAGGAGCCCGAGGAAGCATCCAGGTTGGGCGGGAGAAGCCAGTGGTCCTCTCAGCCCTCCGTTCCCTCAGACGTCGGTCAATCTGGATGGTTAGATCAATCAACAGGTTGAGTGTCTGTGGTACACCGACTCTAGCTAGCTCGTCCTTCAAGGAATCGGAAAGTCCTAAGCGAAACTGATGGCGGAGGGCGGCATCATTCCAATTGGTATCCGCACTCCACCGCCTGAATTCTGCCACATAGTCCTCCGCTGGTCTGCGTCCTTGTTGAAGGGAACGCAAGGCGGCTTCTGCGGTTACTGAGAGTTGGGGATCTTCGTATAGCTGGGCCATGGCATCGAAAAAAGCAGCGAGGTTGTTTAGTGATACATCCTTCTGTTCAAAGAGACGGTGGGCCCAGCTCTGAGGGTCTCCAGCGAGCAAAGAGACCACAAAGCCCACCTTGGTGGCCTCTAGAGAAAAGGTACGGGGCTGTAGGGCAAAATACAGTTCACACGAATTCCGGAAGGCCCTAAACTTGCTCCGATCCCCGGAAAATCTTTCGGGTGTAGGAACCTTAGGTTCAGGAGGAAGCATGACCACTGTGGGTGAGGAACTTGTTCCGGCTGTGGAAGCAGAGGCGTGGGGCCCCTCTTGGATGGCAGAAGGATTGGAGAGGGCCCGCACTTGTTCTTCCAAGCGGGTGTATCCTTGTTGAAGACTCTTGACTGCTTCAGACAAACCTGCCAGGTGCCGACAGAGTTCCTCCATAGGTGAGGCTCCCTGCCCGGGCTCAGACATGGCTGTCTGCTACTGTCACGTACCTGACGGTGACGAGCCCGGATCTGCAGAGGGAGGCCTCTCTTACGGCTTCCACCGGCGGCCCCTGGTACTGAAGACAGGAGGCACGGAGGTAGAAGGGGTACGAGTGCCTGGCAGGATGGATCAAGGTAGAGTAGAGTCTGAAGACTGGGACGGATCCAGGCACCCAGGAAGTATGGCAGGCTGAACCGGAACCAGGAACACAGCAACTGGACTGGAACTGATGAGACTGACTGGACTGGAACCAGGATACAGCAACTGGACTGGAACTGAAGAGGCAGACTGGACTGGAACCAGGAACAAGCAACTGGACTGGAACTGATGAGGCTGACTGGACTGGAACCAGGACACAGCAACTGGAGAGATTGGTCGGACAAGCCGGGTCGGTAGAATTGGCTGGCGGCAAGGTACTGGAGGATCAGGCAGAAGATTGGTCAAACAAAGCCGGGGGTCAGAGGCAGGCAGGAAACTGGAAGGGTCAAGGTAAGCCGGGTCGGATGCAGGTAAATTCACGAATCAGGTCTCTTTGGGTACTACACGCTGTAGAGCAGACAGCAGGGACTGTCTGTCACAGGCATGTTTAAATAGCTCTTCTGGCGCGCTTTGTGGAGCGTGCGCGCGCCCCCGCTAAGCGCGTGCGCGCGCACGTGCTCGCCATCGCGCGCGCGCGTGCCCGCGCGCGTGGACGTGCCCGAGATTCGGAATCAGGAAGTCCAGGAATCCTGTAGCTGACAGGATTTCTATGACACACACTGTGCAAAGGACACTAAAGCAAAATGCTGCATCTCCCTGCCTGTATTTGTATCAGAACACCAGAAATTGTATTGAGGCAAGCTTTAGGTGCACACTGTGCAAAGGACACTAAAGCAAAATATTGCAGCTCCCTGCCTGTATTTGTATCAGAACACCAGCAATTGTATTCAGGTAAGCTTTAGGTGCACACTGTGCAAAGGACACAGTACACTAAGTGAAAATACTGCAGCTAGCACAATCACCTGTCTGCCTGTCAGTATAGAGAATAACAGGAACGGATCTAGCTAAACTGAATACAATGTGTAAATATGCTGTATATACAACACCTAGGATGCATATATATCCTCTACACACTGTAACTGACGCTAACTGACTCGCCTGCCTGCTCTATCTAACTCAAATTAAATGACGCTATCGCTCTCTCTCTCTCTCTGTATTTAACCACCGCCGCAACACACTACACAAGGCTGCCATGCAGGCGGCCTTATATAGTGTGGGGCGTGTACTAAACCCCCTGAGACATAATTGGCCAAAGCCACCCTGGCTTTGGGCAATTATAGCTCTCTGTTTTTTCCGCACTGTGATTGGCCAAAGCATGCGGGTCATAGTGCATGCTTGGCCAATCATCAGCCAGCAATGCACTGCGATGCCGCAGTGAATTATGGGCCGTGACGCGCCACTCGAATTTGGCGCAAACGGCCCATAATGTTCGAAATTCGGCGAACGGCCGAACAGACGATGTTCATCAAAGCTCATCAAAGCTCATCCCTATTTATCTTATCACTAGAACCGTTCATTGGAAAGGTCAATAGAAATTATTTCATCAAGGGTCTCAAGCTTTTAGACAGAGAGTTCGAAATAGCAGCATATGCAAATGATCTGTTGTTCTTTTTGACTCAACCACACACCACAATACCCAACCTAATCAAGGCTTTCACGTACTTTGGTTTTATCTCAAATCTTAAGATAAATTATTCTAAGTCAGAGGCAATGAATATTAACCTAACAGGAGAAGAATTTAGGAAAAACAAAGATAATTGCCCATTTAAGTGGGAAAAGACAGCATCCAAATAATTTTCCTCCATTGTTGCAAATGATAGAAAAGGACCTTGAAGCCTGGCACAAGGGGTATTTCTCTTGGTTTGGTCAGGCAGCAATCCTCAAAATGTCCATATTACCCAGATTACTATATCTCTTACGAGCCTTGCCCATACCGATTCCTAAATCGTTTTTTAAAAACTTACACTTGCTGCTCCTGAAGTTTCTGCGGAGTAGCAAAAGGTCCAGAATAAAATTTACATTGCTGACCAAACTAAAAGAACACGGGGGAATGGGCCAACCCAACTTTCGGAACTACCATTTAGCATCGCACCTGATGAGGGTGATTGAATGGCACTGTCACAGTGACTCCAAAGACTGGGTGAGGCTGTAAGCGGGTCTGAACCCCAACCCACTGCGCTTTAGCCCATGGA
The DNA here is from genome assembly GCA_029206835.1 of Rana muscosa. Classification (NCBI taxonomy): domain Eukaryota; kingdom Metazoa; phylum Chordata; class Amphibia; order Anura; family Ranidae; genus Rana; species Rana muscosa. The sequence goes on from CM055120.1 coordinate 154,745,190, forward strand.
TACCATAGAATAGACTCAAACAGATGTTAAAACAACACCCTCTATTGGAAACAACCCTGACAGCATTCCATGACATAGCCAAATGCTCCAAGGTGACTTCACCCATAAGTCCACTGACCCCCCTGAAGGACAACCCAGACTTTATCCCAGGTATTGGGAATGTTGCTTTCCAAAACCTGATTACAGATACACCGTTGAAGGCAGGCGACTGTTTTATCGATGGTAAACTCAAAGACTTCTCTACAATTAAATAAGACAGTGGGATATCTCATTTACAACTATGGTCATATTTTCAAATCCGCAGCTACATCAGCAATAAGACTTACAGAACAGAATTTATTGGGCCATTGACAGAATTGGAGGAGGTCTGTGTGTCTGGTGAGCACTTCGATAGGGCGACTTCAGTCTCCTACACATGGTTACAAAGTGCGGCTGCAACTCAGGAGGAGGGTTTCAGGGGGAAATGGTCAAGCGCGCTTCAGATGACTATATCAGAGGCTCATTGGAGAAATGCTTGCATATTGTCTCACAAGTGTTTGCTTAGCACAAAAATACAGGAAACTGCATATAAACTACTGACAAGGTGGTACCACACGCCTGCAAAGCTGAATAAGTGGAACCCACAGATTCCTGACACATGTTGGCGGTGTGGGGGAGATGTGAGTACCCTTGTACACATTTGGTGGAGTTGTCCGCTTATAGCTACCTACTGGGACGAGGTTAGGGCAATCATAATGCGAAAAACAGAGACGAACATTAGACTTAATGCTGCCTGTTGTCTACTCGGGATGAGCTTCGAGTTCGAGTCGAACTCATGTTCGACTCGAACATTGCCTGTTCGCGCGTTTGCTGAACAGCGAACAAATTGGGGTGTTTGCGGCAAATTCGAAAAGTCTATGGGATAAATCTAAAGTGCTAATTATAAAGGCTTATATGCAAGTTATTGTCATAAAAAGTGTTTTTGGGACCCGGGTCCTGCCCCAGGGGACATGTATCAATGCAAAAAAAAGTTTTAAAAACGGCCGTTTTTTGGGAGCAGTGATTTTAATAATGCTTAAAGTGAAACAATAAAAGTGAAATATTCCTTTAAATTTCGTACATGGGGGGTGTGTATAATATGCATGTAAAGTGGGGCTTGTTTCCCGTGCTTAGAACTGTCCCTGCACAAAGTGTCATTTCTGAAGGAAAAAAAGTAATTTAAAACTCACTCGCGGCTATTAATGTATTGTCGGCTCCCGGCAATACATAGAAAAGTCATTGATAAAAAAGAAAAAAAAAGCGTGGGGGTCCCCCCAAATTCAATTACCAGGCCCTTCAGGTCTGGTATAGATATTAAGGGGAACCCCGCCACAAATTAAAAAAAAAATGCGTGCGGTTCCCCCCAAATATCCATACCAGGCCCTTCAGATCTGGCATGGATTTTAAGAGGAACTCCACCCCAAATTAAAAAAAAAATGGCGTGGAGTCCCCCCAAAAATCCATACCAGACCCTTATCCGAGCACGCAACCTGGCAGGCCGCAGGAAAAGAGGGGGGGACGAGATAGCGCCCCCCCTCCTGAACCGTACCAGGCCACATGCCCTCAACATAGGGAGGATGTCCTCATCCCCACAACCCTTGCCCGGTGGTTGTGGGGGTCTGCGCGCGGGGGCTTATCGGAATCTGGAAGACCCCTTTAACAAAGGGGACCCCCAGATCCCGCCCCCCCCCTATGTGAATTGGTAAGGGGTACATTGTACCCCTACCATTTCACGAATAAATTGTCAAAAAATGTAAAAAAAAAAACACAAACACCTTGGAAATGTCCTTTATTAAAAAAAAATTAATAAATTTAAAAAAAAAACATTCCAGCGATGAAATCCAGTGTCCCGCGGCGTTCCGATGTCCAGCGCTGTCCGTCATTGGCTGAGCCTGAGCGGACCTGATGGGGAACTTCCTCCGCAGACTATTAAATTTATAGACCCGCCCTTTCTAAATTTCCCCAACAGGTCCGCTCAGCCAATGACTAGGTGTAAGGCTAAGCGGACCAGATATGGAACGTGAGAAGGGGCGGGTCTATTCATGTATTACACAGTAAAGGAAGTTCCCCATCAGGTCCGCTCAGGCCAATGATGTAGGCGGGGTCTGACATACCGAGGGGGCGGACCTGATGGGGAACTTCCTACACTGTGTAATACATGAATAGACCCGCCCCTTCTCACGTTCCGCATCTGGTCCGCTTAGCCTTAGTCATTGGCTGAACAGACCTGATGGGGAACTTTAGAAGGGGCGGGTCTATTCATGTATTACACAGTGAAGGAAGTTCCCCATCAGGTCCGCTCAGGCTCCGCCAATGACGGACATCGCTGGACATCGGATCGCCGCGGGACACTGGATTTCATCACTGGAATGTGTTTTGTTTTTTTTTTAATAAAGGACTTTTCCAAGGTGTTTGTGTTTTTTTTTTTTTTTTTTTACACTTTCTTCGTGAAATGGTAGGGATACAATGTACCCCTTACCAATTCACATAGGGGGGGCGGAATCTGGGGGTCCCCTTTGTTAAAGAGGTCTTCCAGATTCCGATAAGCCCCCTGCCCGCAGACCCCCACAACCACCGGGCAAGGGTTGTGGGGATGAGGCCCTTGTCCCTATCAACATGGGGACATCCTCCCCATGTTGAGGGCATGTGGCCTGGTACGGTTCAGGAGGGGGGGGCGCTCTCTCGTCCCCCCCTCTTTCCCTGCGGCCTGCCAGGTTGCGTGCTCCGGCTGAGCACCTCACCCCAGACTGAAGGTGTCTGGGATGGAACACGAACTCCAAGTGTCCAGGCCTAGGCCGCCTGGACACCGACCGCACAGCAGCCCTCAGGCTGAAGGTGCCTGGGACTCGAACCCCATGGCGAAGATGTCTTCCCCCTTTATACCCTCTCCCAGCAAGCACGGCGGGTTCCCCACCCCGCCGTACAACCGCTGCGAGAGGTCACAAAGGGTACGGCACTGCAGCGATGGTTCAACCCCGGGCCCAAAGTGACAGCGCCACCTGCTGGGCCGCAGGGAACTATGCATCACTGGTGTCCTCACCAGATTTAAAAGTACATACCCGCTACACTCTCCCCCCGGTTATTTGACACTGGTCCCCAGTGTCTGGAGCAAACGGTGAACATACATTGGTGAACATGGTGACTCTCTGCTGATCCATTGCGCACTGCCTTGTTGGCGCCAAAGTCCCCACGTGTAGTCCTTCACACGATTGGACTCCTCCCCTCTTGCACTCCAGTTCGCGGGCTTTCTCCTTCCCTGGGTCACGCCCACGAACTGAGTAGGGAGGGTGTGCCTGATGGAGAAGTGGCCAATATGGCCGACCTACTCGGAACTCTTTCGGGCAGACACTTTCAAATTCCAACAACTCCAGCTCGATTGTAGCACGAACACATCCCGGACGAGCCCCCTCATGTAGCGGAGTCTCACTCTCCTATTCCTTTGATAGCGAATAGGCCTGGCGCACAGTCTCTGCCACCGACCGGATGAACTGTTGAGGCCCCTGCCACAGGCCTAATAGCAGGTCTCTGCCACTGACTTGAATGGAATAGTTGGACCGCTGCCACCGGTCATTGAACATGGACTGAACTTCCTCTCTGAACTTGGCCCCTGTTCGGGAGAGATATCCCTCCGGGCGGTCTCCAGAGGTTCACCCGGCACTAGCAATCTGCTGCACCAGGTCTTCGGGTGAGTCCCTCCTCCGGTCCCTTACGCCTCTGGATTCGGGTGCCCCACTCCCGGGGCCCCCTAGGACAATCCCTCCCTCGCGGGACCCAGCGGAAGGTACTAGGCCCCAGGCCTCCGGCTGAGCACCTCACCCCAGACTGAACACAAACTCCAAGTGTCCAGGCCTAGGGCCCCTGGACACCGACCGCACAGCACCCCTCAGGCTGAAGGTGCCTGGGACTCAAACCCCGTGGCGAAGATGTCCGCCCCCTTTATACCCTCTCCCAGCAAGCACGGCGGGTTCCCCGCCCCGCCGTACAACCGCTGCAAGAGGTCACAAAGGGTACGGCACTGCAGCGATGGTTCAACCCCGGCCCAAAGTGACAGCGCCACCTGCTGGTCCGCAGGGAACTATGCATCACTGGTGTCCTCACCAGATTTAAAAGTACATACCCGCTACACTCTCCCCCCGGTTATTTGACACTGGTCCCCAGTGTCTGGAGCAACCGGTGAACATACATTGGTGAACATGGCGACTCTCTGCTGATCCATTGCGCACTGCCTTGTTGGCGCCAAAGTCCCCACGTGTAGTCCTTCACACGATTGGACTCCTCCCCTCTTGCACTCCAGTTCGCGGGCTTTCTCCTTCCCTGGGTCACGCCCACGAACTGAGTAGGGAGGGTGTGCCTGATGGAGCAGTGGCCAATATGGCCGACCTACTCGGAACTCTTTCGGGCAGACACTTTCAAATTCCAACAACTCCAGCTCCATTGTAGCACAAACACATCCCGGACGAGCCCCCTCATGTAGCGGAGCCTCACTCTCCTATTCCTTTGATAGCAAATAGGCCTGGCGCACAGTCTCTGCCACCGACCGGATGAACTGTTGAGGCCCCTGCCACAGGCCTAATAGCAGGTCTCTGCCACTAACTTGAATGGAATAGTTGGACCGCTGCCACCGGTCATTGAACATGGACTGAACTTCCTCTCTGAACTTGGCCCCTGTTCGGGAGAGATATCCCTCCGGGCGGTCTCCAGAGGTTCACCCGGCACTAGCAATCTGCTGCACCAGGTCTTCGGGTGAGTCCCTCCTCCGGTCCCTTACGCCTCTGGATTCGGGTGCCCCACTCCCGGGGCCCCCTAGGACAATCCCTCCCTCGCGGGACCCAGCGGAAGGTACTAGGCCCCAGGCCTCCGGCTGAGCACCTCACCCCAGACTGAACACAAACTCCAAGTGTCCAGGCCTAGGGCCCCTGGACACCGACCGCACAGCAGCCCTCAGGCTGAAGGTGCCTGGGACTCAAACCCCGTGGCGAAGATGTCCGCCCCTTTATACCCTCTCCCAGCAAGCACGGCGGGTTCCCCGCCCCGCCGTACAACCGCTGCAAGAGGTCACAAAGGGTACGGCACTGCAGCGATGGTTCAACCCCGGCCCAAAGTGACAGCGCCACCTGCTGGGCCGCAGGGAACTATGCATCACTGGTGTCCTCACCAGATTTAAAAGTACATACCCGCTACATTACTAATTATGGGTGGTCCATTCCTGCCTGGTGTTTGCCATCTTGTGAGTGTTTATAATATGCTTTGTATGTCCACTTTTTCTGCATTTGTCATTTTTATACAGGAGCTATTCCTGGATAGCTTTATTTAAGCTAGGATTTTATATCTTTGGCTCTTTTGATGGACCATTGTTATTTGTACCTTTTTTGCACTTTCCTTGCCCTCTACCCTGTATGTTATCCTTATATTGTATGATGTCATCACTATGGGGTGTTGTTGGTGGGTGAGACTTTGGATTTATTGGTCTGTTCACGTCCATGTTGTAGTGTCTTGAGAAAGATGGACAGAGCTTCATCAAAACACCAACAGTAAATTTGATGCTGTTTCAAACACCTGTTTTGTATATATATATATATATATATATATATATATATATATATATATATATATACTGTATAAATATATATATATATATACTGTATATATATATATATATATATATATATATATATATATATATATATATATATATATGTAGCGATACCCTCTAGAGGGCTGCTGGATTAAATTTGGGTCCTGCCGTTACCCCGCCTTTCACCGTCCCAGAACTAAGAGTCTATGTTAAGTAGTATGGAATAGATGTAATTGCCAGTCACTTCAGTCTTTTTCTCAATCGCTTTATTAAAAGTATTAAAAACTTCAGTAGTAGAGGGATAGAGGGTTAGGGGAAGTTCAGATACCTTGTTTGCAGATCACCTTGTATCCAGAGGACAACATCTTCTGTCACTGGATCTTTGCGACAACTGGATAGGCCTCTCACACCGACCTAGCAGCCGGTATGAAGCATGGACAAAGTCTCTACCACAGACTTAGCGATCGATAAGTGGAAACTCCTGGATAATCCTCTGCCACAGGATTGTGTAAACAGCAGTCAGTTAGTTAGAGGTCAGCTCTACAGTACCAGAACCTTTAAGCCATCCGGCAGTACTGTGAGGTAGGTAAACTTGAGTGCATCCTCCAAATAAGTCACCAGGCCCTTCCTGAGAAACCAGCCTTCAGCTCGGTTCTCTCCAGCAAAGGTCCTCCCCTGAAATATTCTCTGCTTGAGTGGCTTCTTCCCGCAGGACAGACAGCACAGGAACACCTTCAGTTAAATAGGCCCCAGACAAACTTCTGGGCCTACTTGTAGCAGCACAGCCTCAAGCCAACAGGGCCCGAGATAGAAGAGTCACAGCCCTAGACCAGGAGGACCATGAGGTCAGAGAGCCAGCAGGCCCCTGGGTAGAAGAGAGACCCAGGGTTGAAGAGAATAGACTGAAAATATGGCGTCTGTCCCTTAAATATCCTCTCCCAGAATGCACAACAGTAAGAACACTCCCACTGGGCTGTTTCTGGGAAAGAACAGTCAATGCACTTGGTTTGCTGTAATTCTCACACTGGCCTGTAGTGACAGCGACACCTACAGGCCAGTGGGAAATTATGGGAGGAGCTCAAGGGGTACTTAAGCAGACCATCCACGATGGTCAGTGTCGGCTCTAGTGCGCGGTAATACGATGTCACCAACCCGACTCTGCTCAACTCACAGCGTCCATGAAGTTGCGCTCGTGCATTCGAGACCGCTCTCAGTCGTTCGTTGATCGGGTCATCGCTCGCTGTCGCAGGTAGGACTGGTTGGTAACGTTCGTACGAATCATAGTGCCGGTATACGTTCCCTCTTTTACAAATCATACGGCTCACAAGTTCACCTGTTCTCTCTGTTTGCATTTTAGGTTTACTGCCTAGATCAGTTGTCTTTCGTGCCCAGTCGAGCTCAACGTTACGATTCGTAACGGCCCACCACGACTCATAGAGCTTACCCGTTCTACGAAACACTCGTTCAGCACACAAGCCACTTACTACAAATCGCTCATACGATGCATGGTCGCCAAACCGGCGTCCCATCCATCATTACCTCATCCCTTCTACTGAAGCCCTACACCTCCTACGATACACTCCCTTCACCTAACTGATGCCCCACACCTCTTACTACACACAACACACACCAAACGGTCGTTCCGAATCTAGTCGCAAAACATCTTCACTACAGTTCGGACCCTCGGCAATCACAAGCCCCTTCATCTTCGAAACACCATTCAGTCGATCCGAGTCCAGTCGTATCACCTGCGCTACGATTCGGATCCGGCGCATCAAACCCCCTCCTTACCTCGCAGCCATAACCGAATCTAGTCGTAGCATCGGCTCAAAGATTCGGATCCTTGGCAAACACAACCGATCCGAGTCCAGTCACACCACCGGCTCAACCGACTCGGATCTCTCGCAACAAACCTCTCTAACTGATCCGAATCCAGTCGTAGCATCAACCTCTCTAACTGATCCAAATCCAGTCGTAGCATCGGCTCAAAGATTCGGATCCTTGGCAAACACAATCGATCCGAGTCCAGTCGCACCACCGGCTCAAACGACTCGGATCTCTAGCAACAAACCTCTCTAACCGATCCGAATCCAGTCGTAGCATCGGCTCAAAGATTTGGATCCTTGGCAAACACAATCGATCCGAGACCAGTCGCACCACCGGCTCAAACGACTCGGATCTCTAGCAACAAACTTCTCTAACCGATCCCAGTCCAGTCGTAGCATTGGCTCAAAAATTCGGATCCTTGGCAAACACAATCGATCTGAGTCCAGTCGCACCACCGGCTCAAACGACTCGGATCTCTAGCAACAAACCTCTCCAACCGATCCAAGTCCAGTCGCACCACCGACTCAATGACCCAGCTTCCCAGCACAAACAGACCCCTCCAACCAATCTGAACCCAGTCGTAGCATCGGCTCCAACGATTCAGGTCATCGGCAATACAAAGTGCCGGTTCATTACCAGTCGCATCAGCATTACAATTACGTACAAACCATTCCCCTAACCTCACGCTGTACAAAAATAAAAATAAAAATCATCATCAAGCATTTACATACACGTCTTACTCCAACTATTCCAGCTTCATCACGGACGGTCATTCCTACATACTCATAATTCACAAACCTTTTTCTTTTTTCTCGCCTTCCTAGTAAGGCTGCTTCCCCGCAATCGCTGCGAGCATTCTGCAAGTGGTTCAAATCAGCCACTCATCATCTTCAATAGCAACAGGGCTACTCACCTTTTTCTCTATCACTTTCCCCATGCAGGTCAGTTTGAGTTCCAGTCGGTCCACCCTGCACCAGGTTTGGACAATATTCCCCTCGAAAAAAATAAATAAATGATGAAGTATCTTAGGGCTCACATCTTCACCAGGGAGCCAGCTACTGCTCCAAAAAAGCTCTCTGCAACCCCCTTTCAAAAAAATAAATAAATAAATGAATAAAAAAATAAATAAAATAAAAAATAAAATAATAATAAATAAATAAAGATAAAATATAGCTCTATGTCACCTTACTACAGGTTCCCGGTCGACCCATTTCTCGACCCCAACTGAGACGTCACTACTAGGGTTCAAGGCAGGTGCGTAAATTCAAGGCTCCCCCCTTGATTTCTCCTCGCACTCTTTCACGACACATTGTACTTCACATACACGATTCGACTTGCTCATGAGGCGTTAGTAACTGTCACATACCTCTGTGCACTTCACTCTGTTTTCGAAGAGCGATCCGTGATCCTTCACCACGCAGACAAGGTTGCCTAACGTCCACCTTGCTGGCAGTGCAAGTGTTAGCAGACCGAGCACACGTCAACTAACTACAGATCGTAACATTCCTACTTAGAATACCAGACTTCAGCTACCCGCCCCAGTACGCCCTGGGGGCTCTGGTTTTAGTCTGTGCCGAGCACAGACGGCACCTGAGCTATCGGTTACCTAGCAAGTCACCTCCTGGCTCACCTCGGTTGCCACTCATTCTTTTGAGTTTTCCAAATTACACTCAACAGCGCTCGTACGCAAACTAGCTGTCATCTACGCCTATCGCTCCTTGTCCTGTCCACCCTGCTTTCCTTCTTCCTCCCCATTTTCTAAACCCTGCTATCCCCTCCAACCCTGCAAACTTATTCTAAAAACATATGCATTCCCCTCCTTCCAGCCGACGCCATGTCGCGGGTCGACAGCTAAGACTTCGCCTCCGCTCCACCATCACCCTTCACGGGTCCAGTGGACGGCACTACACAGTCCCCCAGAGTATGGACCATCCCCAGGCTTACGGCCGTACTACGACGTAGGGGCATTCCCTACCCTGCCACAGCCAGGAAAGCCGAGTTGTTTAGGCTACCGTTTCCACCACCAGCGGCAGCTCTACCAGACACACACGCTTCACTGCAGTCGATATCCTCTCTGCAATTACCCAGCTGCACGCCTTGGTGACCACACTGGCAACTTCAGTCACCGATCTCCAGGCTAGTATAGGGGCCCTGGAAACACAACCAGCTGAGTCCCCTTTAGCTCCAGTCTCCACCGTCGTTACCAAACCCCCACTTTCAGATACATCCAACGTTTTCATCCTTTTCCTTCGCACCCTGTCCCAGTGGGCATCAGGAAGGACATCCTGGACGGCAAGGACGTGAACCTAGCATCCCTACTCATTTCTGTACAGGACATCACAGAGAACAAGTCATATTCCTGGGGGGACGTCTCAGTCATCCTAAAAGCCAAAGGACCCCAGGCTCTCTCGCAAACTCTCAGTGACAAAGTTTGTGTTAGCCTTTGGGATGCTTAGAGTTGTAACATGCTAGGCCAACCCCAGCTTCCCTTCCACCTCCAACGCACCTCGTAATTTATCAGCAGCCACACAGTCGTCCCAGTCAGACAGGCTAGGACATCCAATTCGAGCACTAGGGGGCGCAGCCATCTGCAAAAACTTTATTTCAAGGGTTGCTTTACCCCCACTGCCAACTTCTGCACATCTGCCTCCTGTGCCAGAAGGCTCTCCCAAAAGTACCTGTGGCTTCAAGCAGCAGAAACAATCATGACTAGGCCGAGTGCACGTCGGGTGGCTCGGCTTCTATCTCTCCTCACATCCAACTCCCTCTCTAGCAGCCTTCCTAGTGCAGGGGTTCACTACAGGGTTCCACACCGGACTCATCACGCTAACCGACTCTACACACGAGTGTAAAAATCTGCTCTCAGCAGCCTCCGACGAAGAAGCCGTCACCACCCTGCTACAGATCGAATTGGACCGGGGGTATATGATCGGCCCCTTTTCACAGTCACCCTTCACAGTATGGTGAATCAGCCCTATTGGACTTGTCAAGGGCAAGCTTTCTAAAAACTCTGATTAGTCTACGCGCCCTATTCTTCTAACATACCCAGTTTAAACTCCCTCATACCCTCAGAGGAGTTCTCACTAAAATACTCCTCAGTTGACTTACCCATCCAATCAATCATTAACATAGGGGTATGGGCCTGGCTATCCAAAGCCGACATCTCAGACGACTTTAAATTGCTACCCGTTGAACCATACATATGGCAGTGGCGCGGGATCAAATGGAAGGCTTATTCTACCTTGCGACCAAGCTGACCTTCGGCTCCAGAAGTAGTCTCTGGCTGTTTGACACATTTGCTCAATCCCTATACTGGTTTCTCTCACACAACGCACATTGTCAGAAGGTACTAAAAATCTAAGGGAGGTCTTTAAAAACCTCAACGTGCCCATAGCTGAGAAGAAAGTAGAAGGCCCGGCACAGCTCATCACCTTCCTGGGAATCATTCTAGACACACGCACCATGCAGGCTAGCCGACCTCTCGATAAATTGACCCGCATCAGGACAGTCGTCCATTCGGTTACAGTCACGCAAGGCTGCACTAAGACACAGCTACAATCCCTACTGGGCATGCTCAACTTCACGATGAGGATCATCCCTCAAGGGCGATCCTTTATCTCACACCTCTTAGTGTTCCTCTCCCAGGCACAAGACCCTGACCAAGTCGTTGAGCTAGAAGCAGCCGCTATAGCGAATCTGGCCATGGGGATCAATTCCTTGAGAACTGGTGTGGTAAAGTCGCAGTAGCTCAAGTATGGGGCAGCACCTGGGCAGGACAGACCGCCACGTTCGCCACAGACAACCAGGCCACAGCCATTAACAAAGGCAGGTCAAAATCGTTGGCCGTCATGTCCTTCCTATGCAGGCTGTTGCTACTTTCCCTACAACATCAGTTCAATATCCTCTGTGTCCGCATCCCTGGCAAATGCAATACCTTGGCCGATGCACTATCCCGCTTTAACTATGCCACATTCTTTCACAGGAGCCTGGCCTCGACCATGTCCGGCATCCCACATTAGTCGCAACCAACTCTGGACTAAAATAGCACCTCCATGGTGCTACCTCCCTCATCAATGCGTCCTTAATCTTCCAATACACTAAAGGCTTACCGTACCGCCTGGAAGACCGAAAGGTTCCTAGCCGCTAACCCCGGGGCGGTTTCAGGAAATCTCAGCCATATCTGGCCTTCATTTCCTACTGTCACACTCAGCTCACATTGTCACACGATACCATCAGACTCTATTCAGCCGGCATCCAGCATTTTATCTTCCTACAAAACCCTACCAAACCTTCCTTGTTCACCGCTCATGCGGTCAAAACCATACTACGTGGCATCCACAGGCAGCAACCACACACTAGTACCAAATGCTTACCAGTGACCAGCGCCATATTCTGGGACACGTCTGCTATCCTTTCACGTTCTCCCTTCGGTTTATGGCCCAGCCTGGTAATTCAAGCAGCCATTTACCTAGCCTTTTAAGGTTTTCTACGGTCCGGCAAATTTACTGTTACCAGCCCTAAATGCCAAGTTCTATGCAGGAACCACCTGACTCACCACCAGAGTCATTTCATCCTACACCTGACAGTATCGGAAAATGCTACAATCCGGTCCCGGAGTAGACATCAAACTTTTCCTGACTCACAACGCCTGGTGCCCCATGGCCGTTCTAGAGCAATTGGTAAACTCTACTGTCCGACCTATCAGAGGACAGCCCTCTACTACCTTTCCCAACTGAACCCCTAAGTGGGAACCAGTTTGTCAGCCACGTCAGAACGCTCCTGTGCATCTTAGGCCTTGACCCAGGACATTCTTTCGCATTGGAGCAGCCTCAGCAGCATCGCGAAACAGAGTTCCAGACCACGCATTCAGGATGATGGGCAGGTGGAAATCCATGTGTTTTGCCCGATACGTCCCCAATCCTCAAACAGAAATATCACAAGTCTTTAACAGACTCGCTCTGTGGTTCATTATCTTACACAATGAAACAATTCCTTCCCTAACCAAGTGTAATCTTTGGCCCCTTCTCTTGGCATACTGTCCAGCAGGCCAGGCCACACTTCAGGTCTTATTTGTGTTGTTAGTCTTGTGACGTGTTTATGTGATCCATATCTCTTCAGACAGAGGGCTCCGACCATAAATAGGAAGGCCAGTATGCTGGCCTGAAATTATGGGAGGAGCTTGAGGGGTACTTAAACAGACCATCCACGATGGTCAGTGTCGGCTCTAGTGCGCGGTACCCACCCTCCCATATCCCCTTTTTAGGGCACTCCTCTCTAAACATTTCTCAACAGAATTATCCATTATTTCTATCTTAAGGTATGGTCCTTTCTCTTGGCATACCGTCCAGCAGGCCAGGCCACACTTCAGGTCTTATTTGTGTTGTTAGTCTTGTGACGTGTTTATATGATCCATATCTCTTCAGACAGAGGGCTCCGACCATAAATATATATATAAATTCTAGTGTTGGTAAACTCAGGAACTACACTTTGCAGAGTCGTCTTGACATTATGCAAGGCTTCAATACATTTTTGCAAATTTATGGAACGCAGACTTCTGTTTTTATTTAAATGTTAGAAACCGATTTTAATTAGGTCCCGTTTGCTGGCTAGTAGGGCTGTGTGCTATGGAATTTTGTTTCATGCACTTGCAGTATTTTAATTGGACATTTTCCCATAATTGCAATGAAATATATGAGAAGGAGCTGCGGGAAATCATGCTTTTGCATAAACTTCAAAAAGACAATCCCACTAGTGGTCCTTAGTTTATAATATAACCAGCGGAATATAAGATAAACCAGTAATCAATTTAATATGTATGGGTTTGGTTTTCATGCTATTCTTTCTCCTTTGTGGCATATGAACTCTGTTCCCTGTAGTTCTTATCAAAAATTCACCATCCTCCCTGCATTTTATAGAACAAGAAAAATGTTCTCAATGTTGTATAAATGGCAAGGCAGGAGACACAAGGGATGAATGAGATGTTTCTTGATCATTTTACATTGCTCTCTCAATCCTTGTGCTTGTCTCAGCCAGCTGGAGGTCTCCTTTATGAATGCCTGCATTTTTTTCATAGGACAGATGTGAGCAAGGGCTGTCTTGTACATATGTTTGCTCATAGGAATGTTAGATTATTTTTCATGATGAGTTTAATATGGTTGAAAAAACAAAGCTGTACCCTAATATATACTCCAATGGATAATTAGAATACATTTGCAATTTAGCTGGGGTTATGATGCTCTTGATGGTACATGGAACTGTACATGAAAGTTCTTAAAAATTAAGGGAAGATAAAAGAAAACGTAATTTATCAAAGCAGAGTTTATCTTCGTAAAAGTGAACCATTATTATCTCCAAATGTACAGTATATTTTTCAGCCAACAAAAGTTTCCAAATACTGAGTTTGAGAAGGGCATGTGAAACAATTTGGAAAAAATGTAGCTGGAAAGGTAAGGATCCAGGGCATAAACTAACATTTGGATGACCCTAATGCCTGGTCTAAGGACATCAATAAAGTAAAAATAGTCTGTATGTGTTAAATATATGTTTATATTCATATATTGTTTGCTTCATGCACTCCTCATGATGCTTGCAGCATTAGCAATCTGGCAATTCACTTTTTCACAATCATCCGGAAACCAATGTTTAGCAGCCTCACTGTTGGTTCCTTTATCCTTCATGGTGCTCTTATCAGTAATTAGTAATAAACTGTCACTACTCATTCTTATGCTGTCTGTAGTCACACGTGTTCCCATTATTAACCACTTCAGGACCGGAAGATTTTCCCCTTAATGACCAGGCCATTTTTGCAATACGGCACTGCGTCACTTTAACTGACAATTGCGCGGTCGTGCAACGCTGTACCCAAACAAAATTGACGTCCTTTTTTCCCCACAAATAGAGCTTTCTTTTGGGGGTATTTGATCACCTCTGCGGTTTTTATTTTTTGCGCTATAAATAAAAAAAGACCGACACTTTTGAAAAAAAAATATATGTTTTGACTTTTTGCTATAATAAATATCCCCCCAAAAATAAAAAATAAAGACATTTTTTTCATCAGTTTAGGCCAATATGTATTCTTCTGCATAAAAAAATCACAATATATATTAAATAATTATAGCGTCTACAAATATATATTAAATAATTATAGCGTCTACAAAATAGGGAATAGATTTATGTCATTTTTTATTTATTTTTATTTATTTTTACTAGTAATGGCAGTGATCAGCGATTTTTACCGGGACTTCGACATTGCGGCGGACATATCGGACACTTTTGATACTTTTTTTGGCTGCTTAAAGGGCCAACGTACAGCTACAGCGATTTGCAGGAACGAGCCAACCTGCCGCCGTATAATGACGGTGGCTGGTCGGCAAGTGGTTAAAGAGTAACTCCACTTTTGTGTTTCTAAGGGGAGTGGTTTCGTAATTATAAATCAGCTGCTGCACTTGCAGGGCTCTAATGATGAAAATTGCAGGATCTACATTCCTTTAGATGTGATTTCCTACTGGGAGTATCTCACCAAAAATGAAATTGTTGTTCCAGGGGGTGCTGGAAATCTGACTTGAATCTTAGTGCGGACTTCTGGGAAAATCAATGAGCCAATCACACAAGCAGGAAATTATGTTTCTGGGGGGCGTTCTATACACATTCTGTGTACCTCCAGGTAGCCATATTGCATTGCATTTTACAGAAAATTACAGAGCTGCAGATTGAAAAGGAAAGGTAATTTTAAATAACTTTTAATTACAATATGACTTGAGTAGCATATGCTAATATGTATATATATATATATATATATATATATATATATATATATATATATATATATAGATAGATAGATAGATATATATCTATATATAGATATATATAGAAAAACTGAGGGATTGCTGCACAAGAAAAGTATGTAATCAAAAATACATAATATCCATAATATGCAACTTAAGGTTACCTTTCCATTCATATTATGGATATTATGTAAAAAGAAAATTCTATATTTGATTAAATACTTTTTTTGTGCAGCAACTCTTCTGTTTTTTTCTTTATGGCCCGTGAAAAGGCCTGATTGCTTTGCACTTGTCTTTTCACCGCAGTGCACCTCACCCTCTCTAGTATACGCTATAGATATACAGTATCTCACCAAAGTGAGTACACCCCTCACATTTTTGTAAATATTTTATTATATCTTTTCATGTGATAACACTGAAGAAATTACAGTTTGCTACAATGTAAAGTAGTAAAAAATTTCCAAATTGGGCCCAATTAGCCATTTTCCCTCCCCGGTGTCATGTGACTTGTTAGGGACTTGTTAGTGTTACAAGGTGTTAAAGGTCTCAGGTGTGAATGGGGAGCAGGTGTGTTAAATTTGGTGTTATCGCTCTCACTCTCTCATCCAGCTTTAGACTACATCGTATCCACTGGCCCTAATATCTTGGTTTACCATTTTGGGTGGATTTTTTTGTATTATTTTTTGTATCTGTATCTATGTTCATATTTACGCTTACATACATGGACACACTCTACACATATACTAGAATAACACATATGGACTTTTTTGGTCATACAAATATACCCATATTCCCACCATTAAGTATATATTTATACCTTCTGGTCTAATATATACCGTATTTATCGGCGTATAACACGCACTTTTTTCCCCTTAAAATCAGGGGAAAATCGTGGGTGCGCATTATACGCCGATACTCCGCCGATTCCCCTGCTGAAACGAGCGAGAGGAGCGAGCGGAGCCGAAGCCGAAGTACACTCGGCTTTACTTGGCTCCTCTCGCAGTCCCGCCCATCTCTGACTGCGCCGCTGACATAGAGAAAGCCGAGTGTACTTCGGCTAGTCTCGGCTCCTCTCGCAGTCCTGCCCCTGACTGTGAGCAGAGCCGAGTCTAGCCGAAGTACACTCGGCTTTCTCTGTCAGCGGCGCAGTCAGTGGAGATGGGCGGGACTGCGAGAGGAGCCGAGTCTAGCCGAAGTACACTCGGCCCCGCTCGCTCCTCTCCACAGAAATCGGCGCCAAATTTAAAAAACGCAGAGACTGACAAGGCTGCAAAGGCACTGGGCAAGGCTGCAGATGGACAGATGGACACTGGGCAAGGCTGCAGATGGACAGATGGACACTGGGCAAGGCTGCAGATGGACAGATGGACACTGGGCAAGGCTGCAGATGGACACTGGGCAAGGCTGCATGCTGCATTTAAATGTAAGTTTTTTTTCCTTGAATTTCCCTCCTAAAAGTTTTTTTCCTTAAAATTCCCTCCTAAACTTGGGGTGCGTGTTATACGCCAGCGCGTGTTATACGCCGATAAATACGGTAGTTATTATAAATTTTTGTTTAGTTTAAGCACCTCAGCATATACATTAGTATTGTTTGTATATCTAATAACATTAAAGCAAAGGCTTTCAATTTTTGTTCATTGATACCAAAAATACTATATGCTAGCACTTCTAATTCATATATTTATATATATATATTTTTTTTTTAAACACACACACACACGTTCATCCTTCCACTTAATTAGCCTTTCTCTTTAGACACAGGTGTGTATATACTCACATAGTGGTGTTCTTTGATACTATGGCTTTTTAAACTTATTTTTACTTGTATAAAAATGACTAGATTTTGATTATATTCTTTATCTTGTTCACATATTTTGAATTCACATGTATGTTCTACATAATATGTTTATGTCATTTTATTTATTTATATATAATTTTCGCTTTCCATACAGGTGCTTTTCCTACTTGGAGTGTGTTGGAGACAATCAGAAGCTCATTCTACTCCACTGTGTTCAGTGAATCTGATTGGTGCAAAGTCGGCTTCATTTCCCATATATACTCTGAGGGGTCCCCCACACACTTCAGCTATGAGTAAGTATCTATCTTTGATGTGAAACGCGTCAGCTATCCACCCCTGCATGTCAGTTTTCTGTTTTTGCTTGTTTTTGGACTTTTGAACCCATGTATTAACTTTGGATTTTAATTTTGAAATTTTGAAAAGAAATCGTTTATACATATATATATACTTATAGTGCGGCAGTCCAGGGCTCTTTCCTTTTCCATGCATTAGTGCAGAGCCAGCACCTGTTTCAGTATCAGGGCGGGAGCAATCTTTGGAGCTGCACAGCTTAGAGCGGTACACACCTTTCACTCTCTCATACTGGTTACTTAAAGTTCAACATGGCACCTCATTGCAAAGAACTCTCTGAGGATCTAAAAAAAAGAATTGTTGCTCTACATAAAGATGGCCTAGGCTATAAGAAGATTGCCAAGACCCTGAAACTGAGCTGCAGCATGGTGGCCAAGACCATACAGCAGTTTAACAGGACAGGTTCCACTCAGAAGAGGCCTTGTCATGGTCTACCAAAGAAGTTGAGTGCACATGCTTATCGTCATATCCAGAGGTTGTCTTTGGGAAATAGACATATGAGTGCTGTCGTCCCAGAAGGAAGCCTCTTCCAAAGATGCACAAGAAAGCCCGCAAACAGTTTGCTGAAGACAAGCAGACTAAGGACTAGGGATGAGCTTCGAGTTCGAGTCAAACTCATGTTCGACTCGAACAATGCCTGTTCGCACATTCTATGGGAGAAATCTAAAGTGCTAATTTTAAAGGCTTATATGCAAGTTATTTTCATATTATTTATTTTTTATCAATTACTTTTCTCTGTATTGCCGGGAGCCGACAATTCATTATAGCCGCGAGTGCTTTTAAGTGACTTTTTTTCCTTCAGAAATGACACTTTCTGCAGGGACAGTTCTAAGCACAGGAAACAAGCGCTGCTTTACAGGCATACTATACACCCCCCCCCCCCCCCCAGGTACGAAATTTAAAGGAATATTTCACTTTTATTGTTTCACTTTAAGCATTATTAAAATCACTGCTCCCGAAAAAACTGCGTTTTTTAAAACTTTTTTTTGCATTGATACAGGTCCCCAAACCCTTTTTTAGGACAATAACTTGCATATTAGCCTTGACAATTAGCACTTTTGATTTTGAACATTCGAGTCCATTGTATTTAATAGGGTTCTAAAGATCGCAAAAACTTTAGGTCTGTTCGCAGGTTCTGGTGCGAACCGAACGGGGGGGTGTTCGGCTCATCCCTACTAAGAACATGGATTATTGGAACCAAGTCCTGTGGTCTGATGAGACCAAGATAAACATATTTGATTCATATGGTGTCAAGGTGAGGAGTACAAAGACAAGTGTGTCTTGCCTACAGTCAAGCATGGTGGTGGGAGTGTCAGGGTCTGGGGCTGCATGAGTGCTGCCGACACTGGGGAGCTACAGTTCATTGAGGGAACCCTGAATACCAACATGTGCTGTGACATACTGAAGCAGAGCATGATCCCCTCCCTTGGGAGACTGGGCCGCAGAGCAGTATTACAACATGATAACGACCCCAAACACACCTCCAAGATGACCACTGCCTTGCTAAAGAAGATGAGGGTTAAGGTGATGAACTGGCCAAGCATGTCTCCAGACCTAAACCCTATTGAACAACTGTGGGGCATCCTCAAACAGAAGGTGGAGGAGCGCAAGGTCTCTAACATCCACCAGCTCCGTGTTGTGGTCATGGAGGAGTGGAAGAGGACTCCAGTGGCAACCTGTGAAGCTCTGGTGAACCCCATACCCAAGAGGGTTAAGGCAGTGCTGAAAAATAATGGTGGCCACATAAAATATTGACACTTTGGGCTCAGTTTGGACATTTTCACTTAGGGGTGTACTCACTTTTGTTGCAAGCGGTTTAGACATTAATGGCAGTGTTAAGTTATTCTGAGGGGACCGCAAATTTACACTGTTATTCAAGCTGTACACTCACTACTTTACATTGTAGCAAAGTGTAATTTCTTTAGTGTGGTCACATGAAAAGATATAATAAAATATTTACAAAAATGTGTGTGAGGGGTGTACTCACTTTTGTGAGATACGTTATATAGATAAGTACTATATATTATATAAATAGGCTGTACACTTTGCAAGGAAAGTTGCATGATGCAAGTAAACTTTTCTCAGAGCTTAGTGAATGGGGTGAAGCATTTCTGACTTCCAGGGCCGCTGATAAGGCAGTACAACCAGTCCTGTTGTACTGGGCCCAGGCCCCATAAGCTAAACAGGGGGGCCCAGGACTGCTTTATTGTTCATTTGAGTCTTAATGAAGAAATAGATTTTACTAGACCACACCCCAGGGTTGCCACCTCATTCCTTTAAACCCGAACACATATTAATTACACAAGTTCAGAGGCTAATTTAATGCAGATAAGGCACCAAGTGAGTTTAATTACTGTGTCATTTCCCTGAGCCCCATCAGGTTAACAGAGGGGCCCAGGAGGTGGTAGCAAAGGAGGAACTTTTTTTGTAATTTCCAGGGCATAGGTGGATGGTGCCGCTGTTCCGCTGCACCTGGGGGGGGGGTTTAGGGGGGCCCCAGCAGGAAGGCTGTACGGGGCCCCATGATTCCTAACAGCAGCCCTGCTGACTTCCATCATCCAATCAAGTGCAAGCAAAAACCCTGTGGTTTTTTTTTCCCTTGGACAGCATAGGTGCAGCATATACAGGACTGTGAACTTAGTAATGGGTTCCTTCATAGCTAATTCCTTCCGCTCCTAGGGGAATTAAGCAAACCTCTAGTTTTGCCCAAAACAGACTAGCCAGGTTTGCTTTAACCCCTTGCTTACTGGGCACTTAAACCCTCTTCCTGCCCAGACCAATTTTCAGCTTTCAGCGCTGTCACTCTTTGAATGACAATTGCGCGGTCATGCAACACTGTACCCAAATTAAATTTTTATAATTTTTTCAGCCGAGTCCCATGGACACAAAGTACGCCGCATGCCCCGCAGAGGGCCGCGCAGACAGCGCATGCTCGGGAGGACGTACATGGATGCCCTCCCGGCACTTTAGGCCCACACTGTAGCTGTCTTTTGGCTATAGCACAGGCGTGAGGAGGTTAAAGTGGTTGTAAACCCATCAATGAAATTCGACCTAGGCACATTATACAGTATCTGTAGTTTTACTTACCTCTCTCTAAAGCTCTAAGTGTCGTGTCTTTCTGCTGCACCGTTCCTCTGTTATCAGCAGAGTCACTTCTGACAAGTTCTCTGACATACGAGATAACAGCAGCTGGAAGTTTGTGTCGGGGAGGGAGCTTAGAGGTAGATAAGCAGAGAGCTTGTCTATTCAGAGTACAGATCTGCATGTTCCTTCATTCCTCTGCCTTTGTGGAGTGGGGGTGTGTGTCTTTCCTCCAATCAGCTCTCACACAGTGTAAGCCCAGACTCCACACCCACCCCTATGTACTGCTGAAACAGGAAGAAAGATTTGTAACATGATCTGCACTTTCCAAAGAGTGTAGAAAGGGGAAGACAGCAGATATACATGTAAAAAGTAGGGCGATTTGTTTCATCTCTGTGTATCATCTGAGGCTATTCACTTCACTGGGCTGGGCTGTTCACTTCACTGGGTATCTATGAGGATTTGCAATCACTTTAAGTCAAGGACACAACTAATACAAAATGTATTATGTACTACTAATTCAAAGGGGAGTCAGTCACAAGAGGATTGGTTCTTTTTAAAATAGAATATCAAAAACAGCAAGCAAAGGGTTTAGGGAAATTGAAATTCACCTGCATCCAACAAAGTAACGTTATTGTATTTTTAAACATTTACTTTCTCTCACTAGCTTTTGAAGTGCTCAAACAACAACTTTAGTTCCAGAAAGACAGCAGGGTACAAGCTGGTTGCCGCTGTTAACTACTGAAATATATATTTTCGTTTCTGCGTGTTGTCTCTGTTATGTGCCTCACACAAACAAACATAAGTTTTCTAGATAGTTCTGCTATGACATTTGTGCTTATAATGCTTAAATAATAATTAAGCTAGTGTAATGTATAAAACAGTAAAAAAAAAAAAAAAAAAAAAAATCCATTTATTCCACATTATAAAACTCAATAGCAGTGAATTATTCTTTATATCTGATTGTGTCTGGAACAAGCTAGCACTGCAATTTAATTTCTAATAGTCTGGTTATGATTTACAATATAAATTAAATATTGCTGAGTTAACCAATCCATGAGCAGCTTCAGATTTGATTGTTCATGGAATAAGCCCTTATCCAATATATTTCAGTGGGCTGAGATTAGGACTTTATAAAGCCTTTCAGACACCTGTATACCTACACTTTGTAGACTAAAATGGGATTAAAAAAAAAATCTGTGCATCTTGCCTAATGTAGTTCCTCTAAAGCCCTGTACACACGATCGGTTTAACCGATGAAAACCGTCCGGTGGATTGTTTTCATCAGACAAACCGATCGTAAATGGGACCCATCGGTCTTTTTTCCATCGGTTTTAAAAAATAGAACATGTTTTAAATTTTTTCGTCTATGGGCAAGTCCATCGGATAAAAAACCCACGCATGCTCAGAATCAAGTCGACGCATGCTCAGAAGCATTGAACTTCATTTTTCTCGGCTCACCGGAGTGTTTTACGTCACCGCGTTTGGAGCGGTCGGTTTTTTGACTGATGGTGTGTATGCAAGACTGATGGAAGTCAGCTTCATCGGATTTCCGATGGACAAAACCATCGGATTAGAATCCATAGGATATCCGATCGTGTGTACGAGGCTTAAATGTAAGCCTTTTGCAGCACCCTCGAAGCCTGGCTGAAAAACTCTCATACTGTTTACATTTTCATCCTGCCTTGTTGTCAGGAGGCAACATGCAATGGGCACTAACACCCAACATCACAGGAGTGAGTGCTCTCTCTGGTTCAAAAGCTGGACATGAGCAGTGTGCTTTTTCCCCCTCTGTCGCCGTAACACTAAGCTCAGCGCGGTTACCGAAAGGGGAGAGGGAGCACACTGCACATATTTGTCTTTTGAACCAGGGACAGCACTTACTCTGGTGAATGACCAATGTATGTTGTGTCCTAACAACAAGGCAGGATGGAGAGTGTAAACAATATAGGAGTTTTATAGGATTGTGCGGCCATGTTTTGGGAGTGCTGCAAACATTCTACAGTCATGGAAACTACATTAAACAATATTTTTTAAATATGCACATTTTTTTAATTATTTTTTTGCCTACTGGAGCGCCCGTATACCTGCACTTTGTCAATTACAGGCAAAAGGTGAACTTAGCCTTTAACAAATTATTAAAAATAAATGTATTTAAAAAAAAAATGGCCCACAGGTTATACTATATGCACTACAGAATGAGGTTGAAAATATTTGTATTTTTAATAGCTGAAGGATGCAAGGAAAAACCCCAGCTGAATGAACAAAAATGTATGAATAATACATGTATAATTTGGTAGCCTGGAGCATTGTTTAAGGCATTTTCAGTTCTCTTTGTCTCATTTTCTTGTTTGCTTTATTGTAGCCACATTTTATACAAGACTACAGGGACCATGGATCACCTTCAACAGGACATGATTACCATGGTTATATGAATATAACATTTGTTTTACCACCTAAAAAGGCAAGGCCTACATTTAGATAGTATATTTGAATACTAATATTTGCAGTTTTTTTTTTTAAGACTGTTCAAATTCTCAAACACTGGCCAGGCACAACAGTTTTCTGGCAGTTTCAAACACTTTTAACAATCTTTTCAAAATCCCCAGGTGAATGCAGCCTATCAAAGACAGTTTACACTGATACTGTAAAATGATCTTAGAGCAGTATTAAACCCCAAACCAAAAATTTAATATATTAAAGCTTACTAATCCATTGATGTGGTGGATGCATTTGTTTTCTGTTTTAGGCCTTTTTTTTTTTTTTAATAAAGCAATTGTCAAAAACTGTCTCCTGTCAGTTTTTTGTTTTTTGACACTTCTTTGGGTGAATGTACACCATACCCCCCCATACCCCATACCCAATGTACCCCATACCCATTCACATGGGGGGGCGGGGATCTGGGGGCCCCCTTGTTAAAGGGGGCTTCCAGATTCCGATAAGAATATATGTATAAATAATAAAGAAAGAATTATGAAGGGGAAATATAAAATGATTACAAGGGAGAAAACAGAAGGGTTAATTATTATTTTTTTTTAATGGATGTGAGGATGCAAGAGAATAGAAGATAGTGAGTAAATGTAGGTATATGTTGTAGGAAATCTTGTTTTAAAAGGTAATGTGATTTATGAATATTGAACAAGATTCAGTATATTGAAAAGGAATAGATACATAATGTGATAAGAATCTTGTTTTAATGTATATTTTTTGTATTTAAAGCAGAGCTCCGCGGAAATTTTTTTTTTTAAAAGCCAGCAGCTACAAATACTGCAGCTGCTGACTTTTAATATTTGGACACTTACCTGTCCTGGAGTCCAGCGACGTCCGCAGCAGAGGACGAGCAATCGCTCGTCACTCTGCTGCCCCCACCGCCATCCTGGGTGAGGGAACCAGGAAGTGAAGCCTTGCGGCTTCACTGCCCGGTTCCCTACGGCGCATGTGCGAGTCACGCTGCGCCGTTCTGACTGATCCTCCTGTGTTCTGGGAGCCGAGTGTCTCCCAGAACACTACTGGTATTCTGCGGGAAGTGATGTGCTTCCCGCAGATTTCCCGCAGAGAGGACTCCCGGAAGTGGGTGCAAATACCTGTCTTAGACAGGTATCTGCACCCCCCTCCCCCCTGAAAGGTGTCAATTGTGACACCGGAGGGGGGGAGAGTTCCGATGAGCGGAAGTTTCACTTTAGGGTGGAGCTCCGCTTTAAGAAAAAGATCAATAAAAATAAATTGAAAACAGATTCCGATAAGCCCCCTACTTGTAGACCCCCACAAACACTGAGCAAGGATTGTGGGGATGAGGCCCTTGAACCCATCAACAGTAGGTCAGGTACAGGTGCATGCTTTTGCCAATCATAAGACATCAATGCACTGCCAACTCGCAGTGCATTATGGGGCGTTCCGCGGCACTCAAATTTGCCACGAACGCCCCATAATATTCGGCGAACGGGCAAACACCCGATGTTAGAGTCTAACTTACGTTTGACTCAAACATCAAGCTCATCCCTACTCTGGCTGAAGGAGCACAGGGGCACCTTTGGATAGCAGCATTGCCAGTCTGGAAGGGGAGGAGTGTTGGATGTACCAGCAGATTTAGATACACTAAACAAATTGAACCTGAACTTCAGCTCATACTTTATAAACAGTTAAAGCAAGGTTTTATACACATAAATAAAAGTGTATCAATGTAAACACCCCTGTCAGTGGTAAATGGTTTGTTTCATCCCTTTAAATGCTACATCTGTAAGAGAGATAGAATTACTGGCCAGATCACCCGATGAAAATAAGGGAAAAAAGCACTAAAAAAGATAATGAATGCATCCATAACATCTAAGAATTGGTAAACTGCAATACAATAAATGTTTGCTTTAGGGCTTATTACCTCTTCAAAGTGGAACCAAAGGCAAGAATACTCATCTATTTTCCAGTGATCTGATGCCTTTAAGGTCCCTTGATAGCACTGCCATATTTTCTAGTTTCTCTAGTGCCATTCTTTAACAATCTTAATTGACAGGAGCAGGATGACACAACTCCTGTGCATCCACAGGAGTCACTCCTCCCACCAAACTGGCACTGTGCTGGAAATTGTCTTTTCTTCCTGAATAATTATTATTTTATTTTATTTTGTTCCAAAAGCTTTATTTGAAAGATGCAAATACAACTCAATGCTAATGCAATGGTCATCATACGTATAACAATGTATAAGGTAACACAAAGAAACATTATCAGCTAGTAGTGTCTAAAAGTGTCACTTCACTAATAGGAATCTTGTGATATAATTTCTATAATAGTAGAAATAAGAGTTTATACATTATAATAAGCATTTTGTGTCTGACATGGAGTGAAGTCATAATATAGAATGAAAGAACAAAATAATGATTTCATGGGAATGTTAGAATATTGGAAGTGTATGTGGCCAGTCTGACCAGCTGTTTCGAAAAAAAAACAAAAAACTTTTGACAGCTGTCAACAGTTCCGAAAAGTACAGGCAGGGGGTTCCGTTCATCGGTTAAGTAATAGCATAATTAAATTTGTTATAAACGGTCAGTTTATCTAAAAAAAAATAACAATTATGCCTATAATAATTTTTTTACACCTCAGCCAGCATTGAATTTCTGATTGCTTGTTGGAGTGACTTTTTAATGTATTATTTCGAATTGTAATAAAAGTTATATTTACTTTGACGTGAAAGAGAAAAATAGAAAAGTTTTACTTACATTTTTGAAAAGACTTTTAGAAAAAGTAAATACCCTACATGTATGTTTTTTTTTTTGCCAGCAACAATAAAGCATAACCCTATTTTAATTTCAATAAAACTAAAGCCGCGTACACACGACCATTTTTCTTGTCGGGAAAAATGAAATTTTTTCTCTTTGACGAGAAAAACGACCGTGTGTGGGCTTTTGGTCATTTTTCCAGACGAGAAAAACGGCATTAATCACGACGAGAAAAATTAGAACATGCTCTAACTTTTCTCGTCGTGATTCACTGCATTTTTTTCCGCTGCAGTTTTCCCATAGGGAAACACTGCCGGGGAGCCTACACACGGTCGTTTTTCTCGACCAAGAGAAAAAATTACGGGAAAAACGGCCGTGTGTAGGGAAACAAGCCATTCCTCCTTTTTCCCCGTTGATTTTCTCGACTGTGTTTTCACCGTCGAGAAAATCGATCGTGTGTACGTGGCATAATTTGCATAGGGAATGGAGTATGATTGAGAAACTGGAGTAGGTTGTTGTTATTGTGCCCTGAAAGTCACAGTGGTTTATATTTCTGTCACACTTGTAAGAAAAAAATTACACATAGGAGCTATTTGTCAGTTAACAATAGAAGAGTGATTCAATGTTTTTAAAATATTACAAGACACTCAAGTGTTCATTACAGATTGTGTGGCTAACTAAAACATTCTAACAATAATATTTTTTGCCACTGTAGGGTAGTCCCTGTATAGTAGAAAGCTTTACTTTGAATTTAGATAAATTTGTGAAAAAATAAATAAAAAATTGTTTGGTAATAATTTGTTTAATGTTGATTTTATATACTGTATATATTCATTTTTTTTAAAGTATATATTTAGAGTAAGTATTTTAATAGAGCAAGTGTAAGTATATTGTTTTCCTATGCTCACTGCATTGTATAATACATGAGAGGAAGAGTCAGCTCTGTCAAAGTCAAATTTCTAAAAGTTTTATTGCATTGCACAGTTTCTAACCTCTAATACTGTGAAAATGCTTACAAGATATGGGAGAAGATAGGAATGATGTCATTATTTTGTCTCTACTCCTTCATTTTTCAAGAAGATGTGGCACTTTGTTCTTGTTAACTGGTTTCACCACTGTTAGGGTAACAATGCAGAGTGGCCGCCACCTAAATGTGGAAGAGGTCACTCACCAAATGCTTGAACGTCAGATATAGAAGAATAGGATAACATTGCACTGATCATTAGTGGCACCCGCCCTTCTGGTAATATTCCTGTATACAGCTTAAGGCTACAATGTATAGCTATAAACTTTACAATCAGCCATCAGATGAATTTCCCAAAAGGAAAGGGAAGATCTAATGGTAATATTCCTGTATAAAGCTGAAGGCTACAATGTGTAGCTATAAACTTTACAATCAGACAGCCATCAGATGAATTTCCCAAAAGGAAAGGGAAGCTCTAATAGTGTAAATATCTGAATTAAAATATATATATATATATATATATATATATATATATATATTTACACATACTGTACATAAAAAAAACTCTTAAGCCCTGTTCACACGATCGGATTTCCTATGGTTTTTAAACCGATGGATTTTTCCATCTGAAAACCGATGATGCTGACTTCCATCAGTCTTGCCTACACACCATCAGTCAAAAAACCGACCGTTCCAAACGTGGCGACGTAAAGCACTTCGATGAGCCGAGGAAAATGAAGTTCAATGCTTCTGAGCATGCGTCGACTTGATTCTGAGCATGCGTGGGTTTTTTATCCGATGGAGTTCCCCACGGACGATAGTAATTTGCTATCGGTTTTTTAACCATCGGATAAATTTAAAACATGTTCTATTTTTAAACACCGATGGGAAAAAAAATGATGGGGCCCATGCACGATCGCTTTGACCGATGAAAACAGTCCATCGGACTGTTTTCATCGGTAAAACCTATCGTGTGTACACGGCATAACACTCAGTGAAAGAAGATAATTTCTGACATCAGACTCCTATGCATTCCATGCATAGGGCTGGAGGTACTAACACTAAGTACTAAGCCTGACCTGCAGAGCCCATGGGGGATCCCTATGACATCACTGATCATATATGGTCATGTCCATATATAGTTTAAAGAAAAAAAATGTGAAGTGCTCTACCTTCCAAAATTTGTGAACAAAACAAGGTGTTCTCTGTGAAAATAAATGCTCACATGCTTATATATTTCATGCGTTATCACCAATCACCATATATAAAAAGAAACTTGAAGTCCTTTATGAAAATTTCAAAAAAGAAATAAAGAAGTCCACAGTGTCAATCGATATTCATCTGCTCCAATTGCTGACCTTCACTGTGACCCACTAATCAAAAGACAGTGCACCAAAACCACCACATTGCCTTTCATATATGACCAATGACTTCACCCAGGAAATCCCACCCTATTCTTTATATCAACTGTCATCTGCCTGACCTGTCATTCGGCGGGAGTAAAGTGGCTGAACCAGATGTATGTGGTGGCATTTTTATTCTTCTTTTAGTGGATAAATAGCTGTTGGGCATCGTGATTGATGTGGATCTACAGCACTGGACAATGTGAATGATGGTGGGTGTACATTGGGGGACTTTTGGGGGGTTTATTTTTTTATTCAAAGACTTGTCAAAAATTGTCTCTGTCTTTATTTACACTTTACATTCACTTAAAATTACACACCTACTCATTCATATGTGGGGCTAGTATCTGAGGACCCCCTTATTGATAAAGGGGGCTTTCAGATTCAGATAAGCACCACATCCAGAGACCCCCACATTCATCATGCCATGGTTGCAGGAAAAAGTCCCTTTTCCTCATCAACATAGCACAAGGAGCTTATCTACCCTGATCAGGTTGGCTTTATACTAGGTAGAGAGGCCTGGGATGACACCTGTAAGGCAACGTAATGTCATCCACTCTGTCAGAAAAGAAAGGAGCCCTGGACTGCCGCACTCTGTATAAACGATTTATTTCCAAAATTTCAAAATAAAATCCAAAATTAATCCATAAATTCAAAAAATCCCAAAACAGGCAAAACAGAAAACTGACATGCAGGGATGGATGTCTGACGCGTTTCACATCAAAGTAGATGCTTACTCATAAGCATCTACTTTGATGTGAAACGCGTCAGCCATCCATCCCTGCATGTCAGTTTTCTGTTTTGCCTGTTTTTGGATTTATGGATTAATTTTGGATTTTATTTTGAAATTTTGGAAATAAATCGTTTATACAGAGTGCGGCAGTCCAGGGCTCCTTTCTTTTCCATGCATCAGTGCAGAGCCAGCACCTGTTCCAGTATCAGGGCGGGAGCATTTTGAAAGCCCTACAGCTTAAAAGAGCGGTACAACTCTTCACTCTGTCAGAACCTAGAACTTTCAGACCTCATTTTGTTCAGTAGAGGCAGAAAAAGCATTTGACAGATTGGAAATTTCTGAAAAACACTGTAGGCACATATGCCTGGGCAGCAATTAGTTTAAATAGATAGATAGTCCCAAAGCTATGGTTAGGGTCAATGAGGCACTTTCACTGATCTTTGCTTTAATAAATGGGACAAGACAGGGATGCCCTTTATTAATATTCATTCTAATTCTTGAACCTCTCTTATGTCAAATCCAAGCCAACGAGGATAGAACAGGCATGTAAGGTCATCAAGACCATTGGAAAGTTACAGCATACATGGATGACCTTCTGTTCTTCCTAAATAAACCCAAAATATCTCTGTTGAACGTTATCCAGGAATTGGACAAATATGCTGGTTTATCTAGTTATAATCTCAAAATATCTCTGCCATACCTTATCCTTATTAACAAATATGTGGGTTTATCCATTTAATAAAATCTGAAACGATAAACAATAATCTATTGACGGGTAGATTCAAAGCTATTGCTTTAACATTCACTTTTAAACAAAAATAATTGGTAATGTATCTTGCCCCCACCTTGGATGGTATATTCACATTATTAACAACTACCAGTCAGAATCCTAGGTGGTGGGAATAGGTTACACACAAATGGTTTGGAAAGAACAATATACTAAAAATGAACATTGTTCCCCACGTTCTATATCTTTTACAAACCATTACAGTTAACACCCAACTTCCCTTCTTCTATTCGGATAGGATTGAGTTCTTAGAATTTTTATGTAAACAAACACTGTGCATCCCCCATTTAACAGTCCCCTTTCCTAAACAATGCAGAGATTTCCAGATCCTTTGCAATATCATCGGATAACTCATTTGTGTAATGTCTTACAAACATGCAGCCAAGACTAACTGTGTGGACCTTGAACAGGAAGAATTACCTGTTCCCTTATGTGCTCTACCAAGGCCCATGATAACATTCCTGCCCATACCAGACTACTGTCATTGATAGGAACCATCTTTTTCCTCCAAAATCTCCACATTGCATTGTGACAGAGATAGCAAAGAAAGAGGGGCACCTACTTCACATCGTCTGGTCCTGCCCGATCTGTGTCCTTACTGGTACACTATTATCAGAAAATTTAAGCATCTAATCAGAAGATTCTTGGGAGGTAATGCAGCACAGAATCACAGAAAAAAAAAATAACAATGGAAAGCAACATTTAACGATTTACACAGAATTGAAAGTTTAACTGCTTTATAAAGCATAACAAAGAAATGCTCTAGAAAACATGGTTTTATTGACATGACTTTACACTTACTGATGAATACAAAAAGTTACACCAAGGCTGAAGGGGAAACGAATTCTCAAAACACATTTGCACTACCTGCACTCTACCACCCTCCTATCCTCAATTACCCCCTCCCCCCCTTTTGTTTTTAATCTCTTCACTTTTCTCTCTGTTTATCTACTCTTTCTCTCTACTCACTTCTTCTCTATTCAACATTCTAGTTCTAGACCAGGGATATGCAATTAGCGGACCTCCAGCTGTTGCAGAACTACAAGTCCCATGAGGCATAGCAAGGCTCTGACAGCCACAAGCATGACACCCAGAGGCAGAGGCATGATGGGACTTGTAGTTTTGCAACAGCTGGAGGTCCGCTAATTGCATATCCCTGTTCTAGACCTTTCCCACCTTTACTTTCTCTAGCAGCTATTCAGCTAAATAAAAATAGAGCTCTACTAAAGCCAGTGCACACATCAAGCACACCATTAACCACTTAAGCCCATAAAAGACTCAAGCTCTGATAAAACCAGTAGCACCATACCATACATGCCACGTTTGAAGCGTTGAATATCTCAGTGATGTCATGAATGCTCATTTAAATGTGTGCTCTGTTTCTCGCTGTATGGAAAATGCATAATGAAATGTTGTACTTTATGTGCTATACTAAAATAAAGAACATGCTGCTCTCATTCACCTCAGTGGGGTTTGGATTCAGCACCCAAACTTTAGTAAAATTTGCCGAACCTGCCTCAAATCGTACTCAGGTATGATTAACTCATCACTTTTGTCTGGCAGGGCTGCTGGGATGCTATGACTAAGCCCAATCCGTGTGAAATGTGTTAACGGGCATGGTCACCAGGCAGGGACTGCAGCTGGAGCTTTTTCTTTCACTTTGAGACTTAGTTTGCAGACGAGGGTTTTGTATTTCAATCTATATATACGTTTATACATAGAGTATCTCACAAAAGTGAGTACACCCCTCACATTTTTGTAAATATTTTATTATATCTTTTCATGTGACAACACTGAAGAAATTAGACTTTGCTACAATGTAAAGTAGTGAGTGTACAGCTTGTATAACAGTGTCAATTTGCTTTCCCCTCAAAATAACTTAACACACAGCCATTAATGTCTAAAAAGCTGGCAACAAAAGTGAGTACACCCCTAAGTGAAAATGTCCAAATTGGCCCAAAGTGTCAATATTTTGTGTGGTCACCATTATTTTCCAGCACTGAATTAACCCTCTTGGGCATGAAGTTCACCAGAGCTTCGCAGGTTACCACTGGAGTCCTCTTCCACTCCTCCATGACGACATCATGAAGCTGGTGGATGTTAGAGACCTTGCGCTCCTCTACCTTCCATTTGAGGATGCCCCACAGATGCTCAATAGGGTTTAGGTCTGGAGACATGCTTGGCCAGTCCATCACCTTTCCCCTTACATTCTTTAGCAAGGCAGTGGTCGTCTTGGAGGTGTGTTTGGGGCCGTTATCATGTCGGAATAACTGCCCTGCGGCTCAGTCTCCGTTGGCATTCATGGTTCCCTCAATGAACTATAGCGCCCCAGTGCCGGAAGCACTCGTGCAGCCCCTGACCATGACACTCCAACCACCATACTTAAGTGAAGGTAGATTAGGTTTTTGGTGCTCCAGAAGGCAATGCCCTTAGATTGAAATAATGTATATTTAGTTGGACAGTCATAAGGTAAAGCAAAGTTGAACCAAGGAAAGGGGGTGGTTTCAAAAGCAATCCATACTTGACTGTAGGCAAGACACACTTGTCTGTGTACCCCTCACCTGATTGTCACCACACATGCTTCAAACCATCTGAACCAAATAAGTTTATCTTGGTCTCATAAGACCACAGGACATAATTCCAGTAATCCATGTCCTTAGTCTGCTTGTTTTCAGCAAACTGTTTGCAGGTTTTCTTGTGCATCATCTTTAGAGGCTTCCTTCTAGGACGACAGCCATGCAGACCAATTTGATGCAGTGTGCGGTGTATGGTCTGAGCACTGACAGGCTGACCCCCCCCTTCAACCTCTGCAGCAATGCTGGCAGCACTCATATGTCTATTTCCCAAAGACAACCTCTGAATATGATGCTGAGCATGTGCACTCAACTTCTTTGGTCGATCATGGTGAGGCCTGTTCTTAGTGGAACCTGTACTGTTAAACTACTGTTTGGTCTTGGCCACCATGCTGCAACTCAGCAATCTTCTTATAGCCTAGGCCATCTTTATGTAGAGCAACAATAATTTTTTTTCAGATCCTCAGATAGTTCTTTGCCATGAGGTGCCATGTTGAACTTCCAGTGACCAGTATGAGAGAGTGAGAGCGATAACACCAAATTTAACACACCTGATCCCCATTCACACTTGAGACCTTGTAACACTAACGAGTTACATGACACCGGGGAGGGAAAATGGGCAATTGGATCCAATTTGAGCATTTTCATTTAGGGGGGTACTCACTTTTGTTGCAAGCGGTTTAGACATTGATGGCTGTGTGTTGAGTTATTTTGAGGGGACAGCAAATTTACACTGTTATACAAGCTGCACACTCACTACTTTACATTGTAGCAAAGTATCATCTCTTCAGTGTTGTCACATGAAAAGATATATTAAAATATTTCCTAAAATGTGAGGGGTGTATTCACTTCTGTGAGATATTGTATATGTACAGTGGGTACGGAAAGTATTCAGACCCCCTTACATTTTTCACTCTTTGTTATATTGTAGCCATTTGCTAAAATCATTTAAGTTCATTTTTTCTCATTAATGTACACACAGCACCCCATATTGACAGAAAAACACAGAATTGTTGACATTTTTGCAGATTTATTAAAAACGAAAAACTGAAATATCACTTGGTCCTAAGTATTCAGACCCTTTGCTGTGACACTCATATATTTAACTCAAGTGCTGTCCATTTCTTCTGATCATCCTTGAGATGGTTCTACACCTTCATTTGAGTCCAGTTGTGCTTGATTATACTGATTGGACTTGATTAGGTAAGTCACACATCTGTCTATATAAGACCTTACAGCTCACAGTGCATGTCAGAGCATATGAGAATCATGAGGTCAAAGGAACTGCCTGAAGAGCTCAGAGACAGAATTGTGGTAAGGCACAGACCTGGCCATGGTTACAAAAAAAATTCTGCTGCACTTAAGGTTCCTAAGAGCACAGTGGCCTACATAATCCTAAAATGGAAGATGTTTGGGATGACCAGAACCCTTCCTAGAGCTGGCCGTCTGGCCAAACTGAGCTATCGGGGGAGAAGAGCCTTGGTGAGAGAGGTAAAGAAGAACCCAAAGATCACTGTGGCTGAGCTCCAGAGATGCAGTCGGGAGATGGGAGAAAGTTGTAGAAAGTCAACCATCACTGCAGCCCTCCACCAGTCGGGGCTTTATGGCAGAGTGGCCCGACGGAAGCCTCTCCTCAGTGCAAGACACATGAAAGCCCGCATGGAGTTTGCTCCACCTTTCACACCTGAAGGACTCCAAGATGGTGAGAAATAAGATTCTCTGGTCTGATGAGACCAAGATAGAACTTTTTGGCCTTAATTCTAATCGGTATGTGTGGAGAAAACCAGGCACTGCTCATCACCTGTCCAATACAGTCCCAACAGTGAAGCATGGTGGTGGCAGCATCATGCTGTGGGGGTGTTTTTCAGCTGCAGGGACAGGGTGACTGGTTGCAATCGAGGGAAAGATGAATGCGGCCAAGTACAGGGATATCCTGGACGAAAACCTTCCCCAGAGTGCTCAGGACCTCAGACTGGGCCGAAGGTTTACCTTCCAACAAGACAATGACCCTAAGCACACAGCTAAAATAACGAAGGAGTGGCTTCACAACAACTCCGTGACTGTTCTTGAATGGTCCAGCCAAAGCCCTGACTTAAATCCAATTGAGCATCTCTGGAGAGACCTAAAAATGGCTGTCCACCAACGTTTACCATGCAACCTGACAGAACTGGAGAGGATCTGCAAGGAGGAATGGCAGAGGATCCCCAAATCCAGGTGTGAAAAACTTGTTGCATCTTTCCAAAAAGACTCATGGCTGTATTACATCAAAAGGGTGCTTCTACTAAATACTGAGCAAAGGGTCTGAATACTTAGGACCATGTGATATTTCAGTTTTTCTTTTTTAATAAATCTGCAAAAATGTCAACAATTCTGTGTTTTTCTGTCAATATTGGGTGCTGTACATTAATGAGGAAAAAAAATAAACTTAAATGATTTTAGCAAATGGCTGCAATATAACAAAGAGTTAAAAATTTAAGGGGGTCTGAATACTTTCCGTACCCACTGTATATATATATATATATATATATATTGTGACAGCAGGAAGGTAAAGTCACCTGGTTGCATCCAGGGGGGTAGATATATTTCGCCCAGATTCAGGCTTTACGCCGACTTATACAACTAGGTGGAGAGTTGTATAAGCCCAGCTAAGGCTAGTGGGCTCATGGATGACTCATATGTCTAGGGAGAGTGTGGGGCGTCGTGCAGACAGGGAGTTGATGAGACCAGCTGAAGCTTGTCAGCTCATTTAGGCCTCTATAAGAACTCCCAGCTTCATTAGATGTTAGCTCATGCCTGGAACCAGACCTGTGTGGACTGTCTAGGGAGAGTGAACCCCTGTGCGGT
This sequence comes from Rana muscosa, assembly GCA_029206835.1. Classification (NCBI taxonomy): domain Eukaryota; kingdom Metazoa; phylum Chordata; class Amphibia; order Anura; family Ranidae; genus Rana; species Rana muscosa. The sequence goes on from CM055120.1 coordinate 154,780,138, forward strand.
GAGACAAAGCCTGTGTGGCTATTTGCTTGGACATTTAAAACCAGGGACTTAGGGACTAGGACAGCACTAGGCTGATCCCAGTTGTTAGTTAGGAAACCTGTATGTTTAGTCAGAGGTCAACTTGACCAGGATTTATTTTGTTTATGTTTCTTTTGCTTTGCTGTGTTTTGTCACTGTAAATAGAAAATAAACCGCACCTTTTTGATTTTGAAAACCACAACCTCCGTTTGCTGGGCCTGTTTTGTGTGGGGAGCCCATCCCGGGGGTCACACACACCCGCTGCCGAGCTAACCCCCTCACAGTTGGTGGAGAACCAGTGGCAGTTTTTTTTTAAGCCAGCATGGAGGAGATACTGAAGCAGCTGGCTCTAGCAAATGCCAATCAACAGCAGACAAATGCAGGTTTGCAAAAGAGCCTTGCAGCTCATCAACAGAGCCTTGCAGCTCAACAACAGAACTTCGCAGCCCAGCAGCAAGCTCATCAACAGAGCCTTGCAGCCCAGCAGCAGACAAACGCAACTTTGCAACAGAGTCTGGAGGCTCAGCAACGAGCCCAGCAGCAATCTGAGGCCCGCTTCATAGACCTGTTGCAGAAGCAAGAGCAGAGACTACAACAACAGATGGAAGCAGTAATGCAGCAACGTCCGCAGACCAGTGAGGAAAGCCGTCCCACTAATACCGCGTCCTTTGGGGTGAGTCGTTTATTGACAAAAATGACTGGAGAGGATGATCCAGAGGTATTTTTGACCACATTTGAAAGGACCGCTGAAAGAGAAAAGTGGCCTGAGGAGCAGTGGGCTGGACTGGTGGCTCCTCTGTTAACTGGTGAATCGCAGAAAGCTTACTATGACCTAGAGCCTAACCAAGCAAAAGACTATGTGATGCTAAAAGCTGAAATATTGGCAAGGCTGGGTGTCACCCAGGCTGTCCGGGCTCAGCGTGTGCATAACTGGACTTTCCAGCTTGGAAAACCCCCCAGGTCTCAAATGTATGATCTCATTCACCTGAGCAGAAAGTGGCTACAGCCAGAGACTTTGTCCGCACCAAAGATTGTGGAACGTGTTGTAATGGATCGGTTTTTGAGAGCTCTTCCTACTGCCATCCAAAAGTGGGTAAGTCATGGAGACCCAGAGACGGCCGATGGTCTTGTGGATCGTGTGGAGAAATACTTGGCTACAGAGAACCTGACGGCCTCTTCCAGAGACACTCAGACTTTCCACCCTAAGACCAGACCATCCCCAGGGGCAGATAAGAGGATTCCAAGGGGTGAGGGTGGAGAGAGTGAGAGGGTGGGAGCTCTACCCCAAGTTTGGCGAGAACAGCCTGGGAAATCAGCGGCTCAAGAGGCGGCAAGAAGGATCGTTTGCTACCGCTGCCGGCAAGCGGGACATATTGCAGCCAATTGCCCGGTTGTGGAGGAACCCATGCAGTGTGACTTTCTGACGGGCAGACGTCAGTCGCTGTGTGCGACAGTCGCATGCACTGCCATTCGAGGAACTGAGAAACATTTATGCAAAATGTGTGTTAATGGTAGAAATGTTGTGGTATTGCTGGATTCAGGTAGCCTTGTGACCCTGATAAAGGCTGAGTTAGTTAAAACAGAGGTCTCTGGGAATAGCAAGGTAGCTGTTATTTGTGTGCATGGGGACACCCGAGAGTATCCAGTGACTACAGTGTGTTTCGAGACCCCCAAAGGTACCCTCTCTCATCCAGTGGGCTTAGTATCTCAGTTACCGCATGACGCCATTGTGGGAAGGGATTTTCCGAAGTTCTGGGAACTGTGGGATGATCCTGAGCCCCTCACTGGTGCCCCTATGTACCAGGAATGTGATAGCCAGAACTCCCCTGAGAGTGGTGAGGACTCTCCGGAATTTCCCTTATCAGTATTGGCAGGGGGGACTCAAGAAACTGGAGAGGAGCCCACCTCCTCAGACGAAAACCTACCGTCTGTGGAGTTTTCTGATCTTGAGGTTCACAGGGAAAACTTTGCCACAGAACAGTTGAAAGACCCCGCCCTAATAAAGGCACGGGAAAACGTAGTGAAAATAGATGGCGAGTTAGTGAACCCAGATAATACCTGCACTTACCCATACTTCAGCGTAGAGAAGGACCTACTGTATCGGGTGGCAAAAAGGGCAGAAGAAACCGTTGAGCAGCTTGTGGTGCCCAAACCTTACAGGAAGTTGGTGTTGGAGTTGGCCCATGGGCACATTCTTGGAGGTCATCTGGGGACAGAGAAAACCCGAGAGAGGGTATTACAGAGATTCTATTGGCCGGGGGTGATGAAGGACGTAGAAAATTATTGTTCCTCCTGCCCTGTGTGTCAGAGGTCGGCCCCGATGCCACATTTCCGTAGCCCGCTGGTCCCTCTACCCATCATTGAGGTCCCGTTTGAGAGGATCGCCATGGATTTGGTAGGTCCTGTAATCAAGTCCGCTAGGGGGCACCAGTACATATTAGTTATAATGGACTATGCCACCAGTTATCCAGAAGCGATCCCTCTCCGAAATACCTCGGCCAAAACCATAGCCAAAGAGCTATCTCTTGTGTTTAGCCGGGTGGGTATTTGTAAAGAACTGCTTACGGACCAAGGTACACCCTTTATGTCCCGGGTTATGAAGGAGCTGTGTAAATTATTCAAAGTGACGCAATTACGTACATCTGTGTATCACCCCCAAACCGATGGGCTGGTTGAAAAATTCAACAAAACCCTAAAACAAATGTTGAAGAAAGTGGTGGATAGAGATGGAAAGGATTGGGACTGTCTACTTCCTTATCTGATGTTTGCTATTAGGGAGGTGCTCCAATCCTCTACGGGATTCTCCCCCTTTGAGTTACTGTATGGGAGACACCCAAGAGGGCTGTTGGATATTGCCAAGGAAACTTGGGAAAGTGAGAGTTCTCCCCACAGGAGTGTGATTGAGCATGTCGCCCTGATGCAAGACCGAATTGCACAGGTAATGCCCATCGTGAAGGAACATTTGGCCCAAGCGCAGTTAGCACAGCAGAGAGTGTACAACCGTGGAGCCAAGACCCGTACCTTTTCCCCGGGGGATAGGATACTGGTACTTGTCCCTACGGTTGAAAGTAAATTCCTTGCCAAATGGCAAGGCCCCTACGAGATAATGGAAAAAGTGAGCGAAGTGAATTACAAGGTCAGACAACCAGGAAGGCGAAAGCCCGAACAGATCTATCACGTTAATCTGTTGAAAGCCTGGAGGGATAGAGAGTCCCTAGTCGCAGACACTTGGTCACCAGCTCAAACTGGTTGCGTGATTCCTGAGGTTGGAATAGCAGCCACCTTGTCACAACCCCAACAACAGGAGGTTAAGGAGTTTGTGCTTCGCAACAAGGAGGTATTCTCTGAGCTGCCGGGACAAACATCTGGGGTAGAGCATGACATCATTACCCCGCCCGGTGAAAGGGTGAAGTTAAAACCCTATCGGATCCCAGAGGCCCGACGGGAGGCAATACGGGAGGAAGTACAGAAAATGCTGAACTTAGGGGTGATAGAGGAGTCCCAAAGTGATTGGTCTAGTCCCATCGTGTTGGTGCCTAAACCGGATGGGAGCTGGCGATTTTGTAACGATTTTCGTCAGTTGAACAAAGTTACAAAATTTGACACCTACCCCATGCCACGTATAGATGAGTTGATCGACCGGCTGGGAACAGCCCGATACATGACGACTCTTGACCTCACAAAAGGGTATTGGCAAATCCCCCTGGCCAAGTCGGCCAAAGAGAAAACCGCATTTGTAACCCCAGACGGGGCGTTCCAATATAAAAGAATGCCGTTCGGGTTACAGAATGCGCCGGCCACATTCCAGCGGAAAATGGACCAGATGCTGAGGCCCCATCGGAAGTATGCTGCGGCTTACCTGGATGACGTAATTGTCCATAGCACAGATTGGGCCTCACATCTGCCAAAAGTGCAAGCAGTCCTGGACTCTGTTCGGGAAGCGGGGTTTACGGCTAACCCCAAGAAGTGTACCATTGGGCAGGAGGAGGCCAAATATCTTGGGTACACCATTGGGAGGGGAGTAATAAAACCCCAACTCAACAAAGTCGAGGCCATCCAGAGTTGGCCACGTCCCAACAGCAAGAAGCAGGTACGAGCCTTTCTGGGAATCGCTGGGTATTATCGGCGATTCATTCCCCACTTTGCTTCTAAGGCTGTGCCCCTAACCAACCTGACGAAGGGGAAAGGGTCGGTCATGATTAAATGGACCCCCGAGGCTGAGGCAGCATTCCAATTCTTGAAACAAGCCTTATGTAGCCAGCCAGTGTTGTACTCACCCGACTTCTCTAAAGACTTTGTCGTACAAAGTGATGCGTCAGATGTGGGGTTAGGAGCAGTATTGTCCCAGGTCTGGAACGGGGAAGAGCACCCAGTCATTTACCTCAGCAGGAAGTTGAAGTCCCATGAGGTAAATTACGCCACCGTTGAAAAGGAGTGTTTAGCGGTGAAGTGGGCTCTAGATTCCCTTCGGTACTACCTGCTAGGTAGGCACTTTGACATGGTTACGGATCACGCTCCGTTAAAGTGGATGGCTCAAAACAAGGAAACAAATAGAAGAGTGAATAGGTGGTTCCTGGCCCTCCAGGAATTCAACTTCACAGTAAAGCATCGCCCTGGCGTTCAAATGGGGAATGTGGATGCTTTGTCTCGAGTACATGAATGCCTGATTGCTGGTGTTCCAACCCCGAGGTTAAAACAAGAGGGGGGGGTATGTGACAGCAGGAAGGTAAAGTCACCTGGTTGCATCCAGGGGGGTAGATATATTTCGCCCAGATTCAGGCTTTACGCCGACTTATACAACTAGGTGGAGAGTTGTATAAGCCCAGCTAAGGCTAGTGGGCTCATGGATGACTCATATGTCTAGGGAGAGTGTGGGGCGTCGTGCAGACAGGGAGTTGATGAGACCAGCTGAAGCTTGTCAGCTCATTTAGGCCTCTATAAGAACTCCCAGCTTCATTAGATGTTAGCTCATGCCTGGAACCAGACCTGTGTGGACTGTCTAGGGAGAGTGAACCCCTGTGCGGTGAGACAAAGCCTGTGTGGCTATTTGCTTGGACATTTAAAACCAGGGACTTAGGGACTAGGACAGCACTAGGCTGATCCCAGTTGTTAGTTAGGAAACCTGTATGTTTAGTCAGAGGTCAACTTGACCAGGATTTATTTTGTTTATGTTTCTTTTGCTTTGCTGTGTTTTGTCACTGTAAATAGAAAATAAACCGCACATTTTTGATTTTGAAAACCACAACCTCCGTTTGCTGGGCCTGTTTTGTGTGGGGAGCCCATCCCGGGGGTCACACACACCCGCTGCCGAGCTAACCCCCTCACAATATATATATATATATATATATATATATACACACACAGTATATGTATGTGTGTATGTGCATGTTATCATTCTATTCTATTTTAAAACATGAAACTACATGAATAATACCAAATACATAAGATATTTTGTATTAGATGACCCTTTGCAAACAAGAACACACAACATGGTCTCCAAAGTACACTAATGGCTCGTACACACGATCCGAATATCGTACGACAGATTGTACGATTTTTTTCGCTTAATAGTCACAAGTAGAAATTGAATAGGGTAATAAAGTCACGAAAAGTCTCGTACGACAGAAAAAAAAATTGGAAGTGATGTCATGTGTTGTAATTAGAGTTGAGCGGACGCCTGGATGTTCGGGTTCGACGGGTTTGGCCGAAATTCGCAAAAAAGTTTGAGTTCGGGACCCGAACTTGACCCCGAACCCGAACCCCATTGAAGTCAATGGGGACCCAAACTTTTGAGGACTAAAATGGCTCTAAAAAAGTAATGGGAAGGGCTAGAGGGCTGCAAATGGCAGCAAAATGTTGTTAAGAGTATGGCAAGTGCTCTGCAAACAAATGTGGATAGGAAAATAACTTAAAATAACATAAAATACATAAAAATAAAAAATAATAATCTTGAACTAGGAGGACGAGGTCCATATGGAGTAGGAGGCTGAGGTGGCGGTGGATGTGGCGGTGTAGGTGGAAGCGGCAGTGGAGAAGGACGAGGTAGCCAACACTGGTTTTTGTTTTTAATTTAATTTATTTTTAAATTAGGGTACACCCCAAAACAGTGAGAAAGATCAAAAATACAACAATGGCTGGGTAAGGCTGGTATACATGTCTATTCTGCACAAGGTATGGACAAGTCCTGTGGGATCCATGCCTGGTTCATTTTAATGAATGTGAGCTTGTCCACATTGGCTCTGGACAGGCGGCTGCGCTTGTCTGTGATAACGCCCACCTGCCGTGCTAAATACACGTTCAGATAATACATTGGCTGCAGGGCAGGCCAGCACCTCCAAGGCGTAAAGGGCAAGGTCAGGCCATGTGCCCAATTTGGAGACCCAGAAGTTGAAGGGGGCAGACCCGTCATTCAGTACGTGTAGGCATGGGCACACATACTGCTCCACCATGTTGGTGAAATGCTGCCTCCTGCTAAGACGTTCCATATTAGCTGGTGGTGCTGGTTGTTGTGGCGTGCTGACAAAGCTTTTCCACATTTCGGCCATGCTAACCCTGCCTTCTGAGGTGCTGGCGATGCCCTGGCTGCATTGGCGACCTCTTCCTCCTCCTCTGCCTTCGCCTTGTGCTTCCACTGTGCCCCCGCTGTCAGGTGGGAATGCCACCAGCAGCGTGTCTACCAGCGTGCCCTTGTACTCGCGCATCTTACAATCACGCTCCAGTGAGGGAATTAAGGATGGTACGTTGTCCTTGTAACGGGGATCCAGCAGCGTGGCCACCCAGTAATCAGCACCTGTTAGAATGTGGGCAACTCGACGGTCGTTGCGGAGACACTGCAGCATGTAATCGCTCATGTGTGCCAGGCTGCCCAGAGGCAACGAAAAGCTGTCCTCTGTGGGAGGTGTATCGTCTGTGTCCTATGTATCCCCCCAGCCACGCACCAGTGATGGCCATGAGCTGGTCTGGGTGCCACCCTGCTGTGAACATGGTTCCTCCTCCATCTCCTCCTCCTCATCCTCCACCTCGTCATCCTCCAGAACTGTGGCCTTGCTGGACAATTGTGTACCTGGCGTTTGTTGGTGCAGGAACCCACCCTCGGAGCCACTTGTGAATGACTGCCCTGAAAGCCTTGGAAATGATCCCTCTTCCTCCTCCTCCTCCTCCTCCTGTGCCACATCCTCTTCCATCATCGCCTGAAGCGTTTTTTTCAAGGAGACATAGAACTGGGATAGTAACGCTGAGAACGGCGTCATTGGCACTGGCCATGTTGGTGGAGTACTCGAAACAGCGCAACAAGGCACACAGGTCTCGCATGGAGGCCCAGTTATTGGTGGTGAAGTGGTGCTGTTCCGCAGAGCGACTCACGCGTGCGTGCTGCAGCTGAGACTCAACTATTGCCTGCTGCTGCTCGCACAGTCTGGCCAGCATGTGCAAGGTGGAGTTCCACCTTGTGGGCACGTCACATATGAAGTGGTGAGCGGGAAGGCCAAAGTTACGCTGCAGTGCTGACAGGCGAGCAGCAGCAGGGTGAGAACGCCGAAAGTGCGCACAGACGGCCCGCACTTTCTGCAGCAGCTCTGGCATATCGGGGTAATTTTTAGGAACCCCTGCACCACCAAATTCAGCACATGCGCCAGGCAAGGGATGTGCGTCAAACCGGCTAGGCCCAGAGCTGCTACGAGATTTCGCCCATTATCGCACACCACCAGGCCGGGATTGAGGCTCACTGCCACCAACCACTCATCAGTCTGTTGTTCCATGTCCCTCCACAACTCCTGCGCGGTGTGGGGTCTTTCCCCCAAACAAGAAAGTTTTAAAACTGCCTGCTGTCATTTACCTCTGGCTGTGCTGAAGTTGGTGGTGAAGGTGTTACGCTGACCGGATGAGGAGGCGGTAAAGAATGAGGAAGCGGAGTAGGAGGAGTTAGCAACAGGAGGCAAACTGAAGGTGCCACTGTCACTACAGAGGTGGATGAAGAGGCCGAGACTGCAGCAGAAGAGGAAGCATGAGGAGCCAGAGAACTTTCTTGGTTTTTGAGGTGTCTACTCCACTGCAGCTCGTGCTTTGCACTTAGATGCCTGGTCATGCAGGTTGTGCTCAGGTTGAGAACGTTTATGCCTCGCTTCAGGCTCTGATTGCACAGCGTGCAAACCACTCGTGTCTTGTCATCAGCACATTGTCTGAAGGACTGCCACGCTAGGGAACTCCTTGGACCTGGCTTTGGTGTGCTCGGTCCCTTGCTGCGTTGGGCAGTAGCAGGTGTACTGTCTAGGGAACGGACGCTCTGCTTTTGCACCCTGCTCCCTCATCTGCTGTGCTGGTGGCTCTGTGCGACCACCGCCTCTTCCTCCAAACTACACAGGTCACCTGCATGACGTTGATTCCATGTGGGGTCGAGGAGCTCAATGTCCTCCACATCATCTTCCACTCAGTCTTCACCCCTGCCCTTCTTGTCGGTCTGCACAATTGCGAAAGCAGCAGCAGTTGGCACCTGTGTTTCTTCATCATCCGAGACGTGCTGCGATGGTCCTCCCATGTACTCATCTTGAAACATAAGTGGCTGGGCATCGGTGCACTCAATCTCTTCCACTTCTGGGGCAGGGCTAGGTGGATGGCCCTGGGAAACCCCGCTAACAGAGTCATCAAAAAGCAGAAGAGACTGCTGCATGACTTGGGGCTCAGACTGCTTGGCTGATTTGCAAGGGGGTGAGGTGAAAGACTGATGGACATCGGCTGCAGGTGCCAATTCTGATCTTTCAGCAGTAGACTGGGTGGGAGACAATGTGAAGGAACTGGAGGCACTGTCAGCAACTCAATCTACTATCGCCTGTACTTGTCCTGGGCCTGGCCTCAACATTCGTAGAGCCGCATTAGGCCCGACCAAATACCGATGCAGCCTCTGTCGCCTACTCGCACCTGAGGAAGGTGTTTCACTTGTGCGTGTAGCTGGCACAGATCGACCACGTCCTCTCCCTGCAACAGGAGCTCCACCAGCAGCACCACGACCGGGGCCACGTCCCTTTGACGTTCTCCTCATATTTCTCAAAATTAGGATCTTGCCCCAAATGGGTGTTTTTTGAATAGCAGAATAGAACAACAGTATCTAAAGTGTGTATCTCACATGTACAGATACAGACTAGGCCGCAATTTAAGATTTTTCACCTAAATGTGTTTTTTTGAATAGCAAAATAGAGCAACAGTATCTCAAGTGTGTATCTCACACGTACAGATATGCAGGAAACGCTGCAAATTATTATTTTTTGCCCTAAATGTGCTTTTTTTGAATACCAGAATAGAGCAACAGTATTTAAAGGGTTTACCTCACACGTACAGATACAGACTAGGCCGCAATTTAAGATTTTTCCCCTAAATGTTTTTTTTTTGAATAGCAGAATAGAGCAACAGTATCTAAACGGTGTATCTCACAGGTACAGATATGCAGAAAACGCACCAAAAAATTTTTTTTTTACCTAAATTATTATTTTTTGGAATAACAGAATAGAAGAACAGTATCTAAAGTGTGTATCTCACATGTACAGATATGCAGGAAACACTGCAAAATATTATTTTTTTGCCCTAAATGTGTTTTTTTGGAATACCAGAATAGAGCAACAGTATCAAAAGGGTGTATCTCACACGTACAGATACAGACTAGGCTGCAATTTAAAGCGGAGGTGCCGCGGAAAAAAAAAATTAAAAGCCAGCAGCTGCAAATACAGCAGCTGCTGACTTTTAATATATGGACACTTACCTGTCCTGGAGTCCAGCGACGTCCGCAGCACAGGACGAGCAATCGCTCATCACTCTGCTGCCCCTCCCGCCATCCTCGGTGAGGGAACCAGGAAGTGAAGCCTTGCGGCTTCATGCCCGGTTCCCTACGGCGCATGCGCGAGTCGCGCTGCGCCGTTCTGAATGGTCCCCTGTGTTCTGGGAGCCGAGTGTCTCCCAGAACACAACCGGAAATCTGAGGGAAGTGACGTGCTTCCTGCAGATTTTCCACAGAGAGGACTCCCAGAAGTGGGTGCAAATACCTGTGTCTCTGACACCGGAGGGGGGGAGGGTTCCAATCAGCGGAAGTTCCACTTTAGGGTGGAGCTCTGCTTTAAGATTTTTCCCCTAAATGTGTTTTTTTGAATAGCAGAATAGAGCAACAGTACCTAAAGTGTGTATCTCACAGGTACAGATATGCAGATAATGCACCAAAAAAAATGTTTTTGCCCTAAATTATTATTTTTTGAATAGCAGAATAAAACAACAGTATCTAAAGTGTGTATCTCACATGTACAGATATGCAGGAAACACTGCAAAATATTATTTATTGCCCTAAATGGGTGTTTTTAGAATAGCAGAATAGAGCAACAGTGTCACGTACCTGGTGGAGATCGAGCTGTAGAGGGGGCTTCTCTTGCACCTCCTGTTCAACACCCCTGATAGTGGTGACAGGGAGTAGAGGACACAGAGTGACACGAGGGCCGATGTAGCAGATGGCTCTGGCTGGGACTTGGCAGGAACCAGGTAGCTGGAGAGCGCTGGGCCGGAACTGAGAACAGGAGCTCCATGTCGCTGGATCAGCAGCTGGAAGCGTAGCCGGGAAGTAAACCAGTGGGTCATCAACAGCAGGACAGAGCAGGTACCAAGACGTGAGGCAGAGGCAAAGACAGGACACAGGCCAGGTTCGGTACACAGTCGGGCAATGAGGCCCAGGAACATCAGGCAGAGGCCGAGTCAAGCACAAGCCGGGGTCACAAGTAGGCAGGCGGAGGTCAAGAGGAAGGTTTACAGGAAACTGGTACAAATCAGGTAAGTCAGGCACTAGCTGAAAGACCACTCAGCAAAGTGTGCATGTCACTGGCAGGTTTAAATAGGCAGACCGCACGCGCATGCGCCAAAACATGTCCTTTCTTGTGCATTTCTTGGAGAGTGCACGTCTGCGCACGGCTGCGTGCTTGTTCTCCAGGTTTCTCTTACAAACAGTATCTAAAGGGTGTATCTCACACATACATATTTGCAGAAAACGCCCGAAATTTTTTTTTTCCCCCTAAAATATTATTATTTTTGAATAGCAGAATAGGAGAACAGTATCTAAAGTGTGTATCTCACACGTACAGATATGCAGAAAATGTTGCCCAAAAAAATGTTTTGTCCTAAATTTTTTTCTTTTGTGTAGCGACCTCACCCCTCTCACCCATTCTCATTCTCGGCTTGTCTGTCTCTGTCTAGGGGTGTCAGTGCCGGGGGGAGGGATGAGATACACCACGGCCCATGTCCTCTATAGTGAAGAGGTGAAGGCCGGAAAGATCGGGCTTTGTGTAGGTGTCCTAGGGTCAAATCCTTTCCTCAGATCCACTCCCCTTTGCTCCTAGTAACCAGAGTTCCACACACTGAATAGGTCCAACACAGTTTTATTCTTCTCAGCGAATAAACATACAGCACAGTCAAGTTGGGACCTTTGCAACAGTTCAGTATTAATGGGAGTAGGTCGAGGCACAATTCTTTAAAGTATTGCTAACCACTGTGGTGTCACCAGTGGCGAATAGTCACTGCCACTGACTATATGAGGTAGAACATGAATTACCTTCGCTAGCACAGCCCCTGTCAGGGGAAGGATATCCGTCCAAGGGAGTCACCGGAGGCCTCTCTGTCACCAGCAAATGCTGCGCCGGACTCTCCAGAGAAGTTCCGCTCACCAGTCTCCTCGACCTCAGACACGGGCACCCAAGGAGTTAGGGCCCCCTCGGATTCCTCCACCCTCGCGGAACTCAGTCGAAGGTACTGAGCCCCAGGCATCCGCCATAGTACCTCACTCCAGGCTAAAGGTGCCTGAGATGGACTCCATCTCTCGCTCCGGCCAGGTCAAGGGCACCTGGGCCCGGAACTCCGGAACGCCAGCACCCAGGCTGAAGGTGCCTGGTTGCGGCCGCGTCCTCCAACTCTGAACCCCAAGGTCAGGGCGTCCGCCCCTTTTATCTCCTCTCCTTTTGCGTCACAGCAGGTTCCCTGCCCCGCTGTACCAGCGCCAGGAAAGGACAAAAAGGCACAGTCTTGCGGTGTGAGTTCAACTCTGGCCCAGGGCAACAACGCCACCTGTAGGCCGCAGGAAACCTCACACCACCAGAGTCCTCCAAGAACCATAAAAGGGTCTCAGATTCCCTAGCAATCAGTGCATCTGGGTTACATTATCACCCAGATGCTTCCCCTAAATTCAAATACCCGCTACATTTGAATAGCAGAATAAAACAACCGTATCTAAAGTGTGTATCTCACTAAATACAGATATGCAGGAAACGCAGCAAAATATATATTTTTTGCCCTAAATGGGTGTTTTTAGAATAGCAGAATAGACCAACAGTATCTAAAGGGTGTATCTCACAGTAACATATGCAGTGCTGGCGCACTGAGCTTGCATAAAATGCCCGCCGACGCCAACCTAACTAACAGACGGATAAAAGTTATCTTTTCTCTGGCACTGGGCTCAGGGCAGGATAAAAAGATTGTGCACTGCACCCACACAACAAAATCAAGGTAGATCGCTGAGTAATTTGATTTAAAAAATCAGGACTCCTATCTAATTCTCTCCCTCAAAGCAACAGTAGCAACCTTTCTCTACACTATCTAAAGCAGAGTGATGTGCTGTGCTATGTGTCTCTAGCTTATATAGAGGCTGGGTCACATGCTGCACTGGCCAATCACAGCCATGCCATTAGTAGGCATGGCTGTGATGGCTTCTAAGAGCACACGAGTTAAGCAAATGTTGATTGGCTGCCCTGCAGCTTTTTAAAATGCGCCATTACATTGCCGAACACCGAACATACAGTAAATTGTTCGGGTTCGGGTCCGGGTACCAAAAACCCAAAAGTCCGGTGCGAACCGAACTTTACAGTTCTGGTTCGCTCAACCCTAGTTGTAATGTATTTGTATTTTATTTTCAGACGACAACTACAGTATACTGACTAAACTAAAATTGTACAATCTGGTATCGTACAAGGAAAATTTTCGTGCTTGTCCGATCTAATAATATCGGATGAACTGTAGTGATCGGCTCTCGAAAGTAGTGTACACACGATCCGAAATTCTTACGATTCTTCCTCGGACGACCGTTTTCATCCGATATTCGGATCGTGTGTACGGGCATAAATATCTTCTGAAAATTGAAAGTTCCATGAAACTTTTAAATTAATGCATAATTTTTATTTAGTTGCACTTTAAGAATTGCAATAATATTCTTATTATATTATAGGCATTTCACGCAAACTTAGATATCTAAAAAAAATAATCCCTAAACCACTAGGCAGGTCAGCTTGATTTCCTGTTTATTAAAAGTACATTGGGAAAGTGATCTATGGAACCAGTTTACTTTCAACTTTATTTCTGAAAGTCACATATTGAGTTTGATACATTTTTAACATTTAATGTCAACTGATTTTAAACTCAAAGGATGTCAAACTCCCCAGTAGAATAAATTGGTAAGGTATTTTTGGGACTTACTATTTATCATCTAAAGGTATGCAATAAACTCAACTGGCCTGTCAGTGCATAAAAATTGTTGGCTGTATTTTTCTTTCACTTCCAGGAGTGTCCAAGGCTCTTTGAATACAACAGCATGCCTCTCTTGCACCACTGTCACTGCCTGGGAAGCCTTGTGTGATCTGGAGTCATTGTCAGTGAAAGCAGTGGGTGAACAGCTTTCCAGTACTGCACGGCAGCTTCTCAGAGTCTGCCTTGCATTTGCATATTATTTACACATCCATAAATCAGTCTTTAAAGTGGTTTCTGCCACTGTGCGAATGCACTTGCAAACATTACACTGTGCAGCAATGACATTTACCACAGAGCATCATTTCACAGATTTGTGAAGAATTATGACCATTTGAAGGAATGCTGTTCTGCAGACAAAAACACGTATGGGTATGGCAATTACAATAATAGTTTTTATGGCTTTTAAATGTTTGGGGATCTTTAAAAGAGAAAGTTAAAATGCTTTTATACTATTATTTTAATCTATCTATCTATCTATCTATCTATCTATCTATCTATCTATCTATCTATCTATCTATCTATCTATCTATCTATCTATCTACCTATCTATCGAAGGGTATAGGTATACAGTTATCATGCACTACCTAATAAGAGTTTATTAACTGACAGTTTAAAGTGTATGTACAGTAAATACTAACAACAAACATCTCTTATTTGGTCCAATTTTGGTCTGTTTGATATAGAATTTATATCTGTTTAATAAGTGCAGCCCGTTGATCATGATGAAAAAAGATAGTGATTTCCTAAATTCCTGTAGTGAGCTGACAATGCGGCATTGAAATCCTGAATATCATTGTTAGCCCTTCGTAAGTTCTCTCTGTGGACTGAAGAACACATACCTACTATGGAATGAAATGAAGAGGGGGGGAGTGGCATGTGATCCAAACACACTTTCTGTCCTAGAGTGACAACCCCAGTCATCCATGGATAGAGTATAGTGAGTGAGTGTTGTCACCCTGGTACTGGAAATATTTTTTCTAGCACCAGGTGAAGATAAAGGAAAAGGCCTATGAAAAGAAAACAAATACAGCCATCACACCTAAGGGCTGGTAAGATGCAATAAATGACATTTTTGTTCTTAGGTTTATACAGTATGTACTTTAAGTCTTCTTACATCACCCACTCCTTATTTTCTAATAAATTACATAATTAATTGGATCAATAATCTTACCCCAGCTACCCATTAAAACTATACAGGAATACTGACATCATTCAGTTTTCACTTCACTAAGATCACTCATTTATGTGCCATTTATTTTATAATGTTATGTAAGGTAAAATGAAAAAAAAAATAAAAAATTTGAGCATGGCTGTCCAAAGCATATGGCTGATAAAATGATGAACCATTATTTATTATGGTTACTGACACTCATTAAAATACATCTCGTATAACAGCTGTTAACATTCCATTACAGATTATTACATTTTTACAGTATTGTTATTACAGATGTGGCACTGTCATTGTATCCATTTTGTATAATATATTATTCTAAAGTACATAATAAAGCCCAGTCAAGTACATCCATGTGCTGCTTTAAAGCACTAAGTTGAGTAAGTGTGTAGAACTGCTGAGTACATATTTTCTACTCCATGCATGAAAACAGTAATATCAAAATAAAGTAAGAAAAAAGCTTTGAAGCAATGTTTGTTATCATTTACGTATCATAATTTCAATATATATTTAACAGTTTTGATATCCATTACAATAAGGACCGAACACTTAAACCAGCACAGCTGACACACATTGTCGTATGCCTTGACATACATTTCATTGCTGTGCTCAGGGCCGCTGATAGGGGGGGACCACCAGCCCTCCTGTAGGGGGCCTGGGCACACAGGTGTGCCCAGACAGCAGGAGGATCGGTGTAGCAGAGAATAAAGAATGACAGCGTCTCTCACCCAGCAACTCAAAGCCGGTTTCTCTCCATCTCGCTCCCGCCGGCTTTCAGCTGCTAGGTGAGAGGCTAGGTGAGAGACACAGGGCTGGATTTAGGGGATGCCGGGGTGGGTTGGTATGCCCCCCCCCCTGGCCGGCCGCAGCTGAGCTCCTTCCCCCGCCCCCTCCCCACCCGCACTCACAGCTGGGATGAGGAGACGGCAGCTTGGAGCCTGGAGCGGTGAGAGAAGAAGTGCCAGCGGGAGGTGTGCTGTGTTTTGTCCTCCCCTTCTGTCAGAAGAGCGCTGGTTTTTACAGTACATGAGACCGGATCGCTCTTACTGTAGATCGCATGGCACTGTACACACACACACAGCGCCCCCATCTCCTCCAAAGGCTGCTCAGTGCTTACCTCCCGGCAGCAACAAATGTGGATAGGGGGCGGTGTGTGTACAGTGCCATGCGATCTACAGTAAGAGCGATCCGGTCTCATGTACTGTAAAAACCAGCCCCCTATCCACATTTGTTGCTGCCGGGAGGTAAGCACTGAGCAGCCTTTGGAGGAGATGGGGGCGCTGTGTGTGTGTGTACAGTGCAATGCAATCTACAGTAAGAGCGATCTGGTCTCATGTACTATAAAGACCAGCACTCTTCTGACAGGAGGGGAGAACAAAACACAGCACACCTCTTCCTGGCTGTGTTGTCATTGGCAAATGTAATGGGAATTTGGGGAGGGTGATATGTGTGAGGAGAAAGAATGGGGGGGATATGTGCTGGGAGGAGAGATTGGGGAGGCAGGGGGGTAATTTAGAGGGGGGATTTTTGTTTGGAAATTTGTGCATGGGGGCCCCGTCAGGTAGGCTGTACGGGGCCCCATGATTTCTATAAGTGGCCCTGGCTGTGCTAGAGTATCCCATTCAATACAGATGAATGAGACTGCACAGGGAAAGAAATACAGTTGCAATATGCAGGACTTTTTTCATCTGCTGCAAAAGGGAGTGGTAGTGAGAAGAAGTCTTAAAAGAACAAAGTCTTATTTTGTCCCTGCATATTACCTGGCCCCCACAACGGCCTAAATGGTATATGTACTTCAGTAAAAAAAAGAGCCCTGGCCTGCTGCAGACTTATTCCCTGGCCTGCCGCAGACAATTAAAGACCTGTTAGGAACCATGAATCAGACTGAGACAAAAGTGCAGTAAAAATCACACTTTTTAATAAAATGGTAAAATGGTACAAACAGAGCAAACAGTCAAAATATAGCCAGGGTATAATCAGACAAAGTGTCAGAGAAACACATTGTGAAGAGGCTTGTTATACTTCCATTTGAACGCTAGATGGGAGCAAAGTTGACAGTGAAACACTCACGCACCACATGACTTCCTGGCTGCCTATAAAAGCTCAGCAAGTGCTCAGAGGAATTGCTGGTTTGTCTTCAGCTTCCTGTTTCCTGTGACTTGTTCCTGTGTTTAATTACCTGCTGTGACCCGGATTGCCTCTGACTCTGCTGATCTTCTCCTGCATCTGATCTCGGCTTGTATTACGGACTCCACTTGTCTCCTGTGTTTGACCATCAGCCTGTGACCCGGACTTTGCCTCTTGTCTCCTTGCCTTGACCTTTTGCCTGTGACCTGGACTTGCCTTGTGTGTTCCCTACACAGTACCTCTGGCTGTGTTTGGACTATCTTACCTGCCTGTGCTTGACCCTCAGCCTGGTTTTGGACTGTCTGATCAAGTTCTTTCAACAAGCCACGCACCTGCCAGTTTGACACAGCTGCTCGACCACTTGAAAGACCCTGATACAAGTCTACTTGCACCTGCTGGGTAGCCTGTGCCTTTTAGTGCCATTCCTCCCCTGTCTCACCTCCAGGGGTCTAAGTGCACTTAGTCGCAAGGGTGAACCGCTCTCGGCATCTCGGCCTCGGTAAGTACTAGTCTGCCCGTGATACAAAGCCAGTGAAACAGGAATCCAGAGATCAGAGTAGTAGAGGCAGTAAACAGGATAAGGAACCAGAAGGGAAGTAAGCCAGGCAAATGCCTTTAACAGCAAAACACAGCAGAGAGTATCCGGATATGTTGACCAGGTGAAGACACAGGAGATCTGATCCAGGCAGTTTAAATAGCAAGCAGGGCTAGCTGACGAGCAGGAAATGAAAAATAGGTGAGTCACTGTGGAATGAAGAGTAGTGGCAATTAACTGACAGCTGAGCACAGAGCTCTGAGAAGGAAGGGCTGAGCCCAGCCCTGACAAGCCCTCAGCTGCAGTTATTGTTAAGCCACATTCTTATTCTCACATTCTGTAACATTCCAATTATCCTGTAAAAATTTTGCATATGTGGGACCAGTTATAGAATATAATTGTACAGGTTACATACGTCAACCTTAGAATGGAAATGTTATGTCTGTATGACTTGTATGTATGGTGATTTAAAAAAAAAGTGAGGCTAAGGGATTTTTTTGAAATCTAATAATGCTTAAATAGATAACTGAGATAAAGTAGATCTAGATCAGATCAGACAAATGTATTGTCATTTTATAATATACAGTCAATTATAAAATGAATACAGATGCATCTCTTCACAATTAAAGGCATCACATACCTCCCATAAAATACTCCCATAATACACTATCTTCATAAAATCATCATCATAAAATCAATACATACATTGCAAATAAATACATATGCAACTGTATTGTATCCCTGAAAAGCCTCTAAACCCTAACTCAACTACTTTTAGAGGTGGATTTAATAAAGGCAAATATACTGGGCACAGCAAGTGCACTTCATGTGTATTTGCTCTAGATCTTAGTGGAAGCTCTGAAATGAGGGGAAGCTCTGCTGGTTTCTATCATCCAATCATGTACAAGCCAAAATGCTGTTTTTTATTTTCCTTGCATGTGATTGAGTATTCTTTGCAAAGTAAAGCTTTACCTCATTTACTAACTTCTGGAGCAAGTGCACTTGCAGTGCACAGTACATTTGCCCTTAGGTTTTCTAATCCTCTGTTTATCATAAACAATTGCAGTTTTAAATTTGATAAAATACTGTTCTTATATTTTTTTCATCATATTTTGTATCTCAGCACTGCTGATTTCCTCCAGCCTGTTTCTCTTTTTTCAAACGAACTATTTTACTATGTAACCAGAAGACAGTTGTTGGTACAATTACTATAGGTACTCTGTTTTAGAAGCTTACATTGTATCAGCTCATCTAGAAGATTGAGAGGGTCAAATGAGAAAATTGTATTTATGGAATTATTAATAGCATAATATGGAACTACACAATAGTACAGTGGCATAAGTATGAAGTGCAGTTTGGCGATATGGTAGAAAGGGAAGAATTATGTGTCGGTACAGTAGGGGAGAGTGAAGAAGTATGCAATGATGCAGTGGCAGAGAGTAAAGAAATGTAAGTTAGCGCAGCAGAGGAGAGTAAACAGGTGAATGTCAGTGCAGTGAAGGAAAAGTGAAGAAGTGAGCTTCAGTGTAGTAGAGGAGAGTAAAGAACTGTGCATCAGTGCTGTGGGGAAGAATGAAGAAATGTAGGTCGTTGAAGTGCAGAAAGTAGAAACGTGCTAAAGCAGCTAAGAGCCACAAGTGTAAAGAAGCATACATGCATTGTTGACTTTTGTCTGTCTGGGTAATGCTATCATTAGCGCATGTCCACACAGGAAGTGATCTGCTGTTGGGTGACATCACTTTTCTGCCATGCCAAGAGAAATGTGGTCACTTGGAACAGCGCAAATGAATTAATTCTTTAAAAATAATAAAATGTTACACTTACCTACTCTGTGCAGTGGTTTTGCACAAAGCAGCCCCAATCCTCCACTTCTTGGGTCCCTCTTCGACATTCCTGGCACCTCCCTCCTGTTGAGTGTCCCCACAGCAAGCAGCTTGCTATGGGGCCACCTGAGTCGAGCCGCTGCTCTGTGTGTCCATTTAGACATGGAGCCACTGTTTGGCCCCACCCCTCTCTCTCCTCATTGGCTAACTGACTTTGATTGAAAGCAGCGGGAGCCAATGGTGCCGCTGCTGTGTCTCAGCCAATCAGGGCGGAGAGTCCGGATGGCCGAGGTGCTCATGGACATTGCTGGGTCGAGGTGGGGCTCAGACAAGTACAAGGGGGGCTGAGGGGGGCCGAGGGGGGACAAGGGGGGCTGCTGCACACAGAAGGTTTTTTATCTTAATGCGTAGAAAGCATTAAAATAGAAAACCTTCTGCCTTTACAACCACTTTATGACTTACTCTAGGTATGTGTTGCACCTCTGGCTTTACCCCTTCACTGAAACTAGAGAATACATATAGAAACATGTCAAATTACATCATGGATGACATGCTATGGTAATGGGTATCTTCAGAGATTGAAAAACATTTAAAGCAGACTCAAGATCAGATATTTTGAATGTCATGCATGCTAAGTAATGTGTAATTATAAGGTTTTCTGATATATAGTGCATCCGTAAAGTATTCACAGCGCTTCACTTTTTCCACATGTTGTTATGTTACAGCTAGAGTTGAGCGGACACCTGGATGTTCGGGTTCGACGGGTTCGGCCGAACTTCGGAAAAAAGTTCGGGTTCGGGACCGAACTTTAACCCAAACCCGGACCCGAACCCGAACCCCATTGAAGTCAATGGTGACCCGGACTTCTAAGGACTAAAAAGGCTCTAAAAAGGTAATGGAAAGGGCTAGAGGGCTGCAAATGGCAGCAAAATGTTGTTAAGAGCATGGCAAGTGCTCTGCAAACAAATGTGGATAGGGAAATAACTTAAAATAACATAAAAAAATAAAAATAAAAAATAATAATCTTGGTTCAAGCCGAGCCAAGTGAGGCCGTGCCCGAAGCGTGGCGATCGAACCGAGCCCGTGAGGGGCCCTGTTACTATGTGCTACCGTATGTCCACTTGGATGGTGGGGCTTGAACCTGCACTCACAGCGCAGGCGCCGTTCATCTTCGGAGATTTTGTGAATCTCCTTGTCCTCTGTACTGCGCAAGCGCTGCGCCTTCGCAGTATGGGCCGGACACAATCCGATGGCCGGACAGTTTTTGTCACAACACCAGTATACATGTCTATTCTGCACAAGGTACGGACAAGTCCTGTGGGATCCATGCCTGGTTCATTTTAATGAACGTGAGCTTGTCCACATTGGCTCTGGACAGGCGGCTGCGCTTGTCTGTGATAACGCCCCCTGCCGTGCTAAATACACGTTCAGATAATACACTGGCTGCAGGGCAGGCCAGCACCTCCAAGGCATAAAGGGCAAGCTCAGGCCATGTGCCCAATTTGGAGACCCAGAAGTTAAAGGGGGCAGACCCGTCATCCAGTACGTGTAGGCCTGTGGACACATACTGCTCAACCATGTTGGTGAAATGCTGCCTCCTGCTAAGACGTTCCATCTCAGCTGGTGGTGCTGGTTGTTGTGGCGTGCTGACAAAGCTTTTCCACAATTCAGCCATGCTAACCCTGCCTTCTGAGGTGCTGCCGGTGCCCCAGCTGCGTTGGCGACCTCTTCTTCCTCCTCTGCCTTCGCCTTGTGCTTCCACCGTACGCCCGCTGTCAGGTGGGAATGCAACCAGCAGCGCGTCTACCAGCGTGCGCTTGTACTCGCGCATCTTACGATCCCGCTCCAGTGAGGGAATTAAGGACGGTACGTTGTCCTTGTAACAGGGATCCAGCAGGGTGGCCACCCAGTAATCAGCACCAGTTAAAATGTGGGCAACTCGGCGGTCATTGCGGAAACACTGCAGCATGTAATCGCTCATGTGTGCCAGGCTGCCCAGAGGCAAAGAAAAGCTGTCCTCTGTGGGAGGTGTATCGTCTGTGTCCTCTGTATCCCCCCAGCCACGCACCAGTGATGGCCACGAGCTGGTCTGGGTGCCACCCTGCTGTGAAAATGGCTCCTCCTCCTCCTCCTCCATCTCCTCCTCCACCTCGTCATCCTCCAGAACTGTGCCCTTTCTGCCGGACAATTGTGTACCTGGCGTTTGTTGGTGCAGGAACCCACCCTCGTAGCCACTTGTGAAAGACTGCCCGGAAAGCCTTTGAAATGATCCCGCTTCCTCCTCCTCCTCCTCATCCTCCTGTGCCACATCCTCTTCCATCATCGCCCAAAGCGTTTTTTCAAGGAGGCATAGAACTGGGATAGTAACGCTAAGAACGGCGTCATTGGCACTGGACATGTTGGTGGAGTACTCGAAACAGCGCAACAAGGCACACAGGTCTCGCATGGAGGCTCAGTTATTGGTGGTGAAGTGGTGCTGTTCCGCAGAGCGACTCACGCGTGATTGCTGCAGCTGAAACTCCACTATCGCCTGCTGCTGCTCGCACAGTCTGGCCAGCATGTGCAAGGTGGAGTTTCACCTTGTGGGCAAGTCACATAGGAGGCGGTGAGCGGGAAGGCCGAAGTTACGCTGCAGCGCTGACAGGCGAGCAGCAGCAGGGTGAGAACGCCGAAAGTGCGCACACACAGCCCGCACTTTCTGCAGCAGCTCTGGCATATTGGGGTAATTTTTAAGGAACCTCTGGACCACCAAGTTCAGCACATGCTCCAGGCAAGGGATGTGCGTCAAACCGGCTAGGCCCAGAGCTGCTACGAGATTTCGCCCATTATCGCACACCACCAGGCCGGGCTTGAGGCTCACTGACAGCAACCACTCATTGGTCTGTTGTTCCATGTCCCTCCACAACTCCTGCGCGGTGTGGAGTTTTTCCCCCAAACAGGAAAGTTTTAAAACTGCCTGCTGTCGTTTACCCCTGGCTGTGCTGAAGTTGGTGGTGAAGGTGTTACGCTGACCGGATGAGGAGGCGGTAGAGGATGAGGAAGCGGAGTAGGAGGAGTTAGCAACAGGAGGCAAACTGAAGCGCCCTGCAATCCTCGGTGGTGGAAGGACATGCGCCAAACTGCTATCTGCCTCAGGCCCAGCCGCCACTGCATTTACCCAGTGTGCTGCTAGGGAGATATAACGTCCCTGACCGTGCTTACTGGTCCACGCATCCGTAGTTAGGTGGACCTTGCCACAGATGGCGTTGCCCAGTGCACACCTGATTTTGTCCCCCACTTGGTTGTGCAGGGAAGGGATGGCTCGCCTGGAAAAATAGTGGCGGCTGGGCACGACGTACTGTGGGACAGCCAATGCCATCAGGCTTTTAAAACTCTGCGTCTCCACCAGACGGAATGACAGCATTTCAAAGGCCAGGAGTTTTGAAATGCTGGCATTCAGGGCCAGGGATCGCGGGTGGCTAGGGGGGTACTTCCTCTTCCGCTCCAATGTTTGGGAGATAGAGAGCTGAACGCTTCCATGGGACATTGTGGAGATGGTTGGTGACCCAGGTGGTAGTGTTGCTGGCAGATCCTCTGTTTGTGGGGTGGCAGGTGCCACTGTCACTACAGAGGTGGATGAAGAGGCCGAGACTGCAGCAGAAGAGGAAGCAGGAGGAACCAGAGACCTTTCTTGGTTTTTGAGGTGTCTACTCCACTGCAGCTCGTGCTTTGCACTTAGATGCCTGGTCATGCAGGTTGTGCTCAGGTTGAGAACGTTTATGCCTCGCTTCAGGCTCTGATTGCACAGCGTGCAAACCACTCGTGTCTTGTCATCAGCACATTGTGTGAAGAACTGCCACGCTGGGGAACTCCTTGGACCTGGCTTTGGTGTGTTCGGTCCCTTGCTGCGTTGGGCAGTAGCAGACATACTGTCTAGCTGATAGACGCTCCGCTTTTGCACCCTGCTCCCTCTTCTGCTGTGCTGGTGGCTCTGTGCGACCACCGCCTCTTCCTCCAAACTACACTGGTCACCTGCATAACGTTGATTCCATGTGGGGTCGATGACCTCATCGTCCTCCACATCATCTTCCACCCAGTCTTCACCCCTGCCCTCCTTGTCTGTCTGCACAATTGCAAAAGCAGCAGCAGTTGGCACCTGTGTTTCGTCATCATCCGAGACGTACTGCGATGGTCCTCCCATGTACTCATCATGAAACATAAGTCGTTGGGCATCGGTGCACTCAATCTCTTCCACTTCTGGGGCAGGGCTAGGTGGATGGCCCTGGGAAACCCTGCTAACAGAGTCATCGAAAAGCAGAAGAGACTGCTGCATGATTTGGGGCTCAGACTGCTTGGCTGATTTGCAAGGGGGTGAGGTGAAAGACTGATGGACATGGGTTTCAGGTGCCAACTCTGTTCTTTCATCAGAAGAGTGGGTGGGAGACAATGTGAAGGAACCCGAGGCACTGTCAGCAACCCAATCTACTATCGCCTGTACTTGTCCTGGCCTAAACATTCGTACAGCCTCATTAGGCGCGACAAAATACCGCCGCAGACTCGGTCGCCTACTCGCACCTGAGGAAGGTGTTTCACTTGTGCGTGTATCTGGTACAGATCCACCACGTCCTCTCCCTGCAACAGGAGCTCCACCAGCAGCACCACGACCGGGGCCACCACGTCCCTTTGACCTTCTCCTCATATTTTCCAAATTTAGGATCTTGCCCTAAATGGGTGTTTTTGGAAGCGCAGAACACAACCAAAGTACGTAACCGCTGAATCGCACAGCTACAGAACTGCAAAAAATGCTATTAAAAAAAAATGTTGTTTTTTTAGTATAGTACAGTAGGAGAAAACTATATAGATATTGTTTATTTCACACACCTCAAAATATGTATAACACACTGCAAACTTTGTTTTGTGCCCCTAAACGGCGTTTTTTGGAAGAGCAGAACACACCCACAGTACGTAACCGCTGAATCGCACAGCTACAGAACTGCAGAAAATGCTATTCAAAAAAAATGTTGTTTTTTTAGTATAGCACAGTAGGAGAAAACTATATAGAAATTGTTTATTTCACACACCTCAAAATATGTATAACACACTGCAAACTTTTTTTGTGCCCCTAAACGGCGTTTTTTGGAAGAGCAGAACACACCCACAGTACGTAACCGCTGAATCGCACAGCTACAGAACTGCAGAAAATGCTATTCAAAAAAAATGTTGTTTTTTTAGTATAGCACAGTAGGAGAAAACTATATAGAAATTGTTTATTTCACACACCTCAAAATATGTATAACACACTGCAAACTTTTTTTTTGTGCCCCTAAACTGCGTTTTTTGGAAGAGCAGAACACACCCACAGTACGTAACCGCTGAATCGCACAGCTACAGAACTGCAGAAAATGCTATTCAAAAAAATGTTGTTTTTTTAGTATAGCACAGTAGGAGAAAACTATATAGAAATTGTTTATTTCACACACCTAAACGGTGTTTTTTGCAAGCGTACATTAAAGTGCAAATTTTTTTTTTTTGCCCTAAACGGGTCTTTTTTTGCACGAGCAAAATAAAATGCTTTTTTTTTTTTTTGCCCTATGGGTCTTTTGGAAAAGAGCACAATAAAGTGCCTTTTTTTTTCCCCCTAAAAGTTAGATTTTCTCTGACACTGGGCTCATGGCAGTGTAAAAAGACTGCACTGCAACACAAATAGGTAAACCTATGCAGATCGCTGATTTTAATCTCTGAATCTGGACTCCTATATAATATTCTCTCTCCCTGAAAGCACCAACACAGGAACCTGGCCCTACACTACACTATCTCTCTATCTTTTCCCTCAGATTGTAGAATCCGGACTACCTCATCTATCTTTCTATCTCTCCCTAAAAGCAGCAGCAGCAGACTAGATCCTCTCTCTATCTATTCTGAAGCAGAGTGACATGTGTGCTGTGTGCCTCTAGCTTATATAGAAGCTGGGTCACATGTTGCACTGACCAATCACAGCCATGCCATTAGTAGGCATGGCTATGATGGCCTCTAAGGGCACACCAGCTAATCAAAAGGTGATTGGCTGGCCCCTGAAGCATTTCTAAATGCGTAATTAGATTGCCGAACCCGAACCCGGACTTTTGGGCAAAGTCCGGGTTCGGGTTCGGGTTCGGGAAAAAGCTAAAGTTCGGTACGGACCCGAACTTTACAGTTCGGGTTCGCTCAACACTAGTTACAGCCTTATTCCAAAATGCATTAAATTCATTATTTTCCTTAAAATTCAACAAACACTACCCAATAATAACAACGTGAAAGGAGTTTGTTTGAGATCTTTGCAAATTTATTTAAAAAATAAATAAAATCACATGTGCATAAAAGTGTTCACAGCCTCTGCTCAATACTTTTTTAAAGCACCTTTGGCACCAATTATAGCCTTAAAGCCTCGTACACACGATCGGATATCCTATGGATTCTAATCCGATGGTTTTGTCCATCGGAAATCCAATGAAGCTGACTTCCATCAGTCTTGCCTACACACCATCAGTCAAAAAACCGACCGTTCCAAACGCGGTGACGTAAAACACTCTGAGAAAAATGAAGTTCAATGCTTCTGAGCATGCGTCGACTTGATTCTGAGCATGCGTGGGTTTTTTATCCGATGGACTTGCCCATAGACGATCTGAGTTTTCGATCGTTTTTTATCCATCGGAAAAATTTAAAACATGTTCTATTTTTTAAAACCGATGGAAAAAAAAACGATGGGTCCCATACACGATCAGTTTGTCTGATGAAAACCATCCATCGGACGGTTTTCATCAGTTAAACCGATCGTGTGTACAGGGCTTTAGTCTTTATGAGTATGATGCAACAAGCTTGGCACACCTATTTCTGGGTAGTTTCTCCCATTCTTCTTTGCAGGACCTTTCAAGCTCCATCAGGTTGGATGGAGAGCATCGGTGCACAGCCATTTTCAGATCTCTCCAGAGACTTTCAATCGGGTTCAAGTCTGGGCTCTGGCTGGGCATTCACAGAGTTGTCCTGTAGCCACTCCTTTGTTATCTTGGCTGTGTGCTTAGGGTCATTGTCCTGTTGGAAGATGAACCTTCACCCTAGTCCGAGCTCCAGAGCCCATCAGTCTCCCAGTTCCTGCCACTGAAAAACATCCCCACAGCATGATGCTGCCACCACCATGTTTCACTGTAGGAATGGTATTGGCCAGGTGAAGTGCGGTGCCTGGTTTCCTTTAGACATGAAGCTTGCCAATTAGGCCAAAGAGTACAATCTTTGTTTCATCAGACCAGAGAATTTTTTTTTCTAATGGTCTGAGAGTCCTTCAGGCAGGGTGTCATGTGCCTTTTACTGAGGACTGGCTTATGTCTGGCCACTATACAATACAGGCATGATTGGTGGAGTGCTGCAGAGATGGTCGTTCTTCTGGAAGATTCTCCTCTCTCCACAGAGAAATGCTGGAGCTCTGTCAGAGTGACCATTGGGTTCTTGGTCACCTCCCTGACTAAGTCCCTTCTCCCCCCCATCACTCAGTTTGGCCAGGCAGCCCGGTCTAGAGTCCTGGTGGTTTCAAACTTCTTTCATTTACGGCTGATGGAGGCCACTGTGCTCATTGAGACCTTCAATGCGGCAGAATTTTTTTTGTACCCTTTCCCAGATCTGTGCCTCAATACAATCCTGTCTCGGAGATCTACAGACTATTCCTTGGACTTCATGGCTTGGTCTGTGCTCTGACATGCGCTGTTAACTGTGGGTCCTTATATAGACAGGTGTTTGCCTTTCCAAATCATGTCCAAACAACTGAAATTACCACAGGTGGAGTCCTATTAATTTGTAGAAACATCTCAAGGATGATCAATGGAAAAAGGATGCAGCTGAGCTCAATTTTGAGTGTCATGGCAAAGGCTGTGAATACTTATGCACATGTGATTTTTTTTCTTTTTTTTATGTTTAATAAATGTGCAAAGTTTTCAAACAAACTTCTTTCACATTGTCATTATGGGGTACTGTTTGTAAAATTTTCAGGAAAATAATGAATTTAATCCATTTTGGAATAAAGCTGTAGGGATGGGCAAACGGTTTGGCCCGAGCATAAGTTCCGGCCAACGTTTGACCATTTTTTCAGCCCCCCGAACTGACCACAATGCATTGCAGCGCTGAACAGAGCAATGCAAGCCCTGATTGGCTGAAGCAGTGAATGCTTCAGCCACTCAGGGAACAGTCAAAGTCATGATTGGACACTGTCATCATGACTTTATCCAATCATGGCTCATCCCCCCCCCCACAGTATAAAAGTATTCTTTCAATGGCAGCCATTTTAAGTGTGATTTTGGCGTGGACAGAGATAGAACAGAGCTCTGTTCAGTGCTATTAGTTGGTTAGTGTGCTATACTGTGCTATTTTGTTTCAATTGTCAGTGTAGAATATTAGTTTAGTGTCAGTCTAGGGATAGTGTGATTGTAGTGAGGAGAACCATCATTCAGCTTTGCATAGTTTGCAGCTAGAGTAGGGACAGCTCAGATAGTTTCACTGTAGTGTATTGAGACCATGTCATTCATACATACATTCGTGTAGAGTAGGGACAGCTCAGATAGTTTCAGTGTAGTGTAGTGAGATCGTGACAGTAATCTTGACATTAGTGTATAGTGTGAAGGACTAGCATAAAAGGTAGAGCTTGAAGGACACTGCCACTCGCTGGATCTTCTTTTTGAGGGCTTTATTTGCCCATTTTTATTAAAAGAAGTTCAAACAAAATCAAAGGTTTCCCTCGCAGGGGTTTCAACACTTCTTTTCATCAATAGCATGACATTCAGCCTCCTGGCTTATACATACAGCAGTGTTGCTCAGGCCTTCCACTTCAGGATCTTGTCTGTCTCCTACAGACTATTCCATTGGCAACACCGTCCATTTAGATAGCAGCCCCTCGCTGCTCTGAGCTTCAGACTTGGGTCCACTGCTCTGACCCTCAGACCTGGGTTTCTGGCTTCCAGTGTGCAGACAACCACTCTCTGGCTTCTCCAGTGCACACTTGCACTCTATGGCTTCCCCAGTGCACACCTGCACTCGTCGGGGGGGGGGGAGCCCAGAATGCTGGTCCTGACTCTACTATCAGGCCCACACACACCTGAACAATCAGTGTGCCGGTGAGTCTCAAAACCCTGATCCAGGACTGGGGATTTCATCCCACCCGGATCTCTAAGCAATCCCCAGGCTCCAGGTCTCAAAGTGGACTTTAGTAAATCATGAGGAAACTGAAAAGCCAGTTTCCTCCAAAACAAGCAAATACCCTGGAGCCCCTCAACCTGCCTGGTTGAGAATCCTGTATTCATCCACTGGTCGGGTACCACATTACCACAATAGCTAGAGTAGGGACAGTTCAGATAGCATCAGTGTAGTAACAGTTGATTGCGTTACTGCCAGTTTAACGCCATTTACTTCTGTGTGCGTTACTGCCAGTTTAACGCCATTTACTTCTGTATGTGTTTCTGCCAGTTTAATGCCATATAGTTTTGTGTGCGTTACTGCCAGTTTAACGCCATATAGTTCTGTGTGCGTTACTGCCAGTTTAACGCCATATAGTTTTGTGTGTTACTGCAAGTTTAACGCCATTTACTTCTGTGTACGTTACTGCCAGTTTAATGCCATATCGTTTTTTTTGTGCGTTACTGCTAGATTAATGCTGTATAGTTTTTTGTGCGTTACTTCCAGTTTAACGCCATATAGTTTTGTGCTATACTGCAAGTTTAACGCCATTTACTTCTGTGTCCGTTACTGCAAGTTTAACACCATTTACTTCTGTGTGCGCTACTGCAAGTTTAATGCCATTTACTTGTGTGTGCGTTACTGCCAGTTTAATGCCATATAGTTCTGTGCATCATTGTACGTTTGGCGCA
This sequence comes from Rana muscosa, assembly GCA_029206835.1. Lineage (NCBI taxonomy): Eukaryota > Metazoa > Chordata > Amphibia > Anura > Ranidae > Rana > Rana muscosa. The sequence goes on from CM055120.1 coordinate 154,809,208, forward strand.
TTATATTGCAGTATATTATATTGTATCCGTGGAGTGTGTCTGTGTAGTGTGAGTACTCAAATTAAAGTGCACCAATCACCACTTTACATTGATTAAAGTGCATCTACGTACAGATTTCCACTTCTTCTTTACATTTGCTTATAAGCACCACCCCTCCCTCCCAATAATGTCTAGGAGGACAACAAGGAGAGACAGACGTTCCCTTGACACTGTAAGGGGGCCAGCAACAAATGTGTCCACAGGCAAAGGTGGACGTGGTGGTCAGTCCTCAGGCAGGGCATCATTTCCTCTGTTTAGTGAGTTTGCCCGTGCTATCCAGCCACAGCATGCAGAGGAGGTGGTGGACTGGCTTACTAAACCTTCCTCATCCTCCTCATCCTCTGTCACGCAAGCAGAGACAAGCGTGTAGTCCCCTGCAGTTGCCAGAGTGGATAAACCTGCCTCCTTGTCCACATCTATTTCTGCCATAGCCTCAACATCAGCCATGGAGGAGTCGGCTGAGTTATTTGACCACAGCGTCAGCCACTTGCTTCTTGATGATGCCAAGCCATTACTGGATTCAGATGTTGGTTCTGAGGTTGAGGATGACAGGAACATGAGCCTAGAGAGAGGGGAGAACACTGGTAGACAAATTAACATTCATGTTCCCCCAGCTGCAGCATATTGCCAGGTTGTCTCCAGTGGTAATGATGATGGAGGAGATGGAGATGATGATGAGGTCACTGATGTGACTTTGGTGCCAGATAGAACAGAGGAGGAAACTGAAGGTGAGGGGTCACAACCCCAAGGAGGCCAAAATCAAGAAAGAGTAGAGAGCAGCCACCCTATTCCATCACATTCTGCAGCTGTTATCTCCTGGCCCACTCCCCAAAGCTCAGCTAACTGGGCCTTTTTCAGCACATCAAACGTGGCAAAAACACCAGCCATTTGGGTACTACATGCTTAACAAGGCATTTAACGTCCAACCACTCAGCCCGTTGGCAAGAGCACCTAAAATCCACACAAAAAGGGCACAAATCTGTCCCTCCTCCTCCTCCTCCTTACCCACTTCAGTCTGTCCCTGCTATACTGAGTCATAACCTATCAGCAGCCTCCAGTGACAGGGATGATGGTATAGCACAGGGTGTGCCAGGTCCAAGCAGCACATCTGCCAGCAGCACACCACCAGCTGTAGACTGCAGCCGTCAAATTTCTCTGCCCCATCTGCTGCAGCAGGAAAAAAAATACAGTCCCTGCCACCCACATGCCCAGCATCTAAATGCAAGCCTGGTGGATTATTCCCCCTTCCGTTAATTCACACAATGTACTGTACCACAATGGCAGGTTCCTACTACTTTTCACATAGGGCCATTCCATCTATCTACCATCACGTGGAAGGGAATGTTCTGGCATCGTTGGGCAAGGCAGTCAGACGTAAAATCCACTTTACTGCTGACACGTGGTCCAGCAAGCATGGGCAGGGACGATATAATTAGTTCACAGCACACTGGGTAATGCAGCTTGCAACTCGAAAGGATGCAGGGCAGGGGTCGGTGCTACAACTTGTTGTGCCCCCACGTCTCCATACAGCTGGTGGTGATGATGTCAGACCTGTGAACTCTACCCCCTCCTCCTGTGCCACCTCCATGCCCTCCTCTGCAGAATTGTCCTATGAACATCAGGTACCCCCTAAGCGTTCAAAGGGCTATTCCCAGAGTCAGGCTAAAAGGTGCCATGCAGTGCTTCAGCTGGTGTGTTTAGGGGACAGGAACCACACCGGAGCAGAGATTCTTGCAGCTCTGCACGAACAGGCCCAGAGGGGGTTCACACCACACCAGCTGGAGCCAAGAATGGTGGTGTGTGATAATGGCTCAAACCTCTTGTCCGCTCTTAGACAGGGAAAGTTAACACATGTGCCATGCCTGGCACATGTCCTCAATTTCGTAGTGTAGCATTTCCTAAATACGTACCCAGGGGTGCAAGATGTGCTAAAGCTGGCCAGAAGAGTCTGTGGCCATTTCAGGCGGTCATACACAGCCAGTGCTCGGTTGGCTAAAATTCAGCGGGAAATCCACCTGCCTGTAAACCGCTTGATTTGTGACATGCCCACCAGGTGGAACTCAACTTTGTCAATTCTGCAGTAGCTATACATGCAGCAGAGGGCCGTCAACGAGTACCTGTGCGAATACGGCACAATGACAGGCTCAGGCCGCCTCAACTTTTTTTCCCCATGCCAATGGCTGATCATTAAAGATGCATGCACTGTATTGTCACCATTTGAGGAGGCCACAAGGATGGTGAGCAGTGACAGTGCATGCATCAGTGACACAATCCCTGTTGTGTTCCCGCTGGAGCAGACTCTGTGTGGCATTATGGACAGGGCACTGGAGGCAGAGCAGCTGGAGGAAGAGGAGAAATCCTTTCCTCTCAAGGCCCACTTTATCCAGACATCATCATTCCTATGTCACAGAACACAAAGGAGGCGAGAGAGGAGGAGGATGAGGAGGAGGATTCTGGCACTTTCATAGGCTTCAAAGAAGAGGAAGACATGCGTCAATCTGTAAACAATGACTTTCCAACCCTAGGACCCTTGGAAATCGTTTGTGAATGGGAGGAGTAAGTTCCAGATGCTGTCATCCTGAGTGACCCAGAGGAGTCTGCTTCTTAAAGTGGTTATAAACCCTATTAAAAAAAAATAAAAAAATAAAACCCTGCAAGACAAAGGCATAATGAGCTAGTATGCATAGCATACTAGCTCATTATGAATTACTTACCTTACATCGAAGCCCCCGCAGCAGTCCTCGTACCCCCCTCTGGCCGGCGACATCTCTCCCGGAGTGACTTTCGGGTATCGCAGGCTCCAGCGCTGTGATTGGCCGGAGCCGAGATGGATGCGCGGGATCTGCCAGTAACGGCACACTGACTTGAAGCAACGGCACATACGTGCCATTGCTTCAATTTGCTTTAGTGCGCATGTGCCAATGACATTGGCACATGCAGGGGACAGGGAATATCTCCTAAACCGTGCAGGTTTAGGAGATATACTTGATAGCTACATGTAAGCCTTAATATAGGCTTACCTGTAGCATAAAGTGGTTGTAAAGGGTGTACAACCACTTTAAGCCTCAGCAAATTTGAGGCACATAGGCAACCTCATGCTTCAAAGTCTGTGAAAGGACCCAAGAATACGTGGCATAAAGAAGAAGGATGATTACTGGTTGGCAACCCTCCTTGACCACCGTTATAAGGGGAAGGTCTCAGAACTCATCCCCTCCCCACAGAGAGTTCAGAAGATAAAATCTCTTGAGGACATGTTAAAGAGAATTTTATTGAACGTTTTCCCTGACTCCAGTAGGTTACAGTGTCGTGGAAAAAGTAGTTTTGAGTCTTGCTTTCATCAAGAGTACCTCTATAGGGTTACAGTGAAAAGGTGCCACCGACACCCAAAGACCAATTTTTCTGCTCCTGTTTTACAGGTGCAAATCATTTCAACTTTTTACAGCAAAGCCAATTTTGCTTTCATCAAGATTACCTCTATAGGGTTACGGTGGGAAGCCGCCACCTACACCCAGGGACCAATTTTTTTTCCATAAATGATTTTATTGAAAGAAAAGTAAGGTTACATGTACATACAAGACATACAGGCTCATGGACATTTCAAGACTAACCAACGTTAACACAGAGCAATAACCAGTAACTGAAAGAGAGCAAGTAAACCCGTGTAAGAGTGCAAGGACCCGCCATAGGCCAATATCAGCAGGCCTATCCGGGGTCATGGTAAAACTTCTGAAATCGGAAACTGCACTGGTTGTATAGGTATTGGGAGCCCCTAGTAAGGCTCCAGGCTATCTTTTGGTCGGTTAATTCGGTATTGGGAAAGACAAATAGAGAAAAATAACAATCATATCGGGAGGGGAGGGGAGCAGACAGAGAAGAGGTTTACATTGACATAGGCGTGGGAAAGGGGTAAAAGGAGAAGAAGAAAGGTAGGTAGAGGGTAGCAGTCAAGAATAGAAAATAGAGAGAAGTGGGGCGAAAAGAGAAGCGTGAGGTGGGGGGTGGTGGGGGCCGCTCTCCGTCCCAGGCCCCTGCACCAGATCAAAACGCAGGAAAGATTACTGTGTGAACTGTTTTTACTTCAAATACTTCAGGACAGCATTCTAGAAGAAGGACTTATAGTAATCCGTAGTCCTAAAATGCGTCCAACAGGACCAGGTCAAACTAAACTTCTGTAAGCGGTCATGGGCTGTGTGTATCAATTCCTCCATCTCCTCTATCTTAGCGACTCTGATCAACCATTCTCGAATGGTCGGGATATCCTTTGAACGCCAATGTGTAGGGACGCATAGCCTGGCTGCATTAACCATATGCATAGCCAATGATTTTTGGTAATTTCGTTTGGGTAGAGTAGTATGGTGTAGAAGGTATTGAGCAGGAGTGTAGTCTAGAGTGAAAGTGGTGACCCGTTTAATGATGGAGTGGACCTCCCTCCAAAAAGGTTGGAGCAAGGTACACTCCCACCAAATGTGGATCATAGATCCTACCTCTTCTGTACACCTCCAACATGTATCCGGAATAGAGGGTGAGAATTTATGTAGGCGAGATGGGGTCCTATACCATTTCGTGATAATTTTATAACCGTTTTCTTGAATCGCAACGTTCATTGAGCCTTTATGCGCAAGAGTGAATATGGATTCCCAGTCATCGTCCTCAAGTGTGATTTGCAGGTCCCTTTCCCAAGAAGCACGTATATTCTGCATCGTGGGAGTACCAGGGACATCCTGTAATAGGGCGTAAATGTGTGACACGAGGTGTCGTTGTGGTGCATTGCGTGAACAAAGTACTTCAAATGGTGTAAGTTGTCTATCCCACGTGGCCTTCGCATCTTTGGAGGTAAGAAAGTGAGTCAGCTGTCTAAAAGACCAGAAAGGAAAAGTGTTAGTACGTGATTCAGAAGTAAGCTCCTCATAGGTTCGTCTTCGGCCCTTATGAAAGAAATGGCACGCCAGAACCTCCTCGTGTGGCCATTCCATGTGGAGGAATGAATTAGAATCTCCCGGAGGGAACTCAGGGTTGCCTCTCAGAGGGGTTAGTGGACCCGGTTGTGAGGAGAGGTTAAAGAGAGCGACCGCTTTCCTAAAGGCCGATAGGGAAGGTGCAATGAGCGGGTGTGTCTTGAGGATCAGGGGCCAGCATCGAGGTGACAGCCAAGGTAATGTGGCAATCGGAGTTTGCGTGAGAGAATTTTCTAGCGTCACCCATGCTTTCCTTAGTTTGTGAAGTTTCCAATCCACCACTCTAGTTAGGTGGCAGGCCAGGTAATATTTATAAAGGTCTGGTAACCCAATCCCACCGGTTGTTTTGGAGCATGTCAGCCGTGAGTATTTAATTCGTGGGGCATTATTCTTCCAAATAAAGCTAGTGCATGCTTTTTTATATGCCGCAAAGAATGAGGGGGGTAAATGAATCGGGATTGTCTGCATTAAATATAATAGGCGGGGGAGAACAACCATCTTAATGAGGGCCGAGCGCCCAAACCAAGAAACGTTAAGGTTGTCCCAATCCTTCAAATTTGCCTGGAGCTTAGAGAGGGCGTGGAGGAAGTTGTGGCTATAAAGATCCGTTATGTTCTTAGTGATCTGGATGCCTAAATAGGTAATGGCTGTCTTCTGCCAATGAAAGGGAAAGGATTCCTGACAATGTGTGACTTCATGAGAGGTAAGGGATACATTTAGGGCATGCGATTTGGAATAATTGATTTTGAGATTTGATAGCTCGCCAAAGTGTTTTATGTCTTTCAAAAGATTGGGTAGCGATATCCGAGGGGATTGCAAGGACAATAGGATATCGTCAGCAAAGGCCGCAACTTTAAATTCTCTGTGGGCAATGGAGATTCCCTTGATATCCGTGTTGGACCTCAGTCTGTTTAGTAGGGGCTCCAGAGTCAAAACAAAGATCAGGGGAGATAACGGGCAGCCCTGACAGGTACCATTGCTAATCGAGAAGGCGTCTGACAGGAGGCCATTAGCCCTCACCCTCGCGGAGGGGTTAGTATAGAGGGCAGTGATATGTGCAAGCATACGTGGCATGAGGCCTATGCCTTCCAAGACCGCCCGCATGTAATCCCATGACACCCTGTCAAAAGCCTTCTCAGCATCAAGGGAGAGGAGGAATCCCTCGGTCTTCGATGAGGTCAGCCAATGCTGCAGGTTTAAAGTGCGGATAGTATTGTCCCTAGCCTCCCTACCCGGGATAAAGCCCACCTGATCAGATGATATGAGGCCAGGGATCAAGGGGAGTAACCTATTTGCTAGCATCTTGGCGTAGATTTTTATATCCACGTTAAGCAGGGAGATCGGCCTATAGTTAGAAACTTGTGTGGTATCTTTCCCATCTTTCAGGATAACTGCTATATGGGCTTCCAGTAATCTGCCTAGGGAAGTGTGGGGGGACGAAAGGGAGTTAAATGTGTTTAGCATTTTGGGAGTAAGGTCCTCCTGAAAGCATTTGTAGTACAACAGCGGGAGGCCATCGGGGCCTGGGCTTTTCCCCACCTTCATCTGTTTGATTGCTAAGTGAAGTTCTTCCATGGAGAAAGGGCTCTCCATGGCTTCAGCCTGTTGGGGGGTGATAGGTTTGGGGCAGTAATCCGCCAAGAAGTCCGATATTTGAGAGGAACGCCCGGCCATATTGGTCACCCCTCCCCCATCTTGCGCCAAATTGTACAATTTGGAGTAGAATTTTTCAAAGTGTTTGGTTATTTCTTCGTTCTTTGAAAGGAGTGTACCTTGGCTGTCACGAATATGATGAATCACTGACGAGACCTTATCTGCCTGTATCGTGCGAGCAAGCAGTCTCCCACTTTTGTTACCGTGTTCATAGAACACTTTCTGTCTGAGGACGTATCGCCTTCTAGTGCGCTTCCCCAACTCACCCACCAAATCAGAACGCGCCTGTAAAAGCTCCTGCAGTGTAGCTTCCATGGATGACTGTTTATGGGCTCTTTCCAGGCGGTTTATTTTTTCAATTAATGATTTAACGTCTTCCTGGTGTCTTTTTTTGGCTATCGTGGCTAAAGAGATACATTTTCCCCTTAGGACACATTTGTGTGCTTTCCAAAGTGTTATGGGAGAGACATCCGGGGTAGAGTTTTCTTGAAAGTACAATTGAATTTGGGTACGCACTTGTCTAACAATTTCAGGGTCTTTGAATAGCGTTGGATTCAGTCTCCAGGTTTTCGTTGTCTTATGAACGTCAGGAAACGTAAGTTACTGTTATAAGGTGGTGGTCTGATAAGAACATTGGCTCTATAGTGGCCTGCGAGAGAAAGGATAGGTCAGTCTGCGAGAGAAAAAAGTAATCTATCCTAGAGTACTTCTGGTGGGGTGGAGAGAAAAAAGTGTAATCTTTATCGGTAGGATACATGGTACGCCATGTGTCATGGAGCTTTAGGTATTGCATTTGGAGTCTAATCTGGCGAAGTGCCCGGTGTGTGAGGATGGATGTGCCAGTAGAGGAGTCTATAGTTGGGTTTAATGGAACATTGAAGTCCCCTCCCAAGAGTACAATACCCTCCTGGAATGTGGCAAGCAGGTCACAGACTTTCCTAAAGAACGACACTTGGTGCTCGTTTGGGCAGTACACATTGGCTAGTGTGATTGGTTTAGAGGCAAATGTACCTTTAATAAAAATGTACCTGCCCTCCGGATCGATCATCGAGTCCGACAATCGAAAATCAGCGCGTTTGGATATCAGTATGGAAACTCCCTTCGTCTTGGACTCTGGGTTCGTAGAATGTATTACCTGCTTGTAAATATGGTTCCCCAATTTGGGGATTGCATCAGATCTAAAATGAGTTTCTTGGAGCATAAGAAAGTGAGCATTGTGTTTAGTCAATGCTGACAATACCTGTGTTCTCTTTTCAGGGAGATTTAGGCCTTTGACGTTGAGTGAGAGACATTTCAATGACAGCTGTTGTTTAATTATATTCTCCTTCTGCATGGTGTAATCCAACGGAGAATATAATATTTATGAGCGAAGTCTGATTGTCAGCGCAGTGATCAGGAGCCACCGCACCGTCCCTGACAGGAGAGAGGAAGGAAGAGCGGCCCCCACGAAAGTGAAGAAAAGAAAGGAGAGAAAAAAAAAAGGGGGAAAGGGACACGTAGGATCTAGAGAAAGATGGGAGGGAGTAAGTAAGGAAGTCAGGAAGCAGGGGGGGGGGGAACGCACGGAGAAGAACAATGCACTAATGCTGGGAGGGTCTACAGCGCGTGCGTGATAATACCGGAGGAAGTTAAATATAAATCTAACCGCCTAATAAGGGAAAATCCGGAGTGTCAGCTTCCCGCCAAGTGGGAAGCTGTGGAGGGGTAGAAAGACCAGGACGGGATACTGGAATCCCGCACAACGGTGGACGTAAGGAGATAAAACAGGTGCTTAAAAGATAATGGATGGCGTAAATGAGAATCATGGGATTAAAATACGAAAAGTACAAGAGGGAATCGAGGAGGAATAAATGAATATTGAGACGTGGAATTCCCCTGCACAGGTTGTTACTTCGGGATATACTGTTGCATAATGATAACAGGGGCGGTCCAAAAGCCTATTCGAGTTATATGATAGACCAGTCTAAACCTATTGTGACCGGAATCTAAACGGACCCCCTACCAAGGGCTTAGGATGGGCAATATTCATCCTTAAACATTATCACACATTTGTGGAGATCGGTGTGTCCCTGAGCCCACAAATATGTAGGCCCCTGAACCCACCGACCAGAACCATAGAAACAGATAAACAAATAAACAAACAGGCATTGAAACATTGCAACGCTGCTCCCCCCCGCCCCCCAAGGGGTTCGGACTGTGTGTCAATCCAGTAGGGCCTCAATCTGAAAATCCCTTGTCCAGGTCTAGGACCAGTCTCAGGAGATACCCCAGGGTTGTGTTCAAGGTAAGAGTATACTCTTCCCCTGAGACCCAATGCCATCCCGCTTAAGCATGGGCGTAGTTCAAGTTAGGTCTTATTGTGAAAGAAGTAAATGCCTAGCATGAAGAGCTTATCACAGGCTACAGAATAAGTGCAGGTTCAACCCATAAAAAATCAAAAACGGGAAAGTGGAGGAGTGAACCCGGCCCCACCGTGAAAGACGGTAATCTGGCCTGGCGAATCCCTTAGCATAATCTTACAACAGGGGTCAATATAAAAGACAATATGTCTAGATTGTAGAGACATTCCTCAAGCTGTCAGGAGCCGAGTCCACCTCCCCAAAGTAATCAGCAGGCATAAAAACAAAGCGATCTAAGTAGGCAAAGGCATATCCCTGGCAAACCATGCGTGTGAGCATCTGTTACCTTCTCGGTAGTATACATCACCTAGACCCTGGAAGGAATGGACCCCGAGAAGGCCCCCCGGAGAAACTGTAGGAGCAAATCAGAGTTAGTCATGTCTGGAAGAGAAAAAAAAAAGGGGGGGGCACCGAGTGCTTTTGGCGCTTTGGAGGGCATCAAAGGGCCACAGCTTAGAAATAACTGTCTAGGTGAGGGTGAAAACTCATTTGGCTGGAATCAAAGGGGGCAGTAAGTTCCAATCGGGCTTGGGGGGTGAGGTCAGCAAAGAGAGGAGAAATAAAAAAAAAAAAAACATCTTCCCCTCTCTCCTCCTTCCCCCCCTCCCCCGTGCCGGAATCACAAACAAATTTAAACAGCAACAGAACGTTTCTGTGTAATCTCAACTAGGTAGTGTAGAGGCTTGATGTAGAAAGGAGCAGAGTTAAGCATCTTGAAGTCCCCCTCTCGGGGTTCCAGCCGGGTCCGGATGTTGCAGGAGGTTGTCACGGCGGGCATAGCGGCCTCCTGGTGATGTCGGGTCCAATCTACGGCATCTGGAGCGTTGTCGCTGAGCTTTTGGTGAGGAGTTGTGCGAGACAGGTTTCCAAGGCTCCGTGGGAAAGTAGAAAGAGTACCAGTCAGGCAGGTCAATCAATGGTATGTCTAGTTGTTCGCAGAATACAGGCAAATCTTCCGGGGTCCGTAAGAAGGCTGTACGGCCCCTGGTGGACGCTGAGAGACAAAACGGGAACTTCCATCTATACTGTATATTGCGGGCCCGCAGTGTATCCAACAGGGGACGCAGAGTGCGCCTATTCTGCAAAGTTATTTGAGAGAGATCTTGGAATAATTTAATGTCTGTGCCATTAAACAAAATTCGGCCTCTATCTCTTGCCTTCCTCAGTATCTCCTCTTTGAGGGGAAAATTTACGATACAGCACACAATGTCCCTGGGGGGCTCAGAATCTCGGGGAGGGGGTCTCAGGGCCCGATGCAGTCTTTCCATCTCGATGGGGGAGTCAGCCGGGCGGCCCAAGAGGTCGTTGAAAATGGAGCAGACCGTTTGTGGTAGTGTAGCCGGATCTATACCCTCGGGGACCCCCCGAACCCTAACATTATGTCTGCGACCCCTGTTATCTAAATCCTCCACCTGTCTGTGGAGTTCAAACATGTGAGACAGTTGTGAGTCATAAGTCTTTTGTACTTGCCTGATTGCTACTGCCTGAGTTTGGGTGGTTTCTTCCACCTCGGTGAGGCGGTGGTTCATTGTGTGAATGTCCGACTTCAGATCCGCAATGGCCGTTGTTAGAGTATGTTTGATGTCTAGTGCCACTCTCTGCAGATCTCTTTGGAGGTCGAGTAGGCTCGGGTTAGGGTCTGTGGCTGATCTCAGACCAGCGGTGTTTTCAAGCGGGATCAAGGATGAGGCCTGTGAGCTCTGTGAATTCTGCATCTCCCCGTGGTCCCCTGGGGGCCGATTCTTGAACATCTCTGGAATATTGTTGCTCAATTGTGCCCCTGAGTCTTTGAGAGTGCGTGGTGTGGAGGAACTTCTAGTGGATTTCCCCATGATTCAGCTGATTGTGGTGTCTAAAGAAAGCGTTTCACATCCCCGTCATGCAGGAATCCTATCTTCATGTCGCCATCCCGGCCGCCGTCTGAGCAGATCCCCACCTAAATAAGTCTTCTAGCATAGCAGAGCATAGCAGCCCGGTTCACCCCTCTTGTAGGCGGGGTGTCAGGATTAAGCCTTGATGTTAGTGCAGGGGAGGACGAAGAGGCTGTCTGTAGGCCTGAGGTGTAGCAAGATGGCCGCCGTTCCCCTGCTTTAAACAGCACTATTGGGTGTCTCCACCGGCCTTCAGAACTCCCCCTCTCCAGCCTGACTGTCCAGGAGAGGTGGGATAGCTGTGGCCAGAGATGTTCCCCGCTCCTCCCGTAGCCGCCTTACCCGAGTCCCGGGGATTCGGAGGGCCCACAGGCCTCAAGATGGCGGCGGATCTCACGTGGATGGGATCAGCCTAAAAAGTTCCTTAAGTGCCCCCGGCACAGACAGGGCCCAGGATGGGGGACCGGGCGGGTGCTGTGTGTGGGATCTGGCCCCCAGAGACGGATCGGGTCGGCCTCACTGCGCTCTCGCGGGGGTGCAGTCCGCAGGAAAGACCGGGGATTCAAGGCCTCACAAGGCCGCGTGGAGTCGCGGCCACCACAGATGGCTCCGAGAGTCGTCCCTGTCTTCGGGCTGTTCCAGGTAGGAGGATGGGTGGCAGGTGGGGATGGATGGTGGTCTCTCACCTCCAAGAATGCCGGGATCTGGCTCCTCCGGGAGAGCTTGGGCCTACAAGATGGCGGCGGCTGCAGAAGCTGGCGGCTACGGATTTCGGGCTTCCCCCGGTCGAATTGCTCCGCGATAACGGCCCAGGACACTGCGGTGGGGCAAGGTGAATGGGCTGGGATGAGATTGGGACTTGGATGGTCGATTTATCAACCCGGATGGCGGTGGATGGAGTTCGGGAGTCCCGGAGAGCTCCAGCGGGGCACAGCTTCAGGAAACACTGGGGATCCGAAGGCCCCACTAGGCCGCGCCGGCCGCGGCCTCTACGTATGTCCCCGAGGCTCAGATCTTGCTCTGGACTGCTCTAGGTGGGTGGATGGGTGGTAGGGAAGGAAGTGTGCCGTTTTCTTTACCTTGCGGGCTGTTGGAATCTGGTTCCTCAGGAAGGCCGCAGGCCTGCAAGATGGCGGCGGCCTCAGGATCCGCCGATGGCGAAACTCGGGCGTCTTCTGGCCGAATTGCCCCAAAATACTTGTGATGGGCACTACAGGGGGCTGCGCTGATCATGCAGGAGTGAGGGACCAATTTTTTTTTACGCACCCGTTACTTCTATCCAAAGTCAAAGTGATACCAGAATATATCCAAAAAATCTCTAATCTTGTCCCCAGTGCACTACATTGTGACCTTATCATACACACTGGCTTCCCAGCTGTTGCTGAGCAAAATAAAGGCAGCTTGCAGGGAAAATGTCATTTTTTTTAGCTTTATAAATGCAATTATTGCTGCAGCAGATTCTAGACATGGTACAGATCTGCCACTTTACAGGTAGACTAAGGGGACCCCCCAGGCACTATATTGGAAGGAATTTTTCATTTTTATGCTTTCTCTTTAAAAATCAAAAAATCACTGCTCATTTAAAAAACGTTTTTATTGATGCATGTCCCCCAGGGCAGGACCTGGACCCCTATAACCAACGTATGCCTAATTACTTGCGTATACGCCTTTAAAATGGGCACTTTTGATTTTTGACGTTCGAGTCCCATTGACTTTAATGGGATTCGTTATTCGGGGTCCGAACTTTCGCAGTGTTTGAAAGTTCTGGTGCGAACCGAACGTGGTCCGTTCGGCCCATCCCTACAAGGCTGTAACATAACAAAATTGGAAAAAAGTGAAGCGCTGTAAATACTTTCTGGATGCACTTTATATTACTTCAGAGTTCAGAACACTCTCCCTAGCAATGCCTACATCTTCTTTTCTCTTTTGTTCAGGCATTATCTAGGGCTAGCATCTTCTTCCTGGACTGCAATGCTAGCTCAGAGATGACACAGTTTTGCAAAGGTCTAGCACAGAGAACCCCCTTGATGCAGCTCCTCACCTTATGACTAGCTACAAAGTTATAAGGTTGCAGTCCGACCACTGGAGAAGGAGAGACTGAGGAGAAAATGCTTCCTCTTGCTTGCAGCAAACTGATGACATCATCTCAGCCTAGGCAATGTCAATGATTGGATCTATAGGACTGTTTTTTTTTTTTATTATTATTATACTGTAGCTGCACAATATGACATGTCAAGAATGTATTAAGGCAAAAGACTTCTGTAACCTGGTTATAAAACAAGCAAAGACTATGATAGTCTACCCCCTCCTCTTACTGTTTCTGTTCACTTTAGTTACTGACTCAGTAGATTGGTTTTGACAAGACAGTACTGCATGACTAGGCATCTTTAAGACACACTTAGTAGTTCTATTATTCCTGGAAAAAAAGGATGCAGCACTCAGCTGACCAATGATTCTCCTGTTCCATGCAGTAATATTCTACATTACTGATGCTTATTTGGAAAATGTGTTACTCAATAAGCCATTTCATTCGCTGAAAATTCAATTATCCCCTACGAAAAAATAAACCTGCCAGCACATGTACTGATTTCAACCTCATCTGTTCACCTCGCTTTACACTTCAACGAGCAAGGGAGAATAAATCAGATTAGTATTTGTGGATGCCTTAGGCACTTTTCCCAAACACAGTGAACCATAGGAGTTGTGAAGCAAACAGCGATATGAAGTGTTGTGGTGTATGTGTGTTTACTTTTTACCAACCTAAAATAAATAGCTCTAAGATGTATTCATACATTCTGATTGGAGAGAATTTTTGTTTCTTTCCAGGCATGTTTTGTGTAATTTTTATTTTATTTAATGGTGTGAATATTACCACGATGCATTAAAGTTATCAACAAATTAAATCCATTTGAAGTCACAGAAATAGATATTCAGTCAGGTTGACATTTTACTACTAACAATCTTCATTTTCATAGTCATAACTCCACTTTCCTATTACACCGGTTATGAAGGGCAAGGAGTCCTAAATGTTTTTACTTAAAAGGCCAGCTCATTGCCCTTCGGGCTTTTGATGGTAGACTGTGGACAAAAAAATGCCAAGTGCATCAGTGGTCACCATGAGTAAACAGTTTTTTTATGGTCAGTGGAAGGAGGAATAGTGTCCTGTCCTTGGCATCAGTGCAAATTATCATGGCCAGTACTTAATTGTCCTTGTATCAGTGACTGAAATAGTGCTGGATCATTTGTATCAGAAGAATGTCACTGCAATTTTACAAACAGGGGCCCCAGCATACAAAGAGAAGGCATGCAGGTCCTTCTCACTGTGGAGACTTAAGGCCTAGGATGTAAAAGGCAGGTAGTGGGCCATATCCAGCCTTTTGGCAATAGATTAAGAACCAGTGATGTAGGATGTCTAAATAAGACTGTGGTGGTTATTAAACACTTGATAGACTCAGTAATCATTACTTAGTAACAAACTTAGTCTGACACACCCCTTCTCTACAATACAAATCTGTTTGAGAACTCTTGTGATGTGGGGTGTGGCTGTAACTTAGCTATGCAAGCATAGGGCACTGAAGAATGAGCAACATAATTTTTCCTGAAAGTAAAAGAGTATTTAAGCAAAATCAGTCACAAATCATAACATGTGGGGGTGCAGGACTCATAGATTAAAAAGGTTTGAGACCAACTGAAAGGTCTTAGCAATATGCTGGACGAACATGGGAGAGTTCAAAGGGGGGCTGCAGACTTGTTTGTGCTTTATTTTTCAGATGGAACATAAAAGTAGCGGTTTCCCTGGGCAGTAACAGCCGTGGGATTGGTTAGCTATAACAGCAGCTGATTGGTGGGTCTACGGCAAATGAGAAAGCCCGCGCGGAAGAAGCTTATATAAGATGCTGCGTGAGGGGCTCTGCAGACCGTTTAGACCGGACCAAGACGCAGCATGAAGCGCCGCTCTCCTGGGAATCGCGAATCCCTCTTATGCCGCCTGTTAGAGAAGGCGGAGGGACAGGGCGGTGAGGAGTGGCTTCTGCGGTGTCTGGAGGAAGGTCACGGTTCAGCCTCGCCTGCGGAGGCGGCCCTCACATCAACAGAAACAATCAGCGGGCCGCGCCAGCAGCCGGGAAGAGCAAAGAAAAAACAGAGGTCAGTTGCTTCTCCTCAAGTACCTGAAGAGGAGAGAGCCAGCGGGTCGAAACCGCAACAAAATGGTCCTGTGAGAAGGAAAGGTGCCACTCAGCTTCCCTCAGAGGCAGCCAGCGGTGGGCAGACAACTGAAGGTGAGCAGTGTTCTGTGTCAATGGCTGACATGTCAGCGTTGTTTACCTCACTTTCTAATGTTTTCAGGAAAGTAGAAGGGGCACATTCACATGGTGCTGTTATGGAGCAGGGAGCACAGGTCTCTGGTGCAAAAACAAATTTATCTGTTATAAATGAATTATTGGGCCAAGTCCCTGGTGAGCAAAATTTTCTGCAGTCTAATACTAAGGTTGCCAGAGAGCATAAGGGGGCACAGGTCACTGGTGCTGGCTGTGGTTATAGGCATGATTTACATAAGTTAGATTCAGGTGCACATACATATGGTGATATAGGTGACTTGAATTATGCTGAAGTTGGTTCTGTGTGGCAGGGCATAAGTGATCAGCCCTTGCAGGAAATGAATACTGCACTGCTACCTAAAGCTAATGATGTTAACCCTTTACAGTCTATTACCTCAGCTTTTCCTCTCAGACCTTCAGCCACTTTGGATGGTGAATCCTCTTTTAAAGAACCCCTTCCTTGTATGTTGTCACCTTTGGGCTTTCACTTATCAAAATCAGTGAAAGAAAAAATTTGGAGGGGTGAATTCATAGATCTATTATCTCTGCTGCCTGCTTCAAAAGAATTCTTAGTAAAAAGTGACAAGCAGTCAGGTGATAGGTCTGAAGAGGAGAGGAGAAGAGCTATTCCCAAAACATTTCAAAACTGGCTGCAGGCCTTCTGCATTTTTGCAGCTGTAATGGGAGAACGCTTCCCTAACAAATGTTCTGGCTTGTTCCAACATGTGGATATCATTTCAGAAGCCGTTCGGCATTTTGGCGGTACTGCCTGGTATGCGTATGATGAAAACTTTCGCCAGAAATTAGCAGTACATCCCTCTCTACATTGGGGATCAAAAGATGTAGGCTTATGGCTGAATTTGATGTTGCCTCCAAAGCCTCAATTCATTTCCAGAATGGTTTCTAACCAGCAACCCCCCCTTCGCAAAGGTTTTTGCTTCGCCTTCAATGAAGGACAGTGTAAATTTCTTACTAACTGCCGATATAGGCATGAGTGTTCCCAATGTAATGGCAACCATGCAGCTCTCAGGTGTTTTCGTAAACCCACCTCAACACCTTTTCAATCACATGCCAGGGATTCTGTTGCAAAAAGCTCTGACACCAGTGAGCTTGCCAAACATGCTCCCTTGGTTAGATCGCTACCCCGATCGCAAGATGGCAACTCTGCTCACTGAAGGTTTTAGGGACGGTTTTTTGGTCCCTACTTTTAGAGGACCTGGCTGTCATATGGTTAACAACTTAAAATCGGTCTCCTTGCATACCTCAGTGGTCCAAGAAAAAGTTTCCAAGGAATTGGCTGAAGGCAGGGTCGCAGGCCCTTTTACGTCTCCTCCATTTTACAAATTTAGGCTCTCACCTTTGGGGATAGTCCCAAAAAAGGAGAAAGGTTGTTATCGACTAATACACCATCTATCTTATCCATTGGATTCTTCATTAAATGACGAGGTCTGTGAAGTGGAGGCCCCGGTCTGCTACTCGTCCTTTGACAGTGCGTTAGTTATTTTGCGGCAACACGGTTGTGGTGCTTTACTATCTAAGGCAGACATCAAGTCTGCCTTTCGGTTGCTCCCAGTCCATCCTCAGGGATTTCATTCTCTAGGCTTCCATTTCCAAGATAAATTTTTCTTTGATAAATGCATGCCAATGGGTTTTTCATTGTCCTGCTTTTATTTTGAAGCTTTTTCTACCTTTTTGCACTGGGTATTATCAGAATTTCATCCCAATGGGGGGTTTTTGCATTATCTTGACAACTTTTTGTTTGTCGGCCCTCCTAACTCGTCGGATTGCCTTAAATATTTACAAACATTCTTTTACATATGTGATCATTTTGGAGTCCCACTGGCTTCGGAAAAAACAGTGCTTCCTACAAGGTCTATTGAGTTTCTGGGAATCATAATCGATTCTTCATCCATGGAGTTTAGGCTCCCTTTACACAAGTTACACAAAATGAGAGTTATGATCTCTTTATTCCTGTCCAAACGGAAAGTTTTGCTGAAAGAAGCACAGTCATTGTTGGGACTCTTCGCTTTTGCGGCCAGGGTAATCCCTATGGCCAGGGTATTTTCCCGCAGGTTTGCTTTAGCTATCAGAGGTCTTAAGAACCCGTATTCCCATGTTTGTCTTTCTAAAAGCATTAAGGAAGACCTTAAGGTCTGGGATTCCTTTTTATGTAATTTTAACGGTGCTACCATTTGGCAACAGGATTTTGTATCTAACTACGATTTGAAATTCTTTACCGACGCGGCTGGATCCGGTTATAGTGTCAGTTGTCATTTGGAAAGAGATTTTTGCAAATCGTAGAGTGTTGGTTCATACTGATAATAAGGGTGTCTTATTTGCAGTTAATTCCTTGTCCTCTAAGTCTGAACCAGTAATTAGTCTATTGCGTTTTTTGGTCCTGCATTGTATGCGTTATAACATTTGGTTAAAAGCAGCTCATATAGCAGGTGTGCGCAATAACATTGCTGACGCTTTGTCTCGTTCGCAGTTCGAGAGATTTCGGGACTTGGCGTCAGAGGCGGACCTGCATGGAATTCCTTGCCCAGATTTCCTTTGGGGCTTAATTTGGAACTGATTATCACGAATCTCAGACATTCGGTTTTGCAGAAGACCTGGGCGGATTATCTCTCTTCCTGGCACAGATGGTCTTCTTTTTGTACACAGTCAGGTTTGGACCCTTTGTATGTGACCTCTTATACTGCATTGTCCTTCTTGTCTTCGCTGATTCAATTAAATTTGGGTCCGGCCTCCATAAGCAGGACTTTAGCAGGTATATCTTTCTTTCTAAAGTTTTCAGGTTTGCCGGATTTAACATCCTTCTTTCAAGTCAGTCAGGTACTCAAAGGCCTTCGAAGATTCAGACCTCAGACCTTCTCTAGATAACCGTCGCCCCATATCGGTCTCACTGCTGGTTGATCTGTTAAGAATTTTAGATGAAATTTGTTTTTCAGAATTCAAAGTTCTTCTGTTTAGAGCTGCCTTTTCAATGGCCCTTTTTTGGCGCTTTAAGGCTGGGCAAATTTACAGCAGCAAATAAGAGGTCATTGGCCTTTTTGCGTTTCCACCATGTTTTAATTGATGAAGTATCTCTTAACATCTTTCTGTCTAGGTCAAAATCTCGTCCTGGCAATAAGGGCCTATGGTTCTCGTTGTCTACCTCCTCCAATCCGGTTATTTGTCCAGTACAACACGTTTCAAGGTATAGGGCGGTCAGGCCGTCTGCTTCTGATTCATTTTTTATCCATCAAGACCTGTCCTCCCTCACACGGTATCAATTTTCGGCTGTGCTGGCTTCCTCTTTGAAACGTTTAAACCTATCTGGTTTTTGTTTTTCTTCACATTCGTTTCGGATTGGGGCAGCCACTACAGCCCAGGCATTGGGTCTTCCATCTGAAATTATGAAAAAAGTAGGTCGCTGGGAGAGTGATAGGTATAAGATATATGTCCGTCCTGATCTACTAATATGATGATTTTCTTTTTCAGATGTTGCCAAAAATATTGTTTGGATAGTGGGTCATTCCTTCATTTTCTGGGCTGACCAACATGCCGGAAACAGGAACTACTCAGCCAACCTAGGTCTGGATGCCAACTCTTATTCAGTTTTGTGGTCAGGTGTCCGCAGTTTAAGATGGCGGGACTTAAGAGAGCATTTGATTTATTTATCCAGCGTTTGGCCTGCCCCTCAAGTTATAATTATTCATGCAGGGGCGAATGATCTTGGGAAAGTTAGGACATGGGACCTCCTATGTGAGATGAAGAGAGATTTGGCCTCTATTAAGCTATTGTTCCCTTCTGCTATTTTGGCCTTTTCAGAAATGATTCCGAGATTGGTGTGGTCCCCCGCCACAAAATTTTTCTATGTAGATAAAATTAGAAGACGGCTTAATAGAACAATCCATAGCTTCCTACGGGGGTCTGGTGGTGTCTCTTACAGGCACTCAGAGCTGGAAGGTTTTATTCGGGGCTTATTCCGGAGTGATTCAGTCCATTTGTCCCCTATAGGCCTGGATATTTTCTGTATGGGATTACAAAATGTAATCGAGTCGGCCGCGGTGTTTGGGGAGGGGCTTCAGCCAGTAGCTTCTCTGCTGGCCTCAGCCGGTGGGGTGTAGTTGTCCAGCATGTCTGGATGGACACCGTTTAATCTGAATTTTAGTTATTAGCCAGGATGGCTTTACATATTTATTTTAAATAAATTATTATGAGGTTACCCCTTGGATACACCGTGGCCATTTGTAATCCAAAGAAGATATTTTAATAAATATATATTTGTTCTTATGTATGTGTTTGTCTACTTATTAAAGTCCCTTTGTGCGAGCCCATGAAAGGTCTTAGCAATATGCTGGACCAACATGGGAGAGCTCAAAGGGGGGCTGCAGACTTGTTTGTGCTTTATTTTTCAGATGGAACATAAAAGTAGCGGTTTCCCTGGGCAGTAACAGCCGTGGGATTGGTTAGCTATAACAGCAGCTGATTGGTGGGTCTACGGCAAATGAGAAAGCCCGCGCGGAAGAAGCTTATATAAGATGCTGCGTGAGGGGCTCTGCAGACCGTTTAGACTGGACCAAGACGCCCACCCTCCCTCCCTACCCTTAAAGTCATGGTGTTGTCCAGTGGGGGTGTAGTTGTCCAGCATGTCTGGATGGACACCGTTTAATCTGAATTTTAGTTATTAGCCAGGATGGCTTTACATATTTATTTTAAATAAATTATTATGAGGTTACCCCTTGGATACACCGTGGCCATTTGTAATCCAAAGAAGATATTTTAATAAATATATATTTGTTCTTATGTATGTGTTTGTCTACTTATTAAAGTCCCTTTGTGCGAGCCAATGTACTTAAAGTGTATGTAAACCCACATTTTTTATTAATTTTTTGCTGTCACAATGTAGAGTATAACATTTCCTATCATCTGTGCCAGGTCTTGCCACAAAGAGTTAATCCAGCTCTGAGCAATCCTCTTTTATTGTTAAGGGAGATAAAACGGACAAACAGAGAAAAATCTTTGTCCGTTCCGCCCCCTTGCTTTGAGTGACAGGTTATTTACATATCTTGTGCACTAGCTTTAGACAGGCATTATTTTTTAATTCCCACCTCCCACTCCTTTTCTGAAGTCATGTGGTTACTTTTCTGGATTTTGACTGGATGTTAGTGATCATAGCAGAAGGAATACACAGGAGAAAATGCATGTTGACAAGGGGAGTGTAGAGGTGGACGGGGAGTCTACTGACATCACGACTCCACTCACCGAGCTCCAGACAACAGATCCACCCACAGAATCTGCAGTTTTTCAGTTCTTATAACAGACAGAGGGGAGACATTTGACAGATAAGGATACATGCAGGAGGCATGTATATCCTTATAGATCAGCACTATGGCAGTAGTTTAGAAAGGATGAGAGTGAGTTTACATCCACTTTAAACCACATGAACTGAATCAGCACTACATCCCTGAGGTAAGAGCATACAAAAAGGAAAAAAGAATAGGGACTTTATAAGTGCTAAAACCTCCTCTTAGAATAATTATCTGTGCAATGTCATACATTTAAAAATGAATTTTTATTGTATTCCATAAAAAACTGTGTCTATTATGGATAGTAGACATCCCTTAAAAACATGAAAAATTAATCACGACTCATTTTAATACCAAAAGCCCCCCCCCAGACATAGTAGTTCCTCCTAAGGAAAGATGTAATTGATACTCATATAAAGAGATCACGCTATGCACAAGGCAATATATCACATGAGGGAAGAAAAACACAACTCGATGTGTTTCACCTTGTTGGCTTCTTCAGAGGCTTGGAGGGGGGGGTGATACAATGGAGTTGATGAAAGACAAATAGATACACATAATATACATCCAAAATATATCCAAAATACATATATTTACAATCCATGATTTATGTTCTAATTCACAATAAATGTGAATGTAACTTTAATAACTTACAATGATTACACATTGACTTTAGGAGGGCCACTGAAGGCGTTTCTAAGGAATTTATAAGCAAAATTAGTCACAAATCATAACATGTGGGGGTGCAGGACTCATGGAATAAAAATGTTTGAGACCAATTGCACTCTAAAGCCCTGTATACACGATCGGATTTCCTATGGATTCAAATTCATCAGTCTTGCCTACACACCATCAGTCAAAAATCCGACCGTCCCAAACGCCGTGACGTAAAACACTCAGACGAGCCGAGAAAAATGAAGTTAAATGCTTCTGAGCATGCGTCGACTTGATTCTGAGCATGCCTGGGTTTTTTCTCTGATGGAGTTCCACACAGACGATCGGAATATGCCATCGTTTTTGTTTACATCGGATAAATTTAAAACATGTTCTATTTTTTCTCAACGATGAAAAAAAAACAGATGGGGCCCATACACGATCGGTTTGTCCAATGAAAAAAGTCCATCGGACTGTTTTCATCGGGAAAACCGATCGTGTGTACAGGGCATCAGGGATTGGTTTACTAAAATTGAAGAGTGAAACATCTTTGCATAGAAACCAATCAGCTTCCAGTTTATTTTGTCAAAGCTTAATTGAACAAGCTGAAGTTAGAAGCTGAATGGCTACCATGCACACAGCTGCACCAGATTTTGCACTCTCCAGTTTTAATAGATCAACCCCTAATTATGGTCTTTTTCACTGATGGCACCCTGTAAACACAAACAAATGCAGTGATTCAATTACTGTCACAGGGTATATTTTGCTATGCATTGCTTTCTGTCAGCCACCAGATATTTTAGATACATAGGAAGAAATATTTGTTAAAGGTTCTCATAAAAAAGTCCAATGAAGTTTGTTGTAACATGCTGGACTATATGCGTCGCCCTCACCAACACCCTCTAAACTTGCTACCCATGATGCCATGCCACTCCTTCATTAGAATCAGTGATGTCTGTGACCGGGGTGAGAGCTGATATCATTCCCATGGTTATATGACTTTGCACGAGCCTAGCGATTTGCTGTTAGATGTGAGAACTTTAATATAGGAGGAGGTCACATGATACTCCATGTTTGGATGTTCCTGGTATTGTCAAAGTGTTGGGTGGGTATAAGGGGATGAAGGGACCCTTTTTATAGACACTGTCACGTTGCCTTGCATGGGCAAGGTAACTATGAGTTTTTAACACAAAATGCATTGCCTATTAACAGTGTAGCGTGCAATTGACCTACTATTAAAGTGTTTTACAAAAGGACGTTTCTATTCATCAGCATAGAGCGTAAGTTCCCCCTCCTCCCTCCTCCACCCACAACCTTCTGAAACGTGTCACCTGTCCTAGGATACCGTGGGATCATTCATAAAGCACAGCATGTCTCACTCATGCGCAGTGGAAAGCTGGCTCTTATGCATCAGAAAGTCACAGTCAGCTTTTCACAGTCAAGAGGGTGGTGCTGGGGACCCAAAGACTGGGAAAGAACTGGCCTGGGTGAAGATAGTGCTGGATGCCAGGGCTGGTAAGTGTCTATATATTAATATATTGATGTCACACCACTTCCTTATACTCAACCTGTCCAAAACCGTGCTCATAATAATTTCTCCCCCACGTGCCCTTTCCCCTGACTTGTCAAGATCAATGGCACAACCATCAACCCAACCCCGCATGCCAGGGAGCTAGGTGTTATCATGGATTCTGAACTCTCCTTTTGGCCCCACATCCAATCACTTTCCAAAGCTGGCTTCCTCAACCTCCGCAACATCTCCAAATACGCCCCTTTCTAACCAATGACACCACAAAGCTCCTAATTTACTCCCTGTATAACACTCGTCTCGACTACTACAACTCAATCCTCATTGGCTTACCTTTAAATAGGCTATCCCCTATTCAGTCCATCATGAATGCTGCTGCCAGAGTCATCCACCTTACAAACCGCTCAGTGTCTGCACAATCCCTCCATGGGCTGCCACTCACCCATCAAATTAAGTTCAAAATACTAACAATAACATACACAGCCATCCACAACTCGGCCCCCCAGCTACATCACAAACCTCGTCTCAAAATACCAACCAAAACTTTATTATTGTTCCTCCCAAGACCTCCTGTTCTCTAGCTCCCTTGTCATCTACTCCCACGCTCGCCTCCAGATCTTCTCCTGAGCCTTTCCCATCCTTTGAAATTCCCTACCCCAATCTGTCCGACTATCTCCTACTCTATCCACTTTTAGGCGATCCCTGAAAACATTTCTCTTCAGGGAAGCCTATCCTGCCCCCACCTAACAACTGTACTCTTATTTTCTCCATCAGCTCACCCCCCACGGTTATTACCTTTTGTATCACTTGACCCTACCTTTTAGATTGTAAGCTCCAAGGAGCAGGGCCCTCTGATTCCTCCTGTACTGATTTGTATGTTAACTGTACTGCTTGCCCTAATGTTGTAAAGCACTGCAAAAACTGTTGGCGCTATATAAATGCTGTATAATAATAATAATAATA
The DNA here is from genome assembly GCA_029206835.1 of Rana muscosa. NCBI lineage: Eukaryota > Metazoa > Chordata > Amphibia > Anura > Ranidae > Rana > Rana muscosa. The sequence goes on from CM055120.1 coordinate 154,832,883, forward strand.
ATAATAGTCAGCAGCTACATTATTTGTAGCTGTTGACTTTTTTTTTTTAATTGAAGGTCTTCTTTAGTGACAAACAAATATAGAGTTTTTACTCTGATCTCAGGGGGAGTATGCATTTCACCCTGCATATTGGTGAATGCAGGAGGCAGGAAAGCTCTATCCTGGATCAAAGCAAATGCTAAGATGGGAAGGCTCCCAAGGTCTTAACAAATGTACATGTGGCAGCAAAATGAATCAAATAGCAGCATCATGGGTAACACATCAGCAAACATCTGCCTCAAGCAAAACAGTCTTATTACACTATTTTAAAGCCCAACTACACTTTAACAAAAATCTGCAAGAAATCCAATGCCAAGCACTTGTAAAATCAGAAAAAGCTGAATTTGCTGAAACACTCATTTCCTCCCCACTGGTTTCCCCCAAAGACTCCCAGATCCCCCTGCTGTTGTCACTGGTATTGCAGGTTGAATGGTGGCCAATGTTATTCAGTGGTAGGTGTAATGGACCCACCCCATGATTATAAATCATCACAAAGCTCTGGGTTCATAATACTACTGTACAGAAAGGTACTCACATGTCATTAAGTAACTGCAGTGGAGTGTGTGCAGGAGTAAGGACTTCCCACAGCCCAAGTGAAGGAGAAGAGGAAGAAGCAGATTCTGCATGTCATGTGACTAAAAAAAAGCTTGGATATTTATTTTTGTTTTGTTTTCACAAAAAGGTACAGTATTTTGTTTTATTTTAGAAATTAGAGTTCTGGTTTATTGGCATTTTACAAAAAAATATTTCCTCGAAGAGTTCTTTTTAAATGTTTTTTTTTTTTTCAATTTGTTTTTGTTGTCAGAATATTAAAAAGGTAGACTGTTTTGACATGATCCCCAATCTTAGAAGCACTGCATTTTCACAAAGGGCATATCATGCATAGGTGAGCAACAGTATTAGGAAAGAGAGCAGAAAATATCACTCTCGGATCAGAGGGCTCATTGATGACCAGGAGCTAAAAGAAGCACACACAATAGACTGAAACAATATTACTTTTCCTGGAAAGGTCAAAGCAATGTCCACAGGAATATCTCAGGGGACACAAGAACAGCAAAAACAATGAAAAAAGTGCAAGACTATAGCAGTTCATTGTAAAAAGAGTTACCTTTCTAGAACGTATTTCTCTGAATCCAGATGTGAAATAAGCTGGAATGAAAAAAATATTTACTTTTTTTGCTTTTTTTGTTTTGCAAAACATTTTATACATTTTATGATATTAATGATTTTTAGCATCGAACTAGAGTTCACAGAAATTCTCGCCATTTTACTAGAGGGAGATGCTTGAGGATCTCTAGAGACCCACACAAACACAATGTCATAATCTCTAGCATTCATCCTGACCTGGCAAGTTGGCTGCCTATCTCTCCTTCCAAAAAAATAAAAAATAAAAGTATAAAGCTGCAGGCTGCCATTTCAAGCATTGTGTTAAGACACAAAGTGGGTGAGGCAATTAATGTAACTACTGCTAGCCCTTATGTGCCTCCAATAAAGACACTGTATTTAAAAGAAAATAAAAAGCTGCTGACAATCTTCCAAAATGTTGAGTCAATGCTTTACAAATAAAAAAACTCAGACCCTTCAGGTCTGATCTGAATGTTAAGGGGGATCCCATGCAAAAACAAAAAATCAAAAATCCATACCATTCCCTTATCCAAGCATTCAGTCTGGCAGGCCAGGAAAGTGGTGAGATGAGCGCCCAATCCCCCTTCTGAACCACACCAGGCAAATGCCCTCAACATGGGTGGGTATCATGTTGATGAGGACAAAGGCCTCTTCCCCACAACCCTGGCCCAGTTGTTGTGGGGGTCTGCAAGTGGAAGGTTATGGGAATCACGGAAGCCCCCTTTAATACTGATATCACTATGATGTCATTGATCAAATATGGAATATTGGCGTGAAGTGGGTCAGTGGGTGTCAGGCATAATGATTGATGTGGCTTTACATCACTAGATGACATGATTGATAATTGATGTACTTTACATTGAAAGGCTTTTTTTTATTTTTTTAAAGGGTTTGTAAAAAATGTGTGCGTACTATGTACCCCTTACTCATTCACATGGGGGTATATCTTGGAGCCCCATTATTGGAGTGAAGTGGGTCAGCGGGTGGCGTGCATCATGATTGATATTGATCTACGTCACTGGGTGACATGATTAATGATTGATGTACTGTAAATTGAAATAATTTTTTTTGTTGTTTTTTTTTTTTAACCACCTCGCGCCCGCCGTACGAGAATATACGGCCGCAAGGTGGTTGTCAAATGCCGGGAGGCCGTTATTATATGGCCTCCGCTATTTGGCCACTGGGGGGCGCACGAGCGCCGCCGGCGGCGCGCGCACGTGCCCGGCGCTTCACTGCAATACCGATGCGCGTGCCTGGCGGCCGCGATGTCCGCCAGGCACCCGCGATCGGCGGTTACAGAGACAAGGACATGGATCTCTGTGTGTAAACACAGAGATCCACGTCCTGTCAGGGAGAGGGGACCGATGCTGTGTCCCTTGTACATAGGGACACAGATCGGTCACCTCCCCCAGTCACTCCCCTCCCCCACACAGTAACAATCACTCCAGGGAACACATTTAACCCCTTCCTCGCCCCCTAGTGTTAACCCCTTCCCTGCCAGTCACATTTATACAGTAATCAGTGCATATTTATAGCAATGTTCGCTGTATAAATGTGAATGGTCCCAAATTAGTGTCAAAAGTGTCCGATGTGTCTGCCATAATGTCGCAGTCACAAAAAAAATCACTGATCACCGCCATTACTAATAAAAAAAAAAAATATATAAAAATGCCATAAAACTATCCCCCTATTTTGTAAACGCTATAACTTTTGCGCAAACCAATCAATAAATGCTGATTGCGATTTTTTTTTACCAAAAATATGTAGAAGAATACGTATCGGCCTAAACTGAGGAAAAAAATATAAAAAAAAAAATTGGGATATTTATTATAGCAAAAATCAAAAAATATTGCTTTTTTTCAAAATTGTCGCTCTATTTTTGTTTATAGCGCAAAAAATAAAAACTGCCGAGGTGATCAAATACCACCAAAAGAAAGCTCTATTTGTGCGAAAAAAAGGACGTCAATTTTGTTTGGGAGCCACGTCGCACGACCGCGCAATTGTCATTCAAAGCGTGACAGTGCTGAAAGCTGAAATTTCGCCTGGGCAGGAAGGGGGTATATGTGCCCAGTAAGGAAGGGGTTAAAGGATTTGTCAAAAATGAGTAGGAGTACTATGTACCCCTTACTCATTCACATGAAAGGGGGGATATATTGGAGACCCAAGATTGTTAAAGGGGGCTTTCAGATTTTGACAAGCCCCCACCTGTAGACCCTATACATAAATATGGGGACAAGGTGCTTTGCCAGGGAGGTGTGCTTTGGCAATGTATCCACCGATGTGCAGAGGCTTTTGATCTGGTATTAATCAGGTGCGGGGCCCACATTCCCCTCCCTCTTTCTTGGCCTACCAGGCTGTGTGCTTGAATATGTGTCTAGTATGGATATTTGGGGGGACCCCCACACTTTTTTTCTTGATTAAATCGATATCAAATCTGAAGAGTCTGACATGGCATTGGAGGGGACTCCAAGCCATTTTTTTGCATGAGGTCCCCCTTAAAATGTGTGTTTTAAACATGAAGGGCCTGGTATGAATTAGAGGGGAACCCCATGCCATTTTTTTTAACTATCCCTGGCTCCTTTGCTTACATGTTTATGTATCCCCGGTAGGGCTGCAACTAACGATTATTTTCATAATCGATTAGTTGGCCGATTATTGTTTCGATTAATCGACTAATCGGTTAATAACTGTTAAAAAAAAGGTAATTTTTTGCATTTTTTAATTTTTTTGGGCCAATTTGTTGTTGGGCAGATTACAAAACACAAATTGCCGCAAAAACACATTACATGCTTTTCTGCAGCTTCTCCATTGAAGTATATTAAACCAAAAAACGAAAATAGCATTGTTTTGCGTTAAAAAAAGCCCTTGCCCTTTCCAAATACGCAGCAGCTGAAAAAATCATGGATGTGAACGTGTCCCATAGAAACCATGTAAATGAACTGTAGTGTGTTTCTGGAAAAAGCACCAAAAAACACGGAGGTGTGACCCAGGCCTGAGATGTTTAGTAACATGGGGTTAAAAAAACTAAAATTAGTACAAAAATAGCAAATAATCGCTACTGTAAGGGGTTCATTTTTTACTGTGGGACAGTGAAAGTAATATTTACAGTAGCAATTTGCTCTTTTTGTACTATAAAGGGTTAATTTTAGTTTATTTTTAACCTCATTATGTTACTGGCCGATTAATCGATTATGAAAATTGTAATCGATTAATTTCATAATCGATTAGTTGTCGATTAATCGATTAGTTGTTTTGGCCCTAATCCCCGGCCACCTAAGATAATTAGGGCTGGGTGATGTCACTGATTGTTAAGGACTCTGCAGTGCCTGCATCCCCTGGGTGAGAAAAACTGTCAAGTATATTAGTGGAAGTAATACTGTTAATACATATGATGTCTGGCTCCTGTTGCATGGGTAAAGGCGCAGGTTTTCATTCAAACACCCCAACAGCCTTAAAGCAAAGGTCCGCCCACCCCTGCAAAAATGAAAAGCACTCTCCTACTGGTCTGGTGGCAGGGGAAGAAGGAGGGAGGAGGAGGGAGCCGAGCTGTGACGTAACGTGCCGCGTCCGGATCTCCCAGAAGTGGGTATAGGCTACTGTCAGAGACAGCTATCCACTTACCCCTTCCCTCCGAAAGGTGCCAAATCGCACCAGAGGGGGGAGGAGACAAATGAGCAGAAGTTCCACTTTTGGTTGGAACTCCAGTTAAAGTGCATCACAAATATCCACAAGTAAGTTGCTATTTTTTTTATTTGTTTTTTTAATTTAATGTGTTTTTACTTAAAGTTTGAATATTGTAAGAATTGATCTGATTTATATAGTTCCCCATGTTTTGCGTTTAATAAAAAATAAAATGATAAAGTTTGGCAAGCTTCTAGTTTTAGCAATAAATCTAATGATATTTGCCCACGGTGGGAGGATGGGAAAGGACAATGACTTGTTAGATAACTTAGATGTGAAACAGATGCCCTAATGAGTGAGCTCAGAGCAAAAACAAACGGATAAAAAATCAATATCTCGATGCTTATGTCTAAACCAGAGGCAGAGAAAAAGAAAACATTTGCACATTGCTTTTAAGCTCTTTGCTGCAGAGCAATGTTTTGCAAGCTTTTCATGTGTTCAGAAAAAGAAGGAAAAACTAGTTTAAAAAGAAATCTTTCAGGGAAAACATGCTATTAGTTTGAGAAACATTGGTTTATGACAATGTGACCCATGCTAAAGCACTTGAGACAATGTAAATAGAGATGATGGCCTTTATTAAAGTAGAGGAATATAAGATTTGTCGTTGACAAATGTCAGATGGGGTAAGGGGAATATACATACCGCAATCCTAATGTTTACTAGCAATTTAAAGAGATTGCTTTGCTTAAATTAAAGCTGAACTCCAGGCAAATAGCTTAATACACATTTGGGAGCTGTTTTACCTGCCAAAAGATTTGTATTTTGTGTTTGTAAATGTTTAGAAGTACACAGCTCTGCCACATGGCATGGTCCTGTTGGGTAGGGAAAACAACTTGTTTTTTTCTCTACTAAAGATAAGTAAGACAAATAGGTCTTGTCAATCCCCCAGCATATAATAATTTAGAATATGAACTGTAAATTAAAAGTTCAAGAATTTAAAAAAAACTCCCAACCCTCCCTTCCTAGTCATCTTAATACAGTGGACTGTGATATCTCTACTGCAGGTCTTGATTTTAAAGGTCTGTGCCCGATTTGGTCCCTCTGTCCCTCTTTCCTCCTCATTTGTCCCTCTTTTTAGTCTGATCTCCAAGCTGTTTAATAAACTGCACTATTTGTCTTTTAAAAAGAGTTTCCCAGTGCTAAACCTCACATCCCATTTCTAAACTGCTGCATTTGTAAATTTTAAAAGCCAGTATAAAGGAATGGTAGTGGTAAAAAAGCACTTGTGGGTTTAACTAATCTCTTTTTGAATATTTCTGCTTTAAGAGGGCATGGCAGGGGGGTGTGTCCTTTGCCAACATACTTTTGCTAATAGCTGTCCTTCGTTCCCATCTCAAAAAGTTGGGAGGTATGTACTTACCTTAATGAATGTGACCTCCAGCATTGTCTAAAGCCAGTATAAATCGAGTGACAGGCTGCCAGCACATATGCACTACTATCCCATAGACTTGAATGGAGGACTTAGTTCCTCCAGTATGTTTACGGCCCATTTGAATATATGGAATGTTCAGGTGCAGGCAGTCTGTCACTTATTTTTTAATGGTTGGACTGTATATAGATAGCACTGAAGGCCACAACTTTTTAAAAAAAGTCAGTAAGGGCCTTGGAGAAGGTGGGCTGGGGGGATTTATACAAATTCATGAACTTCATAAAAATTTTGTGAATAATGGTGTTTTTGCAGATCACAGATGCTAGATATAATCACAAAGCATCATAGATGGTAAGGCAAAGCAGCTGACACAATTCTCCTGGTATAGAAAACATCAATATTACAACACATGCCTTTTGAAAGAAGTCCAAATATAAAAAAAAAAAAGCATCTAAAATAAGAATTAATTTGGTGCAGGTCCACACAAAAGGGTGTCCAGAGGGTTCCGTCACCAAGATGAAAGGTTCACACTGACCCTTACCCCAAATGATGGACTACTCGATCAAAAGTAGTCAAATTCGCTTTTAAAGTGTTTTGCTCCACCTCTCCATACATGTGAAATGACCAGTCACTTAGGGACAGACATGCTTCACCTTAGACAGGGGCTCACAATGCCAACATATGGGGATAGGTAGAAAAAAACTTCATTGCGCAGTATTACTGAAAATAATTATTTATTTAACCACTTGCCGCCCGCCATATAGCAGATTGACGGCAGCAAAGTGGTTGTGATATCCTGACTGGACGTCATATGACGTGATCAGGATATCACAGCCAGCGGGCGCCCACGGGAGCGCATAGCGCGGCGATCTGAGGTGCTGTGTGTCAGTCTGACACACAGCATCTCCGATCGTGGTATGAAGCCTCTGGCAGAGCCTTCATACCACGTGATCAGCTGTGACCAATCACAGCGGATCATCGCGTGAACCAGGAAGTGCCAATTGACGGCTCTCCCTGTCAGAGGGGGAGGTCTGTGCTGATAATCAGCATATTGGTTATCAGCACAGCCCCATCAAAATGTGCCAATCAGTTGAAAATAAATGCCCATCACATGCCAGACTGTGCCCCTATATAAAGCCTGTCAGTGCCCATATCAGTGCAGATCAGTGCCCACAACAGTGCCTAAAAAGTGACAATCAGTACCCCATAAATAATTCCTGTCAGTGCCCCATCAAAGTGCCAATCAGTGCCACTCAGAAAAGCCTGTCGGTAGCTCCTCATCAGTGCTGCCTATCAAATGCCAGCTATCAGTGCCCACCAGTGCCGTCTATCAGTGCACATCAGTGCCACCTATCAATTCCCATCAGTGCCGCCTATCAGTGCCGTCAGTGCTGCCTATCAGTGCCGCCCATCAGTGCCCATCAGTTTTTTTTTCAAAATTGTCATTCTTTTTTTGTTTATAGCGCAACAATTAAAAACCGCAGAGATGATCAAATACCACCAAAAGAAAGCTCTATTTGTTGGAAGAAAATTATAAAAATTTCATTTGGGTACAGTGTAGCATGACCGCGCAATTGTCATTCAAAGTGCGACAGCGCTGAAAGATAAAAATTGTCCTGGGCAGGAAGGGGGGAAAGTGCCCGGTATGGAAGTGGTTAAAATAGCCAGAATACTTACAAACAACAAGGTTAAAATTGCATGTAAATTCTCATGGTGTCGACAATGTTTCCATACAGTAAGATTGCCAACCATGCAGCATGGCAACGTCACGTAACAGACTCCCCCGATGTATTTCGTCACTCACAGACATCATCAGGGGGGTAGCTAAGTAAGTATAAACCACCATATATATACAATCAAGGCCAGAAACAGGATGTATGTAATTACTGTGTTCCAAAGCCTGGAAGTAAGCAAGTTGAATTGAGCAGGAAGCAACGTAACTACGCCTTCGCGGGACGTGTATACTACAGGATCAGTGTAATTCCTGCACACCAAAACAATGAAGCAAGCTAGTTGCATTAACCAAGAGCGCCATAACAGGGAAAAAAATTATTAGCATTCTTAAATGGCATCTAGTAAGGGTTGTGTTCCAATGAAAGGACAACAGCCACCAATGACACGAATAATAATGTAAAAATGCTCAATTAATGAGACAAACTAACATATACGTAAAAAAAAATAAAAAATATTTAATTAAAAATGAGTTAATAAAACATTACACGACATCGCCAAAATGTGTGAACATCCTATGAGGAATGCTTATGGTGGTTGGAAACATTCATGGCCTATTATTAAAACAAAAAATACACATTAAAAAGTCTCATCAATTCATATTACAGATGCCCTATACATATAAACTAAAAAACCTCCTCAAAATGTCCCACAAAAATGGGTAAGTAACATAATAGAAATTAAAAAAATATATATTGTTGTGTAAAAAATAAAAAATAAATATGAGAACCCAATACAAAAAATATTAATAATCACAGTTGTTGGAGAAGGTAGTCAGCTATTGGTACTTCAACCTCTCAAAGGAAGGAGCCACGAAGTCCATCCTATCTCTTTTGTCCACTTCTTGTATTACTTAATCAAGCTCCACATGGTTGTACCTTTTTTCAAGGAATATTTTTTTCAGAATACCCACCTCTGGTAAATAATCCTTACAAACACTTTATACGGAGGAACTGACTTTTCGGTACGGTTTTAAGCCAAGTCCTGTGGTGGCAACTTTTACATCATCGGTCGGTGCATTGAAAATGTGCGGAAGTCACCAATCCACTATTCTGTACCCTACTTTTAAGTCCAGAAAATGTATCTCTACCTTACTCACCAATATTGGAGAACTATCCCACGGTCATTACAATTAAGATGACTCATGAAACTGTACAAAGACTCCATAGGAGGAGGACATCATCAATGTACCTCTACCAGAGAACCAATTCTGGTTTCTGAGGTGCATTAATGACATCCTCCTCCCACTTGGCCATGAACAGATTGGCCATATTTGGCGCAAATTTTGCGCCCATGGCTACAACCCTATACTGTAGGTAAAAGGACCCCTGGAACCAAAACTAATTGTGTCCCATACAAAAATCCAAAAGTTGTAAAATAAACTTCCACTGCAAATAAGGTAGGGAGGTATCTCTACTTAATAAATGTTGGATTGCTTCTCTTCTATGTTGATGGCAAATTACAGTATAAAGTGAAGACACATCAGCCGTGGCTAAGATGTAACTCTCTTTCCACTCTATTTCCCTCAGCAAATTAATCACTTGAGTTGAATCCTTAAAGTGTTACTAAACCCGCAACAGTAAAATCAGTCTGTACGTGAATTGGTAATTGTAACACAGGTTTCCGTTGCATCAGAGGGGGGCGGGGTCACCCACACATCACTGGGGAAGCCTGGGTTTCCCCTTGCGTCAGAGGGGGATGGGGTCTAGTGACGGGTGGTCAGCTACAGAAGAGACCTGTCAGGCTGCCGGGATTCCCGGGGTGTCTCCGGTGGAGACAGGATGCACTGCGCTGGACATCTCATCGCTGTATCCTGGACCTGGATGGAGAGGAGATCATCCACCCCTGGACCCCGGAGAGGAGAGCATCCATCGCAGGATACCGAGAGTGGATTACCACCGCAGGAATCTTTTTTTTTTTTTTTTTTAATAAAGGACTTTTCCCAACAGTGTGTGTTTTGTTTTACAATTTTTTACACTTTCTTTGTGAAATGGTAGGGGTACAATGTACCCCTTACCAATTCACATAGGGGGTGCAGAGATCTGAGGATCCCCTTTGTTAAAGGGGTCTTCCAGATTCCGATAAGCCCCCCGCCCGCAGACCCCCACAACCACCGGGCAAGGGTTGTGGGGATGAGGCCCTTGTCCCCATCAACATGGGAACATGGTGCTTTGAGGGGTCACAGACCCCCAAAGCATCCTCCCCATGTCAAGGGCATGTGGCCTGGTACGGTTCAGGAGGGGCGTTCTCTCATCCCCCCTCTTTTTCTACGGCCTGCCAGATTGTGTGCTCAGATAAAGGGTCTGGTATGAATTTTTGGGGGAACTCCACACCATTTTTTTTTTATTTGGCGTGGAGTTCCCCTTAAAATCCATATCAGACCTGAAGGGTCTGGTATGGATATTTGGGGGAAACCTCACGTAATTTTTTTATTTGATGCAGGGTTCCCCTTAATATCCATACCAGACCTGAAGGGCCTGGTAATTGAATTTGGGGGGACCCCCACGCATTATTTATTTTTTATCAATGACTTTTCTCTGTATTGTCGGGAGCCGACAATTCATTATAGCCGCGAGTGCTTTTAAATTACTTTTTTTCCTTCAGAATTTACACTTTGTGCAGGGACAGTTCTAAGCACGGAAACAAGCGCTACTTTACAGGCATACTATATACACTCCCCACGTACGAAATTTAAATATTTCACTTTTATTGTTTCACTTTAAGCATTATTAAAATCGCTGCTCCCGAAAAAACTTTTTTTTGCATTGATACATGTCCCCTGGGGCAGGACCCGGTTTCCCAAAGACTTTTTATGACAATAACTTGCATATAAGCCTTTAAAATGAGCACTTTAGATTTTTCATGTTCGAGTCCCATAGACTTTAACGATGTCCGGATGTTCGAACAAATTTATTGCCTGTTCGCAGGTTCTGGTGCGAAACGAACTGGGGGGTGTTGGGCTCATCCCTACTGGAGAGAACAGTTTCTTGTTCTCAGAGATAGCCAGGTCACATGATATTGACATCACACATGTTGGCGTATATACGGGCTGCAAATCTCCACCATCCTGAACTCTCAGCACTGAGGAAACTGTACAGTTTTTGATGTAATCATGGTATACAGATCATCCAAAAGGGTATATAGTGGCAATATTTTAATGTAAAAATAAAATTGTGGTGGGGGGCGGATGAACTATTTTCATATTACTGGGTTTAGTAACACTTTAAGCAAGGAAGAGGTGCTAGAAACCAATGACTGTAAAAAATTATCAATGTAGCGACCCACTCTCTCTCTAATATCTAAACTTGTAACGGCACACTATATCTGTTCAGCTTCCACATTAATTTCCAGCCTTTCGTTTTCCTGAAGGATGAACGGATTTCAGGCCTACATAAACAAACAGGGGCTTGTCCACACTATGGAGGTGGGGCACTTTCATGCATTTTGTGTCTACAAGAAAGAAAACTTTTCACAGTCTTCTTTTTGAAAGGCTCATGCTTGTTTCCAAATTTCATCAATATGGAATTTGACATTAGAGAATGGGAAAAAAATAATAATTTTGATTTATTTTTAAGTGTAGGTAGGGAAAACTATACTGGTTTTGTGATTATGCTGGACCCATTTTGGAAATGTTCCTTTCTAGTCCTTATGCTGTTATACTCAGATTCAATGTGGACTGTAAGTTTGGTTTCCTAAGACATCATGTTGCTAGAGGTCCTTCTGATGAATTTGATGATGAAGGCCTAATGCGGCGTACACACGATCGTTTTTCATGCCATTTTTTTAACTGACGTTTTTCTCGTCGTTTTTTTTCATGTTTCCTCTCAAGCCTGTCTTGCATCCGCACGATCATTAAAAAAAACGCTCGAGCAAAGCGCAGTGACGTACAACACGTACGATGGCACTATAAAGGGGAAGTTCCGTTCGGATGGCGCCACCCTTCATGTTAGTAAAGTTTGTTGAGCGACGATTGGCGCTTTTCAGCCTCGTGCTTTTCAGTCCGTTACAGCGTGACGAATGTGCTATCTCCATTACGAACGCTAGTTTTACCAGAACGAGCGCTCCAGTCTCATACTTGATTCTGAGCATGCGCGTTTTTTTTCACTTCGTAAAAGCATACACACTATCGTTTTTCACGTCGTTAAAAAAAACGACATGAAAAACGACGTGAAAAAATAGAGCATGTTTGAAATTTTTAATGGCCGTTTTTCACGTCGTTAAAAATGCTCTGGAGCATACACACAATCGGTTTTAATGGCCATTTTTAAAAATGGCATTTTTAACGGCATGAAAAACGATCATGTGTATGGGGCATGAGTGTCAATAACTTTAATCTATCACAAGATTTCAAGCTGCTCTCCTCAACACTAATTACCATTGGCACTACTATGACCAGTTGCAGTGTTAGGTACACGTCAGACCTGCCTTAAGGAAATAAGAGTTGATAAGCTCTATAGTTATTAACTCTACTGATAAGGGCAGAGCAGTAGTATCTTTCAAACCCAAATACAAATGTATTTAGTAATTAAGATGTTGTAAAATAGGGTAGTGAATAAAAACACTTACAAAAGCCATGGTTATATTAGGCATGCCAGCATAATAAATGTCCTTGCTCAGTCCTACACCTCTAGGGAGAGATAAGCCAACCAGCAGTTGTATCCAAGGAGGGAAAGCGAGGTGGCAAAATGTCCGTCTGGCTTCCGGAACCAACGCTCAAATGCACGGAACTGGAAGTGACATCAGGTGGGGGCGGCAACACGTTATGGAGCATGCACGGCTCACTCCTTTGACAGACGCCCGGAAGCCGGGCGGCCATCTTGCCTCCCGGCTTCCCCTCCTTGGATATAGCTGCTGGCCAGCTTATCTCCCCCTAGAGGCAGAGGACTGAGCAAGGACGTTTATTATGCTGACATGCCTACTTTAACCAGGGATCTTCTAAGTGTTTTTAACCATTGTTCTTAATAAAATACTGTGGATGCTGCACTTAGAAGCTCCTTCTGTTTCCTTTTCTCAGGACAAAATAACAGATGGGTGAGTACAATTATCATGATTTTTAGGCCTATAAAGTTGAATTAGGAAATATACTGTATGTGGGACACTTAGGCGTGCGCACACCATAATCACCCCTGCGCAGTGTTGATTCCCCTGCTGCCCGGGTCCGTGTCATTTACTGGCCGCTTTATTTTCTGATTGAGCACAGTAAGTGATTGGTACAGATCAATCACTGTGTTCATTCACTATGTTTCCTAGGCTTCAGTTTGTGAATGAACAGGAAGCTGCTCAGCACAGAGCACTTCCAATTGGTTCACTGTCCAGTGCAGCTAAAGCTGCAGAGAAAGAGGCTGGGGAATCTTTTTCTTCAGCCCCTTTCTCCTTGTTGCAATAGTGAGACACCAGGGGTCTGTTTAGAAGCCTGATATTTCACCAAAGTCCTGGTGGGTCTCCTAAAATAACTGAAAAAAAAAAAATATTGTAAAAAAAAAAAACTACTGACACTGCCCGACTGACACCAATCTCTGCCCTACTGACACCATCCACATTTTAATACATTTTTAAATGTTTGTTTACATTTATAATTGTGTGTGTGTGTATATATATATATATATATATATATATATATATATATATATATATATACACATATACACACACACACACATGTGTTTGGGCTTTGGGGTGCACACCCTAATACAATAGTCTACGCACACCAGTGGTCGGCATATATTTGCAATCCTGATATTTTGGACTGTTTGTAGAGTTCTGTTCTACTTGTATTTAAATAATGCTAGTATAGATATTATACATTTGCAAATTAGGTTTAGAAACTGTAAAGAAAAAAAAAATAACTCTTTTTGTAGTAATGAAACATTGCATTTAGATTACTGTAACTTTTATGCCATTGACAGTGCCGTCTACCTCACTAATGGGACTGGTCGTCTGCTAAACCATTAGATAAATCTTAAAGCTCAGCTCAAAAATGAATTACAGGATATGTAGATTTCTGTTTCCCAAAAGGATGCAAGTAATGCTTCCCATACACGGTGAGATTACCCAAAGATCCTATCCACTTTTCAATTGTGGAAACAAAACAAATTTGAACATACTGGGATTTCAGGAGACACCGTGGTAAATAATGCCTGATCCAACTTTGACAATAAATATTTGAAGAGATTAAATATTTACATGTTTAATCACTGGCAAAATGTTGCAAAAAAAGTACTGACTAGCTGTAAACAGTCTGGGGGTTAAAGGAGAAGTCCAGCCTGAGCTGTCCATTTTTAGGGCTAATAGATAACAGATTGTTAAACAGTGCATGACGTTTTTTGCACTGCCATGAGGGACATGTAGCAATAAAAAATAAATACAAAATAAATTGTGCAGTGGATCCTTCTTTTAACCACTTGCCGACTGCCCACAGTACTTTTTCTATGGGCGGCCAGCACAGGTACATCATTCAGCCTGTTCCAATTTAGAGACACAACGGATTAAGGATCCCTGTGCCTGCTATCCCAGTATCGCTATGCGATCACATAATCACAATGTCAACAAAGCTGTTATGAATAAGTTCATTCATAACAGCTGTGTTTGTCCCACACCTATCACATGGTACCTGGGCCAATCACAGCACCCTGTACCATGTGATTAGCTTTAGCCAACTAGTAATCACAGCTGTTATAAATGTAGCCCATATATGACAGTACAACACATAGTACAGTGTTACTATGATGACACTAAACTTCTCTGATGAAAGTATGTTAAAAAAATAGTAAAAAGTTTTATTCCATTTCTTCATTTTCTAAAAAATTGTAACAAAACATTACAACTTCAAAAAAACTCACCATGCTTCTTACTAAATGCCTCAGAATGTCTACTTTCTAAAAAGGGGTAGTTTTGGGGGTATTTGTGCTGTCCTGGCTATTAAAGGGCCTCAAGAAGTTAAATAGGCTGTCAGTACATCAGAATCAATCTAGTTTCCTATATATATATATATATATATATATATATATATATATACACACACACTGTATTTATTGGCGTATAACACTCACTTTTTTACCCTGAAAATAGAGGGTAAACTGTGCCTGCGTGTTATACGCAGGGGGCTGTGTAAAGTTTTTTTCCTGAAACTTCCCTCTTAAAGTTAGGGTGCGTGTTATGCGCCTGTGCATGTTATACGCCGATAAATACAGTATATTATAGTTTGTAGACGCTATAACACAAACCAATTAATATATACTTATTGTTTTTTGTTTGTTTTTTACCAACGATATATAACAGAATACATTTTGGCCTAAATTTATTAAAAATGTATTAATTTATTTTATTTTATTGGATATGTTTATAAAACAAAAATTAGAAAATATTGTTATTTCTCATAATTTTTGGTCTTGTTTAGTTTATATCGCAAAAATAAAAAACCCAGTGGTTATCAAATACCACTAAAAGAGATCTCTATTTGTGTGAAAAAAATGATAACATTTTAATTTTATACATAGTTGAATGACTGTGCAAATGTTAGTTAAAATAGCGCAGTGCTGAATAGCAAAAAAATGATCTGGTCATGAAGGGGGTAAAACCTTTCAGAGCTGAGGTGGTTGATGCAGATTCAAGGATAACATGAAAAAAACACAATTTAAATTTCATGTTTGTGAAATGTCTTTAGGCTGTATGAGACATTATGGAACAGTAGGGTTTTCACAGCCAGCATCAGTGACACTGTATTTTAGAATCACAAATCTCAGAGGTGTAATTGATTTTCTAACATTTATATCCAGCTTGGTTTGGCTTGGCTTAAATACAGCAGCAGGACCCCTTTCTGATTCATTACAACTTGAAAAAAATACTTTTTAGTTCGTTTTGGATGTGACACCTGATTTTTTATCCAGTGGTAATATACATATAGTTAGTGGTGAAAATAGCAGCAACTACAGATCTAAAAAAGTATAGGAAAGTTTACACAAAGTGTATTTAAACCCAAAAGCAAAAATGGAATATATTGTACCTTACCAATCCTTAGATGCAATGGTTACATGAGTTTTCTGTTTTTAGACTTTTTCCTGTATTTTCATCTAGTGATCTGGCCAGTAACACACTTTCGGCCTTAGGGTGGCTCCACCATTTGTTAAGATGCAACATAGCCATCCTTGTGCAGCAGCATTGTCAATCTGTGTGGAGAGGATAATGTTCAATGGACTAATAGATTGAGAAAGACTTTATGTAAGTGACTAACAAAAGCTGAACTCCAGCTAACACCTTTTAAGCAGCTACAGCAACAGTTTTGTTTCCTTTTGGGATAAAGGTTTTACATAAATCAATAAAAGCTGACCAATTTAAGTTCCCCTGTCAGTGTTTTTTTTTTTTTAACAATAGGTTTTTATTAGTTTTTCAAGTGGATTACATAAAAGTGTATACAAGTTGTGTTCCAATCTTTGTTTCAGGATATAACATACAATACAGCACGGTAGTAGCATAATCATACATCACAGAGGTATAGTGTTTATACATATTAACATAACAGTGTAACCAGCTTACGTTTTAAGACAGAGGACAAAAGTATCAAGATCAGGGAGTACTATCAGAGTTCCTGGATTATATGAACAGTTCTGCTCTAGCCCACCTAGTCCAGGGGTACCATTCACTTTGTGCTTTTTGAGTTGACCCCTACTGGAGGCCAGTGTAATCTCATAGTTGTAGTGTAAGTTAACAAGTTCAAGAGTATTTTCTGTCGTGGGTGTTTGGGTGTTTTTCCAAAGCCTGGTCAAGCTCAGCCGAGCAGCAAGAAGGACGTTGGTTATAACCATTCTCAGTGGCCCTGGGATGGACTCAATCATCAGATAGAGTAACGCCAGTGCCGGAGAGGGTGGAATTTGCTCCTGTGTGATATCCGACAGGATGAGAAAAATGGTTGTCCAATACGGTTGTATTGAAGACCAAGCCCAGAGGATGTGAAGCAGGTCACCTTTCTCTGAGTTGCATCTCCAGCAAATGTCTGAGGTGGTGCTGTTAAATGATGCCAGTTTCGTTGGTGTGAGATACCACCGTAGAGAAATTTTTTGTGTGAGTTCCCAGAATGTGGAATTTAGGGTTGCCTTGTATATGGAGCGCAGTGCTGTTTGCCATTGTGTTTCAGTAAAGGTTTGTCCAAGATCTGTGTCCCAGTGAAAGTGAGGTTTAGTTTTGGTAAGTTCCTTTTTCTGATGTAAAATATTATAGAAGAGGGAAATTCCTTTCAGCTTTGAGGTGTTTGTCAAAAATGACCACACCTTAGGGGGGAGTGTGTAGAATGGATGAGCTAAGTGAGATAAGCAATGTTAGACACGTATGTAGGTAAATAGATCCGTATTGGGAAGGTCGAACTTCTGCTGTAGTGTTTGGAACGTCATTATAGTGTTCCCCTGGAATATATCTTGTATGTGTTTAATACCTTTAGTTATCCAGTGTGACAAGTAAAGGTCTGTAGTGCAATGACAGAGTATGTCTAACGGTAGCGGAGGAGAGAATGAGTACGCCATTGTTGGACTTAGGTTTACCAGTTTTTTCCAAGCCTGGGCAGAGGCTCTTATTGTGGGGGGAAGGGCATTAGAGATGGGGATTCCATGGGGGGTACTCAGCAACCAGCTTTGTAGTGTATGGTGTTTAATCAGTGCTGCTTCTATATGGCCCCAGAGAGTACGAGGAGGGTTGTGGAACCAGTCTTGTAATTGTGTCAATATTGACGCCCAGTAGTAATCTTCAAACTCAATTGATCCTGCACCCCCTGCAAGTTTATGTTTGATAAGTGTATGTTTTGCACATCTAGGTGTTTTTCCTTTCCATAATAATTTGTTAAGAGTTGTTTGGAGAGACTTAAAATAAGACGTCGGGATAGGGATAGTGATGGTTCTGTACAAGTACAGCAATTGTGGTAGAAGTAACATTTTGAATGCGGCGAGTCTCCCTGACCACGATAATTCCTGTTTAGCCAATTTGTGTGCCTCATTTTGAAGCTTGGTAAGAAATGGTAGAAAGTTGCAACTAAAAAGATTTTTTGCCGATCTCGGCAATTGAATCCCCAAGTATGATATGTCGTGTTTCGCCCACGTGAAGGGATATTGGGATTGGAGTAGGTTCTTGGAAGTTGCATCTAGTCCTAAATCTAGTATGTATGACTTTGTAGTGTTCACCTTATAATAAGAAATTTTACTGAACCACTGAAGGGTATTTTGTATTTCTGCCAGGGAGGATGTCGAGTTCGTAATCATAAGGATGACATCGTCTGCGAAAAGACTGATCTTGTGTGTTTGGTGTCCTATCACAAATCCAGAAATTTTTGAGTTCTGTCTAATGTGCTCAGCTAGGGGTTCCATGAGTAGGTTGAAGATCAGTGGTGACAGCGGACAACCTTGCCTAGTGCCATTGGTAATGGTAAATGGTTGGGAGAGCATATCTGCAGAAAATACCCGGGCCGAAGGGGAAGTGTATAGTGCTAAGATAGCATTTAGTATTTGACCTTTGAAACCAAACTTCTGGAGAACTTGATGCAAGTATTTCCAGTGTATTCTGTCAAACGCCTTCTCTGCATCCAATGAGAGGAGCAGAGAAGGCGTTCCACTAGTCTCAGCATAATGGATGACATTTATTAGTCTCCTCGTGGCGTCTGACGCTTGTCTACCAGATGTGAAACCTGATTGATCCCTGTGGATCAGATCGGGAATGATATGATTCAATCGTGTGGCAATTATTTTGGCATATATTTTCAAGTCTAGATTTAGGAGTGATATTGGACGGAAGTTTTGAGGCGCTACGGGGTCTTTCCCTGGTTTAGGTAGAGTGATTATTAGCGCTTGTAGGGATTCACGTGGAAATTTAGCGGAGGAGGCCGCGTTGTTGTACAGGGTCAAAAGATGTGGAACTAGGTGATGCGCAAATTGTTTAAAGTATTCCCCTGTGAGACCGTCGAGGCCTGGTGATTTCCCTGAGGGGAGAGTGTGGATAGCCTCTATTATTTCTTGTACTGTGAAAGAGTCATTGAGACGGGAGATTTGTTCCATCGTTAACGATGGGAGTCTAATACGTGAGAGAAAGTCAGTGATGTCATCTGGGGTGGGTTGGTGCATGTCGGGGTCTCGCTGTAGATTGTATAGATCACTATAGTATGCGCTGAAGGCATCCGCTATTGCTTGTGGGTTCCTGAGTGGTTCATTTGTGTGGGGATGGAATAAGTGACCTATTTTGTTTTTTATACGCCTCCCTTTAATACGCTGGGCAAGGGCTTTACCTGCTTTATTGGACGTGGAATATGATGTGGCTTTTAATTTTCTCTGGATTTGCTCGTACGATTGGAGGAGGTGGATTCTTAGTTCTCGTCTAAGTGTTAGGATTTGTGCTGAACATGTTGGATTGGGTTTGGATTTATTTTGTTGGTCTAGACTTGCTATTTGGGATAGAAGGGCGTCTATCTTCAGTGATCTATTCTTTTTGTGGCGGGAGCTAAGTTTAATTAATATACCTCTGATAAACGCTTTGTGCGCGTTCCACAACACGCCTGGGTCGGACACAGAGCCTGAATTTATTTCAAAGTATTCGGTTAATTGGTCTATTATTTCTGGAGAGTAAGTTGGATGTTGCAAGATATAATTGTTCGCTCTCCATATGAAAGTATTGGTTCGTTGCGAACAGTCAGATATAGTAATGGTGACAGGGGCATGGTCCGACCAAGACGTGGTGTGGATTACAGCTGCGCTGATGTTTTGGAGTAGCCATTTGTCAGTGAGAAAATTGTCAATGCTAGAGTAAGTTTTATGGAGAGGAGAGAAATATGTATAATCTCTCTCCTCCCCATTCAAGCATCTCCAAACGTCAAACAAGTCATGTGAAACAATGAAGTTTTTCAGGGGAGATTCCTTGCCTTTTGAAGTGGATGTGGAGTCAAGGTTGATTTCAGGTACTAGGTTAAAATCCCCACATATGATTAAATGTCCTTGTTTCAGAGGATGTACGATACGCATAATTTTGTGGAGGAAGTGAACTTGTCTGACATTTGGAGCGTAAATATTCACCAAAGTACGTAGTATTATTTATGGTACATACAAGAACAATGTAACGACCTTCTGGATCAAGGGCAACATTTTTTAATTGGAATGTAACCGAGTTACGTACCGCTATCATCACCCCTGAAGAAGTGCTGTCAGGGACGTGCTGGGCTTGAACCTGGGACCTCTTCTGTGTCTGGCATTGACTCTTCCAACAGAGCTATCTGAGATGCTGGACAGTTCCCTGCCTGATCTGCTGGACAACCTATCTGATCCATTAGACTACTCTGCTTGGTGTCTTGATTACTGTTGAACTCTGAACCCCTTGCTCCTCCCATGTACTTCCTATAAAAGACATTCCAGAGATGTTGCCCCTTGCGGTTTGATCTGCTTCTGTTCCCTGAGTTCCTGATTCTGTGCTTGTATCCTGTTCCTGTGTTTGACCCGGCTTCCTGACCACGCTTCTGTCTCCAGTCCTGACCTCGGCTCGTTTGACCCTGCTCAGTTATCTGCCAGTCTGCCTGTTGCCAAGATTCGGCCTGGACTTTGACTACTCTCTGCCTGCCACTTATGATGTTTACCTTGATGTGTATGACCCGGCTTGTCTGACTCTGCAAACCTGCACCAGCTTACCTGCATCCTCTGCTCTGCGAGCTGCACACGCTGACCTGCATCCTTTGCAATGCAAACCTGCAACTGCTGACCTGCATCCCTGCTCTGCAAACCGGCACCTGCTGACCTGCATCCTCTGCTCTGCAAGCTGCACCTGCTGACCTGCATCCGCTGCTTCCGGAACCAGCCGTTCCAGTCTCCACTCGGCTCCACCACTCCAAGCAGTGAGGATCAGACAGGCACCCTTACCTCACCGTGCTCTTACCACCACTGTCCCCACTCCAGTGGTCTCCGAGCCGGGGTTGTACGGGGGGTCCCTCTCCGCACGTCAGGCTCACACCTAAGGTACGTTACAGTATCAAACCGCCATGCCTGAGCCTGCAGGAGATACCTTGCCTATGGACAATGTCTATCAACACCTTACAGCTCTCACTCAGATTGTGAAGTCTCTGCAGGGCAGCCACGTCCGAATGGATAAGCAGACACAAACTCAAGCCACCTCTGCAGATTCACCTCCAACCCCAACTTCCTCTATTGGAATGATACCATCTCCTGAGCCCAGGGTCCCTGTTCCTGAGAAGTTTTTTGGGGATCGGAGTAAATTCCGTGCGTTTCGCAACACATGTGAACTTTACTTTTCGTTGCTACCTCTGACTTTTTCATCTGAAGCCACCAAGGTGGGCTTCGTTATCGCTTTGCTGCAGGGGGGAACCTCAAGCTTGGGGCCCATCACCTACTTGAAGTCCGCCATGTAGTTCTAGACTCTCTGCCCTCTTTTCTTGATGCCATGGCCCGACTTTATGACGATCCACAGCGGACTTCTACTGCCGAGGCTGCTCTCCATGCGCTCCAGCAAGGCCGCCGAGCGGTCAAGGACTATGTGACTGATTTCAGACACTGGAGCGCGGATACCCAGTGGAATGATGCGGCTCTGCGGCATCAGTTCCGTCTTGGTCTCTCTGAAGGACGAGTTAGCACGGGTCGGTGTTCCTGATGTTCTAGAGACTTTAATTACTTTGACCGACGACTCCGGGAGCGCAGAGCAGAAAGGTCTACCCAGCAGCTCCGCCCAGCTTGGATGCTACCCCGGATACGAGCCCCTGTGTACCCTGCCAGTGCCAGTACGGTTCCAAATGAACCCTCATCTCTCAACCAGACCGTCAAGCCAGGGCAGCTTGGACTAATGAAACATTCCCTATCGGCCAAGGAACGACTTCGTCGGCTGCAGAATTATCTATGCCTGTATTGCGGGGAACCTGGTCATTATGTCTCTTCTTGTCCCGCTAAGCTGCGCAAGGTCCTGGCTACCTCTTCTCCCAACTACTCACCTCCATCTACCAATGCTACTCACCTGGCTCTTCCTATCTCTTTCCAACTACCAGGGAGGACAATAGCAGTAACTGCAATAATCGACTCAGGGGCATGTAGTTGTTTTGTCGATCTAGACTTTGCAGCACAACAACACATCCCATCCAACCTAAGACTCAAGGATTTTCCATTTTCCTGGCAGATGGGTCTCGCATCAAGTCTGGAGTAGTGACCCAGGAGACCCCTCCTTTGCCTGTGATCACCTCCATGGACCATAAGGAACTATTGACTTTGGATGCTATTGCATCTCCCATGTTTCCAGTTATCCTGGGTCTACCCTGGCTTCAGGCACACAATCCACAGATTGATCGGGGAACCGGAAGTATTAAGTTCCAGTCACCATACTGTCAACACCACTGCATGCTTCCACGTCCCAGCACCTCAGGGCCTCTGTTATGCCTGGATTCAGATCCAGAGATACGAGCTTCTGTACCCAAACAATATCATGAGTTCCTGGACGTCTTCAGCAAGCGAGGGGCCGAAGTCCTCCCACCTCATCGTCCTTACGATTGTCCAATCGAGCTTCTTCCCGGTGCTGAGATTCCTTTCGGACGGATCTTCCCCCTATCTGAACGGGAGCTTGAGGTACTGAAAGAATACATTGATGAGAACCTTAAGAGGGGTTTCATCCGTCCTTCCACTTCTCCAGCAGGGGCAGGAATCTTCTTTGTGGAGAAAAAAGACCATTCTCTTCGGCCCTGTGTAGATTACCGGGAATTAAATAAAATCACGGTCAAGAACCGGTACCCTCTGCCTCTGGTACCTGAACTTTTTCAAAGACTCAGGACTTCCTCTGTGTTTACCAAATTAGACCTGCGGGGGGCATACAACCTGGTACGCATCCGAGCAGGGGATGAATGGAAGACTGCCTTTCGTACCAGGTTCGGCCATTACGAATACCTAGTAATGCCCTTCGGCCTATGTAACGCCCCTGCCACCTTTCAGCATCTAGTCAATGATGTTTTCAGAGACTGTCTGGACATTTATGTAGTTGTCTATCTTGATGATATTTTGATTTTTTCCTCCTCTCTCGAGCAGCACCGGAAACACGTCAAGAGTCGTCTCCGCCAGCATGGACTGTACGCAAAACCAGAAAAGTGTGAATTCGAGCGACAGAGTATCCAGTTCCTTGGCCTAGTGATCTCTACAGAGGGATTCAAGATGGACCCACAGAAGGTTTCAGCCATTCTGGATTGGCCTGCACCTTCAGACAAAAAGGGGGTGCAGCGCTTCGTTGGCTTTGCCAATTTTTATCGGAGGTTTATCAAGGGATTCTCTGCTATTATTTTCCCGATTACACAGCTAACGAAGCAAAATGCTCGATTCTAGTGGACATCTGAAGCACAGGCTGCTTTCACAAACCTAAAAGGACTTTTTACATCTGCTCCTATCCTAAGTCATCCCAATCCTGCCCTACCTTATCTACTTGAGGTAGATGCCTCAGAGACAGCAGTTGGAGCTGTTATCTCCCAGCGCCAAGGTCTCAAGGACTTGATACACCCGGTAGCCTTCTTCTCCCATAAGCTTACCCCATCTGAGAGGAATTATGATGTTGGAGACCGGGAGCTCCTGGCCATTAAATCTGCCCTTGAGGAGTGGAGGTACTTGTTGGAGGGAGCAGCGCATCCTATACTCATTTACACAGACCACAAGAACCTAGAGTATCTGAGAGCTGCCAAACGTCTGAGACCACGCCAGGCACGTTGGGCACTATTTTTCTCTAGGTTCTCGTTCCACATAACTTACCGACCAGGCTCCAAGAACACCAAACCAGACGCTCTTTCCCGCATGTTTGATGATCCAAAAGAGGTGTCAGCTTCAGATACCATTCTATCGGAAGGCAACTTCTTACTTTTACAAACTAGCCTGATGTCTGGCTTGAAGCAAGCTTCTACAGGTGTGTCTGGTCCCTCTGGAATCTTTTGGTACCCAAGGACGGGTTACTTTGGAAGAATGACAAAATCTTTGTGCCAGAAGAAGTTCGAGTCACAGTGTTAAACTTGTGTCATGATCATCCCCTGGAAGGCCATTTCGGAATGCATAAAACTCTTGAACTGATTCAACGCACGTTTTGGTGGCCGGATCTTGAAAAAGACTGCAGGGAATATGTAGGTTCATGTGCCACCTGTATCCGTAGCAAGACCACTAGAAGCAAGGCCTGGGGTCTGCTCAGACCCTTACCAGTCCCTGACCGTCCCTGGAAAATGATTGCCATGGACTTCATAGTGGAACTCCCCCCGTCTGAAGGTTGCACAGCCATCTTTGTAGTGGTTGACCGTCTATCCAAGATGGCCCACTTCGTGCCTCTCAAAGGCACACCCTCTGCCATGGAAACTGCCCAGGTCTTCATTAGGGAAGTAGTAAGGCTACATGGGGTCCCTGCAGACATCGTTTCGGATAGAGGGGTGCAGTTCACCTCTCGCTTTTGGAAGGCTTTGTGCAAGGTCCTGAAGATTGAGTTGTCCATGTCCTCGGCCTATCACCCCCAAACTAACGGGCAAACCGAAAGAACAAATCAGACGCTCGAACAGTACCTCAGATGCTTCACCACCTTCGTTCAAGACGACTGGGTAGCTTTACTACCCTTGGCAGAGTTTACCTTTAACAACGCCAGTCATTCGGCTACAGGTCAATCGCCATTTTTTGCCAACTACGGGTTTCACCTGACCTTCTTACATGATCTCATCCCTGATTCAACAGTCCCGGCGGTCCAGAGTATCGTTGATTTCCTGACCTGTAACAGCAGGATATTGCATGAAGCCATGACTAAGGCACAAGCAGCCAATAAAAGGATCTTTGACAGGAAAAGGAGAGGGGAATTATGCCTGCAACAGGGTGACCAAGTATGGTTATCGACCACCAACCTTAAGATGGCTTGCCCCGCAAGGAAACTGGCACCCAAGTTCATCGGTCCTTTCCCAGTAAAACGGAAATTAAACGAGGTCTCATATGAACTTGCCTTACCGGAGTCGTTGAAGATTCACCCAGTCTTTCACGTTTCCCTGCTGAAACCCGCAGTGCCCAACCCATTCCCAGACAGGGGATCGGGACCACCCGAGCCTGTAATCATTGACGGTGATGAGGAGTTTGAGGTGGAGGCCGTCTTGGACTGCCGAAGAAGAGGGAACCAGCTTCAATTCCTGATCAAGTGGAAGGGGTACGGTCTGGAGGAGAACTCCTGGGAACCCCAACAGAACATCCACGCCCGAGAGTTAATCCAGGCCTTTTTTCGCAGTCACCCCCAGAAAAGAGCTCTATTGGGCACCCGGAGGTTGCCCTTAAGGGGGGGCACTGTCAGGGACGTGCTGGGCTTGAACCTGGGACCTCTTCTGTGTCTGGCATTGACTCTTCCAACGGAGCTATCTGAGATGCTGGACAGTTCCCTGCCTGATCTGCTGGATAACCTATCTGATCCATTAGACTACTCTGCTTGGTGTCTTGATTACTGTTGAACTCTGAACCCCTTGCTCCTCCCATGTACTTCCTATAAAAGACATTCCAGAGATGTTGCCCCTTGCGGTTTGATCTGCTTCTGTTCCCTGAGTTCCTGATTCTGTGCTTGTATCCTGTTCCTGTGTTTGACCCGGCTTCCTGACCACGCTTCTGTCTCCAGTCCTGACCTCGGCTCGTTTGACCCTGCTCAGTTATCTGCCAGTCTGCCTGTTGCCAAGATTCGGCCTGGACTTTGACTACTCTCTGCCTGCCACTTATGATGTTTACCTTGATGTGTATGACCCGGCTTGTCTGACTCTGCAAACCTGCACCAGCTTACCTGCATCCTCTGCTCTGCGAGCTGCACACGCTGACCTGCATCCTTTGCAAGGCAAACCTGCACCTGCTGACCTGCATCCCTGCTCTGCAAACCGGCACCTGCTGACCTGCATCCTCTGTTCTGCAAGCTGCACCTGCTGACCTGCATCCGCTGCTTCCGGAACCAGCCGTTCCAGTCTCCACTCGGCTCCACCACTCCAAGCAGTGAGGATCAGACAGGCACCCTTACCTCACTGTGCTCTTACCACCACTGTCCCCACTTCAGTGGTCTCCGAGCCGGGGTTGTACGGGAGGTCCCTCTCCGCACGTCAGGCTCACACCTAAGGTACGTTACAAGTGCACTCTCATTAGGACATCTCTAGGGATTGATGCTGCTAGATGAAAGGGCTTAGCAATCCTATGGATTCGATCAACAATCAAGTCTCTGGGTGATGCGTCTGGTAAAATCAAATGCATAAGTTCTTTGGCGTATTTAGGGAGGTCTAGAGGCAGGATGGTTTCAGGGACCCCTCTGATTTTTACATTATTTCTTCTGGACCTGTCCTCTAAATCTGCCAGCTTGGCACTTACCCAGGATTGCTCATCCCTTATGTCAGCATAGGAATCAATCAGGTCATTCACCGTTTCAGTGCATTCCTCCATGCTGCTTTCTTAGTGCGTCACCCTGTCATCCATAACATGCATGTCAGCTGACATTTTAGTGAACAGGGATGACAGGTCAGTCATCAGTGAGGTCATGTCCTTTAATGTAGTGTCCATCACTGGTTGGCCCGTTGTGGGGAATGAGGCCATGGAGGATTGTAGGGCCTGGTTAGCCTGGAAGTGGTTGAAAGCCGGGGCCTCAATTTGAGAGGACCACGGCAGCGGCGGTGCTTCCATCCGCATCCGCGCTTTCGCTGGGCTGCCTGTGATAGGGTTATCTCCTGCTCTGAGGGTAGGGGATAGAGGAGGGCAAGGGAGGTCCTGATCACCTGGAATTTCGTTGGGTAGATCCGTGTAGGCCTCCGGGATCGTGGCCACGCCG
The DNA here is from genome assembly GCA_029206835.1 of Rana muscosa. Classification (NCBI taxonomy): domain Eukaryota; kingdom Metazoa; phylum Chordata; class Amphibia; order Anura; family Ranidae; genus Rana; species Rana muscosa. Next base: position 154,859,614 of record CM055120.1, read on the forward strand.
GCGCCATTTTGGGACCGACTAACCTTGCTGGCAGGCTTGGAGAAGAAGGCTGTCAGTTTTCTCTTCCTAGACATGGCTGGCTGTGTTGCCCGATGAGTTAGGAGGCAGGATGGCCGCGGATTGTCTGTGGATTTGGGCCTTAGACGCTCCATTTCTCTCCCTTAGCTGACGAGCACAGAGTCTAAGCAGCCATCACCAGCGCTGGCAGACCACGCCCCTCTCCCCTGTCAGTGTTAAATGGTTTGACTCAACCCTCTAACTGCCAATTTTGCTTGACAGCTTGGTGTGTTAAAAACAAAACTGCCCTGGCAGTTGGCTGAAATGTGTACATGTGATCAAATGGGTATCAAAGATATACCACTGGTTAGAGGTGTCCCAATATGTGATTGAGGTACTGACCTTCTCTGCTTCACATGTCATGCTAACAAGGCTGACTTTTAATAACCTTGGGTGAGGGCATGCAGTGTTTTGTGCGCACAGAGGTTTTACATTTTTTGTAGTAGTAATGAGGTGCTGGAATAAAAAAAGCTCTTAAACAAACTTTAAGCAACAGCTGCCTGATGTCATAAAACTGCCCCAAGCTTAAAGTTATAACACAAAAAATAGCCAGCAGTAGGGCATTTTTACTCCGGAAGAACTTCCGAAATGTAGTAGCAACAGAGTACAGACAGATTTTTTACTATGAGCATTAGGAGACCACAGATGACACAACAGTGTGAAATTTGGCAGCAGCCGGACAATTTTTCAACAAAGAGCACAGATGGGGGTTTTACTAGAAGAATTGCAGATAAAACAGTTACAATGGACAGCAGCATGATAGTTTTAAATAGCAAGGCTATGTTCATTTACAATGTACTGCAAGAAAGCTTTACTACAATAATGAAATTTCACAGAGGATACACCTGTTTAAACTTGGCCAGCAGCAGGTCAATTTGAATCAGGTAATAAGCCTAACTGGTGTATACCTATATTTTTTGTATCATACATTGTACCCTTACTCATGCACAAAATATATATATATATATATATATATATATATATATATATATATATATATATATATATATATATACTGTAATGTGCAATATAAATACAGGGACCATTTTTAACAAGTCCTTCTTTTTAAAAAAGTCCAACAATGTACATTCATCACCAATCATTGTCGAGTAATAAAGATCCATGTCAATCACACCTGCCAACCTCCCAAAAGTAAAAAAAAATGCCACCCACTGGCATATGTCTGAACCGAATGTCTGCTACTGACAAGCTTTGACGGATGACAGCTAGGGATGAGCCGAACACCCCTCGGTTCGGTTCGCATCCAGAACTTGCGAACAAAACAAAAGTTCACACATACATTCGAACACCGTTAAAGTCTATGGGACTCGAACGGGAGAAATCAAAAGTGCAAATTTTAAAGGCTAATATGCAAGTTATTGTCCTAAAAAGTATTTGGGGACCCGGGTCGTGCCCCAGGGGACATGTATCAATGCAAAAAAAAGTTTTAAAAACTAAAGTTTTTTCGGGAGCAGTGATTTTAATAATGCTTAAAGTGAAACAATAAAAGTGAAATATTCCTTTAAATTTCGTACCTGGGGGTGTCTATAGTATGCCTGTAAAGTGGTGCATGTTTCCCGTGCTTAGAACTGTCCCTGCACAAAATTTGCAGGGACAAAAAGTCATTTAAAACTACTCACGGCTATTAATGAATTGTCGGGTCCCGGCAATACAGATAAAAGTCATTGAAAAAAACGGCAGGGGTTTTCCCCCAGTCCATTACCAGGCCCTTTGGTTCTGGTATGCATGCCATTTTTTTCAATGACTTTTATCTGTATTACCTGACCCGACAATTCATTAATTGCCGCGAGTAATTTTAAGTGACTTTTTTTCCTTCAAAAATTACATTTTGTGCAGGGAACCAAAATAAAAAAAAATGCGTGGAGGTCCCCCCAAAATTCCATTACCAGGCCCTTCAGGTCTGGTATGGATATTAAGGGGAACCCTGCGTAATTAAAAAAAATGGCGTGGGGTTCCCCCCAAAAATCCATACCAGATCCTTCAGGGGTGGCCCCGACCTGGGTTATAAAAGAACTGTCAAACACTGCTTGTGCATCATTAGCTGGGGGGCTCCGGTGCAGGGAAGATGTGCGCCGTTCCTCTCTGGAGAGACTCGCATCGCTGGAGAGAGAATGGATCATCGCTGGACAGACTGCATTACATCGCTGGAAGGGGGCTTCCAGATTCCGATAACCCCCACTCCCGCAGACCCCCACAACCACTGAGCAAGGGTTGTGGGGATGAGGCCCTTGTCCCCTTCAACATGGGGACAAGGTGATTTGGGGGTCACAGACCCCCAAAGCATCCTCCCCATGTTGAGGGCATGTGGCCTGGTATGGTTCAGGAGGGGGAGCGTTCTATCGTCCCCCCTCTTTTCCTGCGGCCTGCCAGGTTGCGTGCTCGGATAAGGGTCTGGTATGGATTTTTGGGGGGAACCCCACGCCATTTTTTTTTATTTTGGTGCAGGGTTCCCCTTAAAACCCATACCAGACCTGAAGGGTCTGGTATGGATTTTTGGGGGGAATCCCACACCATTTTTTTTTATAATTTTGGTTCCCTGCACAAAATGTAATTTTTGAAGGAAAAAAAGTCATTTAAAACTACTCGCGGCTATTAATGAATTGTCGGGTCCCGGCAATACAGATAAAAGTCTTTGAAAAAAATGGCATAATATTCATACCAGACCCAAAGGGCCTGGTAATGGACTGGGAGGGAACCCCTGACGTTTTTTCAATGACTTTGATCTGTATTGCCGGGACCGAAAATTCATTAATAGCCGCGAGTAGTTTTAAATGACTTTTTTCCTTTAGAAATTAAATTTTGTGCAGGGACAGTTCTAATAATTTTCCTTCCACTTCACCGTTATGTGCTACTTTGTGATGATCTAGCACATAAAATTCCAATAGAATACATTTACAATTTTGGTTGTAACATGACAAAATATGGAAAATTTCAAGGAGTATGAATACTTTTTCAAGGCACTATAAGCCCTACACAAATCTGTCCCTATGCTCTTTATCAGCAGCACTCCCTATGATTTCCCTATCACAGCTAAGCACAATGTCAATATGGCTTCTGGGAACTCAACCTTTTTATAATGAGGGGGCTGGAAACTAATAAGCCTTTATGATTGCCCATTCTAAGCTACCTGACCTAAGTTCAAAGGCCACAAATGGGTTAGGTTTGCCTCAGTCCATTCTCGACCCAAACCCAAAACCTCATTGCTACAGATCATGTGACCAATATTCACCAACTCTCATTTCTACAAACGAAATTTGTAAATTGTCCAGCAGTTTTAGTGATATACAGACCATGTTTAGTCATCACACACTAAACTTTTTTAAGTTAGTACATAATTCCTCTACTCAATCACTTACTACTCTCTCTGGCTGTTGACAAATGATGGTCACAAGAAGGGCAGAGGTGTTTTTGACACGCTCGTTGGGAATAAAAGCCTGGCTTTATGTTATATTACAGTAGATGCAAGAAAAATAAGCTCTCAATGCTAGAATAACTGGGTCTCAGTGGACAGAATAAAACAGTTTTTTCTTACAAATTTTACACGAGTGCATTGTTAATAAACTGAATATTTCATACTTGTCAGTCATTTCTTTAAATATCAGCAGAAGAAAGGGCCTCTGTGTGTCAGATTTCAGGTGTCCGCCCATTTCAATTGTCCTTGTTCCTTCTGTCCTACCTGGATCCTACCTGATTACCTGATTGCCTTTTCCTCCATTGCTGTCTGGCTTTCACCAATATAGCTCTTCTTTCCTGTGTTCTGGCATAATCAGACTTTGGATTTTTCTTGTTCAATATTTTTATTGAGGTTTAAGGCCTCATGCCCACTGACGTTTTTACAGCTGCGTTTTTTAGAGCTTAAAAACGCCTGTCCATGTTATTGTAAATAATTTTTTATTTATTTTTTTGAAAAAAAACAAAAAAAAAGTCAGAGCTAAAAACGCGACCGCGCGTTAGTGCGCGTTTTTGCGCGTTAGTGCGCTTTTTTGCGCGTTTTTTGACGCTCGCATTTTTTTCTGCCTAATTCTGACGCTGAGGAACGCACTGGTCCTGGGTTTTTTTTACAGCTTAAAAACGTCTATGCTATTTGCAGCTCAAAAACGTCTAGGTGGGCATGAAGCTATAGACTAACATGGACAGGCGTTTTTAAGCTGTAAAAAACGCTCAAAAACGCGGCTGTAAAAACGTCCGTGGGCATGAGGCCTTACAGAGAGGACAAAGAGAAATGTACAATAACTGTTGTATGTTATTAACTAGCAGGTAGTGTTGTATGTAAATGATAGGAAAGTCTGAACAATAGTAATGTACAAACAATATAAGCAATTCTGGTTGCTAAAATCTAAGGTACAGGGTATTGTCTAGCAACCCCAGACACCCCATCTGGGTGCAAACTGTGCCATGGGGGGAAGACAACACCATCGGCCCGCAACTTCATCGATCCTCCACAGCCAGCCGACCACTTCCCCTAGGAATTAATCCTTCTGGAAGAACGAGACGTACTCTGTATCTTCCAGGATCGAGTCTCTTTATTGAAGAAGATATTGTAACTTTTATACACATCTACTACTGCATTAGTTTAACATGAACAATGGCCCAGCTCCACCCACACATAACAAGGCCCAATACCCATTATTTTGTTAGGCTTCAAAAGACTTTACACAATAGAACGTAACGACCTTCAATACACATCTTATAATGAAAGGGTTGGTAGACGGTCCGTCTGCCGAGTACAATGCACACAGGCATAGAGTTAACTATCCCTTTCACACCAAAAGGGTCTCCAGACCCTCTTAGACTCATTTACAACACAAGCAGGCAGGTGATTAACCTGTCTGCTGCTAGTTCCACAACCTATAATTATAGGCTTAATTCCCACAAGCCACAATAGACAATAGAATGCAAATCACCTTAACGCCTCACAGCAATGATTACACAACCCCCCCCCCCCTCACAGTACACATCCAATCTAGATACAATGTATGTGCAGCATTGAATATGGCTATCATAGACCATATTGGGGGTTTTCATTCACCCTGTGCCCCTAATAGAGACAAAGGGTGGTTGACACATAAGAGGCATTGGGGGAGCTGAAGCAAGGGTATCTCATACTTTCTAAGCGATTCTGAGTTCCCCGGGCCTTTCCGTTACACTTTTCTTCCAAAAAAAGAACAAAAAATCACATAAACTTTGACCCTCACTACGGGGGCCCCAGGGCCTTTCCCAGTGCTTGATAGGTGAATTTCATAAGCATCCTTTTTTGGGTTCTCAGATTTCTGTTAATCTTGTCAGGCAGTGTAATTTCTCATATACACTATTAGGCCAGAAGATGTATGTGTAGCATAAGTGGAAGGTTGACATGACTGGGTTTGCAAGATGAAGCTGGAGTTAGTGTATTGTTAGGTTTTATTTTGTTTATTGGTGAAGAGAGGGGTGGGGCAGAGTGAGACATGAGTGGAATTATAGGAAAGAGGTCCTTTCTTCAAGGGTCAGCTGGAGGAGGGATAGCATCAGACAAGCTTTTCTCCTTCTCCCTTTGCTGCTGAGGAAAAAAAAGTAGGGGACCTTGGGAGCAACTTTTCAGAAATCCGAGCAGAGGTGGATAATGGCCCTCAGTGGATACAAGCCCAGATTATAGGTATCAGTGGCGGCCCGTCCATAGGGGGCACACATGCGCCACCCCCTCTATCCAGGCTTCTGTCCCCCTAATCTACTAGCGGGGCGCCAGACGCATTCATTTCAAAGTTTTTTTTTTTTTTTTCTTGAAGCACATGATAAGAGCCCAAGGCTCTAATTGGCTTAAAAAAGAGTGAACCCTTTATTCGCTATTGTCTTCCTAATTCTCCTTCCAGCCATTCAGGAAGCAGTTCCTGAGACCCGATTGGCCAGGGAGTCTTAGGACTCCTGGCCAATCGAGTCTCAGTCAGGACTTACTTCCTGTTCGCTCTGGAGGAGAAGGGATGGCTTCAGAGCGAGGAGCTGAACCCAGATCCATGTCTGCCTGATCTGCCTCCTTCCTAAGGTAAGGAAAGTCTCCTGTGGGGGGGAGGGGAAATCAATGCATTCCCGTACGTCTCCCACGTGGGGGGGATCGCCGCATTTCTGTTTGTCTACTGCGTGGGGGGGTTTGGCGTTAGTTTGCCCCCCCCAAAATGCTGAGTACCAGCCGCCACTGACAGGTATGCTGCAGGGGTCTGGGTCAGTTTCCATCTCTCCTACTTATGATTGCAGGTCCAGGCCTCTTGTGCACCTCAGTTCCGAAGTGACCACTAGGATTAGTTGCCATTCTGGAAACACCAGCAAAAAGGCAGCTTTCCTCATCTGCTGATAGGGATAGAAGGAATTTCCTACCCAGACAAGACCTGTGTGGGAGATTTATTTTGTCCACTCGCTCCCAGGCCCTCTCTGCTACCGCTCTGGACCATGCGCCATGCTCAGCGGGTTCACCGCCTGTTGTTATTGTGGCCCGGTGTAGTAGAGGAGTTTCCACTGGTGCTAGACAGTTACCTGGTGTGGCCAGGACTACTGCTGAGAGAAGCCAAGGTTGCAGGGAGCCCACTGCAATACTGTCACTGTCTGTTCCCGACTGGTAATCTGCATCTACAGCCTGGCCCTCCATGCAGAGTGCGCAGTGGGGGAAGAGGAAGCAGGAAGTCCAGCAAGGCAGAATGGCTGCCGCTAATGACATTATCAACATGCACCCACAGAATACAGCCTCAGTGCAGAGAGGCTCCCTTTCCTTTGGCTGTAAGGCTTGACACATCGAGACAGCATGGTAGGTCAGTCTAAGTGTGTGCCCTTAATCCTGCTTTGCGTAATAATGTATGTACTGTAGTTTCCCCATTAAATAATATGGATCCTGTGCGCAGTCAGAATGAGGGTCCTCTAGGTCATGGCTGCATTCATAGGGCAGGAGAAGTTACTGGGTGGTGTTCTCCACACTTTATTGGTGGGTCTCAGAGAGGTTTTGGTGAGATGTGACTTGGAAGCTTCCTCTGCACCAGCAATGTCTCCATTTACAGCATGAATCTATGCAGATTCAGTCCACTCTGGCACAAGGTGTGCTATTAGTGGGAACATCACAGGTGACGCTGGTGTCTACCACTGCTGTGCAATAACCTATGGGAGTGCTCCAACTACAGCTACTACAATGAAGGTGGGGATAGAGCCCCAAAAGTTAAAGTAGATTCTGATGGGGTACATCTGTCAGGCTCTGCCAAGTGTGAGGTATTCATATGCTTTTAGGGAGTGGTCATCAACCCTGTCCTCAGGGCCCACTAACAGGCCAGGTTTGCAAGATAAATCAAATACATCACAAGTGATATTGCTTGCTGTTCAGTGATTGCAGTATTCTAGTCTGCATCTCCCCAAGGTAATACATAAAACCTGGCCTGTTAGTGGGCCCTGAGGACAGGGTTTATGACCACTGCTTTAAGGGCCCATTAGGGGAGCATGTGAAGCCTGTGGTGAAAGAAAAGAAATGTAAGGGTGAGTCTGTGTAAATCTTTTCGTTGTTGTCCCTTAAAAAATTCAATCTTGAAAAGGTGAAGCCAGATTAAAGTAAAAAGGGGGAGGAAGAAAAGCATCCTTGTGGCTTGATACCCAAAACGTTTATGAACTGGCTTCAGGCTTTTAACATGTTAGCTAAGTGCGCATGCGCGGGGACTCGGTGAAGGACGTGCACTGACCGAGCTCCCGGCACCCCGACCCACCGGAGCTAATAATAGCGCAGGCAGCGAGGTCCGAGAGCCAGGACCAATCCCACACTAGCCCCGAGGCGGTGATGAACCAGAGAGCACAGGGGCAGCCACGGAAAGGGCCCCATAAACAAAATACAGCCCAGAGGAGAGCGGGACCTTCCCCTACAGCACGGCCGCGATCCAAGATGGCGCCCGGCAAGCCAGACACGCGGGGCAGCACTGCAGCAGCCAGATTTGACGGCGCTGCACAGAGAGGAGACAAGCAGCAAAATCCGGAGCCATCTAGGGATCCATTCTCCTCTCAATCCTCAGGAGAGGTAGAGACCGGACAGCGGGGTGAGTCACTTTCACATCCCCCATCCCCAGTCCTATACTATGAGGTCAGTGGTTTACATTGCTGTTGTTTTATTTTCGATAGTACAGAAATTTTGCTTTTGTATTAAAGGATAAATTCAGGATTCTGGAAAGCATTGCACCAGCGATCAGCAGATCGCTGATGCCATGCAGATCTCCTGCAAACTGTCTGCCCATTCATCATATGGGCAGGCAGGTTTACACTAACAGGAAGAATCAATGAACTACCACAGCGCTCAACAGTGTTGTGGTAGTCCATTGATAACTACTACAAGCCGACAGCGACAAAGGATGTTGGCACTTGTAGTTCATTGATTCATAGAGATCTTTGAATCAACCACCCGGCCATGTGGAAGGAGCCTTGCATGGCCACGCTTTCTTTGAATTGTGGCAGAAAGTACTGGGAGACGTTTCCCGACTCTCTACCACAAGGAGGGGGGATCAGGGGGAGAGGCGTCTGATGCTGAACATGTTACATGTTACACCCATAACATCAGCAATACCTCAGTCATGGTATTATTTTTGGTCATCATGTCAAGTGTGCTTTATGGTGTTTTCTGTAGTCTCTGTTCTGGAAATTGTTGGAAACTGTAAATAAAGAATGCATTAAAAACACATAAAAAAACACCAAAATAATAAAAAAACACACAAGGAAAAGAACATAGCATTTTAAAACAGTTTATTTATTTAAAGCGGAGCTCCAGGCTCCTTCAGAAAAAAATAAGTCAGCAGCTACAAATACTGTAGCTGCTGACTTTTAATATTGGGACACTTACCTGTCTGCGAATCCAGCAGTGTCTTCATCCGAGTCGATTTTTTAAATGGCTCTCGGGTGCTGCCACCACCATATTGACTACGGGAAACCAGCAGCGAAGACTTATGGCTTCACAGTCGGTTCCCTTTTGTGCATGCGCGAAGCACGCTGTGCTTTGTGAATGGCTCGGCGGCAGGGAAAGGAGGATGGAGGCCGAACTTCCTGCTGAGTTCGCTGCGGCAAAGTAAGCCAGAAGTGGGAGCGGGTACCTGTCAAAACTAGGTACCTGCTACCCCCCTGAAGGGTGCCAAATATGGCAGCAGAGGGGGGAGGAGGAGAACAAGCGGAGCTTCTCCTTTTGGATTTAATGTATTTTTTATTTATTCTATTATTATGTGATGACTTCAACAAAGCTATATGTTCAACACAACCTTACCAACCTGGTGAGTAATGGCTGTGTTAATAAACAAATCCATATTATTGTGTACAGTTGTGATAACCCGGCTTGTTTATTAATAAAGCCATTGATCTCCAGGGAGGTGGTGACATTGTGGTTAAATGGCTCTGTTGCTAAACATATCATGATATCATACACTATATTATCAAAAGTATTGGGACGCCTGTCTTTGCACGCACACAAGTTTAATGGCATCCCAATCTTAGTCCGTAGGGTCCAATACTGAGTTGGCCCACCCTTTGCAGCTATAACAGCTTCAACTCTTCTGAGAAGGCTGTCCACAAGGTTTAGGGGTGTTTCTATGGGAATGTTTGACCATTCTTCCAGAAGCGCATTTGTGAGGTCAGGCAATGATGTTGGACGAGAAGACCTGGCTCGCAGTCTCTGCTCTAATTCATACCATAGGTGTTCTATCGGGTTGAGGTCAGGACTCTGTGCAGGCCAGTCATGTTCCTCTACCCCATACTCGCTCATCCATTTCTTTATGTACCTTGTTTATACACTGGTGCGCAGTCATGTTGGAACAACAAGGGACCATCCCCAAACTGTTCCCACAATGTTGGGATCATGAAATTGTCTAAAATGTCTTGGTATGCTGATGCCTTAAGAGTTCCTTTCACTGGATCTAAGGGGCCAAGCCCAAACCATGAAAAGCAACCCCAAACAATAATCCCCCCTCCACCAAATGACTTGGACCAGTGCACAAAGCAAGGTCCATAAAGTCATGGATGAGCGAGTTTGGGGTGGAGGAACTTGATTGGCCTACACAGAATCCTGACTTTAACTCAATAGAACACCTTTGGGATGAATTACAGAGACTGCAAGCAAGGCCCTCTTGTCCAACATCAGTGCCTGACCTCACAAATGCTCTTCTAGAAGAATGGTCAAACATTCCCATAGACACACTCCTAAACCTTGTGAACAGACTTCCCAGAAGAGTTAAAGCTGTTATAGATGCAAAATGTGGGTATACTCAATATTGAACCCTACAGACTAAAACTGGGATGTCATTAAAGTTCATGTGCGTGTAAAGGCAGGTGCCCCAATACTTTTGGTAATATAGTGTAGTTTTGATGATAATCAGTTGTGATCACCATGTGGTCCCTAAAAAGAAGATCAATCACTTTGTTTGTCAACAAAGCTATTAAGCACTAGGTCAGCAGGGCACAATGATCACATGTCTTTGCTAATAAAATCATGTCAGTGGTGATGATCATTATCATGAAGGAGCCTGGTTTAAACCCACAGCAACACCACCTGCTAGAACTTATAACCTTTACATTATTCTCTAACTTTCCACAGATTTCTCTAATCGGTCTTTTATCACTAGTCCAAAAAAAAACATTTTAGGAATCAAATTCTGCACCAGGAAATATGCGTTGATGCAGCCAAATTTTATTATTGGAATATATCAACAAGCAAAGCATAAATGAAAAATACTTGAAGATTTGTACAATACTGAATTCATTTGACAACCGCTCTTTATCTACAGTCACCATTTATTATATTAACCCTCTATTTCTTCTCAAGGGACTGCCCTATAGGCAATAATATATTGAATGCCCATCCAACCCCTGAAGGTATTTACGTACCCATCTGACAGCTGTCCAACATAATCAGTTGAATTGCTCTTAGCTTCAGAGACATTAATTCTTGTGCCCCTTCCACTCCTTGTACTGTAGACTTCTTTTATGTTTTCTTGTTGATGGATGTATTTCATTTCATCAGGTCACACTAGCACACATACACACAGATCTGTGAGGAAGCCTCAGGAAAGGTAATTCTGCTAATCTAACAATAACATCAAGAGAATTACCAGTGAGCAGTGTTCCCCATGATGCAGAATATCTACAGCACCATACAAATAGAAACAAGTCACAGAGAATGTTTCCAGTCCCTATGATATGTTCAGACTCAAAAGATGATGACCTTAACCTCATAAATTCTATTCTTCATGTATTATAGTAATGTGATTAACACTTATCTGCAGTGAGAGCTCTTTTTATGAAAAAAAAAAACTGTGGGATGAGACATGCTCTGAGATCTTCAAAATCCAATTGACTTTAGTTAAGTTAATGTAGTGATACAAATCGGAAACTTCTGATATAATTTAGATGTAATTGGAAAACTAAAGAATTAAAAATACAATAGGGTCACTGAGGAGTCATGAAGAGCCCAGTATGTGACATCACATATTGTTGCATTACTCCACCTTAACTCACAGTTCAAAAACATCTGGTTATAATTAATTACTATTGTATAATTTTTTTTGCAAATAGCAAGGTTGATTCTGTGCTATCAGTAAAATATATGTTAAGGTATATGTGCTTTAATTGAATTGAGGCAAAAGTGTGCATGATAATTCTGGGTATATGTATGTTAATTACCCTGCAGACTTTGTCTCATGTCAGTGGTACTAATACAAGGTTAGGATTGCAGTTTGTGTAGTTGGAATTATCATGGCATTCGATGGACCCACTGTAACATGGGGTGACTGCCGACTAACATGACAGATGCTAGACCATCCTTAGACAGATCATTACAGCAAGCAGCAGACTATAGAAAAATTCAGTAGGCAGAGGGTCATCAGGCACAGACAAACCAACTCTAAAAAGAATCAGGTTCCAGATGGTTAAAAAGAGTAACGAATGGCAGATGACAGGCTGATGATCAAAATAAGCAGAGACAGTCTGAGTAAAAACACAATTCTAACAAATTGCAGGCCTAACCAAGGGCACAACGGGGCAGACCTAATCCCAGTGGATATAAGGGGGAAAGGTTGGGACTTTGTGTGAGGTGTATGTGGTGGAACCAAAACATGATCGAATGGGTATAGATAAATAACATTTATTAATACACCAATGGTTAACATTTTATGAAAGAATGTAATTAGCATACAAGCTAAAAAATACATTATGCTGATGGCAATATATAACAATACAGCGCATGGTACAGGAGATTTTTTTTATACATGGTCCCCCATATAATGGGTGAAGGAGGTCACAGTAGGGATCTAACAGCATGGTAAAACCATCTAAAATTGTTGAAACATAGTAGATGCATCAGAAGTAATCTCAATGCGTTTCATGGGCTTATACCCACTCGTCAGGAGCACGATGCATCAAATTCTAAAAGAAAGGGAACAGGGGAGACCCATGATACAATGTGACTGCCCGTATGGGGAAAAATTGGAGATAAATAGAAATAATGACTGTCCATGCCTACTCAATACTCACGTTTGAATCAATGTGGGGGACTTTATGAAACCATGTGCCAGAGATCACCCAGGAGCTGAAGAGGGGAACCAAGGAAAAGCTGAGAAAAAGTACCCGGCTCCCACCAGAGTGTCCTAGGTGAAAGGTCTTAATGATGTGATTGGGATTCTATAAAGTAAAAGATTATTTGTATAAGTGGTGTGTAACCATCAGAATATATAATGATAGGAGGACTGGGGTAACATCCATGACCACGGTGAAGGAATGGTATAGACCAGGGGTCTTCAAACTACGGCCCTCCAGGTGTTCAGGAATTACAATTCCCATCATGCCTAGTCATGTCTGTGAATGTCAGCGTTTTACAATGCCTCAAGGGATTTGTAGTTCCGCAACAGCTGGAGGGCCGTAGTTTGAGGATCCCTGATATAGACCATCTAACCAAGGTGACAAAGGAGATGAAAAAGCAGGCAACCCAAGAGAGAAAGACAAGTGTGTCATGAGAAAAGAAAGAAAAAAAGATGGAAAGGAATAGTGCAGAAAGGTATTTGAAATATATAATGGGAATAATATGCACAGGAATGCTCACTGTGCTGTTACCTTAGTGGAGCATGACAAATTAGAGGTGACAGAGCCAGGCTGAGAGAGTACTGGTCTGAATGTCCAATGGTGTGCCGCCTTTGCAGTGAATTGTCAAAGAATGGGGACCGGGAAAAGAGCCCGAGAAGACCATAGGTTACCCCCTAGTGTCACGCTGGCATGACACAAGCGGAGACAGCCCGGCGTGCTGCCAGAACGACTCTCCACGTGTCAGCTGCCTGGATATATATGCGCATGTGGTGAGGCACCCAATAAGGACGTCACACGCACACCGCACAAGTTGCGTGGCGCCGATGCGCGGTGGAACTCACGCCAAATAATAAATAACAAATTTGGCGGGAGTTCCACCGTGCATCAGCTGCACGCAACTTGTGCGCTTTGCGTGTGACGTCCTTATTGGGCGCCTCACCACATGCGCATATATATCCAGCCAGCTGACACGTGGAGAGTCGTTCCAGCGGCACGCAGGGCTGTCTCCGCTTTCTCCGCTTGTGCCATGGCAGCGTGAAGCTAGGGGGTAACCTATGGTCTTTTAGCTTGTATGCTAATTACATTCTTTCATAAAATGTTAACCATTGGTGTATTAATAAATGTTATTTATCTATACCCATTCGATCATGTTTTGGTTCCACCACATACACCTCACACAAAGTCCCAACCTTTCCCCCCTTATACCTACAGACAGGGATGGGGGCGTGAACCTTTCCTCACATCCCATATAAAGTCCCAACATTTTCCCCCCCCTTTTTCTAATCCCAGTGAATCCTGCACAGGTGGAATGTCCAGCAGTCTCTTTAAGCTTTTGTGAGTAGGGCAGGTGTATGCTGCACAGACCCGAGCTGCAGTGTTCAGTAACAATCAACCAAAGGCAAAGGTTCAGGGCTCAATGTTACACATATAAAGAATAAAAGGGAATATGGTATGTTCAGCCCAATAGACTGGCATTTCCTTAGGGGTTTGAGAGCTACTGCAATCATCTGAACCACATGTAGTGTACAATTTTCAAATAAAGTTGCTAAAATCTTTATTACTGTAGTAATATTTTAAATTTAATATTTTAAAATTAATCTATTTTCTCTGAATTTATACACTTGTTTTGTTTGTGACCAGATTATTAAGAATGGCCAAAAAAATAGATGCCGAGATCATGTGTAGCCAGGTGTCCGTCGGCTTTTGTAACCCCCCTCCACCCCATGAGCCATAAACTTGCTGGTTCTGCTGCAGAGCTGCTCTCTGTGTGGACTCCACCCCTCTTCACCCTATCCCAGCACTGGTACTGTGGAGTGCATCTGCTGCATGCACCTGTCTACCCAATTCAGAGAGAGACAGAGCCAGAGGACTGAGCAACTGGGACCCAGCTCATACTGAGACCAAAGGGCTTAGACCTGTGTGACACATGACCAAACGCAAGTCACTGAGGACCAGAGCTGAGAGACTGCAACTTGTGAGGACCAGAGCTGAGAGACTACTGGGTCACCGGGTCCCGGGTACCTGAGGACAGCAGACCGCCAAGTGATCTGGACTGGAGTCCTGTGTGATATTTAACGTGGTAAATCCGCGCTAACCCCAAAGAGTGTATGTGAAAAAAATAAATATATACCAACGTATATGCAAGTAATTAAGATAAATGATGGTGCTGCAACTAAAACAAAAAAAACCCCCGAATATTCAGCTCATAAAAGTGTACAAAAAGTAAGTTAAATTGCGCAACCCAAAATATACACAAACAAACGTGCAAATAAATGTATCATATATGTATCCTTCCCAAAGGTAAGATTAAAAACAAACACTTGGGAATGGATTATCATTAGAGAAAACATCCATAACAGGTGGCATTCAGTGTGGTTTCATTGCAAGTGATTCCTCTGGTAAAACAGATAAAATATGATGCTGTTCATTTAATCCTTCCACAAGATAGCCAGGAAATAATAAAGATAGCCAGGGCGGCCGCTTACCAGAAAAGTAGGATCTCTATTACGGAGATCGTATGGCCACATACAGGAGGGATCACTCTGGTCAAGGGGATCAGCTTCAGTTCCAGGTGCTGTAGTGATATCCGTAGGATCCTTATCTTTCCAGACTCGGTTTTGCTCATAAAAAGTATTCAAAAGAGGAAAAATGAGGGCTTCATAGTCCAGTGGGTTTAAAACAAAAGTTTTTATTCCATTTTCTGGGCTACTGACATCATTAGAAGCAAAAATAGCAAACAATTCAAAAGAGACTTCTCAGCCGCGGCTCAAGCCTGTCAGCTGATTCGTGGTGACGTCAGGTCCGATGGCTCCACCCGACGCAGCATTTCTCCATAAGAGGCATCGACTGGGAAAGGAGGCTTAGGGCTAGACGTCACATAGCACGCTATATATAGTGTGTATCAGCAAGAGAGTGAGACCTGAAGTCTGAGAAACGAAGAGGGTGAGACCTGAAGTTTGAGAAACTATTCTCAATTGTTCATTGGTGTACATACAACAAACAAACCACATCTCTCACCACTCATGCTAAGCGCTGATTCAGTGGTAGGAAACAATGATAAAAATGACCAGTAATCATTACTAAATCATACATTTAAAATTAATGAAAAATGGAGGAACTGCATATCTAAATACAGATACCATAATGAATTACATAGGTTAAAATGACACCTATGTAATTCATTATGGTATCTGTATTTAGATATGCAGTTCCTCAGTTTTTCATGAATTTTAAATTTTAAAGAAACTACGATCCTTTGCCTTGAATTGGGTTTAGAATAATTCGACCCCAAAGTCCTCAGACAGACAAAAATAAACTTGTGCAATGTGTAGCTCTGTATGAAAACTAGGGTTGGGTGAATCTAACTGGGTTTGGTTAATGATCAGTTGTACAAAGTTTGAAGTTTAAAGTGACAATCAAAATTATAGTAAATACCCTCCTAAACTAAAAAGCCAAATCGTATGAACCTAAAAATCATAAAAGTTCTACTTTCCGAAATTATACAATATTGCCCCTTCTTGAAATGTGACCCAAAAGTATTTAATGTGCTATATTACCAAAAGTATTGGAATTTTTAATTTTTAATGGCATCCCAGCCTTAGTCCGCAGGGTTCAATATTAAGTTGGCCCACCCTTTGCAGCTATAACAGCTTCAACTTTTCTGGGAAGGCTGTCCACAAAGTTTAGGAGTGAGGCCTCGTACACACGGCCGAGATTCTCGTTGAAAAAAACATGTCGTTTTTTTCGACGAGATTCTTGGACAAGAAACTTGTCCCGGCCGAGTGTACACACGCTCGTTTCAAAGAACCCGCGGTTCTTTGAATGGAGCGTACGCGGTGACGTCATCGACTACGACGAGCATGCGCTTGTCGCATTCGATGCCGTCGCCGCCATCTTGGTATACCCTACGTATGCCTAGGAAGCTACCGCGCATGCGTCAAATTCATTTCGAACATGCGCGGGCTTCCCGGCGGACAGGTAAGTGTACACACACTCACTTTTCTTGTCGAGAAACAGGCTGACGAGAATCTCGACGAGAAAATAGAGAGCAGGTTCTCTATTTTCTCGTCGAGGTTACTTGTCGGTTTTCTCGACGAGAAACCCGATAGCCGCGTACACACGACCGATTTACTCGGCAAGACATCTCTGCCAGCAAGTTTCTTGCTGGTTCTTGCCGAGAAAATCGGTCGTGTGTACGAGGCCTCAGTCTATGGGAATGTTTGACCATTCTTCCAGAAGCGCATTTGTGAGGTCAGGCACTGATGTGGACGATAATGCCTGGCTCACAGTCTCTGATCTATTTCATCCCAAAGGTGTTCTATAAGGTTGAGGTCAGGACTCTGTGCAGGCCAGTCAGTTCCTCCACACCAGGGGAAAAGGGAGTAAGGAAAAAGTGAGTGAAGAATGCGTATCGTCACACCACGTGACTTCATCGGGGGAACACCTGATGAAGTCACGTGGTGTGACGATGCGTGTCAGGATTGGAGCATTGGGTACAGACACAGCCTGACGGCAGGAGACGAGCTCGGCGCTCGTGGATGTTTACACTGCCTTTCATCTACTTATGTGAGTGTTTTTATTCATGTTAATAAACCTTTTTTTTACCATACGGAGTTATGCTATGAGTTCCCCCCCCCTTTTGAACAAATGCCTTGTACACACGATAGGAATTTCTGATCAAAAAAAAGTCTGGTGGAATTTTTTCATCAGAAATTCCTATCGTGTGTGGGCCCCATAGGATTTTCTTTCGTCGGAGTTTGGAAATAGAACATGTTTTATTTTTTTCTGATGGAAAAAAATCCTGTGGGAAATTCCGATCGTCTGTGTGAAACTCAGACGGAGAAAAAAACACGCATGCTCAGAATCAAGTCGACGCATGCTCGGAAGCATTGATCTTCATTTTTCTCGGCTCATCGTAGTGCTTTAAGTCACCGCGTTTTGGACGGTCGGAATTTAGTCTGACAGTGTGTATGCAAGACTGATGGAAGACAGCTTGAATGGAATTCTGACAGAAAATTCCAACAGATTTTAGCCCAAAGGAAATTCCTATTGTGTGTACAGGGCAAAACTGACTATATGGTTTCTGTTAGCCCACACATTTTTAGAAAGGGGGTTAGGTTATCCAATCCTCTCCTTTAAAATATTGGCTCATGTGACTCAGCTGACCAGGAGTAAAAGCTATGCACTATATTATAGGTTGCTCCATTTTGTTGGTGGGAAAACCTGCAACCCTTTTGGCCAAAAGTATGTGATTTGTGAACTTTGGGAACCCTGTGGATTTGCTGTGAACCCTTATGTCCCGTACACAGGATCCGAATATCATACGACAGATCGTACAACTTTTTTCGCTTAATAGTCGCAAGTAGAAATGAAATAGGTTATTAAAGTCACGGAAATTCTCGTACGACAGAAAAAAAAATCGGAAGTGTCATGTGTTGTAATGTATTTGTATTGTATTTTCGGACGACAACTATACTGACTATAAAACCAAAAATGCAGCGCTTCAATGTGAAAATCAGTCCATATATTTCATAACAAAAAAGATGGATGCAGGAAATTGAAGAACTCCACCACCAAAGACTTCAGTGTGAACAGGTAACACACCACCACAAAAACAAAACATGCTCACTGTCTGCTTAGATTCTGAGTGCAGCAAGAGCTGAACACAAGCTTGTGGAACCACAAGAACCAGCCGACCTACAGCATAGTTGCCAACAGTCACGGATTGGCCGGGACATTCCCGGGATTCAAACCCTTTTCCCGGATTTATTTTGTCCCGGCCAATGTCCCGGCCAATCCGATTTTTCCCGTTTTCCCCGAATTTGGACGCCGCAGGCCGCCGCCGCTAGAGGTCCACGGCTGGCGGAGACAATGTCTCGGCCGGCCGCCATGTTCAAGAAGACCAAAACACGGATGTAGTACAATAGAAAATAAAGCCGCTGCGGCGCCGCCCACACCCCGCACCTCCCCGGGGGTGGGCGGCGCCGCAGCAGCTTTATCTTCTATTGTACTACATCTGTGTTTTGGCTGGCCGGCAGGCCACCCCCCCGCCCCGCTGCAGGTCTGTCTGTAATGGAAAGGGGCGGGGGTCGGCAGCGCCACAGCTTAATTTTTTTTTTTTCAGCCACACTGTCGGCTCCGCCTCTATTTTGTTCCCCTTCGGGGAAGGGGAAACAATAATGGCGGCCGAGACAGGAGACGCCTGTGGTTAAGGGGGGACTCCGCTGGGGATGCCTGTGGTAAGGGGGGACTCCGCTGGGAACGCCTGTGGTAAGGGAGGACTCCGCTGGGGACGCCTGATGTAAGGGGGGACTCCGCTGGGGACGCCTGATGTAAGGGGGGACTCCGATGGGGACGCCTGATGTAAGGGGGGACTCCGCTGGGGACACCTGAGGTAAGGGGGGACTCCGCTGGGGACGCCTGATGTAAGGGGGGACTCCGCTTGGGACGCCTGAGGTAAGGGGGGACTCCGCTGGGGACGCCTGAGGTAAGGGGGGACTCCGCTGGGGACACTTGATGTAAAGGGGAACTCCACTGGGGATGCCTGATGTAAGGGGGGACTCTGCTGGGGACGCCTGATGTAAGTGGGACTCCTCTGGGTACACCTGATGTAAGGAAGGACTCCGCTGGGTACGCCTGAGGTAAGGAGGGACTCCTCTGGGGACGCCTGATGTAAGGAGGGACTCCGCTGGGGACGCCTGATGTAAGGAGGGACTCCTCTGGGGACTCTTGATGTAAGGGGGGACTCCACTGGGGACGCCTGATGTAAGGGGGGACTCCACTGGGGACGCCTGCATAGTTACCAACAGTCCCGAATTTCCCGGGGCAATCATGATTTTTGGACCCTTGTCCACAAGTGTGGAGGGGGCTCTGCTGGGGAGGCACCTGATGCAAGGACGGACTGCTGGGGAGGCACCTGATGCATGGATGGACTGCTGGGGAGGCACCTGATGCAAGGACGGACTGCTGGGGAGGCACCTGATGCAAGGACGGACTGCTGGGGAGGCACCTGATGCAAGGACGGACTGCTGGGGAGGCCATCTGGTGGCAGGCGACGTGGCAGGTAACACGCTCAGGGCTTCCACTGATTCGGCATTATGGTGAGTTGAATGATTTCATTTTATATTACAATGTAAAAATAGAAATAATGCACTTCAATCATCCTGACACCGTAACAACCATGGTGCCGGGATGATTGAAGCGCCAACAGGTGTTTTGGAGTATCCTTATCTGCCAATTTTGTTACACATTACTATTGTGGTGTAGGATCTGGCTTGTTTCTTTCTATTTCTTTCTCTCTCTTTCTCTCACCTCGGACTCTAGCCACACCCCTTTGAACCACGCCCATTTAAACCACACCCACTACCGTGCGTAAACCACGCCCATTTTTCACTCCAGCATGACACGCCTACAAACGAATGCCCCGCCCCCTGATTATAGCAAGGCTCCGCCTCAATACAAAAAAAGTGTCCCAGATGTTTTTTTTGCAATGTTGGCAACTATGCTACAGCAGTAAAAGGTCTGCATAAACATTTTCCAAGTCCTGGAAATTCCTTTGATATTGATGATATCGGATACTTCGGTTGTTATCCTATCAAGATTGGAGAGCCATATCCACGTGTGACCCTCTGCATTTCACTACATGCTTATGATGTTCGCTTTCTGGTAAGCAGACAGTGAGCACGTTTTGTTTTTGTGGTGGTGTGTTACCTGTTCACACTGAAGTCTTTGGTGGTGGAGTTCTTCAATTTCCTGCATCCATCTTTTTTGTTATGAAATATATGGACTGATTTTCACATTGAAGCGCTGCATTTTTGGTTTTATATTTTTGCTTCTTTCACAGACTGTGCACTCTGCTTTATACATTTCTTTACCTTTTTTGATAGCGCAAATATTGGTTCACCCTGTAAACTATCCTGACTAAACGAAAAACGTACGATCTGGTATCGTACGAGGAAAATTTGTATGCATGTCCGATAAAATAATATCAGATGAACTGTCATGATTGTCTCTCGGAAGCTCTGTACTAACGATCTGATTATCGTACGATTCTTCATCGGACGACATTTTTTGTACGATATTTGGATCGTGTGTACGGGCCATTAGTAGTGGTGAACCCGCACTTACCCATCTCTGATGAAAATCTGCCATGCATTTTTTTCAATGTGTTTTTGTCAGGTTAAACAGAATCACATGGGGCTCTAATAATTCACAGTAATGTGATCATAAATCTTGTTCTATGAATACCTTAAGTACTGCAGTTTGTGAAACAAATAGTTGAAAACAGGATGGATACAAATTGGGAATTGAATAATAATAAGCCTATTTGCCAGTGTCACCTATAGCAATTTACAAGGAAGCGTTAATAAACACACTTTGCCTATAATTAGTTTTCCTATTGCATTTGCTGAATATTAACACTGTGAGCATAACCATAGCAACTGCAGTTTTAAATCTGACTTAAAATTTCTTCATAATATCTCTGGGATCTACAAAATCTTACTTGTTTGCAGTTATGTAATGCAAATAATTACACATATTTTGCTTTCACATTGTCGAGTTATCGCGCCTTTGCAATTATTTTTACATTTAAATTGTACAGTTTGTATTCTGTTTTACTTTTTAGTTTTTTTGTTAAATGCATAGTTTAAGTAATTAGTAAAAAAAAAAAGAAAAAAAAATCAATGCAGTCAGCATGAAAACCATGTTTACATTATTTTGCATGACATATATCACATGTCATTCAACAAAGAAAAATTTGCACTGCCTAGTGTGAACAAAAACACCAAAAATGTTACAAGACACACTTGAAGTGTTTGGTAGTGGTGAATTTTTTTTTAGACATACATGTCTTGTGGTGTGTAGTAGAGTGTGACACTTCACTACACACCACAAGACAAGTATGTCTAAAAAAAATATATATATAATAACATACAGAAGCAAATGTAACATGCCAAATCACAAATCAGTGAATGGCTTATCTTTGGTGCAATATTATTGTGGCAGTTAATACTTCCCCCCTACTTCCTGCTATCATACAGTAAATACTGTGGATGATCAGGAATCCCCTCCCCACATTAGAGCTCCCCTATACATCAGAGCCCCCCTAACATCACAGCCTCCGCTCACATTAAAATCTCACATCAAAATCGCAGTGACATCAGAGCCTCCTCTCATATCCAATTCTCCCCCCAACATCAGAGCCCCCTCGCATCACAAAGTCCTCTTACCACACATCAGGAGCTCCCTTTACATCAGATGCCACCATTCTCTATCTTCTGCCTGTTCTTTTAGTCCTCCTGCTCAGCTCACACTACTTTGAGTACAGCAGTAGTTTACATGCTACAGTCTCAGCCTGGCTTAAGTCGGCCATACATGGGTCCACTTGGGTACAATCAGCCTGCCCATACATGGAACGAAATTCAGCCAGTCCTTGTTGAATCGGCTGGATTTAATTCCATGTATGCGCATCCATTGATTGACTTGGGTACAACCAGCCTGTCTGCTTTTTTTTTTTTACATGCAATTACTGCCGACATCTATAGCTGCTAGCAGTAATCATTGTGTTATCCCAGCTAGGAAGGCTCTTGACACTCGCCCTTCCGGCATAACACAATAGCACTATGGAAGGCATTCCCCTATCAACACCAGTGCAGCGCTACCCTATTATAAATCAACAATCAATTCCAAACTGATATCAATATATTATTAATTAAGTGAATAACCACATCAGAATACAGTGTCACAGTATGCTACAATAACCATAAATAAATATATAATGCAACATACATCAGTGCCTACAATAAATGTGCAACATATATTCATATACACAAACGTAATAAAAATCACACAAACCATTGTGATGAAATAACTAATAATAAAGAATAAATCCCAATAAAATAATGTAATTAGTGTGCTTCTTCTTTAAATTTCACACTCAAAGGTGTTCACTCCTCACCCAATGCAACTTCAAACTGCAAAATTGTCCTCTATATGAACATGAGATCTGTCTGGCATGAATCCCTTCATAGGAGTAAACTGATAATCAGGTATCCTTTACAGTGATCCAGCTCTAACAGCACTCCTCGCCGATTACCTCAGCATTATCAGACCCATATATAAGAGAAAAGAACTCTCGTAATGCTCACTGAATGGTTTTATTGTATAAAATAAAAGTTAAAACAACTTACAAGTCTTGTATGGAAATAGCACACACACACATATATAGTATATACTGTATATATATATATATATATATATATATATGTATATATGCTGTATTCTGCCCAGTCCAGACACAGGACCATGCAGAGACACAGCCTACAGAAGACAGAGTGCAACATTTCAGAGCCGCACAGATGCCACATGCCTGCCGAAGGGGTCCTGCGAGGCTATGAAACATTGCATATGTCTTCTGTAATGTGATCATTCTTCAATATAGATTTAGACAAAATTGACGATCTGTGGTGTGCTGGAGAATATGTGCATTTGATCTGTAATTTTTCCAGTTCCAGCTGGTTGTTGCTGCAGCACCCGTTACTTACTCCTAAAGCCTTATCCAGGAAAGTGTGCGATGGGAATATCAATCCTACAGCTCACAGAACACACTCCTCTGGCTCACACAGCATGATAATGTCATCAAGGTCAGGCTCTGTCCCTTTACGCATAGCGTCCAATACCAGGACTTCTTTAGAAGGTTTCTGTAGAGCTTTCATGTTGTCACAAAATTCTTTAGAGTTATCCCATGCCAGGACCACCTGCTTACCCAATGGGGCCTGGTATGGGAAAACTGTCTTTACCACTCTATGGGAAGCTGGGCAACCCTGACCATCCCTACTGCTGAGTGACCCAGTATCCCCTTTCAAATGGTGTCCAGGGCATGTGCCATAAGTGCTATACCCTGGATACTGCACTGCATAGGAAGCAATAGCCTCATCATCTGAATGTAGACAGGCAAGCTTTAAGTTGCTATGGGGTTTGTAATTGTATGTGGGAGTGAACAGATACTGGATGCTATTTCCTTTCTTGCTGCTGCCATGGACAGTAAAAGAATGCCCAGTCCTAGCAGTGAAAATACAGTATGTGTCTTTAACTGAGTTATGTTTTTTACATCATGGGTATAAAGAGTGCTGGGAATTTTTTTCCTAGTGCTTTTACTTGTGCTTCAAAACATAACAAAGTTTAGTCTGTTTTATTCAACGTATTTTGTGTTTTTGCAGGTTTGTATTGTATTTTTTTTATTACTTCAATAAAAAAAAAAAAAATTCAAATATTTATATAATACAGCTAATGTCTATCATTCGTTCAGGGCTGATGATAAGGCAGTACAGCTGGCCCTTCTGTACCAGGCTCGGGCCCCATCAGTTCAGAAGGAGGGCCCGTTGTACTATTGCTGACATTTGTGACTCTTGCAGACCCCCTTGCAGTGTTGCCTGCTTCTACTCCTATTTCTCCCTCTGGCTGCACTGCAGGGGGATCGGTTCTTGGATCTGCTACCCTCACTCTCTGGGTCCTCCTCTGTGCTGCTGGCTTACCTCCTCTCCTGCCAGCTGGTGCTCTCACACAGGGAATTGTTTCTGGGTGGAGAGCTAGGGGGGGGGGTGCTCTGATAAGTTTGTCCTATTTACCGGCCTCTTCCTTTTCTGAATCAACACAGTGAGTGATTGGTAAACTGTGTTTGCTATGCTTCAGTTGGTGAATAAGGATAAATCAGCTCAGCATAGAGCACTTTCCTCTGATTCACTGCCCAATCCAACAAAGGCTGCAGAGAAAGGGACTGACAAATCTCTGTCTGTCTCAAAAGTGAGACATTGTGATATTTTACAAATGCCATCCAACACATCAGTTAAAATAAATAAATAAATAAATAAAAAACATTTAAAACTCTAAAAAATACTTAATAAAAAATGAAGGACTTGTACAAACAGGCTGTGCTCTTTAAAGAGTGGTCAGCATTTGGATTGCTCTTCAGAGAGAATTTGACAGAAGGCAATTGCCTCCTCACTGCCTGCCTTAACCCCACACTAGAGCACTGTGGGGCATTTGCAGAGTAACGTTATTCAATTGAATTGGTCTTGATTAATAAGGATAACATTTCTGCCATGGATGCGAAGCAAAGCCAAGGCAGAGTAAGGTCTGCAGAGTAAGGTCAGGTCAGGTAGGCTGTACAGGGTCCTGTGATTTCTAAAAGCAGCTCTGCATAGGTCCATATCTGCTAACAGAGAGAATAAGTATTTTTGTCTGTAACAGTAACCTGTGAATAATACTAGAAATCTACTAGGGGACTTGTATGAATTTTCATTAAGACAGAGGCAGCTATTAGGCAAGCAAGCAGTGATGTGTTTTGTTAACAAAAAGCCCAGTATGATCTGCAGACAATGGGTTGATCTATCAAAGGGATTGGGACTTTTCAATTACTAAAGTTAACGCAAATAGTTTTTAGTTGTTCCCCAATCCCTTCTCCATAGAGACTAAGATTTCTATACATTGATGATGGTCAACATTTCTGACAAAGCTCTATGCAGTTTGGAACAAATGTAATATTAATCTGTATTTGTGCAGGCAGTTATGCATTCACAGTTGTCCCAAGAGAATAAATTACCAGTAATTAATTTGCATGGCTTTTATCATTATATTAGCAATAAATGCCCTATTTTTGGTGATGGATGTGATACATGTATATACCTTTTGTTATAATACCGTATTCTTCGCTCCATAAGACGCACTTTTTCCCCCCCAAAAACGGAGGGAAATGTGTGTGCGTCTTATGGAGCGAATACTGACCCGGAGAGCCGCTAATAGGGGGATTCTTTCGGCGGCAGAACGATGCCTTATGCATCACTCTGCCCCAGCTAAATCCTGTTTCTCCCCTGCCTTCAGCTGCTATAGGGAGAAAAACAAAAGGGTATTGTTCCTTATTTAACCCCCACAGGATCGGCATTGATATGTAAATTGCGCGGGCATTGTTATGGTAGTGATGTCGGCCGCTGCAATTCATATGCTAATTACGCACCTACCTCTGCATGCCACTCACCTAGAAGGTGTGAACAGCATACAGGTGAGTATAGGGGGCATGTAGAAGGGATCAAAGAGAGCGGTTTGAGGGGCATAGGCTGCAGAGTTGAATGGGAAGGAGGGGTTGGAGCGCAGATGTTAGAAGATGAGGGGTTTGGGAGACAGAGGTTAGTAGATGAGTTAGAGGGGCAGAGTTGTACTGAGAGGGAGATAAGAATGCAGAGATTAGTAGAGAGATGGGGGGGGGGTTACTGGTCAGTGTAAATGTCTCAATATGCAAATACTCCTGTTTTGTTGAGGTCATGTAAATGTCCCAGTTACATTGGGAATCAGTGTAGAGTGCCCCCTTACATTGGTTGTCAGTGTAGAAATATTATTCTGTTATATTTTATTAAATATTTTAGTACACCATTTGGTTCAGGATTTTTTTTTCTTCATATTTTCCTCCTCTAAAATCTAGGTGCGTCTTATGGTCAGGTGCGTCTTATGGAGCGAAAAATATGGTAATTGTTTTAGGAAACTCTGTCCTGCACTCAAGGCCTTAGAAGTTGTCAGGCGCACAGCAAGTGGTGGTATTGAAAATAATCAAAGCCAGCAATCCCTAAATTTTTTAGCAGGTAGTTTATTTCACATTCTGGTAACATTTGTACAATAATCAGCTATGAGTAAGCACTACAATAGTGTGAAACGCGTTAGCCAGATGTGATCAGTTTGCTGTGTCGTGCAGTGTGTTTTGTTTCCTGAACCTTTTTGGAATAAAGGCTTTTTAATCGGAGTGCTGCTTCCAGAAGTCACTTTCTTCTCTTTTTGATTAGTTTATTTCAAAGCATAGAAAAAAAGCAGCAGGACCAACAATTCATGGACTCACAGGTCCCCTTTATCAAGGTACCCTGTGATCAGCAGCAAGGCCATTACATTGCACCCTGATACAGGGGACATGTGAGTTCATGATACATTGGCCTTGATGCATCTCTCTGTGATTCATCATGAAAATAGGATAGAAAAATGTAAAGGTAACATAAAAAATAATTTCAGGAAACATGAGAAAATATTCCAGAATGTATACTTATTGACAATTCCCATAGTTTCCCTTTAAATAAAAAGTGTCTTCTCCCTCAAGGCTCGGGTACCATTCACTTTGGCTTTTTTATATAGCACTTTGAATGGATCCGATCGCATGGCATAGCCCCGTGATCCTGCCAGGATACATTTAACGGAGCTTTACTTTAGCACAACAATAACTGTGACCAACACCTAAGACACTGGCGAAAAAACTGAGGTACTCCCTGTATGGGAGGGGTTATATAGAGGGGGACTTGCTGTTTTTAAGTGTACCAGTGTCCATTCACCTATAGGTGGCTCATCACCCACATAGTAACTACTATGGCTGCTCTGTGTCCCGTGATGTACGATAAAGAAAGCAAATTTTGGGTGAAATTACAGTAAATGACAGTAAAAATAAAATATAGTAAACATGCACATGAATATTACATTCAGTTTTTATGATAATTATGTGTATGAATGCCTCTAGTCTATTTACTATAATTCTAAGTGCATCATCAGTTTCTTTAACAATTTATGAAGGAAAACTGTGTGACCCAATTTAGTAGCATTGTTACAATTACCTTATAAGTTATAAAGAGTATATACAAACTTCAAAAATAAGTCCTGAAGGTTCAAACTAAGCAAGTTAAGATTTATTATAGACATATATTGTTTTCAGTGGGATTTACTGAACTAAGTTCTTATTGATTGACCCAGTTCTATTTCAGGGAATATATGACTACCATCATAAAGTATAATGTGTAACTATTACAACAGTTTTTCAGGAAAACTAAGTAAATAAAAAATAAAAAAAAAAGGATGAAAAAAACAAGGATATCTTCTGTGTCAGCAATCATGTGTAGAATTCCCACTGTCCCAACCAATATCAACAATATGTATTAAATTGAAAGATTTATAAAAGCGGTAGTAAACCGAAGTAAAAAAAATAAAGAAGAAAACTTCCCCTGCAAGACAATGTAATAATGTGCTAAAATGCATTGCATACTAGAACATTAGACTTACCTTGAAAGGAAGCCCTCCAGCAGCACCCTTTCAACGCTGAAATGGTTTCCATCTTCACTCGGTCTTCCTTCCAGGTCCGCGGTCTCTGGCTACATGAGTGACTAGGGGCACGATGACGTCGCTCCCACCGCTTGCGCACTAGAGCTGCCATTTACGGCACAGGTTCTTAAGGTCTGGCAGAATATGCGGTAACTTCACCGGTTGCATACAGTATGAATATCTCCTAAACAGTGCAAGTTTAGGAGATATTCACAGTACCTACAGGTAAGCCTTATTATAGGCTTACAGGTAGGTACAATTGATAATTTACTATTACTTTAATGCTAAACTCCAGGAAAACAGTGAAATGCACAGTTGAATACTCATACTGTACATGAAATGTTTTATCTACCAAATGATTTATAATTTTGTCCAGTCACTTTTCTTATTAATACGTCTTTGCCAGACAGAAAAGTTAGGAAGGTGGCACTACAAAGAATACTGTGGTGCCACCTCCTCACCCACAGCCTGCTGATTTAACAATGAAGGAGCACCCAAACACTTAAAAGGAATTCATTCCAACTACTCTACTTTATTCTTCTGTCAGCATATTCTCTGTAAGCACATGTGCATGCAGCACAGCCTGCTATCTACTAGTGATGTCTCTCCTTCTGAATGCTACTGCGCGGGAGGGGCCACAGTTTGATATCAAAACAAACTGAAATACTTAGGCCCGGTTCACATAGAGGCGACTCCTCAGGCGACTCGGTCGCCTGAGGAGTCGCGTCCCGGTCTGTGCTATGGAACCGTTTTAATAGGAGCGACCTGAGTCACTCCAACTTAGAAAAAGGTTCCTGTACTACTTTGGGGGCAACTCGGGGCGACTTGCATTGACTTCTATACAGAAGTCATTTTGCAAATCGCCTCTCAAGTCGTCCTGAGATCGCCTGCACGAGTCGCCCCCAAAGTCGTGCCGCCCCAGTGTGAACCGGCTCTAATGCTAGTTGTATGTAAATAATTGTATGTCAATTTCAGAATTTTTAAAGGAATGCACAATTACAATGAATTGTGTTTTTTGTGTCTGTCTGGAGTAAAGCCCTGTACACACCATAGGTTTAACCAATGAAAACAGTCTGATGGACTTTTTTCATCGGACAAACCGATCGTGTATGGGCCCCATCGGTCTTTTTTCCATCGGTGTTTAAAAATAGAACATGTATTAAATTTATCCGATGGTTAAAAAACTGTTAGCAAATTACTATCGTCTGTGGGGAATTTCATCGGATAAAAAACCCACGCATGCTCAGAATCAAGTCGATGCATGCTCAGAAGCATTGAACTTCATTTTTGTCGGCTCATCGGAGTGTTTTACGTCACCGCATTTGGAACGGTCGGTTTTTTGACTGATGGTGTGTAGGCAAGACCGATGAAAGTCAGCTTCATCGGTTTTCCGATGGAAAAATCCATCGGTTAAAAAACCATAGGAAATCCGATCGTGTGTACAGGGCTTTAGTTTAAAAAGTTATGTAAGTCAAAGAATGTAAGTCATGTAAGTCAAAGAATGACTACTGCCTGAGAACCCTTAGCTTGGACACCAATAACACCAAGTCCCACTCTTCTATCTTAGTATCCCCAGTAGAATTGTTAAAAGACAAGTCTCAGACTAATGAGGCAGGTGCTGTATGCCTTCTCAAACCATTCTGCACAGTTGAGCATTAACGTCTGCTCTGTATTACACATTTTTTATATCATGATTTGAATTTCTAATGACTTTTATGGGACCATAAATTTCAATGGAACTTTAATAGACTAACTTGTACTACAGTCAGCAGTTATGCTTGTTGACATGTGGGTGATGGAAAAGCAGATGAATTGGAATATATTTGTATTTCCTGTGCAGACATTTCTGGAAGAATGACTGGCGATTGCAGGAGAAAGTTGAAAAGTCTATATTTTTATATTAGCATATTTATATATTGTACACTAGCAGTATTATACAGTACATACTGTACAATAGTATTATTATTATTATTATTATTGTTTTGTATTTTTTTTTGTGTGGTGTTACTATAAATACTACTATATATTTTTTGATGGAAAATTCTTAGTACATTTCCTTTTTCCTTGACATGGTCTCCATGGTAGATTTATTGTTGTCTGACTGGCTAACACACTATGCCTGCTGGACAGTCTATACTGTCATGGATATGTTTTTGTCAGCCAGTCTGGAAATTATGTTTGTGTACCCAGTGCTGAATTTTGTACACAAATCTCAATACAGACAGACTATTAAGGTAAAGTTGATTTGTACACAGTGTTCATGATTGTTTTCTAGGGAATGCTAAAAAGCTGTGATGTCAAAGAGGAAGCAATAGAGGGCTTATAACAGCCTCTATGCACAGGTACTGTTTAAGTGGAATAGCAGGAGGAATTGCACAAGTTACTTTAATGTTTTTCTTATAAAATGGGAAACAAATAATTTCAGATCAGAAAATTCTCATATATTTATATGACTCCTACATGGTATTTCCAAGTGTTGTGCTGTCACATACATTCAGCAATAATAAATCACAACAAATAAATAAAATAAACTAATAAGTCCAAGCGTTTTAACTACGAAAAAGTCCACCATGATAAAAACTTGATAGATCCAAAGTGCACCAACCACCATGTGAATAAAAGAGTCCGCTTACCAGAAGTTTAGACTTAAAGTGATACTAAAGTCTAATTTTATTTTTTTCTTTAAAAATAACAAATATGTTATACTTACCTGCTCTGTTGCAGTGATTTTGTTAAAAAAATATATATTTATAATAGTACATGAAAAAAAGTTAAAATAGCATTATATACAATACATCTGCATCCATTTGAGTAGAAAAAGACACGTTTTGATGTTGTAATGCTGTAATTCACGCTTGTATTCTACATCCTATATTCTATTTGCCTGTAAAGCTTCTTCAGGAAAAGCGTGGAATCTTATCTTCTAAATAATAAAACTTACATGTCAAATAAATGTTATTACATTATTCAAGATACAATGTACATAGAAAAAAGAAAAAACAAACATAATTTAATGTGTACAAATGGGTGCGCCCACCCATCCGGGAGTGCTCCCAGATATCTGGTTCCTACCTCATGGTGCTAAGGAACCCGGAACCAGTTGATGGCCTGTGGAGGAGGAAGGAGTGAAAATCACTGGCCCTAAGCATACAACCAGTGCGATGTGTGAGACGCACAGGACCTGCTGCATTTCTTGTGTCGCATAAGTGTAAACTGGTATATATTCATTTCTAATTTTTTATTTTATTTTTCATTCTTTATTTTTTTCAATTTATGGGCTCAGCTTGTAGAATTCTCCTCTAACCCCTGTTTTTATGTAGCAGAACCTTATAGGGCAGGGATATGCATTTAGTGGACCTCCAGCTGTTGCAGAACTACAAGTCCCATGAGGCATAGCAAGACTGACAGCCACAAGCATGACACCCAGAGGCAGAGGCATGATGGGACTTGTAGTTTTGCAACAGCTGGAGGTCCGCTAATTGCAAATCCCTGTTATAGGGTATTTCTCCCTTTATAACATTTTTGATTTTAGGAACCATACTAGTAAAGCTTTTGGGTCTTTTATGGGGGGGTTAAGTATTTTATATATTCGATACACCTCCACATATCTTTGCACTTCACTTCATCCACACATACACTAAACTAGAGGTTGGCCAGTCAAGCAAATAGATTCTCTGCAGTTGCTTTGCCCATAGACCTTCCTAGTGATATAATCTCCATGACCAGTCTGATATGTTACCTTACACACCTGACACTTCTTTACCCACTTAGTGATGGATGATGATGCATATAAATTGCCCCCTCCAACAGGAGACTTAATCCCCATGAATAAGCTCTAGTGGGTGGAGTGAAACGTGTTGGGGGCATGGCCTGATGGGGGTCCAGGCTGAGACTGCCTCTTGTCTTGTTCTGATGTGCAGCTCCCAAGAACTTCTGCTCTCATCTGTCATTGTCTGGAGCATGAGTGGGCTCCTTCCCAGCCAGCACTCACTGCAGACGGGCACAGAACTACACTTTCTAGCAGCCTGAGCGGCTCACATACATACCATGACCACTAACTATCACCTTTAGAGCCGACAAAGTGAGAAGGCTTTCGGATGCAATATTTAGCTAGCCTTAAAAGGGACAATGTCACAACTTACCTTAACCACTTGACAACTGGGCACTAAATCCCCTTCGTGCCCGGACCAATTTTCAGCTTTCAGTGCTCTCACACTTTGAATGACAATTACTCAGTCATGTAATACTGTAACCTAATGATTTTTTTGTCCTTTTTTTTCATACAAATAGAGCTTTCTTTTGGTGGTATTTGATCACCTCTGGGGTTTTTATTTTTTGCGCTATAAATGAAAAAATACGGAAAATTTTGAAAAAAAAAACATTTGTTTGGTTTATGTGATAACATTTAGCAAATTATTAATTTTTCTTTATAAAATTTGGCCACAATTTATACTGCTACATATCTTTGGTAAAAATAACCCAAATTAGTGGATATTATTTGGTCTTTGTGAAAGTTATAGAGTCTACAAGCTGTGGTGCGGATCATAAACAATTGATCACACCTAATGTACTGGTGGCCTATCTCATTTCTTACGACCCGAACAAGCCAGCAAAGCACAAATACCCCCCAAATGACCCCTTTTTTAAATTAGACATAACCAAGGTATTTAGTAAGATGCATCGTGAGGTTTTTGATGTTGTAATTTTTTCCCACAATTCTTTGCAAAATGAAGATTTATTTTTATTTTTTAATTTTTTCCACAAAATTGTCATTGTAATAGGTTATTTCTCTCACATGGCATGTGTATACCACAAATGACGCCCCAAAATACATTCTGCTACTCCTCCTGAGTATGGCGATACCAAATGTGTGAGACTTTTATACAGCCTGCCCACATACAGAGGCCCAATATTGAAATAGCACCTTCAGGCATTCTAGGAGCATAAATTACACATCTCATTTCTCAACCACCTATTACACTTTTGAAGGCCCTGGAGCACCAGGACAATGGAAACGCCCACAAAGTGACCCCATTTTGGAAAGATAACACCCCAACGTATAATGTATGAGGCATAATGAGTCTTTTGAACGGTTCATTTTTTTTCCTGAAGTTTTTGGAAAATGCGGGAAAAAAATGAAAACGCAATTTTTTTACGCAAAGTTGTCCATTTATAAGATATTGCCAACACATAGCATGTACATAGCAAAAATGACACCTCAAAATACATTCTGCTACTCCTCCTGAGTATGGCGATACCAATTGTGTGAGACTTTTATACAGCCTGCCCACATACAGAGGCCCAATATTGAAATGGCACCTTCAGGCGTTCTAGGAGCATAAATTACACATCTCATTTCTCAACCACCTATTACACTTTTGAAGGCCCTGGAGCACCAGGACAATGGAAACGCCCACAAAGTGACCCCATTTTGGAAAGCTAACACCCCAACGTATAATCTATGAGGCATAATGAGTCTTTTGAATGGTTCATTTTTTTCCTGAAGTTTTTGGAAAATGCGGGAAAAAAATGAAAATGATTTTTTTTTACGCAAAGTTGTCCATTTATAAGATATTGCCAACACATAGCATGTACATAGCAAAAATGACACCTCAAAATACATTCTGCTACTCCTCCTGAGTATGGTGATACCAAATGTGTGAGACTTTTATACAGCCTGCCCACATACAGAGGCCCAATATTGAAATGGCACCTTCAGGCATTCTAGGAGCATAAATTACACATCTCATTTCTCAACCACCTATTACACTTTTGAAGGCCCTGGAGCACCAGGACAATGGAAACGCCCACAAAGTGACCCCATTTTGGAAAGCTAACACCCCAGCGTATAATCTATGAGGCATAATGAGTCTTTTGAATGGTTTCTGTTTTTTCCTGAAGTTTTTGGAAAATGCGGGAAAAAAATGAAAACTATTTTTTTTTACGCAAAGTTGTCCATTTATAAGATATTGCCAACACATAGCATGTACATAGCAACATAGCAAAAATGACACCCCAAAATACATTCTGCTACTCCTCCTGAGTATGGCGATACCAAATATGTGAGACTTTTATACAACCTGGCCACATACAGAGGCCCAACATGCAAGGTACACCATCAGGTGTTCTAGGGACACATAGCATGAACATACCAAGAATTACACCGCAAAATACATTCTGCTGAGCAAATGGTAAACAAAAGATTACCTGTGGTTTTAGTAGCGCAGTTTTCCACAGGAGGATAGCACTGGTCCAGGCAGGAGGCAGGGACTTGGTCAGCAAAAGCGGTGTGGTCAGTTCATCCGACAGGCAGAGGCATGATGGCATAGGTCCTACAGGCAGTTGGCAGAAGTAGGGCCTCGTTCAGGACTGAATGGGGACAGGGGTAGAGGCTTCTCCCACCCAAATCTCTTTGAAGCCTCTGAGTCTCCAGACCCTAATCTGGGAATGAGAAAAACAAAAACAATTGTTTTCTTCATCCAGAAAAACAATTCTGGAGCCCCTCACATATGTGAGACCCCTGTGTTATGAATCCCACTAGTCCACTGGCAGGGTACAAGATCAGTCCAAGAGGCAGGCAAAAAGCATGGTCAAACAGTCCAGGGTCAGTTCCAGATCAGGCAGAGGTATGCACAGAATCGGTAGGCAGAAGCGTGGTCAAATAACAGTCCAGGGTCAGTTCCAGATCAGGCAGAGGTATAAACAGAATCGTTAGGCAGAAGCGTGGTCAAATAACAGTCCAGGGTCAGTTCCAGATCAGGCAGAGGTATAAACAGAATCGTTAGGCAGAAGCGTGGTCAAATAACAGTCCAGGGTCAGTTACAGAGAAAGCAGAGGCATAAGGGGTGTGAACATAAATGGCAGGAAGTGAACTAATAATTTATTTTGGTATGGTAATGGCGGAAGCAGTTGCCTATGCAGAGGCCTGGTTCTGAAGGACATTGGGCACAATGATAAATGGTGTCTCTTCTCTCTCCTCTTTTGGAGCACACCCGGCATTTTTTCTGGCGTTTTTGGCCTGTTGGTCTGGGAGGGATTTTATCTGGGAAGTGGCGCTTGGAGAGTCGGCTAACAACATCGGATCTAATGTTTACTGGTGGGCTGTTCGGGTATAAAAGGGCAGTGGTGATTTCCTCCTGGAAGAAAAGGAAGGATTTGGGTCTTATAGTGGATTTTTGATATATTACATATGAGTTGTACATGGCCAAATTGAACAAATAAATTGAAACTTTCTTATACCACTGGTATGATCTTCTTGTGGAAAGATAGGGTTCGAGCATCTGGTCGTTGAAGTCGACACCCCCCATGAACTTATTGTAATCGTAGATGCATTTGGGTTTTTGGATCCGGCCATTCCTCCTGGTGACTTCAACAAATTCATTGTTGTGGATGGAAGAAAGCAAGTACACGTCCCTTCTGTCCCTCCACTTCACAGCCAAAATCTCCTCATTACGCAAACTCGCCGTCTCCCCTCTTCTCAATTTTTTGGTGACCAGGCTTTGAGGAAAGCCCTTCCGGTTCGTCCGTACGGTGCCGCATGCTGGAGTCTTCATTCTGTGCAAGTTTTGGAACAGGGGCAAACTTGTATAAAAATTGTCCACATACAAGTGGTATCCTTTCTCTAGGAGTGGGTTTATGAGTTTCCAAACTACTTTCCCACTGGTTCCAATGTAGATTGGGCAATTAGGGGGGTTCAGTTCGGTGTCCTTCCCTTCATATATGAAGAAGCCATACACATACCCAGTTTCTCTGTCGCACAATTTATACAGCTTCACCCCATAGCGGGCCCTTTTGCTGGGTATAAATTGTTTTATGCCCAGCCTGCCAGAAAATTTGATAAGGGACTCATCTATGCATATATGTTGGTCTGGGGTAAACAACTGGGGGAAGGTTTCAGAAAAATAATTTAGTAGCGGCCGAATTTTATAAAGTTTATCAAAATTTGGGTCATTTCGGGGAGGGCACTGGGTATTATCATTGAAATGTAGGAATCTCATAATCATTAGATATCTGGACCTGGGCATTACTGAGGAAAAGATGGGCATGTGATATATGGGGCGGGATGACCAATATGAACGTAATTGATTTTTTCCATTTAGTCCTATGCAGAATGTGAGGCCCAAAAAAATCCTAAACTCCTCCACTGTAAGGGCTTTCCACACGTAGGGACGGGCATAAGAGGACGTTGGGTTGCTGTTTATAAACTGTTGGGCATATAAGTTGCACTGGGCCACAATTGTTGCCAGCATGTCGTCAGTAAAAATTTAATTAAAAAAATATATTGGTGGAAAAGTTTTCTGTATCCACCTGGACTCCTGGCTGGACAGTGAAAGGGGGAATGTTGGCTTCTCCTGAATTAGGAGGAAGCCACAAGGGGTACTGAAGGGAATAGGGAAGGCTGGCATGGGACCTAACCCTTTGGGGCTGAGGTGACACCCCACTGGTACGTGGCCTTGCTTCCCGAGGTACTGCGGTGCTGGTGGATGGCACTGCAGTGGTGGTGGTGGATGGCACTGCGGTGCTGGTGGATGGCACTGTCTCCTCAGCAGAACGCCTTCGTCTGGCGGGCGGGCCCTCTTCCTCTTCTTCTTCTTTCTCCTCCTCCTCCGCCGTCTCCGTCTCCTCCGTCACTGATCCACTGCTTATGACAGGCTCGTAGTCCACGTCAGACTCATCTGAATATGCGGAGGAATCCGAATCGGAGCGCTCCCCGTTGCTCCCGTCGGCTGCAAGAATTTCGTACGCCTCCTCGGCTGAGAATACTCTTTTAGCCATTTTATGAGATGGCACTGACAGGTGGCACTGATGGCAGATGGCACTGGCAGGTGGCACTGGCAGGTGGGACTGGTGGCAGATGGGACTGGTGACAAATGGGACTGGTGGCACAGAGAGGCACTGGCAGGTGGCACAGATGGCACTGGCAGGTGGCACAGATGGCACTGACTGGTGGCACTGGTGGCAGATGGGACTGGTGGCAGATGGGACTGGTGGCAGATGGCGGTGGCAGATGGCACTGGCAGGTGGCACTGGCAGATGGCACTGGCAGATGGCACTGGCAGATGGCACTGGCAGATGGCCCTGGCAGATGGCACTGGCAGATGGCACTGGCAGATGGCCCTGGCAGCAGATGGCACTGGCAGGGACTGTGGGCAGTGTTTTTCACTTGTGTGTGTGTGTTTTTTCACTCACTGACTGTAGCTGCAGCACAGATCTCTCTCTCTCCTCACACGCTGTCTCTGTGTGAGGAGAGAAAGCCGGCAACGAGAGATGATCTCATATGTTTACATTTGAGATCATCTCTCATTGGATAGTGAGATCGAGTGCTGAATGGCCTCTATGATTGGCCATTCAGCACGATCTGTGATTGGCTGTGACACGGCCAACACAGATTTTCCCCGATGCGCGCTCGCGGGGGCGCGCGGGGGGGGGGGGAAAGAGGAGGACGTCCATGGACGTCCAGTCAGCACTTCGGCGCCGCAATGCAGACGTCTTTTGAGCATTGCCCGGGCGCAAAGTGGTTAAAGTGTTACTAAAGCCAAAACCCTACATTCAGTATATCTGGTCTCCCACGGTACACAGAACATGGAAATGCAATCGTTTAGTAAATATAAACTGCTCAATACCTGCTCAATACCTTTTTTCATCAGCAGTTAGATCAGTCTTGTGACTTCTATCAGTCTCTGGTTAAAGCTTGTAGGAGGAGTTTTCATTCTCCTCTGGCTGTCCTATAAGGCTGCATGACTCCTGACCCTCTGTCTCGACAGTGCTGATTGACCCTGTTTTCATCATATGCAGTCTCCCGAGAAAAAAAAAAAAACTCTTTAGCAATACACACTAAACTGAGCATGTGCAGCTTGTCCCCTAGCATCTGTTCTATCAGTAGATGGTTTGGGAATGTAGAAAAGGAGGGTAGGAACAGAGAAGAGAGGATCAAACAGCAGTTCTGGTGGGTTTAGTAACACTTTAAACCTCTTGCTCTGGGATTCACTCATGCACTGGCATTTTTACCTGCTAAGGGCTCCTACATACATTTGGGATTTTTCTATTTATTGCTAAAGCTCCTGAAAGCAGATGGGATATTTTCTACTTATCCATTAAGGACTGATATTATTTCAGAGGGAGTACAGTCTAGGAATATTTTTTCTGCCAATTGTACATAGAGTTATTTGTCCTCCAAGTTGTTGCTGAATTCAGTTTGCGCATCCCATAACCCTTTATCTCCATCCATGTTTTTATTCCCCCAATAAAACATAAAAACAAGCCCAAGGACTGGTTATTGTCTGAGAATGCAAGTTGGAAAAATGCTTATTGCCTGGCTGGGCAGGATTAGCGGGGCCCAAAACCTAGAGGTCCTCTAGGGGGGCAGTGATCTATAATAATAATAATAATAATAATAATAATAATAATGGCAATAATAATATTTATCAATAAATTGATACATTCTCAATATTTTCAGATTTCAGGACTGTCACACTTTGAAAGACAATTACCTACACATGCAACACTGTACCCAAAGTGAATATTTATAATTTTTTGAAACAGATAGAGCTTTATTTTGGTTGTATTTAATTACCAATGGATTTTTTTATTTTTTGCTAAAAAAAATATATGTTTTTATTTGTTTCTATTATAAAATTTTACAAATTAATAATCTTTCTCTTTAAATTTAGACCAGAATGTATTCTGCTACATTTCTTTGGTAAAAATAACCCAAATCAGTGTATAATATTTTGTCTGTAGGAAAGTTATAGATTCTACAAACTATGCTATATATATTTGAAAATCGATTACTGTAGTTCTGATGTACTGATGACTTATCTTATTTCTTGAGGCCCTAAAATGCCAAAACAGTACAAATACCACTCATATAGACATTTTTTTTTTTTGTAAAGTAGGCAGTCCAAGGTACTCAGTAATGCCGCGTACACACAATCATTATTCACGGCGGTTAAAAAACCGCCGTGATTAATGACAGGAAAAAGGAGGGAACCGCTTGGTTCCCTACACACGTCCGTTTTTCCCGACATTTCTTTTTTGGTCGTGAAAAACGACCGTGTGTGGGCTCCGTTTTTAATGCCGTTTTTCCCATCGGGAAAAATGACAAAATGCCCACAGACGATCGTTTTTCTCGTCCAAAGGAAAAAATTTCATTTTTCCCGACGGGAAAAACGGTCGTGTGTACGCGGCATTAGAGGCATGGTGAGTTTTTTCATTTCCAATTTTTTTGTCACCATTTTTTGTAAAATGAGAAAAAAAAATGTTTTTTTTATTTTTTTACATACTGTCACCAGAGCAGTAGAGCATCACCATATGACTGGTGTGGTGGTGATTTTTTTTTTCTTTTTCTATTTTGACAAGATCAGTACAGTGTTATGCCGCGTACACACGATCGTTTTTCACACCGTTAAAAATTCAATTTTTTTAAATTGGGCATTAAAAACGATCGTGTGTATGCTCCAGAGCATTTTTAACAACGTGAAAAATGGCCATTAAAAATTTCGAACATGCTCTATTTTTTCACGTCGTTTTTCATGTCGTTTTTTTTTAACGTCGTGTGTATGCTTTTACGAGGGGAAAAAAAACGTGCATGCTCAGAATCAAGTATGAGACGGGAGCACTCGTTCTGGTAAAACTAGCGTTCGTAATGGAGATAGCACATTCGTCACGCTGTAACGGACTGAAAAGCACGAGGCTGAAAAGCATGAATTGTCGCTCAACAAACTTTACTAACATGAAGGGTGGCGCCATCCGAAGGGAACTTCCCCTTTATAGTGCCGTCGTACGTGTCGTACGTGTTGTACGTCACTGCGCTTTGCTCAAGCGTTTTTTTTAATGATCGTGTGTATGCAAGACAGGCTTGAGAGGAAACAAGAAAAATCACGTCGAGAAAAACGTTGTTTTTTTAAAATGACATTAAAAACGGTCGTGTGTACGCGGCATTACAGTGCAACTCCGGGGAAGTGATCAGGATTTGTGATAATCACTGTTATAAGCAATATTTTTTATGAGTGGAATGCATTAATTTATTTTGTGCTATTGGCTAAGACTATCACATGGTACAGATGCATTGTGACTGGCCATGCCTTTACCATGTGATCACTGTGACCATTCACAGAGATCAACACAATAGTACACAATAAATAGCTATGAATGAAAAGCCATTCATTGTGTACAACTTTTTTTGGTCACAGCTATTACATAGTACTGTCACCAGCACAGTGCAATAATCTGTTATCTGTTGTGTTCAGTGGACCCTAGAGTGTGCGTGAGATGCAGAACTGGGAAGGCTCAGGATGGGAGAGATCCTGTTTGGCTGTCATTTGACTATAATCCGGGCAGGAAGCAGTTAAATACAGTGCAATGAGTGAGCATTGTCATGAAAAGACATGAAATATGACATGAAAAAGATATTTGCAGTATCACATGGGCTACAATAAAGAAATAAATGAAAGACTGGTAAGCTGCAATGTACGAAATTATTTAATTGGGGTGTACCTACACTTTAGGGCCTATTTACACTTTCCTGCGTACTAAACCGCAGCAATTCAGTGTGTGGGCAGCAGCCGTTTTGGCCTACATTTCCGTGTAGCAGAGGGCGGTGTTATGCACATTTTATTACATCACACAGCTCCCTTCTTTTTTGTTTGAGCTTTATGTGAAGTGCACAAACTGACACTTAATTCATGTCAATGCACAGCATGGCATACTGCTCTTGCTGTGTGGTGACATGCAAGGCCATATAGAAAGGTGTGATAATATGAAAACATGTTGCATAATATTGCACATCTCTGAATCACACAGAAAGACACCAATTTCTGGAGTGAACATGACACATACACATATTTTCTGTGTTTGATTAAAGTTACCTGCATTTATCCATATGGAAAAATGCAGGTAACTGCACATAATGCAAATAGGCTTTTATGGGTGGTTATGGATGTAAGATCCATGGACAAAGATAAATGGTGGAGACTGATGAGTAGGGATGAGCTCAAGGGTTGGTTTTAACACAAGTTCTTACCAAACAGTGGCTGTTTGGGCATTCCTCTGAATGCCAGGCTTTTTGCTTGTTCGGCTACTATATATGACAGCTTCCATCCTGTTTGTGGTTTCTAAGGAAGCAGTGGGTGCTGGCATTCACTGTGTCCCCAGCAACCAGATATGTCACTGACCTATTCATTTACTGGCCTTGAATCCCCAACCATATTAACAAAGTTGGGGATTGCGTGACATCACTGATCAAATTTGACCACATGCTTATATTTGAGAAATTGTCCAAATACGGCAATCACATCAGTCGTGCCCCTGGAGATGTCTTTCACGGAAGTTAGTGATGTCAGTGGAATTTTTTCTTTTTATTGGACGTCATTCACCGTGATCGATGAGGATCTGCATCATTGGACAACATGATTGACAATGGATGTACAGTTCATCTTGGAACTTGTTTTTTTTTTATTATAAAGGACTTGTCAAAAACAATGTATTTTTTTATTTATTTACTGTTTATTTTTTCTGTGTGGATGGGTAGGGGTACAATGTATCCCTTACTGATTCACATAGGGGGGTGGTATCTGGGGATGTCCTTATTATTAAAGGGGGATTCCAGATTATGATAAGCTCTCTTTCCACAACCCTCCACAACCACACAACCAGGGTTATGGAGAAGAAGCTCTAGTTCTTATCGTCATAGGCACAAGGTACTTTTGCAGGGTTTCCTCCTATCAAGGTACCACCCCATGTTGAGGACATGTAGTCTGGTATGGTTCAGCAAAGGGGCATATGCTTCCTCCCCTCCTTTCCTGGCTTGCTAGTCTTCATGCACAAATAAAGGTCTGGTATGGATTTTGGGTGGGACCTCACTTTTTTCCTAGTTTTTTTGCTTGGGATTCCCCCTTGACATCAAAACAAGACCCACATCAAGGATAAGGGTCTGGTATATATTTTTGGGGGGAACCCTATGCCATTTTTACTTTTGTTTGGGGTCTCTTATTAACATCTATACCAGACCCTCATCTAGGATAAGGTCTTGATTGCTACTGCAGGTGCTGCTGGCTAGTAACTCTCCTTGTCCAGCAATTAGCTTCCCTACATAGATCACACAAGAAAGCCCTATTTTGAGTCCATTCAAAGTCCCTATTTTAAGTGAAGCCCTGAAAAAGAGGGGGTTTTTTTGCCCCTGAAATGCGTTAGTTTTTTTTTTTTTAAACCAATGAATTCATTTGGACTTTTATCATTGGGACTGGTGCTTCTTACATTGGTACATGTTTTTTTCATTAAGACCTGGTATAGAGAAAAGGTCCTTTCACACGGGACGGATCCGTGATGATCCGCCCCGTGAACATCCACATGCTCAGCGGGGATCGCTCTGTTGATCCCCGCTGACCTGACGGATGACAGGGTGGTCCCTGCACAGTGTGCAGGGACCGCCCTGTCCAATCTCCGCTCTTCCCTATGGGGGGATCCGATGAATACGGACCGTCTGTCCGTGTTCATCCGATCCGCTCTGTAGAGGGATAGAAAAATAGGATTTTCCTCCGTCTGCAGAATCAGACCATAGCGGAGACGGATGATATCGAGTGTCAGTGGATGTTCATCTGCTGACACCCGCTATCCCATAGGGATACATGTATGTCCGTATTTCATCCAAAAACGGATGGATGAAATACGGACATACTGTCTGCACGTGTGAAAGGGGCCAAAGGGTATCCCTGTCTACTTTGTTTACAAACAGAAGACAATGGCTAGGAGCTGTGATCTTCTGCCTTTTTAAATGGCCTTTTTTTCTTTGTACAGTCGGTTTTGCAGTAATAGATTATATACGTCGTACAGATGAGCCACTTCACAGGCAGGTTTAGGGTATCCCCAAAAGGAATTTTTAATACAGTGTGCACCAATAGCACACAATTCACAGAGCATTACAGGTTTTCTACAGAAACTGTTTGCCTCTCTCTCGCTCTCTCTCTCTGAATGAATGAATGAATGAATAAATGAAACTCTGTAATGAAATGTTTGAACAGACAGAAAAGGAGAGAGAGGCACTGACTCATTCTGGTATTTGTGTGCCCATTCATATGTGTGTGTGTGTGTGTTTACATTTCAGCTTCAGCTACTGAGCTCTATTAACAACATGCGTTTTCAGTTAAGCAGGTAAGGATAGCAGAAAAAGCACGACAAAGAGCCTATATTTTCACCCGCTGATATTAAACAAAGTCTGGATGTTCATATGCAATATTTCATATTTACCTGTCTAAAATGATAAATGCTATACATGATAAAAAGATGTATGCAAACCACTGTATTTTCCCCTTTAGAAACATATTCATAAATAAAAGTATTGCAAATTCATAACTGCACACAGTATATTGGTGTTTTGTAATCTGCCTTTAAATGCTTTAAAGCATTTTACATTTTTGGACTTCTCATTTTATGCTTAAACTACTGGCAGCTGTAATGACACAAATGACATATGATTACAGAAGCTAGGTGACACTTCCTTCTAGTTACTTGACAAGTCCACCT
This sequence comes from Rana muscosa, assembly GCA_029206835.1. Classification (NCBI taxonomy): domain Eukaryota; kingdom Metazoa; phylum Chordata; class Amphibia; order Anura; family Ranidae; genus Rana; species Rana muscosa. Next base: position 154,902,871 of record CM055120.1, read on the forward strand.
GACCTGATGTATCTTAACAGCAGGAAGAACTTTTTGAAGGCAGAATGCAATCTATAGCTTATCACCCAGAACAGCATGATGTACAGAAATAGTAGACCTCTCTCTGTTCCTTAGCACCTGTAACACATTGACCAGACGAATCTCAGTGTTTTTTGATGAGCAGGGCTCTCGAATGTCATAAGCCATCAATACAGGCTTTCAACAGTTGCAGTGCTTGAAGTAATACTTCACCTTTGTGAATCTCAATTTGCATTTATGACCTTTACCATAAAGCCAAATTGGCAACTCACTATACAATTAGACCACAAAACATCAGAGGTCAATATGAATTTTAATCAATATGCAGCGCTTGAAATGAGACTCCACTTAAATGCCAATAAGACCACTACCAAGAGAAAAGCCCTGTACACACGGCCGAGAATCCCGTCAGGAAAAAAACATTGTTTTTCCTGACGAGATTCCTGGCAAGCTTTTCTTGCCAAGCCGTGCATACAGACAGCCATTCAAAAGAACCGCCGTTCTTTTGAATGGCAAGAACGTGGTGACGTCATCGACTACGACGACCACATTCGATGCCGTCGCCGCCATCTTGCTTCACCCTACACTACCCTTGTAAGCTACCGCGCATGCGTCAAAGTCTCATCGAGCATGCGCGGGCTTACCGGAGGACAGGTAAGCTTGTAGCCGCATACACACACAAAGTTTTCTCGTCGGGAAACAGGCCAACGAGAATCCCAACGAGAAAATAGAGAGCAGGTTCTCTATTTTTCTCGTCAAGATTCCCGGCAGTTTGCTCGACGAGAAACCATACACACGACCGGTTTTCTCTGCAAAAAGCTCTGCCAGCAGTTTTCTTGCTGAGAAAACCGGCCGTGTGTACGAGGCTTAATGGATGGTAACTCACAACACAGTTGGAACTCAGATGCTAAGAATTCAATATACACGTGTTTATAATATAGCCACCCAGAATCAGCCACAAACAATGTATTTTATTTTGCAGGAACTGTTATCCCATTCCAGTATTGCCACCTATACCTCAGTTGTAACAAGAAAAAATAAAATACTTCAATGGTAAACATAGGGGAGCGATTTACTAAAACTGGTGCACACAAACTCTGGTGAAGCTGTGCATAGTAACCAATCAGCTTCTAACTTTGGCATGTTCAATTAAGACTGGCCAAACTTTATACATTTTTTCTTTTTAAATTTCCTTTTGATTTATCTTTAACTATGTAGTGCAAGAGCCTGTCTGATTGCATACAAATTTAAAGTGTTTAGGTATGACCTCATATTATATGGTTTTAGTAAATCTAAAGGGAAATTGTACAAGGACATGTATAATGTGTGGCCAGACTAATGTCGCGTATACACGATCGGAATTTCCGACAACAAAACTGTGGATTTTTTCAGACGGATTTTTTCAGACGGATTTTCGCTCAAGCTTGTCTTGCATACACACGGTCACACAAATGTTGCTATGAAATTCCGACCGCCAAGAACGCGGTGACGTACAACACTACAACGAGCCGAGAAAAATTAAGTTCAATGATTCCGAGCATGCGCACGGTCGGAATTTCCGACAAAAACTTTTGCTGTCAGAAAAATTGAGAACCAGCTCTCAATCATTTTGTTGTCGGAAATTCCAACAGCAAAAGTCCGATGGAGCCTACACACGGTCGGAATATTCGACCAAAAGCTCACATCAAACATGTGTTGTCGGAAATTCCGGTCGTGTGTATGCGGCATAAGACTTGACAATAAAACCTAGAAGCTGATTAGTTTTTATGCACAGCTGCACCAGATTCTGTGTGCACCAGTTTTAATAAATCCCCCCCATAGTATTACAACTTTTTATTTAAAACATCTAAAACACTATCAACAAAGTATAAAAACACTATCACTCTGACCACGCTGGTATATACAAAAAATGTTGCTGCTCTGAGCCAGCTGGTAGCATAATGACATCATTGGACAAAGCTCCTCCCTATGCCTTTCATCCAAAACAAAATGCGTAGGGTGAAACTTTAGCTAATAATGGAGGATAACTTGGCAATGCTGGAGTATGATAACAGTTCCAGCAGTATGGTATACAGCATTTGTAGCTGATCCTGGATGGCTATGCAATAAACATCCATGACCTCTAAGCATCTGAGGTCCAACTGTGTGTGGTGAGGTACCATTCTTATCTGTTGATGGTGGTCACATTTTCATAGAGTCTCACTTCAAGCACCACAGTGTTAAGATTGAGCTTATATTGTATAAAATGCATATTGATCTCATGTTTTGAAGTTTCATTGTTTGCCGAGTTGCATTTTCTTTTTAAATAAAGTTATTTTTTTTTACTTTTCAGTAATATTACAGGGTACATCAGGTAGGTAACGATGCAAAGTACTTGCCACAAAGCAATCGTAACACACATTGTTACCATGGAGGTCTTACAATTGCAAAAAAAGAGACCTGCTAGATGTTGGGAGGGGTAGGAAGGGTGAACCAAACCTGTTTTGTGCCTGATCCTACAGCTCTCTTCAGCTTATGTGGTAAGCAGATACGATAGCTATGATAAAAGGGCATATAAAACTGGGTAGGAGCCAGTAAAGAGGGGATTGCGTAGCATGGATACATTTTAGTATGGGTAAACAGGAGTGTCTGGGAGATGATAGATATGGTTTACTAAGGGTGGACAGGAGAAGTTGGGGGGGGGGGTCAGTAAAGGATAATGGTCCAGGGTAAGCAGTAAGGGTGTCAGCATTCCTGTGCAATTGAAAATTTAGTGTAGAGCATTGGTTCTCAACCTTTCTAGTGCCGTGACCCCTTGATAACATTTCCCAAGTTGTGGGGACCCCTAACAGTAAAATTATTTTCGGAGCGTGGGTTGTCAGCACACAAGGCAAGACAAGTAATTTGCACCCCTAACCCACGGACATTTAGCGCACAGTATTAAAACCCCTTATGGTACATTTTAGGATGTTCCACTCTTTCTCTTTGTTCTCCTTTATTTCCCTTTTATCTCTCTCTATCCTAATTTCTTTCTTTTTTTTCCCCCATCTCTTTTTCTAGCTGTCTCTCTTGTTCTCTTATTCTTTCTATCCCCTTTTCTTTGTTCTTCCCCCTCTTTTCCTCTCCCTTCCATGTATTCTCAATTTTTATTCTTTCTCTTACTCCTTGGTGAGGGGTGAGGGGTGGGGGGAGTTGGGATCAGTGGCAGTGCTGGGGGGAGTTCTGATCAGCCAACTTGGGTGCTCTTGATCAAGACCATCTGCTAATCTGAGAACTGTAGTGGGGACTTTTAATGGCAACTCTAATCACAGGTAGTGTTACTCACTGTGACTCCGACTTGGTGGTGTCTCATAGCAGTGACACCTATGCCGAAATCTGGAGATAGGGTCTCCTCCAGCCCCTCCCACTTCACATTCCTCACCAGTCAGCTGACCTCTAGTCTCTGCCCCCGAGCCATGCCATCAACTGAATAGGTGGCTGCAAAGAGGCTGAGTGGGCGGTCGCGGGCTCCAGGAACAGCCCAGTTGGGCGGCCGCAAAAAGGCTGGGAGAGCGGTGCAGGCTTCATAAACAGCCAGGATTCAGTGACCCCTGGCAAATCATCATTTGACCCCTGAGGGGGTCCCGACCCCCAGGTTGAGAACCACTGGTGTAGAGGAATATGCCAACCAGTAGAACCAAGTGTTTTAACATTTAGAATCTGTGGCCTTCAGGCTACGGCACGGCTACTGAAGAAACGGCACCAGAGGCCCGTTTCTTCAGTGCGCATGCACTGAGGACGTCGGCAGCAGCGCATATACTAAATATTTCCTAAACTGTGCTAGTTTAGGAGATATTCACGGTACCTACAGGTAATCCTTGTTATAGGTTTACCTGTAGGTAATAGTGGTGTAACAGAGTTTACAACCACCTTAAGTCTTAAATAATTTTATTGCCATTTATCAAACCAGCTTTTAACAGCAGGTGTGTTAGCCTGTTTTCATGGGACAGCACAAAGTACTTATTACTAATTTAAATAAATAAAACACACACCAAGCTTTATTTTGGCTAATAATTGGCCACAACGTTTATTAAGGGGTTACCCAAATATAAACAATCACCAGTAACATAAAATATAATCTTAAAATTTATAACCAATAAATTATTTAATTTATTAATAACACGTAGTCCATCCAGAACTGAACTGGATGACAAACCCCACTAACAAACGTCATGACAGTACAAAACATTTTATTCATAAGGGAGGGATGGTGGGAGCAGCACGGTTCCTGCTTCTGCGGCGTCCCCTCAGGCTGTGACACAAAGCGGGAAAGCTGCCGGCTTTTAAAACCACTGCCCAGCTCAATCCTGCCCGAATCAGCCAATCAGGAGCCGTTGCTATGCCACTCCGAATCCTGCCATCACCCGGAGCAACCCAATTCACCATAAACAGGGGGGGAAGCCCGGAAGATGGCAGGAACCACAGCAGCACTCTGTACTGTCCCATGTAGCCCCGCATGAAAGCTAGGGGCTTGTTCATGTGGATAAGATACATACTTGAGCAGCATTTCCCATGTCAATTATAAATGATCAAGTTGTGACTAATGAGAAACAAGGTCAGCTCTCCAGGGTACTGGGAAGTCTGTGGATTTCTGGAAGATGAGATTTAGTTGGTCCTAGTACAGTAGTTTGTATGTTTGAGATAGGATCAAAAGATATGTAAGTAAGTCTTCCAGGGAGGAACTACAATGCCAAGGTGTGATGTGTTTGTGAAGATAAAGCGTAATTGGGGGATCCAGTACCACCTTGTCATACGTCTGTATCTTAATTATTGATATCTGTTGCTTTTAGATGGCTTTAATGACAGGGTAAAGAATTTGGTCTGTACCTTGGGGTAAAGTGAACCTGTAAGCTCTGTTCCCATTTCGTCAAAAAAGGAAGTGAGAGGTTCCTATCTTTGTGGAGCTTATAGCAAAAAGAGTAATTATGTTTGGCCAGGTTGTATTGAATACATTCTTACTCAAAGGGGAACAGAGGTTGAGGTAGTGGTTTTAAGGAGAGAGTTGAGGAAGTGAGCCAACTGCTACCACCGCCAATGTCCTAGGGAGCCTAACTCAGGGTCAATGGAAAGGTCAGCATCAGTGGCGGTGCGTCCATAGAGGGCGCCGGAGCGCCGCCCCCTCTCGCTCCTGCACCGCCACTGAAAAACAATACATAGATTCATGCATTGCATGAACCTATGTATTGTCACCGCTTCTGCGCCGCCCACTATTCAGATGACCGGCCCCCTGGCGAGCGCCGGCGATCTGAATAACGGCAGCTGGTTGGCTGTGGAAGTGTCTCTGATAGGCTTTCCGATTACAGCCTAAGGGCTCTAATCGGCTTCCGAATAGCTAATTAAGAGGCGCACGGAGGGTGCGTTCCTTTGTTTGGACTGACACACATCTCAGCCAATCAGGTTCACCGGATCTGATTGCCGGTAACCTGATTGGCTGAAGCGACATCGAGGGCGGGAGAAGACATTGAGGACGGAAGAAGAAATGAGGGAGCATGGAGGAGGACGGCGCTGACCCAAGGAAGGTAAGTGCGGGCTGGGGACAAACTGGCTGCATTTGGGGACAAACTTGCTGCATTTGGGGACAAACTTCCTGTGTTTGGGGACAAACTGCCTGTATTTGGGGACAAACTGACTGTATTTGGGGGGAAACTGGCTGCATTTGGGGGGGAACTGGCTGCATTTGGGGGTAAACTGGCTGTATTTGGGGACAAACTTGCTGCATTTGGGGACAAACTGGCTGCATTTGGGGACAAACTGCCTGTATTTGTGGATAAACTGACTGTATTTGGGGACAAAATGGCTGCATTTGGGGACAAACTGGCTGTATTAGGGGAAAAACTGGCTGTATTAGGGGAAATCTGGCTGCATTTGGGGACAAACTGGCTGCATTTGGGGACAAACTGCCTGTATTTGGGCGTTTAATGGGCACAGTGGCGGCAATTGATGTTTTTTTTTATTTTTCAGTTTGTTTGCGCCCCCCAAAAATTTTGAGCACTAGACGCGACTGGTCAGCATGTGTGGGCCAACAGGATTGTTTGATGAAGTACAAGGTGCTACACTTCCCTGTTTTTACACTCTCATGAATGCCTGCTGCTAGATACCTAGAATGAAGGAGGAGTTCCTTAGGACTGGAATTAGCTAGGAATGACTGGGTGATTATGCCCCATCTTAAAAAGCTGCCATGTCTATGCGATTAATGTGCACCTGGGAAATACACATTGAGGTATCAGGGATTATTACATGACGACCCATACTTTGGTGATATGTTGTTTGCCCCAGTCTATTACCCTGGCAAGGTATACTGCAAAGTACTACAATTTTATATCACGCATCCCCATGCCCCCACCTTGCTTGAGTTTGTGAAGTCAATTGTGTTTTAGTTTTTTTTGTTTTAACCAATAACAGATGTCCCTGCAAGATACACTGTTGAACTGCAAGAGAACATTAATATTCAGTTATGTCCTGTCTACACTGTATTTGTCCATTGTCTGCTTTGCATTAGCTGTGAATCAGTGTGTATACTTTATACACTATATTATCAAAAGTATTGAGACAACTGTCTTTACATGCACATGAACTTTAATGGCATCCCATTCTTAGTCTGTAGGGTTTAATATTGAGTTGGCTCACCCTTTGCAGCTATAACAGCTTCATCTCTTCTGGGAAGGCTGTCCACAAGGTTTAGGAGTCTGTCTATGGGAATGTTTGACCATTCTTCCAGAAGTTAATTTGTGAGGTCAGGCACTGATGTAGACGAGAAGGCCTGGCTCGCAGTCTCCACTCTAATGCCCCATACACACAATCATTTTTCATGCCATTAAAAATGCCATTAGACTTCCGGTTCCGGCGCCGCATGAGGTAACTGCGCCTCCTTACAGCTCCCGCATCAGGGCCCGAAAACGGCATATAAACTCAGCCAGAGCGGCCCCTCGTAGCCATCCACCACACCCGGGTGCCCCCCTCACTCAGATGGACCGTTTTCTTGAAAAAAACGGTGCTCGTTCGTTTGCGGCCGCAGCGGCGCCGCCGGGCAGGCCGCAAATCGAGGCCCCGGCTTCGGCCTACTCCCGCGCAGCGGAGGAATCACAGCCGGCTGACATGGAGGTGAGCGGTCATCCCTCCCAGCAGACCAGTACACCCCCTGCACATACATCTCAGGGTCCCCCTCTGTTATTCACTCAGCCAGCCTCACCAGGGGATATTTCTAGCTCCCCACCCCCCGGGGATGCTGCTGATAACACGCACCAAATTGCTGCTGCTGTAGCAGCCCTTCTCTCTCCCATGATCTCTGCCTCGGTGGAAAAGGCAGTCAACGCAGGCATGCAACAAATTAAAGCCCAACTTGCTGAACACTCCACTAGGCTTAATGAAATGGAACACCGCCTCTCTGAGGTTGAAGATGAACTCTATCAAGCGCAAGCCACAGAACAGTCGCAGGACAAAACAAATCAGTACATCATTCAAAAATTAGAAGATTTGGAAAATAGGTCGAGAAGGAGCAACTTGCGATTTGTAGGTGTCCCCGAATCGCTTCCCTCAGCAGCTACGGCTGAATTCTGCTCAAAACGCATCCCGGAGGCTTTAGGCCTTTCAGGCCTGTTCACAGTGGAACGCGCACACCGTATGGGGTCCTTCAATCCCGAACGTAAGACACCCCGACCTATTATTGCCAAGTATCTCAATTATGCCGACAAATCCATCATTCTTCAATCATTCAGACAGTCCCCTTCTCTCCAAATAGACGGGGTAAAAATCCTAATTTTTGCGGACTACTCGATTGAAGTCACCAAGAAAAGAAAAGCTTTTCAACCGATATGTACTGAACTCTTCAAGCAACACATAAAATTTACCCTGGCCTTTCCTGCAACTCTACGCCTCAAATCGCCGAAAGGGGATCAACTTTCCTTCCAGGATCCGGCGGAAGCAGAATCTTTTCTCCGCTCCCTAAGAGGTGAATCACACCCCCACACGCCCTCCAAGTCGAATTCCAGTCCACGAGCGTTGGAACAGAGAAGCCCCCGCAAGGACTCTCCAAAACGTTTTAGGCTTTCTGGCCCAGAACAGCGTTACCAAAACTCCCGTTGATGGACTGCCTTACACCGTCATGAACTTCCTTCCTCACCATTACAGGTCGTATGATCTTTTTTTTGTTCTGTCAACTCGAGTGTCGGGGATACACGATCTACTTATCGTGCTCTCCACCTATCCTCAATCAGGCACTGTCACTCGAGCGATCACCCAGTGATCTTTCCCACATCGGCTCTGAATCTGAGTGCCGTTCCATCCATTCCATCTTATTTTTATTTTTTTATTCTTTTTTCTCATCTTATGTGGTTCAATCAATATATTGTATCATATGTTATGCTTAAAACCATTCTTTTTTCTCTTCTTCCCCCTTCCAGGGTGGTAATACGTGCGCACACGCCTACAGGCCGCACTGCACACTAGTTCATTTGTGCTGTAATGGCTCTCCCTGACTCCGCTGTGTGATTTTTTTTTCTCTTTTAGGCTCCCTGCCATAACTCCAATTCCAGGGGTCCCTCGCACGTTATCGAGGTCCCCGGGGCGCTCAGGCACAATAACTGGTCTTTCTTTTCCGAGACGGGTCATGTATGGGAAGCTACCTTGCACAGCGAACTCATGCGGAAAAAAGCGAAGTTCTTTATGATGTTCATGTTAATTTGTTGCTTTGTTTTACTTTGTTCTCTCTTCCTTTACCCCCCCTCATCCCCCCTCCCCCCACTCCACATTTCAACAGGCACTCCTTACCCGAGGGCTCCACACACAGATGCTCACATCACTAACGCGCCTAAACTCTACCTCTTGATCCCTGCCTATAATCTTACAGCTACTAAAGCGCCGCCTCTACACCTTTTCACCCACGATATCTTAAGGTAATCTCATGGAATGTGAGGGGTCTCCGTTCTCCTAACAAGAGATTGAAGATCCTTCGCCACCTCAAAAGGCTAAAGGCGGACATAGCTTTACTTCAGGAAACCCACCTTTCGGCGTCTGACTTCAGTCGATTGCAGAAACTCTGGGTTGGGACAGTCTTGGGTTCAGACTCGGTTGGTCGGAAGGCTGGGGTCATCCTTCTTTTCAACAAAAACCTCCCCTGTACTGTTCTTTCCACGCATACAGACAACCAAGGACGCTTCATCTCCTCCAGGGTTAGAATTGGGTCAAAAGAAATAGTGGTTTCCAATGTATACGCCCCCAACAGTCCCACAAAGACATTTTACTCTCAGCTCTCCACTTGGCTTCTCAACGCCTCTCACTTACCCCACCTAGTTGGGGGAGATTTTAATGACCTCATGCATCCTACAGACGATAGGTCCTCTCCAAAACAAACCACACCGGCGCCTGCTGGAATTGCTCCCACACTGTTTGCCTCTACTATGGACTCCCTCCATCTTACAGACATCTGGCGCTTAACACATCCGGTAGACAGGGAATTCACCTTCTATTCTAATCCTCACAAGATCCTCACTAGGATCGACTATTTTTTTGGGACCGACAGTATCATCCCCCTGGTTTCAGACGCAGAGATCGGAGACATAGCCATTTCGGATCATGCCCCAATACTCCTTACCCTAGACAATCTAGACCTCCCCCCCCACCCCAACATCTGGCGCTTCCCTTCCTTCCTCCACAATAATGCTGATTTTTGCACTTACATGGAACGAGCATGGGAGGAGTTTTCCTCCGCGAATGCTCCACATGCAGGGGACCCGAACCTTCTCTGGGATGCTGGAAAAGCATACTTGAGGGGTCGGATCATCTCATATGCCACTTCCTTTAAAAGAAACGCACTATCGAAATTCAAGCTGGCCAGCGACAGACTTCACCTCGCACAACGCAATCTAGCCGCCTTGATGTCACCGGCAAACAAGGCGGAGTGGTCCGCGGCTAAAACTGCCTTTGACACCTGGGCGGACACCCTGGAACTCACAAAAAAATCTCTCCTAGATGCCTCCCTTCACAAATTTGGTAACAAAGCTGGCAAACTCCTATCCAGACTCTGTAAGGGGGCGCACCGCCCGACGCACATCACCTCACTGCGGGACCGCACGGGAACTACACACTCTACCCCACTTCGCATCAATAAAACCATGCTGGAATATTATACAGCCCTTTATGCACCCGATCCCATGGACCATAAAATAGCCCAAGCTTTCCTTGAAAAAATGAATCTACCAACTATCTCAACTGCCCTTCTAGATTCCCTGAATGCCCCTATCTCCCTCGTTGAAATAGAAGGCACTATACATGCTCTCCGCCCCTCTAAAGCCCCTGGCCCGGACGGCTTCACAAGTGAATTTTATAAAACTCTCCAAAATATTACTGCGCCCATGCTCCACTCGGTCTATTCCAACATCTGGGCGGGAGGTCCCTATCTACCGACAGGCAACCAGGCCATCATTAAGCTACTTTCTAAAAAGGGTAAAGATCCTCTGGATCCGGGCTCTTACAGGCCTATCTCACTACTCAACCTGGATGTCAAAATCCTCTCGAAGATTGTGGCCTCCAGACTAGCAGTCATCCTCCCGGACCTCATTCACCCGGCCCAATCAGGATTCGTGAAAGGGCGGACAGCCACCCTTAACATACGCAAAGTTCTCCTAGCCCTTGAACGAGCCAAACAAGACCCTACGGGAGATTATGCCATTATAACGTTAGACGCTGAAAAAGCTTTTGACAATGTAAGCTTTGACTGGCTTTCCCTCACTTTGTCTAAAATGGGATTCACAGGCCCTTTCTGTCATCTGATCAATGCCATGTATACAGCGCCCTCAGCTAGACTTGTTGCGGCTGGACTCCTCTCAGAGGATTTCAGCCTCCATAAAGGGACCAGACAGGGTTGTCCTCTCTCCCCCCTCCTGTTCAACTTGGCCTTGGAACCTCTGTCTAGATACCTTTCCCAGATAGCCCCTTTACGAGGCATCAAAATAGGCAAAGCGGAACTTCGCACCTCACTATTCGCCGATGACGTCCTCATATTCACGGGCAACCCCAGTAACGACATGTCGACCATTAAAACTACCTTTGACGATTTTCGACTGTGCTCCGGCCTCCGTATCAATTATTCCAAGAGCGAGATTCTCCCTATAGGGACACACTCCACACCCCCCTGGGCTCACCACTCTCTGTTTAAGGTTGCATCTTCTCACATCACCTACCTAGGTATAAAGATTGGGAAATTGCCCTCTTCCATCTATCACCTCAATTACCCCCCCCTCTTCACAAAACTCTATCAGGAACTGTCGAACTGGATGGATCTTCCCCTCTCGCTCCTAGGAAGGTGTCACCTTATCAAAATGATTAGCTTCGCCAGACTGCTTTATCCTTTGCAAACCATTCCCTTGCTTTTGAAACATAAAGATATCAAACTCCTAAACTCCAAAATTTCTCAGTTCATCTGGCACGGCAAAAGACCTCGGATAGCCTTTAAAAAACTACACCTTCCTAGAAGTGACGGGGGTATCGGTCTACCTCATATTAGATTGTATAATTTAGCATGTCTGTTCAGGACCAGCCTGGATTGGATAGCTCAATCATCCCAATACTCTAATTACGTCCTGGAATCCGAAATGGCTCACCCGCACTCTCTGGTGGCCCTTCTACACTGCAGATGGAAAACTGTCCCCCCACCTTATCAACACAATCTCCTGCTAAGGGACACAGCTATAGCTTGGAGAGAAATCAGAAAAACACTCAAGTTATCTCCTTTCATCTCTCCCCATTTACCAATCCAAGGCAATCCTGACTTCATCCCTGGTCTCCACTACAAAGCCTTTTCGATTTGGCAGGCTCAAGGTCTGACACATTTCTCTTCACTGTGCGATGGCAACACTGGAAAACCACTGCCCTTTTCTACAATATCCTTGTTTTTTTCTCTGCCTCCCTCCCACGTATTTCATTATAACCAATGCATTAGCTTCTTATCTAACACGTGTAAAGACAACCTCCGGAGTTTCGAAAACAGCTTTTCTGAACGTTTACTGCGAAGTGGACGTTATAAAATCGCGGACATCTACAGACCTCTCCTGCAAGAATCTTCCCCGTCTATGTCCTCCTCTTCTTTTGCGAACTGGGCTAGGGATTTCCCAGTTCCAGGTATAACGAAAAAAATCCTATCTGGCCTGCAGAAAACCCATCGACTGACACCCAACGAAATTTGGAGAGAAACCCAACTCAAGATCGCACACCGGGCTTATATCCCATTTGTCTCTCCCAAATCCAATAGTGATGGCGCCTCCTGCCCTCTATGCAAGGCACCCAGACCTTCTCTCTCCCACCGCTTCTGGTCCTGCTCCTTCATTTCCTCATTTTGGGATCAAGTCCTATCCTATACATTCAAAATCACTCTGCTGAAAATCCCCAAAGACCCTTTACTTCTAATATTTGGTTATTGGGACCCTATATTGTTACCCTGGTCTCTTTCACCGGCTGCAACGATCCCCTCAGGGACTACCAAACGTCCCTCCTCGAAAGACTGGATTTTACTTTGTTTGCTTCTCGCGAGGAGACTCATTCTTAGGCACTGGATCTCTCCCCAATGCCCTTCTCTCATCCAACTCGAAAAGGACTGCCTCAACCTCTTCTACAAAGAACGACTTCTTACGGACTTTAAAGAACCCAGATCTAGAGCCCGCTTTCTTTGCAGATGGGAATCCTTCATCATAACAACCCTCTCGGCAGCGGATCAGGCAGCTCTGGAACAACTCTCTTTCTCGTACGCTGACCCTTTCCCAATTGGGCTGTAAATCTTGATGACATTGCACGGTCTATAAATTCCGGATGGCCCACCAGGGATGTCCTTTTCTCGGGACCATTTATGTAATGGAATGATCAGCACACCACTGTCTCTGGAGCTCTCTCCCCCTCCCCCCCCCCCCGTTTGTTTTGAGTTTTCCCCTATTCCTGATTCTAAACAAAGGGGCGCGTAGACAGATCCATCCAGTATTCCACCTTCCGATTGCATTGCTTTTTAGGTATTTACCTAGGATGACCTGCTGTACCCTCACTAGGTGAGAATTTTGTGTATACAGCACCCTCTCTTCATATCTTCATATATACATATCTTCACAACTTCATAACCCCATAAGGTTAGTCTTCAAGTGTGCTAGTGTCATGTGCTACATTTTGATTTGCCCTACCTGTTGTACCCATCTAGTTACACCGATTTTCCTATGTACCATTGTTTTAAACCTGGCTAACAGCCTTATGTTCTCTTATGTCCTCTTTTGTACTTGTGTACTTATCTTTACACCTGCTCAAGTGTCTTTCATTATTCCAATAAAAACTTGTTAAAAAAAAAAAAAAATGCCATTAAAAAAAATGGCCATTAAAAATGATCGTGTGTATGCTCCAGAGCATTTTTAACGACGTGAAAAACGGCCATTAAAAATTTCGAACATGCTCTCTTTTTTCACGTCGTTTTTCATGTCGTTTTTTTTAACGACGTGAAAAACGATAGTGTGTATGCTTTAACGACGTGAAAAAAAACCGCGCATGCTCAGAATCAAGTATGAGACGGGAGCGCTCGTTCTGGTAAAACTAGCGTTCGTAATGGAGATAGCACATTCGTCACGCTGTAACGGACTGAAAAGCACAAGACTGAAAAGAGCGAATCGTCTCTCAACAAACTTTACTAACATGAAGGGTGGCGCAATTCGAACGGAACTTCCCCTTTATAGTGCCGTCGTACGTGCTGTACGTCACTGCGCTTTGCTTGAACATTTTTTAAAATGATGGTGTGTACGCAAGACAGGCTTGAGAGGAAACAAGAAAAAAAATGACAAGAAAAACGTCAGTTTTAAAAATGACATTAAAAATGATCGTGTGTATGGGGCATAATTCATCCCAAAAGTGTTCTATCAGGTTGAGGTCAGGACTCTGTGCATGCCAGTCAAGTTCCTCCACCCCAAATTCACGCATCCATGTCTTTATGGACCTTTGTGCATAGGTCCAAATCATTTGGTGGAGGGGGATTATGGTGTGGGGTTGTTTTTCAGAGGTTGGTCTTGGCCCCTTAGTTCCAGTGAAAGGAACTCCTAAGGCATCAGCATACCAAGACATCTTGGACAATTTCCGGCTCTGCCCTCCATTTGCATCACCCACCAGCACTGTTCCTCTTCACATTCCCCCCAGCACTGCCCCTTTTCACATTTTACCTCCCCACAGTACTGCCCTCCTTCACATCATTCCCCCCACACACAGCCAGAATAGTGTCCTCTGCCCCCATTCACTCCCCTACCTTAGAGAGAGCGAAGAGCGGGAGGCAAAGCATTTCTGTACTGAGGGATGCATTGAACAGGGTGCGGAATCGGGAGCTGCCGATGTTAAACTTTTTGTATTAATCAGCAAGTGATTGGCTGCTAGGACCGCCCTGCAGCCAATCACCTGCTGGTTAACTTAAAAAGTTAACCCTAGCCGCTCCCGCACTTTATTCAATGCTGTGCGTCCCACACTTGGTTGATAAATGCTTTGCCTCCTGCTCTCTGCTCTGTCTAAGGTGGGAGAGTGAAGGGGGCAGAGGACACTATTCCCTAAAATATTTTAGGCTTAAAATACTCACTTGCAGCACGTGCAAGATCCAATGAAGTTTTGTGGTGAATAGAGCTGTTTTAAAAATTTCCAACCACACCTAATTTTTTGTGTAAAAAGGGCTGCTAATGCAATGCACAAGAACAATGCACTGCCTCCTGATGTAAATGGGCCCTTAATGAATTTGTGTGTAAGTGTTTGAAATGTGTGTACATGTCTTTTAAATGTATAGATAATTATAATTTCTTTACTTTTTTTTTCCTGCAGTATTATTACACATTTCAAAGAATACTAATTTATTTTATTCACAAATTTTACCCACTTTACAGTCTTCCAGTACTTTTTGGAGTCATTCAGACATCCATAACTCCTGTTTGTTCATTTTCCTAGAGTGTGATGACTTTGGTGACCGTGGTGCTCACCAGTCTGCTCTATCATTCTCCTGTCTGTAACAGAGCACATATACATAGTCTGTTTTGGAATGAATGAATTAATACATTATTAATATACTGCATTATATTATTTACGCGGTTGTGCTGACCGCTACACACAAGGGTGATATCACTGTGACTAGTGGGGTTATTAAAATCCCTTATTAAGACATTTAAAAAATGATCCAGACCAGTAACATAACAAGAGTTTAGATGATTCTCATTAAAGAACTGCCAGATTGATAGTGACAGGTGTCTATTAGCTCTTTAGCATTCACTATGTTATTTTGACTATCATAATAAAATTGTATCTGCAAAAACAATCTGGAATAAATTACATTAACAACATGTAAAAATGTGTTAACATGTTTGCCAAATTATATACAGTCATATATATACGTATGTGTCTATACATATATATCGGTATGTATATATGTGTATACAGTGTATGTATATATATATATATATATATATATATATATATATATATATATATATATATATTTATTTTTTGCGTTGCTAAAAGTGGAGATAGTAATAGAAAGCTAGATAATAAAATAAAATCTTTCATAATTTTATAGATTCTTTTTAATTTAACCTTGTCTTTGCTAACCAACCCAGTAAAAACGAATTAAGGATTGGATACGGAATAATCTTAGTGTGTAAAGGCCTAATTGCACCGCTCAGCGCTAAACAGCTATTGAGGTTTACCACTCATATATGCAACATACATATATATAGTTCAAGATATGCAAATATCATGAATCTATATGTATATAATAAGCAGCTGCTAAATAAAAAACATAGATATACACAGGAGTAAAAGTCTTAATCCATAAAACCGAAGTTTTTTAGGATTCCAATATTTATATCAGTGCTCCTGTCAACAATTGGAATGTGACCGGCATTCATATGTGCAACATATGAAAAAGGGATAGTATGATAATGGGTGATGGAAAAGTTCAATTGGTAGGTGAAGATTCTTGTTGAAAGTCCATATGCATGCACCACACACCAAAGTCCACACCGCGTGTGTCACACTCCCCTACGGGTTTACACTCACCAAAAAGCTGCTAATCATACGCCTTGAGTAAACCAGATGTCATCAAATTGGTATAGCTAATTCAAACAGCTCATCACTCCATGGGTGGTTGGTCATGTAAAAATAGGCTCCACATAGCGTGATCCCATTTAAAACATTTATTTATGAAGGCCACCCCCTTAAAATCACACTTACACAACATAAATTGTAACACACATTTGAGTAAAAACAATGGCGTCGGGAGGGGGGGCTGAGAGGGGCTGGAGCCCCAAGTGGATCCTCAAAAAGCCCAGAGTCTCGGGCATGCACAAGTCTGTTATTTTAATTTGTTTTTATTACATTTTTACAGATAAAAAGTCTTACATACTTTGCAAAACAATTTCCAAGTCATTAAAAAAAAAAAAAAAAACATTCACATAAAAACATAAAAAATACATATAGGTACAGAAATGGATCTATCCTCGAACATGCACTTAAATACAAAAATGTATCTATACCGCAGCATATACTCTTAATTCTCCTGGACCATCTAAATACGAACAAGCAAAAAGAGAAAAAGAGAAGCATGGGAGCAGACCCGGTTGCCCCGAGCGGCACCGCCGAGCAGGGACGGACCTGATCCCGAGCGCGGCCAAGCGCGGGCGAGTGCGGCCGAGTGACATAGCAGTCCTACCTTCTGGAGCCTGCAGCGCCTATGATGGACATCCCACTAGTAGAAATGCCGGGACCGTGGGACGTTTGACGTCCATCATAGGCGATGCAGCCTCCAGAAGGCGGGAATTACAATGCGACCGCCGCGCCACTGTCAGAAGATCTCCTCTCCTGTCCTGTGTCTCCTGTCCTGTCCTCCTCTCCTGCCCTCCTGTCCTGTGTCCTGTCCTGTCACAGACACGGCTCTCCTGTCCTGTGTCCTGTCCTCCTCTCCTGCCCTCCTGTCCTGTCATGGTTCTGGCTCTGTCTGCCCGCTGTCTACTCTACTGTGATGGGCGCGCCACACACTATGGCTGAGCTGCAGGAAGGAGGTCACGTCACCTGAAGTCTGGTCAGGTAGGTCAGTGTGGGTCAGTGTATGTTAGGTAGGTTAGTGTGTGTCAGGTAGGTCAGTGTGTGTCAGGTAGGTCAGTGTGTGCCAGGGTCAGTGTGTGTCAGGTAGGTCAGTGTGTGCCAGGTAGGTGAGTGTATGTCAGGAAGCTTAATGTGTGTTCAGTAGGTCAGTGCACGCAGGTAGGTAACAACCCACCGGGGCCGGACTCGGACTTTGGGCTAAAGCCCCTGGTCTTTTTGCCCCCTAGCAATGCCCCTGAGTAAAAATCTTAGCGTTGTCACCAGTCAGTGTGGAAAACCTCTGCCATCCGCCACATACACTGCGCCGATAGTGTCTGGCTGTTCCTTCCTGGCCTCGACACGCACATGTCACTTCCGGTCGCTGTAAGGTCACATCCTGACGGGTTTCGTCATTACGACTTCAACAGAAGTCCAAACGGCACAACGCCCCACTATTTATTGGCCAATCCAGCATTATTTTAACCCTCCTTGTGTTCACTGCCCTACTTCACAGCAGTGCACGCTAGCGGTATCAGATATAATCCATATGCAAGACTGCATTGATTAGCCAACATCTCATTTGCAATCGGGGCCACCGATAGCAATCATGGGGCCCCGTACAGCCTACCTGATGGGGCCCCGTACAGCCTACCGGATGGGGCCTCTTCAGCCCCACCCCTGACCACGCCCATGGCCCCTCCTTCAGCCCCACCCCTGGACCCCATAACCTGCTATAAACAAAAAAAAGACAGAGCATTTTGAAAAAAATATATATATACATTTTTACTTTCTGCTATAAAACATTTCCAATAAAAAAATGTAAAAATCTAATTTCTTCAATTTAGCCCAACATGTATTCTGTTAGATGTTTTGGTAGAAAAAAATCCCAATAAGTGTATATTGATTGGTTTGATTGGTTTGCGCAAAAGTTAGAGCGTGCCATAATGTGTTTGTGCTGCAGAGACCATGCCATCCATGCCATAATGTGTATGTCATGTGCTGCAGACAGAGACAGTGTAATCATTGGATCTTATCTGAATCCCAAGCAAGGACACACCTTTGTTAGGCACTGACAGCCCCACAAACCGTTTCTTCTCTGTTCCAGCTGCTGCCTTGACAAATGTCAACTGTTTTTTTTTTTTTATTCTGCACTCTGTTCAGATTGCCCGGGCCCCCCTGCTGGCCGGGCCCGGTACAACAGGGCCAGTTATACTGGCTTATCAGCGGCCCTGTTTGCAATACACTAGCATACTAGCAAACCCAGATATTACCCAGTAAAGTTTGTTACCAAACTTCACATGACAATATTGGAATTTTTCACAATGGCAATGGTATTATCAATCATAGTCAATACTAAATTTAAATGTTCACATAAAATTTATCAGAATCCCATCATCAATCCAAATTATATTTTTTTTTTATAAATTGCTAAATAAAAACATTATATATCAACAAATATCTAAAAACAATACATAAAAATAAGAAGAAAGAGAATAGCCAAAGTGTTATAATTAAATGGACTAAACATCGGCATAATGCCGGTCACATTCCAATTGTTGACAGGAATGCTGTTACAAGTATTGGAGTCCTAAAAAACTTCGGTTTTATGGATTGAGAATAGTAAATGACTGTCAATGAAAAGCAAAAGAGCTCTTGTCATCAAAAGACAAATAGTGATTTACAAGGCTCAAGATAAGCATACTAACGATACACTTTCACATGTCTTCAACCAATCATTAATACTTAATTGGAATCTGCAAGGTTGACATTTCAATCATAACCTAGATTAAGCCTGAAATATTGAACTTGTACCTTTAATAGCTCATTAACATTTAATTTTAATTCCATGTGTCCTATTCTTGCACCAAGTTTAGAGCAGATGACAGCACTTCACAAAAAATGAAGGCAAAATGTTGTTTTACCAAAGTATTAAACATAAGCCAAATATGTTTATTTAGATTAAAAATATAATAAAATAGCATGCTAATGAAATTGAAAAAAACGAATGTTAATATCTATCTATCTATCTGTTCATATCATACATACATACATATAAGTAACATATACTTTATACACATTTCTTCTTTTCATAGAGATACAATGCTTGTAGCTTTTGATGCTATGGACCAGCCACTGAGAACTAGTGTGCATACTGTTGCAGAAAAGTGATTTACTAAGAAGATATCCTCTACTCTAGACCAACCCTCTTTTATTATAGAGTTCAGGTAAAGGAAGGTTAACACTTAAACTAACATTGTCACCTGTGTCTCCTTAAATCTTTTCTCACTAGCAAGGTATACTCAACAATCTACTGTATGCTCCTCCACTATCTCCCCATTGCAGACATCCACTATGAGTAAGCCCTTTTGTTAGAGGGTTTCAGAGATTTTGCAGGTGGACGATGGCACTGCCTTCCTTACATAGCAGTTTTCAGATCTGGCCTCTCAAGTACGGATGAGAGAATGTGTTTTAGTTCGGTTCACAGGGAATTCGTCAAACCCAGAGTGAAGTAGAAAAATTGCAACCTTAAAATTCTATTTAAGTCTATGTGGGATCAATCTTGATAATAAATTCTGGTAATTTTCAAGGCTAAACGGTAAAGGATTTAAAAAAAGGGCACAGGGAGCTGCATACAAAATCTAATGCTAAAGCCCTCAACTTTGTACAAACTGAACAAATATGGGTTGGATAAATCATTGCACTAACGTCACATTACGCTGTCACAATGTGACATTACAAAATTGCAAATACAACCATTTTATTTTCCAGGTTCTCTAAATTTTGGAAAATACATAAAGTTTTGGGCATGGATCTAGTGGAATTATTGAATGGGCTGCTGCCCCCTCCGACTTCAGTTGTGCCCTCCCAAAGCCCTCCACCTGCCCAGACTCTGTGCCGGCCATGTTCCATCCCTGCATGGTATAAAGCCTGAGAACAGGCAGAAAGATCTTCTTCACCCCACAACACCTACTGTAGCTAAAATATGATTCCATTACACACAGCTACGATCTGCACAGTGTATAGCAGGCTACTGCAGCTGAGATGCCATTCAGACTATGAAATTTCACAGGTTAGACATGCAACACAGCTATACACTGTGCAGATCATACAGTAGCTGTGTGTAATGGAATCAGATTTCAGCTACAGTGCATGCTGTATAGGGAGGGGCGATCTTAGTGCCTGTGCTCAGGCTGTGTACCATGCAGGTATGGGAGAAAGAGCTCTGCCCAGTGCCCTGTTGATGGTGACCCCTGTACTCCCTGCTGCCAACAGTGACATTTGACCTCTTTCTTGCCAGCAGTGACCCCTGTCCTCCCTGATGCCAGTGGTGACCCCTGTCCTATTTCCTGCCAGCATTGACCCCTGTCCTCCCTTCTACCAGTGGGGACCCCTGTTGTCCCTCCTGCCAGTGGTAACTCCTGTCCTCTCTCCTGCCAGCGGTGACTACTGTCCTATTTCCTGCCAGCGGCAACCCCTGCCCCCCCACTGCCATCCTGTCCTCTGCCCTGTTGTTTCCCTCTACACTGTCCTGCAAACTAATAGCCCCTGTTCATTGAGCCTCAAACTTCTGACCCCGCTGACCTCCCACCCCTTGACATTTTTACTGCAACCCCACATCAGGCTAGATCTGGCCCTGGTTTGGGGATTGAAAATAATCTTCAGGCCTAAAATATGAATTTTAACATGTGCAAAAAAAAAAAAATGGCTCCAGGACTGAGGTAAGACTGTGCAAATACATAAGAAAAAAAAAAAACATGTCGATCTGCTAGAAATGGACTCAGCTTTTCATTTCTTATTGTAGACTTAAAACACACAGGATTTTTTACACTGTGTGGCATCAGCCCTGCCAATATTCTTTTGATAAACTTCTAAATGACTATCACTTTATTTATTTTTAAAGCATAGGCACTAAATGACTTACAGTCCTGAGAGCTAGTGATGAGCTCTGGGTGTGGTCTGAACCCATGTTTGGACCTAATTTTACTTGTTTGGAGGTTCAGTGAACAGCTAAGCAGAACCACCAGCTGCAGCCGTAAATGAAATATTTAGCAGCGGTATTGCAATTGCTGCTGAATGCAACAGCTGACTACTCAGGCTACTAAAAACCAATGGCGTATGATGTATCCCTGCCTGGTCCAATCTGCTGTCGGCCAGGGAAACCTGGCTGAAAGGTTAATGTAAACAAAGCAGCAAATTTGTGTAAAAAAACAAACAAAAACAAAACATTTTGTGGGGTCTCCCCCAACGTTCATATCAGACCTGTCAGTATAAATCTCAGGGGGAAACCCCACATAAACAAAATTCATTCCAGACCCCTTCAGTAGCATGGAGCCTGGATGGCCAGGAAAGGGGGAGGGGGGAAACCATGCGTCACCCTCCTGAACCGTGCCAAGCCACATGACCTTAACATTGGCCCAGTGTGTGAACTTCTCAGAATCTGGAACCCCTTTTAAAACTAAGGGGCTCCCCAAGTACCACCCCCATATGAATGAGTAAGGGGTACATAGTACACCTGCTGATAAACAAAAAAATAAACAGTAAATAAGGACCCCACATTTTTGACAAGCATTTCATTAAAAAACAAACACACAAATGACCTATGATTTAAATCCATTCTCAGTCACGTTGTCCAGTTTTGCAGATTCTTGTTAATCCCAATGAATAATCCCGCCTTCATGTCTGATCCTTTTGCTCACTTTCAATCACAAAAATGACAGCTCTCTACCTGATAGAGTTACCTATTAGCCTAAAAAATGGCCATAACTAATGTCTAAGTTTCAGCTCCTATTGACTTTAAAGCCAGCTATGCTTCATCAATAATTAAAGAACTAGGAGTCATCAATAATTAAAGAACTAGGAGTGCTGATTAAACTCTTTCGGATTATGCAGGAAGTGTGCAGAGGACAAAGGACGGCTCTGAATTTCTGACTAGGTTTAGGGCCAGTTCACACCAGAACATGGTGTGGGAAACCTGTGTTCCATGCACATGTCCCGGACTGCGTTCAAAAAGCAAAGCAGTTGCCTGCAGTGATCTGCAGCAGGTGTCAAAATTAAGCTAATGACACCCCAAAAGCAGATTGCAAATGCAGTGGGTTTTCCCATACCACATTATATGGTACAGAAGCACCATGTGATGCAGTTGCAGTGAGTTTCCGAAAGTAGTGCATGCATTACTTTTGGTGTGTTGTTGTTCAAAATGAATGAGCTGAAAATTAGATTGCACAGAACTGCATGTGAATCACACAGAAACATACAGAGCTTTCATGTGTGATTCCCCATGCTTATTTGCACTTTTAAATCAGATATAGCAAAGTGCTTCCAATGGTATGTTTAACAGATCAACAGACACCAATTAAGCAAAGGTCAACTTTGTAGGGTTTATATACACTTTTTGGAGAAAGTAAAAATTTAGCAATTTGTTTAAAAAGAAAATCCAAACATGATAAAATGTCTGTACTTCAATTGCAATGTGTTTTGTGCAATACTATTCTTCAGGAGAAACAAAGGACGTCAATTTTGTTTGGGAGCCATGTCGCATGACTGCGCAATTTTCAGTTAAAGCGACGCAGTGCCGAAACGCAAAAGGTGGCCTGGTCATTAAGCAGTAATATGATCCAGGCTTAAGTGGTGAAAATACTGACATCCAAATAAAAAAATGTTTTTCAATATAAAAAGACACAGCCGCAGCTCAAGCCATCCAGCTGGTACATGGTGACGTCAGATCTTAAAGCTCCACATGACGCGTTTCTCCATATTAGACATCGACTGGGAAAGGAGGCTAGATCTAGATGTCACACACCACGCTACTTAAGTATACAACGGCAAGAGAGACACCGGAAGCAGCATTGGAACCTCACTCCAAAGTGTCACTGATGTATCAGGAACATGTTAATGACAATATTCCTAAAAAAACTATGCATATTACATGTCTGTATTTACTCTAGCCATGGGAAATGATAACAATTTAATTAAACAATTATAAAAAAATATCGGATCCAAGATGGACGTGTAAGTTCAGAGCTCCCGCTCCCAGAGGTCCTGCTACTTTAGCTTTTTGCCCTAAAACCGCCTCTGACATGGTGAGAATTTCCCGCAGCGTCTCAGCTACAAGGTCCCGATCGCCGCTGAGCCAGAACGTGCACCTAGGCAAGCATATCCCCGAGTTCTTTAAATTGCGGCCTAAAGACGGAATGCAGGCAGCCTCCTCGTGTGAGACGCGCCCTCAGAGCCCCAGCCCACAACGCTCTGGATCACGGAGATCTCTCGGAGCGGAAATGGAGAAGACACAGCCTCCAGCGGTAAACCTAGACGATCTCCGCAGTGTGGCTGCAGACATCAAAAACACCCTGATGGCGGCAATATCAGATATGAGATCCGACATGCAGGCCATGGCCATCAGAGTGGAGGAGGTGGAAACAGCACAGGCCCGCCATGACACTTCACTATGCCATGTACAACAAATAACGGAGTCCCACGCCATGCACCTCAGAGAAATCAATCGCCACATGGAAGATTTAGATAACAGGGGGAGGCGCCGGAACCTCAGGGTAAGAGGACTCCCAGAAAATGTAGACCCCTGCCAACTCTCCCTGACGGTAGCTAACATTTTTAATGATCTCCTGGAAAGACCCCCTGACACGCCGATCGTTTTTGAACGAATCCACAGAGCATTGCGCCCCAGGGGAAAGGAGACGGATTCCCCTAGGGACGTGATATGCTGCCTTATGGATTTCCAGCTAAAAGAAGACGTCCTCCGCAGAGCACGGAGCCGTGATCAGCTAGCTTTTGGCGGGGCTGTGATTAGAATCTTTCAAGATCTATCAGGCATCACCCTGCAGCGCAGGAGGGAATTGCGACCACTGTTGGACGTCCTGAGAACCAAATCCATCGTTTACCGCTGGAAGTTTCCATTTTGCCTTTCCGTGACACTTCAAGGCCGTACGGCAAACCTTAAAGTCCCGGAAGATCTGGAGCACTTTTGCAATGCTATAGGCATCCAACACGTCGATCTACCAGACTGGTATAGTGATTTCCGTCTGCCATCCCCTACAAGAGCATCCTCGATGGACGGCATAGATGAAGCAGGCAATTACAGCAGCAGCCGCCGCCGCTCCCACCCTCCTCCCCCTCACACGCCGCTGAAAAACTCCGGAGCCCCTCGAAATGGCAGCCCGACAGCTTCACCAGTGCACCGTAGAGCTCGCCTCACCTAGACAGGTACTTGCTCTTCAGTACAAATTTTCTCACTGTTTTTTTTTTTTTTTCACCTGACATGGAGACTTAACCCTTAAGCTCGGCCTCTTTATACGTGGACATACTATTTGTTTATACAAAAGTGTAGATTTGTCAAAATCCCCTACACGGCTGCCATCTGTCCAGCGAAGAACTGAACTGCCTGATAGTCACATCCCTCTAATCTTATTACATACCCCTGCTTTATACCGCACAGAAATCAATCTTTCCTGTACCTGCCGGATACCCCAAGGACACTTGCTACTGACTAGAATCTACCTACCCTAATTTTACTAATAAGGACAAATCCCCAAGGCCCAACATATGTGCTACAAGGAACTCTGTCCCGGAGACTCTTGGTTCAACATCTCATCCAGCTACTTCCAACAAACTTCACCGCCAGCTTCTTGCCACACCATGCAGGCTACCTCTTTAACTCGAACTCCCAAGCCTCCCCCTTTGGGATCCAGGCCGTTGTTCCCTTTGCTCATGCCAGCGAACAATCGACAATGATGTGCCACAAAAAGAGACAACAGCTAATGGACAAAAACCCCAGAACAATTCACGTGTTCAACTATCCCTGAAACTCAAAACAAGGGTATCGATCGGTTGATCGTAAGCTTCTTCCATCTTGTTACCAGAGGGTACCTACCCCAAGAGGTCCCCTCTAACAGACAACTCGAGGATCTGATGTGTAGCAGTCCGAAAAGTATTGCAAAGGTAGCTGGACTAGATATGATCCCCCTTCACTCGCCTCCCCCTCCCTTGATTCTTTCCCTTCCCTTTTTTCCTTGCCCATTTTACTCCTTATAGGCTGGACGTATCTTCCCCCCTTATCCCCTTTCTTTCCTTATAACCCTCCCTCATTCCCTACCTTCCTCGTCCCTAAACTCACCCTCAGGAATAGGTTTGTTTGATGATATACACACTTATTATTTTGATGTTTTTATCCCCTTTCAATCCACAAGGAAAGATAAGACTCCAAATCTGTTGTTTCTCCATCTATAAACCCATGGTCGGGGTCTCGAGGGGGCTACGTTAAAATAGGACTTGTACAGATCCTCTTACTTAACATGGGCATCTCTCCCAGACCCACACATCCTCCCTCATTACTGAAAGTAAAGGAGAGATATACAAAGCTTGGGGTAATGGCCCGATAATGGACGTGCCCCCCTCGAGACTAATCGACCGACACCTACCCCCCCAGGGTAATGTTATCATATGTTAGGCCATTGTTATGATTACTGATGTTGTTATGCACATAGTTAATGCTTTAGATCAGAATCTGGTTCTCCGTTCAGTGTCAGGTGAAATCTTTCATTTATGTTTGAAGTTTTAACTTGTTGATACTAGTAAACCCGAATCATACACTTTCTTCTCCAGAGTTATCCATACAGTACATTCCTGTGCCAGGATACATGTTAAATTTTCCTCATACCTTAATTCATACCGCCTAAACCCTGAAGCTACTCCTCACTAAACCAAAGGCGTGCAATAGCCCGCTTTCATTGGACCAACCAACCATATATCTTTCTCACCATGTCTCCCTACCCCATACATGCTGTCACAGGGAGCACCGGGGACACACATTCCCCACCCGCTCCCTGACAGTACAAACACTAATCCCCATTCACACGCATGTCCTGACCTCAAGGGGCTCGGAACCCACCCATCTCATTGATCGACACCTACTGGTATCCCCCGCAGCGGACTCTGGTAGACACCGCTGACCCCCGCCGGACTTTTCCACATATTCTCGGTGGGGCTTGCAGGTCAAATCCCACATCCGGTATAACCCCCTAACCCCTCTAGTTAAGGGAGCAGATTATACGCCCTTGACCTCCCCCTCTTCTCCCTTCCCAACCTCAACCAGTTCTTCCCTCCCCACATCCTTCTTCATCCCACCCCCCTCCCCACTTGGCTTTTGTTCTCGCTCCACCCCACCTCCCTTTGTCTCTGACTCCCCTGAACCGCCCTTAACAGTCCTGAACTCCTGCTTCCACACTTACCATGGCCTCTCACACACCAAAAATCTCCAACAGCTCGCTAAAGATAGTTTCCCTAAACGCTAAAGGCCTCAATACCCCGGAAAAGCGTTCCCAAATACTTTCTCAAATGCGGAGCATGAAAGCAGATGTAGTATTCCTACAAGAAACCCACTTCAGCTCAAAACAACCACCCAACTTCTCTAATAAATTTTACCCCCACAGCTTCCACTCAACCTCCCCCATCTCAAAATCCAAAGGAGTCTCGGTGCTTCTTTCAAAAAAAGTACCCATTCAAATTTCGGACTCTCTTATCGATGACCAGGGAAGATTTATATTTATTAAGGGTACATTTAGTAACAAAACAATAACCCTAGCAAACTTATACAGCCCCAACTCGTCACAGGTACCCTTCTTCAGAGCCATTTCACGAAAACTGGCTGCCTTTAAGGAAGGGATCCTGATTCTCGGAGGAGACTTTAACGTCCCACTCGACCCCCTCATAGATACCTCATCGGGTAAATCCCATTTACCCTACAGAGCACTTAAACAAATAAGACGATGCTTCCAAGACCTTCTCCTACATGACACCTGGCGAACCCTCCACCCGAGGGACAAAGACTTTACATTCTTCTCTGCCCCCCACAACAAATACTCACGACTTGACTACTTTTTTCTTACACAACCAGACCTCCCAGCACTGACGAAGGCCACCATAGAACCTATGACATGCTCGGACCACCACCCAGT
This sequence comes from Rana muscosa, assembly GCA_029206835.1. Taxonomy (NCBI): domain Eukaryota; kingdom Metazoa; phylum Chordata; class Amphibia; order Anura; family Ranidae; genus Rana; species Rana muscosa. The sequence goes on from CM055120.1 coordinate 154,929,939, forward strand.
CACGATGACACTCACCTTTCCAGATAAATTCGATCACACCTACATATGGAGATTAGACCCAACTATCCTGATAGATATCAAAAATGAGCAAGAAATCCGCAATTGCTTAACAAATTACTTCACGGATAATGACACCCCTGACACGTCAAAGTTAACACAATGGGAGGCCCACAAATGTGTAGTGCGGGGTAAATTGATCTCGTTAATGACGGCGATCAAGAAAGAACGGAAAACCAAATTAGCTACCCTTTTCACCACATTGAAAAGACTTGAAGCGACACACAAGAGTACCCTAGCACACAAAACGCACTCGGAACTCATTGCAGTTCGCATGCATATACAAGAAGAACTAGGCCTCATTATCAGGAAGAAATTCACCCTTTCTCAGAAACTCTTCTACGAGTTCGGGAACAAATGTGGCCACCTCCTTGCACAAGCCCTGCACAAGAAGAAAGCCAAAACTACAATACACCACCTGACTACACATACAGGCAAACTGCTTACTCGCAACAAGGATATTGCGGAAGAATTCGAGAAATACTATTCCTCCCTATACGACCTTAAAAAATCTGACCCAAGTACATCTCCTACACCCAAAAGACTCAATGAAATAAATTCTTTCTTGGACCAATTCGCTCCAGGGAGGATCCCCGAAGACATGACCACACATCTAGAATACCCAATAACCATAGTGGAATGGCAACAAGCCACAAAACAATTGAAACCAGGCAAAAGCCCCGGCCCAGATGGCCTCCCGGCAGCCTACTACAAATCATTCTCAGACACTTTACAAACACCTTTTCTCCACGCTTTCAATTCACTTTCCTCTTTAAATCCCCTTTCGAGAGAAATGTTAGAAGCTCACATTGTAGTTATACCCAAGGAAAATAAAGACCCTGCACAACCCAGCAACTATAGGCCGATATCTCTTCTAAACGTAGACATTAAGATATTCTCCAAGATACTGGCAAACAGACTTCTACCATTGCTTCCCTCCCTTGTCTCCCAAGATCAAGTTGGATTTGTCCCTGGAAGAGAAGCCAGAGACAACACTATCAAAGCGATTAATCTACATCACCTGATGACCCATACCAACCAAAAAGGCTTCTTCCTATCCCTAGATGCGGAGAAGGCATTCGACAGAGTGGCCTGGGATTACATGAGTGCGGTCCTGGTGGCGATGGGATTGGGTCCACACATGTCCGAGCTAATCCTTTCGCTGTACGCTAATCCGTCAGCTAAAGTCCGTGTCAACGGCGCTCTGTCGAATGCCTTCCCCATCCGTAATGGAACAAGACAGGGCTGCCCCTTATCCCCGGTCCTTTTCGTCCTCACTCTTGAACCATTCCTCCATAAACTAAAACTCAACCCTGACATACAGGGGATCCGCACAGGAAAAGGAATATAAATATGCCGCCTTCGCAGACGACATCTTGCTATTCCTATCTAATCCTATGATATCCCTCCCAGTATTGCTATCAGAATTCAGACAATTTCAATCTTTCTCCAACCTCAAAATAAATTTCTCGAAGTCCTTCGCTCTTAATGTGTCATTACCCCAACCCCTAGTCGATCACTGCAGAGTGATCTTTCCATTTCATTGGAATCACGACGCAATAACGTACTTAGGTATTCAGCTTCCTACAAAACTCTCAGACTTATATGTGCTTAATCATCTACCCCTTATAAATAGACTGACTGCTGATCTCAAAAGATGGAACAAACCAATATTCTCATGGTTTGGCAGAGCAGCAGTTCTCAAAATGAACGCCCTGCCAAGGATGCTCTACCTACTGCAAACAATCCCTATACGAATACCTCCTGCTTTTTTCAAAACATATAGGAGTATTTGCTCCCGATTCCTCTGGGAGGGCCATAAGCCTAGAATCAGATACAAACAACTTTCTAGACCAAAACGATTGGGAGGAATCGGCCTCCCACACCTCCTTAACTACCACACGGCTATCCACCTCACTAGAATAGTAGATTGGAACATCCACTCGCTTCAAAAAGATTGGGTCTCCCTGGAAGCATCTTTCACAAACTTACACCTGAATTCTCTCCCCTGGATTCCCCCAAACCACATTCCCCCAGAAGTTCGCCTCCACCCCCTAATAGGTCCTACCTTAGAATGCTTCCAATGGACTTGTAGACAAACTTCCATTTCCTCCATACCGGGCCCACTGACCCCCGTGAGACGAAACCCCGCTTTCCCACCAGGCATGCATAAAACTTTCCTCTTTGGTAACTGGTCTCACGACCATATCAGAGCACACCAATTCTTCCACCAAGATAAGCTCCTCTCGGCAGCCCAACTCTCCACCCAGATGGATAGACCACCCATTCCTCCCTGGACATACCTAACACTAGCCCACTTATTAACGTCTTTGAATAAAGCCTTTCAGTGCTCGAGGCAACTTACTCCATATGAAAAACTTTGCACACAACAGGCAACTCAACCTCACCTAATATCCCTAACTCATAACCTCATTTTTGCGGAAACAAAAGCCAAAGACAACATAGCCTGCAAAAACTGGGAAACTGACCTATCTATCTCACTCTCAGAAGAGGAATGGGAACACGTATTTCTAAACATCCACAAAGGGTCAATAAACATTACCACACAGGAAAATGGTTACAAAATACAATCTAGATGGTATCGAACCCCATTATTACTACATAAATTTAACTCAACCATATCTGACTCCTGCTGGAGATGCCACCAGGAAATAGGTTCAATGCTCCACATCTGGTGGTCCTGTACCTCTTTACAAGCTTTTTGGAAAGAAGTCCACCGCATTACTATCCAGGTCACTTCCTATAACCTAGAATTCTCCCCAGCTCAATTCCTTCTACACCATTCACCGCTATCACATAGGTCCTATCACAAATCCCTAGCGATGCACATGATTAATGCTGCCAAACAATGTATTCCGCTGTACTGGAACTCAGCACGAGTACCCACTCTTAGAGAGTGGTTCACCAGAATAAATAGAGTCGCTGATATGGAAAGGCTCATTCACACAGCTCACGACACCCCGACCAAATTTAGTGCAAAATGGGCATGTTGGTTGCATCATCAGACAACAACCGAATACAAAAACATAATGCTCCTTCCTACCTAGAAGGGAAGAGAAACAATAAACAAATAAAAATGGAGGAGAGTAGGGGGGACGGAGAGGAGAGGGAAGGACACAGAAAACAAACACACAAGGGACTGATTAAGGAGGGAATTAAACAAATTCAAAAGTTAATCATTATATTGTTTTCTTCTTTTCTCTTCTCCCGCTCCCCCTCTCTTTTTTATATAATACCCAACCAATCCCTTACTTTCGTTGCATCTTTTACCCTCAGATACGCTGATTCCACACACATCCCCATAAGCCCGAAAGTTACTATTCCACAATCACATCACTGACGGTTGGGGGGAGTCAGGGACAACCTGCCCTCTAATCCCCCCCATCCCCTTCCCCCTATCTGGTCATCCTCATCCCCCACTCTTCCAGTCGCCACATCGCAATCTCTTTCTACAGGAGTCAACTACCCGTCCCACATACACCTCACGACTACTCTATCACTAATATCAATCGCAAAATACCGCCTTAACCACCAGTACCCACCTACAATCCAAGCCTGTATCACAATGGAATTCTGATGCATCGCCATCATAAATCACACACATTCGCCCCGGATTACATGGAATGTGCATGGAGAAATCCACCGAATTCATCCCGACCCTCTATCCGAACTTAATATATCCTGCATCACCTTGGCCCCTTTGCTCCCACATATAGGGAGCCATTTCTCCCCCATACCTGATATATAGTGGTATTAGACATTGCTTTCTGTGACGGTTTAATGTGATTATGTACAAGCTAACCTGTTAAAATACTGTATTAAGAGACCTGTAACTGATTCTTTATATCTTTTCAATAAAATAAAATTTCTTATAAAAAAAAAAAAAAATATCTAAAAAAATTCTCTACTTAAAAAATTGCATATAAAATTCTAAACTTTAAAATATAAATATAAAAATAAAAAATAAAACAAATGAATAAGAATTCTTCTTACATAAGCCAGAAAACAGCACTTGGGCATATCTCAAACATATTTCCATCTGTCCACAATATTTGAATTGTGTGCACAGTATTACAACACTCTGCTATTAGGCAAAGGAAAACATTTGTATAGGGACAGATCTATGCCCATTAGATTCTCCTACTCTTTTGTATCTTGCACCCATCATATTGAATAAGGGTGCATGAAAGGTAAGAAAATAATAAGGATTAGCAACATTTACACCAAAAAAATAAATAAAAAATGGGGGATGGAACAAATATACCGGATAATAAACATATTGGTGTGCACTATAAAAAAAGCCACACACACACAACCCAAAGCATGGAGGGATGCAATTTCTAAAAATGAGCACCAATATACCTTCAATGGGGGGGGGAATAGTCTATCTGTTATCTATGTAGCAATTAATGTCCCATTCCATGTTAAGGCCCAGGGGACTGTAACACTGGATGTCAAAAATCCATCGGATTTCTCTACGTGAAATGTGTCTCTTTAGGTTATTCCCTCTCCAATGGGGGATGAATCTTTCTATGGCTATGACCTCAAGTAGGGAAGGGTCCCTATTGTGGTACTGCTGAAAGTGCCACGAGACACTATGGCCAATGAAACCCCTGCGTATATTAGAGAGGTGTTCCCCTATTCGAACTTTGAGTGCCCTAGTGGTCCTTCCCACGTATTGGAAGCCACATGGACACCTCTATATCACCCCTATTGTCCCACAGGTAATGAAATCTGAGATTGAATAGGCCTTGGAAGTAACATAAGAGGAAAATGTGGAGGTCTTAATAGTTTTTGAGGATGCACATACCGAGCATCTCTTGCAAGGAAAAAAACCTTTCAGATTACCAAATATGCTGTTTTTTTGGGGAGGGTCTATAACACTGGGTGCCAGAAGATCTTTAAGCGTTTGTTTTTTTTCTATACAGAACCCTTGGTCGGTCCGGTGCATGGCCCCCAAAATTTTATCACACTTAAAGACCTACCAATGTTTCCGTATTATTTTATTCGCCCACCAAAAATTTGACAAAAAGGTGGTTATAGAAATGATCATTCAAACTCTTTCCTAGTGTTCTCCCTTTCTCTTCTTTTGGTGACCAACAGGCTTTGTCTATTCAGGAGTGAAACCTCTTCCAACTCCTTATCTAGAACCAGGGGTTTGTATCCTTTTTCAATGAAATGGCCCTTTAGAACATCCGCCTGAGATTCAAAGTCCTCCACCCTAGAGTAATTCCGTCTGATGCGTTGGAATTGCCCCTTAGGTATGGCCTTCATCCAATTGGGGTGGTAACAACTATCTGTGGGGATGTATCCGTTCCTGTCTGTGCTTTTAAAGAAAGTTTTAGTTAACAAAAGACCCTGTTCTTTGAAAATTACTAAATCCAGAAAGTTGACTGATGTTTTATTACATTCGTAAGTAAATTTAATCCCCCAGTTATTATTATTAAGATTTGTCATGAAAGAGCATAGCAATTCTTCATCACCTTTCCATAAAAAGAAGGCGTCGTCTATGTAACGACGCTACAGAAGGAGGCGGGACTCATTTAGCGAGAAAAGTTTATCATTTTCCCAAAGGGCCATGAACAAGCCAGCCAGGCTGGTGGAAAATGTAGCCCCCATAGCCACTCCGGTGCTCACTAAATAATAAGCCCTGCAACACTAAAAGTAGTTGTGCTCCATAGCAAATTTGAGAAGTTTCATAACGAATTCCAAAGTGGAGGTTTTCAAAAAAAGCTCCTTACTTAGAAAAGATTTAGCAGCATGGTAACCCAATTCATGTGGTATGATGGTGTATATGGAGGTGACGTCTGCAGTAACCAGCAAGACGTCCTCTTCCACTCTGAATTCAGAAATATCATTCATAATTTGCATGGAGTCTTTCAGAAAGGCTGGGGTTTTAGTCACCACAGGCTGGAGAAATTGATCTACAGACTTCCCAACTCGTGAGGTGAGGGAATCTATGCCGCTCACTATGGGGCAACCAGGAGGTAAGGCAGGATTTTTGTGTACTTTAGGGATATAATAACTGATAGTTATCCGAGGAGCCAGTGGAATAATGAATTCCAGCTCTTTGTTATGTATAATTCCTTTCCTATAACCCTCCTGGACTATACTATTCAAAGATCTTCTGTAAATATTGGTAGGGTCTTTCTTTAAAATTATATATGTATCCCTATCAGACAGTAAACGTTCCATCTCTTTAAGGTAGTCTTGTTTCTTTGGTAGCACAACCCCCCCCCCTTTTGTCTGCGGGACGTATGATTAGGTCCTTCCTCTCACATAAAGACGCTATCCCCTCATCTAAATCCTTCTGCGGTTCTTTTCTGAATTTCACTTTCTGTAAGTCTCGTAGTACTAATTCTTTAAAAAAACTGTGATGCTTGGGCAGGTTTACCAGGGGGATTGAACAGGGATGCATTTCTGAGCCCTGTTCCTCCTGTATTTCCTCCTGCAGATTGATTACTATTCTTTATAATTGGATTGTATAGAAAATGTCGCTTGATGCTCAATTTTATAGCATACTTTTGTTCGTCTCTAAATATTTGAAATATGTTCAGAGCCTTTTTAGGGGCAAACTTTAACCCTTGTTTTTTTTTATTTCATCTTCCAATAATTTTTTTTTTTTTCCCTCCCATTTTTTGCGGTGGTTCTGCCCCCCCCTATGGGGGGGTTTGGTGTACGTGCAATTGTCACACCACGTAGACTCCGTTCGGGGGTCACTCGGTTCCGACGCCCAAGGGTGCCCACTGATCCAGTTTGGTGCCAAGCAGGGATCGGTGTCTGCCCACATGGAAGGACTCATTAAGCGCGGCATCATGTGGAACTATGCATGTCCCTTTACCATCTATCTACAACTACTGGAGGCATTGCGATCAACACTGTGGTGTCAGCATAGAATGTAATTATATGCAGTGGGCATATACACAGGACGTGATCTTACTTCCTGTTTCCCATGTCCCAGTCCGCATCTCAGGCCCCTCCCCATTTTGCGTTCGTGAGGCGCCAGCAGGACGTGACGTCACACGCCATGTTTTGGCGCCTTTGGGGGAGATATTTAAATCCCACATGGCGACCGACATGCTGGGATCGCACAGGGAGCTCATGCTGGACCGGGATTCACATAACAGGTATTTACCACTGATAGCATTCGTCTTAGATAGTACTTCATCATGAAGGAGACTCATATACAGGTCCTTTTGTTTGGGCTTCTGTTTATTTATAGGAGGATTATCTATCCTTTGATGCCCACCGTTTTGGTGGCTGGACTTCAACATTTAGAGCCCCCCTTTCTGGCAGGAAACTCTTGGTAGCCCCAGGAGGGGTACTGATATGAATCACATAGGACATACCCTTGGGTGAGGAGATGTGTTTAACCCCATTGTGTTGTTTTGCATAACTTATAGTATTATACTTAAAGGGTTCTTCTCCTTTGCTACACACTTACATGCATAGTTTGATAGAGTATGTATATGAAGGCGAGTCATCTTTTCAATCCCGTTTTCCATTGGAGCTTCCTTCTTTGGTTGATCAATTGTACAATTTGAGGAAGGTGAGTGCAGCTGTCTCTTTAGGGCATGTCTGCCCACGGATCTGCGCCCCCTCCTCTATTTCATCGCCATATCCCTGTAGTGATCCATATCTATTTCCTACAGGTATGTCATATCTCCAGGGTGCTCTAGGAGAATTAGGGGGACCCTCCATAAATCCACCCTCTGAGGTAATCCTCTGTGTTCAGAAAGGATGGGGTTTTAGTCACCACAGGCTGGAGAAATTGATCTACAAACTTCCCCACTCGTGACGTGAGGGAATCTAGCCGCTCACTATGGGGCGACCAGGAGGTAAGGCAGGATATTTGTGTACATTAGGGATATAATAAATCATATAATAAATGATAATACATTGCCTTTTAGCTGAGCATTGAGAGTGTGAGGTAATTAATGTCGGTGAGTGCATATCCTATGGGGATTTGGTGATACGAGTTGTGTGGAGGCTACATATCAACATCAGTGATTTATCACAGACTATTTTCTTGCACATATCCATATGTTGATATGTTCATTTTGGACTTTATTTCGAATACTATCACTTATCTATTCACTGGGTGCTTTTTTTTTATATAGTGCCACTATTTACCATATTATTTTACTGGTAGATTTGTGATCACTCATACAGGTTACAGAAATAGTCACCTTTCTTTCATTAGTGCAGTACATGTTTGCCAAAGTGACTAGTCTTGTGCCCACCTATCCTTTCATTCTAGTCTGAATTGCTGTTTTAGCCATCCGACATTAATACAGCGATCTCCCCTGCTGAGCTGTTGTGTTCTGACAGGTGATGGCCCCCCATCACTCCTCGGTGGCATCGATTGACAGCACTGGGAGACAATGGCTCCCGGTGCCCCAGCAAAGCCAGTGAGAAACAGAAGTGAGGGGAGAGAAGAGCTGCAGATGTGCACAGTGTTGGTCCGAATGAGGGCTCAGGTAAGTATAAAGGGGGGGGGCAAAATCAATGCTCAATATTTTTTTAACTTAATGCAGAGAAACAAATGTAGCAATAGAGTATTAAACAATGAATATTTGCCAAGTTGAGGTAAACGTAACTGGAATCTTTATGTGCACCTTTTTGGGAAAGATTCATTAAATAATGCGGTTGTCACTGTTGCTCCCGTTGTTGTTTTTTGTTTGCCTCCCCATTCCAATTTTCCCTTTTTTTACCTCATCCCTCTCCAAGTTTGATCCCACGGTCAGCCATATGTCCTGTTCTGGTGAAACCCAATTGGTGGGGGGATTATTCTCCAAAATTAAAAAACTCACTTCCGTGATGGCAGAAGGGGGAGCTAGGGAAGTAGAGTTTGGTTATTAAAGCAGTCTGTAAGACTATCCATCCATTGCTTAGGGAGAGAGTTAACCACATCAACCCCAAGCGACTCCCATACAGTAGGTGTGAATAGTATATCACTGGATGATAGTAGATACTGAGAGGTGTGAGAAGGGCTGTGCACAAAGTGCGTACAAGTGATGAGATAAAGAGCTTGCTCTTTGGGTGCCAATAAAGCTGATAATGCTGAGGTTTTCAGGGTAGAGAAGAGATGCCACGTTATTGCAGTATATGATTACAGTATAAGCAAATCTGGGTAACTGAGGTTGAACCACAGGGGGTATCACAGCACCTTGGGTGTCCTCTCTCGGCAGCCGTGCAGTGGGCGTGGTGAACCTGCTGTGCATGCTGGGAGGGGGTACATAAGGGGCAGACGCCTTTGTTCGTGGTCAATTTTGTGGGGGTCATTCCTGGGGACCCACTGGTCCCGTGTGTGCGCCTCGTGGCCCGCATGGCACGGGGTGCGCGTGTTCTGGTCCCGGGCACCTTCAGCCTGAGGCCACATCGCTGCTTCGTAGGCCCAGCTCTGCTGGCTGGGGCCTAGGTTCTCAAGAAGGTATCCCAAAGCTACCCACCTGCGGGAGCCACGGTTTAGGAAAGGAGTCCAGGGGAGGATCAGTCCCAGAGGAGACTAGCGACTGTACTGCTGTCTCGGGAAGAGGCCTGGAAACTCGCCTAAGGAGGGATCCATAATTACAAGCCCTGCAATACGCCAATCTGGCATAAAAGGTTCACTTCATTATTGCTTGGCTGGGAGGTTCGGGACTTTTAATCCTGTGGCAGAGGGTTCCCGATCGTATCCAAAGGAAAGATTGATTTGTGCTGCATTCCGGCTGCTAGGACCACTAAAGGGACTATCCGGGTGAGCAATACCCACTCAGACTTGAGTGGCGACGAGTGCTCTTTTAATGTTGCGTGCCTGAACCTTCCCCTGTGTATTTTCTCTCTTGTGTCCTACTCTTCCTCTAAGTTCACTCAGCAAAGATAAAAATAAAGCCTAACTGTTTTGGGTTTTACATGGTGTGGACATTGACTTTTCTGAAGACCTTTCTTACACCCCTGACAACGGAAGCCATGGAGGTAATTTGCAGACCCAACAAAACCAGCCAGTCCCTTAAATGGGGGTAAGTGCTACATCCCTATGTATTTAAAATACAAGGAGAACTCATGATACAACAATAGCACAGCCCTCATGATATATAGTAAACCTCAGGCACCCATGCACAATCTGCGTACCAACATTGCCTGCTCCAAGAGCAACACATGTCCTCTTTGGTCCGCATACCACAGAATATGCACAGTCCCTGCAGTGGGCTGACATGTCTACCCCTTCAGAGAAGTAGTAGCTACCAAACACTGACTCTACTGCTTCCAGCAAGTGGTTGTAAAAGCTGAGATAATTATGAGCAGAGCTGGATGGGTTTGGGACAATTGTAGTGGCCAAGCAGACACACTGAAGTTCCCCCTTATCTATATAAGAACTGTCAAAGTGTGGAGGAGTCATTCAGCGGGCAGCCGTCCTAGAAGGCAGAGCGTTGTTTTTTTGTTTTATTGCGGTGCAGTGGATGGTGTGATTGACAATGGTTTTACAAGGATTTGTCAAAAACGGTCTCTATGTTTTATTTTTTTTGTTCACTTTTGGTGAATGGGTATGCGAAGGGTCTGGTATGAACTTGGGGGGGGGGGGGTACATCTTTTTTTCTTAATTTTTTTCAAATGCTGGGTGACGGCAATTGTAATCGCGAGTCAATATAAATGTGATTTTACTTTTTTTTTTCTTTATAAATGTAATTTTTGTAATGTTCTGTATATGCTACATATGCGCCACTTTAGAGGCAGACTAAGGGAACCCCCACAGGCACCATATTTTTATTTTTTAACAGGCACTTTTTTTTTACTCAGCTGGCAGTGGGAAAAATCCATTGACAGCTGATGACTCGTCAGTTGTTCGCCTTCCCGGCCCCGCTCCTTAACAACCAGCTTACACTGCTCCCTGATTGGGCAAAGCTTTGCCCAATCTGGGTGCAGAGGGGTGAACACCCTGCAAATTCAGGTGTTTGGCAAACGTTTGAACAAGCAAATGTTCGGCCAGAACTCATGCTCGGGCCAAAACATTTGTCCAACACTATTAGGGAGCATGAAAATCAACAGGTAGATTACACATTGCCACAGATGGGTCCAATAACAAACCTTTTACCACTTTGTGCAAGTTTTTTGCATATAAATAACCCCAGCAATAGAAGATTTTGGCTATTGATGGTATGTAATGGCCAGTTCTGTCAGATACACATGAAACCTTTGCATTGAGCATGCAAAAAAAAAAGGCAGAATGCCCCTAAAGAAGACAAATTGTACAAATACAGCCCTACAGCCCAACATCTAATGCAATCTTTCATTATATTTTTTTTTATAAAACCAGAAAAGGCCAAAAGTGCTTTGTCTATTTTAATAATATATTACAGATTTATTGTTATTACATACAATTGTTATTGAAGATTTAAACATTAGCTTTTAAGTCTATTACATTTTTTTTATAAATGCATTTAGTTTTATTTCAAAATGTTCTCCTTAAAAGAATCAGCATAGCGTACCGAAACTAAAGATCAATTTCAAATTATAAAAAGAGCAAAGAAAGCAGCAAGGAGCATAGACTAATTTTACACATCATGTGAAACTGAGCTTAATATGTGTGAATTTGTTACCTGCTGACGATTTGTGTTCACTCAGTTTAAACAACCAATGTTCACTTGTAGTGTTGATCCATTGTGCAATCTACAAAGAATTGATAAACTGGTGACGGACCATCTTTTCATATACTTTTCCTTTGCCACTTCATAGCGCATGATCATTATACTAGCAACCATGGAAAATGTTCCCTTGATTGTATGTGCTTTGGTGTTATATAGTTGTTTTATTGGTGAGTATTACAATTACATATTTTTTCTAATTGTAAAATATACCGTATGCAGAATGAGAACTACTATGAAAATTACTATTGTTTGGCTACTATAAGATTTGTTTGAGTTTTTGAGAAACTTATGAAAACAAGTGCACTTTTTCTATGATCATGACATTTATTCAGATCACTAAAACCTTAGTAGCTGTTGTTTAGCCATTATGTGGTTGTTTTGCAGACACATAATATCCCAAATCAGGCCATCTAATTGTACTTTCCTGTTGATTAAAGGATTAATGTTAAAGTTAAAATAAATACACTCTGTGAAAAGGTTTGTGATGTTATTTTTTTTTTTTTTTATCAGTTTTTGATAGATTTCATTGGTTTAACGTTCAACCATTTCTCATGGTAGCCTACAGCAACATCTGTTAGTGTCCCAAGCCATCAACTTGCTTTGTCATTACAAAGATGTTTTGCTGTCATTGTTGCAAATGTTATATAAAGTAATTGTACCTTTCATTACAAAGAGGTGAGTGCTGTAGTTAAAGCTCCTTGGTTGGCTTTTGTAATGATTAAGGCAGTAAGGAACAGGCAGGACATGCTTTGGAATTTTACGTCTGTAGCTCCCAAGAGATATTGGTTAATGGATGATTCATCTCAATGGTGTAAACCAAAAACTAAAATATGAAAGTGGATGAACTTTTTTTAGTCTAGATATTAAAGTTCTTAATTTCCTCATTGAGCTTCTCTATTAAAACTTTACATGCTAAAGATGTCTTGTAATCTTATAAGGTCCTGACACGAACCACCTACAGGTTGCTAGTGTCAAGTTAGGCTGGAGGACAATAAGACTTTTGGCCGTTAGAGCTGAAGTAGGTGAGCTAAATTAACAGCCTGGGTTTTTATCAGTGCTCCATTCTGGGCAAACGTGTAATTTCATCTTTATTTCGTTTTGGTGAATGTTGTGTAGTTGAATTAGTTGCTACCTTTAAAACATCTTTTAGAGACTCTGATAGTGCAAGGTCTGAACCTCAGTTCTCAGGTCTTTCTACCTTGCTAACAGCAAGATGATTGACACCATACTCTGAGGGCTGCAAGAGCTAAGAAAGTTAGTGGGAAAATATTGCTATTGGAGATCAAACAATCTATTGGATAATGGTAGCCTTCCATAATTATTCTTTACATTTTTGTACTTGCCTGTTTTTAATACATATTAATTTTGAAAACAGAGGCTGCCCACAGTCTTAAAACAGCAGACCAACAGCTACGGAACCAGAGAGGTAAGTGCAGACCTTTTCTTAACTTCAGAATGTAGAGTGAGATATCATGCACTGTGCCTGAAGGCAAATATTAAATGTTCTTTTGCACCACTGGTGTGAGACCTTTGGCTGAAGCAAAAGACATATTTTTCCACAGCTCTGATTTATAATGTAATTAGTTAAGACATTGATATTCACAAAGAGTAGAAATTGTAAAATCTCAGCTGTACAGTAAGTCTTACATGTCAATTTACTGATATGAATGGAATGAGAGCTGTGTATCTCCTCTGCATTTTTGTGACAGGAGAAAGTACAACCTTTATCTGGCTGGTATATCCTTTTAAGGTGATCTGCCAATCACTGCCAGGGTCATGGTGAAAATAACAAGACATATGTCAGATAGTATTTACCCAGAACCGATTAAGAAAAGATCCCAGACCTCAGGACACCTTTACATTTAAATATCAAGACTAGTGAATGGAAGGTCAGTTGCAAGAAGATTCTATCATCTGATTTATTGTAATTTATGTTGAGACGTTGGAGGCTACCTCGCATTGAGAAGACTACATTTCTCAGTTAAACCTAATAATGTAGATAGAATGTTAACTAAATTTTAAAGTGCACAAGCATGTATTTCATTTCCAAGTTCCTGACTTTAATTTAGAGGTAAATGTCATTCATAATTTGTCTCATGGGCATTTTGCAGATATACTTGTCTCCTACAGTTTCCTTAATTCCTACAACAAATTTAAAGGAAATAGCTAATCAAATGCCAAAGGCTTTAAAGTTACCATGATAATTTGCCTTTCAAATCAAAATGCTATATAGGACATAATATAAATTATTGTATAATACAATGTGCTTGGAAGTATTTTCCCTGCTGCAGAAAATGACCTAACATTAATAGCAAAGGGATGTTAATGTTCAATAATCCAGAGTAAAGTTTATAAACAGTTATGGGCATTGATAAGGTTGTAAATCAGATCATCCAATAAAATTCAGGGGTCTGCTGATAACATTTTGAAAATAAAATTACAAAAATGCTTAAGCTTTACAAATAAGTTTTTTACTTTTCTAGAGTGGTCTCTCATTTCCATAATCCCTCCTGTCAATCTCTCATTCTCCCAGTATCAAAAAACCCACAATGTGACCCAACATCCTAACTCCGCTTGTACACATTAATGTTCCAGTCAGGCTGTGGGTAAACTTGGGAGACACAAATATTTTTAATTTTTTCAGTGGTACCAGAATAGGGAACTATAAGTTATATAGATGTGCAAATTGTTCCTTGAAAAGACACTCACTGGATTTAGAAAACAGGTGTTGCTTTGTCCACCTGATGAAACCTTTGCCAAAGAATGTCCCAGAAAGAGGAGTTGAGGACTGGACTAGAGAATAGGATGGCATCTTGCCCTCCCAGGCCAGCGCTAATAAGATATGTTTGGCTGGTGGAACAGTGGAGTGGAGATACTTCACTATTCAGATATCACTCTCAATAGAATCAATGACAAGTGCTAGGCATTATATAGCAACCTAATTCCCATTTAGACCTTCACAGCATTTGGTACAGACCAAAACCAACCAGCTTTTACTTTACCCCAATCACTGTGGCACCATGGCACGTTTTGCATGGTTTCTTTATTTAACAGAAATCTGTTCTTAGCATGAAAGGGCTAGTTTGTTGTTTTGATCCCATGACCAAAGGTTCATAGACTGCCAATGTTCCAAATAACAGAGGGTATGTATTCTTGCCTTGTCTTTTCTTTCCCCTTCTCTTTTTTACTCACTTTCTCCCCCTTTCGTCCTTCTTTTCCTTTGCCCTGCCCTCACTATCTCTTTCTGTAAAATGACCCCATATTTTGTTTCTAAAATCAATTTACACATGATTCTTTTAATGAAATTAATTGTTATTTCGTATTGTATGGTTAGTGTTAAATTGCCAGAGTTAGACAGAATGCATGCACTGATCATTTCTTTTATACACTCAGCTATCCAGGTCTTAGCTGTAGCTGGCATAACAATGTTACCTAGCAAAATACTAACACAATATTATTACCTCAAACGCAATTCATGTTTTAGTGAGTCAGTCGAACATTAGCAGATAGTTTCTGACATGGGCCAAAACATCTTTGTGTGATACCATCAAAAGTAACACTGGATAGCTGACTTTTTGAGTTGTTGGTATTTCTATCGTTTGAAGGACCTAAATATGGACCTATGAAAGTACAAAGACATGTTTTATTCACGTAGAAGCATACTTTAAGTGTGTTATATTTAACATAATATATTTAGAAAAAAACACAACGTAAGCACATATGGATTAACATATGGAACAAATGAAAAATCAATGGTAGAGCATCATCGGCAAAAGCTTGCAATCTAAAGGAAATAAAGAAACCAAGACATAGGGAATATAATACTTTGGTTTTATCAGCACCATCTTCTGACTCCACTACAAGCTCACCCAAACTGCATAGTATAAGATTATGTGGCAGAGACCGTGGTTCGACCCAGAATCAGCACTTTAAGTTTCCTGAATGAGCTTCAGGGTGTTATATAAAACAGGTGAACAGTACATTGATTGGAACTTCTAACTTTGGCATAATGGCAATGGTTTTTCGGTAATATTAGCAGTTTACAAATAACGTGTAATTCAAGTCCTATCTTTACCTTCACAAGAAAACAAATGATCTATTAAACTGTCCTTAGCATGATGTGGGTTTTGATTTAAAGCTGAATTTTAGGGACACATTGATACCATACCATTGACATATTGTGTCAAATATGTTTTTATTAACATAAAAATGGAAAGGATTAATGTGAATACATGCACTTAATAGAAAATCCATTTGAGGTTTAAAAACATTGAAATATTAACAGGAAAAAATAAAAATAAATGCTGAGGGGTCACGGTAGCAAGCTAGTGAATGAATTCCCTTTATTCTATACAGTGAAATAAATAAAGCACTACTTATTCGTACAGTTTTTTAGGTCATAATACAGAATAGGGTTCTTCAAGTTCAGTCTTGTCTGAATTGTGGCTATTTTGATATTGTGAAAGGCAAAACAAAACCCTTAGAAAAGAAGCTACGGTAACTATATAACCTCAAACATGAAAAATGTTCTTCCTTGACTCATAATTCAAGTCACATTGGCTCTTTAGTCAAGCCACCACAATTATGTTGTTTATTAGTTTTAGGTTTAGCAGTTAGAATTCCAAAGCTTGTGAAACACATGTTTTGCTATACACAAGTTTATTCCCTATAGCCTCGTACACACGACCGAGTTTCTCGTCCAAAACTGGCAAGAAAAGTGCCGCGAGAGCTTTTTTGTCGAGAAAACCGTTCGTGTGTATGGTTTTACGACGAGAAAACTGCCGTGAATCTCGACGAGAAAATAGAGAACCTGCTCTCTATTTTCTCGTCAGGATTCCAGATTTCCTCATCGTGTTTCTCGTCGGCCTCTTTTGTGACGAGAAAATGGTTCGTGTGTATGCTTTTACAACTCTTCCAAAAGCGCGCATGCTCACAAGCAACTATGAGACGGGAGCGCATCTTCTGGTAAAACAAGCCTTCGTAATGGAGATAACACATTCGTCACGCTCCAAATTTTTGCATCGTTTAAATGTTATGCATTGAAATCTTCGTTAGAATGTGACATTAATCCAAACGAATGAACTTCTTTTGCTGCTGATATTCACACAGAGTTATGACTATCTTTTTTTAACCTTTTTCATGCTGCTCTTAAGAAGATTTATGTGTATTATATCGTGCAAGTTTTTAGGAATATTAAAAAATTAGTTCTTTTTCTAACTGATGTTAATTGTAATTTCGCAATGTTTTGGTAGTGATCTCACATTGAATCTTTTAATATATATGATTTAAATTTACACACTTTTTTGGGAAACACGATTTAGTTATTTTTTGGGGGAGTTGTTATCTGTCCCTTTTTTGGTCAGTCAAATGTATCTGCTTACTCCAAAGCTAGATTTTACATTTTTACAAATACACATAGTCAAGTATGAACTTAAACAAAAATAACATTTATTCATCTTTCAAATAAAATAAAGAGAAGGCAGCGCTGGAGAAGCTGCTGCCATTTGTGCATCCCAGGGACCCCAGAGCACACAGCAACCCTGTGTGGACACTAAAATTGGGAGCTTGAGAAGGCCAACATTTCTGAACACAATCTGATGCTGGCCTCCCAGAGGTCAGGAACAGCAGCAGGTGATATATATGTCCCAAGTGTGTGGTACTACAACAGGCTGCCTTCTGTCCGACCACAATGAAGCAAGGCCATCACTTCCTCGTCTTCCTGGCAACCTTCCCTGCAACCTTTCCTGAAGCCTTTCCTGCAGCCTTCCTTCTTCGTTTGGCTGGAGGCTGGGCCACTGGAGGGGTACTCCTGTCAGGAGGAGGAGGAGGTGGAGGAGAAGCGGGTGGCGCAGAAGAACAAGGTGGAGGTGGAGGAGAAGGGGGTGGGGCGAAAGAAGAATGTGGAGGTGGAGGAGGAGGTTGAGGTTCGGACAGTTGTGCCACCTCACAAATGGCGGTATTGGGGGTAATTTTCCCATCACCCCCTTGTTGAGCAAGGTGATGAGCAGGGGCTCGCATAGGAGGCGTTGCTCCATGCTCATCACCTTGAACTTTGCCTCCACTAGGCCGGCAATGGCCTCTTCAGGGGATGTGGGCTCTTTGAGGGTGGCATGGGCCTCTTTAATAAGGGCCATTGCTGCCTCACTGGTGGTCCTGTCCCTCCTGCCTCTTTTGGGAAGCCGGATGGGAGGCACCTGGGATCTGGTGTTTCTCCTTTACCCTGCCACCTCCTGGCTGCCACTGGGCCCTTCCACCTCCTGGCTGCCACTGGGCCCTGCCACCTCCTGGCTGCCACTGGGCCCTGCCACCTCCTGGCTGCCTCTGGGCCCTTCCTCCTCCTGCCTGACAGTTTCCATACCCTCCTCCTGGCTGATTTCATCCTATGTATGAAAAAGGGACATAGTTTAATATGTTGTTTTAATCTTTGCATCAAACTTTATAAACATGATTGAAGCAATTAGAATGTAAATCCAGAAATCATTTTTTAGAATTTACACCTACATTAGATTGACTATTTAGCACCCAATTAAGTGCAGACTAATGTCTTGAGATCTTGATTTCACTTGTGGAACCCAAAATATTGTATGTTTCTCATCTTGACATATTTTTTCAAACATTAATTTTATCACAATACATTTTCATTTAATACTATACCTGGCTCCAGATGGCCAAATCAGGATCATCCAGGATGGCTGCCTCCTCTTGCTCCAGAGAAGGCTCAGGTTGGCTGCAGGAAAGTCTGGGGGGAAGAGTGGAGAGTGATGGCCTTGCCTCAATGTGGTCATCCAGGAAGGACATCCTGCTGTAGTACCACAAAATCGGGACATACACGTCATCTGCTGCTGCTCCTGACCTCTGAGAAGCCAGGACCTTAGAGCGTTCAGTCCTGTAGGTGCCTCTCAAGCTCCCAATTTTAGTGTCCACTTGTTTTGCTGTGGCTGTGGGCACCTTGGTCTGCACAAATGGGAGCAGCTTCTCCAGCGCTGCTTTTCTCACCCCTCTTTTTTTATGGATGGGGTTTTTCGTCTCCCACAGAGCGGGCAGCTCCCTTACCCGGTCAATAAATTCCGCCAGGAACTCTTTGTCGCTAATAAAGACATTCATATTGTATCTGCAAGTTTAAGAAATAATATATAACTAATGTGAGGCAAACAGTCTAACCTGTAAAAAGTGTAAAAAATACTGCGCTGTCTAAAAAGAAAAAACAAATGTGATAACTCAATATCTGTGCTGCAACCAAAAAATGTGGGACACACACAAACAACAATTTCATAAAGAACTAAGGCTGCGCAGCTAAATGTGAAAAAAACAAAAATGATTTGTTGTGAAAACACAATGTGATATCACCTATGAATAACGTGCTGAACAATATGACTTAAGGAATACAGGATGTTGTTCTATGCGTCTCTAAGTGATAGATGGTACTTATAACTATATTCCTTGGTAATGACACACAAGAGAGTTCAAAGATAGTCCATAGGTAACTTAAAGTCCCCAGAAGGAAGAAAAAAGATTCCGAACTCTTCAGAACTGTATTAGTGACTTCCAAAATGAAACACCATAGAAGGAGTGATGATATGACAGAAAAGGAATCCACCACCTTGTCCCTCTCAGGCTGCTTACCAGAAATTCTGATCCCTGAAAGAGATCGGTCTGAATAGGTGGCTGTTATCCCCGCCAAGGACTCTAATTGGCTCTCTCTGTGCTCTCTATTCATCCAGGTTCCAGTAGCATGTTGAAATATAAACAGCGATGGTTTGGTGTAAGGCCGGCCGGCTCTCACTACCCGTTGCTTCCGGGATTCGTATCGTGGTGACGTCAGCACGCCGCTCCTCCCTACGTCGTTTCGACAAACCTGTCGTCATCCAGGGGCACGTGCTGGGGGGGAACTGGCTGCATTGGAGGGAACAAAATGGCTGCATTGGAGGGGACAAATGGGGGCGTTTAATAGGCACCAGAGCAAAAAAGGATGAAGTTTATTTCCTAAATTGGGGTTTGAACCCCCAAACATTTGGAGCAACAGGTGCCCCTGCTGGAAAGGTTAGTGAAGGAAAATATGCATGGAGGAGAAAAAAGGGGCATTTAAAAACTTCCAACATGCACGGGGACAAAGGGGACATTCTCAGCATATTACAATCATGGTAATTAGGGAAGGATGAAAGAAATACAATACATTAGCATACATGTAATACATAAAATGTGATGTTAATGGAGAAAACTTACCCTAATATAGTCCTCCTGCAGGACTTGGATGATGGCAGAACAGGTGTCTGGGATTATGAGGCCCAGAGCCTGGGGGGAGATGCCTGTCGTGAACTTCAAGTCCTGAAGACTTCTCCCTGTCGCCAGGTACCGTAAGGTGGCGATGAGCCTCTGCTCAGCACTGATGGCTTCCCGCATAACGGTGTCCTTCCTGGTAATATAGGGGGACACCAAAGCCAACAGTTCCTGAAAAACGGGGTCAGACATCCGCAGAAAATTCCTGTAGTCCTCAGGATTATTCTCGACGATCTCCCGCAGCAGAGGCATGTGGCAGAATTGGTCCCGCTGGAGCAACCAATTCTTGGTCCATGAACTCCTCCTCACACCATTCATGGACTGGTCTTGGTCCAAAACAAGCAGACCAACACCAAGCACACGCACAGCACGAACTCGACGACGAGAACGTCCAGGCGACATGGCTAGGAAATGGTCGTCTTATCAGAACGTACAGAACAGAACGCACTTTAGAACAGCAAGGCCTATGAATAACGAACTGAAAATCAGAAACGAACAGGCAAGAACGCACTGTAAAACAGATACGACCTGCCTAGACGCCCTGAAAGTCAAGATACGAACCCACAAGTACAAACTGAACCGCAGAAAACGATCTGAAAAGTACGAAGACTGAAAAGCGCGAATCGTCTCTTCCCAAACTTTTACTTCACACGCGGTAACACGAGATCAGCAAAAGCAGCCCAAGGGGTGGCGCCAAGAAAAAAGATCTTCCCCTTTATAGTGCCGTCATACGTGCTGGACGTGACCGCGGAGAACAACGAGGAAATTGGGAAATGTCAGTGTGTACGCATGGAAAGCTTGACGAGAAAATCGACAAGCTTAACAAGAATCTCGTCGAAAAAAACAACGTGTTTTTTACGACGAGAAACTCGGTCGTGTGTACGAGGCTTATGTGTGTATTGGAACAAAACAAAAAAGGGAGGAAAAAAAGCAAATTGGACATAATGTCACACAAAACTCCAAAAATGGGCTGTTCAAAATTCTTGGCACCCTTAACTTAATATATGGTTGCACACCCTTTGGAAAAAATAACTGAAATCAGTTGCTTCCTATAACCATCAATAAGCTTCTTACACCTCTCACCTGGAATTTTGGACCACTCTTCCTTTACAAACTGCAACAGGTCTCTCTTATTGGAAGGGCGCCTTTTCCCAACAGCAAATTTAAGATCTCTCCACAGGTGTTCAATGGGATTTAGATCTGGACCCATTGCTGGCCACTTTAGAACTCTCCAGTGCTTTGTTGCCATCCATTTCTGGGTGCTTTTTGACGTATGTTTGGGGTCAATGTCCTGCTGGAAGACCCAAGATCTCGGACGCAAACCCAACTTTCTGACACTGGGCTATACAGTGCGACCCAAAATCCTTTGGTAATCCTCAGATTTCATGATGCCTTGCACACATTCAAGGCACCCAGTGCCAGAGGCAGCAAAACAACCCCAAAACATCATTGAACCTCCACCATATTTCACTGTAGGTACTGTGTTATTTTCTTTGTAGGCTTTATTCCATTTTCGGTAAACAGTAGAATGATGTGCTTTACCAAAAAGCTCTATCTTGGTCCACAAGACGTTTTCCCTGAAGGATTTTCGCTTACTCAAGTACTTTTTTTATGTCTCTGTGTCAGCAGTGGGGTCCTCCTGGGTCTCCTGCCATAGCGTTTCATTTCATTTAAATGTCGACGGATAGTTTGCGCTGACACTGATGCTCCCTGAGCCTGCAGGACAGCTTGAATTTCTTTGGAACTTGTTTGGGGCTTCTTATCCACCATCCGGACTATCCTGCGTTGCAACCTTTCATCAATTTTTTTCTTCCGTCCATGCCCAGAGAGATTAGCTACAGTGCCATGGGTTGCAAACTTCTTGATAATGTTGCGCACTGTGGACAAAGGCAAATCTAGATCTCTGGAGATGGACTTGTAACCTTGAGATTGTTGATATTTTTCCACAATTTTGTCCTCAGACAGTTCTCTTCTACTCTTTCTGTTGTCCATGCTTAGTGTGGCACACACAGATAAACAATGCAAAGACAAAGTGAACTTCTCTCCTTTTGATCTGCTTTCAGGTGTGATTTTTATATTGCCCACACCTGTTACTTGCCCCAGGTGAGCTTAAAGGAGCATCACATGCCTTAAACAATCTTATTTATCCACAATTTTGAAAGGGTGCCAAGAATTTTGACCAGCCCATTTTTGGAGTTTTGTCCAATTTGCTTTTTTTCCTCCCTTTTTTTGTTTTGTTCCAATACACACAAAGGGAATAAAAATGTGTATAGCAAAACATGTGTTACTGAAATACTTTTCTGTGAGAAATCATTTTTTTTATGGAAAAATTTGTGGGGGGTGCCAACAATTTCGACTATGACTGTATAAGTAAGGTTTTGATAAATATACAGGTATAGCTCCGATGTGATTCTAGTGACACTCATAGTTCTTGGTGACACAGTGGCAATAAACTTTTAAAATATTCAGCGTCAGTAGGATGCTGAAGGTAAGAGAAATGGTTATTACCTGCCCTAAGAGCCCAGTCCTTAGCGTCTCCTGCCTCAGGAGATGGACCCATAGTACCCTATAGAAAGTTGGGATGTTAAAAAACAGTGAATTCCATGGTGAAATTGTCAGGTAAATATGCAACTGGTAAGATGAGTTAAGTTTCAGGGTCACCACTCTGATTCTGCTGATCCTGCATGTTGGAGGTTCGTGGTCCTAGTAAATGTATGATGAATTTCTCCAAGCCAGTTTTTTTTTAGCCATAATGCACCGCCTAGTCTTTGAATTTAGCTCAGTTGGCTTAGAAGGGCCAAGAATGTATTTTTCTTTTTTATATTCAAACCCCTTTCGCTATAAAGGGGTGGGTTGAGGTTCCCAACAGCGATTTGTTGGAACATCTGACAGTCTGTCTATGGGGGTGGGGTTAGCTGCTGCACAGTAATATGCAGGGATACTAAATTGGGGTTGAATGTTTTAGGGTTTATTTTGGGGGTGTTAAAATTTAGAGTACACTTGTTGCTGATACAGAAAAAGCTGCCCTTCGTTTGAAGCACACTGCATACTTGTATGGTAAAGTAGTATGCACCAAAGCACAATATATTTATTCCTCCTATTGCCATATCTGCCAGTTAATTTTGACATTCCTCTTTATTAAAAATGTTAATAAGGGGAGAGGCACAGATTCTGGTGAAAAGATTCAGAAAAGCAGTGGTTGAGCTGCAACATCTAGAGGAAATACACATCTGGCTTTTCTGTCTTAAAGTGTTACTAATCCTTGGACCTTGCATTCATTATATATGTTCTCCCACAGTGCACAGAACATGCAAATGCAATTATTTTAGTAGATATAAACTGCTAAATACCTTTTCTCATCAACAGTATATAGCAGGTATGATTTCTATGAGTGGTTAAAGATTGTAGGTAGGTAGGTTACACTGATAGGCAGCATTGCTAGGTGGCACTGATGAGGCACTGATTGGTGGCACTTGTGGGCATTGAT
The DNA here is from genome assembly GCA_029206835.1 of Rana muscosa. Classification (NCBI taxonomy): domain Eukaryota; kingdom Metazoa; phylum Chordata; class Amphibia; order Anura; family Ranidae; genus Rana; species Rana muscosa. Next base: position 154,953,408 of record CM055120.1, read on the forward strand.
TGGCGGCACTTGTGGGCATCGATAGGTGGCACTTGTGGGCATTGATAGGTGGCACTGTAGGCATTGATAGGTGGCAATGTGGGCATTGTTAGGTGGCACTGTGGGCATTGATAGGTGGCACTTTGGGCACTGGCAGGTAGCATTTTACTGGCACTGATGAGGCACATCTGCCTCCTTCCTCATCGGGACCAATGTCCCTTGTGAAAGAGCCGGTGATTGGCTTTTTTCCTCCTCACGCTGTCAGCGTGAGGAGAAAAAAAAAAGATTACCGATTCTTTGTTTACATCATGTGATCAGCTGTCATTGGCTGACAGCTGATCACGTGGTAAGGGGTCGGGATCGGCCTCTTACTCGGATCAGTAATCACCCGAGTCTCAGTGACTCGGGTGTTCACAGCGCACGCCGCGCGCGCCCTTCAGGGGCGCGCGGGGAGTGTGTGAAGGGGAGGCAGTCTATTGACGGCCTCCCGGATTTTCAGTTCCGCGCAGAAGCCGTCATTTGGCTATAGCGCGGGCCTCAAGTAGTTAATGAAAATGCACCAGTCTTTGATGACTAATGATTACAAAATTCCATCCGCTGATGCTATAGACTTGACTTCTAATTGCAATCTGACATCAGGGCCGGTGCTATCACTAGGCAAACTAGGCAGCCGCCTAGGGCGCACTGCTACTAGGGGCGCCTGAACACTGGTTTCCTTCCGCATCTTCATGCTCTGCAGGCTGCAGCATGTAACTAACTCAGTCCCAGGCAGCTTCTCCGTCCGACCGGTGGTATAATTAGAGGCGCATCGCAGAACTGAAACCAGCGCTAGAGGAAGCCTGTGCTTCCTGTATAGCGCTGCCTCCTGTCACATGGGTAGGGTAAAGGGGGTGGAGTTAGGTGTGGAGCCAATGGGGGTGGCAAAATTAGGTTTCACCTAGGGTGTCAAAAATCCTTGCACCAGCCCTGTCTGACATGCAAAAAATTATACCTGCCAACTTTACTAGATTCTGCCATATTTCCTAGCCCCACAATGTTCAGTGTCTACCTTCCTTTTTTTGCTGCAGGGTAAATTATGTGTTGCACTGGAAAGTTTGAGCCCTATTTGTTTACTCCAACACTGTAAACATGCTATACCATATTTCTCTGTTTTTCTGCAGCTGGATATCAGCTGCCAACTTTCTAAGTTTTCTCCTCCGAGTAAATCCTGTGCCATGCCTTGCAGTTTTCAGCCTAGTCTGGTGCTCTGGTATTCAACACTTGTCAGTAGGCAAGGGCCGAACACCCCCAAATGGGGGAAATGTTTTAACCCGAACAGCGAACCCTATTGAAGTCTATGGGAGCCGAACAGGAAAAATCAAAAGTGCCCATTTTGAAGGCTTATATGCAAGTAGTTGTACCGGGTGGCAAACACCCATTTAGCCCACCATCTGGTCTGCTGCAACCTCTGGTCACTATTAACCTATTACACTATTACATCCAGTTCAACACCACCTTTTTTCTTTGGCCAGTTGTGCCAGCACATTGGCATTTTTGGGGTTGTCCTATTGGGCTGATTACTCATGCCTCCCATTGGTTTTCCCTGATGGTGGCATCCTTCATCCAGCTCGGGGGCTGCGATGCACTAAAGGGAGATACTTTGTGATCTCCCGCTGTCCACGCTTTTCTAGCCGGATGGGCGTGGCCACCAGTGCATCGGCGCACTGTCTATCACGCCCCACACTTTGACGTCAGTTGGTTGCATTGCTGTGTGGAACTCCTTGGATGGAAGGGGAGCCCATGTGCTGCTACACACTCGCTTTACGGCTGACGTCTTTCTGACGCCAGCACGTCACCATCCTGACATGACACTGGGGGTGGAACTCTCGGATCCTCGCGGGTATATCCGAATGTCCGACGCAGCTGGGACTGCTTTTGCGGTCTGGTGGTCTGGCTTGGTGGTCACAAACGGTGTGAGTGCAGCAATAATATTTGGAACTTCATGCATCCTCCCAAAGTAACCTTCTCAGTCTTTCATCCACATGCATGTTTGTATCACTTACAAACACACATTAGAGTTGAGGTACTTTTTGATTACCTACCTGTATTCATTATCTTGGTCATCTTTGATCACTCCTGCTGCCCCCTCAGCTCCCCCTCTTTTTCGGCCCACATTGATACATGTATCTAGCTCAACTACACTTTATTCAACACTATAGTATACTGTATATATTTATACTACATAGCAAGTTCAGTCCATCATATGCTACTTGCACTTTTTATGCAATCACATGCATCTATCACATTCAGTTTATGTTGCTACAGTGTTGACATTTTTTCTCAGATACTTCCAATATGGGCCTTTGCGACCACTGGTCAGACACCTTCTCACAGACTGTGCTGTTCATCTGGATTTCCGTGGATGGTACCTTGTTGCTGCGTTCCCTCAGCTCCTGAGCTGGATGTATCACATGCCACCATCTTGGTAGCCAGCGATTGGCAACTCAGCCCATGGTAGTGGTGAGTATGGGGTCGTTTTTTCCCTTCTGACCCCTTTTACCCACCATCTCCCACAGCCCCTAATTACTAGTAATAGTAAACCTACTTTACTTATTTTCCAACAGATACAACAACCATGCATCAGCCCCTGAGGAAGCGAGTGGAATCTCGCGAAACGCGTAGGGAATCATTGATGCGTTTTGTATATCTGCTATTGCTGAGGACTTTGCTCTTCACAACAAATCCACACATTGGTTCTACACACATTATTACCTGTTTCAGCAATTTTGTCTGTGTGCATGTACCTACTGGCTCAGCCATCTTTTATCATCATTATTGTTCATGGATGTACTATATAAGCTATGTATTTACAATCATCTGTACCTATTTTGTTTTACACTGGCCACTATGCCTGGTGACGCACAATTACTGTTGTCTCCGCTTGGTTTTACAGCATTTGCTACCAATAAATAGTTTTTTTTTTTTAAACTCAAGTTTATTGAGGATTTTACATATGTAACAGGTAATAAAATTAACAGTGAATAATGTACAGTTATACAGGCAGCATTTAAGTCATTACATCAATGGAGGGTCTACCTAGTGTTGGGAGTCAGTTAAGTGGAAGGTCATTCATGGGGGGTAATGCAGTTAGGGTGTTTAAGCCAAAGGTCCCAGTTTTTTTGGAATCTAGGGAGTTGCAAGCATGCTTTGGCGTGCATAAATTCCATTAGGCAATGGTTGTTCAAGAGGGCAGTTATTTCCGTGGTAGAGGGGGGGTTGGGAGATTTCCAAGTCTTGGCAATAGCCAAGCGCGTTGCAATGAATACATGGGAGACGATCGTGTGTGAAGAGCGAGGCCAAAGTTCCATGTCTAGGCCTAATAGAACCATTTGCGGTGTTAGGGGCACAGGGTCCGGAAGAATGGAAAGGAGGAGTTTGGAGAGCTTAGTCCACAATGTTGTGATGATTGGGCAGTCCCACCATATGTGAAGTGGGGTCCCTGGGAATCCACAGTTTCTCCAGCAGAGATTGGTTGAGTTTGGGTAGATCCGGGCAAGTTTAGATGGCGTAAGGTACCAGTTGTGGAATAATTTTTGGACAGTTTCCCAGTGGAGGAGACATTTGGATATTTTTAGAGGTGCTTGTAACGAGCGATGCCATTGTTGGGGAGTGTAGGAACATTGTAGTTTTTGCTCCCATTGTAGCATCGTGAGTGACTTTGAAGTGGGGCCGGTGTCAGTAAGAAGTTTATAGCAAAAGGAGATTCCACGTTGTCAATATTTTTTGAGGTTGAAGAATGTAGTTATATGCCATGTCAGTAAGTCATCAGTCCATTGTACTGTAGAGAGGATCGAGCGTATTCTGAGGTATATGAAAAAATCTTTGTGTCCAATGTGGTAATCGGTTTGTAGTTTTTGGAAGGACATAAGGGTGGAGCCTTGGTATAGGATTCCAATGTTGGAGATGCCATTGCTAATCCAGTCAGAGACGTTGATGTTGGGTGTGAGAATGTGGAGGGCTTCCATTGGTATTTGCTTGAGCAGGCATAGTGGTATACCTCGAGAGGATTGTATGGTGGCTTTCCATATCCTGATGGTAGCGTTAATAGTGTCAAGGTATGAGTGAGTTCCTGGATGTTGCAGGAGAAGGGCGCAGAGAGTCAGTTTAGGGTGGGACAGTAGCGCTGCTTCTTCTATTGGAAGCCAGGTGGCTTGTTGCATAGGGTTCCACCAGACTCTGGCTTGATCAAGTATAGTTGCTTTGTAATAGGCTATTAAGTCCGGTGCTCCCATCCCTCCAGATGTTACTGGTTTGCACATAGTGCTACTCTTGAGACGTGATCGTTTTCCGCCCCATATGAAGGTTGTGATAATAGATTGTAGCTGCAGTAGTTGTTGTTTTAGGAAGGGTATCGGCAGAGTCCGGAATGTATATAAGGCATGGGGTAGAAGATACATTTTGGCGAGGGCAATTCTACCTGCCCAAGAGGCAGTAGTATGTCGAAGGTCTTGTATAGTTTTCTGGAGTTTGGTTACAAGATTATTAAAGTTGTTGGAGCGTAAGTAGGTTGAGGGTGCGGTTAATTGTATGCCTAAATACGTGAGTATGGAGTTGGGGGCTCATGAGAAAGACGTGACGTTGGTGATATCAGTTTTGGTGCTTTGGTTTAGTCCTATACCGAGCATGCTGGATTTGGAAAAGTTGATTTTATATAGAGAGGCCTTGCTGAATGCGTCTAAAGTGTGATGGAGAGCAGGGAGGGAGTTGGTAGGGTCAGTCAGGGAGATGATGACATCGTCAGCATACAGGCCTATCTTGTGAGTTTTATCTGCAGTTGTTATCCCTGAGATGAGTGGGTTGTGACGAATGGATTGGGCCAGGGGTTCCATAACAAGGGCGAAGATCAAGGGTGAGAGTGGGCACCCCTGACGTGTCCTATTAGAGATGTGGAAGGGGTCCGAGAGTAGTCCAGAAGTCATTACTCTAGCACTGGGCGAGGAGTAAAGGGAGAGTATAGCTTGCAGGATGGTCCCCGTGAAGCCAAATTTCTGAAGGACCGCCTGCAGGTAGGACCAGTCTACTCTATCGAACGCCTTCTCTGCATCAAGAGAGATGAGCAGAGAAGGCGTTCGGTGGTGTTCCACCCATTGTATCAGGTCTATAAACCTACGGGTACCGTCCGACGCTTGTCTGCCAGCCACAAAACCCACTTGGTCAATATGCACAAGTTGTGGGATGATGTTTGAAAGTCGTGTGGCCAAGATTTTGACATATAGCTTGGTGTCAGTATTTAGCAGGGAGATGGGTCTGTAGCTGGCAGGTTCATCGGCCGGTTTGCCCGGTTTTGGAATAGTGACAATCGTGGCTTGGAGGGATTCCGGTGGGATGGAGCCAGTACTAGCGGTGAAGTTGAAGGAGCGGCATAGGTGGGGGGTGAGGAGCTTAGAGAACGTTTTGTAGTACTCATTGCAGAACCCGTCAGGGCCAGGGGCTTTGTGGAGTGGTAGGGTGGCAATGGCTGATTCCACTTCCGTGAGGGAAAACGGGGTGGACAGCTGGTGTAGTTGGTCTTGTGAGAGTGAGGGGAGATGTATGTCCTTGAGGAAGTTAGTGATGTCGGTAGAGGAGGGTGGTGGCGCAAGGTTGGAGCTGGAAAGGTTGTATAGTTTATAGTAGTAAAGACTAAATTGGTCCGCTATGTCTTTAGGGTTTGTGTGTTTTATGCCGCGGTGGTCGGTAAGGTACGGTATTTTAGTTTGTATGAGTTTGCGTTTAAGCTGTCTAGCTAGGTATGCTCCAGGTTTGTTGTGTTGGGAGTAGGATTGTAGTCAGAGACGTTTAAGGTGAAAATCAAAGTTCGTGTGTAGGTGGTCACTGAGGGTCTGTCTAGCTGTGTGCAATTCGGAACTGAGTAGAGGGGAAGGTTGAGGTTTGTTGGCTCGCTCTAGCAAGCGTATACGTTCTAGGAGTTTGTTCGTGGTGGCATTGTGTAGTTTTTTCTCATGGGCTCCCAGTTTAATCAGGAGACCTCGTATGCAGGCCTTGTGGGCGTTCCATAGTGTGGTGGGGTTGTCTACTGATCCAGTGTTGGTTGTGAAGTACTGTTGCAGCTCGGATAGGATCTGTTTTTGATATAAGGGACGTGCGATAATGGAGGTGTTGAGCCTCCAGGTGGTGAGGTTTTTATAGGTAGGCGCTGGAAATAGTCTCATTGATATGGGTGTGTGGTCAGACCACGTAATGAGTCCAATTTTAGACTCCTGTCCCATTTGCAGGGTATGTTTGTCAGTCAAAAAGAGATCTATCCGAGAGTAAGCATTTTGCGTGTGGGAGAAGAAGGTGTAATCTCTTTCAGTGCCGTGAAGGCATCTCCAGGGGTCGTATAAATTTTCCGAGTTAAGTAGGGAGGAAAGTGAGGCAGAATGTTTACGAGCAGGATTAGAAGTGTCTAGAGAAGTATCAACAATTTGGTTGAAGTCACCGCAGATAACTAAGGGGCCCTGTCTGAAAGGTTCTAGCTTCTTTAGAACGGTCTTGTAGAAGCGGTGTTGTTTGGTGTTAGGGGAGTAAATGTTAGCTATGGTGATGTTATGATTATTGATAGTGGCGTTCAAGATTATAAATCTACCCTCAGGGTCTATCTCGGTGTGGAACAGCTGGGGGGAGACCATGGAGCGTATAGCAATCATAACTCCTGCTTTCTTTTTTGCAGAATTGGCAAAGTAGCAGTGCGGGTACTGTTTATGGGAGCAGGAGGGGGGTTTGAAGGAGGCGAAGTGGGTTTCTTGTACGCATAGTATGTCAGAGGTGAGGGCTAAGGCCTCTTTCCACAGTAAATTTATTTTGTAAGGGGAGTTTAAGCCTTTGGCGTTGATAGAGGTGATAGTGAATGACATTTTGTAAAGTGACTGGTGGGGAGGGATATAGGATTACCGCTGTGAAGTAGTGCGTATAGGTGGAGGTAGACCAGTGATGGTGTTATACAATAAGCAAAATGAAGCTAGCGATTTAAGGTAACCAAGTGAACAGCGTAACAATAGGCACTAATTATGAAAAACAAAAGGTAAAATTTGAAACGTAAAGGAGATAAACAAGAAACAACAAAAGAATAATAAAGTGCGTGGCACTTTCCTTTCACTGGGGGAAGAGTGAGGAACGTAATAGGTGGTGCGCTCATTAGGGACATCATTGAGGTGTACAATTGCAGGATTGGCATAGTAAATGTTTCCGATGGGCACCCTGAGATTGGGATGAGAGGAGATGGAGGAAGTCTCTATTTGCGAGTGGTGGTAGAAGCATAACGCCTGGGATCCTGGGCGAAGGTTGAGGGCCTCTGGAGTAGGGGTTCAGGTGGAGGTGAGGAGATTAGGCCCCAGTTGAGCATGCGTTTGATTCCATCTTTGGGAGTCAGGATACTGGTGTTCTGGTTTTGGTACGTGACCACTAGTTTAGTAGGGAAGTCCCATTTGTACGGGATGTTGTGCTTCCTAAGAGTAGTGGTGGTCTGGGAGAATTCTCTTCTCTTTTGAGCAGTGGCAGCAGAGATGTCTGTGTACACGGACACTGTAGAGTAGGGGTCGGGCAGCGGAGAGGAGGACCTGGCAGCCGCCATGATCTTCTCTTTCACTTTAAAGAAATGGATGCGTGCTAGAATGTCTCTAGGTACTGAGGCAGGGAGGTGGTTAGGTTTGACAATGCGGTGTGCCCGGTCAATAATCATGTCAGTTTGACACAATTGAGGGATAAGCGTGAGGAAGAGTTGCTGGATGTAGGGGATCAGTTCCGGAGGTTTAACGGATTCTGGTACACCTCTAAATTTAATGTTGTTCCTCCTCGAACGGTCCTCTAAATCTGCGATTTTGGCGTACAAATAGTTAATCTCGTCAGTGTGCTGATCATGGGCATCCTCCATTTCATTATAGGCCGCAGTGTGCTCAGTGAGTGTTTTTTCAATGTCATCTGTGCGGTCCTTCACTTGATCGATTCTGGAATGCAACATGGAGATGGAGGACCGTAATTCATTCCGCATATCATGCTGCAATGACATCAGCATAAGTTTGAGTGTGTGCTCAGATGCTGGCTGGTCAGAGGCAGGTAGTGTGGCTAGGGAGTCAGAACGGGGCACTTCAGGGCCTGTGGGTGCAGGGGGATCCCAGTGCTGTTTTTTTAACTGCGGAGCTTTAGTGGGTGAGAGGGCTGGAGATTGTGTGGCTCTCTTACCTCGATCAGCAGGTGAGGGCTGAGAGTATTCCGCGTGTGGGGCCGCGCTGTCCATCTCCTCTATGTAAGCAGGGTTTTCCTGTGAGCTCCCGGCGTCCAGCTGTGAGGGACATGGCGCGGCGCCGGCGCCATCTTCAGCAGTCAGCATGTCGGCTCTCCTGAAGTAGTCTGTGAGGCGGCGCGGCTGATACAGGCTGACGGCTCTCCTCCTGGACATACCGTTCGGGTGCCCACCTATTCCTCTCCCCTCTGGAGTGTTAGAGAGGGGGGTATGCGCTGAATAGATGCTGGCAGTCGCTGAATGTCCCTTGGCTGAGCGGAGCAGAGATTTCAGGCAGCCATCTCGCTCCGCTGCCCCCCCCAATAAATTGTTTTTATTTATGCATCTGTGTGAACATGTGCCTAACTCTTTTGCCTCACTCAAAGTCCCAGGGCGACCTGCATTTTTGTGCTTTTTTGTTATATGCAAGTAGTTGGCCATAAAAGGGGTATGGGGGTCTGGGTACTGCCCTGGGGGGCATGTATCATTTAAAAAAAAAAAACAGCAATTGTATCTTTTAGGAGCAGTGATTTTAACCACTTCAATACCAGGCACTTACACTGCCCAGGCCAATTTTCAGCTTTCAGGGCTCTCACTCATTTTGAATGACAATTGCGCGATCATGCTACACTGTACCCAAACAGATTTATATCATTTTGTTCCCACAAATAGAGCTTTCTGCACTGACAGGCACTGATAAGGTGGCACTGATGGGCACCGATGAGGTGGCACCAATGAGGTGGCACTGATGGGCACTGATAGGTGGCACTGGTATGCAGCACTGATGGGCGCTCATAGGTGGCACTGATGGGCACGCATAGGCGGCACTGATGGGCACTGAAAGGCTGCACTGATGATTACTTATGGGTGGTACTGATTGGTGGCACAGATGGACACTGGTGGGCACTAATAGGTGAGCACTGATGGGCACTGATAGGTGGCACTGATGGACACTGATGGGTGGCACTGCTGGGCATCACTGACAGGGAGACATCTGGCAGGCATTCACAGTGGGCGCTGACTGGCACCATTTGTGGGCACTGACTGGCATCTTTTAGGGCACTGACTGACATCCCTGGTGGCCAAGGGGGGCATATCTGCTCATCCATGTGTGGCTGTTATCACTGGTGGTCCTGGCGGCATCCCTGGTGGTCCAGTGTGGGCAACTGTGGGGGGCTGCACTGATAAGCAAACAACGCAGACCCCCCTGTCAGGAGAGCCGCCGATCAGTTCTACTCTACTCGCGTCTGTCAGCCATTGGCTGACAGTGCTAATCAGATGCCGATTGGCAGATTTTTTCAGTCATGCCCCTTCAACAGAAGCCAGCCGGTCGAATGACTGGCTTCTATAAGACTGGCTGCCGTACAAACGAGCCAAATGTTGGATGGTTTCTATTGAACCGACCGATGCTGCCCAATATTTGGCACGGGTGTAGGCCCCCATAAAGTTCAGGCTATCCAAACTGTTTACGTGCTGTGCAACTACATAACAATATTTATGGCTATTCACTCCCAGATAAAACACTGTTTTTTTTTTTTGCAATATGAAACTATTGACTCCCAGATAATACACTCTAATATTTATTGCAATATGAAGCCTACATTGTCTATTTTTATTTGCTGACTATTTAAATGATGGGCCCAGGGGGTGTATCATTAAATCAGTGGGCCTGTGTGCAAGATCAAAAGTGTGCCCTAGGCATAGAGAAAAATGTGGCGCTAAATATTGGGTGTGCCTTAAAGGGTGTGGCTAAATAGAGTCTGACATGACTTACAGTGCAGAATATGATAATGTTAAATAGGGAATTTACAGTGCAGAGTGTACGGCGGTGGGTAGTATGTGCAGGGAGAGGAGTGCAGAGTGCATGGCTATGGATTGTATATGCAGGGAGAGGAGTGCAGAGTGTATGGTGGTGGGTAATATGTTCAGGGAGAGGGGAGCAGAGTATATGGCGGTGGGTAGTATGTGCAGGGAGAGGAGTGAGGAGTGTATGGAAGTGGGTAGCATGTGCAGGAGAGAAGTGTGGAGTGTATGGTGCTGGGTAGTATGTGCAGGGAGAGGAGTGCTGACTGAATTGCTCCAGCACTAGAGAGGCCATTGGGCAGTGCCATGCATTGAGCAGCTTACCCAGGCTACAGGCACACAGCAGCAGTACTGGCCTTCAACCCCCCTGCAGACACTTCTCTCACACCCTCCCTACCATCTCAATCCCCCTTCTCCAGTCCCTCCTGACATTTTACAAAAGTCCACCAAATTACCTTCCCACACACATCTGCCTGTCTCTAAATACATTGAGAGGGTTATTTATGAAAGGCAAATCCACTTTGCTCTACAAGTGCACGGTAAGTGCACTTGAAAGTGCACTTTCAAGTGCAGTCACTGTAGATCTGAGGGGGGCATGCAAAAAAAGAAAAAACAGCATTTTTGCTTGCACATGATTGGATGATAAAATCAGCAGAGCTTCCCCTAATTTCAGAGCTTCCCCTCAGATCTACAGCGATCTACAGAAACTGCACTTACAAGTGCACTTTCAAGTGCAGAGTGGATTTCCTTTTAGTAAATCAACCCCACAGTGTTGATACACGGCCGGCCAGGATTCTCCCTTCACCTCCCTCAGAATTAACACCTGTAGTTGGCATTCCTCCCAGCGGGAGCGTGGGCAATGAGCTCCCATCTGGCCAGCACTTGTCAGCAGTGACTGGCAGCTCCGCCTCCACCCTATGGACCTCTTTTTACAGGCAACGCTCAAGCACACTGAGCGAGAGTGCTGGGAGAGGTGAAGGGAGGAGAATCCAGGCTGGCGGAGTGTTTAAACTTAGTGGCGCTGTATGTATTTAGTGACAAGTGCCTGCACAGTGGGCCCACGTTGCACCCATGGATGATACACCACTGGACTGAGAACTATGAGTCCTCATACCCTTTCTTTGCAGCATCAGCTTCACTGCATATAAATAGACATAAGTATAGAGACATCTGTTTATTCAGAAACTATGCGTCAGTGATGATGAATACAGGAAGGATCAGTACCCGATTGCTTAGGCTCGTTCAAAATACTTGAGCATTTGCAATCTTGAGCAGAATTACAGCAATTCTGCCTGTTATTCCCACAACGCTCTGCACACATGTCAAATCACACCATGCCTGTCCGGGTGCCAAGCTTAAAATTAAGCCCTTAACCTGTCACTTATATGTAACCCTAAGCCGTTAACTTCATCCAGGCGTTAAAATGGTTATAAAAACGATTCATGAAATTTGAGCTTGAAACATATATCTGCAGTATTATGTTATCTCTCTTCAATGAGCTAAGTCCCATAGCTCTCTCCTGAACCATTCCTCTGTACAAATTCTCAGACACTTTAGACAAAAGCAGCCTGAATCTTTAGTCCGGGGAGGTTGCTAAAATAGATTAGCAGAGAGCAGGTCCTATTACAAATCAGCTCTGAGAGTCTCTGCCTATGATGAGAGGGGGTGTGTGCCTTTCCTCCAATCAGCAATTTTAGCTATCATGGCTGTATGCCCAGACATCACACTCTGTGTTAACCAGGAAGAGAAAATCTCCTAACACGATCTGAACTTTCTAAACAGTATATAAATGTGAAGACAGCAGATATACATGTAAAACCTATGTAGCGCCCCTTTACTTTTAGGGGAGCTAAGTACCTAAATTTAGGGGTTGATCTGGGTTAGTGGCCAGACCCAGATCGCTTCAATTGTTAGGTTTTGTTCTTTTGCTTTTGCTAAGTGGTGTTGCTGTTGTACAGTTCCCTGTGGCCTGTGGGTGGCGCTGCCATAACAGGTCAGGGTTGAACCGCTAGTCACATTACTGCACCTTTGGGTGTCCTCTCCAGGCAGCTGTGCGGGGGCGTGGTCGGCCCGCTGTGCATGCTGGGAGAGGATACATAAGGGGCAGATGCCATTTTAGGAGGGGAGATGGAGGGGTACTGAGGAGCAGTACCGAGGAGCAGTCCGTCTGCATCTCGTGGCCCTCCAGGCCATGGGAGAGCGCATGGGTGGATCAGTCTCAGGCACCTTTAGCCTGGGGCTGCAACTCTTCATGTAGGCCCAGCACCTTTAGCTGGCCTACCATCTACAGGAAAGAGGAATTCCAGGTCACTCAAGGGTGACCCGTTCTGGAGAGGGAGCCAGGGTTACCGGTGAAGGAGTTCACCGCCTCAGATGAGGCCTGGTCACCTACAGAGGGATTTCACAAGTCCGCCACAGGCATTGTAGCATGCTTCAACTTGCACCTAGGGCCAGGGAGGTTTGGAACTAGGCAAATGGGTTTCAATCGTATCCCTAGGAAAGTAAAGTTCGTGCATCACTCCGGCTGCTAGGACCATGAGAGGGAACTATCCGGTTGATCAGTTACTAAATTGCAGTATTTAGCACAAGGATTTAGCACAAGTGTCCATCCCAGCAACTGTTGGGCAACTGGGTAGGTAGGCAGCAACAATTGACAGGCAGTTCCCACTGGTTGCTATGGACAATGGCACTTAATGCTGTAGTACTGATGGCAAGCAGAGCACATAAGTCCTTCCCTGGGTTCAATTCCTCAATGATGGTGGAACAAATTGCAGTTCCCCCGGCTCGGTCAACTTTGGTTACTAGGGGCAACGGCTGGCAGGTTACCTGTGAACATACGTCCCAGAATGAGCCCCCAAATGTAGTGTTACCCCCTTAAGGGCTGCTGGTAGTCTGTCTGTCACCCTGCCCAGCCAGGCACACGATTTCAGTCACTCTCAGACAGAAACAGTCCATGCACTTTGTTTTGTATTTTTATTGAAGGGATTAAACTTGGACGTGGATAGGGTAGTTATGAGATGCCCAGTTTATTGCAAAAAAATTGTTATGGACTGAGAAAACTATATACACCTCCGGTATATATAATTCCTCTCTTCTCTCCAGCACAACACTTGCTTGCAGACTATCGCTCCTTAACACCTCCAGCACAATAGAGATGTACAGAACTATTCGCCGGCGAACAGTTCCCGGCGAACATAGCTTGTTCGCGTTCGCCGCGGCCGGCGAACATATGCGATGTTCGGTCCGCCCCCTATTCATTATCATTGAGCAAACTTTGACCCTGTACCTCACAGTCAGCAGACACATTCCAGCCAATCAGCAGCATACCCTCCCTCCCAGACCCTCCCACCTCCTGGACAGCATCCATTTTAGATTCATTCTCAAGCTGCAGTCTTAGTGAGAGGAGGGACAGTTTAGCTGCTGCTTATTTTATAGGGAAAGCTAGGCTAGGCAAGTGTATTCAGTGTTCACTCCACTCCTGAAAGACTCATCTGATCTCTGCTGTAAGCACAGCGTCCTGACAGCACCCCAAAAAGCCCTTTTTAGGGCTGGTAAAACACCAGTCTGCTTCTTTTTTTTTTCCTGGACAGCATCTATTTTAGATTCAGTCTGAACTTAAGCTGCAGTGTTAGCCAGAGGAGGGACAGTTTAGCTGCTGCTGATTTCATAGGGAAAGCTATAGGCAAGTGTATTCAGTGTTCACTCCACTCCTGAAAGACTCATCTGATCTCTGCTGTAAGCACAGCGTCCTGACAGCACCCCAAAAAGCCCTTTTTAGGGCTGGTAAAACACCAGTCTGCTTTTTTGTTTTTTCCTGGACAGCATCTATTTTAGATTCAGTCTGTACTTAAGCTGCAGTGTTAGCCAGAGGAGGGACAGTTTAGCTGCTGCTGATTTTATAGGGAAAGCTATAGGCAAGTGTATTCAGTGTTCACTCCACTCCTGAAAGACTCATCTGATCTCTGCTGTAAGCACAGCGTCCTGACAGCACCCCAAAAAGCCCTTTTTAGGGCTGGTAAAACACCAGTCTGCTTTTTTGTTTTTTCCTGGACAGCATCTATTTTAGATTCAGTCTGTACTTAAGCTACAGTGTTAGCCAGAGGAGGGACAGTTTAGCTGCTGCTGATTTTATAGGGAAAGCTATAGGCAAGTGTATTCAGTGTTCACTCCACTCCTGAAAGACTCATCTGATCTCTGCTGTAAGCACAGCGTCCTGACAGCACCCCAAAAAGCCCTTTTTAGGGCTGGTAAAACACCAGTCTGCTTTTTTGTTTTTTCCTGGACAGCATCTATTTTAGATTCAGTCTGTACTTAAGCTGCAGTGTTAGCCAGAGGAGGGACAGTTTAGCTGCTGCTGATTTTATAGGGAAAGCTAGGCTAGGCCAGTGTATTCAGTGTTCACTCCACTCCTGAAAGACTCATCTGATCTCTGCTGTAAGCACAGCGTCCTGACAGCACCCCAAAAAGCCCTTTTTAGGGCTGGTAAAACACCAGTCTGCTTGTTTTTTTTCCCCGGCACAGTAGCTTACATAAAAAAAACCACAACAGTTTTGACTGCAGTAGATGAGCAGTCAGTTGCCTGCCAGCGTGTGTGTCAGACCTACAGTGTCTACTGTGCCAACTTCTGCCAGTGCACAGTGCCACTCATATCTGGTGTCACAGTAGCTTGCACGCATAGTACAACTAAACTAATCTAAAAAAAATGACAGGCAGAGGCAGGCCACCCCGCAGGGGCTGTCGTGGTCGTGGTGCTGTGATTCCCTTTGGCCCAAGAATAATGCCCAGTGTTCAGGGGCCACGTACCCTGAACTCGAAAAGTTCTGAGGACATAGTTGACTGGCTAACACAGGACAGCCAATCTTCTACAGCTTCCGCTCGGAACCTTGACGCACCATCCTTCTCCAGCTCAGCTTTGGGCACCTCTCAAGTTCCCACTCGCCCGCCTGCCGCCACCACCAACACTAGCACCACAGTTGCTTCACTTGATCTGTCAGAGGAGTTATTTACACATGAGTTGGAAGAAATGATTGATGCGCAAACATTATTGCCAGAGGATGTAGATAAAAGGGATATGTCTCAGTCAGGCAGCATTACACACATGGATGTACGGTGTGATGATGATGATGTTGTACCCGCTGCTGCTTCCTTTGCTGAGTTGTCAGATACAAGTGAAGCGGTTGATGATGACGATGTGGATGTCACGTGGGTGCCCGCTCGAAGAGAAGAAGAACAGGGGGAAAGTTCAGATGGGGAGACAGAGAGGAGGAGGAGACGAGTTGGAAGGAGGGGTAGGTCGTCGCAAGGAGCTAGTGGCACAGTCAGACAGCATGTATCGGCACCCGGGGTCAGCCAGACAGCACGCCAATCAACGCATGCTGTTGCCACCACCAGAATGCCGCCATTGCAAAGCTCAGCAGTGTGGCATTTTTTTTTGTGTGTCTGCCTCTGATAACAGCGATGCCATTTGCAACCTGTGCCAAAAGAAACTGAGTCGTGGGAAATCCAACACCCACCTAGGTACAACTGCTTTGCGAAGGCACATGATCTCACATCACAAACGCCTATGGGATCAACACATGATGACGAGTACAAGCAGCACACAAGCTCAAAGCCACCATCCTCCTCCTGGTCCAGCATCTTCAGCCACGTCAACCACTGCTGTCCTCCTTGCCCCCTCTCAACCATCTGACACTACGTCTCTCGCCTTGAGCAGTTCCTGCTCATCTGCCCACAGTCAGGTGTCTGTCAAGGACATGTTTGAGCGTAAGAAGCCAATGTCACAGAGTCATCCCCTTGCCCGGCGTCTGACAGCTGGCTTGTCGGAACTCTTAGCCCGCCAGCTTTTACCATACAAGCTGGTGGAGTCTGAGGCCTTCAAAAAATTTGTAGCTATTGGGACACCGCAGTGGAAGGTACCCGGCCGAAATTTCTTTTCACAAAAGGCAATCCCCAACCTGTACTCTATTGTGCAAAAGGAAGTCATGGCATGTCTGGCACACAGTGTTGGGGCAAGGGTCCATCTGACCACTGATACCTGGTCTGCAAAGCACGGTCAGGGCAGGTATATCACCTACACTGCTCATTGGGTAAACCTGCTGACGGCTGCCAAGCATGTAATGCGTGGCTCTGCAGAGGAGTTGGTGGTGACACCACCACGACTTGCAGGCAGGCCTGCTGTCACCTCCTCTACTCCTCCTACTCCATCCTCTTCGATAACCTCCTCGGCTGAGTCCTCTTCTGCTGCTGCGTCTTGCGCCACATCAACAGCACCCCCCCAGCTCCCCAGGGGCTATTCCACATCCCGGATACGACAGTGTCACGCTGTCTTGGGGTTGACTTGCCTGAAAGCAGAGAGTCACACCGGACCAGCACTCCTGTCCGCCCTGAACGCACAGGTGGATCAGTGGCTGACTCCGCACCAACTGGAGATCGGCAAAGTGGTGTGTGACAACGGAAGCAATTTGTTGGCGGAATTGAATTTGGGCAAGTTGACACATGTGCCGTGCATGGCACATGTGTTAAATCTGATTGTACAACGCTTTGTGCATAAGTACCCAGACTTACAGGATGTCCTCAATCAGGCCAGGAAGGTGTGTGGCCATTTCAGGCGTTCCTACACAGCCATGGCGCACTTTTCAGATATCCAGCGGCGAAACAACATGCCAGTGAGGCGCTTGATTTGCGACAGCCCGACACGTTGGAATTCAACACTCCTAATGTTCGACCGCCTGCTCCAACAAGAAAAAGCCGTCAACGAGTATTTGTATGACCGGGGTGCTAGGACAGCCTCTGCGCAGCTGGGAATTTTTTTGCCACGTTACTGGACGCTCATGCGCAATGCCTGTAGGCTCATGCGTCCTTTTGAGGAGGTGACAAACCTAGTCAGTCGCACTGAAGGCACCATCAGCGACATCATCCCATTTGTTTTCTTCCTGGAGCGTGCCCTGCGAAGAGTGCTGGATCAGGCCGTAGATGAGCGTGAGGAGGAAGAGGAAGAGTTGTGGTCACCATCACCACCACCAGAAACAGCCTTATCAGCATCGCTTGCTGGACCTGCGGCAACGCTGGAAGAGGAGTCTGAGGAAGAGGAGTCAGAGGAGGAATGTGGCTTTGAGGAGGAGGAGGAAGACCAACCACAGCAGGCATCCCAGGGTGCTCGTTGTCACCTATCTGGTACCCGTGGTGTTGTACGTGGCTGGGGGGAAGAACAGACCTTCAGTGAGATCAGTGAGGACGAGGAACAGGACATGAGTAGCTCGGCATCCAACCTTGTGCAAATGGGGTCTTTCATGCTGTCGTGCCTGTTGAGGGACCCTCGTATAAAAAGGCTGAAGGAGAACGACCTGTATTGGGTGGCCACGCTACTAGACCCCCGGTATAAGCAGAAAGTGCCAGAAATGTTACTGAATTACAGGAAGACGGAAAGGATGCAGCAGTTCCAAAATAAATTAAAAAGTATGCTTTACACAGCGTATAAGGGTGATGTCACAGCACAACGGGAATCTAACAGGGGAAGAGGTGAAAGTAATCCTCCTCCTACCACGACCATGCCGGCAAGGACAGGACGCTTTACAGACGTATTGTTGATGGAGGACATGCAGAGCTTTTTAAGTCCTACGCATCGCCACAGCCCTTCGGGGTCCACCCTCAGAGAACGACTCGACCGACAGGTAGCAGACTACCTCGCCTTAACTGCAGATATCGACACTCTGAGGAGCGATGAACCCCTTGACTACTGGGTGTGCAGGCTTGACCTGTGGCCTGAGCTATCTCAATTTGCGATAGAACTTCTGGCCTGCCCCGCTTCAAGTGTCCTTTCAGAAAGGACCTTCAGTGCAGCAGGAGGTATTGTCACTGAGAAGAGAAGTCGCCTAGGTCAAAAAAGTCTAGATTACCTCACCTTTATTAAGATGAATGAGGCATGGATCCCGAAGGGACTGACAGTGGGCGATACATTTGACTAAAAAAGGCCTGATGAGATGAGCTGCCTTGGGCTAAAAATGGTCCACAAGCCGCAATGTTTTAGGGCACTTTCTGCCTGAAAAACATAATTTTTTCTGGCCGCTGCTACAGCAGCGGCTGCAACAATACCTAATTTTACAGGCATGTGTACATGCCTAATTTTTCTGGCCTCTGGTGCTGCACTGTGGCTGCAAAAAAAACAAACAAAAAAACACATACCTGTGTCAATTCCCCTTCGTGATCATTACCTTGTTGTGGTGAAGGGGCTTGCGTATCACAATGAAGCGACCACCTCTATGAGTGTGTTGGCAATGGCGTTGTTGGCACACCCCAGATGGTAAGGTCGTTGCTTCATTGTGAACAGACCAAAAGCGATCGGCTTGATAATTTTGCATAGAAAAAACATAAATTTTCTTTGTGATCATCTAAGGTGATCATTAAAGCCTTGCGGTTGTGCAAATGGACTGTTTGCAGTTGTTTGCGGTGCGTTAAACGGGGAGTTTGGTCTGTCCGAGTTTGGTCTGTCACTGTGAAGCGGGCGTAACCCTTACACTACCTGATCGATACAACATCATACCTGATGTTTTAAAGCACGTTATTCCAAACACATTAGGAATGTTAGGTGATTTATGCCCTTTATGGATTAAAACCCGACTCTGCGTCAACTACGTAATTTTCCATGGGAGTTTTGCCATGGATCCCCCTCCGGCATGCCACAGTCCAGGTGTTAGTCCCCTTGAAACAACTTTTCCATCACTATTGTGGCCAGAAAGAGTCCCTGTGGGTTTTAAAATTCGCCTGCCTATTGAAGTCTATGGCGGTTCGCCGGGTTCGCCCGTTCGTGAACATTTGCGGCAGGTCGCGTTCGCCGTTCGCGAACGGAAAATTTTATGCTCGCGACATCACTACAGCACAACACTTGTTTGTTCTTCTAGGACCAGCTAGCACTGATAAATAGGCCTGACACTGGCTCAGCCAGGCCGAAAGCAATTGCCCTTTGCAGGCAGGGACTGCAGGCCCCTTTGGTGTAACAAAACTGAAGGTAGTGCAAATGCTAGCTGTCCACATGGCTACTGAGCCCAGTACCACATCTTCAAGCCCTGCCGACCCCTATGGATGCAGATGCCTCTCTACACTGCCTGGCCACCACAATCCACTCCACTGGCTCTGCACCCATCCCAGACAGCTATCTCCCAGTCCTCTAAGGTGTGACTCCCAGACCTTCCGACTGTGTGACTTTCACTAGCCCTCTTGGCTGCAACTTGTAGTTCCTCCTAGAGACTTTGCCTCAGACCACTGTCCTCTCCTTGCTCCCTTGTCACCTGTCCAGGACACCTCCATGTGTTGTAAGAGGGTCCCGTCTGCACCCAAGCCCAGGCCCAAGGTCACCCCCAGACTGGGAAGCTCCATCCAAGGCCACGACAGCCTAGCACTCCATCTCCAGCTTCCTCCTAAACAACACCCCCCCAGCTGGGCTGACCCTGAGTATTTAAGGAGGCCTGCCCCCTGCTAATACAAGTTGGGGATTGGTCAGGGCTCCTCAGAATACCCCAGGCAGCTCCACCTTTCCTCCCCTCCTTCCTTTCCAGAAAACACCAGAACATTCTGGAAAGAAGTAGGATGTCTTGATAATGCTGGCAGCTCTGCCTGAGTCACTTATCCCTGACCCAGCAGAAAAACATACAGGCTTGCCAGCCAAACCTGACAATTTACCTACACTAGCAAAAAATGCCATCTCTCTCTAGCACACTAACTAGAGGGTGCTACATAGTATTGGTAAAATATATTCTGGCCAGGAATAACCTGAGTCGCTAAATTGGGTCAGGGTTATTATGGGCTAGTGAAGAGTCAGCTGGGAGGGCTGGTGAAGAGTCATTCAGGTGGACTGGTTTGGAGGGACAGCCAGAAGGGCTGATGAAAGAGGCAGCAGCAGCTTGAAAAAGTGGTGGGCTAGCCAGCAGGGCTAGCATTGCTTTGAGAAGTGGTTCTGGGATCAGCGGCCACAGAGGAAGTGGAAGGAAAGGTTACATGCTGTTTCCCTCCATATATTTGCTGTTTTAAGGGACTGTGAGTTCTTACCTGTAATGGGCTGCTACTGAACTGACAAGGCGTCTGTCATATTCTTTCAAGAATGAACCAGCAGAAGTGGTGTTCCCAACTTTTGAACTTCAGAATGAGGGACACTTGAGGGAGGAAGTGACTTGTGGTGCGTGTAGCATGGCAACATGGGTGTGGCTAAATGTTTAGAGTGGGAGGGGCTAAAGGGGCGTGGTTATAAAAATGTGCTTAATTTCCTTTTAAAATATGCTTTGATTGCTGTGCCACAGGCTGGAGTCTCACAGACACAAACCTCACCACGATCTTTTAAAAAAAAAAAAAGCTTCCATTACAAATGGTTTTGCACAAACTGTGGAAGACTGAGTTACGCTAAGAACGGAAGGATTCAGGAGTGCATTTTGTACAGAGTGAAAGTTTCAGGAGTGCATTTTGTGCAGAGTACAAGATTCAGCAGTGTGTTGCGTAGAGAGTGCATGGTTCAGGAGTGCTTTACGTACAGAGTGCAAGGTTCAGGAGTGCGTTTCATACAGAGTGCAAGGTTCAAGAGTATTTTTTGTTACAGAGTGCAAGGTTCAGGAGTGCGTTAGTACAGGGTGCAAGGTTCAGGAGTGCGTTAGTACAGAGTGCAAGGTACAGGAGTTTGTTAAACTGCAAAGATACCAATTAATTAAACATAGCACACTTATGTTCTAAAATCTTGATTAACAGCATACAGAAACTGAGGCAAGAATACAGGCATCAGATGCATAACAAATGAGTGCAGCCTAGCAGGACATGCAGCAGTGTGAACAATGTGAAAATCCATCCAGCACAGTCAGGGATTGGTGGACAAGCCGGTGGGGGTATAACCACAATGAGAGAGAGTGCAGCTGTCAAATCCAAACTCTGATGTCGGGGATGGGCGGAGTCAATATGCATTTCATGGGCTCTGCCCTCTTTGTCAGGCAACCCGTGCATAGACAAGCAGCCGGTGTTTATACATTCCTGGCCTGGGGCAGGACCAATTGTAACTACTGCATGTGCACCCACAGCGGTGTATAATAAACCTGAGTTATACACCGCTGTGGGTGCACTTGTAGTAGTTACAATTGGTCCTGCCCCCTGCCACCTTCTTGCCCAGCCAGCAATGTAAAAATGCCGGCTGTTTGTCTATGGATGGGTTACTTGACAAAGGGGGTGGAGCCCCTGAAATGCCATCCCGGCCAATCCCTAGCTGTGCTGGATGTTCACACTGTTTACACTTCTGCATGTCCTGCTAGGCTGTTCGTATATAATGGAGTAAAGCGGGAAAGCCCCTGTACACTGGGACCACGGGACAAAGTTTGAAATGCAGAAAAGTCCCACCCAATCCAGGACTATTGGGAGGTATGTATATAAAGTAGAGCAAGTGTGTGCATGTGTGTGCATGTTCAGTTTGCCCCTGAACTTCTTGTTATAGTCAAGTGGGCATCCCACACCTCCCTATTCCCATCCAAGTTGCTAACCCCCTAATAAACTACAAAAACAAAGGTACAGACTATTCTCTGACTCTACATGCCTGTGAAGATTCTGTGTGCCTGGCTGTGCAGGAGTGGGGCATCTCTGTTCATCCCCACATGTGGGGCATGCTGCATAGGGAGTCCCAGATGTACCCCTTGAAGCCACTGAAGGGCTGCACCTAATATTCAGTTAAAGTGGTTGTTAAGCCACTTTGTAAACTACACACAATCCCCTCAGTTAGAAAGTGTCCTATGCTGCAGTGTATGTTCTTTGTAAAAAAGATGCCCATTTCTACCTTATTTCACCATGCCGCTCGGCGCTCGACTCCTCGCTGCTCCCTCTCCCAATCTGACAGCTAGAGCGAAAGGGGTCGAGAATCTCCCGATGACGTCAGTCTTGGAGGAGGGGAGGAGAGGAGGAGAGAGCCAAGATGTCAGCTGGGGAGAAGGGGAGAAGCGAGGAGTCACGTGAGAGCCAAGTGGCGCTCTGAAATCAGGTAGTAATGGGCATATTTATTACAAAGAACAGACACTGCAGCATAGGACACTTTCTAATAGAGGGGATTGTGTGTCTATCTACAGTTATTTCAGCAGCAGGAGGGGGACGGGCACTGGTAAGAGCTGACAGGCAGGGAGGGGAGGGGGAGAGGACGGGGGAGAGAGGACAGAGAAGGTCTTTCCTCCTCTGTCCACTGTGTCAGGGCTCAGCAGCCATGATAAACCGTGGTCAGTTTACAGGGGGCAGAACCAAACAGGATCAGCCAGGTATTTCAGGTGATACATGGGGGCAAAATACACAGCACAAGCACTATGTTGTATAACATGTTTTAAAGTAAGTGGATGCATTTTTTTTTTAGGGTTAAAAAAACTTTAACGTAATGCTATAGAAAGCTGCCAGAGATGGCAGACAAGCAGGAGAGATTGTAAGAAACTGCGATAAAGCTGTGCTGGGTACATGCTTCAGGAGACAGCCATAGACTGGAGGCACATTACATGGGACTGATAGAGATCACTTCTCATATAGCCCTTTAATGCTTCCATGTTTGTGCTTTCTACAGCCTCCTTAAAGCGGAGTTCCAGGCTTTTTTTTCATTTATTAAAAGTCAGCAGCTACAAAAAGTTTAGCTACTGACTTTTAATAAACAGCCACTCACCTGTCCCCCGGTCCAGCGATGCGGCTGTACGGAGCCTCGCTCCTCTCCCCCTCCTCTCCATGGTGCCTCCATTGAAACTGTGGGTGCCCGGCCGTGACAGCTTGTGGCTTCACGGCCGGGCACGTACTGCACATGTGCGTTTCGCGCTGCGCTCCCCGAGTAGACAGGCAATCTTCTGGGACCTGTGACGTGTCCCAGAAGATTGCCGAGCGGGAGGGGCCACCTAGGGGGAGACGAGGAGTCGCCTAGGCGGCCCGTACTTGGAAGCAGGAAGTGGGACAGGAAGTCCCACTCAAAACTAAGCACCCACTCCCTCCCCCCCGCAAAAAAAAAATTAGATGCCAAATGTGGCATGTAAGGGGGTGAGGAGTGCTTAAAGCGGAAATTACACTTTTGGGTGGAACTCCACTTTAAAAGGATATCTGTCACATTTCATTATTTTGGTCTCAGCAAAATCGATCATAAAAGATCAAAGTGACTGTAAGCAGCAAATAGAATATAATTCCAAATCTATAGGATTCTCCAGTATCTCCCCCTGCAATTTTTCTTCACAAATACCATAATAAAATAGTAATCAGTATAAAAATAATTTATCTTGAAACAGCAGTAAAAAAAAAAAAAGATTTATTTAAGGCTTGCCTATATTTGCACAAATGTAAAAAACAGACCCAATAGTAACATACTGATAGACTGCACTGCACACTCTGTCTTGAAAGCTTTACCTTAATCCACCCCGCACTAGCAGAGAAAAAATGTCTTTCAACCAGCAGCAAAATTCCAGTGTAAAGTGAATGCTAAATTATTCCTATAAGTGGAAATAAAGCTTTTGCTGAGATGGGTGTTTTAGATAATCTAACATTTGCTCTCCAGTAAAACTGCAGAAACCAATTGAGTCTTTTGTCATGTTACATAAGATAGTTAATTCACCACCAAGAAGAAAATGTTTCTCTTTTTTCATTATCACAGCATTTTTCAGCAAGAAGGAATACCCGATGAAGATTGACGATGTAGTGTATGGTGAGTCTGATGTGACCTCAAACATACTGTGTATGCTCTTTGCTCTGCCTTTTGCTAACACTTGATTTTATGTCAATGAGACCTCAAGTTGTAGTCTGAAAATGCTTTTATGTATGAAAAAAGATACAAACCCATTATGGATAAAAATGGCCATCTGTCATTTTGTAAACCCAGCTACCCCCGTCCCTCTATTCAAAAGAATTTTCCTGTTAGGTCTTTAAATTAACATTTTTTTTTTAATCATGATGCTATGATAGGAACAAATATGATGGCAAAACTACGGATTACGTAGTAGTTCTAAAAAAAAGAATCTGTTTTCGAGGATTTATACACCTTACTTAAAGTATACATATTATAAATCAATCAAACCTATATTTTAACATTGTGGTGCAATTTCAAAAATAATTTTCAATAGTTTTTTATCTCCAACGTTTATTAAATTAATACCGAGTGACCTTTCCATGAAAGGCCATGTTTGCATCAACACTCTGTCCCCATCTCCCATTTGTGTTCCTGCATTGTCACCCAGTAACTTTGACTTTCCATGTAAAAGTGGCTATTTCAATATGAATTAGAAAAGCATGGTCCACTGTTGTCACCATGGGAAATGCCACGCCACCGTTTTACCCTGGGAAATGCCATGCAGCCATTACCAGAGTGTATACATGGAAATATGGCGTGGCTGCAAAGAGTTGGCAGGTCATCAGCAACACTGAAATGCAAAAAAAAAAAAAAAAACAAGTAAAAAGTAAACTAAAAACAAATGTATACGATACATGCTTTAGCAATAAAATGACATTCAGTTAGGCAATTGAGGGATTACAACAAATATCTACCAAACATCATAAATAGGCTTCTAAAGCCTGGTACACACTAGCCCAGTGGGCTGATGAAAAAAAAAACTGAGGGGCTTGGGAGGAGCAGCTGTACTAACAAGCTGATGTTAGTACAGTGATCTCCCCCACTGAGCTTTTGTGTTATAACAGGGGGACTGCCCCCCGCCAGAACACACCTGTCAGTGCTCTCAGCCATTGGCTGATCAGACGCGAATCAACAGACATTTTTCAGTCATGCCCCTTCGACAGAAGCTGGACGTTCGACCAGTTTCTGTCAGACTGGCTGCCGTACACACGGGCCAAATATCAGCCGATTTCTAATGAACCGGCCGATACCACGCGGCTTAAGTGTGTGTGTGTGTGGTATGATATTATAATAAAACTGCATTTATTTATATTTTCTGCACAAAATGATTATACTGGTAAAAAGTGGAACCGTACAAAGCATTTTATGTAAAATGTCTGGGCATAACCTTCACATTCGGTATGAGCACCAGAGGATTAAAGTCAGGCATGTTCATCCTCTCAGCAAATTATGTTTTAGCATTCTTGCAAGGGTACTCTGGGGCAGAAGAAAGCAAGTTACTCCAGGTGATGTTTGCACACTCCAGTTTCATGTAAATAGAAACCACATGGCCCAATAACACAATTTTGATTGGGCCCACAGCCTGAAATTCATGCCTATTTACATTCACTTAGCACTGGTGATATGAGTTTTCCATCTGCTTTGCTCAGTACCCACCTTGCAAGAGAGTATCATCCAAAAAAAAGAATAACAGACTGATTCCAAACAAAGAAAACTAGTAAATGCTACATGCCTAGTTTCACTACATACTGTATGTGCAGGCTACAATGTGTACTTTGGTAATAGGGTTTTCTTTAGGCTGATTGTATGAGTCATTATGGGGTTAATTTACTAAAACTGGAAATTGCAAAATCCGGTGCAGCTCTGAAAAGAAACCAATTAACTTCCAGTTAGAAGCTAATTGGCTACCATACACAGTTGCAACATATTTTGCACTCCCCAGTTTTAATAAATCAACCCAGGTATGTCTAATATTTCCATAGCTGATCCCTGTATGAGGCACAGGTGATAACACTGCCTTACATCTTTTCTCGTTTTTTACTGTCTAACATCTAACTGAATAATAGTCATCAAGGGTGAACAAAATCCATCATGCAATGACAATGTTTGCTCATGTATATGTTTATTGTATGGATGTTTTAATTTTCCTTTTCACAGATTGAATGGTCAGCAGAGGCATATCTAGTGAAAATGGCGCCTATGACAAGCACTGAAACTGTGTCCCTGTCAAAACATTTGAAAACCATCTTTCAGATAACCTTAACAAAAAAACAGCTAACAAAACTACAAGTCAAGCTCTTTAATATTTCAATTAACAAATTATGGATTGGCACTGATGATCTGCACTAATGGGCACTGATGAGCTGCACTGATGAGCAGCACTAATGGGCACTGATAGGCAGCACTAACGAGCTGCACTGATAGGCAGCACTGATGGGCACTGATAGGCAGCACTGATGGGCACTGATAGGCAGCACTGTTGGGCACTGATTTGCAGCATTTATGGGCACTGACAGCTGCACTGATGAGCACCAATAGGTGACACTGGCACTGACAGGTGGCACTGATGAGCTGCACTGATAGGTGGCACTGATAGATGGCACTGGCACCGACAGGTGGCACAGATAGGTGGCACTGATAGGTGACACTGGCACTGATAGGTGACGCTGTCACTGAAAGGTGGCACTGATAGGTGACACTAGCTCTGACAGGTGGCACTGATGAGCTGCACTGATAGGTGGCACTTATTGGAGACACTGGCACTGACAGTTGGCACTGATGAGCTGCACTGATAGGTGACACTGCCACTGGCAGGTGGCACTGATGAGCTGCACTGATAGGTGGCACTGATAGGTGACACTGGAATGATAGGTGGCACTGATGAGCTGCACTGATAGGTGACACTGGTACTGATAGGTGGCACTGGCACTGATGAGCTGCACTAATGAGCACTGGTAGTGATAGGCCTAGAAGGCACTGACAGCCCCCCCGCCCACCCTCCCTCCCAAACAGTTAACCCACTTCAGCCAGAACCAATACACCTGAGCTGCACTTATCTGCCCGACTTCCCCAGCCCCATGCAGAGGCAGAGCTTACCTGTTCTTGTACTTGTACGGTGCCTGCTCCTCCTTGCTTGCAGCGACACTCCTTTCCTACCAGTCTCTCAGGCCGGCCTCTGTATGACGTCATGCCACCCGGGATGTCAAGGGGAGGAGCACGCTCAGTCTCAGCATACTAGTACAGAGACTATGCAGCGCAGCCTTCTCGGCAAGGCAATGTATGTAGCGGCCGCTACCGCGGGCCGGCTCACTGTCTTTGGCCTATAATTCAGCTGTCTGGTGAGACTGCAAGGCAATGTATTGGCTGGCAGCCTGCGTCCGGCCGGGAATTGTGTCTAGAATCTATAATCCAGCCCTGGGAAGAAGAGCCACTCACGAGTGCCCCTTCATATGGCGCCCATGGCACTTGCCATATGTGCCATACCTTAGATA
Organism: Rana muscosa; assembly: GCA_029206835.1. NCBI lineage: Eukaryota > Metazoa > Chordata > Amphibia > Anura > Ranidae > Rana > Rana muscosa. The sequence continues at coordinate 154,980,511 of CM055120.1, forward strand.
CGCCACTGATGATCAGTTCAGTTATTGCATTGCTATTAATTATTATTTGGATCTTACAGATATGGTTAGAGAAAATAGAATTAGGCCTTTAGTGGCCATAGATAGGCAGATATTTCATCAGTAGAAACACAAGATGATCTATCCTTTAGACCGCCTCATAACCCCTAATCATTTGGGGAAATCCTAGTATTTCCCAAGAACCCTACACAGATCTACAAAATCAAATTTTTTGTCTTTAGCAGAGGGGTAGGATTCATCAGTGATCACTCACATATGGTGATTGAACTGCTACTTGGGTAGATCACTTAACTTAGCAAATAAAAGTTTTTACTTTAGGCATCCAACATTTGTAAGTTTTATTTTCCTTGGGTAAATTATTCACATTCTGATAAAAAACAAAACAACAAAACTCCAATGCTTCTCTGCTCTTTCTGTAGCTGAAAATCTAATCCCGACACTAAATTATTGTCACAAACTGCTTGGATCAAATGCATTACAGTATTTGTAGATAACATACATTATATATCAGTAAATTGATTGTTTCTGATCACTTTGAGTCCCTGGAATGTAATATTATATATATATATATATATATAATATATACAGTATATATGCATATATGTGTATTTATGTGCATATACAAAGAAATACTGTATTGCTGTACTACACCCTGAACGTTAAACAAAAAAGCTTAGATACAAGAGCGTATGTTCTATTTTTTTTTCTTTCTGCTTTATAATTGTGGTATATATCGTAAAAAACATTGAATACAACACTATTCAGTCACATCTGTGATTCAAGGTTGCTAAAGGTACATCAAGCAGCTTCAAATATCCTTTATTCAAAATCAAATCCAATGAGATGCTGTCTCTCAAGGTTAAGCTCATTTCCAGATAGAAGCCAGACTGTATCATTTTTTTATTGACGACCATGAATAGGGTTGCTTGAGTATAATCAAGCAGTAATTACCACTTCTAGCTGCCACTGGAAACAAAGCAGAAGAGGAAAGGTGACCAGGAATAGGTTGGTGAAAGAAGGACAAAAATATCTTACTTTGCCCATACACACCCAGCTCTTGGGAAAGGCATATTCAGCAAACAAACACTGTCACGGTAGAGCTAAGACAGACGATGGAGCATCTGCTTGCTCCTATCCATGCAGTCACATAATCAAAAGCTTCCTCTGTTAGGCTTGTGTCAGATGGCTGCTTTGTGCACTGCATCAGACAATTAAAATAAAAATTACGACTGAAAGTTTTCAGCATTGGTTTACTAACAGGATCTTGGTCACCCTGTCATATAGGAATGTATGGGAGCTTCTCACACTCTATGACAGGGCCATGGCACTAACCATTGAACTACATCTAGCAAATGAAGTAACATTTATTCAATAAGAACCTGATATATGAACAATATGGAAAAAATACATCTGTTTCCTACAGCAACCAGTCTTTTTGTCTGTACTCTATGTTGGAAAATGATTAAGGAAATTAATTGGTTGCTATTGGCAACAATTCCACTTTTTTTGATCTTCTGAGCATGACAATGCTTTACCAATAGGTATCACACAGTTTATTTTTTCCATATACAGTGGAACCTCGGATTACAAGCATAATCCGTTCCAGGAGAATGCTCGTAATCCAAAGTACTCACATATCAAAGCGAGTTTCCCCATTGAAGTCAATGGAAACTAAAATAATTTGTTCCGCATTGACTTCAATGGGATGCAATACCGCATGCGGCCAGAGGCGAGGGGCACCGGAGAGCCTTGGAAATGTCCGAAAAGGCCAGAGGACACGTCGGCTAACCTTGGCAAACCTCGGAAAGACTTTGTTCCCGAGATTTGCCAAGGTTAGCTGTGCTGTCCTGGGGCCTTTCCGTGCATTTCCGAACGGCGCCGATCGGCGACATTCAGCTCTGCTCGGCTCTGGCACACCTCCCCCACCTCAGGCCAAATGCGGTACTGCACACCGCTTTGGCCTGAATCGTGCTCATTTTGCGAGACAACACTCGCAAACCGAGTTACGATTTAAAAAAATACAGTGCTTGTATTTCGAAACGCTCAATAACCGCGTTACTCGCAATCCGAGGTTCCACTGTACTCATCTGATAGCATGCAATAAAGAAGGTAGAATTACATAAAAACAAACAATAAAAAAGTAGGCCTCTATTTAAACACATATAATACACAAGATACTAGTGTTTCGTCAGTGTTTTGGAGACTATGTATAGAGGTATAGGTTTGTTGAACCATTAAAGGTTCCTGAAATTCTTTGTTCACCTAACATAAACATACATTTTCAGTCAATGCTTCTGTATTACCCATGTTAATGAATAGTTAAGGGTTCCCATAGATAAAAGCTGGCAGTATCCCATCCTGCCATTTTTTTGGCCTGCTAAGGCAAAAATTCAACAAAGTAGAGTATGATAGCCCAAACCCGAAGTCTCAGTGAAAGAAAAAAAAAAAAAAAGATAAGACACAACAATGGGACTGTCGGTATACACTATTGCTCTTCCTCCCACCACTATGCTCGAAACCGGAGTATTCACGCAACTAGTGACGTTGTGGGAAGAAACTGGTCCTAACGATAATGTGAGATGGTCAGGTTGTACATGCATGTCTTACTGTCCAATAATGTCTGTGACCAGCTTAAAGGATAGATTCACCTTTTCTAACATGTTACAGGTTACACCTGTAGCATGTTAGTGGTGCAGCTGCCCCGCTCCCCCTCTGAACCCTGCTGTGATAGCACAACAGGGATCTTCTCCCTGAGTCTGCTACCACAATTCAAAAAAGACGTGACCATGCGGGGCTCTGCCCACCCGACTGCGTCACTCATTCACAGTATTCTTTGAATGGGAAACTACAACTACCGATAGCTTTTGCAGTTGTCGTGTTGTAGTTCTCAATTAACTATCACAGTGCTGTTGAATGCTGTGGCAGTTCATTGAAAGTTCCTGTCAGTGTGTAACCGAATGCTTGTACGAGGTACAAAGCTTACACGCAGAGTCTGCAAGAACCCTGCAATCGTGGGTGCAATGCTTTGCAGGCTCCCAATAAGAAAAATAATAAATACACATTTTCTTACCTGTAAAAAGATGTGCATTTATTATTATTATTTTTTTTTTTAAACATATCCTTTAAATGTGGCCATAGACATGAAAGGATAATCAACTGTGCAGGGTCAAGTCAAAACCTCTGCGTTTGGCAGAGGTCCCCTAAACATGTCTGCTAGACTCATAATAGTAAGCTAAATGGGGTAAGGATGAGAATCCACATCTGCTTTATTGTGGATATCATTGCTCAAAGCTTTTATTTCTGTCCAACGTATATCTCTCTGACCAAGGTCAATGGGGGTTTTGTGCTTCCCTCTTGACACTATATTGCCACACCATCTATCTTTTAACCTGATAAATTATTACTATCTGTGTTGACCATTGATCTCCATGTGCATGTGCTCCCTGGGCACTGATAACCTCCCTGGCAGTATGATTATGTCAGACTTTTTGCGTCTCAAAGCGGTACAATTGTTTTGCATAGAAATTTGGCGTTTTATATTGTAGGCCTGCAATTCTTAGTAATAACACTTAAATCTGTCCAAACAAGAGTCTAGTAGACATCCCGGGTATGATAACATTTGAAATCATAAATTATAACTATAAATAATTATAAAAAATAATAATATAATATTAATACAATTTATTTCCCCACTAATCACTATCGCTCAACTCTGCAAGTGATTCTAATTTATTATCGCTGTTTTCTAGCTGGTCTAAAACCACTTTTGACGTGAAGGGACACTTTTTAGTTGCTATGGACAATCTCAAGTTTCCAGGCAGCAGGAACAGTATATATAATACAAAACTGCATGCAGGGCACTGGACAAAACATTAGGGACAAAAGGGATGTGAAATGATTTGATACAGTAATGTAATTTGTAAGATTACAGTGTACTGTATGTGTTATGTGTTGTGTACTTTTTAAATTTGCCGCCGGGCTCCGCTCCCATGCGTCACGACGCTCGCAGGGAACAGAGCCCAGCACACAGAGCATCGGGCGGAGGACACAGCCCACAGACACAGCGGGGGACATTGCAGGATCCTGGTGACAAAGTAAGTAACCTGGACCAGGATTCTGCAATGCAATCTCAAGTGTGGCTTGGGATTACCGCTAATGGTACTGAAATTTAACCCCGAGCCACACTCAGGATTACCGCCAAGGAGGTTAAATCAAGTTCACATACTGGGGTTGATTTACCAAAACATCAGAAGTTGTTCCTAAAGAGAACGTTTACCGTTTACTACCCCCTTTTTTTCCATCTCCCTCTTACCTGTTATGCAGAGTTGTCTTTGAGTCACATACAGGTACTTACCGCAGCCCAGTGAATCAAGCATTTTCCTGCAGTGATCCACTGGTCTGCTTTCATAACCCTGGTCCTGTGCCGCCATCTTATTCTTTGGGAAACTGTATTGTGTCTTTTGCACTCCTTACAGATAACAACAAAAGCCTGGGGAATGCCCAGGAAAAAACCAAGCCTACTTACCGACCAGCTCGCAGACAACCAATTAACCTGTTTAACAGTATGCGGTAAAAACAGGGGTTTTGTCCGCATGCATTTGCAAACGCATGCGTGAGCCACAGAGCCACATCAAGGCACCCTGGAATCTTTGGTCCTACACTAACTATGAGTGTCCCCACAATGGAGGCACATGCATTCTGATGGTTAGATGAGGACAAGTGGACTAAAGGGGAGCCACCCCTCCTTAAAGGTACAGGAGCACACCAAACACCCAGCAGGTAGCACAATGGCTGCAAAGGTGTTGGTGCACTGCTGGACCAATACAAACACCAATGTGTTATTAAAAACAAACTTGTCCACCGCCCTCATCTATAGCTGGCCATAACAGTAAGCAGCATTGGAAGGCTGAAGCAGATAACAACAAAAGCCTGGGGAATGCCCAGGAAAAAAAACAAGTCTACTTACCGATCAGCTCGCAGACAACCAATTAACCTGTCTAACAGTATGCGTTAGAAACAGGGGTTTTGTCCGCACGCATTTGCAAACGCATGCATGAGCACTCCTTACAGGCTCACCCACAGTTCCTGCAAGGTGCTGCAATGAATTGCTGAATGGCGCCACAATGCAATCATAACAAAATAAGGATCTTCACCATCACACGTTGGAAAAGTGATAATCTTGTCTTTTATTCACAAAAAAAGCAACAGACATCACAGGCCAATGTTTTGGGTCCCCACAGAATTCCTTTTTTCAAGGGAGAGAGCTTTCTGTGCCTTGGAAAAGAGATCCTGCAAGGTCCCGAAACATTGTCTGTGATGCCAGTTGTTCTATGTCAGGGTTTCTCAAGCAGAGTTTTATGGAACTGTAAGGTTCCTCCAGAGGTTACTAGGGGTTCCTTGAACAATGAACAGTTTCTGCCTCTCAGATAAGTTCCCACTGAGGCCATTGCTATTTCTAGCTATCTGTAAGGGGATAATTCTTACCAATGATCATCACACACATTTTTCATGAGTTGTAGATATAATTTTATTTAGCAGAGTTCCCTGAGATTGGAAAGTTATTTCAAGGGTTCCCCTATGTTGAAAATTTTGAGAATGGCTGCTCTGTATGAATACAAGACAAGATTATCACTATTCCAAGGTGTGATGGTAAAAATCTTAATGTGCCATATTTTTCTCTGACGTCATCGGAAGCCGGCTATCAGTTTTGAGTTCAGGCATCCAGCCCCCGATGTGCTGTTAGCCCTGCCGACCAGTTGCTGTGTGTCCTTGCACCTGCAGGATCCTGGAATACAGGGGGGGGGGGGGTGTACTGAAAATGGTTTACACAGATTCTGGTGCAGCTGTTCATAGTAACCAATCAAATTCCCAGTTTCAGGGCCAGTTCACACCAGATGCAGTTCCATGCAGTTCTTTTTTTTCTGCACCAATACAGTGAGTTCTGGTCAGTTTCTGCATCAGAAACTGACCGGAAACTGACTGCATGGTGTGAACTAGAGCCATCGGAATACATGGAAAACATTGTGCATGTATTTTTAGTGCAGACGGAACTGCATCTGGTGTGAACTAGCACTTATTGTCAAAGCTTATTTGAACAAGTTAGAAGCTGATTGGCTACCATGCACAGCTGCACCAGATTCTGAGTGCACCAGTTTTAGTAAATCTCCCCCACAGTATATGATGGAGATCTGGCAGGAAATCACCTAGGAAAGAAGAGAAAAGTGCCAGGAAATAAAAAAATAAAAATGAATGTTTTTTTAAACTTGTGGAGGGGGAAGGATTTCAGGGAGAAAATAAAAATTTCTGGAGTGATGGTCCACTTTAACTTATTGAGACTCACTTTGCAAACTGTTAGTAAATAAGGTGAGCTTGTGTTCACTTTAAATACTTAATTGTGTAATGCAAATTCACCACTTCCCATCTGTGCTATAGCCAAAAGACGGCTACTTTGCGAGGAGGGTGTCATATGACGTCCTCCCGTAATTGTGCTGCCCGCACGCCTACTTGTGGCATGTGGGCGGTGTGCTCTGTGATCACTGAGTTCTTCAGACTTAGCTTATCATAGATTGGGGTAAAGGGCCAATCACAGCAGCCCTTTACCATGTGATCAGCTGTGTCCAATGACAGCTGATTACGATGTAAACACAAGCCGGTTATCGGCATTCCTTTCTTCATGCTGAACGCGCGAGGAGGGGAGAAGAGAGCTGATAACCGGCTTGTGTTAAAGGGACATCTACACTGATAATCAGGGTGCTGATTATCATTGTCCTTATTAACAGTGCTGTCCCAACAGTGCCCACCAGTGCTGCAGATCAGTGCACTGCCTACCAGTGCTGCCAATCAGTGCCCACCAGTTCTGCCAATTATTGCTCATCAGTGCATGCCATTTATTGCCCATCAATGCTGCCAATGAGTGCCCCTCAATGCCTCTTCATCAGTGTCACCTATCAGTACTGCCTATCAGTGGTCACTTACCAGTGCCTATCAGTGCCGCCTATCAGTGCCCATTAGTTCCACCTATCAATGCCCATCAGTGCTGCCCATCAGTGCCACCTATCAGTGCCCACCAGTGCTGCCTCATCAGTGCAAATCAGTGCCACCTATTAGTGCCCATAAGTGCCACCTATCAGTGTCACCTCACCAATGCCCATCAGTTCAGCCTATCAGTGCCCATCAGTGCAGCCACATCAGCTCACATCAGTGAAGGAGAAAAATTACCTGTTTTAAAATTTTCGAAAATTGGCCTGGGCAGGAAAGGGGTAAAAGTGCACAGTAGGCAAATAAAAAAAAAATGCTGCTTGCAGAATTGGCTGATTAGTGTGAACATCCAAGTTATTTACTATGTTTAGTGACCATTCGCTTTGCAAGGTAAACTTACTTTTACAGTCTCTATTTTAGGAACTAAACCTTTCTGTGTCATATGTTGTTGCTATGTACTATTATATTCATTATATACTATACAGAAAAATCTTTTTCATCAGTTTTCACACTTATCTGTTTGTGGCTTTCTGACTGTGGAAAGCATTTATCATTATGTTCACAATCCTTCCCTATGAAACACGTGTGGACTTAACTGTACATAATAATAGTAGCAGCTAGGAAACATATAGCATAGGTATTTTGCATTCTATAAGAATAACCACTAATGGTGTGCTTTCATTCCTTTGATTGCTCTTCCTCGATTTTCCTCCAAACAGGTAAACCGGGACTCCTCACCACCGACTCGGAAGCTCATTGCTATCGTGAGTTTCGTCTTTGCAGATCTGCAAACTCGGCCGCTAGGGGGCGCCGTCGCTCCGCGTAAAAAAAAAAAAGAAGTAAAAAATAAAACAAAAGTGATACCCTCTCTAAACTGTTCGAATTGCAATAAAAATAGATTATAAGAGACATGTAGTGATGTGTACTTTTTAGACTCCAATAAAGCGCTTCTGGCATGCAGAGGAAAGAAGGTCTTGTGTATTATTTGAATTATTAAATGACTAGAGGGATATATTATTCAATGGTTGCCCCAGCTGTTTTATATAATATATTTGATTTTTCTACAGATCTGAAAAACAAATATGAACAGTTAAAGAGAAGTGATATATATATATATATATATATATATATATATATATATATATATATATATGGATGATTTTATACAGGTTGTGCTAGTTATTTTGGTGGCACAGTACAGCTGAGCATCTAATGATTAAACCAGATTAAAGGAGCTGCTTTTTTAGCACACTACCAAAAGCACATAAATTCCCTGCTTTTAGAAGGGGACAAATATTTGCCCTTTCATCTTGTTCACTGATGTCTGGCCACAATAATTTAATAGCTATCTGAAACACAGAAATATGTCTATGTTCTAAAGTGTGTGAGCTTTCTATTTTGAGTGAGTTATTCCATATATACATTTAACAACTTAGAGGGATTGCTATTATTTCCAAGGTTTAAAGGTAAATTATTTTATCGTATAGTTACATTGGATTAATGTAAGAATGCACATGCCATACCTCAAAAGTGAGATATCAGGGGTCGATTTAGACCTCTGATATTTCTCCAAAGCCTCCCAATGGGGCTCCTAAAAAATTGTAAAAAATAATAAAATTGTAAAAAGTTATAATAAAAAATAAATAAACTACGGACACCGTCCACTGCTCTACTGACACCAACCTCTGCCCTACTGACATTGTCCACTGCACCACTGCTATATACACGCATGCAGGGCTGCCATCAGGAATTTTGGGGCCCCTTACACAGCTTCAGGCATGGGCCCCCTGGAGCAGAGGAGAACCCGGGGGGGGGGGGGTGCTGCCGCCGCGAATTGAGAAGCGGGGGGGCTGCCGCAAATTGAGAAGTGGGGGGGTGCCACGAATTGAGAAGCGGATTGTTGAGGTCGGGGGGGGGTTGCCATCGGGGGTCCTGGGGACCTCCGGGCCTCTGGGGACCTCTGGGCCCCTTACAAAAAAATTATATATATTTTTTTTTAATAAAAAATAATAATAACTTTTATTAAAAAAAAGGAAGGTTGCCATCCAGGGCCCTGGGGACCTCTGGGCCCCTTACAATATATATATATATATATATATAAATAAAAAGGAAAAAATTATAATAATTTAAAAAAAATAAAAAAAAGGGAGGTTGCCATCCAGGGCCCCGTGGACCTCCGGGCCTCTGGGGACCTCTGGGCCACTTACAAAAAAAAAAAACATAAAAAACATAACCAAAAAACATAAAAAAACAGAAACATAAAAAAATATATATAAAATATATATAAATATATATAAATAAAAAATAATTATAAACAAATAAATTATAAAAAAAAAAATGGGGGTTGACATTCGGGGCCCTGGGGAACTCTGGGCCCCTGGGGACCCCTGGGCCCCTTACAAAAAAAAATATTAAAAAAATAAATAAATAAAACATAAAAAAAAAGGGGGGCATCCGGGCCCCTGGGGACCTCCGGGCCCCTCACAGGTGTACTGCCTGTACCCCCCTAAAGGTGACCCTTCACGCATGTGTGTTTGAGCTTTGAGGTGCACGCCCTAATGCAATAGGCTGCACACACCTATGCATTCACTTAATGTGTTACTAAACCCAGAACCCCGCATTCACTATATCTGGTCTCCCAAAGTACACAGAACATGGAAATGCAATCGTTTTAGTAAAAATAAGCTGCTAAATACCTTTTCACATCAGCAGTATATGTCAGTCTTGTGACTTCTATCAGTGTCTGGTTAAAGCATGTAGGAGGGGTTTTCATAGGACAATCATCTTGATTGTCCTATGAAGCTGAAGGTACTCTGACCCTATGTCTGGACAGTGCTGACTGGCCCTGTGCTGATCACATGCACCTGCCCAAGAAAAAAAACAACTCTCTAGCAATACACACCAAACTGAGCATGTGCAGCTTGTCCCCAAGTCTCTGTTCCATCAGGAGATGGCTTGGGAACTGTGGAAGAAGGGGAGGATCAGAAAAGACAGGATCAAGCAGCCTTTTTACACAATGCAGAGGAATAACCCCTTAGGTTCTGCAGTGAGTATAACAAGCACGCTTTACTGCACATACAGACTGATTTTACTATTGTGGGTTTAGTAACACTTTACCTCCTTGTATTTTTCTCAATGGATGTAAGGCGTTTTTTGATTGGACGAGGTGGAGATCATGACGTCAATGGCCCACCCTCCCACCTTGTCCAGTCAGAGAATGCCTTGCACTTATTAAGAAAAATGTGAATGGCACTAGTGCCAAGTGAGCAAAACCCTGTATTCACTAAGCAACAGAACAGCCGCTCATTGTGAAGCCCAGCAGACAACAGTGATGACTAAAGTAGCTGTGACTACCTCAGTGATTCTCAGCTTCCACAGCGGTCTCACAGGTATGGCATATGCACGCTCACATTGGTTCAATCGGGACCAATATAACTTTGGAAAAAAAGGCCACACCTGGAATTTAGCTTTAACCAAATCACTGAAATGGCATATGAACTTTGAAATGGCAATGTCATTACAGAAGTAATTTTCAACCTTCATATATGTAGCTTTCATTAAAGTGGTTGTAAAGGCTGAAAGAATTTTACTTACTTACATTACATTCATGCTCCCCCCACAGCCCCTCCCTTATATTTACCTGAGCCCCCCTCATGATCCAGAAATGTGCATGGCAGCCTGGGTTGTCCTGTGGATCTCTCTCCTCATTGGCTGAGCCAATGAGGAGAGAGCGGGGGTGGGGCTGAGATGCGGCTCTATGTGTCCTTTGAGCTCATAGAGCGGGGCTTGGGAGCAAACACGCATCAGTGTCCCCATAGCAAGTGGCTTGCTTTTGGGGGCACTGGTCAAGGGTGGAGGAGCCAGGAGAGCCAACAGGGGACCTTAGAAGAAGAGGGTCAGGGCTTGTCTGTGCAAAACCATTGCAGGGAGCAGGTAAGTATGACATTTTGGTTATTTAAAAAAAATAAACATCACTTTAAAAAAGGACCTTGTGGTCCTGCCATGCAGGTCCTTGTTCAAACACATTCTGTTAAGGGACGACACTGTCCCTGTCTTCTAATTCTGCTACTAAGCTATTACATCATCACATGGGCTTCCTATGGAGACTACAAGTGGATACATTTAACACAAATATCTTAGGTATGAGTTACGATTGTTTTTATTAGGAAACCTGCCCAGAGAAATGCCATACAGTCAGTGCAACAAAAGATGAAAAATGTTGAAAATTTGCATTTTTTTAAACACATATAGCAATTATTAAAAATACATATGTTATTCCATTAGGGTTTACATGTATGGATACAGCCATGCCCTTTTAAAAAAGCTAGTTGCCTAACTGTTATGCTAACCTAATAACTTCAATAGCTTCTGGAATACACTTGGAAACTATTGAAAACATGCAGATCTGAGAAAATTAAAGTACTTATCTGCTTTTTTTTTGGCTTGTCACTCAAAGTGGTTTACTTGATTTGTTAATGAAGCAGAGATGGTTCATATAGAGAAGTGAATATACTAATGAACAAGGCTATACTTGTTTGGCAAAAGCCACGGTAAGGTCTACATGAATATGACAAGAGGTCAGAATGATCATGTGATTCCACTAAAGGCAGAACTGTTTTCATAGCACATGTTCATGAAGATTACACCAAGCATGCTGGCATAGTCTAAATAAAAAATATCTACAGAATAGAAGCAGTTTATGACAGCATTGTAAGCCAATCAGGGAGCTTGCTGGTATATGGGTCTTGTAATAAGGTGAGCATCCAGAGGGGATCTAGAAATTCTTTGCACTGGTTTTCTTCTGTGAAGAAGCTATACAGTATTATTTCTCTTGGACTTTTGGGATTTTTTTGCTTTTTTTGCTATCGATTTGGACTTGATAAGTCTCTTGCACTAATATTTTATTTATTTGATATGATAGATGTTATTTGTGCCTTATTGATTGAGGATTGTTAATAGTCATTTTATTTGGGGACCTTAAAGAGGAAGTAAACCCTCTACAAAAAAAAAACACCATGCAAGACAAAGGCATAATGAGCATAGCATACTACATATAATATACTGTATTTATTGGTGTATAACGCTCAGTTTCTTACCCTGAAAATAGAGGGTAAACTGTGCCTGCGTGTTATATGCAGGGGGCTGTGGAAAGTTTTTTTTCCTGAAACTTCTCTCTTAAACTTAGGGTGTGTGTTATACGCCTGTGCGTGTTATACGCCGATAAATACGGTAATAAAATATATATAAAATAATAATAATAATAATAATAAATATATATATATATATATATAATATATAATATGCATAGCATACTAGCTCATTATGAATTACTTACCTGAGATCGAAGCCCCCGCAGCCGTCCTCGTTCTCCTCCTCCGTCGTGGCTATCTCTCCCGGAGTGACATCCGGGTATCGCGGCTCCGGCGCTGTGACTGGCCGAAGCCACAATGACGTCACTCCCGCGCATGCGTGCGGGAGCCGCCACTAACGGCGCGATCGCCGTTAGAAACGACACGCTCAGTGCGCCTGTGCGCCATTGACATCGGTGTCTGTCTTCTGCAAATATCTCCTAAACCGTGTAGGTTTAGGAGATATTTCTTGCACCTACAGGTAAGCCTTAATCTAGGCTTACCTGTAGGTAAAAGTGGTCTGTAAGGGTTTACAACCACTTTAATGTATATTGGAATTCTATATTGTTTGTGGGAAGGCATATTGTGATAGCAGACGTCAATAGATAATTTTCTAGATTAGGTGGCAGCACACTTTTTATATACTGGTCCCACTTGTCACTATGTAAGTAAACAGATCTCATACCTGATCTCATACCTGATGGGCCATGCCCACTGGGGTGGAAACTGAAAATCACTGTAGTAGATGGTGCTGGAACAGTTATAGATTTAGCTGCAATCTCCTGGGTCCTGCTGTGGTTCTCTGCAAGCTTCTTCCCCTCTGCACACAGAGAAAAGGGTGTCATTCACTCTACACCAGTGGTTATCAACCCTGTCCTCAGGGCCCACTAACAGGACAGGTTTGCAAGATAACTGAAATACATCACAGGTGATATCATTTGCTGCTCAGTGATTGCAGTATTCTAGTCTGTATCTCCCCAAGGTAATACATAAAACCTGGCCTGTTAGTGTGCCTTGAGGACAGGGTTGATGACCACTGCTCTACACCACCACCATTCATAGAACACCTTGCATTTTTGGGGGGTGGGGTGGGGGTGCAGGAAATGATAGACAACAGCTTAATAACCCCCCTTTTTTTTGTTATTTTCCTCTCTATCTTGCCTCTCTCTCTCTTTCCTCATTTTATTCTAGCCTGCTATAGGCATATTACTTTTTCATGCTTCTCTGTTCAATGCAACTTTTGGTGTACTGTTTATTTAGCAAGAGAACTTGGATTGGATTTGCTTCTCTGGATCTGTACTTCAGCTCCATGTTCATCCTGCTTCACGTTGTTCCTATTCAAATGGTTATTCTATAACTTGTACTTCATGCAATATCTTCAATAAAACATTTATGGAAAAAAAAGAACACCTTGAATTTTTTAAAATAAAATAAAAGTTGTTCTCTGATTGGATGAGGTGGATATAATGAACTTACTGCCTCTCCTCTCCACCTTTTCCAATCAAGCTAAAAAATAAAAAAAAGGTGTTCTATAAATGACAGCAGTGCCAAGTGAACCCTTGTGGTGGATATGTAGAGGGAACACTGCTTAAAGTTCACGATCATAACTGTAGTAGCGATATCACTATAACAGCATTGACTACTATGATTTTCAGCTTCCCCAGCAGCCCATTAGGTATAGGATATGTATACTTATAGTGTTCTAAGCTTTAACCATTTAGGCATGGAATACAGATAAATCCTGGAATTCAGCTTTAAGCTGTATTCCTTTTGAAAACTGAGGCAGCATCAGCCCCCCAGCACACTCCTATATGTAAGCTAGGAGCCACAATGGTCATAATCTACATAGGCCTGTGGACTTCCAGTGTGACTTTGCTCACATAGAGTGAGTCATATACTTCTCTATACCCAGAAGTACCTGGTATTTCCTTTTGGATCTTGCCACTGAATGAAGCAGAGGGGATCAAGGGAAAACTAAGTATAGGTTAGAGGGGACAGGGGTTGGCGATTTATAGCAAACTTGTTTTTTCACTCTGAATGGGCTAAACATACATTTGGTTTAGGCTAAATGCAGCTCCCCAAGTCATGTATTATGACAGTTCTTATTTAATATTTGGGCAGGTAGGTAAACAGAAGAAAACTATATTTTTCTCCATATACAGTATATTATATCCTAAGCATAGTTACCACAGGTGTTGCCTATTATAAGTCCACTGAGTTGAAAAAATCCATAGGGCACTGTTACTTCTATTAGACTAGGCACATTAATATCTGATTTCAAATAGCTTGGTGTGGGTTACAGTGCACAATGACTAATAAGACCTTACAATCAGGGCCGGTACATGGGGTGAACAGAAGGGGCGGCCGCCCTGAGCACAATGGTTTATTGCAGGGATGGGGGCACCCTGACCCTAAACATAAGAGATGGGGGAGGGCTCAGTTTGGCATCCTTGCCCTGGGCGCTGGATGACCTTGTCCCGGGAAACTGCTTTTAATTAGAGAACACTGACAATTAGGCATTATATAGTATATATATATATATATTTTTTTTTTTAACAAGACTAAATTACCTCTGTGGTGACCAATCAAAATTAAACTTGCATTTCCAAACTTTAGCTTTGCAGTACAAATATGAGTCTGAGAAGTCACTAATGCCAATTCAACTCATTAAAGATGACCTCCACCCATTTGCACAACATGCTTTCACCTATCTTCTCTCCCATCCTCTTATATTAATTGCAGATTTATTTTTAAACTTTGAGTAAATTATTAATATCATTATTATTATTTATTTTTGCAGGGTTGCCTACTTTGTTTTTGGCTATGCAGCAGATGCGATATAAAGGCATCGGTGCCTCCTGAAATGTCTACATCCCATGAGGCCCTGTGCCTGATTCTGAGCATGTCCAGATACATTGTGGGTCTCTGCCAGAAAACTGCCATGAGTAGGGGGATCTGGTGCATACACAGATACACTATGGGGCTCTGCTAGGTCCCAATAGACCTGCAGCATGTCTGTGCATGTGCTGGATATCCCATCAAGATTGCAGGTCCAGGAGCAGCACCAAACAAGGGGAATGTTACCTGCAAGAAGACAATGATGAATTCCATGCACTGTTATTTATTTTTACTTTCATACAGGGAATATTAAAATATATATTACTAAAATTAGTGACATTAAATATAATTTATATTTTAACTTAAAGGTGTATATTTTAACATTCATATGCCACGTACACACGACTGGAATTTCCGACAACAAATGTTCGATGTGAGCTTTTGGTCGGAAATTCCGACCGTGTGTAGGCCCCATCGGACATTTTCTGTCGGAATTTACGACAACAAAAATTTGAGAGCTGGTTCTCAAATTTTCTGACAACAAAACTTGTTGTCGGAAATTCCGACCATGTGTACACAATTCCCACGCACAAAATTCCACGCATGCTCGGAATCAAGCAGAAGAGCCGTACTGGCTATTGAACGTCATTTTTCTCTGCTCGTCGTACGTGTTGTAGGTCATCGCGTTCTTGACGTTCTGAATTTCCGACAACATTTGTGTGACCATGTGTATGCAAGACAAGTTTGAGCCAACATCCGTCGGAAATAAATCCACGGTTTTGTTGTCGGAATGTCCGATCGTCTGTACGCGGCATTACAGTGACAATTAAAAGACAAATTCAATTTTCTTTTTGATACCCAGGGCGGAGATCATCTTTAGGTCACATGTTACAACCTCTAAAGTGCATCCTTAATGAATTTGTGTTTCCTCTTTTCTGACCTTAAAAAAATAAAAGGGATAGTCAGAGTACAGAGCCCCAAAGAGCTTAGAATGTTTAATTGATCACCTTAATCTACAATGAAAATCATCTGCCTATAATTACTACTATACAATCAAGATATGCTATTTATATGCTCTACTGAAATTGCAGTTTTTAGATGTTTCATGTTAGCAATGGGTTAAACCTCACAGGCTTTGCTCTGTGTTTAAATAACAGTAAAAAAAAAAAAATATCTTTGGGGAAAGATAACAATAAGTCGAGTGATTGATTTAAATCACTGCTGCTGATTGTATAAAGATAGAGCTGTGTGGGTGGTAAGCTGCATTATCTCTAAAAGCAAAATGGCTTTTAACTTTCTATTTACATAAGACACAGAGCTAGCAGCTTTCGATTGTATTAACATGAAAAAAAAAATGCTGTTTTCAGATAGTAACATTTTAACAATGTAACACAGTCCAGGGCTCTATTGTAAGCGGTCTGGTAGCAGACAGGCGTGTTCCTGCTTCTTAATGCTGCCAATGCCCTGACCCTACACAGCACTCCTCCTTAGGAAAAGCACTGCAATGAAATGGACACTGAAAAGCAGGGATCTGCAAAATGATGACAAAAAAACAATGAAGAGGTTCACAGTGCTAACGTCCGACAATTTTAATTACAATGTCTACACTTTTATATACACCATATATTCATAGAATAGTCCAGTTCAATAAGTGTCACTGTTGTATCGACCACATAAACAAAGGCTGAGAGGGAAACAGGAGGGGGAGTGATAGAAGGAGAGGGGGAGAGAGAAAGGGAAGGAGGGAGAGGGAAAGGGGGGAAGGGGGAGAGAGCTAGAGGAAGAAAGAGAGAGAGGGGGAAGAATGGAGAGGGGGAGACAGAGAGAGACAGAGAGAGAGAGAGAAAGGGGGGTGGGGGGAGACAGAGAGAAGATGAGTTCAAGATAGATGAAGAGAAAAAGGGAGAATGGGAGAGAGAGAGCAAAATACAGAGAGGGAAAGGGGGTGAAGGGAGCAGAAGAGACCGAGTGAAATAGAAAAGGGGGAGAGAGAATGAGAGAGTGTGGAGAAATAAGAACAGACAGAGAAAGAGAGTGGGGGAGAGAAAGAGAGAGATGGGGTGTGGGAGAGAGAGGGAGGGAGAGAGGGGGAAATAAAGTGGGGGAGACAGAGAGAGGTGGAGAGGTGAGAGAAAAGAATAGAGAATGAGATAAAAAGGGGGAGAGGTAGAAATGAGCATGGGAGACAAAAAGAAACAGAAAAGGGGAAGAAAGAAGTGGAGGAGACATAGAGAATGAGAGAAGAGGGATACATGAGATTGAGGATTGACAGAAAAAGAGAGTGGGGGAAAGGAGAGTAGTGGAGACAGAGAAAAAAGAGGGGAAGAGTGGAGGATACAGATAGAAAGATAGATGGGGGGGAGTGGGTGAAGCAGAGAGAAAGGAGTGGGGAGACAGAGAGAATGAGAGGGATACATGAGATTGGGGGGACAGAGAAAGAGAGTGGGGGGAAAGGAGTAGTGGAGACATAGAGAAAACAGGGGAAGAGTGGAGGATACAGATAAAAAATATAGAGGAGGGGGGATTGGGTGAAACAGATAGAAAGGAGTGGTGGAGACAGAGAGATAAGAGGGGAAGAGTGGAGGATACAGATAGAAAGATAGAGAGGGGGGGAGGAGTGGGTGAAGCAGAGAGAAATGAGTGGGGGGAGACAGGGAGAATAAGAGGGATACATGAGATTGGGGGGACAGATAAAGAGAGTGGGGAGGAAAGGAGTAGTGGAGACAGAGAGAAAACATGGGAAGAGTGGAGGATACAGATAAAAAAGACAGAGGAGGGAGGGGAAGGATTGGGTGAAGAAGATAGAAAGGAGTGGTGGAGACAGAGAGAAAAGAGGGGAAGCATGGGGGCTATAGATAGAAAGATAGGGGGGGGAGAAATGAGTGGGTGAAGCAGATAGAAAGGCGTGGGGGAAACAAAGAGAATTAGAGGCATACGTGAGATTGGGGGGACAGAGAAAGAGAGTGGGGGTAAGTGGAGACAGAAAGAAAACAGGGGAGTGGAGGATACAGATAGAAAAAGATAGAGGGGGGGATTAGGTGAAGCAGATAGAAAGGAGTGGTGGAGACAGAGTGAAGACAAGTTCAAGAGAACTGATGAGAGGAAGGAAGAGAGAGAGCGAAATACAGAAAGGGAGAGGTGGGTAAAAGGAGCAGAAGAGACAAAGTAAAAGAGAAAAGGGGAGAGAGAATGAGAGAGTGGGGGTAAATGAAATAGAGACAGGGATAAAGAGTGGGAAACAGAGAAAGAGAGAGGGAGGAAGAAAAGAAGAGGGGGGTAGGGAGGGAGAGAGGTGGAAAACGTGGGGGAGACAGAGAGAAAAGAGGGGAAGAGTAGAAGATACAGATAGAAAGATAGAGGGAGGGAGAAAGAAGTGGGTGAAGCAGAGAGAAAGACGTGGGGGAAACAGAGAGAATGAGGGGCATACATGAGATTGGGGGGACAGAGAAAGAGAGTGGGGGAAAAGGAGTAGTGGAGACAGAAAGAAAACAGGGGAATGGAGGATACAGATAGAAAAAGATAAAGGGGGGGATTGGGTGAAGCAGATAGAAAGGAGTGGTGGAGACAGAGAGAAAAGAGGGGAAGAGTGGAGGATACAGATAGAAAGATAGATGGGGGGGGGAGGAGTGGGTGAAGCAGAGAGAAAGGAGTGGGGGGAGACAGGGAGAATAAGAGGGATACATGAGATTGGGGGGACAGAGAAAGAAAGTGGGGGGAAAAGGAGTAGTGAAGACCGAGAGAAGACAGGGGAAGAGTGGAGGATACAGATAAAATGACAGAGGAGGGAGGGGAAGGATTGGATGAAGAAGATAGAAAGGAGTGATGGAGACAGAGAGAAAAGAGGGGAAGAGTGGGGGCTATTGATAGAAAGATAGAGGGGGGGAGAAAGGAGTGGGTGAAGCAGAGAGAATGAGAGGCATACATGAGATTGGGGGGACAGAGAAAGAGAGTGGGTGAAAAAGGAGTAGTGGAGACAGAAAGAAAACAGAGGAGTGGAGGATACAGAGAGAAAAAGATAGAGGGGGGATTGGGTGAAGCAGATAGAAAGGAGTGGTGGAGACATAGAGAAAAGAGGGGAAGAGTGGAGGATACAGATAGAAAGATAGATGGGGGGGAGGAGTGGGTGAAGCAGAGAGAAAGTAGTGTGGGAGACAGAGTGAAGACAAGTTCAAGAGAGATGAAGAGAGGAAGGGAGAGAGAGAGCAAAATACAGAAAGGGAGAGGTGGGTAAAAAGAGCAGAAGAGACAAAGTGAAAGAGAAAAGGGGAGAGAGAATGAGAGAGTGGGGGTAAATGAAATAGAGACAGAGATAAAGAGTGGGAAACAGAGAAAGAGAGAGGGAGGAAGAAAAGAAGAGGGAGGTAGGGAGGGGGAGGGAGAGAGGTGGAAAAAGTGAGGGAGACAGAGAGAAAAGAGGGGAAGAGTGGAGGATACAGATAGAAAGATAGATGGGGGGAAGAGTGGGTGAAGCAGAGAGAAAGGAGTGTGCGAGACAGAGTGAAGAAAAGTTCAAGAGAGATGGAGAGAGGAAGGGAGAGAGAGAGAGAAATACAGAGAGGGAGAGGTGGGTAAAAGGAGCAGAAGAGACAAAGTGAAAGAGAAAAGGGGAGAGAGGATGAGAGAGTGGGGGTAAATGAAATAGAGACAGAGATAAAGAGTGGGAAACACAGAGAGAGAGAGAGAGAGAGAGAGGGAGGAAGAAAATAATAGGGAGATAGGGAGGGGGAGGGAAAGAGGGATACAATGTGGAGAAGACAAAGAGGGGGGGGGGTGTGGGGGAAGGATAGAGAATGAGATAAAATAAAAGGGGGAGAGGAATTAAGGCAAGGGAGACAAAGAGAAAGATAAAATGTGGAGAAAGATGTGGAGGAGACAGAGAGAATGAGAGAGGGGGGATAAATGAGATTGGAGACAGAGAAAGAGAGTTGGGGAAAAATAAGTGGTGGAGACAGAGAGAAAAGAGGGTAAGAGTGGAGGATACAGATAGAAAGATAAAGGGGGGGAGTGGGTGAAGCAGAGAGAAAGGAGTGGGGAGGCAGGGAGAAAGATAGAGGTAGGAGAAATGAGTGGGTGAAGGCAGAGAGGAAGAGAAAAGAGGGAGAAGGGAGTGTGTGTGTGTGTGTGTGGGGGGGGGGGGGGGCGAGAGAAAGAGATTGAGTTTAGGGGGTAGAAAAGAGATGAAGAGGCGTGCAGAAGGGGTGAGAGAAGGTAGAGAGAGAGGGAGAAAGAGAGGTTGGGAGAGGGTATGAATTAATAGGTTAATAATACAAGGAAGGGAGAGTAGAATTAGTATATGCGAGAGCTAGGAAACATGGAGTAGAGATGCAGAATAGAGAGAGGGAGAAGATAGTGAAGCGGCGAGAAAGTAGAGTGGGAAAGAAAGCCTTTTGTATCAATATATATATATATATATATATATATATATATATATATATATATATAGGGACAGAGGAGTTCCAAGCACTTTCTGACCATGTCCTAAACTCCGGGGTCTGTGAGTACAGGTTTGAATTACTATTACTGGAATATCACAGGGACGTTATACCACAGGTTTTTCCTTATAACAGAGAATTAAGTCATAATAACCTTATTCACCAGCTCTACTATGCAAGAGTCTAGTGAAATAAAGGTTTAATCATCAAACGATACTTTAATGTAATATGTAGGTAAGACATATACATAAATATTACACATCAGGGTTAGGTATATGTGTATTCATGTGCCTATTTTATTCATTTATTTTCCTTCTCATGTTTATTTATGATATGATGATGATTTTGGCATCTTTGCTCCAGCTCTGGCCTGAAGAGGGCAATATTCTTACACAAATCACACACTGAGATTGCTCGCTAACGTGGATCTTTCTTCCACTCGCCCAGAAATTAGCAATATACTGTAGGTAAAAGCAAAGAAGCTTAATTACTGGGTATTGAAACAAAAGATCTGATAAATTGTTTGATTTTTCCTCGGGCTCTGTTACCAGATTGCTAATACTCAAGAAAGTGCTGGGTTTATTCCGGGGAGAGTGGGAACATTCTTAGAAACATAATTAATGCATTAATCAATCAGAACTTAATCAAACTAAATTCACGAGTGTGTTGTCATAACTGGCGTGTCTAAACGCTCTGATGTGAAAAGAAAGCTAAACGATATGTCCTTTATTCATTGAACTCCATTGCCTTTATCATAACACATGTGCAAGCTTGCATAGTGCAAAGTTTGAGTGATGGGGATCCGACACTGGAGGGTTCAGCACTACAGAGGTGGACAGCGCACAGCTCAGCCTACAGTGCAATTTACTTTCATCAACATATGCGAGACATTTATTAATGATATCTGCTATGGGCCACTTAACATGAATTAATTAACACATAACCCCTAATTACTAAAATCCTCCTATTCCCAATACCTTAAAAAAAAAAAAAAAAAACTGTCGGAGATGGAACCGTTTTTTAAATGTATTAAAGAGCTGGAATTGAAGAAAAAAGTCTTTGCAACTTGTTCATGAATAAGAATGAGAGAGAAAGGTATCTAATGAAAATGATGCTACACAATCAATGCTTTTACTGCTGTTGCTGCACTAGCATAAAGAGGTAATGCTTGTATAGAGTGTGTGGGCTGGTATTGTAATGCAAATAAAATAGTATTGCATTGGTGCTTTATTTCCATTAACATCATTATCGTTATTATTGGTAAAATGGGTCCTGTTTTAAGTGTGATGGCATCAGACTAGCCCTCGGGTAAAACTGTCAGTCTTCTCATTCTGCTAAACGGTTTGGGTCCACATCTGTGTACTCAGGGCATTCTCTCTCTCTCTCTCTCTCCTTCTCTCTCTCTCTCTCTCAATCCCACCCTTACATTCTCTCTTTCACTGTATGTTCCTAGGGGGAATTAAAAAGGTCCACATATGTGTACCCCAAGGCTCTCTCTCCCTCCCTCCTTCTCCCTCACTCCCTCCCTCTTCCTCTCAATCTCCCTCTCCCCCTCCCTCTCCCTCTCTCTCTTCCTCTCTCTCTCCCTCTCCTCCTCTATCTCCCTCTCTACCCCTCAATCTCCCTCTCCCCCTCCCTCTCCCTCTCTCTCTTCCTCTCTCTCTCCCTCTCCCCCTCAACCTCCCTCTCTCCCCTCAATCTCCCTCTCTCCCTTCCTCTCCCTCTCCCTCCCCCCCCCTCTCTCTCTTTCTCTATCACTCTCCCTCTCCCTCCCCCTCTCTCCCTCCCTTTCTGTCTCTCCCACTCTCCCCCCTCCATCTCTCTCTCTCCCCCCTCCATCTCTCTATCCCCCTCTCTCTCCCTCTCTCTATCGCCATCCCTCCTCCCTCTCCCCCCTCTATCTCTCTATCCCCCTCTCTCCCCCTATCTCTATCACCCTCCCTCCTCTCTCTCCCCCATCTCTCTCTTTCTCTCTCTCTCTCTCCCCCTCTCTCTCTCTCCCACCCTTTCATTCTCTTTTCCACTACATGTTCCTATAGTTCTACTAGGTATTGGTCTTTTCCCATTGGGAAATAATAAATAAGAGGCTATGAAGCCTCTACGTCAAATATTTCTCAATTAATCAACTATTAGCATGTTCGGGTTCTACTATGGAATGGCTAACATAAGCTTGTGTAACTGTATGCTACCCAGAACCAATTAGGAGCTGCTGAAAAAAATGAACTCTTTGCAGCCCTATGCTGGGAGCTGTCAGGGTTTTACGTGCTCAGATGTGGAGGTTGGGGTGTAGTGGCAGCAGGCAGATGGTGCAGATCAGATCGATGTGATCGCTATTGCTGCTTTTTTTCCCCCCCTCTATTCCCTCTGGTTACTGGAGCTGAGGGCGCTGGCTGAAGACTGCATGGCAGCAGCCTGGTAAGGAGTGCTTATATCTGGGGACTTTCAGCAGGATATCTTTTCTGATGAGTGACTCTGGGAGTTATCATTAACGAGGAAATGCTACTTCCACCCTGATCAGCTTCCATAAGGGGAATCAGCTCCCAACACACAGCCTGAAGGATCAGCTGCGTCTTACAGTCATCCAGAGCTCTCACACAACACCGACTCAACACGGTAAGCAACGTTACTGGTGGTGACATCTTAGTGGTATATTCTTATCTAATATATATTTCCAGGATGCTTCACTATGTGTCAGCAAAGAAGATCAATAGGCTTCTTTCACCTTCATTTCTGTTGCTGAGTCCATGCTGTAGCAGATGAAACTGTGCACACAAAGCTCATCTCCATTTGTTCTGTGTTTTGTGGATTTAAAAAAGCTGTACGACATTGCACACGCTTTTTTTGAAACACATCCTTGAGGATTAACGTTTCAAGTAAAGCAACAGAACACCAAATGCTACCTTGATATGATGTTCAGGCAGCACTAGCTTACTGTGCATTAAATGCCAATGACTGGCTATACAACTCCATCTCTGCTCCTACAACCTAGAGGAAGGACCACACTATATCAAGCAGGGTGAAAGTTGGTCATTACACCATAAAAGCAATAACACTATGCTGCCTAATCATTCAGGGCGAGCAGAAGCCTTCAATTAAATCTTACTCCCTTTTGTAAGATTTTACTATCACAGAAAGCTTATGAAAAGGTGGGGCAGCCATAGGAAATATGTTTTCTTTTGAATTTACTCATTCACCTTTAGCCTTACTGGTGGATGTTGTGTTGTTTGTGTGTGTTTTTTTTATTGCTATCACAGTGGAGAATTGAGATCATACATACCACTACTTATAAGAAAGCCTCTGCCCATGAGATATACTGACTTTCCCTAAGGCATGCTTCACCATTTCTGGAGCAAGAAAGGGAGGTGTGAAACTCCACAAAGCCAGAGGGATCTGATCCAAAATTGTGTTAGTGTGTCAAGAACAATTTTCAGGGAGCAGTAATTGCCAGAGAGATTATTTTCCTAGCCCCCATGTTATGCTTTTGCATAAAGAAGTGGAATGTGTGCCTCACCAATCAACAGCTGGAACATTTGGCTGAAGCAACCAAAGAAGGGAGCTGTCCACAAGCCGGTGCTGAACAGTGCCAACCTCATTGGTAGTGTATACATTCCATCCTGTGCAGCCTGTCAATTGATACTTGTAGCACTGCAGGCAAACTATATCACACTACAGCGTGCACACATGGAAATGTAGTCAATTTCTCAACCCAAGCTTTTTTATTTTTATTTTATGGACTGTACATAATCTACTTCTAGGATATAATGAATGCATTTCGCTGTCTATATAGCAGACCTTGCTGTGATCATTAGCACTTCTCCACTGTATAGTCAATGTAACCTTGATGTCAAATAAATGCAACCGCGAACAACTCCTATGGCTTGAGCAGAATTTCAATTCCGTATTTGACATTGAAATCATCCTATGAAATATTGTATAGGTTGTGTTATGTGGGTTCATTACTCACAGTGTCCTTTTCTTACCTATTACAGAATTAACTCACGTGTATATATTGATAGGAAGCAACATATAATTATGTCAGTGGTTATAGGAGTCTATACATATAGGCATGCCCACTTTACATATCTTAATGTGTATTGTAATACACTAATACCCTAAGCCACATGCATATACTGCACATGCATTAGCTAACATCGATTGCATGTCAAGACCTGTGCAAAGGGTTTATTCAAGCTAATAGGCTTAGCTTAGATCTGTAGGCATGATCACTTTACATGTTCTATATGCACATGTGTATTGTAATACACATAGTCTAAGTCAATGCATATACTGCACATGCATTCACTAACACTGGGCTGTATGTTGTGTAAAGGATTTATTCAAGCTAATAGGCTAGGCTTAGATCTGTAGGCATGGCCACTTTACATGTTCTAAATTTACATGTGTATTTTAATACACAAAGTCTAAGTAAATGCATATTAGACACATGCATTTACTAACACTGGGCTGTACAGTATGTTGTGTGAAGGATTTATTCAAGCGAATAGGCTAGGCTTAGATCTGTAGGCATGATCACTTTACGTGTTCTAAATGCTCATGTGTATTTTAATACACATAGTCTAAGTCAATGCATATACTGAACATGCATTCACTAACACTGGGCTGAACAGTATGTTGTGTAAAGGATTTTTTCAAACTAATAAGCTTAGCTTAGATCTGTAGGCATGACCACTTTACATGTTCTAAATGCACATGTGTATTTTAATACACAAAGTCTGTCAATGCATATACTGAACATGCATTTACTAACAATGGGCTGTACAGTATGTTGTATAAAGTATTTATTCAAGCTAATAGGCTAGGCTTAGATCTGTAGGCATGATCACTTTACGTGTTCTAAATGCTCATGTGTATTTTAATACACATAGTCTAAGTCAATGAATATACTGCACATGCATTCACTAACACTGGGCTGTATGTTGTGTAAAGGATTTATTCAAGCTAATAGGCTAGGTTTACAACTGATTTCTCACACCCCTGGACGTGTTCTGTTCAATGGACGTGTTCTGTTGAATGATAACAGAGTATGAATCTAGAACGCTTCACCATTTTGGTTAAGCCATGCAAACATTGCAAAGGAGCCTCACTTATGTTTCTATGAAGGCTCTCTACTATTGCTATCAGATTTTAGCTGAAGCCCAGGAACATTTTCATCAGCTGATCCGTGCTTAAAAAAAACTCCACACATTCTATAATCCACTTCTGAGTTGAGCAGAGAGCTACAGTAATCCTGACAACCTAAAAAAAAATGATCGTTTTGATGTTCAGATACATGATGTGGTGAATAAAGAGCAATATAGGATGATTTCATGGTATGCAACTGTAGGTGGGCTGTGGACAGCATGCACATACCATTTTCATAAATCTCATCTTGGGTTGTCAAGTTGAACTATGGTTAAAAAAAAAAAAAAAAGCATGACCAAATAGCACATTGGATTTAGTAATGATATACAGAGGCAATAAAGAGTTCTTGGGTTTAATGACACAATTGTATGTAGTATAATGTAGAGGGTGTATACCCTGTGCTCTGTTGAGTCGCTGACAGTACGGCTGTACTTAAGTATGCATGCAATTCTGTTGCAGGAATCTATAGGTCCATTGGACAACCAATTGAACAGCCTGGAACTTTGGGGGGCGTACAACACTGGCTTATTTTGCAAGTACAGAGGAAGACGTGAGGAGAGACAAGGTACATTGCACGTAACTCTCTTGTGGTGTGTGTATGTGTGGTATAAGATGCACATCTTCATTACATTGCAAACCCTTCATGGTTCTCTGCTATTCTTTCAGGACTAGACACTTGGACATTGTCGGACTTGGTTTATGGACCTGTTTGGATTCTCCTCCTTCTCCTGCTTGTGGATTTATAGCCCAGCCGGCTGCTGCTTTGTAGCTCTCTTCGGTGACGGGTATTCTTGGGTGGATAATACGGATTACGTTGTTATTGCTTAAGAATACGCGTAGTTGAGGAGAGTCTGTACAACAAGCACGCTCTACAGCGCCTAAAAAGTCGCACCGACCTACCAACCAACCAACCGCTGACTTGGCCAAGGTAGCCTCTTTCATGTCTTTTCCGTGCATTTACGATGCTTGCATGCAAAAAAAAAAAAAAAAAAAAGACTTGCACAACTTATTCCTTCAGCTGATAGGTTCATTAAACGGGCAGTGTGTTGGATTCTTCCCCTTTAAACTACAGCTGAATGATCGTTCAATGCTCTTTGATTCTTTTCTTCTAGTTTCTTAATCGCTCTATTGAATTATTTTGTGTTGGCATCAGTATTGATCTGTCTGCGACAAATTTAATTATTGTTATTAATGAAAGTGGTTTTGATGGTTTTTTTTATTTTTTATTTCATTGTATTCTGTGCTAGTTTGATACTAGGGAATGGGATGAATTATGTGCAGACGCAGAGCTACACCAAGGCAACGCCTTAATATACTACCAGCTCGGATCCTTTGGGACTCCAATGAAAAAAAAAAAAAAAAGTGATCCTTGCTCTGGTGGTCTGCATCTTTACCTTGGGCCTAATCTCTGCACTACGTTTATTACCCTTTGCCTTAGCTTTCAGTCATAGCAATCCTCTTTTCTCTGTGACATGCAGTAAATGTCCCCATGGAAGTGTCAGCTCTCCGGAGAGGGCTAGCAAACTCCTTGGCTGGACCAGATAGGGTTAATGTGCTCTGCTCTGTTGTTTTCTGTTGTTTTAACCATGGATTGCAAATCAGTCTCCTAAAAACGATCGGAAATCTTTGTGAGTACATTGTAACCCATTAATTTCACTACGGGTGGCACAATAAACGGTTTGATAGAGAATTATCAGCTGTGCCTTCTCTTCCTCCTGTAAAGATTTCCTTGGTCATGCAAATGTGTATACTAATCTAAATAATTATGCATGTGTTAGATGCAGAGTATAACCTTGCTATGACTTGGAAATCAATTCCATATAGTGGGAACTGTATCACTGATGAGATGTACAGTACACTTATATATATATATATATATATATATATATATATATATATATATATATATAATCTTTATGACTGTATAAATATGCAATAAAAAGGGAATATTAACATTCTGTGGTAGTACTGTACAAGACACCAGTGTTCATGAATATATACATAAATATATGTATTGCTTTCTCCAGGGTAAGCACACAACAGCACGCGGTTTTAAATTTTTAATTTTGAAAGAATAAAATTAGATTATTATTTTTATTTTTTTTAAGAAAGAAAAATAAAATTTTAAATGAGCTGATTTTAAAGTTATCTGGAGGTGTGGTGTAAAATATGGGATGATCTATCAATGTTAAATGTGACTCAAATGATATACAGTTATGTGTGATTATATGTATTTGGTCCTGGCATCTATCTTTCTGTAATGTACTGCTATGTTTGATGTCTTTAATACTGCTTTGATTTTTGAACATTCTATGACTAGAGGTAAGACATTAGACTGAGAATAGTCTCAGCTGCACCACATGCTGGAAACAGCTGTATTTCCACCATAGGGACAATTGGAAGATTCTTCATCTTTTAACATAGGCTGATAAAAGATTGCTTTAATTAACAGAACTAACCTTTCCAGTGGCCTCTCATTTCCACATCCATCAGAAAATATTACCTTTAACCTCTGACTGGTGCTGATTTTGTGGATAGACGTTTTTTTTTTTTTTCTTAATATTCATTTATTACCAATTAAATCATTTATGGAAACTGTAAGGTTTATTTGATTTAATTCATTACATTTGTACAATGCTAAAACAGCAGCGGTCATCAGAGGCCTCATCCTAGTAAGTCACAGTCAAATGTGACCAAGAAAGTATATTATTCATTTGCAGTTTTTTCTTTTCTTCTTGCTTTTCTTAACAAAAATGAAATTGTTTCTATGGGAGACTGTATCACATGTGATAGGTTTACAAATATACTTGTACACCATGTACTTATTTTTCTCAGTCATGTGGAAAAAATACTTCTTATAAATTATATGTCAAAAAATAAAAATCCTTTGAACCTATAAAATGGAATAGACAAATTATTTTACAATAATGTTAATTCTAATGCACTGAAATAAAATAAGCCTTGATTTTTAGCAGCATACTGTCTGAAACCCGAACACAAGTGAGGAACATTGGAAAAGCCATCTGCTAAGACAAAATTGCCACTTAAGGGCCTAATGCCAATGAATTATGCAATCATGTCACATTTCCATTATATATAGATGCAGCTTATAATGTTACAAATTGTTCCATTTAGATTCTGCTATGTCTTCTGGTTCTCAGTAAATCTCTTTATGATTAATGATTTCGCAGCAATGGAAACATTCCATTAAAATTGATGAAAAATGGCTTCAGGTTTAAACAAGTATCAAAATTACAAATATTCTAACTGAGAGTTTTATATGTGCTACCAGAATATGTTAGCCTTAGTGGTGAAGTAATATTGATAGGCTTCTTTTATTTCTAAAAAAAATTGTGATGTGAATGGAATAAGTTAGTTACCTTTAGGCCTTCTGCACACTATTACATTTTTCTTAAGTGCAAATAGGTGTAATACAATATCTAGAGTCATTTTATTTATTATACTCACATAAAAAAAGCTTCAGGACACATATACATCTCTAGCATTTGATTTTAATTATTAATATATATACATATATATATATATATATATGTGTGTGTGTATTTCCACCAAAATATGTTTACTATGGTTTTTATTACACAAGTTTTTTCTTTTCTTTTTTTTTTATAAAGTAATTTGTGAGCATAAGCAAGGTGTAAACCGGTGATCCAAAGTTACATTGGCAAAATTGTTTTTAAAAAACACAACTTCATCTTGAATTATAGACATACAATTTTTATTGATATAATTATATTATGAAACATGTTAATAATCTGTATTTTTTCACTCTGCCTTGGCATGAGTAGAATAACATCTGAACATTTTGGTAGTGTCCGAAATATATGTCCAAATCAAATACATAGTCAAATATATGCAAAGCTCATAAATAATCCAGTAACTTATAAATATTACATAAGCTTCAAAAGGTACATTCCAGGATGGATAACTGTCCAGCAAGCGTAGAATACATTGAACTTTGCATAATCAAAATAAGGTATTAAATTGAAGGTCATGAGGAATAGTAATTATGAAGTATTCCAGTGACTGTACCCCAGGTTCTATTTCCTCAATAATAGTAAAGTGTATAAAAACTATTTTAGAAAATAAGGCCTGTTCAATAGGAGAGCCTACAGAGCATGTGAAAAGTACACTAACCTATGACAACTAACCTGCAATGAATTCTCTGGAGATTAATTAGAAGATTAATTCTGATTGGCTGCTGTAGGTTCTTGCATTTTGAACAATACATTTGCTCTGCCTTATGGAATAAGCCTGTACAGTATAATTAATCTGCATTGCCTCAGTATTGCAAGCATGGTTGTTGTAAATTACAGGCAAAGAAATGATTACAGGATACAAGACACAGTATAGGTTCAGAGAGTACTAATAAAATATCCTGTCCTGCAGAATTTCCTGTGTAAATGGAATCTCTGGAGCCATACTAACAGACTGAGAGCACTGCCAGGACAAGTTATTTTATGATGCTAAGGCAGAGATTTCTAATTGCACCAAACCAGTGTCCTCTCATCCAACACACACTCACACGGTGTCATCAGATGCTTCCTGTGCAATTTTTTATTTTATCAATTTCAGTTTCAAAATGAGAACCTGTCTGCTGAAGACTTGGGGATAGTCACATAGTTACATAGTCAGGTTGAAAAAAGACACAAGTCCATCTAGTTCAACCCCCCCAAAAAAAAAAAAAAAAACATATACACAATCCTTTACCGACAGTTGATCCAGAGGAAGGTGAAAAAATTCCTTCCTGATCCCCCGAGAGCCATTCAGATTTTCCCTGGATTAACTTTACCTATAAATGTTAGTACCCAGTTATATCATGTACATTTAGGAAAAAATACAGGCCTTTTTTAAACATTCTACTGAGCTGGCCAGAACCACCGCTGGAGGGAGTCTTTTCCACATTTTCACAGCTCTTACTGTGAAGAAACCTTTCTGTATTTGGAGATGAAATCTTTTTTTCCTCTAGACGTAAAGAGTGCCCCATTGTCCTATGTGACGACCCTAAATTGAATAACTCAACACCAAGTTCACTATATGGACCACTTATGTATTTGTACATGTTGATCATATCCCCCCTCAATTTATTATTATTACTATAAAATCTGACACAAAGTTGCAATTATATATTATATACAGAACAGAAAATGAAAGCATAATTTGGCTGGTTGCTGTGAGCATCAGTATGTAATATTTGCCTTAGTTTTCATAGATCCACAATATTTCTTCAATGCTAATGAGGAAAGCCAGGGAAAAAATATTGCTACTAGCACTACATCTGTGCCTGCAAGGCCATATCACCAAAACAGCAGACTCACAGAATGTTAGGTCTGGCTATAAATATGAGCATTCTGAAATGGTTCAAAGAACCCACTTGTATTATATAGTTTATATTAAGTTACATTTTCTTGTTATACAAAGTTGCATTATGATCTTTAAAGGAAACATGTCATGAAAGATATGTGTGTTACAACTTCAGACTTCTTTTAAAAAGTGCTACTGCCTGGATTTCAGGCAGATGCCCTGCACACAAGAGTTACTAACCTGGTAGAATGTGAAACCAATTAAGTCAAAACTCCCAACCTGCCTTCTAGTTCTAGACTAGTGAATTACAAAGTGGTAAAGCCAAAAAACCATTGTGGCAACCATGCAACTATCATTAAAAAAAGCTTATGATTATAACAAATAAGCTTTTTTTGCCAGAAGTAGAATAAATGTCATTTAAGGGAGCCCGTAGGGATCCCTGATACAGACTTAGGGGTTGATTTACTAAAGGCACTTTTGCACATGTGGTTGATTCAAAGCTTCGAAAATAAGGGTAAAGCTTCGCTTTACAAAAAACACCCAATCACATGTAAGGAAAGTAAAAAAACAGCATTTTTGCTTGCACATGATTGGATGATAAAAGTCAGCAGAGCTTCCCTTGTTTACTTAGCTCTTGAGCAACTGCACTTGCATAGTGCAATTCCACTTGCAAAAGTGAACAGTCTATTTGCCTTTAGTAAATCAACCCCTTAGAGTCAGTTTATAAGCCAAAAATGGCAGAGGCTTTTCTCTGACTTCTAAGTGGCATACTACATTGGGGCCAGTTAAAGTTATCCCATCATGCTACACTGTAGGTGACAGCAGTGCTCTGGAACTAGTATGCAGCCTTGGAGCCTACAAGCACATTCTATTACGCTTTACAGTGAATGGTGGCAGTGTCTTGGAACTAATATGCAGGCGTAAAGTCAGTACATTTTTAACCCAGTTAAATAAGGGGAAAAAAGTCCTCGAGCTCATTGGAGGTTTACAGAAAGCATATGCCCAGGGGCTCATGTAAATCATCCCCTGCCAACCAGAAATAGTGTATGAAATGAGTTTTCATACCTACCAAACTAAATTATTACTAAGCCTCTTTTAGTATTTCAAACAGATGTCCCAATAGACCTGCGCCTGGGGACAGGCCTTCACTTTAGTTTTCTCCCTTTTTTGACCATTGCTATATTTCATGGTTTAACAGTAATGGTGTTTGCAACAAGGTATTTTTTTTATAGTATGTACATTAATAGGTCACTTACGGAATAGTACCTGCGTTCAATCCCTTCATTTCACTTTTTAAACTTTAAATAAGAAATGGAAGGAGGGATTGGAATACAAGGTCCTCAGAGTATAGGAGGATGCCTGTTCCATATTTTTGAAAGGTTTTGTTTTTCACCTTGCCTTAATCTTAGATAGAGCCAAACAAGGTTTTTAAACCTTGAGCTAGTTAAGCCTAAAGCACCCATACAGAAACTCTATCTACATTCATAACCTTACTGACTTTTGATCTGGTGTCTGTACAGCCTTTGGGCAGTTAACTGCTAAGCACGTTTATAAAGTTCTACTTTCTAATAAGAGAAAAATAAAATAAAATGGATTATATCATAGTAGATAACAGTTCCTGTTTACATAGAACTTTGTTTGCCCAGGCTAACTTATCTATCTATCTATCTATCTACCGTATCTATCTATCTATCTATCTATCTATCTATCTATCTATCTATCTATCTATCTATCTATATCTATAAATCTATCTATATATCTATCTATCTATCTATCTATCTATCTATCTATCTATCTATCTATCTATCTATCTATATCTATAAATCTATCTATCTATCTATCTATCTATCTATCTATCTATCTATCTATCTATCTATCTATCTATCTATCTATCTATCTATCTATCTATCTATCTATCTATCTATCTATCTATCAATCTATCTATCTATCTATCTATCTATCTATCTATCTATCTATCTATCTATCTATCTATCTATCTATCTAGATAGATAGATATACTGTATATATACAGTATCTCACAAACGTGAGTACACCCCTCACATTTTTGTAAATATTTTATTATATCTTTTCATGTGACAACACTTAAGAAATTACACTTTGCTACAATGTAAAGTAGTGAGTGTACAGCTTGTATAACAGCAGTGGCAGCTAGTGGGTTTTTCTTTTGGGGGGCGGCAAACAAACAGCACCCCCCCAGCGGCGTAGCAGGGCACTGAAACAACACCCCCCCCATGTGCAGGCGATCCGGCTCTTACCCACTCGTGTGGCGGGGCTGTGGTGTCCTCTCGTCTTTTCCTGGAGTGAGGGGAGCGCTCCTCTAGCTTCCAGCTTCCTCTTCCGCTAAAGCGATAGGCATTCAATAGGATTGCCTGACGCTTTGGCCAATCGGGAAACAGGTCTCACAGACCTGCCACCTGATTGGCAGGGAGGAACTTTACTGTGATAATAACGAAAATTAATTTGCTGGTCACACAACTGGGTGGCCTCGGAGAGCAATGCTCTGTGCTCCGAGGCCACCCTTTTTTGAAGCCTATTAGAGCCTCTGGCTCTAATCAGGTGCTTAAAAAAAACACCCCCTCATTTTTGAATCCATGGTCCGGCACCACTGATATGTAGATCAGGGGACTGAATGCATGGATAGGGTAGGCGGCGCCCATGCACCCTCTATGGACGGGCCACCCCTGTATAACAGTGTAAACTTGCTGTCCTCTAAAAATAACTCAACACACAGCCATTAATCTCTAAACCATGGGCAACAAACGTGATTACACCCCTAAGTGAAAATGTCTAAATTGGTCCCAAAGTGTCAATACTTTGTGTGACCACCATTATTTTCCAGCACTGCCTTAACCCTCTTGGGCATGGAGTTCACCAGAGCTTCACAGGTTGCCACTGGAGTCCTCTTCCACTCTTCCATAATGACATCAAGGAGCTGGTGGATGTTAGAGACCTTGCGCTCCTCCACCTTTCTTTTGTGGATGCCCCACAGATGCTCAATTGGGTTTAGGTCTGGAGACATGCTTGGCCAGTCCATCAACTTTACCTTCAGCTTCTTTAGCAAAGCAGTGGTCGTCTTGGAGGTGTGTTTGGGGTCATTATCATGTTGGAATACTGCCCTTCGGCCCAGTCTCCGAAGGGAGAGGATCATGCTCTGCATTCATGGTTCCCTCAATGAACTGCAGCTCTCCAGTGGCGGCAGCACTCATGTAGCCCCAGACCATGGCACCCCCACCAAAATGCTTGACTGTAGGCAAGACACACTTGTCTTTGTACTCCTCGCCTGGTTGCCGACACACTCTTGACACCATCTGAACCTAATAAGTTTATCTTGGTCTCATCAGACCACAGGACCTGGTTCCAGTAATCCATGTCCTTAGTCTGCTTGTCTTCAGCAAACTGTTTGCAGGCTTTCTTGTGCATCATCTTTAGAAGAGGCTTCCTTCTGGGACGACAGCCATGCAGACCAATTTGATGCAGTGTGTGGTGTATGGTCTGAGCACTGACAGGCTGACCCCCCACCCCTTCATCTTCTGTAGCAATACTGGTAGCACTCATACGTCTATTTCCCAAAGACAACCTCTGGATGTGACTCGGAGCATGTGCACTCAACTTCTTCGGTTGACCATGGCGAGGCCTGTTCTGAGTGGAACCTGTCCTGGTAAACTGCTGTATGGTCTTGGCCACCTTGCTGCACCTTAGTTTCAGGGTCTTGGCAATTCTCTTATAGCCTAGGCCAGTGGTTCTCAACTCCAGTCCTCAGGGCCCACCAACAGGCCAGGTTTGCAAGATAACTGAAATGCATCACAGGTCATATAATTTGCTGCTCAGGGATTGCAGTATTCTAGTCTGCATCTCACCAAGGTAATACTTAAAATCTGGCCTGTTAGTGGGTCCTGAGGACAGGAGTTGAGAACCACTGGCCTAGGCCATCTTTATGTAGAGTAGCAATTCTTTTTTTCAGATCCTCAGAGAGTTCTTTGCCATGAGGTGCCATGTTGTACTTCCAGAGACCAGTATGAGAAATTGAAAGTGATAACACCAAATTTAACACACCTCCTCCCCATTCACACCTGAGACCTTGTAACACTAACGAGTCACATGACACCGGGGAGGGAAACTGGCTAATTGGGCCCAATTTGGACATTTTCACTAGGGATGAGCCGAACACCCCCCAGTTCGGTTCGCACCAGAACTTGCGAACAGGCAATAAATTAGTTCGAACATCCAAACACCGTTAAAGTCTATGGGGCTCGAACATGAAAAATCGAAAGTGCTAATTTTAAAGGCTTATATGCAAGTTATTGTCATAAAAAGTGTTTGGGGACCGGGTCCTGTATCAATGCAAAAAAAAAGTTTTAAAAACTGCAGTTTTTTCGGGAGCAGTGATTTTAATAATGCTTAAAGTGAAACAATGAAAGTGAAATGAAAGTGAAATATTCCTTTAAATTTCGTTTGTGCTTGTTTCCCGTGCTTAGAACTGTCCCTGCACAAAGTGTCATTTCTGAAGGAAAAAAAGTTATTTAAAAGCACTTGCGGCTATAATGAATTGTCAGCTCCCGGCAATACAGAGAAAAGTCATTGATAAAAACAATGGGTGGGGGTCCTCCCAAATTCAATTACCAGACCCTTCAGGTCTGGTATGGATATTAAGGGGAACCCTGCGTCAAATAAAAAAAAAATTACGTGGGGTTCCCCCCAAATATCCATACCAGACCCTTCAGGTCTGGTATAGATTTTAAGGGGAACTCTGCGCCACATAAAAAAAAAATGGCGTGGAGTTCTCCCCAAAAATCCATACCAGATCCTTTATCCAAGCACGCAACCTGGCAGGCCACAGGAAAAGAGGGGGGACAAGTGAGCGCCCCCCCTCCTGAACCGTACCAGGCCACATGCCCTCAACATGGGGAGGATGCTTTGGGGGTCTTACCAATTCACATAGGGGGGCCAGGATCTGGGGGTCCCCTTTGTTAAAGGGGTCTTCCAGATTCCGATAAGCCCCCCACCCGCAGACCCCCGCAACCACCAGGCAAGGGTTGTGGGGATAAGGCCCTTGTCCCCATCAACATGGGGACATGGTGCTTTGAGGGGTCACAGACCCCCAAATCATCCTCCCCATGTTGAGGGCATGTGGCCTGGTATGGTTCAGGGGGGGCGCTCTCTCATCCCCCCTCTTTTCCTGTGGCCTGCTAGGTTGCGTGCTCAGATAAAGGGTCTGGCATGGATTTTTGGGGGGAACTCCACGCCATTTTTTTTTTAAATTTGCCGTGGAGTCCCCCTTAAAATCCATACCAGACCTGAAGAGCCTGGTAATTGAATTTGGGGGGACCCCACACATTTTTTTTTTGTTTATAAATGACTTTTCTCTGTATTGCCAGGAGCCGACAATTCATTATAGCCTCAAGTGTTTTTAAATGACTTTTTTTCCTTCAGAAATTACACTTTGTGCAGGGACAGTTCTAAGCACGGGAAACAAGCGCTGCTTTACAGGCATATCATACACACCCCCTAGGTACAAAATTTAAAGGACTATTTCACTTTTATTGTTTCACTTTAAGCATTATTAAAATCACTTCTCCCAAAAAAACTTGCAGTTTTTAAAACTTTTTTTTGCATTGATACATGTCCCCTGTGGCAGGACCCGGGTCCCCAAACACTTTTTATGACAATAACTTGCATATAAGCCTTTGAAATTAGCACTTTATATTTCTCCCATAGACTTTTAAATGTTGTTCCGTGGCTTTTCGAATTTGCTGCGAACACCCCAAATTGTTCGCTGTTCGGCGAACGGGCGAGCAGGCAATGTTCGTGTCGAACATGAGTTCGACTCGAACTCAAAGTTCATCCCTAATTTTCACTATGGGGTGTACTCACTTTTTTTGCCAATGGTTTAGAAATTAATGCCTATGTGTTGAGTTATTTTGAGGGGACAGGAAATTTCCACTGTTATACAAGCTGTACACTCACTACTTTACATTGTATCAAAGTGTCACTTCTTCAGTGTTGTCACATGAAAATATATAAGATATTTACAAAAAATGTGAGGGGTGTACTCACTTTTGTGAGATACTGTATATATATATATATATATATAGAGAGAGAGAGAATAACTCAACAACAAGTTCACTATATGGACAACATATGTACTGTATATATACATGTTGATCATATCTCATATATCCCCTTAATCTCCTCACCTTAGTTAATACGTTTTCTTGTAGTAGGGCTGAAATATGTTCACTCACTCTTTCTTATATAGCTTGTTAGTCATTTACTCACCTCTAATTGTAATACATACAGTTCTACATCTGAATTCTAGTGTCTACCATACCTGCTCCTAAATTATCTGTGTTCTTTTTTTCTTTTTCCAGGTGCATAAATTATGCCCTGCTCCTGTGTCTGCTGCACACTAAATTACCAAATATTTTCAGGTGGGAAAAGGCAGAGTTTACATTTAGGCCTGGTTCACACCAGGGCGGCGCGACGCGGCACGATCTCAAGACGACTAGAGATGCCCGCCAAGGCGATTTGCATAAGACTTCTGTATAGAAATCAATGCAGGTCGCCTTGGGTCGCCCCCCCAAAAGTAGTACAGGAACCTTTTTCTAAGTCGGAGCGACCTGAGTCGCTCTTACTTAGAACGGTTCCATTGAAAAGCGTGGGATGCGACTTGTCAGGCGACTGAGTCGCCTGACGAGTCGCCCTGGTGTGAACCGGCTCTTAGGAGTCAGGCAATCTTGTGCTAATTCCCATTTATGCCCTGGTTCACACTGGTGCTATTTGACATGCGATTTGACATGTCAAATCGCATGTCAAATCGGCGATATTTGCCGCAAATTGCGGGCAATGGCACCGTCCTAATCGGTGCAACGCCGCATCTGCGGCGCTGCACCGATTTCAAAAAGTAGTTTCTGTACTACTTTTTGCGATTTCGGGCCGCGATTTACATTGACATCTGTGCAGAAACCTGCACAGTTGTCCCTGTAATCGCGGCCGAAATCGGGACTGACAGGCAGGAGTGAAATCGTGCGAGTTCAGCTGAACTCGCACGGCTTCACTCCCGCAGCCCAGTGTGAACCTGGGCTAAATGTACATTTATGCACACTGTGGAATTGATTTACTCATACTAGAGGATTTGAGAATGTTCACACAATAAATTGTGTAAAGATTCACTTCAATCATCCTGAAAATAAAATCCCAGTTTTCTTATTTCATGTACACAAGATACGTGGAAAATTTAAGTGAATATTCACACAATTTATTGTGTGAACATTCTCTAATCCTGTAGTAAATCAGCTCCTGTGTTAACTTCACTCTAAAGCCTCGTACACACGATCGGATATCCTATGGATTCTAATCCGATGGTTTTGTCCATCGGAAATCCGATGAAGCTGACTTCCATCAGTCTTGCCTACACACCATCAGTCAAAAAACCGACCGTTCCAAACGCGGTGACGTAAAACACTCCGATGAGCCGAGAAAAATGAAGTTCAATGCTTCTGAGCATGCGTCGACTTGATTCTGAGCATGCGTGGGTTTTTTATCCGATGGACTTGCCCATAGCCAATCAGAGTTTTCGATCGTTTTTTTATCCATCGGAAAAATTTAAAACATGTTCTATTTTTAAAAACCGATGGAAAAAAGACCGATGGGTCCCATACACGATCGGTTTGTCTGATGAAAACAATCCATCGGACGGTTTTCATCGGTAAAACCGATCATGTGTACAGGGCTTAAGTGTCTTTACTTTGTAAACTGTCTGACAATGATTCTGTATAAAGATGAGCTAAGATCCAGCTGCTCAACATGATGTGTATGATTGAGAATCTGGGGAACAATAAACATTTTTTTAAATTGTTCATTCTGTGCCAATAACAGACAGTAAAGCTGTGGTCTCCAAACTGCAGCCCGGGGGCCAGATACAGCCCTTTGCTTGCCTTTATCTGGCCCTTGGGGCATTATTTATTTTACTGATACAAGACACTATTCCTCCCACTGATACCATGGGGCACACTTCTACCTACTGACACCAATGATGGGGTACTATTCCTCCCACTACCAATGGCTGGGTACGGTTCCTCCCACTGACACCAATAATGGCATACTATTCTTCCCACTGACACCCACTAACACCCTAAAGTCTGAATGACAGTAATCTGGCCCTTTGTTTAAAGGCAGTAAAGGATACACATACCTTTGTATTGCAGCTCTATTCCTCAGATTTCACTTTACTTTAGCCCTCAGGGCTTTCACATTGAGAATGATGGGGCAGGATTATTTCAGGCGTTTTTACAGCGCTATTTTTACAGCGAAAACGCTGTAAAAATGCCTCAGCATGAAAGGGGCCTTAGAGTTGACAGACAAATACAGGTGCATCTCATGAAACAAGAATATTATCAGAAAGTGAATTTATTTCAGTATTTCAATTAAAAAAGTGAAACTCATATATTATATAGATTCATTACACACAGAGTGATATATTTCAAGCATTTACTTATTTTTAATTTTGATGATTATGGCTTACAGCTAGTGAAAACCCAATATTCTGTATCTCAGAAAATGTGAATATTATATAAGACTAATAAAAAAAAAAAAATAATAAAGAAACGTTGGCTTATGAAAAAGTATGTCCATGTACAATATAGCAGGGCTCAAAATTTCAAGTCCTGAGCTACTATCCAGGCCTCAAGGGTTACTCGCCACCAGTTTCCCCACCCAACCCCGACCCTGCCCCACCCCTAATTCCACCCCCTAAACACACCCTCATAAATTACCTCATGAAATGACACTTAAATGTTTTATGCAGAATTAAGTTAATAAATATTAACAATGCAGACTGCCCGTTGCCACCAATGCAGCCTACCTATGCCCACCAATGCAGCCTGCCTGTGCCCACCAATGCAACCTGTGCCCACCAATGCAGCCTGCCTGGGTCCACCAATGCAGCCTGTGCCCACCAATGCAGCCTGTGTCCACCAATGCAGCCTGCCTGTGCAGGGGATGAGAGGAGAGAAACAGGAGAGCTGCCCAGGGATAACAGCTTTAATTTCAATTGCTGTATGTTTCCGCTGCTCGACATCACATACAGCCCCACCTCCAGGCAGGAGAACTTTGATAGACAGATCACCCGTCCCAGGATTGGGGCGGGGCTGTATGTGACAGTGAGTGCGGTGAACATACAGCAATTGAGATGAAAGCTATTATTGCTGTGTTCCCTGCGCTCTGATCATCCGAGCAGCTCTTTTCTCTCTTCCCCTCCGTGATCACTGAGAGAAGGACTCCAATTCAACCACGCCTTCCAGCGGGGCTCTTCCCCCCGCTCCCAGGCAGCCCTTCCTCGCCAGCCCTCAAATTCCACTCGCAAAATGCAAGCAGGCGAGTGGAATTTTTGAGGGCTGCAGTATAGTATGCACTCAATACTTGGGGCTTCTTTTGCATGAATTACTGCATCAATTAGGTGTGGCATAGGGGTGATCAGCCTGTGGCACTGCTGAGGTGTTATGGAAGCCCAGGTTGCTTTGATAGCAGCCTTCAGCTTGTCTGCATTGTTGGGTCTGGTGTCACTCATATTTCCCTTGACAATACCCCACAGATTCTCTATGGGGTTTTGGTCAGGCGAGTTTTCTGGCCAATCAAGCAAAGTGATACCATGATCAATAAACCAGGTATTGGTACATTTGGCAGTGTGGACAGGTGCCAAGTCCTGCTGAAAAATGAAATCAGCATCTCCATAAAGCTGGTCAGCGGAGGGTAGCATGTGCTCTAGAATTTCCTGGTAGAAGGCTGTGCTGACTTTGGACTTGATAAAACACAATGGACCAACACAAGCAGATGACATAGCTGACAAATCAGTGATGATTTGGGGAGCCATGTCATCTGCTGGTGTTGGTCCACTGTGTTTTATCAAGTCCAAAGTTAGCGCAGCCCTCTACCTGGAAATTCTAGAACACCTCATGCTTCCATCTGCTGACCAGCTTTATAGGAATGCTGATTTATTTTTCCAGCAGGACACACTGCCAAAAGTACCAATACCTGGTTTAATTATCATGGTATCACTGTGCTTGATTGGCCAGCAAACTCACCTGACCTAAACCCCATAGAGAATCTGTGGGATATTGTGAAAAGGAAGATGAGAAACACCAGACCCAACAATTCAGATGAGCTGAAGGCCACTATCAAAGCAACCTGGGCTTCCATACCACCTCAGCAGTACCACAGGCTGATTGCCTCCATGCCACGCCACATTGACGCAGTAATTAATGCAAAAGGAAGCCCCAACCAAGTATTGAGTGCATACTATACTGTACATGGATATACTTTTATGTAAGCCAACATTTCTGTATTAAAAATTATTATGTAATATTAAAATTTTCTGAGATACTGAATCTTGAGTTTTCACTAGCTGTAAGCCATACAGTCAGGGATGGATCCAGAGTCTTTTCTCGGGAGGGGCACTGCCAGAAAATATGTTTTTTTTTTGGGCAATTTATCTGGGAAATGACTGGTGTCGGCGCTTCAATCATCCCGGCACGATGGTTGTTATGGTGTCAGGATGATTGAAGCGCATTATTTCTATTATTACATTGTAATATAAAATTAAATAGTTCAACTCACCATAATGCAGAATCAGTGGGAGCCCCAAGTGTGTCACTTGCCACCGTCGCCTGCAATCAGTGGGAGCCCTGAGCGTGTCACTTGCCACACGTTGCGAATTGGCACTTGCCACGTCACCTGCCACACATTGCGAATTGTCACTTGACACGTCACCTGCCACACGTTGCGGATTGTCACTTGCCACACCTTGTAGATTGTCACTTGCCACATCACCTGCCACACCTTGCGGATTGTCACTTGCCACGTCACCTGCCACACATTGCGGATTGTCACTTGCCACACCTTGTGGATTGTTACTTGCCGCATCACCTGCCACACCTTGTAGATTGTCACTTGCCACACCTTGTGGATTGTCACTTGCCACATCACCTGCCACACCTTGAGGATTGTCACTTGCCACGTCACCTGCCACATCTTGTGGATTGTCACTTGCCACGTCACCTGCCACACCTTGCAGATTGTCACTTGCCACGTCACCTGCCACACCTTGCTGATTGTCACTTGCCTGCCACCAGATGCAGATTGTCACTTGCCACACCTTGTGGATTGTCACTTGCCACATCACCTGCCACACCTTGAGGATTGTCACTTGCCACGTCACCTGCCACATCTTGTGGATTGTCACTTGCCACGTCACCTGCCACACCTTGCGGATTGTCACTTGCCACGTCACCTGCCACAATTTGCAGATTGTCACTTGCCACGTCGCCTGCCATACTTTGTGGATTGTCACTTGCCACGTCACCTGCCATTGCGGATTGTCACTTTCCACATCACCTGCCACACGTTGCAGATTGTCACTTGCCACGTCACCTGACACACGTTGCGGATTGTCACTTGCCACATCACCTGCCACACCTTGTGGATTGTCACTTGCCATGTCACCTGCCACACGTTGCGTATTGTCACTTGTCACGTTGCCTGCCACCAGAGGCAGATTGTTACTTGCCACGTCACCTGCCACGTCTTGTGGATTGTCCCTTGCCATGTCACCTGCCACACCTTGCGGATTGTCACTTGCCTGCTAAGGTGTAGTTTTGGTTGTCTCTTGCTGTGTCCCAGACTCCCTGAGTCAGGCAGCAGAGAGATAATGTAATCTCTCTGCTGCCTGCACAGTGAGGGCGGAAGTCACTGCAGGAATGCAGGGCAGGTATGGGCGGTGAGAGATGATCTCATCTCGCTGCTCCCCCGCTCCCGGCTAGCTGATTGGCCAGATGCCTCACTGAGCCTGCTCTCTCACCTGCCAAGCACTGAGCAGCCCGGTCTGCCCACAAACCGCGCCGCCCGCCTACAAAC
The DNA here is from genome assembly GCA_029206835.1 of Rana muscosa. Taxonomy (NCBI): domain Eukaryota; kingdom Metazoa; phylum Chordata; class Amphibia; order Anura; family Ranidae; genus Rana; species Rana muscosa. The sequence continues at coordinate 155,023,298 of CM055120.1, forward strand.
CGCTCGCCCGCTATTTTACCCGCCCACGGAGCCGTGCGCTATCTGATCCGCCCGCGGAGCAGCGCTCTATCTCACCCGCCTGCGGCACGGAGCCGCCCGCTCTCTCACCCACCCGGCCGGCAACAAATTTCTTGGGGGTGGCAATTGCCCCGTTGCCCCCCTGGATCTGCCCCTTTATACAGTATACAACATATCACTTTGTGTGTAACGAATCTATATAAAATATATGAGTTTCACTTTTTGAATTGGATTACTGAAATAAATTATCTTTTTCATAATATTCTAATGTATATGAGATGCACCTGTATCTACAAGGTTTACCCAGAACCACTGCTGATTACACACTATTGATGTTTAGATGTTGGTCCTGAATGATTCATCCATGTGGCAATGGCATATAATGCAGAATGATCTTGGCAGTCAGTCAGAATTGGCTGAGGTCATTCTGTGCATGCACCATTCAGGGCCAAAATTTAAACATTAATAGTGTATAGTAAGTGGTGGCATTGCCGCTAGCTACACATAGGGGTTGATTTACTAAAACTTGAAAGTGCAAAATCTGGTTCAGCTCTGCATATAAACCAATCAGCTTCCAGGTTTTTTGTCAAAGCTTAAAGTGGCTGTAAACCCTTACCTATACCCAATGACATGACTGGTCTTGGGTGATACACAGAGGTTAAACAAATCCTCCTACTGTTTATTTGCAGCCATTTTTCCTGTACATCTGTGTAAATCCCGGAGATGAAAATGATTTTTCATAGACTCACAAAGCAGAGGGTGGGGAACTGCAGTTACACACTGTACAAGAGCTCTGAGAGCTGATTGGAGGGAAGGGATACACCCCCCTCCCCTTCAGGCAGCACAAGGGATCAGAGCTGAGGCTGTCAATCAGCTGGAGCTCCCTCCCCTGTCACCTTTTTTTCTATTGGTGTCAGGAAAACTTGTCAGAAGCGATTCATGCTGATAACAGAGGAACAAGACAGCAGAGAGAAACGGCACTTAGTGCTTTGGAAATAAGCAAGTAAACACTATAGAAATGTGTGCTTTGTTCAGATTTCATGTCTGAAGTTTACAACCACTTTAATTGAACAAGCTAAAGTTAGAGGCTGATTGGCTACCATGCACAGCTACACCAGATTTTGCACTCTCCAGTTTTATTAAATCAACCCTAGTGTAGTTACATGTAAGCCCTGGACAACGGTCAACAGAGTCCATGCACGCTGTACAATGTACGTATGTAAAAGTTACCACAGACTGTTACATTTGTACAGCAGCATCTGAGCGCAGCACAGCATTAAGCTTCCATCTGTACCTGTGCGAATGGGCCCATAGCTTTCTAGACTGCACATATAGGTGCTTACACAACTATACATGCAATTTTTGATACATGTGTTGTGATTGGGCCATAAAGAACCTGCAATGTCATTTTTTGAAGGAGTGCTCAGTGCGTGCTAACTGCAGGCCGGCTTTGAGTTAGTGTTAGACATTAATAATGTGCCCATACCTGCATGTGCTGCTACACATTCTTAATTGAAAGTACCACAATCATTATGGACTGCCACTTGCAAACAAGATATGCTCCAGTGACTTAAAATCCAGTCTTCAAATGCTGCCTTTTCAGCACAGACCAATCCCCCTTTTGGTCCTAGGGGAAAATACACTTGGGCATAGGGATTATTATGTCTTGTAATTGATTCCCAGGCACTAGCTTGGAAAACTATATATATTATATATATATTACCTAAGGTCTCATGTGTACAACTGAAGGAATTGCAACTAATCAAACATTTGACACAAAACACATACATGTACAACATATATACAGGTGTTTAATTTTTAACAAGATAGCTTGTATAGAAAATTTACCATCACGTGATTGGGAATATAAGTTATTGAAGCCCTAAGCAACCTAAATTCAGATTAGGAAACATGATTTATTTTCCTCTGTACAGCTTCATAACGCTGAAGAAATGCTTCATTATATCATGCCGCGTACACACGGCCGTTTTTCTCGTCGAGAAAAACTACATTTTTCCCATTCGACGAGAAAAACGATCGTCTGTGGGCTTTCTGTCGTTTTTTTCGACGAGAAAAACGGCATTAAAAACGACGAGAAAAATTAGAACATGTTCTAATTTTTCTCGTCGTTTTTTTCGACATGTTTTCCGCGGCAGTGTTTCCCATAGGGAAACACTGCCGCGGAGCCCACAGACGGTCGTTTTTCTCGTCAAGAGAAAAACTGACGTGAAAAACGACCGTGTGTGGGGAACAAGCTGTTCCCCCGTTTTAAATGACATTATTCACTGCGGTTTTTTAACCGCCGTGAATAATGATCGTGTGTATGCGGCATCAGCCCTTCATCTGCATTCCCACCTGAGCAAAGCATATTCTTGGTGATTTTGAAGCATTTTTTTCAGGTGCTTTACTGCACTTGTATAAGCTTCAGGCATTTGCTTTCTGGGCTGGGCAAGTGGAGGAGAGCATTTTTAGAGGAGTGGAATTCTTTCGGCACACATATTGCATGTTTACAGACATTACCATTGAAGCCTATGGGGCCAAAAATGTCCAAATATGCTAAAAAAAAAAAAAAACAATTTTGAGTGTAGGATGTAGAGAGTAGAGCAACTAAAGCCTCGTACACACAGCCGAGAATCCCGTCGTAAAAAAAACGTTGGTTTTCTCAAAGAGATTCTTGTCAAGCTTGACAGAATTCTTGTCAAGCTTTCCTTGCATACACACTGTCAATTAAAAATCTCATCGTTGTAAAGCGCGGTGACGTACAACACGTACGATGGCAGTAAAAAGGGGAAGTTCGATTCCAATGGCACCACCCCTTGGGTGCTTTTGCTGATCTCGTGTTACCGCGTGTTAGTAAAAGTTTGGTGTTAGCCGATTCGCGCTTTTCATTCTCTGTGCTTTTCAGTCCGTTGCAGCATGACTATTGTGCTATCTCCATTACGAATGCTAGTTTTACCAGAAGGAGAGCTCCCGTCTCATACTTGATTCTGAGCATGTGTATTTTTTTACGACTCGGAAAAGCATACACACGACCGGTTTTCTCGTCGGGAAACAGGCCGACGAGAATTCCGACGAGAAAAACGAGAATCCTGACGAGAAAATGGAGAGCAGGTTCTCTATTTTTCTCGTTGAGATTCCCGGCAGTTTTCTCGACGAGAAACCATACACACGAACAAAAAAAAACGGTCGTGTGTACGAGGCTTAAGTGTGTAGAAGTGTGAACAGGTACAATTAGAAATAATATGATTCTGCATGTTGAACATACGTAGTCGGACGTAAACCAAAGCTTCAATAGTAAATCGTAACAAATAATGTAATAACACAAGTAGACAAATATATTTCCTAATAATTTTAAAAATATTGCAGGATTAGTAAAAACAGACTGTGACTCATTTTATATTGGAGCCTGAGTAGTAACATAAGGGACACATTTTTCAGCCACTTCTGGATCCATACTTATGCACACATCACAACATGTGGCTTAAGTGGACTGAGGTTCCAATGTATCTTGATAGGTACCCCAACACATATCTACAGTATAAGCAAGATATAAATGCATAATGTGCTGTGTTATGCTGCATTGCTCAAAAATAGTACAGGTGCTTTTTTTCATGTTTAGAAGCTTCCTTAGAACCCATTCAAAATGAATGGGCTGCGTTAATCCACTGTGTGTCAATGCACAAAAACATACACATAGATGTGAATAGACTGTTGCCAATGGAAGCCTATCATCGTATATTTTGTTAACATGACTTGTCTTTCTGAACACCTTCAGGATAATTTGCTTTGCATGAAGCCAAGCAGACTTTATCTAATTAGCACCATTTAATTTACATGCACAACAATAATATTAATCAAGGTTTTTCAAGTGAATGTTTTAATATGCAGTGGGGCCCTCCTCTTCAAGTTGTATGTAAATGTGGTGCACAAGCTGAAATAGAATGGGTATTTTTGTATTTGTACTAGAGAGTGGATGAATACACATTTCCAGCGTTATGTCAGTGGCTCCATTATGTAAATGTGAGGGAGGTGATGGACCTGGCAGTATTGTTATAAAGAGGAAAATATGTTTCTTGTCTGCTGTTGTGCAAAAAATATGATAGAATAAGTAATTACAAATTCTACTATTCAGTCGCTTTCACAGTGTCATCTAGAATTCTAGATAAATCATTTGTGATGTTTTAAAAGTTTACAAAATGGTGAATAAATCAAATTAGATATTTTCTATAGATAAATATTGTGATTTTACAATAAATATAAAAAAAAAAAAAAAAAACAGGCAGCAGGTGCATGTGGGATCTTAAACAGGTGTTTTTTTTTCCCCCCATCAATATCCAGTTTGAATATTTGAGTATATTTAAATCCAAGAATAAAGAAATGTAATTTATTGCAATTTACCAGTCCTTAAATGTGGTAGTTGCATTAGTTTCCCTTTTTACAGGATTTTATCCCTTTATTTTCACCTAGAAATCCTGCCAATGACACGCCTTCTGTCTGACAGTGACAATGCTCATTCACTGCACTCATCGGAGTGAGAAGCCTATTGTATTAGGGTGTGCACCCCAAAACTCAAACACACTTGTGTGTATGGGTATGGGCAGGGCCGTCTTAATAGCATCATGGGCCCCTGGGCAAAGTAATGCTCTGGGGCCCCTACAATGGAGACAGTGCAGGTAAACAGATATAAAGTAGGTAGGAGGCAGACAAGGAGAGTTTCCCCTTTTAGGTGGACCTCCGTATTAACTACATGAACAATCATTCTGTACAGCAAAACAGTGGGGAAATACTACATACATAGTAAAAAACTGTCCCATGCATATAATATATCTGCTAGAATTGCTAGAATTGCTAGATTAATGCCTCCCCAGAACTCTGGCCCCTCTACAATCTAGATATCCCCCAGCACTCTGACCCCTCTACACCCCAGATATCCCCCCAGCACTCTGACTCCTCTACAGCCCAGATATCCCCCCAGCACTCTGACCCCTCTACACCCCAGATATCCCCCCAGCACTCTGACCCCTCTACATCCTAGATATCCCCCAGCACTCTGACCCCTCTACACCCCAGATATCCCCCAGCACTATGACCCCTCCACATCCCAGATATCCCTCCAGCACTCTGACCCCTCTACACCCCAGATATCCCCCCAGCACTCTGACCTCTCTACTCCCCAGATATCCCCCCAGCACTCTGACCCCTGTACACCCAAGATATCCCCCCAGCACTCTGACCCCTCTACATCCCAGATATCCCCCCAGCACTCTGACCCCTCTACACCCCAGATATCCCCCCAGCACTCTGACCCCTCTACAACCCAGATAAACCCCCAGCACTCTGACCCCTCTACAACCTAGATATTCCCCCAGCACTCTGACCCCTCTACATCCTAGATATCCCCCCAGCACTCTGACCCCTCTACACCCTAGATATTCCCCCAGCACTGTAACCATATACCATAAGATACCCCTTGTATTGTGACCCCACTACATCCCTGATACACCCTACACTTTGACCTCTCTACATCCCTGATACCTCTAGCACTATAGCCACCCAATCAACCCCAAGCATTGCTACCCCCTATATGAACCAGACCCCCCCCCCTCAGTATTGTTTTCCCCCATACACCCTTGATATACGCCAGCACCATTATTCCGTCCATGTAGTACCCCCTTATCCAGTGGAGATACAGTGCTTGTAAACATTTGGCTCTGTGCCCACCTCCAGCACTGCACTTACCTATACCAATCAAGCAGGCAGAAGGACGGGCGGAGGAGGGGGCATCCCTCCGGGCATTCTAAGCCTTTCGGTGCAAACAGTGCTTCACAGCTGGGCTCACCATGACACTATCCACAATGCTACTTCCGCAGGCGGGCTCTCAGTGCTGCTGACTCAGCAGCTCCTACTCCAGCTCCTACCCTGTAGCCTTCGAGTCCCGAGCAGTCAAGCTGCATAGGGCGGGGTCAGAGCATCACTGGTGCTCCAGCCCTGACCCTCCCTGCTGGCTGTGAAATAATAGGTATTGTTCTGCACAGCACGTCGCACCACTGCCAGGCTGCCTCCCCTTTGTATCTATCACTATTAGTGCCATCATGGGGCCCCCAATTTCGGGGCAGCGTGGGCTCAAGGACCAGCTGCTTTGGGGAAAGTGCAGGGGCCCCCCAGTGCAGGGGCCCCCATGCAGCTGGGGCCCCTGGGCAGTGCCCAGGTGTGCCTTCTCATTAAGACAGCACTGGGTATGGGGGCAGAGGAAAGAATATTTCGATAAACATAGCAGCCGCATTAACTACATGAACAATCATTCTGTACAGCAAAACAGTGGGAAAATACTACATACATAGTAACAAAGCTGTCCTGTGCATATAATATATCTGCTAGATTAATGCCTCCCCAGCACTCTGGCCCCTCTACAATCTAGATATCCCCCAGCACTCTGACCCCTCTACACCCCAGATATCCCCCCAGCACTCTGACCCCTCTACACCACAGATATCCCCCCAGCACTCTGACCCCTCTACACCCCAGATATCCCCCCAGCACTCTGACCCCTCTACATCCCAGATATCCCCCAGCACTCTGACCCCTCTACACCCCAGATATCCCCCCAGCACTATGACCCCTCTACATCCCAGATATCCCCCCAGCACTCTGACCCCTCTACAACCCAGATATCCCCCAGCACTCTGACCCCTCTACACCCCAGATATCCCCCCAGAACTCTGACCCCTCTACACCCAAGATATCCCCCCAGCGCTCTGACCCCTCTACATCCCAGATATCCCCCAGCACACTGATCCCTCTACACCCCAGATATCCCCCAGCACTATGACCCCTCCACATCCCAGATATCCCTCCAGCACTCTGACCCCTCTACACCCCAGATATCCCCCCAGCACTCTGACCTCTCTACTCCCCAAATATCCCCCCAGCACTCTGACCCCTGTACACCCAAGATATCCCCCCAGCACTCTGACCCCTCTACACCCCAGATATCCCCCCAGCACTCTGACCCCTCTACAACCCAGATAAACCCCCAGCACTCTGACCCCTCTACAACCTAGATATTCCCCCAGCACTCTGACCCCTCTACATCCTAGATATCCCCCAGCACTCTGACCCCTCTACACCCTAGATATTCCCCCAGCACTGTAACCATATACCATAAGATACCCCTTGTATTGTGACCCCACTACATCCCTGATACACCCTACACTTTGACCTCTCTACATCCCTGATACCTCTAGCACTATAGCCACCCAATCAACCCCAAGCATTGCTACCCCCTATATGCCCCAGACCCCCCCCCCTCAGTATTGTTTTCCCCCATACACCCTTGATATACGCCAGCACCATTATTCCGTCCATGTAGTACCCCCTTTTCCAGTGGAGATACAGTGCATGTAAACATTTGGCTCTGTGCCCACCTCCAGCACTGCACTTACCTATACCAATCAAGCAGGCAGAAGGACGGGCGGAGGAGGGGGCATCCCTCCGGCATTCTAAGCCTTTCGGTGCAAACAGTGCTTCACAGCTGGGCTCACCATGACACTATCCACAATGCTACTTCCGCAGGCGGGCTCTCAGTGCTGCTGACTCAGCAGCTCCTACTCCAGCTCCTACCCTGCAGCCTTCGAGTCCCGAGCAGTCAAGCTGCATAGGGCGGGGTCAGAGCATCACTGGTGCTCCAGCCCTGACCCTCCCTGCTGGCTGTGAAATAATAGGTATTGTTCTGCACAGCACGTCGCACCACTGCCAGGCTGCCTCCCCTTTGTATCTATCACTATTAGTGCCATCATGGGGCCCCCAATTTCGGGGCAGCGTGGGCTCAAGGACCAGCTGCTTTGGGGAAAGTGCAGGGGCCCCCCAGTGCAGGGCCCCCATGCAGCTGGGGCCCCTGGGCAGTGCCCAGGTGTGCCTTCTCATTAAGACAGCACTGGGTATGGGGGCAGAGGAAAGAATATTTTGATAAACATAGCAGCCACATTAACTACATGAACAATCATTCTGTACAGCAAAACAGTGGGAAAATACTACATACATAGTAACAAAGCTGTCCTGTGCATATAATATATCTGCTAGATTAATGCCTCCCCAGCACTCTGGCCCCTCTACAATCTAGATATCCCCCAGCACTCTGACCCCTCTACACCCCAGATATCCCCCCAGCACTCTGACCCCTCTACACCACAGATATCCACCCAGCACTCTGACCCCTCTACACCCCAGATATCCCCCCAGCACTCTGACCCTCTACATCCCAGATATCCCCCAGCACTCTGACCTCTCTACACCCCAGATATCCCCCCAGCACTATGACCCCTCTACATCCCAGATATCCCCCCAGCACTCTGACCCCTCTACACCCCAGATATCCCCCAGCACTCTGACCCCTCTACACCCCAGATTTCCCCCCTAGAACTCTGACCCCTCTACACCCAAGATATCCCCCCAGCGCTCTGACCCCTCTACATCCCAGATATCCCCCAGCACTCTGATCCCTCTACACCCCATATATCCCCCCAGCACTCTGACCCCTCTACATCCCAGATATCCCCCCAGCACTCTGATCCCTCTACATCCCAGATATCCCCCCAGCACTCTGACCCCTCTACACCCTAGATATCCCCCCCAACACTCTGACCCCTCTACACCCTAGATATGCCCCCAGCACTCTGACCCCTCTACACCCTAGATATTCCTCCAGCACTGTAACCATATACCATAATAAACCCCTTGTATTGTGACCCCACTACATCCCTGATACCCCCTACACTGTGGCCTCTCTACATCCCTGATATCTTTAGCACTATAGCCACCCAGGCATCCCCAAGCATTGCCACCCCCTATATGCCCCAGATCCCCCCTCAGTATTGTTTTCCCCCATACACCCTTGATATCCCCCAGCACCATTATTCCATCCATGTAGTACCCACTTTTCCAGTGGAGATACAGTGCATGTAAACTTTTGGCTCTGTGCCCACCTCCAGCACTGCACTTACCTATACCAATCAAGCAGGCAGAAGGAGGGGCGGAGGAGGGGGCATCCCTCCGGGCATTCAAGCCTTTCAGTGCAAACAGTGCTGGACAGCTGGGCTCACCATGACACTATCCACAATGCTACTTCCGCAGGTGGGCTCTCAGTGCTGCCGACTCAGCAGCTCCCACTCCAGCTCCAAGCCCACAGCCTTCGAGTCCCGAGCAGTCAAGCTGCATGGTGCGGGGTCAGAGCATCGCTGGTGCTCCGGCCCTGCCGCTCCCTGCTGGCTGTGAAATAATAGATATTGTTCTGCACAGCACGTCGCACCACTGCCAGTCTGCCTCCCCTGTGTATCCATCACTATCAGTGCCATCATGGGGCCCCCAATTTCGGGGTAGCGTGGGCTCAAGAACCAGCTGCTTTGGGGAAAGTACAGGGGCCCCCCATGCAGCTGGGGCCCCTGGGCAGTGCCCAGGTGTGCCCTCTCATTAGGACAGCCCTGGGTATGGGGGCAGCGGAAAGAATATTTCAATAAACATAGCAGCCAGCACAAGGGACACTTCTCAATTCAGTGTAAGTACTGTTTCTGGTGCTGATCAAAAAAATAAAAACAAAACTCTTGCCTCGTACACATGGGTGTCCGCTCCATAGGGCAAGGGGGGTCGTTTGCCCCCCCCCTGGAATCGAGACGGTGTTGGCCAAATTGGCAGTGTTCTACACCCTCTGCCGCCCTTACACCCACTTCCAGCCCCACACAGATCTGCACCACAGCACATGTACTCCCTCCTCCTCCCCCCAGGCCCACCACACCTCCCCGTCGCCGCTTTAAGGCGTCTCGTGGTTTGGCAGCGCTGGCTGGGCGGGGCCTCGCGCTCCAACCCGATAGGCCCCGGCTCTTCTCATTCTCCCGGGCATGGGCCAGCTCCGCCCCTGGCCCTTGGACTGTGCAGTGCACCCGGGGAGAGAAGATGAAAAAGAGCCGGGGCGAGATGGCGGAGCGGAGGGTGTCTCGAGTCGTGGTGGTAGTACCTCGGGCGCCTGGCCTCCTGCGGGGCGGCCTGCTGCACACACCTGTTGGACCTGCTGAAGGTGAGCCGGGCTGTGTGTGCAGTAAAGAGGGAGGAGGAGATGTCCTACAACACGTGTGTGTGTGTGTGACTGCAGAGACATGACGTCATAGGACACGTCATACATATGGTCAGTGTGGTCAGTTTGCAGTGTAGTGGTCAGTAGTCAGTGTGTAGTGTAGTGTTCAGAGTGTAGTGTGTGTAGTGTCCAGAGGTGCAGGGTGCTGCTGTGCAGGGATGGACTGGCCATCAGGACTACTGGGAGATTCCCGGTGGGCCGATTGGCTCAGTGGGCCGGTTGTAAGTGTCACTCCAACCCGGGCAGGACCCGCAAGGCTACCAGTGGCGGGTGGTAGCCTTGCGGAGTGGTGTGCAGCTTCCCACCCTCCCCTCTCCCTCCCATCGGCTTTGACATGCTGGTGGGAGAGGGACATTTGTGTGTAACAGGGCAGGCCACCAATAGCGCTGCTCTTCTGTGTGGGAGGGCGTGACTGCTAAGTTTCTCCGCCTCCCACCACCTCCTTAGCCAATCAGATTGTCCACCCGCCACATTTGACCAGAAGGAGGCTAGTGGCCAGAGCAGGGCGGGATGCAGAGGATCCGACGAACCACTTGAACATGAAGAAGGTATGAGATCAAAAATGTTACAATGCTGGCTACAGAAATCTAATCAGCATTCTCCTGTCCTGTGTTCAGTGTAAAAAAAAAAAACAGATAAGAAGCAGTGTGAGAAGACGGATCACTGCATATTCTACACACAGCACAGGAGAAGGAGAACACACTGATGAAGAAAGTCCATCTTCTCACACTTGCTTCTTATCTGTTTTTATTTACCGTACACTGAACACAGGATGGGAGAATGCTGATTAGTTTTCTGCAAGAAGCTGGAACTTTAGCTGTTTCTATATAGCTATTTGTGCCAGAGTCCTGTGCCAGCCATCCCTGATTTGTTTGACATGTTCCTTGTTATCTTTTGAAGGCATTAGCTGGTCAGGCTGGGAGCTTCACAGACCTGTTAACCATTTACTGTCCTCCTGTGCTTGAGAAATGACTGTTAGCAAAGTTTTTTGTTTTATTTGTTATATTTTGTGAACTCCTGTTTACACAGTGCAGCAATCAATGTTTTTCCACACTGTTCACTGCTAGCCTAGGACACACTTGTACAATGTCTGCAGTCTCTGACCATCTCCTGTATCATGTCAGCAGTCTCTGACCCTCTCCTGTATCATGTCAGCAGTCTCTGACCCTCTCCTGTACTATGTCTGTAGTCTCTGACCCTCGCCTGTAGTAGGTTTTGCAGTCTCTGACCCTCTCCTGTACTATGTCTGCAGTCTCTGACCCTCGCCTGTAGTACATTTTGCAGTCTCTGACCCTCTCCTGTACTATGTCTGCAGTCTCTGACCCTCGCCTGTAGTACGTTTTGCAGTCTCTGACCCTCTCCTGTACTATGTCTGCTGTCTCTGACCCTCTCCTATACTATGTTTTGCAGTCTCTGACCCTCTCCTGTACTACGTTTTGCAGTCTCTGACCCTCTTCTGTACTACGTTTTGCAGTCTCTGACCCTCTCCTGTACTATGTCTGCAGTCTCTGACCCTCACCTGTACTATGTCTGCAGTCTCTGACCCTTGCCTGTAGTACATTTTGCAGTCTCTGACCCTCTCCTGTAATATTTCTGCAATAAAGGAGGGCTACAGGCATGAATGAATTAATGTACTGCCACTGCTGGTCATGGTCACTGATGAATACATGTTTTTGTGCGTGTTTGTAAAATTAAAGTGGACACACTTGTACAATGTCTGCAGTCTCTGACCATCTCCTGTATCATGTCAGCAGTCTCTGACCCTCTCCTGTATCATGTCAGCAGTCTCTGACCCTCGCCTGTACTATGTCTGCAGTCTCTGACCCTCGCCTGTAGTAGGTTTTGCAGTCTCTGACCCTCTCCTGTACTATGTCTGCAGTCTCTGACCCTCACCTGTAGTACATTTTGCAGTCTCTGACCCTCTCCTGTACTATGTCTGCAGTCTCTGACCCTCGCCTGTAGTACGTTTTGCAGTCTCTGACCCTCTCCTGTACTATGTCTGCTGTCTCTGACCCTCTCCTGTACTATGTTTTGCAGTCTCTGACCCTCTCCTGTACTACGTTTTGCAGTCTCTGACCCTCTTCTGTACTACGTTTTGCAGTCTCTGACCCTCTCCTGTACTATGTCTGCAGTCTCTGACCCTCGCCTGTACTATGTCTGCAGTCTCTGACCCTCACCTGTACTATGTCTGCAGTCTCTGACCCTTGCCTGTAGTACATTTTGCAGTCTCTGACCCTCTCCTGTAGTATTTCTGCAATAAAGGAGGGCTACAGGCATCAATGAATTAATGTACTGCCACTGCTGGTCATGGTCACTGATGAATACATGTTTTTGTGCGTGTTTGTAAAATTAAAGTGGGCCGGACCAGTCTGGATGAAGTCCCGGGCCAAATTTTTGTCCCAGTCCAGCCCTGCTGCTGTGCAATGTAAAGGGGTGCAGGGTGCTGTGTAATGTAAAGGGGTGCAGGGTTCTGTGTAATGTAAAGGGGTCCAGTGATGCAGGATGCTGTGTAATGTAAAGGGGTCCAGTGATGCAGGGTGCTGTGTAATGTAAAGGGGTCCAGAGGTGCAGGGTGCTGTGTAATGTAAAGGGGTCCAGTGATGCAGGGTGCTGTGTAATGTAAAGGGGTGCAGGGTGCTGTGTAATGTAAAGGTGCCCAATGATGCAGGGTGCTGTGTAATGTAAAGGGGTCCAGTGATGCAGGGTGCTGTGTAATGTAAAGGGGGCCAGTGATGCAGGGTGCTGTGTAATGAAAAGGGGTCCAGTGATGCAGGGTGCTGTGTAATGTAAAGGGGTCCAGAGCTGTGGGGTGCTGTGTAATGTAAAGGGGTCCAGAGGTGCAGTTGTGGAGAGGGGGTACACAGTAGTGACAAAGAGATATTTAAAGATGCAGGGGGCACAGTGGGGTGTTTTTACATTTTAATGTGGGGGGGGCGCTTTTAACCCCCGCTAGTGGGCAAACAAAGGGTAAAATGCGACTGTGTATCACCGCTGCCGAAGCGCCCTCCCCCCCTGAAAACATTTCAGTGGACGCCCATACTCATACACACGGCCGGTTTTCTCGGCAAGAAAACTACTGGGAGAGCTTTTTGCAGAGAAAACCGGTCGTGTGTATGGTTTCTCATCGGGAAAACTACCGGGGCTCTCGACGAGAAAAATAGAGAACCTGCTCTCTATTTTCTCGTCGGGATTCTTGTCGGCCTGTTTCCCGATGAGAAAACCATGCGTGTGTATGCTTACCTGTCTCCAGGTAAACCCGCGCACGCTCGAAAAGACTTCAACGCATGCGCTGTAGCATACAAGGGTAGTGGGTAGTGTAGGGTGTAGCAAGATGGCGGCGACGGCATTGAATGTGACGAGCGCATGCGCATTCGCGTTCTTGCCATTCAAAAGAACGGCGGTTCTTTTGAATGTGCGTGTGTACACAGGGCTTGGCAAGACAAGCTTGCCAGGAATCCCGTCGAGAAAACCAACGTTTTTTTTCCGATGGGATTCTCGCCCGTGTGTACGAGGCTTTAAAGTATAACTTAAGGCAAAACTTTTTTTTTAAAATTTGGATAGAGTGGAGAGGGATTAGATACCCTGTCTGTTTTTATTGCTGTCTGTGCCCCATTAAGGAGATTCTCCCTCTCTATTTTTCCTGTTTTACCGTTATCATTAAAAGTGAAAGTAGAAGAAAATCCCACATTTTGGATTGTCCCAAGAAAAGTCATTGAGGGGAGATCTTCCAATGACCAGGGGGTCCTCAAAGAATTCCCTTAATTTGCATGACTTTTCCCTCACTTCCTGTTAGGCTCTGGGACAGAAAGTAAAGGAAAATCTCCACAATGGAACACGGATGGCAAAAAAAATAAAAAAATCTGACAGGGGTTATAGTCCTTATTTACTCTATCCAAGTTGAAAAAAAAGTTTTGCCTTTAATTCTACTTTAGGCTCTCAGACAACATTTCAGAATGAAAAAAAATTATCTCCTGTAGAAATTTTGATTTTCCTATTTTTTCTTTTTGCACAGAAAGTAATACATTTCTCCTAGCCTGAGACATGTGTAATAATGGAGCTCTCACAATAACTAAACTCAGCCATACATGGATTGTAATTTGTCCAGTTCAACAAGGAGCAGCTGAAGTTCATTTCATGTATGGGCACCCTGGCTTTACAGAAGTCAATATACTAACCAACTTCTGTACAACCGCCCTGTTGGATTTTCCCTGCTTGATTGGCACTACATGCTGCAGACTGCAGTGCTGATCAGTGTGTTCTGATGGAAGGGAAGTCATCCCACTGTCAGAATACAATAGCTCAGCGGGAGGATTCTGACATCCACATTAAAAAGAACTGACTCATCTATGGCCTGCTAATGGGTATATCTATTAAAAAAAAAAAAATCACTGTACAAATATGATACATTTGCATAGCCACAACAAAAAAAAAATGCTATATTCTGTCTCGTTGGTTCCTATGATTGTCATCACCATCCAACAGCCATAATGCATTTTTTTTTCTGATTGAGGTATTTAATAAATAGATTGTGCAAATCTTTCTCACTTTTATTGTTTGTTACTGTGATTTCAGTTTTTTATAAATAAACCCCAAAGTAACTCTTAAGAGCCCATTCACACAGGGGCAACTTTGGATCCGACTTCAAGTCGCCCCAAGTTGCCCCTAGTCGCCTCAAGTCGCGCTGCATGAGAAAATCAATGGAAGTGAATGGAGCCGTCTTAATGCACACTACTGCAGTCGCTCCGACTTCAAAAAAGGTTCCTGTACTACTTCAATCCGACTTCTAGGTGACTGCTAGGCGACCTGTACCCATTGATTTCAATGGAAGTCGCCTCAGAAGTTGGATCCCCTGTCTTAACAGAAGCAACTTTCCAGGAAGAAAACATACATTTCTCAGGCAAACCCCTCCCTCCCCCCTCCCTCCCACAGAGCTGATTATTGTTTGATTGGCCACTGGAATGTCTCCTGTCCTGGAGGCAACTTGAAGTTGCCTTGTAAGTAGCTTCATGTTGCGCTGTGATTCATACTCAAGTCGTGTCCAAGTTGCCTCCCAAAGTCACGCTGGAAGTCGTGTTGCCCCTGTGTGAATGGAGTCTAAGTGGGAAGCAAAGAGATCCCTCTCTTGTAGACAGCTGTGCAAGCACAAAATACGGATAGAAAGAAATCCTGGACTGCTGCACTCCATAAAATGACGTCTTTATTTGGTAGGTAAAATCTAAAAACAACCAAAACGATAAAGTCAAAATAAAGTGAACAACAGGAAAAAAATAGCTGACACGTTTCACATTGTGTGATGCTAACTCATACTATGGGAAACATGTCAGCCATTTTTTTTCCTGTTGTTCACTTTGTTTTGACTTCGTTTTATGGAGTGCAGCAGTCCAGGATTTCTTTCTTTCCAATGCACCTGTGCATAGCCAGCAACTTTGGTTTAGTGGGACAGAAGCCAAGCCAAGGGATTTGTAGTTTTTGGAGAGGTATCATCTCTCGCAAGCACAAAATACAAAGAGATGTATAGTGCGCTCAAAAAAGCAGGTTGCTTGGACAACTGATTAAAAAAAATAATGTTTAGACATTCAAACATGGACTGTGAATTTGGGGGTGCTGAAAGAGCACCTGTACACAGGGCCATATGGTTATGGGCATCTGTGATTAGGTTGGCCCAGGAACACCTGACACACTCCCTGCAAATACCTATGACTGTGCTGTATCTTTGGAGGTGCAGAATTGTCTCCCTAGGACAAAAAGTGTTTTGGGAGTGCAGAACACCTCTTCTTCTCCTCATCTTTATAACATAGAGGGAAGTGTTTGGTAGTCCACAGAGAAAACTGTGAACAATGCCAACTGATAACAAGTACAGCAGAGGAAGTTATCAGCTCACTATATTTCTTGCAGGTCCACACAAATATATTTTGCACTTTAAAGAGGTATAACAAAACATTTCCATGGTATATTTCACAAACCAAAAGAGAGAAAATATGAAAAATACACTGTTATGGTTTACCTAAACAAAATTTTAATTCTCAAAACACAGTGCAGGTGCTATGCAGCATCAGACTGAAAACAAACCTGCAATTAGATAATGGCATCATACACAGTATGTTAGATTATCGACTGGCATGACCCATTTGGTCCTAGAGAACAATATTTTTTTGTTTGTTTTAGGAATTTTTATGTATGGCATAGTCAGCCTTTATTTTTACTTCTTAAATGTGTATAGACTAATGGAATTGTTCCTTGCATCCACGCAAGTAACAAATTGAGCTAGTCACTTTGTAAATGCCACACCTTTCACTACTTCCCCTCTAACACCCGTACACCCCTTACAGACCAAAGTTTTTACTTGTCTGCTATGGACCTCTCTTTTCTGCAATGACTGTTGCAGAAAAGATAACATTGCTCAAGATAACAAAGTAATACATATACAGTGGAACCTTGGATTGCGAGTAACGCGATTAACGAGCGTTTCGCAATGCGAGCACTGTATTCGCTAAAATCCTAACTCGGTTTGCGAGTGTTGTCTCGCAAAATGAGCAGGATTCAGGCCAAAGCGGGTGCAGTACCGCGTTTGGCCTGAGGTGGGGGGCGCCGGAGCTGAACGGCGCCGATCGGCGGCGTTCGGAAACGGCCGGAAAGGCCCGAGGACAGTTCAACTGACCCTGGCAAACCTCGAAAAGGCTTGTGAACAAAGTCTTTCCGAGGTTTTCCGAGGTCAGCCGAACTGTCCTCTGGCCTTTCCGGTGCCCCCCGCCTCTGGCCGCATGTGGTATTGCATACCATTGAAGTCAATGCGGAACAAATTATTTTAATTTCCATTGTCTTTGATGGGGAAACTCGCTTTGATATGCGAGTACTTTGGATTACGAGCATTCTCCTGGAACGGATTATGCTCGTAATCCGAGGTTCCACTGTAATGTTTTTAAGGACAAGCAAGACCTTGCAAAAATATTTTTATATACAATCCTTATTAAAAAAAAACTAACTTTTTTGATTAGCGTTTGTTTGAAAAAACAGTGTAAATGTTGAATAAAAGTATACATTTTATTTAATAATGTGTCCTATTTGATGACACAAAAAATTACACTAAAATTGTGATTCTGGTACAAAGCATTGCAAAGTTATTTACAAATGAAATATTTATATATATTTATTTTTTGAATTTTTTTAAATTTGAACAAAAAAAGAACAAGAACAAAAAAATAGTGGATAATAAAATGAAAATAAAAAAGTAGGAAAATAATAGATAAATAGATTTTGTGGTCTGACTAAGGGTAGACACCTAATAAGACACACCTCATCCCAAATTTTTGACAAAATGTGAGAAAAGAAGTAATGGGGACTATAGCGGTGCTAGTATTGGTATCTAGACAACAGTGGAAGACTCAATTCATTTGGTAAAGAGAAAAAGTTCTCATTTATTAGACAATTAATACAAAACATTTATTAAAAATATATACATATATAAGCGTTTTCACAGAGTTTTACAATAGAGCATAACTGATATGGTGGTTATAAAGATGTTAAACTGAGGAGATCATACGTGGTCCCAACATGTTTCGCCCATCGGGGCTTCGTCAGGGGAAGTATGTCTCAAATACTCAAATACATCAAAATAGCTGTTAAAATAGACAATAGAAAAAATCATGTTAGCATATTTATCAAATAAATTATATAGAAAGAATTATATAAAGTTTAGAAGATCGATCTGTAAACAGGTCCACAGTTGGCAAAAAAGGTAGCGACTTACCACCAACGGCCCATGCCAAGTTTTAATATTGAATAAATTGATACATTGCTTTCTGTGGGTCTTTTTTCATTTATTTATTTTTTTACTTATCCATTTATATATATATATTTTTTTTGATTTATCTTGGCTAGGTCTTATAAGCGGTCACTGTGAGGGTTTGTCTGCTCGGAGTTCCGTTCTGTCTCACACCGAGGAGGAGATTCTTTCTCTTCCTCTACAGTATGTAGAGGTTTCTCTTGCTTCCACTCCCATTTAATCCATCTAGGGCTTCATTGGTGGTAAGTCGCTACCTTTTTTGCCAACTGTGGACCTGTTTACAGATCGATCTTCTAAACTTCATATAATTCTTTCTATATAATTTATTTGATAAATATGCTAACATGATTTTTTCTATTGTCTATTTTAACAGCTATTTTGATGTATTTGAGTATTTGAGACATACTTCCCCTGACGAAGCCCCGATGGGCGAAACATGTTGGGACCATGTATGATCTCCTCAGTTTAACATCTTTATAACCACCATATCAGTTATGCTCTATTGTAAAACTCTGTGAAAACGCTTATATATGTATATATTTTTAATAAATGTTTTGTATTAATTGTCTAACAAATGAGAACTTTTTCTCTTTACCAAATGAATTGAGTCTTCCACTGTTGTCTAGATACCAATACTAGCACCACTATAGTCCCCATTACTTCTTTTCTCACATTTTAGGAAAATAATAGTTGAAGGCGAAAGGGGATGAAGGAGTTAATAAGGACGAATTAGGGTTAATAATGTGTTAAATAGATACATTTTAATTATTATTATTTTTGTATTTTTTATTTTACTTGTCAGGTTGCTTTAACTGACATCATGAGCAGATAAAATGTCATTCCTTTGATCTGCATATGTGAAAAACATAGCACATAGAAAAGTAACAATGTTACCTTGTATCTCTCTATTTCCCATCTGAACTGTGTTGATAAACACTGAGTCAGGTGATTCTTTTTTTGACAGCAGCAGCTGCTAGGGATGGTGTATTTACACAGCAATTGCTTGCTTCATTTTCAGACTGAGAATTGCTGGCAATTTGGAGGGGGTGATGTGGCAAAAGTGCAAAAGCACATAGGTGTCCGTTTATGAAGCAGTGAAGAAATTTTACGGCTCCATTCTCCGGCATTCACAGAGAAGATCGTTCTCCTCTGGATGCCAGTTTATGAAGCAGTGTAGATCGCTTCTCCTTTGGAAGAGTGAAGCGATCTACAAACGCTTCCAAGCCCCCAGAGAATGGCCCCTGATAATGGAATCTCGTGAGACTTTACGAGACTACAGTACCAGAAATTCACTGAAACACAGAGATATCTGTTTATCTGTCCCCCTACACTATATATACATATATACACACACACAAATATATATATATATATATATATATATATATATATACACATAATATATCTATATATCTATATACAGTATATAGATATATAGATATATCTGTATATCTATACATAGACATGGCAGGGGGACACGGTAGTGGCTTGGGGGGGTATGAAAGAGGAAGTCAAAAATCTTCCTCCTTCCCCTGGGATTCTCTCTTCACACCCCGATTCTCCACCTCTGAGCTGGTGAATCGGAGAGTGTGAATTATGACTCAGATCGCCAGTGAAGTGTTGAGATCGCAGCTTCATAAACTGGACATTTCTGTGTCAGTCAATCACAGATTCTCAGTGTGCAGAGATCATCGGCCGAGAACATATTCTCCCCCGATCATCTCTGTTTCATAAACCGTTAGGCCCCTTTCACACGGAACGGATCAGTCATGATCCGCCCCGTGAACCTCCGCTTGCTCAGCGGGGATCGCTCTGTTGATCCCCGCTGAGCTGGCGGATGACTGGGCGGTCCCCGGACACTGTGCAGGGACCGCCCTGTCAGATCTCCGCTCTCCCCTATGGGGGATCGGATGAACACGGACCGTCTGTCCGTGTTCATCCGATCCGCAGACGGATAGAAAAATATACGTTTTTCCATCCTGAAAAACGGAGCATTGCGGGCACGGATAAGATCGGATGTCAGCGGATGTTCATCCGCTGACATCCGCTATCCGATAGGGATACATGTATGTCCGTTTTTCATCCGAAAACGGTCCGCCCGTGTGAAAGGGGCCTTAATGGACTGTGATCAGTGGTGATACTCAACGTACTAAAAACAATAGTAGCTTGCCAATAGAAAGCCTGCAATAGCAGTTCCCATGTTTCTTGCTCTCACAAGTTCATTTTAAATTGGCTTCACATATGGCCTCATTCACATGGGACTACCTATTCGTTCACCCGTGTGAAAGTCCATCTTATCTGCATGGGATGTTCAGGTGATCCGTGCAGAAACAAATGTACAGTCAGGGATATGCTTGGAGATACGTGAAGGTCTGTATAGGTCCATGCAGTTGATCACCTGTCATTGATTTTAACAGGCTGTCTGCATGGTGAAACATGATGAAGAAAGGAAGGTGCGCCAAACTAAGTGCAGTAAGACAGGCTTTAATGGCAAATCATATAAAAAACAGCCAAATGGCTACTCACAAGATGTAGGACAAATTCAGGCATGTAAAGGGTTAATGGTGGTCCGGTGTCATCTAAGGCGGTCCTCGGGGGAGATGTCGGTACCAGATGAAAAGTTAGCTGAGGATGGCTGAAGGCAGGATGAAAGGAAGGCTGGAGGCAGGTAGTGGTGTCAGCAGAGGAAGAAAAATCCAGGCTGTAATAGATGTAAACAACCCTGCACCGCTGGAACAGCCAGGAGGTAACCAGGAAGCTGCAGGCAGGTTGCGGTGTCAGCAGAGGAAGAAAACGTCCAGGCTGTGATAGGTGTAAGAAGCCCTGTACCGCTGGAACAGCCAGGAGGTAACCAGGAAGCTGCACATCAGCGTGCGCTTCACCGTGGAGCGCAGCGTGCCGTCGGACCGGTAGTGACGTGGAGATTGGAACGGACCAATGGGATGACGCGTTTCACAGCATCCGCTGTTTCATCAGATCCATCTTCTCTTTTTTATTGTCTGCATGGTGAAGATGGCCCTTTGCAAGGATGTATGGATCAGTATGCCCATGAGGCTTGTTTGTACTTAAAAGGGTTGTAAAGGTTCATTTTTTATTTTCCAAATCTTCCTTTAAGCTAGTGCATTATTGGTTCACGTACCTTTTCCTTCGATTTCCCTTCTAAATGTTTTTTTCTTTGTCTGAATTTCTCACTTCCTGTTCCTCCTCACGAAGCTTGCCCCCATCATCCGAGCCATTCTGGCTGGGTGTTTGTCAGCGTGCTCGCCCCCTCCCTTGGGACTACATTCCTGCGGGGAGCCTCCCGTGCCTGTGAACATACAGAGCGTCTTCCCGCAGGGATGTAGTCCCAAGGGAGGGGGCGAGCACGCTGACTAACCCCCAGCCAGAACGGCTCGGATGATGGGGACAAGCTTCATGAGGAGGAACAGGAAGCGAGATATTCAGACAAAGAAAAAAACATTTAGAAGGGAAATCGAAGGAAAAGGTAAGTGAACCAACAATGCACTAGCATAAAGGAAGCTACAGTATTTAGAAAATAAAAAATGAACATTTACAACCCATTTAAGGAATATGGCATTCATAATGGAACTATTGTGTTGCTTAGCTTATTTTAATAATAATATTATATATATATATATATATATATATATATATATATATATATATATATATTATTTTTTTGGTAAAATAAATCAGATCAGCAATAGGAGTTTATGAGGATTTGTTGCACATGCATGTGTTTACCAGGGAACGTGTTAACAGAAACAGAAAGCAGTGTGAGCAGGAGTATGACTTTATCAGTATGCTGCTTCTTCTTAGTCCAGTCAGCAGCCTACTTATATCACTGCTGTCTGAGCAGTGAAAGTTGGGGATCTGGGGTTGTGTTGTCTGGCAAGGATGTCCAGATCTCAAAACTGTATATACATTATTAGAAATCCCTTTGCAGATAAAAATATTAATCGAAAATATTATTCTTGTGTGGTCGCTGGTTAGGTTAAACTTACTGGGAGGCCTATTGTATAGCAACACATCAAGCCACCCAACACAAAGGCTTTCTATGGACACAACTGATATTTCATATACACCATCTGCAGTGGCACCGCATCAACCAATGTGAAGACATTAGTATGCTGGGGCAGTAGAAGACTCTTTTCATTTAGAATCCTATCAAACAACACCAATGTTTCATGGGCTTGCACATTCTCTTACTCAAGGTGAAAGTATAAAACATAAAAAAGTCCTTTGTAAACGAGTTTGCACAAGCAATTCATGTGCTCCTCCTAAATGATATTATTGCTGATAGGATTCTTAACCACTTCGCGCCCGGGCCATTGGCAAAAGACCCCTGCATTGCGGCGCTAAATTGCCGGGAGGACGTCCTGTTTACTTCCGCGATGCGCGCCGCCGCGGACACGAGTCGGGGAAAAGCTGTGCCCGCTGTGTCCCGCGGGTGCCGATGCGCTTGCCGGGCGGCCGCGATGTCCGCCAGGTTCCCACGATCGGCTGTCACAGAGCGATGGACGTGGATCTCTGTGTGTAAACACAGAGATCCACGTCCTGTCAGGGAGAGGAGACCAATGCTGTGTCCCTTGTACATAGGGACACAGATCGGTCTCCTCCCCCAGTCAGTCCCCTCCCCCCACAGTAACAATCACCTAGCAGGGAACACATTTAACCCCTTCCTCGCCCCCTAGTGTTAACCCCTTCCCTGCCAGTCACATTTATACAGTAATCAGTGCATATTTATAGCACTGTTCGCTGTATAAATGTGAATGGTCCCAAAAATGTGTCAAAAGTGTCCGATGTGTCCGCCATAATGTCTTAGTCACAATAAAAATCGCAGATCACCGCCATTAATAGTAAAAAAAAAATAAAAAAAAAATCATTATTCTCTTCCCTATTTTGTAGGCGCTATAACTTTTGCGCAATCCAATCACTATACGCTTATTGCGATTTTTTTTTACCTAAAATTAGTAGAAGAATACATATCGGCCTAAACTGAGAAAAAAAATAGTTAAAAAAAAAATTGGGATATTTATTATAGCAAAAAGTAAAAAATATTGTGTTTTTTCAAAATTGTCGCACTATTTTTGTTTATAGCGCAAAAAATAAAAACCACAGAAATGATCAAGTACCACCAAAAGAAAGCTCTATTTGTGGGGGAAAAAAAGGACGTCAATTTTGTTTGGGAGCCACTTCGCCCGACCGCGCAATTGTCATTCAAAGCGTGACAGTGCTGAAACCTGAAATTTCTCCTGGGCAAGAAGGGGGTTATGTGCCCAGTTGTCATAAGTATGGTGGCTGCCATTGCGGGTCTTCTTCTGCAGATGCTAGATGCATGGCTGTGCCTTGGTTTAGTGCTGCAACAAGTGTCAGAAAAAGTATCAGAAAACCTCTCTATGCGTGTACCAGGTCAATGACTCAGAAAGCATTAATGAGGAAGTAAACCCTGATGGGTTTTACTTCCTCTTTTGCTCGCTGCAAAGCCTGCAAATGAAAAGCATAATGGGCTAGTATGCATCACATACTAGCCCATTATGTGGCACTTACCTGCAAGAGAATCCAGCGATGTCCCCTGTGTAGGCAGCGTCCATCTTCTGGCCCCTCTTCCTTCCGGGCCGTAGACTCCGGCTCTGTGATTCGCCAGAGCCGCGTGACGTCACTCCCACGCATGCGCACAGGAGCCGCGATTAACGGCACAGGCTAGGGAAGAAACGGCACTTAGTTTAGTTTCTTCCCCGCGCATGCGCTGTTGGAATTTTCGGCGGACTATAAGTGAATTATCTCCTAAACAGTGCACCTTTAGGAGATGTTTCCACTACCTATAGGTAAGCCTTATTCTAGGCTTACCTATAGGTAGAAGTCCAAAAAGTGGGTTTACAACCACTTTAAGGCTCGGTTCACACTGCTGTGATGGCAAAGTTGTTTGACTTTGCACTGTGACTTCCTTCTGACTTGATCCGAATTGGATGCCATTTAAGAGCCTGTACAAGGGCTGAAATTGCACCCAAGTCAGGCCAAAGTAGTGCAGGAACCTTTTCTAAAGTCAGAGCAACTTGTGCAGCATCATTTAAGATGGCTCTCATAGGGAAACATTGGATTTGACATGTCATATGACGTGGGGTCTCACAAGTCGGATCCTTCTTCGCAGCAGTGTGAACCGAGCCTAAACCCCAAGCATCTGCATAGCAGACAGGCAACTAATATTGTCGAAATAAAATGTCAGGAATGGGACCACCCTTATTTTCATTCTTAGATAATCAATTTAAAGTGTATTGACCCCCCCCCCAAAAAAAAAATAAGATATTGCATCTGTTGACTGCATTTTTTCAAGCCTTTACTTCTTAATGCTGATTCTGCCAATAACATACATGCAGTCCTGAGATGACAATACTCACTCAACGTACTGTATCAGAACAGAAATAGGCCAAGATTTCAGGACCCTGCTACACTTCTATTTTCCATAACATAGAGGAATGTGGTTATGTAGTCCACAGAGATATCTGAGAATAATGTAACTGACGAGAGTTAGCACAGGAAGTTATCAGCTTACAAGATTTCTGGCAAGATCAATAGGTATCTTTTGCAGTTATACATAAATATAAAAATGCTGTTAATGGTACATTTAACAGACCAAAGATGACAAGATAAAAAAGGTTCATTATTAGGTTTACTCATGGTTTAACAGGATAAATTATGAACTATAACTATAGCAGAGGGTGCTGCTTTTTTTTCTTTTCATCTCATGGACACTGCCATTTTGAGGTTTCTTTGTACAATTTTGTGTCTGTCCCACTTTTTATAAGGCAATAACAAAGATGCAATCTTCCCACCAATTATTCCTGGGTTATTTGTTTGTTCTGCATTAAAGAAAATCCACTGGGGAAGTGTGACACCATCACTTGTCTCTGGGTTGAACTGGGAGTTCAGTAAAACAACAAAATGAAGAAAAGAAGGCACATTCTGATACTGCCCTTGGCAACCATTCAATCCAGCAAATTAAAGCTGAGTCTTTCTGAATCCATTAGGTGCAATCAAAACCGTAGGAGATATTAATGTCGCAAAAGCAGAAGATATGGCTGAGCACTCATGGGTTCAATTCTCAAAATCCAAGCTTTGTTTTTTCAGCCGGTAAACACCAAGCAAGGAAGAAAAACAATTAGATTGCCGAGTTACTTATGACCGGGAAGAAATTGATGTGCAGGGAAGCTGAGAATTGTTTTGTTTGATCTAGCACTTTTTTGAAGACTAAAGAGAGGCTGACATTTCTGGTGGGTATGGCTTGGCACTGGGGTTATAGAGGGATATGGAAGCTAATAAGGAATTCAGAATACTAGATATCACTTAAACCAATGTATACATTTTGCATCATATTGGGCATTGTCCTTCAGATAGATAAGGTAGCAATAGCTTGCTAGCTAGCGAGATAGATAGATAGATAGATAGATAGATAGATAGATAGATAGATAGATAGATAGATAGATAGATAGATAGATAAATAGATAAATAGATGGATAGATTAATTGATACCTGGTTAATGAGTGGTTAGAGCTCATTTCAAGATGATATTTTCTCTATCTCATTTTGTAACCTAGGATCAGATCCCTAAATTGTGCTAATATAACACATTGAATCATGATTTAACAAAAATTATAAAACATTGGTAACATATCGCTCTCATATAAGACATGATAACAATTTTTAGAGCACGCAGAGACAATACTTCTTCTTGCTTTATTTAATTCATAATCTGAATATTTGAAATTTTGATTTTTTTTTCATTTAAATTCTTAGCTACATAAAAGAAATCTGTATGAAATACTCATTTAATTGGAGAGCTCAACGTTGTACTTAAACGATGCAGACAGGTACTCAGTATGGCTGCACCCATAGTAAGGGTTATATTGTAATGTAAGTGTAGCGGGGGTCTAAATTTAGGGGGTACACCTGGGTGGTAGTATGATCCAGGATGTGCTAATTATGAAAGGATTTACACCATTCAAATTGTGGAGGACTTGGTGGTGTGCTATTCTCCTTGACCTGTGGGTGGCGATGTTCCCGCGGGTCAAGGTAGAATCATTGCCACAGTGCTGTCTCCTTTTTGTCCCATTCCGGCGGTGGTACAGCGGGGCGGGGAACCTGCTGTGGCGTCACGGGAGGATATAAAGGGGAGAGATGCCCTCGCCACGAGGTCTTCTTCTTCTGCATCCAGCGCCCAGGCACCTTAGGCCTGGGTGCTGGTGGTTCGGAGTTCCGGCCTAGGTGCCCATGGCCTGGCCGGAGCGGTGTTGGAGTCCATCCCAGGCACCTTAAGCCTGGGGGGAGGTACTACATCGGAGGCCTGGGACTCAGTGACTTCGACTGGGTCCCGCAAGGGCGGGATTGTCCGAGGGTCCCTGAGGTGGATGGGGCTCGTATCTGAGGCGAGGAGGCCGGAGAGGTCACCCTTCTGAAGAAACGGAGCAGCATCAACCCGGTGACAGAGGGGCCTCTGGTAACTCTCTTGGAGGGACATCTTCCCCCTGATAGGGGCCAGAACGCAGCGAAGGTACTCCTGTTTCTGTTCTCTGGGGTCGCTGGTAAAGACCCTGAAGGTTTAAGTTCTTTCACAAGCTAATGGGCTTTAGCAACCGCTGGTGAATGCACAGTGGTTTAGTTTACTTATCAAGACAGTGCCTCGACCTGCTCACCCCACCGTATTGAACTGTTTATTGGGTCTCAACCAGTCGGCTGGAAAAGGACTGTTTATTGGAGTGTGTTAATAAACAAGAGTTGGACCCTCTATCGGTGTGTGGAACTCTGGTTAATGGGAGCAAAGGGGAGTGTCAGTACAGCAGGACTTGGTTCTTAAAGAGACACACAGGCCCGAGGAGAATAACAGGTACTGGCCTTCACCTCACCCACAGCAATGGGGAGGACATGGGCCGTAGCGCATCTCACCCTCATGTACAACATACCCCTAGACCAGAAAGAGGGGGTGAGGCCGCTACATAACATTAAATCAAAACTCCATGAAAACAGCAACATGTGCAGTTAAATAAACCTGTATATACACGTGTATTTTATCAAACAATTTTTAACTCTGTACAGCAAGTCTTGTGATTTACACATATTTTTACACTGCACAGCAAGACACAGGCAACAAATGTAGTAACTGAGTCCTGATTAGGCAATTCATCCTCTTGGTTCAGCAATACGGGTTCTTTGTCACCCCTCCACCTCCAGCTTCCTTTTATACGTATTGTGACCATGTAATATAGTTGTTCCTAGAGCTTCACTTTAATTCTGACACTAATGCCCTGTACACACGATCGGATTTCCAATGGAATAAAATCCGATGGATTTTTCCATCGGAAATCTGATGAAGCTGACTTCCATCAGTCTTGCCTACACACCATCAGTCAAAAATCCGAACGTCCCAAACGCTATGACGTAAAACACTCCGAAGAGCCGAGAAAAATTAAGTTCAATGCTTCTGAGCATGCGTTGACTTGATTCTGAGCATGCGTGGGTTTTTTCTCTGATGGAGTTCCCCACAGACGATCGGAATTTGCTATCTTTTTTTTTCCATCGGAAAAATAAAACATGTTCTATTTTTTTATACCGATGGAAAAAAGACCGAAGGGGCCCACACACGATCGGTTTGTCCGATGAAAAAATTCCATCGGTCTTTTTTCATCAGAAAAAACGATCGTGTGTACGCGGCATAACAGTTATAACTTCAGTTCATTGACAAATTGTTTTATATCCAAGTATTTGAGGCTTCTATGTGTATCTAAAGCCAAAACTAGTTTTGGATAGAGTAAGGAAGTTTTAGAACCCCTGACAGGTCTATATTGCTGTCTTTAACCCCACTAGGTAGATTCATCTTTTTTATGTGTCCTGAAGACCATTGTCACTGGGACAAGAAATTATGGGCAATACAATTTTTTTTTGTCACCAAAACAGGACATTAAGGGAAACCTTTCAAAGGGTAGACCAGTTTCTGTGACAATGCCCAAGGCTGGATCCACAGCCTTGGGCATTCCCCCTGCTGCTCCCCTGTTTACTATGCTCCAGTTTGTGAATGAACCAGAAGCCGCTCAGCACAGAGCACTTCCCATTAATTTACTGTCCAGTCAGGCTGCAGAGAAAGAGACTGGGGAATCTCTGTCCTCTGTCCCTTTCTCTGTCTCAGGCATGAGACATCAGGGGTCTGTTTAGACCCCTGATATTTCACCAAAGCCCCCCAACGGGGATTCTAAAAAAAATTATAAAATAATATTGTAAAAAAATAAAATAAGATAATAAACATAAAAAACCTCTAAAACCAATTTCTGCCCTACTGACACCATCTACTGCTCTACTGCTACTCTCCACTGCCCTACTGACACCGTCCATGTTTTAATACATTCTAAAATGTTTTTTTACATTTAATTAGAAGTGTGTGTGTGCATATATATATATAAATATATTTATATATATACACACAGGCGTATTTGAGCTTTGGGGTACACACCCTAATGCAATAGGCTGCGCACACCTATGATCCACACCTTTGCATTTTTTTTCATTAAACCTAGGGGCATTACCTTTCACTTTTTTACTAAATTATGCTATGTCCTAAGAAGAGATGAGGTTCGCTTTTGTCTCAAAGTTGGGGCAGATCTCTTGCGGCAAATCCCTGTAAATCACATTTGGGCTGTTTGTCTGATAAGTTTGCCAGTTTGTACCAAAATTAGGAACAACCCATAATGCACTGCTTAGCCTTTGCCCCTTTACACCTGATTCACAAGATCAAAAAAATCTGAAGGAATATAACATACATAAGGAATATAGGATTTTTTTTACCCCCCTCCCAATCATTTGCAACCTTTTAATTTATTTTTCAGTTACTTTTTTTTTCCTTCGTTAATCAACATTTTTCTATTTTAGTTTCTGATAACAGTAAAAAACACCTACATACCACACAAACACACGCTGATGACACAAACATATATATTATGAGCTCTGTTTTGGGGTTAGTCTTTTAGGGGTTTATCTTTGGGGAGCATTGTTTATTTTGTGTTGCTTGGGACTTTTCTAAAGTTTGGGATTTGTAGTGTTCACTTGTTGGTGAACTATTATTGTATGCAACATGCTGCCACATTGCTGTGTGGTGACACGTTTACAATAAAAGTCCTTTTTTTAAACTGAAATGAAAAAGATTGCAGTACTACTGCTGTATGTATGGCAACAATGTTTCCCCCTTAGATGGGACTTTAAAGACACAGAGACTTAAACAAAAATAATATAAAAATTATAAAGTTTAATTCATCAAAACTTACATGAAATAGAGAAGTATATATAAGAAAAATATTGGAATTAAAAGCTGACTTCGCAGAGAGTATGGATCAAATTACCTCACCATATCAAATGTGATATAACTGAAAAATAATAGGGGGTTTACATAGAAAATGAATTGACAATTCCAACGCGTTTCCGAGTAGTCTGGACTCCTTTCTCAGGGAAAGTGCTTTTTGCAATCAATGTAAATATAATCTATAAAGTAAAAAGCAAATTACAAACATGTTCTTCAAATTTGAATCAAAAAGGGCTGGCAACTCAGATGCTCTTGAATAAAAGTCCTTTATTAGTTACAAGGGTACACGGGTACATGCTATACTCTGACACGTTTTGGCTAAGAAGCCTTCATCAAAGCATACATGTTTGATTTGAAAACTGATATTTATAACAAAATAAGCACTCCGAATGGGACGGGTGCATCCTGATCAGAAGCAATCAAAACAATTAAAAACACATGGAGAAAATAAAGGAAAAAGCACAGCAGGCATATGAAGGACATATCATGAACAAATAAAACATGTTCAAAGATGTACAATAGATGTATCAAAACAATGAGATTTTGTTAGAAAAAGATTTATGTCCATCCTATCATTCAAGCCATACAGTTTTCTAGTATTCAGGATATGGATCCACCATACTTCACGCTTCACTTCACGATTGTTCTTCAAATTGTACAGCGATTGGTTGCCTAAATGGCAATGAATGGGACATTGAATATAATACTCACAGTGCCTTACATAGTTACATAGTTACATAGTTACATAGTTAGTCAGGTTGAAAAAAGACAATGTCCATCTAGTTCAACCATAAAAAAAAAAAAAAAAATATCGTACAATCCCATATACCCAATTCTATACCCACAGTTGATCCAGAGGAAGGCAAAAAACCCCAGCAGAGCATGATCCAATTTTCTACTGCAGGGGAAAAAATTCCTTCCTGATCCCCCGAGAGGCAATCGGATTTACCCTGGATCAACTTTACCTATAAATGTTAGTACTCAGTTATATTATGTACATTTAGGAAAGTATCCAGGCCTTTCTTAAAGCAATCTACTGAGCTGGCCAGAACCACCTCTGGAGGGAGTCTGTTCCACATTTTCACAGCTCTTACTGTGAAGAAACCTTTCCGTATTTGGAGATGAAATCTTTTTTCCTCTAGACGTAAAGAGTGCCCCCTTGTCTTTTGTGTTGACCGAAAAAGTGAATAACTGAACACCAAGTTCACTATATGGACCCCTTATATATTTGTACATATTAATCATATCCCCCCTTATTCTCCTCTTCTCAAGAGTGAATAAATGCAGTTCCTCTAATCTTTCCTCATAGCTGAGCTCCTCCATGCCTCTTATCAGTATGGTTGCCCTTCTCTGCACTTTCTCCAGTTCCCCGATATCCTTTTTGAGAACTGGTGCCAAAACTGAACTGCATATTCCAGATGAGGTCTTCAATCCATAGCTCTACATTGCTCAACACATAAAAACACAGGTGGTGGAAAAGGACCACCATACAAAACACAGATAAAAACACTGGAGTAGTAGAATGTGAAAGAAAAATAGATCTCTGGAGACCGGGTGAGGGGCTAAGGTTGTACACACTGGGACCCAGTAGTGTGACTGGAGGGAGAGAGTAAAAAAATATATAAATCAACAAAGAATGTACTATATGTGTGTTGTAACTATAGTGTAGATCGAGATCAAACAAAACTTTATTGTGCAAGCATATACGCACATACCTATAATGCACCAAAAGGTGACTAGGAGTTCAACTCCACATGGAGTGGGACTTTCATTAGTCCTCTCCAGCTGATGATTGTTGGTGAACCGAATCACAGCCAGCTGGGGCTTACAGTGAGGTCCCTAATATGTTGAATGTAAGGCAACCTAGATGCATGCAAAGGAAAAATTAATTCCATGGTCAAATATGTGCTGCCAGAGAACTCTTTCGCTGAGACTGCTCATGAAAATGACGCTGTTTCAAAACACCACACACAGCTTTAATTCCCAACTAAACTTTCTGTTTAAATTAGCTAAATAAATTCTAGGCGCATCAAAATAAAAAAATTGTGAATTGTTACAGTTATATATACAGTAGCCTAAGTCAGGGGCGGACGTACAGGGGTCGCAGGAGTCGCCATCACGACCTGGCCCCATACCTAGATAGGGGGCAACTGAGACCGAGCTCCCCAATCCTCAGCCAAACTGTAAATCCGCACTACAGGGAGCTGCTCACACTGTTTACACCTAAAGTGAAAGCAGCGTGTGTGCTGTGCTCTCTGCCCCCCCCCCCCTACAGTGCAGTACCCATCAGGAAGAGGTACAGTAGTGGCATTTTTGAAAAGGCTATATATGTATGTGTGTTTATATATGTGTGTGCTTGTATGTGTGTGTTTGTATATGTGCATGTATGTGTGTTTATATTAGACTTGTGCACAATGGAAAAATTTGTTTAGTTTCGGTTCGTTTCTTGTGCAAAACAGAAAATTTTGTTTAGTTTCGGTTTGTTTCTTTTCGGTCCTGTTGATTCGTAATCGTTCGTAATTTTGCTAGACGGGATTTTTCGTGTTCGGACTAATTCGTATTTTCGCAAGCGACATTTTTCGTTGAATCGGAATGATTCGTATTAATGTAAGCCTTATTTTTAGTTGATTTATAATTCACACTTTCGGTAGAGTACATTGTTTTTCGTTGATTCTGGACACAACTCCTACTTTCTTCACTTTTTTTGGGTTCGTTGATTCGTAATTTTCCGTGTCTCTTTCACAACGACGCTGCCTATTATGCCTAATGTGCTTCGAATGGATTTGTACTTTTCTAAATACATAGCGGTTATTTGTAACGATTCGAAATCTTGTATTTTACATGCGGCTATAGCCTCCGCCCCTGTACACCATTTTGAGAGGGAGTTCAGCACAGTGAGGGAGAAGCAGAGAGCAGAGCAGAGTGTTATTGTGCTTCGAATGGATTCGTACATTCGTAACTTCTTTCATAATGAAATGTGCTGAAGACATTCGGGCATTCGCTATTTGCGATATAATTTATTTCATATTCGGTTTTATTCGTAATTGCTTTGTTCGGAAATTCGAATGCTTCCGAATGTCCGAAAGTTGCTAAATTCGGACGAATTTCGATTCGTTACGAAACAAATTGCACAAGCCTAGTTTATATGTGTGTGCATTTATATATATATATATATATATATATATATATATATATATATATATATTTATATATATATATATATATGTATGTGTGCGTGTATGTACTGTATCTGTGTGTGCATGTCTTTATATGTATGGGAAGAAATTTGGAGTATAGCCTCATATAAAGAAACATAATAGTTCATAACAACGTACCATCATCCGGATTACTAAAGTGAAACAGGAGGGGGTGGGGGCAAGGGAGTAGTTGCTGAAGCTAACCCTATAGCGTTCCCACCCAAGGAATTAATTGACTGTCTCGGTACTGATAAAAAACAATATACAATGTAATGTAAAAAAGTTTATTGTAGATAAAAAACAAATATACAGTTGACATTTTAAAAGGGAAAAAACAGATGCTCAGGGTTCCCCCAAGAGATATCTGTGATTTTCAATTTATAGATTGGTCATGGTCTCTACTAGTTTTGCGGTAAACCGCTTCCTCAGGAGAGCCAATCTATGGAACAAATATTACAGTAAAGCCCCGTACACACGGTCAGACTTCCATCGGACTTTTCCGTGGATTTTTGTCCGAACGGAGTTGGCCGAGCACACCCATAGCATACACACCACAGGACTTTTCTGCAAACTTTCCCAAAACTTTTTGCAACATCACATGGTTTTTATGCTCTTTTCTGCTCTTTACCACCACCCTTTGGTCAACTTCTGCTATTGTTGGTTGATTTTAACATTAGTTGTTTTGTCCATCGGACAAAAGTCCTATGGTTTTCTGTACACACGGTAGGACTTTGCTCCATCGGACTTTTGTTGGGCAAAAGTTTGTCCGTTTGCAGACCCAACTTTTGTCCGATGAAAACAAAGCCAAACGAAAAAAAAATTGTCCGATGGAGCGTACACACGGACGGATTGTTGGTGTCCAACTTGCTTAAAACGAAGTTTGTTGGGCAAAAGACCGACCGTGTGTACGGGGCTTAAAAACACAAAAACAAAATATGGTTCAAGATAAGTAGGATTACAGCATATAATACATAAGTAGCAGAGGGAATCTAGTTGGGCGGCCTGGGTTCGCACATGACCCTTTATTCATTGGGTAAGCTAATTTTGCTACTTATGTATTATTTTCCCACAAATAGAGCTTTCTTTTCGTGGTTTGGCGGTTTTAATTTTTTGAGCTATAAACAAGAAAAGACAGACGATTTTGAAAAAAAAAATATATATACTTTTTACTTTTTGCTATAATAAATATAAAAAATAATTTAAAAAAATGGATTTCTGCATAAGTTTATGCCAATATGTATTCTTCTACACATTTTTGGTAAAAAAATCGCAATAAGCGTATATTGATTGGTTTGCGCAAAAGTTATATTGTTTTTTTTTTTAAATAGAGGATAGAATTATGGCATTTTTATTATTATTATATATTTTTTTACTAGTAATGGCAGTGATCAGCAATTTTTAGCAGGACTGTGACATTGCGGCAGACAGATCGGACACTTTTTTGGGACAGTGACATTTATACAGCGATCAGTGCTATAAAAATGCACTAATTACTGTATAAATGACACTGGCAGGGAAGGGGTCAACACTAGGGGGCGATCAATGGGTTAAGTGTGTCCTAGGGAGCTGTTTCTAACTGTGGAGGGAGTGGACTGACTGGGAGTACAGAAAGATCACTGTTACTAATCACTAGGAACAGACGATCACAGTGTACTCCCCTGTCAGAATGGGGATCTGCTTTGTTTACATTGGCAGATCTCCATTCTGCCTCTTTGTGGAGCGATTGCAGGTGGCCAGTGGACATCGTGGCCGCCAGCCACACGCATTGGCTCTGGTGCCACGGGCGCGCACGCGTGTTTCTGGCGCTGTGCGCACGCCCACTGTATCTATTATACAAAGCGCTGTACTGGTATAACTGCAGCGGCTGGTCGGCAAGTGGTTAAGGGTTTAAGTCTTTAACCAGTTCGCATCCAGGCCATTGTAATTTGACGGCCACAAGGTGGATCTACAATGCCGGGAGGCCGTCTATTGATGGCCTCGGGCCGTGCGCCGCTGTGGGGCGCGAGCCCTCGCGCGCTGCGTCACTTAGGTGCCAATGCGCGTGCCTGGCGGCCGTGATGTCCGCCAGGCACCCGCGATCGGCAGTTACAGAGCCAGGACCGTGGATCTGTGTGTGTAAACACACAGATCCACGTCCTGTCAGGGAGAGGAGACTGATGGTGTGTCCCTTGTACATAGGGACAACCATCGGTCACCTCCCCCAGTCAGTCCCCTCCCCCACAGTAATAATCACTCCCAGGGAACACATATAACCCCTTGATCGCCCCCTAGTGTTAACCCCTTCCGTGAAAGTCACATTTATACAGTAATCAGTGCATATTTTATAGCACTGTTCGCTGTATAAATGTGAATGGTACCAAAAATGTGTCAAAAGTGTTCGATGTGTCCGCCGTAATATTGTAGTCCTGACAAAAATCACAGATAACCGCCATTACTAGTAAAAAAAAAGAAAATCGAAAAAAATGTCATAATTCTATCCCCTATTTTGTCGACGCTATAACTTTTGCGCAAGCCAATCACTATACGCTTATTGCGATTTTTTTTTACCAAAAATATGTAGAAGAATACGTATCAGCCTAAACTGAGAAAAAAATATATTTCTTTTTTTCAAAATTGGGATATTTATTATAGCAAAAAGTAAAAAATATTGTGTGTTTTTCAAAATTGATGGACTTTTTTTGTTTATAGTGCAAAAAATAAAAACCGCAGAGATGATCAAATACCACCAAAAGATAGCTCTATTTGTGGGCAAAAAAGGACGTCAATTTTGTTTGGGAACCACGTCGCACGACCGCGCAATTGTCATTCAAAGCGTGACAGTGCTGAAAGCTGAAATTTTGCCTGGGCAGGAAGGGGGTATATATGCCCAGTAAGCAAGTGGTTAAATTAAAGAATGATTTTTTTTTGTTCTTTTCCCCAAAAAATTTTACAGTCAAATTTTCTCAAAGTTTCCAAGTTTATAAAGAGAGTGTCAACATGATGTTTATATCAAAGTACATAGTCATACACAAAAGGGAGAATAGGTAAAACATGGCAAATAATCAACAAGATCGTAAATGTTATACATTGTCATATCATAGAATTCAAGATGGCAACCTGGGGCCAAAAAGAAGGCGTATTCGTAATGAAGAGTTTGTTTTTTTTACACATGAAAATTTCCTCTCCCCATTTTACAATATTTTTTTATGTTGGCATTGGTTTATGTGCCTCATGGCAGTGCTCGGCTTCCCATTACTTTTTCAATAGATTGCTTATTAGTTCTGTACATGGCCAGAATTGAATAACAACATTTCCCCCCCACAGACATCAGTGGAGTTCACTACACAGTTTGGGTTCATGAAATGTTGAGCATGATTTGTGAAACGTTTCGCAAATCAAACTCAGGCCTGTTCAATCATTATCAGTCCTGATTAGAATGTAACACGTAACTGAAGGTTATTTAAACAGGATTTTAATTGCTGTCCGAATCATCCCTGCAACTACTCATTGAGCATCATTTTTGTAGTGATTTAGGGAAAGATGAATGTATTGCGATTATACCAATGACAGATGTCTAATAAGCTACTGACCTTTTGGAGTGTGAAAAGTGTCTGCTACTATAATATGAAGCTGACATCAGACCTAATCATCAATCTAAATATTTTTGTATCGCCAGAACAGTTGATCTATAGATAAGTTGTCAGAGGTGGCCTTAGATCTGAAATCAGTTTGATCTCTAATGTAGTAGTGTATGGGTGGTCAGTCTTGTAACGTGAGCATGATCAGTCAGTAAGCTGCTCCCAAAAACACAAGTACCACTACCCACCAACCTCTGGGGAATCTCAGGTAAATACTAGGAGTAAAAAAAGACAGCAAAGCACCAAAAGAATGGGTTAGTAGAACAGATACGTTTTTCACATAAGGTGATAGTGCATTTAAATATTAAATAAATCTTCCTTCTTCATGACGACAAGTGCAAAAAAACAAAAAACAAGAAAATAAGGCATACATACATACATCATCATAGATAATTTTTTTAATTATCAATTTATCTTGGTAATATATACCATATTTTCTTTTTTGTACCTGTTAGCACTGAAGGAAAAGTGTTTGTGTAAACCCTTGACCATGTTGGATAGCAACTTAAGATAAAAAAAAACAACAAACACTATTAAACCATATCTGAACATTTTACTGATTGATTGTTTTGGTGCAGGCCTATATGATTTTATGTAGTCTGTTCTCTTAAAGTGGAACTACACTGCATTTGAGCACCATAAACCAAAAATGCTGTTAAATAGATTTTTAATATTTAAAGCAAACAACACCCATAGCTTTTCTGGCCATGGCCATCTTGAGTAAGGGCAGATGATTAATGTACCATTTACTTCCAGGAATCCAGAAAACCCCTCCTCTCCTCCTGAAGACTACTGAAATATATGCCATCATTTGCCTAGGCCTGGAGACCCAGAAGTAACTGAACAAATGTAAAAAAAAAGAAGGAAATAAAATATACTTCTATATACAATCTATTTAATAACGCAAGACTAGGATTGTACAATCATGGCACAATCTTCTTTAGATTTATCAAGAAATATATATTGCAATCTATTTACAGTGGCAAGGAAAAAAGTATGTGAACCCCTCAGAAGAAGTTACATATAGTTACATAGTAGGTGAGGTTGAAAAAAGAAACAAGTCCATCAAGTCCAACCTATGTGTGTGATTATATGTCAGTATTACATTGTATATCCCTGTATGTTGTGGTCGTTCAGGTGCTTATCTAATAGTTCTTTGAAACTATCGATGCTCCCCACTGAGACCACCGCCTGTGGAAGGAAATTCCACATCCTTGCCGCTCTTACAGTAAAGAAGCCTCTACGTAGTTTAAGGTTAAAGCTCTTTTCTTCAAATTTTAATGAGTGGCCACGTGTCTTGTTAAACTTCCTTCCGCAAAAAAGTTTTATCCCTATTGTGGGGTCACCAGTACGGTATTTGTAAAGTGAAATCATATCCCCTCTCAAGCGTTTCTTCTCCAGAGAGAATAAGTTCAGTGCTTGCAACCTTTCCTCACAACTAATATCCTGTAGACCTTTTATTAGCTTTGTTGCCCTTCTTTGTACTCACTACATTTCCAGTACATCCTTTCTGAGGACTGGTGCCCAGAGTCTTGTAGAGTTTGAGAATTATTGTTTTATCTCTGGAGTTGATCCCCTTTTTAATGCATGCCAATATTATGTTTGCTTTGTTAGCAGCAGCTTGGCATTGCATGCCATTGCTGAGCCTATCATCTACTAAGACCCCCAGGTCCTTTTCCATTCTAGATTCCCCCAGAGGTTCTCCCCCCAGTTCAATGCTTAAAGTCATTGTCCAGCTGCATCACCCAATGTCCTACCATACTTCACCATTGGGATTGTTGCTTTATAAACATTAATATTTAATATTTAATATTCAATATCTCAACGATATATGATATGGGTTAAATAAGAGTTCTTTGGACAAGAATTGAAAGCTTCAATATAATAAGCATTTATTAAAGAATTGTTATTAGTTTATCTATTACACCGCAAACATTACAGTCTTTAGACAAGGGAGTAAATATTAGTTTCAAACATAAAGTATGTAAATATTAGTATTAGGTTACAATACAGAGTATATACATTACATTACAAATAGACAGACAAACATATGACAATGCAAGCATACTGTAAGTGCTGGGAGATGGTCTGATAATTACCTATAATGTCTCCTGGGCCCAGGTCATCTCATCTCTCCCTCTCTACTGATTGGGGTGGTCCTTTTATGGAGCCCTCTCCCATTGAGTAAAACAGGGCGGCTACGATTGGTTACTGTTATCTCTCTCCTCCTCCCTGCCGTTATATTAATTTCCCACACTAGCCCACTCTTTACTGGAATTTAGTGATAATTGGATTTGAAGATAAATTAATTAAACCGGAGGTCGTTAACTTCCCTTGAATGGGGCACTAGCCAGGCAAAATTACCCCTTAAATGGATATTGGTTTGTTAACATGGGAGAATACACACGCCTTTATCTAGCGAATAATGGCGGTGTTGCATAGATTAGAAGTTTCAGCTGTGATCTCTTTCTGGCTTGTTTGACTACTAAGTTACCTCGTCAGACCATACGACTCCGTAGCACCTTGTCCCCCGGCCTTCATGCATATTCAACAGAGGACTGGTAATTAGATTTCACCTCTCTCCCAGCCTGTCAGCTAAGTTAACCCTTTACAGACACACACATTTCTTATTCTAACTTATATATACATATATGAACAGATATTCCCAGTTTACAATGGAAATTATTCATAAACATTCCTCATAAGGCAACATGATGATGTTTTGATGTTGGTAATTTTTGCCCTTTTTGTGCCATAGATAGTGCTAAATATTCTTACTGAACAAGTCAACTTTTGTTTCATCAGCTGACAAAACATTTTCCCATTTCGGGAGGAGCAATTTTTTTTCTTTTTTCGGGTGTCGTGATTGACAACTGATCTACATCGGGGGACATTGTTATTTTTTTAAATAAGGGAATTGTCAAAAACTGCCTCCTGTCTTTATTTATTTTTGACACTTTCTTTGGTGAATGAGTAGGGGTACAATTTACCCCATACTCATTCTCATAGGGTCGGCGGGATCTCGGGGCTCTTTGTTAAAAGAGGCTTCCAGATTCCGATAGGCTCCCTGCCTGCAGACCCCTACAACCACCAGAAAGGGTTGTCGGGAAGAGGCTCTGGTCCCCATCAATATGGGGACAAGGTACTTTAGGGTGGGCTGCAGATCCCTCCCATGTTGAGGGCATGTGGCCTGGTATGGTTCAGGAGAGGGGGGTGCTAGCTTGTCCCCCCTTTACTTACCTGCCCCAATCCATACAAGGCCCTTGTGAACAGCCAATGCTCAGGTCAAACCTTTGCTCGGCTCAAAGTGTTCACCCAACTCTAATTAAAATATGACCTGTGTCGCAAATATATACGCTATTTTATTTTATTTTTTTTGCTATTTTTTTCTCACAAAAGTGGAGTTACCCTTTAAGCAAATTGTGTATGTCTATTGTTGTGACTTAAATGAGGATCAGATCACATTTTATGGCAAAATACTGCAGA
Source organism: Rana muscosa (assembly GCA_029206835.1). Lineage (NCBI taxonomy): Eukaryota > Metazoa > Chordata > Amphibia > Anura > Ranidae > Rana > Rana muscosa. The sequence continues at coordinate 155,062,863 of CM055120.1, forward strand.
AAACCAGTTAATTTCAAGGGGTCAACTTATTTTTTCTTGATACTATACATGGATTATAAATCCAATCAGGTAGGCTCTTGCATAACATAGTTGAAGGTAAATCTAAAGAAGATTTTACAATCTGATTGTAAAATGTGCGGCCAGCACAAAACAGACTTTATAAATACTCCTTTGAACATCTATTACTTTATTTTAAGCACCCTATAAATAATTTTATATAAGAAGCAGGCAAAAGTAAGTGAAAGTCACGACATGGCAATGCCGTTTTAGGAGAAGGCAGAAATTCTTGAACTTGGACTAAAACTTGGATGCAGGAGGCTATATTTTAACATTAACTACATAGTTTCTGGCCTTTTGTTTAGCTCTGTTCTGTGCCAAATAATTATATTTCTATATTGCAGCTGTTATTTAACACTTTCCTTGCAAGACACTGCCCCTGAATTTGAACCTGATGTGTCCATACCAATTGAAAAAGACATCGCAAACCATATATTTTCTGTAAGCACAGGAACTGTAGAAATAAAAGACAGTACTGTTGAATTTATATACCCCCACGATACTTGCACTAATGTTTATAAAAACAATTTATTAAAAAAATAAAATAATAAAAACAATATGTTTGAAAAAATACACAAAATAATTGTTAGCACACACAAACCCAGCTTAACTTTTGAATTTCTCACTAAATATAGATGTTAATACTAAAATGAGTTAATAAAAATAACAAATAATTGTAAAGCAATCCACAGAACCACAAATTTGGAAATAAAGGACTTACACTGATTTTTTTTTCTACTTTATCAATTTAACATTATACTAAAATAAAGCTTTTAAACTATTCCTTAAATCATTAGCATGTTTGAGGATTCAAAATGTGTGTAGTGAAAAAGGTGTCTAATATATATCAGTGCTTCCTATTGGTTATTGGTTTATATAGGTGTGCAGATGTTTTTTGTGTCTATGGAGGTTTTTTTTTAAAGTTTTAAATAATTGAAAATTGCCCCAGTTAAAGGTATGTCTAAATAGACCCCTGATGCCTCCTTCTTGTTCTGAAAAAGCAAATCAAGGACAAAGAGACCCTGATTGCCTTCTCTTCTGGTAACAAGCATTGTAGTGACTATGAACATGGAAGTGCTCAGGACTGAGCACTTCTGGTTTAATTTTAGGGTGAGTGAATAACATGATTAATAGGAAGATAGCTGTTGTTTTTTTTTACTGCAATGGCATTTGTCAATAAAATCTGAACACATTTTAAGTGTACTAGGTATCAAAACCAAGTGATAAAAAAATCATTCAAGTAATTAAGAATATATTGCTGTCTTTATGGTATGTGTACAAGAGCAGCTATTTTGGACAAACAATCTGTCCATATATAACCAACTAGCCAATTATTAATAGAGTATAGCTCTTTTGTATCTATATGGATGTGATGACATCCATCTTAAAACACTTCAAGGCTATTTCTTAATTTGTTTTAGTCACCAGTGTAAAAAGTTTTGGCAGCCTGTATTGATTTTAGAAATGCTTATATTATTTTTAGTTTTAATTATAAAGATATTTCATTATTTTATTCTGTAAAGTATGCTTTATGTTTATCAGCACAGCCCAGTGTTTTTTTTACTCACTTAATTCTACCTTACATCTTTTACTGAAAAAGGCTTTGTGATGTGATTATGATAAATGTATAATATTGCACATAAAGCAACTAAACTTTTATATCAAAAACCGTAAAAGGAAGGAGGACCTAACCACACATGTATAATTGTGATTACCCAAGGATAGACTTAACATGACCATGTCTTTTTCCAAAAAGAAGGAAGCCAAACATTGCAAGAAAAAAATAAATTAAACCCTGTGGCCCTTGTCTTCTTCTTGCCCTGATCAAATGCTGTAGCCTTTCCCGTTCTCTTTGACACTCAAAACTTCCCAGTGCATCAGATATTTCTGTCCCTCGCCACTAAATGTTCCATTCTTTGACCCTTGTGCCACTGCTGTGCCTGGAGGATGGAACAAGGGAGACAGACATCTTGCTGAAAAGACTTCCAAGGTCTTCAGCTCTGAAATAAAGGAGAAGTAGGAGGATTAGGTTGCTGGAGAGAGATGAGCATACAGCTTCTCATGCAGAACATGTCAACCGCTTTTTTTTAACAACCTAGCAGGGTCACTTTAAACTTAGTTATAACATAGAAGAGGATAAAACGATTGAGTTATTTATAGCTGCTTCCAAGGACAACCAATTTATTGGCATTAACCTTGTAATCACCTTGTTTAATTAGATACCACATTCATGATTCACATCCCTACAAATATATGCAATATAAAATATATTTTATATATATATATATATATATATATATAATCATGTGAAATAATGAGCAATCAGTACAATTAAATTAGCAATTAAAACAACTTGTACAAATCAAAAGGCCAGTCCCAAAGTTGATACATAATATAGTAATCACCAATACAGGATTGCAGTTCACGAATATGAGTCAAGCATTTTTTCTTATCTCATTGTCCCCCAAATACCCAGCAGAGTAATTGATATTACAGCAATGCCCTTCCATCACATAATAAATATCCAGAATGCTGATTCTAGCAAGATAATAATAAAATAAACAATCCAGGAAAAATGGAATATTAAACTCTGAGGCGCATGCAAGGAGCATAGCCTACCTGCTCTATTTTTTTATTTTTTATGCGGGTAATGTTGTAGTACACAAGTCCACCAAGTACCTTTTCTTAGTAATCTGGTGCTCTGCCTCTGAGAATCCATATTTGTGATGGAGAAGAGGTATCCCCATAGGTGTGTGCACCCTAAAGCTCAACCACACGTGTGTGTCTACATATATTTGACCCCGGGACATTGATCTCCCTGCTGGCACATTGAAAGAGAAGTGCGTAAACACTTCTCTTATGGCAGAGGGAGATCTTTACCATTTTCCTGCTGGCACACAGAGCGATAATGCTAATGTGTATGGGGTGATTAGGGTGTGCCCAGGCACATCTGACACACCCTGTGTTCACACCTATCGGTATCCTCAAACATCAAGTGCTAAAGAAGTTTTAAATTTGCTAATCAAATTCAAACCTGCAGTTTAAACAACAGTTAAGATACAGGAAGATGATAGAGAGGAGGCTACAGAGCAAATGTTTCAGGAAGCACAATTCCAGTAGCCCTGGGAGGTGTTCTCGAGTTTCTGGCTGGATAGGGACTACGGAGAACTTAAAGTAAATTATGGGAGTTTTTTCTTCATTTCAGCACAATTGCAGTGTTATTGTTGCTATATATATATATATATATATATAAATATATATACACTGCTCAAAAACATTAAAGCCCTGTACACACGATCGGATTTCCTATGGATTCTAATCCGATGGATTTTTCTATCGGAAATCCGATGAAGCTGACTTCCATCAGTCTTGCCTATACACCATCAGTCAAAAATCAGACCGTCCCAAATGCCGTGACGTAAAACACTCCGACAAGTTCAATGCTTGTGAGCATGCATCGACTTGATTCTGAGCATGCGTGGGTTTTTTGTCCGGTGGAGTTACACACAGACGATCGGAATTTGCTATCAGTTTTCTTCCCATCGGATAAATTTAATGTTCTATTTTTTCTCACTGATGGAAAAAAGACCGATGGGGCCCATGCACGATTGGTGTGTCCGATGAGAAAAGTCCATCGGACTGTTTTCATTGGTAAAACCGATCGTGTGTACACGGCATAAAGGAACACTTTGAAAACACATCAGATCTCAACAGGCAAAAATCTCATGCTGGATATCTATACTGATATGGACTGGGTAATGTGTTAGGAATGAATAGATGGCACATCTTTTGATGGAAATTAAAATTATCCACCTACAGAGGGCTGAATTCAAAGACACCCTGAAAATCAAAGTGAAAAAACTATGCAGCAAGCTAGTCCATTTTGCTGAAATTTCATTGCAACAACTCAAAATGGTCCTCAGTAGTTTGTATGGCCCCCAAGTGCTTGTATGCATGCCTGACAACATCAGGGCATGCTCCTAATGAGACGACGGATGGAGTCCTGGGGTATTTCCTCCCAGATCTGGACCAGAGCATCACTGAGCTCCTGAACAGACTGAGGCGCAACCTGGCGGCACGGGATGGACCGAAACATAATGTCCCAGAGGTGTTCTTTTGGATTTAGGTCAGGTGAGCATGGGGGCCATTCAATGGTATCAATTTCTTCATCCTCCAGGAACTGGCTGCATGCTCTCGCCACATGAGGCCGGGCATTGTCGTGCACCAGGAGGAACTCAGGATCCACTGCACCAGCATAGGGTCTGAGACAATGGGTCCAAGGATTTCAACCTGATACCTAAAGGCAGTCATGGTGCCATTGTGTAGCCTGTAGAGGTCTGTGCGTCCCTCCATGGATATGCCTCCCCAGACCATCACTGACCCACCACCAAACCGGTCATGTTGAACGATGTTACAGGCAGCATAAAGTCCGCGGCTTCTCCAGACCCTTTCACGTCTGTCACATATGCTCAGGGTGAACCTGCTCTCATCTGTGAAAAGCATGGGGCACCAGTGGCGGACCTGCCAATTCTGGTGTTCAATGGAAAATGCCAATCGAGCTCCACAGTGTTTGACAGTGAGCACAGAGCACACTAGAGGATGTCGGGCCCTCAGGCCACCCCCATGAAGTCTGTTTCTGATTGTTTGGTCAGAGACATTTACACCAGTGGCCTGCTGGAGGTCATTTTGTAGGGCTCTGGCAGTGCTCATCCTGCTCCTCCTTGCACAAAGGAGCAGATACCGGTCCTGCTGTTGGGTTAAGGACCTTCTACGGCTCTGTCCAGCTCTCCTAGAGTAACTGCCTGTCTCCTGGAATCTCCTCCATGCTCTTGAGACTGTACTGGGAGACACGGCAAACCTTCTGGCAATGACACGTATTGATGTGCCATCCTGGAAGATTTGGACTGCCTGTGCAACCTTTATAGGGTCCAAGTATTGCCTCATGCTACCAGTAGTGACACTGACCCTAGCCAAATGCAAAACTAGTGAAAAACAGTCAGAAAAGATGAGTAGGGAAAAAAAATGTCAGACACCTCCACCTGAAAAATCATTCCTGTTTTGGAGGTCATCTCATTGTTGCCCATCTAGTGCACCTGTGCACCTGTTGTTAATTTTGAGCAGTGTGTATATATATATTGTGAGGGGGTTAACTCGGTAGCGGGTGTGTGTGACCCCCTGGTTGGGCTCCCCACACAAAAACAGGGCCAGCAGACGGAGGTTGTGGTTTTCAAAATCAAAAGGTGCGGTTTATTTCTCTATGTACAGTGACAAAAACACAGCAAAGCCAAAAAGAAACATAAACAAAATAAATCCTGGTCAGTTTGACCTCTGACTAAACATGCAGGTTTCCTAAACTAACAACTGGGATCAGCCTGGTGCTGTCCTAGTCCCTAAGTCCCTGGTTTAGTAAAAGTCCAAACAAATAGCCACACAGGCTTTGCCTCACCGCACAGGGGTTCACTCTCCCTAGACAGTCCACACAGGTCTGGTTCCAGGCATGAGCTAACATCTAATGAAGCTGGGAGTTTTTATAGAGGCCTTAAACGAACTGACAGGCTTCAGCTGGTCTCATCAACTCCCTGCCTGCACGACGCCCAGCCCTCTCCCTAGAGGTATGAGTCATCCATGAGCCCACTAGCCTCAGCTGGGCTTCATCAACTCCCTCCCTAGTTGTATAAGTCAGCATAAAGCCTGAATCTGGGAGAAATATATCTACCCCCCTGGATGCAACCAGGTGACTTTACCTTCCTGCTGTCACATACCCCCCCCTCTTGTTTTAACCTTGGGGTTGGAACACCAGCAATCAGGCATTCATGTACTCGAGACAAAGCATCCACATTCCCCATTTGAACGCCAGGGCGATGCTTTACTGTGAAGTTGAATTCCTGTAGGGCCAGGAACCACCTATTCACTCTTCTATTTGTCTCCTTGTTTTGAGCCATCCACTTTAACGGAGCGTGATCCGTAACCATGTCAAAGTGCCTACCTAGCAGATAGTACCGAAGGGAATCTAGAGCCCACTTCACCGCTAAACACTCCTTTTCAACCGTGGCGTAATTTACCTCATGGGACTTCAACTTCCTGCTGAGGTAAATGACTGGGTGCTCTTCCCCGTTCCAGACCTGGGACAATACTGCTCCTAACCCCACATCTGACGCATCACTTTGTACGACAAAGTCTTTAGAGAAGTCGGGTGAGTACAACACTGGCTGGCTACATAAGGCTTGTTTCAAGAATTGGAATGCTGCCTCAGCCTCGGGGGTCCATTTAATCATGACCGACCCTTTCCCTTTCGTCAGGTTGGTTAGGGGCACAGCCTTAGAAGCAAAGTGGGGAATGAAGCGCCGATAATAACCCGCGATTCCCAGAAAGGCCCGTACCTGCTTCTTGCTGTTGGGACGTGGCCAACTCTGGATGGCCTCAACTTTGTTGAGTTGGGGTTTTATCACTCCCCTGCCAATGGTGTACCCAAGATATTTGGCCTCCTCCTGCCCAATGGTACACTTCTTGGGGTTAGCCGTAAACCCCGCTTCCCGGATAGAGTCTAGGACTGCTTGCACTTTTGGCAGATGTGAGGCCCAATCTGTGCTATGGACAATTACGTCATCCAGGTAAGCCGCAGCATACTTCCGATGGGGCCTCAGTATCTGGTCCATTTTCCGCTGGAATGTGGCCGGCGCATTCTGTAACCCGAACGGCATTCTCTTATATTGGAACGCCCCGTCTGGGGTTACAAATGCGGTTTTCTCTTTGGCCGACTTGGCCAGGGGAATTTGCCAATACCCTTTTGTGAGGTCAAGAGTCGTCATGTATCGGGCTGTTCCCAGCCGGTCGATCAACTCATCTATACGTGGCATGGGGTAGGTGTCAAATTTTGTAACTTTGTTCAACTGACGAAAATCGTTACAAAATCGCCAGCTCCCATCCGGTTTAGGCACCAACACAATGGGACTAGACCAATCACTTTGGGACTCCTCTATCACCCCTAAGTTCAGCATTTTCTGTACTTCCTCCCGTATTGCCTCCCGTCGGGCCTCTGGGATCCGATAGGGTTTTAACTTCACCCTTTCACCGGGCGGGGTAATAATATCATGCTCTACCCCAGATGTTTGTCCCGGCAGCTCAGAGAACACCTCCTTGTTGCGAAGCACAAACTCCTTAACCTCCTGTTGTTGGGGTTGTGACAAGGTGGCTGCTATTCCAACCTCCGGAATCACGCAACCAGTTTGAGCTGGTGACCAAGTTTCTGCGACTAGGGACTCTCTATCCCTCCAGGCTTTCAACAGATTAACGTGATATATCTGTTCGGGCTTTCGCCTTCCTGGTTGTCTGACCTTGTAATTCACTTCGCTCACTTTTTCCATTATCTCGTAGGGGCCTTGCCATTTGGCAAGGAATTTACTTTCAACCGTAGGGACAAGTACCAATATCCTATCCCCCGGGGAAAAGGTACGGGTCTTTGCTCCACGGTTGTACACTCTCTGCTGTGCCAACTGCGCTTGGGCCAAATGTTCCTTCAAGATGGGCATTACCTGTGCAATTCGATCTTGCATCAGGGCGACATGCTCAATCACACTCCTGTGGGGAGAACTCTCACTTTCCCAAGTTTCCTTGGCAATATCCAACAGCCCTCTTGGGTGTCTCCCATACAGTAACTCAAAGGGGGAGAATCCCGTAGAGGATTGGGGCACCTCCCTAATAGCAAACATCAAATAAGGAAGTAGACAGTCCCAATCCTTTCCATCTCTATCCACCACTTTCTTCAACATTTGTTTTAGGGTTTTGTTGAATCTTTCAACCAGCCCATCGGTTTGGGGGTGATACACAGATGTACGCAATTGCGTCACTTTGAACAATTTACACAGCTCTTTCATAACCCGGGACATAAAGGGTGTACCTTGGTCCGTAAGCAGTTCTTTACAAATACCCACCCGGCTAAAAACAAGAGATAGCTCTTTGGCTATGGTTTTGGCCGAGGTATTTCTGAGAGGGATCGCTTCTGGATAACGGGTGGCATAGTCCATTATAACCAATATGTACTGGTGCCCCCTAGCGGACTTGATTATAGGACCTACCAAATCCATTGCGATTCTCTCAAACGGGACCTCAATGATGGGTAGAGGGACCAGCGGGCTACGGAAATGTGGCATCGGGGCCGACCTCTGACACACAGGGCAGGAGGAACAATAATTTTCTATGTCCTTCATCACCCCAGGCCAATAGAATCTCTGTAATACCCTCTCTCGGGTTTTCTCTGTCCCCAGATGACCTCCAAGAATGTGCCCATGGGCCAACTCCAACACCAACTTCCTGTAAGGTTTGGGCACCACAAGCTGCTCAACGGTTTCTTCTGCCCTTTTTGCCACCCGATACAGTAGGTCCTTCTCTACGCTGAAGTATGGGTAAGTGCAGGTATTATCTGGGTTCACTAACTCGCCATCTATTTCCACTACGTTTTCCCGTGCCTTTATTAGGGCGGGGTCTTTTAACTGTTCTGTGGCAAAATTTTCCCTGTGAACCTCCAGATCAGAAAACTCCACAGACGGTAGGTTTTCGTCTGAGGAGGTGGGCTCCTCTCCAGTTTCTTGAGTCTCCCCTGCCAATACTGACAAGGGAAATTCTGGAGAGTCCTCACCACTCTCAGAGGAGTTCTGGCTATCACATTCCTGGTACATAGGGGCACCAGTGGGGGGCTCAGGATCATCCCACAGTTCCCAGAACTTCGGAAAATCCCTTCCCACAATGGCATCATGCGGTAATTGAGATACTAACCCCACTGGATGAGAGAGGGTACCTTTGGGGGTCTCGAAACACACTGTAGTCACTGGATACTCTCGGGTGTCCCCATGCACACAAATAACAGCTACCTTGCTATTCCCAGAGACCTCTGTTTTAACTAATTCAGCCTTTATCAGGGTCACAAGGCTACCTGAATCCAGTAATACCACAACATTTCTACCATTAATACACATTTTGCATAAATGTTTCTCAGTTCCCCGAATGGCAGTGCATGCGACTGTCGCACACAGCGACTGACGTCTGTCCATCAGAAAGTCACATTGCATGGGTTCCTCCACAACCGGGCAATTTGCTGAAATATGTCCCGCTTGCCGGCAGCGGTAGCAAACAATCCATTTGGCTGCCTCTTGAGCCCCTGACTTCCCAGGCTGTTCTCGCCAAACTTTGGGTAGAGCTCCCACCCTCTCACTCTCTCCACCCTCACCCCTTGGAATCCTCTTATCCGCCCCTGGGGATGGTCTGGTCTTAGGGTGGAAAGTCCGAGAGTCTCTGGAAGAGGCCGTCAGGTTCTCTGTAGCCAAGTATCTCTCTACACGATCCACAAGTTTACCGGCCGTTTCTGGGTCTCCATGGCTTACCCACTTTTGAATGGCGGTAGGAAGAGCTCTCAAGAAACGATCCATCACAACACGTTCCACAATCTCCGGTGCGGACAAAGTCTCTGGCTGTAGCCACTTCCTGCTCAGGTGAATGAGATCATACATTTGAGACCTGGGGGGTTTTCCAAGCTGGAAAGTCCAGTTATGCACACGCTGAGCCCGGACAGCCAGGGTGACACCCAGCCTTGCCAATATTTCAGCTTTTAGCATCACATAGTCTTTTGCTTGGTCAGGCTCTAGGTCATAGTAAGCCTTCTGCGATTCACCAGTTAACAGAGGAGCCACCAGTCCAGCCCACTGCTCCTCAGGCCACTTTTCTCTTTCAGCAGTCCTTTCAAATGTGGTCAAAAATACCTCTGGATCATCCTCTCCAGTCATTTTTGTCAATAAACGACTCACCCCAAAGGACGCGGTATTAGTGGGACGGCTTTCCTCACTGGTCTGCGGACGTTGCTGCATTACTGCTTCCATTTGTTGTAGTCTCTGCTCTTGCTTCTGTAACAGGTCTATGAAGCGGGCCTCAGATTGCTGCTGGGCTTGTTGATGAGCTTGCTGCTGGGCTGCAAGGCTCCTTTGCAAACCTGCATTTGTCTGCTGTTGATTGGCATTTGCTAGAGCCAGCTGTTTCAGTATCTCCTCCATGCTGGCTTAAAAAAAACTGCCACTGGTTCTCCACCAACTGTGAGGGGGTTAACTCGGTAGCGGGTGTGTGTGACCCCCTGGTTGGGCTCCCCACACAAAAACAGGGCCAGCAGACGGAGGTTGTGGTTTTCAAAATCAAAAGGTGCGGTTTATTTCTCTATGTACAGTGACAAAAACACAGCAAAGCCAAAAAGAAACATAAACAAAATAAATCCTGGTCAGTTTGACCTCTGACTAAACATGCAGGTTTCCTAAACTAACAACTGGGATCAGCCTGGTGCTGTCCTAGTCCCTAAGTCCCTGGTTTAGTAAAAGTCCAAACAAATAGCCACACAGGCTTTGCCTCACCGCACAGGGGTTCACTCTCCCTAGACAGTCCACACAGGTCTGGTTCCAGGCATGAGCTAACATCTAATGAAGCTGGGAGTTTTTATAGAGGCCTTAAACAAACTGACAGGCTTCAGCTGGTCTCATCAACTCCCTGCCTGCACGACGCCCAGCCCTCTCCCTAGAGGTATGAGTCATCCATGAGCCCACTAGCCTCAGCTGGGCTTCATCAACTCCCTCCCTAGTTGTATAAGTCAGCATAAAGCCTGAATCTGGGAGAAATATATCTACCCCCCTGGATGCAACCAGGTGACTTTACCTTCCTGCTGTCACAATATATATATATATATATATATATATATATATATATATATATATACACATTTTTTTAAGGGACATCCTGTATATGTGAACCATGAATTGGTAATACTGTACATACAGTATGTAATACATATAAGATATTTGTAATATAGCTGGATAATTTTCACTCCTGTGCAAAGAAAAAGCAGCAATAAAATATCAATATCTATATAATACCTCACACAAAAAAATGCAAGCACATCCCTGTTAGGTAGTGTATGTCAAGGATATTTGAAAATCATTTGATGGCAAATATTAAACCAGAGGTTGCTGGTGGTACGCAACCATTTAAATCGACTCTATCAAAAAAGAAAAATCAAAAGAAAGTCTGCATAGAAGAATAAAAATACTTTCCCCTCCCACTGCCTATTACAGGCATACGTATGTCAAATGGTGCTCAAGATATTCTTCCTCTGAAGTTTGCGTTCACACTATATGCATTATATACACTACTTGCATTTTTGCTCACTGGATGAATGCAGGTAACCGCAATGACATATAGAAAACAATAGAATGCTGAGTTTCCAGATAAAAATTAACTGCCCTTACTACATCCAGAGAATGTAATAACTACTCATCTGCAGAACATGGTTCTGGAAAAAAACAAAAGTAGGGAAACATCCTGGTTCATATGAAAAACCTGACACTGCCTTAGGCAAAAGGGTTGGGTGAGGACGCAAGCTCATCTTGTCCCTATGAAAATCAAGTATGGCCCTTTAAAGGAAAAGCAGCCAATTCTGACACCCTTCTTGCACAGGTTACTGCAACTAAGAACACCAATTTCTTTGCCAAAAGAAGCAAAGGAATATTGTGTATTGGCTCAAAGGGCTGTTTTTGCAAACCCAATAGAATTAGATTCAAGGTGACCTGACTGGCGGACTTATCCGAGTTACCCCTTGTATAAAGGCCCGGACCAAAAAATGCGAATCAAGCGACCTTTGGAAAAATACTGCCAAGGCTGAGATCTGACCCTTGACCCTACTCAAGGCCAGCTTAATTTCTACCCCCATCTGTAGAAAGGAAAGAATTCTATCTATGACATACTGTCAGGTCACCTGTGGCCAGGTGACAGATGCACACCGTAGGGGGACAGGAGTGCACCGCAAGGTAGTGAACCCTATGGCTGACTGCTGCGGATAGGAAACTGGTTGGTTGTGGAAAGCGGGACCAGAGGAGCACAACCAGGATCCTATGGGAAGCTAGAGCCAAGATTCCCCAGGGCGCGGAGTCTAAGACCCAGCAGGTCTTCTCCAGAGCCTCTAGTGGTGAGGATGTTATGCTGCAGGCTGGGTCCAGGTCGCGGCCCCTAGAGTCTCCTAGCTCACGCCCCGTAGGATAAGGGGACAAGAGGGGAAGCAGCAGCACGAGACATAATAGTAACGAATAACAAGCTGAAAGTCAAGGGCCACAAGCAGACAAGGATAATGAAAGACAAGCCAAAGGTCAAGTGTCATGAGCAGACAGGGATAGTCGGGGACAAGCCAATAATGTAACAGAGAGACAGACGTAGCACGCGGCAGGCAGGAACCCAAACACACAATGCCTAACAAACACGTTGCTCAGCAAAGCAGGCCTGCAGTGCACAGGTTAATATAGTGTTCTGTGATAGGGCCTGGGGTGGAGTCAGGCTGGGAGGAGATTATAAAGGAAGCCAGGTGAAAGGGTTCTGGCCTCTAAGATGAACACATGGGAAGGAAGGTAAGCTGACAGACAAACACTACTGCATATCCATGACACATACTTTCGAAGATGCCAACTCTTGGTTTTACACCAGGAGGCATAGGCCCTCCAGACTCTATAATAAATGGTCCTAGAGGCCGGCTTGCTAGCATTAATCAGGGTGGTAATCGCTGAACCTGAAAACCCTTGATTCTTTAGGATGTGGGTTTCAACATCCACACCGTCAAATTTAGTGACTGTAAGGTAGGATGGAATACCGGCCCTTGCGACAGCAGGTCTGGACGAGATGGAAGAATCCACAAAACCCCTACTGCCATCCTTATGATCTCTGGATACCAGGATCTCCTGGGCAACGCCGGAGCTACTAGAATTACCGGCTTCCCTTCCTCCTTGATCCTGCGAAGAAGCTGCGGTAGCAGCTGAACTGGGGGGAATGCATAAATCTGTGAAAACTGATCTCACAGGGTCGCTAACGCATATGACCTTAGTGCAAGAGGATCCCCTGTTCTTGACACAAAGCTGTCCAACTTCTTGTTGCATCTGGATGCCAACAGATCTACGTCCAGGGTCCCTATCTCTGGCATATGGCCAGAAAAACATTGAGACGTAGGGATCATATTCCCAGGAACAACTGTTGGTGGGATGAAGACTGCGGACAGGCAAGGAACATGTTCCTCTGCCCAAGCCAGAATATGGTTCACCTCCCTCTGGGCTGCATGACTTCTGGTGCCCCTTTGGTGATTAATATAGGCCACTGCTGTGGCATAGTCGGATTGTATCCTGACGGATCAGTTCTGTAACCTGAAACGTCCAGGCCATTAAGCCAAACGTATTGCCCGAATCTCTAGGATGTTAATGGGCAAGGTTTTCTCGGACTCTGACCATTTCCCTTGGACAGTGGTCTCTCCTAGGACTGCTCCCCAGCCCATAGGCTGGCATCCGCTGTTACCACCTTCCAGGTAACTGGAATGAAGGATTTTCCTTTCTGTAAATTCTTGTTTATCGACCACCAACTGAGACTCTGGCGCACTTTTGGGGCCAGATTCATTGGGTAATCCAAAACTTGGGTTTTCTTGTTCCAAGCAGACAGAATACTGTATTGTAACAGTCTTGAATGAAACTGGGCATAGGAAATTGCTTTGAATGAAGTCACCATCTTCCCTCGCAACCTCTTCCTTGCCCTGACCACCTGGACCAGCTCTCTTATAACGTGGACTTTTTCCTGGGGCAAAAACACTCTTTCCTGGGCTGTATCTATGACCAAGCCCAAATACTCCAGTCTTTTTACTGGTTGTAAGAATGATTTCTCCAGGTTGAGAATCCAACCTAAGTGTTCCAGATACCTGACCGTTCTGGACACCACCTGGTTTACCCGTGCTACTGACTGATGTACCAGTAGCAGGTCGTCTAGATATGCCGTTACTGCTATACCCCGGCCCCTTAGTCTTACTAGTACTGGGACCAAAGCTTTCGTAAATACCCGGGCAGCGGTGGCTAACCCGAAGGGCAAGGCCACGAACTGAAAGTGGCGCTGTTCCACCGCAAAAACACAGAAACTTCTGAAGAGCAGGGAAAATTGGCACATGTAGATATGCATCTTGATGTTTATTGATGCTAGAACTTCTTCTCCCCATAGGGTGGATACGACTGACCGGATTGAGGAAAGAGCGGATATTTAGGAAGCAATTCAGATCTTTGAGAGCTACAAAAAGGTCTGACATCTCCAATCGGTTTCGGTACCGTGAAGATATTTGAATAACCACACACCCTGCTCTTCTAAGGGGGTCTCTATGATTCCCTGAAACATCAATCGGTCCAGTGCCAGAAATAAAGACCTTGTTTTCATTAGATCTTTGGGGAGTAGCCTAGAGCTACCACAGAGATGACCCATCCGTCAATGATCTCTTCTTGCCAAACCCTTGAAAACCACAGAAGTCTTGGAATTCTGCTTTGTAGGCTTCTGCCTTCAGGCACTTCTGCATTCCTATGCAAACACATAGGAAAATATTTCCAGAAAAAAACAAGTACACACGTATACAGCTTTAATGTACTGTAGGGATGAGCTTCGTGTTCGAGTCGAACATACGTTCGACTCGAACATCGGCTGTTCGATCGTTCGACGAAGATCGAACGATTTGGGCCGTTCGCGCCAAATTCGAGTGACGCGAACGGCCCACAATGCACTACGCCATCGCAGTGTCATCCAGGCGCTGTGATTGGCCAAGCATGCACTGTGACCCCGCATGCTTGGCCAATCACAGCGCCGGCAGCGAGGAGAGCAATGATTGGCCACAGGCAGGATGCCTGTGGCCAATTATTGCTGAGGGTGTTTAGTACACGCCCCACACTATAAAAGGCCGCCAGCACGGCGGCCTAGTGTAGTGTGTTCCGGAGCAGGGATAGAGCAGCATAGGCAGGGACAGTGACTTTTATTTCTTTCTTGCTTAACCTGGATTCCTTTAGTTTAGGGAAAGAGAAGGATAGGTAGGGAGAGTGTCAGTGTGTTTTGTGCTTGTGCTATAGTGTGCTTAAAAAAAACATTTTTTCTAGGGACAGAAAACTGTAGGTAGGGAGAGTGTCAGTTTCTTTCACTGTGCAAGTCCTTGTTTCTAGGGACCTGGAAGGACAGTGAGTGAATTCTCCTTGTGCTATATTGTGCTTAAAAAAAACATTTTTTCTAGGGACAGAAAACTGTAGGTAGGGAGAGTGTCAGTTTCTTTCACTGTGCAAGTCCTTGTTTCCAGGGACCTGGAAGGACAGTGAGTGAATTCTCCTTGTGCTATATTGTGCTTAAAAAAAACATTTTTTCTAGGGACAGAAAACTGTAGGTAGGGAGAGTGTCAGTTTCTTTCACTGTGCAAGTCCTTGTTTCTAGGGACCTGGAAGGACAGTGAGTGAATTCTCCTTGTGCTATATTGTGCTTAAAAAAAACATTTTTTCTAGGGACAGAAAACTGTAGGTAGGGAGAGTGTCAGTTTCTTTCACTGTGCAAGTCCTTGTTTCCAGGGACCTGGAAGGACAGTGAGTGAATTCTCCTTGTGCTATATTGTGCTTAAAAAAACATTTTTTCTAGGGACAGAAAACTGTAGGTAGGGAGAGTGTCAGTTTCTTTCACTGTGCAAGTCCTTGTTTCCAGGGACCTGGAAGGACAGTGAGTGAATTCTCCTTGTGCTATATTGTGCTTAAAAAAAACATTTTTTCTAGGGACAGAAAACTGTAGGTAGGGAGAGTGTCAGTTTCTTTCACTGTGCAAGTCCTTGTTTCTAGGGACCTGGAAGGACAGTGAGTGAATTCTCCTTGTGCTATATTGTGCTTAAAAAAAACATTGTTTCTAGGGACAGAAAACTGTAGGTAGGGAGAGTGTCAGTTTCTTTCACTGTGCAAGTCCTTGTTTCCAGGGACCTGGAAGGACAGTGAGTGAATTCTCCTTGTGCTATATTGTGCTTAAAAAAAACATTTTTTCTAGGGACAGAAAACTGTAGGTAGGGAGAGTGTCAGTTTCTTTCACTGTGCAAGTCCTTGTTTCCAGGGACCTGGAAGGACAGTGAGTGAATTCTCCTTGTGCTATATTGTGCTTAAAAAAAACATTTTTTCTAGGGACAGAAAACTGTAGGTAGGGAGAGTGTCAGTTTCTTTCACTGTGCAAGTCCTTGTTTCCAGGGACCTGGAAGGACAGTGAGTGAATGCTCCTTGTGCTATAGTGTGCTTAAAAAAAACATTTTTTCTAGGGACAGAAAACTCTAGGTAGGGAGAGTGTCAGTTTCTTTCACTGTGCAAGTCCTTGTTTCCAGGGACCTGGAAGGACAGTGAGTGAATTCTCCTTGTGCTATAGTGTGCTTAAAAAAAACATTTTTTCTAGGGACAGAAAACTGTAGGTAGGGAGAGTGTCAGTTTCTTTCACTGTGCAAGTCCTTGTTTCCAGGGACCTGGAAGGACAGTGAGTGAATTCTCCTTGTGCTATATTGTGCTTAAAAAAAACATTTTTTCTAGGGACAGAAAACTGTAGGTAGGGAGAGTGTCAGTTTCTTTCACTGTGCAAGTCCTTGTTTCTAGGGACTGGGAAGGACAGTGAGTGAATTCTCCTTGTGCTATAGTGTGCTTAAAAAAAACATTTTTTCTAGGGACAGAAAACTGTAGGTAGGGAGAGTGTCAGTTTCTTTCACTGTGCAAGTCCTTGTTTCCAGGGACCTGAAAGGACAGTGAGTGAGTTCTCCTTGTGCTATATTGTGCTTAAAAAAACATTTTTTCTAGGGACAGAAAACTGTAGGTAGGGAGAGTGTCAGTTTCTTTCACTGTGCAAGTCCTTTTTTCTAGGGACTGGGAAGGACAGTGAGTGAATTCTCCTTGTGCTATAGTGTGCTTAAAAAAACATTTTTTCTAGGGACAGAAAACTGTAGGTAGGGAGAGTGTCAGTTTCTTTCACTGTGCAAGTCCTTGTTTCCAGGGACCTGGAAGGACAGTGAGTGAATTCTCCTTGTGCTATATTGTGCTTAAAAAAAACATTTTTTCTAGGGACAGAAAACTGTAGGTAGGGAGAGTGTCAGTTTCTTTCACTGTGCAAGTCCTTTTTTCTAGGGACTGGGAAGGACAGTGAGTGAATTCTCCTTGTGCTATAGTGTGCTTAAAAAAACATTTTTTCTAGGGACAGAAAACTGTAGGTAGGGAGAGTGTCAGTTTCTTTCACTGTGCAAGTCCTTGTTTCTAGGGACCTGGAAGGACAGTGAGTGAATTCTCCTTGTGCTATATTGTGCTTAAAAAAAACATTTTTTCTAGGGACAGAAAACTGTAGGTAGGGAGAGTGTCAGTTTCTTTCACTGTGCGAGTCCTTGTTTCTAGGGACCTGGAAGGACAGTGAGTGAATTCTCCTTGTGCTATATTGTGCTTAAAAAAAACATTTTTTCTAGGGACAGAAAACTGTAGGTAGGGAGAGTGTCAGTTTCTTTCACCGTGCAAGTCCTTGTTTCTAGGGACCTGGAAGGACAGTGAGTGAATTCTCCTTGTGCTATATTGTGCTTAAAAAAAACATTTTTTCTAGGGACAGAAAACTGTAGGTAGGGAGAGTGTCAGTTTCTTTCACTGTGCAAGTCCTTGTTTCCAGGGACCTGGAAGGACAGTGAGTGAATTCTCCTTGTGCTATATTGTGCTTAAAAAAAACATTTTTTCTAGGGACAGAAAACTGTAGGTAGGGAGAGTGTCAGTTTCTTTCACTGTGCAAGTCCTTGTTTCCAGGGACCTGGAAGGACAGTGAGTGAATTCTCCTTGTGCTATATTGTGCTTAAAAAAACATTTTTTCTAGGGACAGAAAACTGTAGGTAGGGAGAGTGTCAGTTTCTTTCACTGTGCAAGTCCTTGTTTCTAGGGACCTGGAAGGACAGTGAGTGAATTCTCCTTGTGCTATATTGTGCTTAAAAAAAACATTTTTTCTATGGACAGAAAACTGTAGGTAGGGAGAGTGTCAGTTTCTTTCACTGTGCAAGTCCTTGTTTCTAGGGACTGGGAAGGACAGTGAGTGAATTCTCCTTGTTCTATAGTGTGCTTTAAAAAAAACATTTTTTCTAGGGACAGAAAACTGTAGGTAGGGAGAGTGTCAGTTTCTTTCACTGTGCAAGTCCTTGTTTCCAGGGACCTGGAAGGACAGTGAGTGAATTCTCCTTGTGCTATATTGTGCTTAAAAAAAACATTTTTTCTAGGGACAGAAAACTGTAGGTAGGGAGAGTGTCAGTTTCTTTCACTGTGCAAGTCCTTTTTTCTAGGGACTGGGAAGGACAGTGAGTGAATTCTCCTTGTGCTATAGTGTGCTTAAAAAAAACATTTTTTCTAGGGACAGAAAACTGTAGGTAGGGAGAGTGTCAGTTTCTTTCACTGTGCAAGTCCTTGTTTCTAGGGACCTGGAAGGACAGTGAGTGAATTCTCCTTGTGCTATATTGTGCTTAAAAAAAACATTTTTTCTAGGGACAGAAAACTGTAGGTAGGGAGAGTGTCAGTTTCTTTCACTGTGCAAGTCCTTGTTTCTAGGGACCTGGAAGGACAGTGAGTGAATTCTCCTTGTGCTATATTGTGCTTAAAAAAAACATTTTTTCTAGGGACAGAAAACTGTAGGTAGGGAGAGTGTCAGTTTCTTTCACTGTGCAAGTCCTTGTTTCAAGGGACAGAGAAGGACACCTGAAGGTAGCCCTTATTGCTTTTTTCCCATCTCCCTGCAGGCCATCTATTAGAATGTCTGGAAGGCAAACAAGGAGAGGCAGACAGTCAGGAGGCAATAAAAGAGGGCAAGCAGGCTCTGTGTCTGGGGGCAACAGTGCTGGTCGTGGACGCGGTGCATTGTCATCAGCACATGGCCATGGGACACGCTTGTCCTTCTTTTCCGCAGCTGGACATGTTGAGCCACATCATGCCGAAGACTTGGTAGAGTGGATGACCAAGCCCTCCTCCTCCTCCTCATCCTCTCTCACCCAGGCTCAGGGTACTGGCAAAGCAGCTGCCAAAGCGTCCTCTTCCCTGGTATCAATGTCAGACTCATCATCAGTCACTCCTTCCCTAGACCCACCATGTCCTCCTCCTGAGGAGTCCCCCGAACTGTTTGAGCACAGTGTTGGGTACATGCTCCAGGAGGATGCCCAGCGTTTCGAAGGGTCTGATGATGAAACCCAGCTACAGGAAGGCAGTAGGGTGAGAGCAGACAGAGGGGATGCTCAAGAAGGACACCAATCTGGCAGTCATGTTCCAGCAGCTGCAGCATACTGCCAGATTGGCTCCAGTGATGAGGAGGGAGGGGATGATGAGGTCACTGACTCCACGTGGGTGCCTAATAGGAGAGAGGAGGAGGAGGATGAGGAGGAGGCACATCTCCAACGAGACAGGATGCCCTTTGGTGGCCAGCGTAAGGGCAGTACACCGACGGAATCACACCGCAGAGCTCCGCCTGTGCAGGGCGCTGCCTCTGCCCGTCATTCAAAAAGTTCCTTGGTGTGGGCCTTTTTTGAGGCTAGTGCATCAGATCGCACAGCTGCTGTTTGCAACATATGTCTCAAGCGTATATCGCGTGGCCAAAACATCAGCCGCTTGGGTACCACATGCCTGACCAGACATATGTTGACCTGCCATGCAGCTCGTTGGCAAGCCTACCTCAAAGACCCACACCAAAGAACAAAGCGGACCTCTCCTTGCACCGCATCAGCTGGGATCTCCAACCCCACTATAACTTCAGTCCTCTCTGAAACATGCACTGAGAGGAATGAAGGTGTAGAATTAGGTGTGTCACAGCCAAGTACTTGCGGCCACTCTGCTAGCAGTACACCGACGTCCGATTCTAGCAGGCAAATTTCCCTGCCCCAGCTGCTGGACCGTCGAAAGAAGTTCACTCCCAGCCATCCACATGCCCAGCGGTTGAATGCTAGCTTGGCTAAATTGCTAGCGCTTCAACTGCTGCCTTTTCAGTTGGTAGACTCGGCCCCCTTCCGTGAGTTTGTGCAATGTGCGGTTCCTCAGTGGCAGGTTCCCAAACGCCACTTTTTCTCACGGAAGGCTATTCCGGCTCTCTACCGGCATGTGGAAGGCAATGTCTTGGCCTCGCTGGACAGGGCGGTCAGTGGTAAGGTGCATATTACCGCTGACTCATGGTCCAGCAGGCATGGACAGGGACGTTACCTTTCTTTCACGGCCCATTGGGTCACTCTTTTGGCAGCTGGGAAGGATGCAGGACAAGGTGCAGTAGTGTTGGAGGTTGTCCCACCGCCACGCCTCCAAAATGCTACTACTGGTTGTGACACACCTCTCTCCTCCACCCCCTCCTCTTCTTCTTCCTCCATGGCCTCTTCCTGTGGTTTGTCCTATGAACCAGCGGTGCTCCGTAGCCGTTCACGGGGCTACGCAAGTACGCAGGCAAAAAGATGCCATGCCGTGCTTGCGCTGGTGTGTTTGGGGGACAGAAGCCACACTGGGGCAGAGGTCCTGTCTGCTCTGCAGGGCCAGGCCGAGAGGTGGTTGACGCCACGCCAGCTTAAGCCAGGAATGGTGGTTTGCGACAATGGCACCAACCTCCTCTCCGCCCTCCGACAGGGACAACTGACCCATGTGCCCTGTGTGGCTCACGTCCTTAACCTGGTGGTGCAGCGGTTCTTGGGCAGGTACCCGGGCTTACAGGATGTCCTGAGGCAGGCCAGGAAAGTCTGTGTGCATTTCCGCAGATCTTATAATGCCAGTGCTCGCCTGGCTGAGCTGCAAAAGGAGTTGAACCTGCCCAAGAACCGCCTTATATGTGACATGCCCACCAGGTGGAACTCAACGTTGGCCATGCTGCAGCGGCTGCACACGCAGCAGAGGGCCATCAATGAGTACCTGTGCGACTACGGCACCAGGACATGGTCAGGGGAGCTTGGTTTTTTTTCTCCACGCCAGTGGGGCATGATCAGGGATGCATGCACTGTCCTGGCACCATTTGAGGAGGCCACGAGGATGGTGAGCAGTGACAGTGCATGCATCAGTGACACTGTACCTCTTGTCCACCTGTTGGAGCACACGCTGCGTGGAATAATGGACAGGGCACTTGAGGCAGAACAGAGGCAGGAAGAGGAGGACTTCCTTGCCTCTCAAGGCCCCCTTTACCCAGACAGTGTTCCTTCTGTCCCACCCATCGCACAGGAAGAGGAAGAGGAGGAGGAGGAGGAGGAGGAGGAGGATTGTGTCAGCATGGAGGTGGAGGCTGGCACTCAGCATCATCAGCAGCAGTCTTTTAGGGATGATTTACAGTCCCAAGAAACCAGTGGACTTGTACGTGGCTGGGAGGAGGTGACTGCGGATCATGTCGTCCTTAGTGACCCAGAGGACTCCGGAGCGAATGCCTCAGCAAACCTACGCTGCATGGCCTCCCTGATCCTGCAAAGTCTGCGGAAGGATCCTCGTATTCTTCGGATCAAGGAGAGGGACCATTACTGGCTGGCCACTCTCCTTGATCCACGGTACAAGGGTAAGGTTGCGGACCTTATGTTACCGTCGCAGAGGGACCAGAGGATGAGACAACTCCGGGAGGCCTTGCAGAAAGGTCTGTGCAACGCGTTCCCAGAGACTGGGAGGTTACAAACTCCTGGTCCAGGACAACGAGTTGCTGAGGCTTCGGCCAGTCAAAGAAGGAGCGGTGGGGAAGGTGGCCGTCTGACCGATGCGTTCAGACAATTCTTTAGTCCGCAGCCCCAAAGTATGATTGGTTCCAGCAACCATCGCCAGCGTCTGATAAACATGGTGCAGGAATATCTAGGGGCAAGGTCAGACTTGGACACCTTCCCCACCGAAAATCCTCTGGCTTACTGGGTCTTGAGGATGGATCACTGGCCAGAGCTTGCACAGTATGCAATTGAGCTACTGGCCTGTCCTGCATCCAGCGTTCTTTCGGAACGCACATTCAGTGCTGCTGGAGGATTTGTCACGGATCACAGGGTGCGCCTGTCCACCGACTCGGTTGATCGACTGACTTTCATCAAGATGAACCAGTCTTGGATCACCACCAGCTACCACACACCTGATGCTGATATAACAGACTAATTGATTTTAACATGTCACGTCCCTTCAAGACTGATGCTGATGCTGAGTGCCTGTGCTGTTATGTTGACTGGCTATCCTCCTCCTCCGAGTCCTCAATGATACGATTGATGATGATAGCTTGGAAGATCATTTTTGTTTATGGGTGCCGCCACCAGTGGCTAAGGCCCAATTTTTCAGCCCCTGTTTTACAGGGGCGTGTACTTACAATTTTTTTAGCAATAATTTGCCATAGGGCTCATTGCTGTGCTCCAAGTACAGTATCTGTGAGGGGTTGTAGTGTTGTGCCACCAGTGCCTAAGGCCCAATTTTTCAGCCCCTGTTTAACAGGGGCGTGTCATTACAATTTTTGAAGCAATACTTTGCAACAGGGCTCATTGCTGTGCTCCAAGTACAGTATCTGTGAGGGGTTGTAGTGTTGTGCCACCAGTGCCTAAGGCCCAATTTTTCAGCCCCTGTTCAACAGGGGCATGCAATTACAATTCTTGATGTAATAATTCACAGCAGGGCCCATTCCTGCACCCACCAAGAGTAAGTCTGAGGGCTTACAGTGTTGTGGCAACGCCACCACCACCACCACCACGAAAGGCCCAATTTTTCAGCCACTGTTCAAAAGGGGCATGTAATTACAATTCTTGATCTAATAATTCACAGCAGGGCCCATTCCTGCACCCACCAAGAGTAACTCTGAGGGCTTACAGTGTTGTGGCAACACCACCACCACCACCACGAAAAGCCCAATTTTTCAGCCCCTGTTCAACAGGGGCATGCAATTACAATTCTTGATCTAATAATTCACAGCAGGGCCCATTGCTGCACCCACCAAGAGTAACTGTCAGGGCTTACAGTGTTGTGGCACCAGCACCACCATCAAAGCCCCAATTTTTACTACCACTGTTCAACAATTATATGTAATTAAAATTCCTGATATAATAGTTGACAGCAGGGCGTTCCAGCACCAACCAAGAGTAACTGTGAGTGCTTACAGTGTTGTGCCAACACCAACAACTAAGGGGCCTATTTCTGCAGAGTATATACGGCAGGTCCCTACTTTCAAACATCCAACTTACAAACGACTCCTACTTGCAAACGAAAGAAGACAACAGGAAGTGAGAGGAAATCTACCCCTAGGAAGGAAAATTCTCTCCTGTAAGAATAAATATGGGAGAAAAGTGTGTCCTCTGTACTGATGCTTTATCAGCAATCCTTGTTTCAAGAAAAACACCACATTTCAAAAACAGTTGTCATTGGGACGGAAAGTGAGGTGAAATGTTCTGAACAGGGGCACAGACAGCAAAACAAATGTTACAGGGGTGATAACCCTTACCTATGTTTCCCAAAAAGTTTAAAAATAGATTTTTGGGCTGGAGCTACACTTCAACAATGTACCTGTTCAAAATTACAAACACATTCTACATAAGAACAAACCTACAGTCCCTGTCTTGTATGCACCGCCTGTATACGGCTGTTCAGAGTATATAAGGCCTTTTTTATTTTATGTGCGGGGTTCCCCTTAATATCCATACAAGACCCAAAGGGGCTGGTAATGGGCTGGGGTAGGGGGGGGGGTCATGGGGTAGCTATGCCATTTTTCTTAAAGATTTTCATCCATATTACCGGGACCAGACATTACATTAAAGCCGCAAGAAGTTTTAAATGGCTTTTTTTTCCTTTAGAAGTGTCATTTTGTGCAGGGACAGTTCTAAACACGGGAAACACGTGGCACTTCACAGGCATACTTTAGACACCCCCCAGGTACGATATTTAAAGGAATATTTGACTTTTTTTTTTCACTTTATGCATCATTAAAATGACTGCTCCCGAAAAACGACCGTTTTTAAAACTTCTTTTTGCATTGATACATGTCCCCTGGTGCAGAACCCGGGTTCCCAAACCCTTTTTAGGACAATAACATGCATAATAGTTGTTATAATTAGCACTTTAGAATTCGAACGTTCGCATCCATTGTATTTAATAGGGTTCTAATGTTCGTACGAACTTTCGGTCCGTTCGCGGGTTCTGGTGCGAACCGAACCCGGGGGTGTTCGGCTCATCACTAATGTACTGTATGCAGCATGTGTTAAAGCAATATGCTTCTATGGAAGTGTGCGTTCATGGTTTTAGCATGAGAACATACAAATATGCTTTTAGGCAAAATAAGAAAAGTGTGTGCTGTACACACGCATTCATGTAGCACGTGTGCCATGGAACAAGCATCTTTGCAAAGCAAGCATGCGTTTATGAAACGTGTTATGCAACATTACGCAACACGTCTCTATGCAGACATGTATTCCTATGCAATCCTGAGAAATAATGTATATTTAAAGTGGTTGTAAACCCACTTTATAAACAAATATCTACAGGTAAGCCTAGATTAAGGCTTACCTGTAGGTGCATGAAATATCTCCTTAACCTACACGGTTACGGAGATATTTGCATTTAAATGCGGCGACGCTGACGTCACACGCATGCGCATGGGGTTAACCCCATTCACAAATTCGGCTAGGTCGCAACATTCGACGACGTAGCCGAATTCGACGGCTCACGCGCGCATACGCAGAGTCACGTCTTCGCCGCTCCGGCCAATCACAGCGCCGGAGCGGCGCTGTGATTGGCTGCAGCGGCGATACCCGGAAGTAACATCCTGGCTATCGCCGCAGCGATGGATGCGGCTAGAGGAGAGACACGGACGACTTCGGGGGCCCCGATCGAAGGTAAGTGGTACATAATGAGCTAGTGTGCTAGTCATACTAGCTCATTATAGCTTTGTCTTGCAGGTTAGTAAAAAAATAAGTAAATCGAAACACAGGGTTTACAACCACTTTAAGTAAACATGTATTAACATGCCTCATTATGCAACCACGCATCTTTAGGCGATCATGCAACTTTTAGGCGAAAACGCATCCTTATGTGATCCAGCAATTTTATGTGATCGACACCTTTATGCGATCAAGCATCTTTATGCGATCATGCGACTATGAAAAAAAACCATGCATATCTATACAAACATAAACATGCATCTTTATGTGACCGTGTATCCTTAATTGATCCTGTCACCTTATGTGATCACACGTTCTTATGTGATCAAAAATAAACATGTTTTTTTTTTTTTTTTACACAAACATGTCCAAACATGCATTTTGTACACACATGATCATGTATCTTTATGCAAACATGTGAACTGGTAAAAACAGTTACCTTCAGCAACCGTGTGCTTCAGCAACTGTTTGTTTCAGCATCTATGCCCTTTAGCAACTGTGTGTTTTAGCAGCAACTGTGCGTTTTAGCAGAAACTGTGCGATCTAGCAACTGTGTATTTCAGCATCTGTGCGTTTTTAGCAAACGTGCAAATTTAGCAACTGTGCAATTCAGCATCTGTGCGTGTTAGCAACTGTGCGATTTTAGTAACTTTGCATATAAGCATCTGTGCGTATTAGCAACTGTGCAATTTTAGCAACTGTGCATTTCCGCATCTGTGCGTATTAGCAACGGTGCGATTTTAGCAACTGTTCATTTCAGCAACTGTGCATTTCAGCATCTGTGCGTATTAGCAACTGTGCATTTCAGCATCTGTGCGTATTAGCAACTGTGCATTTCAGCATCTGTGCGTATTAGCGACTGTGCGACTTTAGCATCTGTGCATTTCAGCATCTGTGCATATGATGGAATCAAACAATCTGATGTGCATTGGCTAATTGGCATTCGCCTATTTTCAGCAGTATAATGCAAGCTTTAAATAGGTGATACCATATGTGGGCTCTGAACCCATGGCCTCAGTTTCTCAAGGTAAGAGCGCAGACCACCAGGATACTGGGCCTTTGCTTAGCAACTGTGTGATTTAGCAAGTTTGTAAGCAAACACCTGCTCAACTGCAGTTGGTCCTATACTTTAGACCTGTAGGATACCAAGCACATATGCACTACACTCATGCCTTTCAAACATGTATTATAAAAACATGCATTAAGCAATACATCTGCAAGCACGTATATTATGCTGTTCCTGCCCACAAGCAGATAATGACACTTTTAAAGTGAACTGCTAATCATCCAGGGGTGTATCTACTACTTACAGTTGTACATGCCCCTTGGATAGGCAGAAAATATGCAGCATGTAATCATGACTTGTCTGCACCCGTTCCCAAGCCAGTACTCACATACACAAGACCCACTGTTCTGTCTCCAAGGCCTATCTGACCTGTCTCTCGTCCCCCTCTTTTCCTGTGGCCTGCTCGGATAAAGGGTCTGTTATGGATTTTTGGGGGGAACTCCACGCCATTTTTTTTTTAAATTTGGGGTGAAGTTCCCCTTAAAATGCATACCAGACCTTAGGTGTCTGGTATGGATATTTGGGGGAACCACACATCATTTTTTTTTATTTGACGCAGGGTTTCCTTTAATATCCATACCAGACCTGAAGGGCCTGGTAATTGAATTTGGGGGGACCCCGACACATTTTTTTTTTTTTTATCAATGACTTTCAATGACTTTTCTCTGTATTGCCAGGAGTCGACAATTCATTATAGCCGCGAGTACTTTTAAATTACTTTTTTTCCTTTAGAAATGACACTTTGTGCAGGGACAGTTCTAAGCATGGGAAACAAGCGCTACTTTACAGGCATACTATACACACCCCCTAGGTACGAAATTTAAAGGAATATTTCACTTTTATTGTTTCACTTTAAGCATTATTAAAATCACTGCTCCCGAAAAAACGTCAGTTTTTAAAACTTTTTTTTCATTGATACATGTCCCCAGGGGCAGGACCTGGGTCCCCAAACACTTTTTATGACAACTTGCATATAAGCCTTTAAAATTAGCACTTTAGTTTTCTCCCATTGACTTTTACTGGGTGTTCCGCGGCTTTTCGAATTTTCCGCTAACACCCCAAATTGTTCGCTGTTCGGTGAACAGGCAATGTTCGAGTCGAACATGAGTTCATCTCGAACGCGAAGCTCATACCTAGCCTTTAGTAAATCAACTCCTAAATGTTCTTGGCCCCCTGCTGCACTCTGACTGACCTTCACTTCACTATAGGAATTAGTGGTGATGTACGGGTTGGTAGAAGAAACCACTAAAATCAGTGGGATACTAAGGAAATTGATACTCCTAAAAGTGTCAGTTTTTCGAAGGAAAATTTCTCTTGCATACAACAGCTGGGGCATCGAATACGAGTATTTATTCTCTTCCTTTGCAGGTAGACCTTTTTGTAATATTTTTTTTTTTTTGACAACACGTAGACTTTTCAAGGGATTTTCTTTCCAGGCAAGGTTTCTTTAAAAAAAACAAAAAAAAACAGTATAACAAATCTAACCTGCTAACAGCAAAATGCCACAACATTGGCAAAATAGCTAATAAAGGCAATAGGCTTTGTTTTCTAAACTCGTTGAAAATGTTCTCTTAGCAAAGTAATCTTACCTTAGTGAATAAAGTTGGGTGGTGTTAATGTCAATATATTTTCATTTAGTTTGTTTTGTTTATTTCCCCTTCACATGATTGGTTATTTAAAATAAACAGAGCTCCACTTTATTTATTGAGCTAGATAAAGAGAGACTTGTGAACATTCTATCACCCTTTTAGTAAATTAAAGTGTGAGTTTTCAAAAAAATAAACATTCATACTCACCTAGATCGATGCAGCATCGATCTGATGCTTCATCTGTTCTCTGCTGCCCCTTCACAGAGAACTGAGCGATCAACTCACTCAGTTCTTGGGTTCACTCTGAGCACAGAGTGATGACTGTCAATCACCGTGCTGTGCTCTGCCCCTCCAGTACTCACTGTAGCAAAGCACAGTGGAGGAGGTTGGAGTGGCTGGCTCAGGCTCTCAGTGACATGCTGACAGGCTGAGTTAGTTGCCAGTCAGGCATGTGGGCAGATCCCAACATTATTGTCAGGATCCCTGCATTGCCTGGACCAGCTCTGTTATGTCAGCTGACAGTGGGCTTTAGCCTGCTGTTGGCTGGATCTGGGTCACAGGAGTGCACTCCTGTGACCCACAGGAGAAGTATGACCAAAGGAAATCACTGCCATTACTAATATCCCCTATTTTGTAGACACTATAACTTTTGCGCAAACCAATCAATATACGCTTATACGCTTATTGTGATTTTTTTACCAGAAATATGTAGAAGAATACATATTGACCTAAACTGATGAAGAATTGTTTTTTAAAAACATTTTTGGGGATATTTATTATAGCAAAAAGTAAAAAAAATTATTTATTTTTTTAAATTGTCTGTCTTTTTTTGTTTATAGCGCAAAAAATAAAAACCGCAGAGGTGATCAAATACCACCAAAATAAAGCTCTATTTGTGGGGGAAAAAAGGACAGAAACTTTGTTTGGGTGCAGCGTCGCATGACCATGCAATTGTCAGTTAAATTGTTGCAGTGTCGTATCGCAAAAAAATGGCCTGGTCATTAAGCAGCAAAATCTTCCGGGGCTCGAAGTGGTTAAAAGTGACGTTTTTGACACCCAGTGTGCATGAGGCCATATTAAGTTTAACATTTAAACCTAAACAAATAATTCCAAAAAAGAAAAAAAAAATCCAGATAATGGTTTCTAGATTTTCACATACATAAATAAAATGCTTTTCTATTGCTAAATGTCTAAGCTTTAAAATGTATCCAAATACAGTCATCCCTAATGAATATTTTGTACATTGCTATGTGTCACATATGAAAATAATGAGTTGAATAGCACCAGATGCATACAGAAGAAGCTGCATCTTAGGAAAACATATAACATTATATTGTAGCAGAATTGTAGCACAGTGTGAATGTGGTTTTACATTGCTTGCAGCTTGAATAATTGATTATTTTGCAGCTGGAGGTACATTTTAATATACTGGCATGAGAGTTCTTTTCAGAAGCATTACAGAGATTCCAAGGCTTCCTGCCTCCATTTTGAAGCACGATATCTCTCATGATTGTCCATTAAAATACTTTACAACCTACAAAGTCATTCGGAATAGTGTAGCTGCCATGCCTATTACAGACGGGGGCTAAAATCACATTCTCTAATGTATTCAGTATAGAAATTGCATTTTTTTTTTTTTTAACGCACAAGCTAAAATAAAATCCATCTGATTTAAAAAGACGACTGATGACAGGAACTTGTGGTTGCATAATTATTTTTTAAATAAAAACATAAGTGAGTTCAGCCAAAACCACCCCCGTCCCCCCCTTACACCAAGCTTAAAAAAAGGAATCCAGTTTTCAACAGGGGGTATGCAGTGACTTTCCCTCTCCCATTAGATATCACTGGTCTATAATGAAGCAGCATACATCCTTGTTAGGTCCTATTACTTGATATACTAGGAAGGAAGTGTATTCGTTTCTTTTAATAGCAGTATAATAGTCATGATGGCATTAAAAAAACGTAAAAGCTTAAAAAAAATCCAGCTTAAAAAGCAGCATAAAAAATGCAGCCTTCAAAAGCAACTGCAAGATAGAGGGGTCGTCTCTAGCCATAATTGCATGATAAAAAAAATTGCAGCCCTAGTTTAGGTGTAAGTTCTTTGTATTTCTCTTGCCAGAGGTAAACCTCCAATTATACACCTTTTCTGCAGAAAAGAAGCAGGCAAGAATCTTCTATAAAGTGTGCTAAAGTATTTGCAAGGTATACAGCTGATCCAAAGGGCATATTTATCCTCAACAAATATGGAGTTTCAACCTAGAAGACATCCAAGGTGTTGTAGATTAATTGGACTCAAAAGCTCTGTGTAGTCTTTTAGATAAATCAGTTATAAGGAGGGATTGGGACTTTGTCAAGACCCATATACAGAGTACTGTTGACATGGTTGCAAATAATTTTTTGACAGTTTTAGAAAAGCATAGCTTTCTGCAGATAGGAAAGGAAAGGGATTTTAAAAAGCATTTAAACTGAACTTTAAGTGTAAAAACTTTCATTTAAATAAATTCATCGTTAGCCACAAAGGATATCAATCCAGTTGTAGCAGCAATAACATTTCTGTGCAGTCTGTATCCAGGACTGATCACTTGCAAGTGATCGTTGCATGAATGAATGCAAGCAAGCAGGGCCAGGACAAGGGGTTGGCAGGAGGGGAAGCTACCCTGGGCACTGTGGTATCATGTGAGGTGGGGGTTGCCACATGGAGATTTGGGGGACAGGGAATTTGTGCTAGAAGGGGGAATTTGGAGGGGGGGGTGACAGTGGGAAACTATTGTTCTAGGAGGGGATTTTTTTGGGGGGTTGTTAAGAATGGTGATTTAGGGGGATTTGTGTTGGGAGGTGGATAGGGAAAAGATTTGTGCTAGGATGGGGGTTTTGGGGGGAATTTGTGCTGGGAGAGGGGATTTGAAGTGGGGGAGAAGATGTGTACTAGGAGGGGAAATTTTAGGGGTAGAGGAATTGTGCTAGGAGGGGTGATTTTTTTTTGGGGGGGGGCAAAGATTTGTGATGAAAGGGGGAATTTCAGCAAAGGGCTGGAGTTGTACTGGGAGGAGGGGGGATTTGTTCTTAGGGGGTAAGCATAAAGATTAGTGCTCAGTGTTTTTGTGGGGTGATTTTTGCTGACACATAATGCTCATACATCTCAGGGGGGATGGGTATTATGCAGGCTGCCCCTGGGCAATAGATGACCTTGTCCCAGCACTGCATGCAAGTGGCTGCAATTAGCTGCGGGAACCAGCAGCTGGGGTTTTCGCACCCAATTGAAATCCAGGTGCATTCTCAGGGGTGAATGCACCCTTAGGGTTAGGCTGAACTCCAGACAAACAACTAAGCACACTTTTGAAATGTATATATGGGAATTGCCCTACCTGTCAAAAGATTTGTCTTCCCATCTGATCCTGACATTTATGTAGCCTACTTAACAGCACCAGGCTGGTGACCTGACTTTTCTCTGCAGTAAGTCAATTTTATAGTTATGTAACTTTCCTGTCTCCAGTCTGAGAGTGGCCAATGAGGGAGCAGCATCAAGTTTACAAGGACATTCCTCTGCTGTCTCCTCCGGTAAGATTTTTTTTTGCTAACGTTTGTGAACTCAAAACACCTGATTGGCTTAGAATGCTGCCCCTCCCTTTACAAGTCTAAAAACGGTATGGGGGAATACAGCAGACTCCAATCAAGTCAAAATTAGACATCTATACTAGGTGTATTTAAACGACATTACTTTTTTTTTATATAAAAAAGTTTTATAGTATGCCTCCACTTTTGAATTTTTGAACTGCAAGAATTTTAACAAACTCACAAATTTCTCATTTTTTTTCTGTTTAGAGAAAATAGCTTCTAGCTACAAAGAAAAACTATAGAATTTATACTATAGAGGGACAACAACCAAAATATAAAATCAAATATTTTATTACATGATTGAAATGTATACAAAACATAGAAAATAATTAAAAACATATGGGGAGACAACCTCAATACATATATGATCACAGCTCCTAAATGTGAAATTCTATATCATTTTGCCTATCTCCTTGATACAGTAATCTAGAGAGGTCAACGTGTTTCACGTAATTGCTTACTCAGGACCTTCACTCAGGATCAGAAGAGTATGACCTATCTAAAAAAGATATATGTTACAAACTTACTCATTATACATAATTGACAATGGAAAACAAATAACCAAAGACAAAGAATAACCCAAAACAAATTGGTGCATACTTACATGTTGCTTCAAGATGGCTAGTGAGGGCAGCGGGGGCAAGCAAAACACTGTGTTTAATTTAATTTAATTAGTTTAATTTAATTAATATGTGTACCAACTTCAGAAAACAGATCCAATTCTTTACACCATTAGCTGTCCAGGCAGGAGAGAAGTTGATACAGCTATTATTGAAAACTTGTTGGATCTTAAATAAACACAGTGTTTTGCTTGCCCCTGCTGCCCTCACTAGCCATCTTGAATGAACATGTAAGGCCGGCCATACACAGGTTGCAGGAAACAAATTTGTCATTGTCTTCTCCCAGTGGGAAGGCGGGGGAAGCCAACCCTGCCGGGAGAAGACAGTGATTATTGTAGTGGCTATAGCAGCCGCTGCTAGTGATAACCGCAGGTAAAACCCAGCATGCTGGTTGTACCCAAGTTCATCAATAGATCAACTTGGTACATTCAGCCTGCCCATACATAGTTTGAATCTCAGCCGGTTCAGCAGGAACCATTCAAACCATGTATGGCCTGCCTAAGTGTGCACCAATTTGTTTTGACAATCTCTTTGTCTTTGATTATTACCAATTCTTAGATGCAGTGGTATTCTTTTTAGGTTTTCTCTCTTTTATTTTCATCTGTGATCTGGCTAGAAACCTTTTGTTTTTCAAAAGAACAAGCTCTCCTGCAAATGTATTAGTTAAAGGTGTTAAGACACACCTTTTACCACTGATGTACTGGTGCATGGGTGCTCACAATGATTAGATTTTATTTATTCATGTAAAACCTTTATCTCAAAAGGAAAAAAACCTGTTGCTGTAACGACTTGTGTAACTGTGTCAGCTGGAGTTTGGCTTCAATTTTTTAGTGTATCTAAATTTGCTTGTACATCTAAAACTCCCCTCCCATCAGATTGCCATTGCTGCTATCTGCTGTCCTTCATCCATAGTGGGAGCATGCTAGTATAGCAGGTGTGTTTCTGGTCAGATCATGGTAAAAACAGAAGGGGAAGCCTAAAAAAATTAAAATAAGGCAGTTACCACATCTAATGATTGGTAAGCTTCAATATATTACATATTGGTTTTGGGTTTAATACCACTTTAAGTGTTGGGTGATAGGTTAGGTGTTAAAGTTTTTTTTAGGGGTTAGGTTAAATGTTAATGGTTCAGGTCGGGAGACAGTCACAGTTTTGTTGTCTGCTTCACAGTTGAAGGATAATTTAGACATTAGAGGAAATTACGGAACATTCTTCTTTATTTAAAGCAGAAAGGCCCCTACCAAGAGCTACTGCAGTAGGTACATGGTGGCAAAAACAAACGTATCATCCTGTAATGGCTATCTGCATGTCAGCATTTAGTCAGATGCAATCCCCTTCTCTGCTATAAGGCCCCTTTCACACTGGGGTGGGCAGGTGCGGTGGCGGTATAGCGGCGCAATTTTTAACCCCCGCTAGTGGCCGAAAAAAGGTCAATACCGCCCACAAACCGCGGCTACATTGATTTGAATGGGAAGGAGCGGTATAGGAGCGGTATACACACTGCTCCTTGACCGCTCCATAGATGCGGCTTGCAGGAGATTTTTTTCCTCCCGCCAGCGCATCGCCTCAGTGTGAAAGCCCTCGGGCTTTCACATTGAGAATGCTGGGGCAAGATTATTTCAGGCGTTATTTATGCACTATTTTTAGCACGCCTCAGTGTGAAAGGGGCCTAACTGCTATGTGAAAATCTATTTCAGGATAAGCCATTCAGATTGTATATTCTTCTTAGTCGGGCTATAATCAGAGCTCTGTCCATTTTTTTGTAGGATGAATATTAAAGCAGAATTACTGTGATGCCCTAGTAAGCAGGCATACTTACAAAATAACTGAATATAGCTGTTTTAATTTTCATTTATAATTAACAGCAATTAATAGAAAAGGGTAATGAAAACACTGATAACATTAATTACATTATGACATTGCACACAGCTACAAGCATAGCACAATTTCTGAAAGGTGATCACATTAGGAATCTCATTTGTGAGCGGATCTTATTTTACAATTTTTTTTTGTCAGACAATGCCTTGAAGCCCTGTGATTTTATTGAAGGGAAACTCACCACACATCCTTATTGAGCCATATACACCCTGCAGCTGCTTCTATCTGAAGATCATCCAAGATTAGATTTGTCTCAGACAATATAAAGCATTGTGTCTTCCCAGTGTTCTGATGGGGCATCATTGCATTTGTCGCATAATTGCCACATCATAATAGCTATAATGACATACTGTACTTTTCCTGTACTCATTTTCCTTGTAATGATATCACAAAAAAAAGAAAAAAAGCAAGAGAATGTTTTCAACAAAATTAGCTATTCTTATATTTTCAATGATAAATATAAAACACAGAGTATGTGCAAAGATGCTTTCTGAACCTCAAATCATTTTCTATTTATTATTTTCCTATTAGCAGTTTTATACTGGTGGGGATCAGTAAAGGTTTGATTTGTTGATGAGAAAAATAAATATCAATAGCAACAACTATATTCAAATATACCAGTCATTTCAGAAATATAATATTAGGCATGATTCAATAGGGTAGGGAAAAGCGAAAGCTGTAATTTGCAATGTACAAAAGCCCATAGCAACCAATCAGGAATTATTACCGCACAGACATGTCTCATGTAAAAACCTTGAACCTCAGGCAGGTATGCACAAATTCTGGTCAATTAAGTTATTTATTTTTATTTAAAAAAAAATATTTAAAATGTATAAATAATACAAGTTGAGTTGATTAATCCTTCTATAATCCTGTACACTACTCGGTTCAGATATAGACAGGGGACAGGGAAGTGACCTTGCTGTGATGCTTAAAGTGACATTAAACAATATGCTTATTCACCAAAAATAATCCATATGCATTCATTGCTTAATGGCCCTGTAACCCATTTTTCATGAAATTGTTTCCTACTATATTTTTCTGCCTCTTTGTAACATCCTCTGTTTGATCTGAACTTCTCCTTCCTCCCTCAATAAATTTTTTGAACAAACAGTGCACATTACAGGCCTACCCCACTTTTAAGTACACAATGGGGTTTATTTACTAAAGCTGGAAAGTGCAAAATCAGGCTCAATTCTGCACAGAAAACAATGAGCTTCCAGGTTTTATTACCAGGCTTAATTGAACAAGCTGGTGTTAAAAGCTCATTGGTTTCTATGCAGAAGTGAGCCTGATTTTGCGCTCTCCGGCTTTAGTAAATAAACCCCATTGTGTCCTTAAAAGTGGGGTATGCCTGTAGTTTGTGGTCATATGCTCTTTGTACACTCCAAATCCCATAGTCCAAAGTTCACAGTCCCTTGTACATCATGGGAGCAAGAAAAAGAGGGTGACTACTTTTCTACATACAGTGATATTGTAATGGATTTATTCCCGGTCCAATACCGGAATGTATCTTCTATTTTGCCCCTGACTCAAATTCAATGTAATGTGAAAGCATGCATGCAAAATAATTCACTCTGAACAGTGCTCAGTAGGGAGATTCCTTCTCAACAGGCCTTTATTCAGGTCCGAGCTCCTTATATAAGCAAAGTGACATAAGCAAACGTCATCACATATGTGTGTATATGATTGGTCCATCTGTATATATACTCCTCCTGTCAAACATCTCTTTTCCATGAGGCGAAAGGCATTCCAGGATACGGCAGCCATCTTTGCATTGCACGGTTGGAGGAGGGAAAAAGGAGGGGGGAGTGAGGAGTGAGGAGTAAGAAGAACATCTGTTTGTCCTTTTGAGTAAGGAAATCTGCTGGCTTGGTACAAGACTACTAAGATATATATATTGTGACAGCAGGAAGGTAAAGTCACCTGGTTGCATCCAGGGGGGTAGATATATTTCTCCCAGATTCAGGCTTTACGCCGACTTATACAACTAGGTGGAGAGTTGTATAAGCCCAGCTAAGGCTAGTGGGCTCATGGATGACTCATACCTCTAGGGAGAGTTGTATAAGCCCAGCTGAGGCTAGTAGGCTCATGGATGACTCATACCTCTAGGGAGAGTGCTGGGCGTCGTGCAGACAGGGAGTTGATGAGACCAGCTGAAGCTTGTCAGCTCATTTAGGCCTCTATAAGAACTCCCAGCTTCATTAGATGTTAGCTCATGCCTGGACCCAGACCTGTGTGGACTGTCTAGGGAGAGTGAACCCCTGTGCGGTGAGGCAAAGCCTGTGTGGCTATTTGTTTGGACTTTTACTAAACCAGGGACTTAGGGACTAGGACAGCACCAGGCTGATCCCAGTTGTTAGTTTAGGAAACCTGCATGTTTAGTCAGAGGTCACGCTGACCAGGATTTATTTTGTTTATGTTTCTTTTTGGCTTTGCTGTGTTTTTGTCACTGTACATAGAGAAATAAACCGCACCTTTTGATTTTGAAAACCACAACCTCCGTCTGCTGGCCCTGTTTTTGTGTGGGGAGCCCAACCAGGGGGTCACACACACCCGCTACCGAGTGAACCCCCTCACAGTTGGTGGAGAATGCGGGCAGAAGAAACCGTTGAGCAGCTTGTGGTGCCCAAACCTTACAGGAAGTTGGTGTTGGAGTTGGCCCATGGGCACATTCTTGGAGGTCATCTGGGGACAGAGAAAACCCGAGAGAGGGTATTACAGAGAAAAGTGGCCTGAGGAGCAGTGGGCTGGACTGGTGGCTCCTCTGTTAACTGGTGAATCGCAGAAGGCTTACTATGACCTAGAGCCTGACCAAGCAAAAGACTATGTGATGCTAAAAGTTACAAAATTTGACACCTACCCCATGCCACGTATAGATGAGTTGATCGACCGGCTGGGAACAGCCCGATACATGACGACTCTTGACCTCACAAAAGGGTATTGGCAAATTCCCCTGGCCAAGTCGGCCAAAGAGAAAACCGCATTTGTAACCCCAGACGGGGCGTTCCAATATAAGAGAATGCCGTTCGGGTTACAGAATGCGCCGGCCACATTCCAGCGGAAAATGGACCAGATACTGAGGCCCCATCGGAAGTATGCTGCGGCTTACCTGGATGACGTAATTGTCCATAGCACAGATTGGGCCTCACATCTGCCAAAAGTGCAAGCAGTCCTAGACTCTATCCGGGAAGCGGGGTTTACGGCTAACCCCAAGAAGTGTACCATTGGGCAGGAGGAGGCCAAATATCTTGGGTACACCATTGGCAGGGGAGTGATAAAACCCCAACTCAACAAAGTCGAGGCCATCCAGAGTTGGCCACGTCCCAACAGCAAGAAGCAGGTACGGGCCTTTCTGGGAATCGCGGGTTATTATCTGCGCTTCATTCCCCACTTTGCTTCTAAGGCTGTGCCCCTAACCAACCTGACGAAAGGGAAAGGGTCGGTCATGATTAAATGGACCCCCGAGGCTGAGGCAGCATTCCAATTCTTGAAACAAGCCTTATGTAGCCAGCCAGTGTTGTACTCACCCGACTTCTCTAAAGACTTTGTCGTACAAAGTGATGCGTCAGATGTGGGGTTAGGAGCAGTATTGTCCCAGGTCTGGAACGGGGAAGAGCACCCAGTCATTTACCTCAGCAGGAAGTTGAAGTCCCATGAGGTAAATTACGCCACCGTTGAAAAGGAGTGTTTAGCGGTGAAGTGGGCTCTAGATTCCCTTCGGTACTACCTGCTAGGTAGGCACTTTGACATGGTTACGGATCACGCTCCGTTAAAGTGGATGGCTCAAAACAAGGAGACAAATAGAAGAGTGAATAGGTGGTTCCTGGCCCTACAGGAATTCAACTTCACAGTAAAGCATCGCCCTGGCGTTCAAATGGGGAATGTGGATGCTTTGTCTCGAGTACATGAATGCCTGATTGCTGGTGTTCCAACCCCAAGGTTAAAACAAGAGGGGGGGGTATGTGACAGCAGGAAGGTAAAGTCACCTGGTTGCATCCAGGGGGGTAGATATATTTCTCCCAGATTCAGGCTTTACGCCGACTTATACAACTAGGTGGAGAGTTGTATAAGCCCAGCTAAGGCTAGTGGGCTCATGGATGACTCATACCTCTAGGGAGAGTTGTATAAGCCCAGCTGAGGCTAGTAGGCTCATGGATGACTCATACCTCTAGGGAGAGTGCTGGGCGTCGTGCAGACAGGGAGTTGATGAGACCAGCTGAAGCTTGTCAGCTCATTTAGGCCTCTATAAGAACTCCCAGCTTTATTAGATGTTAGCTCATGCCTGGACCCAGACCTGTGTGGACTGTCTAGGGAGAGTGAACCCCTGTGCGGTGAGGCAAAGCCTGTGTGGCTATTTGTTTGGACTTTTACTAAACCAGGGACTTAGGGACTAGGACAGCACCAGGCTGATCCCAGTTGTTAGTTTAGGAAACCTGCATGTTTAGTCAGAGGTCACGCTGACCAGGATTTATTTTGTTTATGTTTCTTTTTGGCTTTGCTGTGTTTTTGTCACTGTACATAGAGAAATAAACCGCACCTTTTGATTTTGAAAACCACAACCTCCGTCTGCTGGCCCTGTTTTTGTGTGGGGAGCCCAACCAGGGGGTCACACACACCCGCTACCGAGTGAACCCCCTCACAATATATATATATATATATATATATATATCACATTAAGAAAGAAAATAAATAATACAAATAATAAAGAAGGAAAAGATAATAATAATATTTGAGTGTGTCAGGGTCACCTGTGGCCAGGTGACAGATGCACACCGTAGGGGGACAGGAGTGCACCGCGAGGTAGTGAACCCTATGGCTGGCTTCTGTGGATAGGAAACTGGGTGGTTGTGGAAAGCGGGACCAGAGGAGCACAACCGGGATCCCAACGGAAGCGAGAGCCAAGATTCCCCAGGGCGCGGAGTCTAAGACCCAGCTGGTCTTCTCCAGGGCCTCTAGTGGTGAGGATGTTACGCTGCAGGCTGGGACCAGGTCGCGGCCCCTGGAGTTTCCTAGCTCACGCCCCGTAGGATAAGGGGAAGCAGCAGCACACGATAGAGAGAACCGAATAACAAGCCGAAGGTCAGGGGCCACAAGCAGACAAGGATAACGAAGAACGAGCCGAAGGTCAAGGGTCACGAGCAGACAGGGATGGTCAGGGACAAGCCAATAACGTAACAGAGAGACAGACGTAGCACACGGCAGGCAGGAACCCAAACACACAATGCCTAACAAACACGTTGATCAGCAAAGCAGGCTTGCAGTGCACAGGTTAATATAGTGTTCAGTAATAGGGCCTGGGGTGGAGTCAGGCTGGGAGGAGATTATAAAGGAAGCCAGGTGAAGGAGGTCTGGTCTCTAGATGAACACATGAGGAGGAAGGTAAGATGGCAGACAGACATTAATGCATATCCATGACAGTACCCTCCCTCTTATGGGCCCTCCCCCGCCTGGACCCAGGCTTAAAGGGAAATCTCTGATGAAACCTTCTCAACAGATGAGGTGCAGCGACATCAGATGCAGCAATCCAAGACGCCTCCTCAGGACCAAAACCTCTCCAATGCACAAGGTACTGAAGAATGCCTCTGCAGAGCCGAGAATCCAGAACTTGTCTAACCTCATACTTAAGATTATCCTCAGAGACCGAAAATGAGGTAGGGAGATGACAAGAAGATCTATTGAGGACCAAAGGCTCTCTAGGAATAAGCAAGGGCATGAGAGGATCAACAGGAATCTGAGGGGGGTCCCCTAGACCCTTAAAGGGGAACTGGTCATCTTGCACAGGACCATCAGACTGGGCAGATGTCAGTGGAACCCTGAAGTCAGGTTGGTTAGAAGGTGACATGTCGCAGGAGTCAAGCTGAATAGCTGAAGGACAAGCAGAATGTCCCGAACAAGAAAAAGTAGGAGGCTCACTGGGCATGGGCTGGACTGGCATAACTAGTACAGAGGCAGAGTGAATAGCTGAGTCAGGTGTAGCGACTACCTGAATCGCATCGCAAGACGTAGCGACTGCAGGACTTGTAGACAAGCTAGCCTGGCTGTGCGTCCAAGGGTGGTTAGGGACAGAGAAATGTAAATGGTTATGCAACCTGGAATGAATGACCGGCTCAGATTCACAGGGGGCAACCTTGGGTAGGCAGGACGAGGAACAGGAGGGACCCCAAGCCAGGATCTGTCCAGTAGTCCAGTCCACATGAGGAGAATGAAGCTGTAACCATGGGAGACCCAAAATTATAGGCGTTGAGGCCTTGGGTAAGATAAGGAAGGATATCCACTCCTGGTGGAGTGTCCCTACCGACATCTTAACAGGGAGGGTCTGGAAGCGGATAGGTCCCCCTGGGAGAACAGTACCATCAATCGCCAAGACCACCAATGGCGTGGTGAGGGGCAAAAGAGTAAGTCTCATGGACGATGCGATTTCCCAGTCCATGAAATTACCAGCGGCTCCGGAATCCAGATATGCTGAGACCGAATGAGAAGAAGCACCAACATGAAGGAACACAGAAAGCAGAAGACGAGAAGGGGAAGGTGATATTTCTGGGTCCAATACTCCACTTTCCAGATGAAGTGGACCCGAACGTTTTTCTGGACAAAGAGAGCAAGTGTCACGAAAATGACCTTTGCCCCCACAGTAAAGACACAGACCAAGAGTTCTGCGCCTAGCACGTTCCTCGGGGGATAGCCTGGTCCGACCCAGCTGCATGGGTTCCTCAGCTGGTAGGAGATGCTCTACGGGTCGAAGAGAGGGGAGCTCAGGCTGACTAAGAACCAAGTACTGCTGGCGTTGCTTTTCTAAGGTCCTCTCCTGAAAGCGAATATCGATCTGGTTACACAAGGAGATAACGCCGGCCAGATCAGTGGGGATGGTTCTTCCTGCTAATTCATCCTTCACTCTATCAGACAGGCCATGCAAAAAGGTTGCGACTAAGGCCTCATTGTTCCAGCTCAACTCAGCCGACAGTATGCGGAAATGAAGGGCATACTGTCCCACAGAAGCAGACTCTTGGCGGAGACGTAAAAGGGCGCTGGCCGCTGAAGAGACACGAGCCGGTTCTTCAAAGATATTCCGAAAAAGTTTCAAGAAGCCAGACAGGCTAGAAACCACTGGATCATTCAGTTCCCACAGAGGGGCTGCCCAGGCTAAAGCTTCACCAGAGAGGAGGGAAATGATATAGGCTACCTTAGCCCGATCAGACAGGAAGTTTTGGGGCTGGAGCTCAAAATGAATCGTGCATTGGCTAAGGAACCCCCTGCAAGCCTTGGAGTCCCCAGAGAAACGGGACGGAGCTGGCAGTTGTAGTGAGTGTGTGGCTGCGACTGGTGCAATAGGTGCAGCCGCTGATTGTATTTGAGGTTGCGGATTCAGGGTTCCCAAGGAGGCCTGAAGCTGCTCGAAGCGAGAAGCCAGATCCTGGAGGAATCGCATCACCTGAGTCTGATTCGATTCCTGGGTTTCAAGTCTGCAAACTATGCCCTGCAATGGATCATCCGCGGGTAGCGGGATGTCAGCCGGGTTCATGGCTGATCAAACTGTCAGGGTCACCTGTGGCCAGGTGACAGATGCACACCGTAGGGGGACAGGAGTGCACCGCGAGGTAGTGAACCCTATGGCTGGCTTCTGTGGATAGGAAACTGGGTGGTTGTGGAAAGCGGGACCAGAGGAGCACAACCGGGATCCCAACGGAAGCGAGAGCCAAGATTCCCCAGGGCGCGGAGTCTAAGACCCAGCTGGTCTTCTCCAGGGCCTCTAGTGGTGAGGATGTTACGCTGCAGGCTGGGACCAGGTCGCGGCCCCTGGAGTTTCCTAGCTCACGCCCCGTAGGATAAGGGGAAGCAGCAGCACACGATAGAGAGAACCGAATAACAAGCCGAAGGTCAGGGGCCACAAGCAGACAAGGATAACGAAGAACGAGCCGAAGGTCAAGGGTCACGAGCAGACAGGGATGGTCAGGGACAAGCCAATAACGTAACAGAGAGACAGACGTAGCACACGGCAGGCAGGAACCCAAACACACAATGCCTAACAAACACGTTGATCAGCAAAGCAGGCTTGCAGTGCACAGGTTAATATAGTGTTCAGTAATAGGGCCTGGGGTGGAGTCAGGCTGGGAGGAGATTATAAAGGAAGCCAGGTGAAGGAGGTCTGGTCTCTAGATGAACACATGAGGAGGAAGGTAAGATGGCAGACAGACATTAATGCATATCCATGACAGAGTGGTTAGAGAGAGACATAACATAGACATTTTTTTAGTTCCACCACAACATCATAGAGAGTAAACATAGCCACCATCTAACAGGAAATCCGGGAAAAAAAAGGAATTTGGAGATTTGGAAGAGGACAAGAGCAATAGAAGCCACTTTAAAAGTTAAGAATACATACTTGAATAGAAACTGGAGTTTAATTTTACTTTAACTGGAGCAGAGTTGGATCACCAGGCTGATTGTACTGTCTGGTTAGGCTGTGTAAATCTCTGGATTGGATGGACAAAAATACAAATCCTTCAGTGGGTGAACCTGTGAATTTATTTGTTTGCCTATGTAGTTCAACTTTAAACACAATTGTTTACAATGAGCTGCTCCCTGTACTTATTATTAGAGGAAGAATTAAAGAATAAGTCCAGCCTGAGCTTTTTAGGCTGGGCTTCTCCTATGGGTCACAGGAGTGCAATTCTTTTTGCAATCCTGTAACCCAGTTTCAGCAGAGAGAGGTCTAAAGTTCGCTCTCTGCTGACGTCACTGGAATCAGTCGATGCAGCACATCATCCCGACTTAGGAAATCTGGATCCGCCGGCTGCCTGGACTGATGGCAGTTTCAGCCTCTCAGCAGCCGATTCCCACCCCTCCACAGCTCAGCACTCCAGTGAGCGTGGAGGAACAGAGCCGGAGAAATGCTGACTGACAGGCAGCATCTCTCCTCTCGGGGAGGTGAGAGAACTGAGCCATCGGTGATGTTCGGTGGCTCGTTTCTCAGTGCAGAGGTGGTGGGGGACAGATGCAGCATCAGTCTGATGCTGCATCCACCTAGGTAAGTATGAATATGGGGAAAAAATTCCCATACGTCTTTTTTAAAGCCACTTGAAGACCAAGCCTTTTCTGGCACTTTTTGTTTACCTGTACCAATCAGTATTGTTTTCTAGAAAATATCTTAGAACCCCCAAACACTATATATCTTTAAAAGCAGAGACCCTAGAGAATCAAATGGTGGATTTTGCAATTTTTTATGTCATGCTGTATTTGCGCAGCAGTTTTTTTTGAGGAAAAAAATACACTTTTTTGAATTTTAATGCAAAAAAACACAATGCATATCCCAATTGTTTTGTAAAATATAAAAGATGATGTTATGCCGTGTAAATAAATACTAAACATGGCATGCTTTAAAATTGCACACGCCTGTGCAATCACGAAAAATTACATACAGTTTGCTTTCCATATGCAATGCTTTAAAAGCATTTACAGGTTACCACTTTAGATTGACACAGATGGTGCTAGAATTACTGCCCATGATCTGACATTCATGGTGATACCTCACATGTGTAGGAAGATGGCTCTTTGTGTGCATGCAGGACCGACATGTGTGTTCGCCTTTGCGCATAAGCACGGGGGGACCAGGGGCACTTTAAATTTTATTATTTTTTAAATGTTATTTTTACACCTTAGCTTTCTATTTTTTTTTTACCACTTTTATTGCTGTCACAAGGAATGTAAACATGCAATCGGTATGTAACAGGTACTCTTTATGGTGAGATCTAATGCTTTTGATTTTTTAAATTGGCACCGTTTACATCCTGGTAACCCGGAAACTGATGTGATGGCATCAATTCCGGGTTACTATATCATAAAGGGGGCTGAGAAAGACCATTTAACACTGGCAGGGGTGCTTAAAATGATCAGCTTTTATTTATTTATGTAAAACCTTTGTCTCAAAAGGAAAAATAAACGATGCGGTAAC
This sequence comes from Rana muscosa, assembly GCA_029206835.1. NCBI lineage: Eukaryota > Metazoa > Chordata > Amphibia > Anura > Ranidae > Rana > Rana muscosa. Next base: position 155,106,340 of record CM055120.1, read on the forward strand.
TGCTTATAAAGTATTAACATTGAGTTCAGCTTCAAGTTGTTGCTGTTCAAATCCACTAATACTTTTAACACTCTCCTTCCCCAGACTGACAATGCTGCTCTCCAAATCTGCCCCTGTGCTCATTCATCCAGAGTGGTGTCTGTATAATATAGGAGGTGTGTTACTGGCCATATCACCAGGGGAAAGCACAGAGGAAAAGCTAAAAAAAATAAAACCAAATCAAATGATTGGTAAGCTGCAATATTTTACAGTTTTGTCTTTGGGTTTAATACTGCTTTGGGTTTAGCAAGAGATCAATTTACCCACTTCAGCCCCAGAGGATTTGACTGCCCAATGACTGGGACATTTTTTGCGATTCGGCACTGCGCCGCTTTAACTGACAATTGCGCGGTCATGCGATGTGGCTCCCAAACAAAATTGACGTTCTTTTTTTCCCGCAAATAGAGCTTTCTTTTGGTGGTGTTTGATCACCTCTGCAGTTTTTATTTTTTGCGCTATAAACAAAAAAAGAGCAACAATTTTGAAAAAAAAAAAAAACATTTTTTACTTTTTGCTATAATAAATAGCCCCAAAAAATATAGAAAAAACTAATTTCTTTCTCAGTTTAGGCCGATATGTATTCTTCTACATATTTTTGGTTAAAAAAAACAATAAGCGTATATTGATTGGTTTGCGCAAAAGTTATGGCGTCTACAAAATAGGGGATAGATTTATTGCATTTTTATTGATGATTTTTTTTTTTACTATCAATGGCGGCGATCTGTGTTTTTTTATCGTGACTGCAACAATATGGGAGACACATCGGACACTTTTTACGCTATTTTGGGACCATTGTCATTTATACAGCGATCAGTGCTATAAAAATGCACTGATTACTGTGTAAATGACACTGGCAGGGAAGGGGTTAACCACTAGGGGGCGAGGAAGGGGTTAAGTGTGTCCTAGGGAGTGATTCTAACTGTATGGGGGCTTGGCTTCCAGTGACATGACATTGATCACTGCTCCTGATGACAGGGAGCAGTAGATCAGTGTCCTGTCACAAGGCAGAACAGGAAAATGCCTTGTTTACAAAGGCATCTCCCTGTTCTGCAGCTCCGTGGCACGATCTCGGCCCACACAGCGGCAAATTCAAAGCAACGTACCTGTACGTTGCTTTGCGCATCCTTGCCATTCTGCCGACGTATATGTGCAGGAGGCGGTCGGCAAGCGGTTAACAATAACAAAAATATTTCGGAAAATAGCAACACTGGTTGCAGAAATCAGCCAGAACGTAGACATTTAGCAATGAGTCTGTAAAAAATGATGATACAAAGGAAAATAAAATAAAACATTTGCTCAGAGACTAAAAATGGCAGCTAGACAAATAGTGCAAACATGTTACAAATAACAAATAAATAGTGCAGTGCTCAATAAATGTATGTAAAGAAAGTGAATTAAGACAAATTGATAAAATTAACAAACTGGCAGTGAGGTGATAATACGAAAAAATCTAAAATAATGTCCATCAACAATAATTTAATAGATGAATAATGAAAAACCATGATGAGTTTGAAAATATTCCGAGATTATAAATATATAATCATGTGAAAAAATGGTCATATAAAAAATAGTCCACCATAAAAATGAAATCACTGAAGTAAAAAAAAAAGACACCCATGTGAGGGCACAGTAGAGTTATGACTTTGCTTTTGATTGTGAGATCCACCACCATATGGCAAAATTGGCACACTTGCCAGAGAGTGTGGACTAACATACCGATAAGTATTGAGTCAAACAAGCATTTGTTAGGTATACCTCAACAAAATCTGGCAGTATTAGATGAATGATCCCCTATCTTGATGGGAATGGACAAGTTTCACTTGAGGCAAACAGACTCCCACAGACAGCAGACATCAATGAGGAAGGCCATACCCGAAAATGTATATAGGGAATAAACCACCACACCTAGTGTAAAACTGTGTGCTGTCCTCTGCCTCCACCATGCTCAGTCTGTGTTCTGCATTGCACTGAAAAAAATTATGATAACATGGCGAGCTATTGCCACCACCATGTGGACATCCATCAGTCATTTTGTGAACAGATCTTTTGTCATAGATGAAGGCTCCACCAGTATAGGACAAGGGTGGAGTGTAATTTTGATTTTATATTAGCTACCATACCTCAAAGTAGAAACATGAAGATGCAGATGCATTATACAGATTTCTTTATTTATATGAACCATAAAAGTTTTAGTGTATTTTGAAAGTGTAATGTACAAAATCACCCACTATTATTTTTAAACCAAGACCTTTATTGTTATCTGTTACCATAGCAGTGCCAGTAAAAAACATCAAAGGAAGATTCGGTTTCATTATTACTAATGTTCCTTTAAAGCAGTGGTTCTCAACCTTCTAGTGCCGTGACCCCTTGATAAAATTTCCCAAGTTGTGGAGACCCCTAACAGTAAAATTATTTTCGTAGCGTGGGTTGTCAGCACCCAAGGCAAGACAAGTAATTTGCCCCCTAACCCATGGAAATTTAGCGCTCCCTGAGTCCCCTCCACTCGTACAGAAGTAAAACCTCATATGGTACATTTTAGGATGTACCACTCTTTCTCTTTGTTCTCTTTTCTTTCCATTTTATCTCTCTCTATCCTAATTTCTTGTTTTTTTCCCCCCATCCCTCTCTCTCTAGCCGTCTTTCTTGTTCTTTCTCTTATTCTTGCTCTCCCTTTTTCTTTCTTCCTTCCCCTCTTTTCCTCTCCCTTCCATGTATTCTCTATTTTTATTCCTTCTCTTACTCCTTGGTGGGGTGGGGGGGGGATGGAATGAGTGGCAATGCTGGGGGGGAGTTCTGATCAACCAACTTAGGTTCTCTTGATCAAGGTCATCTGCTGATCTGAGAACTGTAGTGGGGACCGCAAAAAGTCTGGGAGAGCTGTGCGGGCTTCAGGAGCAGTCTAGGATTTGGTGACCCCTGGCAAATCATCATTTGACCCCCGAGGGGGTCCCGACCCCCAGGTTGAGAACCACTGATATAAAGGGATGAGAGAGGAGGGTAAGGTAACTGGAGGTACAGCAGAAGACCATACAGTGGATCTCATGTCACCTTATTGGGCCAACTTTTTTTCTTTATTTATTTTTTTCCTTTTTCCTTCAGCTCATTTGGATAAGAGATATGTCTGTTATGCCTATTACTCCTTCATAGTGCTGGCATAGTAACAGGAAAACAGAATAGAGGGTAATATTCTGCCTGCAAAGTGAACAACTAGGATTAAAGCACAGTCAAGACATAATGTTCAATACAGGAAAGTGTCCAAACCCTCTAAAACTAAGTTCAAATATCTATATGCTGACAATAACAGCACTGTATTAGTGAGCAATGTGCAGAATGTACTGTAAAGCCCCATGCACACTACTGTATTAGATTTTCTGCAGATTTTTGTCTTCAGATTTACCAAAACCATATAATATGAGGTCAGACCTTAAAGCGGTTGTATACCCCGCTTTCACATTTTTACCTACAGGTAAGCCTATAATAAGGCTTACCTGTAGGTAAAATGAATATCTCCTAAACCTCTACGGTTTAGGAGATATTCCCATCGCAATGACCCGCTGACTGCAGCGGCGCATTCGCAGCAGGGATTCTCGACTAAAGCCCGGCAGCCACCGGACCTTGCCGGAAAGAAGTCTCCCGCGCACATGCGCGAGAGTGACGACATCGCTGCTTCAGCCACTCACAGCGCTGGAGCGGCGATACCCGGAAGACACGCCAAGGCAAGATGACATCTCCCTCGGCGTGGACCAGGTAAGTTGCCTACGCCTCGTTCTAAGGTAAGTATTTCATAATGAGCTAGGTATACTAGCTCATTATGCCTTTTGCCTTTCAGGAATGTAAAAAATAAATAAAAATCAGCAGCAGGTATACAACCGCTTTAAGAGTTTCAATTTGTATACAATCAGGCAGACCGTTGCACTACATGGTTTTGGTAAATCTGAAGACAAAAATCTGCAAAAAATCTAATAGTGTGTATGGGGCTTTAGATGCATTCAATTTTTGCTAAGTAACACAAAGCTAACCCAAGCCATTTAATACACAACTGATAGGCTTCTGCTGTGACAAATCATAGCAGAAGCAGCACACACCCTCTGCCAGGAATGTATATATGTGATTCTGCACAGAATGGCTGCCCTGTATCAGTAAATATGCTATGGGTCAGTCGTTAAGTGGCTAATGATGTCTGTGTATGTGTGTGTTTTTGAAGAGTACAGTATATTGCGTGCTTCCTTTAGGCCCTAGTATGAATATGGCTTTAAGGAGTTATCATTGAAACAAGACAGCACACAATGATTCTTTGCTTGATATATACTGATGAATGAATATCTGTTTAGTATTAAAAAAATAAAAATAAATAAAATATATTGTAGCCCTTTCTATCTTAAAGCATTCACAAAATATTATTTTACCCAATCTAAGTAAGAGGTACATTTAGTAATTATCTTTGGTAATTATTATAAGGTCCAAATTAACAAAATTTTGCAGTGTTTAAACCTAGCTAGCAAAAAATAAACCCGATACATACGTTTTTTAATACATGATATCATTTACAACAGTGGTCCATATTTTTTTTCCCCTCAAATATTCAAATGAAATTGAATCAGTAACATTCTGCTATATTAGCAGCATATTAACAAATACGTTGATTGAATCTTCCTAACATAATTGTACCTAGATTCCCATAGAAGAGAGAAAAAAAGAACTACATTTGCTCCTCAACTTCAGTGCTAAAATTTTTGAATTTAAAAAAAGAAATTAATATTTTATCAGCGTTTTAAGATGTATGTGGAAAGCTGGCTACTGTAGATGTGCTTTGTACTCCTGAGCCACATAACTAAATCTCCATAAGACTTGCTTAGGCTTCAGATTACAAAAGTCTGTAAAAGAAAATTTACATACTCTGGATTCCAATTCACAAAAGTAATATTATTTAGCCTTTTTTATTTTTAGTATATATATTACATTTTCTTTAAATCTCTTTCTAGGGACATAAAATAGACATGTTTATGTTTGCAAATATGTCAAATCCAGATTGTACTGAATATTTTATCTGTTTTTAGTTTCAAATAATGGTTTCGTTTTTATTTGTTTATTTTAGGTATGAGCATTTCATTTTATGCGATACATTATCAAATTATTTCAGACCAAATAATAATGCTGCGATGAATGAAATAATGTAAACTAAAAGGAGTTATACTATAATTCTGATCAGAATGCAAATTGGATTGTGAAAATAAATTTTTTATTCAAATCCACTTTTCAATATACCTTAAGAAATATCGGAGTGCAGAAATAACATACTGACAAATATGTACACATTGAAAAATTTACAAAATGCCTCCTAATAAAAAGCTCAGGAAATAATCTTAGAGAAAAGCTTCTGGTAAAATAAATATAAATTGGCTATTGAATGGATTTTTATTTTATGGCACTTTTATATATATTTAAAAAACACTAAAAACCTAAAAAAAAACAGTGTTCATAAAGCGTATGTTATTACTTACATCTTTGCATTAAACATATGACAAGGATCTTCATAGATCATCAATGTCTGAACTAGGAAAATGCTTATGCCGCGTTTTTTTCCTCTTAAAGGGAAGCAACACCTTTTTCAGCCCTTTGTATTTTATCGTGGGTTACACTTTTTAAACACTTCAATGCCAGGCACTTTTACCCCCTTCCTACCCAGGCCAATATTCAGCTTTCAGCGCTGTTGTACTTTGAATGACAAATGTGGGGTCATGCAACTCTGTACCCATATGACATTTTTATCATGGTTTTCACACAAACAGAGCCTACTTTTGGTGGTATTTAATCACCATTGGGTTTTTTTTTTTTTTTTTGCTAAAATAGTTGTAATTTTTTGTCACAACTTTTTAAAAAATGTATATATTTTTTCATATACTGTCACCAGTGCAGTATAGCATTATCATATAATGGATGTGGCAGTGATCAGAGACACTGATGACAGTATGCAAAAAAAAAAAAAATACATTTTTTTTTACTCTCAAATTCTCAATACATTTTTATTTTTATGGTTAACAAGCATACAAATATCATACGACTATAAGTGAATAGAAGGTTCCAGGGGAGGTGCCCCCGGAGAAGTATAGAGAAATACATTCCAAGAGAATATGTCCAATAACACTAATGTAACAGGAAAATAAAGTGAGTGGGCTGTTTCACCATCCCGCCGGAGCTGGGTTCATGGCAGCACTTCATGGGCCAGTCCTCCGGATCAGCGAGGTTCCCCCCACCTCCGGCACCCCTGAAGGGATCATGCTGTGCCAGAGGTGCGGTCCCCCCGCCACCTCCAGAGTCCCGACGCAATCACGACGTGCTAGTTTGGATGGAATGAGTAGATGCATGGGCCATTATAACATCAGAACAACAGTCCTAACACATCTAAAAACTCAGCAGAATCTCAAAAGAGACAAAAAAACCTGTTTGTACAAAGGAGATAGAAAAAGAAGATGTAGAAGGAAAAAGGGGAGAAGGAGAGAGTAGGTGAGAGAGGGGAAGGTGTGTGGGGAAGATGAGTGTCTAATATAAGGCTTAGGGGTGGTGTACAACCGTGTGGATACCGGGAATAAGGCAGATTCCGACAAATTGGGCCCAGGGTTCCCATATCTTTTGGAATTTGGCGGAGGAATCTGTCAGGTTGCTGAATAGCTTTTCTTGTGTCATAATCCAAGATATTTTCCGTTTGACAGCTTGGATGGACGGTTTTGGTCGTTTCCATGCTTTAGCAATCGAAATTTTAGTTCCGAGTAGCATAAAATGGATTAAGGATTGTGTAGCCTTAGGAAGTCATGGAATATGTGCATTGAGTATGGCTACCTCTGGAGATCTAGGGACCTGGCAACCTGTCACCTTGTATATCATGTTGAAGATCAGTCTCCAAAATGTGCGAATCTTAGGGCATTCTCACCAAATGTGGGCCATGGAGCCCCTCAGCTGACAGCCTCTGAAGCATAGGGGATCAGAGGAAGGGTAAATGTTTGCTATCCTGGTAGGGGCAAGATACCATCTCGTTAAAATTTTAATGCTAGCCTCCATTAGGGAGATATTTCGGATCCCCTTGAAGGATTTGGTGAATGCCGTTTGCCAGGTCTCCAGCTCAAAGCTGCGTTGGAAGTAGGGCCGAAACAACTAATCGATTAATCGACAACTAATCGATTATGAAATTAATCGATTACTATTTTCAGAATCGATTAATCGGCCAGTAACATAATGGGGTTAAAAAAAAAAACTAAAATGAGCCCTTTACAGTACAAAAAGAGCAAATCGCTACTGTAAATATTACTTTCACTGTCCCACAGTAAAAAATTAACCCCTTACAGCGATTATTTGCTCTTTTTGTACTATTTTTTTTTTTTTAACACCATTATGTTACTAAACATCTCAGGCCTGGGTCACAGCTCTGTGTTTTTTTGGTGCTTTTTGCAGACACACACTACAGGTCATTTACATGGTTTCCTATGGGACATCCATGATTTTTTCAGCTGCTGCGTATTTGGAAAGGGCAAGTACTTTTTCTTAACGCAAAATGGTGCTATTTTGTTTTTTTGGTTCAATATACTTCAATAGAGAAGCTGCAGAAAAGCATGTAATAATGTGTTTTTGCAGCAATTTGTGTTTTTTAGTCTGCCCAACAACAAATTGGGCAAAAAAAAATGAAAAAATGCAAATCGCAGAAAAATTATCTTTTTTTTTTTTTTTTACGGTTATTAACCGATTAATCGATTAATCGAAACAATAAATCGGCCAACTAATTGGAAGTCTGCCTCCCACGCTACCATATAGGAGGTTTTTCCCCTCGGATGAGCGAGTGCTGAGTAAATCACCGAGATACCACTCCTCTGCTCCATGACCTGTCCACACCACATCTCGTATGCCGTGAATTTGGGAGGAAGGGGGTTTGCCGTCCATATTTTGTGAAGGAAGTGAGAAATTTTTCTAAAGCGGAACCTTTCTGACTCCGGGAGCTCTAAATTGTTGACACAATAACCAAGGGAAATGCGTCCGCTGGAGGTGAAGTAGTGACCTATCCGGTATAGTCCCTTGTCCAACCACCACCTGAACTCTGTAATGTTTAAACCAGGCGGGAAATCAGGGTTCTGAAAGAGGTGTGCGAGAAGACGTCCGGGGGAGACTAAAGATGGATTGTTCCTGAGGGTGTTCCATAGGGTGTATGAGTGAGATAAAACAGGAGAAAGTATAGGAGGACGGTTCTTTGGAGGGCACCAGAGGAGGTAGTCTAGAGTGAAGGCAGGAGTGGCCTGTCTTTCGATTGTCACCCAATCTGGTTTTTCATACCTAGAATAAAGTGTGGAGAGCTGGGCCAGTCTAGCTGCAATGAAGTATTTGTATAGGTTAGGAAGGCCCAGGCCCCCCCTACGTCTATGTATAAAGAGAGTACTCTGAGGTATGCGATATCCCGAGTTTCCCCATGTGAATTTCAGTATTTTACTCTGAAGGGATCGAAGTTGATCCTTCCTAAGTGGGATGGGAAGGGCGCAGAAAAAATAGAGGATCCTCTGGAGTAAGGTCCTCTTAATTGAGTTGATCCTACCCAACCATGTGAGTCCATGTTTGGACCAGAGTTGGAGATCTGCCTCCAATCTCTTATAGAGTGGGGGATAATTGTGGTTGTAAAGGGTTTCCGTTTTAGCCATCAGCGAGATGCCTAAGTAACTAATTGAGACGTCATTCCAGGCAAATTTGAAGGACTGTTTCAGGAGTGATACCGTCTGGGAAGGAAGAGAAATGTTGAGGGCTTGTGATTTGGAGTAGTTGACTCCAAGGCCCGAAATTTTAGTGAAGTCTTCCAGTCTGTGGTAAAGGATGGGTAAAGAAGTGAGGGGGGAGGTGAGGAACAGCAAGATGTCATCCCCGATTAGGCCACACTTGGGGGTCTGGTCTCCACAGGTGACCCCTTTGATGTCAGGGTTCTGCCGAATAGCGATAGCCAGGGTTTCTATCGCTATTGCGAATATTAGTGGGGACAGTGGACATCCCTGTCTAGTACCTCTAGCTATGTCTATAGGTTTGGAGTAGTACCCCTGTAATCTAATGAGAGCCTGCGGATGAGAGTAAAGGGCCCTCAAAAGTCCCAGAAAGCTTTCCCCGAAGCCCCAGCGCTCCAAAAGGGAAACGATGTAAGGCCAGGAAACGGTGTCAAAGGCCTTCTGCAGGTCCAGTGACAGAATGAAACCCTGTTGTTTAGTCCCCCCTGTCCAATTTGTTTGTAAGATCGAGATCAGGTCTATTGCCCGTCGGATCTGGTCGGGGCCTTGTCTACCGGGTATGAAACCGACTTGGTCTTTATGTATGTAGCGGCTGAGGAAAGAAGACAATCTATTCGCTAAAATTTTGGTGAGAATTTTTAGGTCATCGTTTATGAGGGATATTGGGCGATAATTGCTGACATCTTCATGATTTTTGTCTGGCTTGGGGATAATTGTGATGTATGACGTATTGAGATGAACATCCAGGGGATCGCCCTTAGTTTTTGAGTTGAAGAATTTGGTCAGATGAGGTGTCAGAATGTCTGAGAAGGTTTTATAATAAAGAATGGATAAGCCGTCCGGGCCTGGGGCTGATCCCTGTTTTAGGTCCTTAATGACCTCTGTCACCTCCTCCTCAGAGATGGGGGAAAAATACATATTTTTTTATTGAATTAATTTTTTATTAAATTTTTGTTCTTTTATTTACAATTTTTTTTTAACACACTGTGACCAGAGCAATACAGTGTTTCCATAGTAATACTGTACTGCTCTGGGGAAGTGATCAGATATTTGTTTATTTTTTTTTGCACATTATGATTGTTTATACCAGTGAATTTCACTGGGATAAGCAAACATTTTTACTGAATGAAACTCGTTAATTCAGTGAGTTTTGTTGTGATTAACTGTGATTGGCCACAGCCAATCACATGGTACAGATGTGCTGTGATGGGCCCTGTCTGTACCATGTGAGCACTGTGATTAGTCACAGCTAGCAACACAATTGTACCCAATGGATGGCATAAAAGGAAGCCATCCATTGTTTACAATTGTCCTGTGATCTGCTGTGATTAGTCAACGTGATCACATGGTACCAGCAGCGGGGTGGTACACTGAACAGTCATTGGCCGATGGATACAACCGGTGACAAATAGCACTGCAGCACGGCCCCAGAGCTGCGTGCTAAGTGCGATCCAGGAGGACATCATATGATCTCCATCCGGATCAACGAAAGTCCTGCCATATTATCATTTTGCTATAGGCCGCATGAGAACTGGTTAAACGAATGTTTCAAATCATTTTTTAATTAATATGATTTTTTTTTCAAATAAACAATAAATAGAGGGTGCACCCATGATACTATATTTGCAGAACATGGGGTTGATAAAGAACAGAAGTAGCTTTTTGACTATCTCCCTCCATTGTCTCATCTAAACAGGGGGAAAATAAAGGAGTAGGTTGTGTCACTCTGACTTTAGCTTGAGCTTGAGCTTTAGGTAGTCTGCTCTGTAAGGCCCCTTTCACACTGACAGACTGATCAGTTCCACCTGTCAGTTTTTCAGGCCGACCCGATCGATCCATCCATAGCTCTCTATGGAGCGGTGCATGTCAGCGGGCATGTGTCACCTGACACCCGCCGGCATGTGTCCGCTGACACCCGACAGCATCTGATCCGATACTGTCTGATAAAAACAGACAGATGGGGATCCATCCATCTGGCAGATCGCTTGACAGACAGATGGAAACGGACAGTTGGTCCGTTTCCACCCGACCGCTCCATAGAGAACTGTGTCCACTCTTCACGGCGGAGCAGACATGGACCAGTCACCCGCCTGCTCAGCGGGGATCAGCGGAGAGATCCCCTGCTGATCAGGCATATCTGCTTGACAGAGACTGCCCCACCTGAATAGGGCCTTAAAAAGCTTTTTTTAGCAAAGCATGCAGGCAGCATTCATACCTGAGTGCATAGATGTGCGCAGCCTATTGCATTAGGGTGTGCACCCCACATACATGTGGGAATGTGTGTATATATACATATATATATTCAGACACACACACTCTTTTAAAGAGTTTTTTTAGTGTTTAATACATTTTACATCTTATGGCAGAATTGGTCAGGGAGAGAGAGGGGTGGGGGGGTGAGAGAGAGGGGCGAGAGAGAGAGAGAGGGGGGTGAGAGAGAGAGAAGGGGAGGTGAGAGAGAGAGAGAGATGGGGAAGGTGAGAGAGAGAGAAGGGGCTGAGAGAGAGAGAGAGGGTGAAGGAGCGAGAGAAGGTGGTGAGAGAGAAGGGGAGAGAGAGAGAAAGAGAGAGAAGGGGGTGAGAGAGTGAGGGAAGGGGGTGAGAGAGAGGGGGAGGTGAGAGAGAGAGAAGGGGGTGAGAGAGAAAGGGGTGAGAGAGAGAGAAGGGGGAGAGGGAGAGAGAGAGAAGGGGGTAAGGGGTGAAAGAGAGAGAGGGGAGAGCTGTGTGTGAGAGAGAGAAGGGTTGAGAGAGAGGGGGTAAGAGGGGGAGGGGGGTAAGAGGGGGAGACAGGGGGTGAGAGAGAGGAGAAGGTAAAAGGGGGTAAAAGAGAGGGGAGGATGAGGGGAGTAAAAGAGAGAGAGAGAGAGGGTGAGAGGGGTGAGGGGGTAGAAGTAATATGGATTACCTGCAGATATGGATTACTCTGGGTGTGTAGTGCGTCACAGGGCACAGTGGGTCCCCCTTCGCTGGCGCTAGTGCATGGGGTGATTAGGGTGTGCCCAGGCCCCCCCTCGCACGCCTATGCCTAAATGCCTGTATTTCAAGTTATCTACCATCTTTTAGTTATTGCACTTTTGTGCATTTGGTCACTTAAATACACACTTTTTTTGTTTTACATCTGTGACATCAGCTGTTGTCATCTTCCTTGTATTTTTTTATTACTTACAGTATATATGGTCTGGCAGGACCAAAGGGCATTTAAAAAAAAAAAGCATATAAAACAATATGTATGAAAATAGCAGGAAAAAAGAGCAAAAAACAACTGATCTTAGTGCAGTAAAGTTACAGGAAAGCCCAGAAAGTACAGGAAGTGATCAGCTTACTGGGTTTTATTTCCTCAGCCCAGGAGCCATGTACAGTCTGTCACTAACACAAATGTCTGTGTGCTGCTGTACTGTGTATACAGCAGTGGTATAAACATGAGCACAGCATATGGGCACGTTTAACAAAATATATATATATATATTTTGCATGCACCTGCAGATGCCTATACACTGTATTTGTGACTTTCAGGTCTAAAAGCTCAGCCACACAAATTATGAGTGGGGGGTCACAGGGAGGAGGGGGGTGAACAATATCTGGAGCACTGGGAGACCAAGACCACAGAACACTTTGATCACAGCTAGGGAAAGCATTCAAACACAAAGCATCCATCACTTGCTATTTCTAAGATCTTCACACTTGCCTGACAGGAAAAACTATTTGCAGAATGGGCAAAGTTACAGTTTAGCCTACAAAACATATAAAAGGGAGCTTAGAGCTCCACCTTCTGGTTAGGAAGTGTAAATATGAAATGTATCACGCAATATTACTTATTTCTGTTGTTAAAAATGGAAGTATACTTTTAGAATGTTGTTGTTTAGTTCTGAACATAGAAATTAGATAAATCAGTTCTAATGACATCTCTGGTTCTTGTCCAGGAGCCCAGTACTAGCTCTTTCCCCTCAGGACTGTGTTCATAGTACTCCTGTGCACACTAGATAATACTGATTCAGCTTTATAATCACTGCATATTACCTTCTGAGTTAGGTATTATTTTAGCATGTCCATCTGTTTACATTGTTTGTGGTTACTGATTTGTATATTGGTGTCTGCAGATCCCTAAGTATTCATGCAATATCATTGCAACAGATACTGCATTTTCTTTACACTACATAGTTCACACTTTTTTAGTTGTCTCTTTGATTTATCAGATTGCATACATATTTTCTAATGTTACAGCAGGATTACCTAGCAGTGTTTCTATCACAGCAGGGTTGGCAAGTCTGAATGCATCTTTGCCTCTTAGTGGGAGATTTGTTAGTATCTTTATTATTTAGCCTTTAGGTTTCAGCCAGAAAATGTGTCTATAAGTAAGTCAAATTAACATACTATTTAATACCTGGGAGTATGGGTTGGGGTTGCGACTTGAGAAAAATGATGCCCAGTTTTTAGGAAACTGTTATTAAAAATGAATGTTCACTTTAAAATAGGTCATTTTAAACTGTGGACAGTATCTAATTCAATAAATTTTTATTCACATTTCATCCTTTCTAAAGAGAATACTGTCTTATTTCCATAGCAGGTGGAACTGGCTGTCAGTCAGTTATTTTCACTTTAAAGTTTTGTCAGGATTTTGGCCCGAGAATCTCTATGGTTATTTTACTACTTTTGTTGGCTTTACATATGAAATATTCGTATGCAGTAAAATAAATTTAGTTTCAGTTTTGGTATTTGGTGGTTAATATATTTCCATATACTGGAAATCAATTAATGTTTTTAAGCAGTGAGACTGGATTTTACAAGATACTGACATCTTACAAATTATAGAACCTTCCACTGCAGGCAACTCTTTAAAAACAGGATTTTTTGCACTCACCATAAACTCCCTTTTTTTGAGTTCATTGACAGACACAGCTCTTCTATTCTTGACCATAGGGCTATACCAACACCTACAGGAGTAGGCAAAAAAAAAGAACACAGTACCGCCTATGGGCAGTCCTAGCTGGTATACACCCCCTCTTTGTTATAGGCAAACCAGGTAGTCACAAAGCAATGTAAAAAGATAGAAAAACTTAAGAAGAGGGGTGGGTGCTGTGTCCGCAAATAAACTCACAGAAAATAATTTTATGGTGAGTAGCAAAAAAAAATTATTGTTTTCTTCCATTCCTTGACAGACATGGCTTTTTATTTTTGCCCATAGGGATGTCCCAAAGCCATGACTCATGAGGGGTGGGCAAACCAAAAAAACTAGAGTAGCCAGACAAACATGCCAAATGTCCGTGAAGAACCATAAACGGTGGCCTGCAAAAACTAGAGGCCAAGAAAAACATCAGAAAAAAGGGGGAGGTAGGAAAAAGTTCCTTCCAAAAGAAATTCTTCAGTGAGGAATTGTGAAAAAATATAATATCTTTATTTTATAAACCGCAGTATAATAATACACATTAAATTAATTAGACAAACACTTTATATAAACACCCTTCACCTATAAATTAAAATCAGACTAGTCTAAAACCTGAGAACATGGGTGGCCACCCGACCAGCCATACACACCACAATCAACCTGTTATCAACTCATCCACCAGTTCGCCTAAATTATTCCGGATTTTTTGGTGTCTGAAAAGGGACCTCCCCTAGTTCAGACAAACAGTCTAGCTTGGAATGGAAATTATTTCAAAAAGTATATTCAGACGTTTTTAGAACTCAAGAAAAAACGGAAAGTCAATGATGTAATTAGGCTTGAATGGGAGCCCGCATTATTGAATGTCTGTATAGTGGGAAGTATTCACATATTCATTGGCTTGTGTGGCCATATAAGAGATCCAGTATTTATAATCACTGATTTACTGACATGGCATATATAAACGTGAATAAGTTGGTTGGATCTCACCATTAGAAGTATTCCACGGATGGATTTTTCCTTATTCGTATAGCCCCCGTCTTTCAGGTATTTCCCATGAAGGAAGTAGCGATAGTCACTCGGTCTCTTTTCAATTGTGAATGTATTGATTCCAGTGGATCATACAGCGCGGGCTGCACACATTCAGTGCTGATTTATCCGGCACTCTCCCCGTCAGTTTATGAGTGGATGTAGTCCATTCCTCGGAGGTGAAAAAAGGGTGGGGTGAGTAGAAAACATCAACAATGTAAACACAGCAACTTAAAAGTAAAAGTGCACACAGAAAGCCAGGAAGCTACCTTGAGAACCTGAGACACAGTTTTCTAAACCTCCAAGAGGCACCATCACATGAATGGGGAGGGGCAAAGCCCAATCCTTTTGGGGATAGGGAAAAACTAAACACATCTGCCAAACCTCTCAGTAAAAAAATATCAGGCAAGACTGCCAGGCCAATTTGGAGTTCCTCCATGATCCTAAAAAAAAATATCCAGCCCCCGTAAGGAAGCCTATACAAACGGATATACACAAAATACCTTGATCACGACCAAGGAGTACAACACAACCTCTGCAGGATGTGAAAGGTGAGGGTACGGGGAAGGTTGGCCAACATCTGCTACCCAGAGGAAATCCGACCCCACCTTTGGAAAAAAGGGGGACACGGATGGAGTATTCCCTTAACCCTGTGTAAGACCACAGTGGAAACACTGACAGAATATTGCCACCAGCTCCGACACCATCGTGCAGAATTGAAGGGAATAAAAAAGAAAACAACTTCCCAAGGAAGCATGAGTAGGGTATTTTCCCAAATAGGCTTCTGGACACCTGAAAGAACCAAGTCCAGGCTGTCTGCCACTGTAACACTGTGACATGAACACTGCAGGTGCACAGTCGTATGTGTCTTTGCTATTTAACATGCTGGCCATCTCAGTCCAGGATAAGGTTTGTCGCGGCTGACCCATCGCAGAGTTAAAGGTCTGCGCACACTCATGGATAGACTACGGTGACCTATGGATCTAGCTCATCCAGCTCACCGCCCAGCCCGACTGTTGATTTTAGATCTCTGCAGGAAAAACACACAGGAAAAATATCTGGCAGTTTATACCAGCAAGCACTGCCCACAGGTGGTCCTGTGTTCTAATTCTGCCTAGTGTCCTACTCTTGTAGGTGGCGGTAAAACCCTATAATCAAGAATAGAAGAGCTGTGTCCATCAATGAACATAGAAGAACATGTAATTTCAGGATATACACTGCTATAAAGTAAAATTTTCAAATAATGTTATAGTTAAAGTGGATGTAAACCTGATTCCTGAAATTTGAGCTGGGCACATTTATCTGCAGTGTTTCCTTATCTCTCTCCAAATTACTAAGTCCCGTGGCTTTCTCCTGCTCTGTTTTTCTGAGGCTGTTCACTTCACTGGGTATATGTGAGGGTTTACATCCACTTTAAAGTGGATGTAAAACCAAAAACTTTTGTTAGGTTTTCATAAAGTAAAAAATGCTAAGATCCACTTCCTCTTCCAGACACTCAACAGGAAGTAAGAGGAAATCTCTCTGTCTTAGACAGTTGTCAGCAGAATAAATGTCCCTACTGGAAACTTTTCCCTCACTGTCTACTTCTGCGACAACTCCAAAATTGGAGTTTCCATCACTTTCTTTACTGGAGACAGTGGTCACCAAGACTAACAAAGAGCAGACTTGAACTTGGTCAAATAACAAGTTAACACTTATCTTGACTATTTGTACTATTTCTGAGACTATTGATAAGGTCTTAGTAGAGTTAGCAGAAATCAACATCTTCTAGGTTTTTGGCCTCTGACAGGATCGCACTTAACTATGATTTAGGAATGTTTGTTTCTCTCTTCATTTCACTAATAGGATCCTATAGCATTTTGCTGTTTCTTATAGGAGGCATGGGTGTGTGTTTTGTGTAATGATGTTTGGACATACTATAGTGCAATATCTCCTATTTAGCATCAAAGAAGAGTTTAGCTTTATCCCATGCTCTGATCCATTTTTTTGTCACATAACAAACTAAAAATAATGATTTTAAACTAGTTTCTGAAATATCATGTGCTTTCAGTTTTACATTCATTATCAACCATGTGAAAAGATAAAAAGCTAGCTAAAAAAAACATGAAAACGACCATGCAATTAAAAACACACAAAATCATTTTTTGCATTGATCATGCTTTTGTCATCAAGAATTATACTTCTAGCATTTTATTAAGAAAAGTATTACAAAGAGCAGTTCTGATTTGCAGCTAATCCATAATTAGGTTTCTTTTTACTGAAGTCAGGTCAATTAAAAATGATTTTTGTTTGGTTCTATTGGATAACTACCCTTTATACTTCATTATTCGTTTTTGTATACTGGTTTACTGAATAAGCTTGTACCTGTCTTTATTTTTTATTTTTGCAATGATCTCTAGAGGAAGACAAAGGTAAAGAGAATAACTTCATAGGCAGCTAGGGGCGAGGATCCAAAGCATATTGGTACTGATGAGGGCAGGATGCAAACTACAAACTACAAATATACTTACTACATTTTCTTCTACCTTAATATTATTGTTATTAATATTTTTTTTAAATGTGATACATTTAACCCTCACTCTTCAGGTGTGAAGTTCATGTTCCACCATGGTTTCACTTTCAGTAAAAAAACATTTTTTACAAGGTTCCATACATTAAAGGGATCTTGCTTTTTAGTGAAAAGTTTAAGACTGCATACCCTATATACAGAAATCATAAAATCCCTTTAAAACACAGCTATCATCTCTTTCTCAGCAGGCCCCTGATTATTGGATTGTGCAGGCTGGTGGGAGCTCTGTACATAATGCATTTGACATGCTGTTTTTAATAGCAGGTGCTAACTTTAGTATCCATGGTAATTATCACATTACATGAATGTGGACAAAAGGGAGGAGCCTTTATTAATCAGCATCATTATAAAAAATTATGTCTAAAAAAAATGAACAAGTAAAGTGAATCCCAAAGGGCTAACTCGTTTCCGGCATTTATGTTGCATGCATAATGCCATGTGTTCTCATGATATACATTACCTGGCAGTGCCATTATTAAACATTCAGTCTTTCAAAAGGGATAATAGTTTTGTTCTACAGAGAAATCCACTCATTAGGCTTCAGTGTCACTATTACATTCTGGAGTTATCTGAAATATCTTCCTTTCTTTTAAGCCAAGAAGAAGAAAAAAAATTCCAGGGATAGTTGATTATAATTGAAGCCCACATCCCATAATCAACCATTGTATTTAAAGTGCAAATTAGATTTCTACTTTTCTAATTCAGATATTTTAAGCATCATAAGCTATCTGTAATTGGAAGGATTTATTAAGCTTATATCAGAAGAAATATTTTAACTATTATAAAGAGGCAGTGTTACATAATCATAACACCTACAGTGCTAATTATCATTCCATCTGGTATTTTTTGTTTACCTTATTAAGTCGTGGTTGCTTTTTCAAACCTAAAAATGGGTATTCGTTTGAGAATGCTATAAACCTATTTCATGCAAATGAAAATGGATAGCACTTCCTTGCATTTGCTGATAGTCCAAGCTGTTATCAGCACTAAAATAGAACCAAAAAGTATCTGCAATATACTGTATGTGTCAATACTTCTGTCTTCAGTTCTTGTAATGCTACAAGCAGAGTCTGCATACAGTTTTACAAACAGACCCTTTCTTCTTCAGACTAGATGTTATCCACAGATTTAAAGTGTTTTCTTACCCATATGGTAATAATTAATGTTACAGGACACTGAAATCATTATTCTTTTTCTTTTGGATTTATTTTTTTGCCAGAATCCAAAAAGTAATAATATGTCCATAATTTGCCATACATTAAAGACAAATAATATATCCACACACCAGTGTTAACCACTTCCTTACCGGCCTATTCTGGCACTCCTCTCCTACATGCAAAAATCATATTTTTTTTGCTAGAAAATTACTCAGAACCCCCAAACTCTCTCTCTCTCTCTATATATATATATATATATATATGTTTTTTTAGCAGACACCCTAGGGAATAAAATGGCGGTCATTGCAACTTTTTATCTCGCACGGTATTTGCGCAATAGTTTTTCAAACACATTTTTTTGAAAAAAAAAAACGGTTTCATGAATTAAAAAATATTAAAACACTAAAGTTAGCCCAATTTTTTTGCATAATGTGAAAGATGAAGTTACGATGAGTAAATAGATACCTAACATGTCATGCTTCAAAATTGCACACGCTCGTGGAATGGTGCCAAACTTCGGTACTTAAAAATCCTCATGGGCGACGCTTTAAAATGTTTTACTGGTTACATGTTTTGAGTTACAGAGGAGGTCTAGGGCTGGAATTATTGCTCTCGCTCTAACGTTCACTGCGATACCTCACATGTGTGTTCTGAACACCGTGGTCATATGTGGGCGGGACTTATGTATGCGTTCGCTTCTGCATGCAAGCTACCGGGGACAGGGGCTCTTTAAATTTTTAATTTTTTTTATTGTTAATTTTGCTTTAAACTTTTTACTTTGACACTTAAAAAAAAATTGTTTGCTCACTCTTATTCCTATTACAAGGAATGTAAACATCCCTTGTAATAGGAATAAGCATGACAGGTCCTCTTTACAGTGAGATATGGGGTATTTTTGACCCCATATCTCACCTCTAGGCTGGGAAGCCTGAAATAAAAAAAACTAAAAAACTAAACGATCCTGGCTTCCCAGCCAAGGCGGTGCCAGTTTTTTTTAATGCAGAGGCCGGGCATGACGTCATAACATCGCGCCCGGCCTCCGAACAATCATAGAGACTCCGGCGACCATCTGGTCCACCGTAAATCTCTATGGTAGGCAGCCGGGGCTGGCGTATCTGTTCTCCGACTCACTGATCGCACAGGGGAGTCGGTAGAAGCTCTGGAGGGTGGCGGGAGGGGGGGCGTCCCCTCTCGCTGCCTGTAAGAATGATCAAGCGGCGGAACAGCTGCTATGATCATTCTTACGGTGCACAGAATCACCGGCTCTAAAAGACGATATCTGAATAATGCCTGTAGCTGCAGGCATCATTCAGATATCCCGGCTCAAAGTCAAGGACGTCCATGGACGTCCGTCCGGTACGAAGTGGTTAAAGACAATAACGTAGATGTCTTCTGTTTATTTCAGAGAGTTGTATCCAATATCCAGACAATAATGGTTATTATCCAACAGCAGGTGTCACCTGGCAGTCCTTTTTTTGTGTGTGTTACCATACACATGCTAACACCCTAACACACGCCCAAAAAAGAAAATAGACAGAAAAACCACTGGAGTGTTGATTACTGAATCAAGACCAAATACAGAGAAGAGATATCCCCTCTCCACCACTCCGAGAAATTATCTACCCAAATAGATCTCAGTATAAGCCAGAGTGTCTCTCCCACCAGCCATAAGCCCTAACCAAAGGTAGGAGTACCATCCTCCTTAAGAGTACCTTCCACCGTTGCAGGAGAGTCTTCCTAATGGAACAAGATTTTGGTGAACTTATATTTCATCCTATATAGGGGGATAGCTGCATTAATTATTGCTTTTCATGGCTCAACAGTAAGAGGATCTGTATACTTTATATCCATCTTATAGCAATCAATTTCCTCACATAAAAAAGTATCCTAATACATTTCTATTGTTCATCTCCTCTTTTTAAATGATCCCTAACAGACATTTGCACATTTTGGGAAAGCCAAAGTTATCCACCAGAAACAAAGTCACCTGTGACCATAGTGGTCTAACCTTGGAACAGCCCCATACTGTATGCAAAAAGGTCTCTTCAGACAGCAAACACTTGTGACATACAGCATTATCTTTTTTCCACATTGCAAACAGCTGCTGAGGAGTATAAATATTTAGTGCAAATATCACAGTTAAATCATTTTGTCAGTGGATGAACTGTAGGTAAACAGGTACAGTGCCTTGCAAAATATTCACCCCCTTAGCATTTTCCGTGTTTTGTTGCCTCACAACCTGGAATTAACATGGATTGTTTGAGGATTTGCATAATTTAATTTACAGAACATGCCCACAACTTTGAAGATTTTTTTATTTTTTTATTGTGAAGCAAGCAACAAATAGGACAAAATAACAGAAAAAGTCAATGTGCATAACTATTCCCCCCCTAAAGTCAATACTTTGTAGAGCCACCTTTTGCAGCTATCACAGCTCCAAGACACTTTGGATAAGTCTTTATGAGCTTGCCACATCTTACCACTGAGATTTTTGCCCATTCCTCCTTGCAAAACTGCTCCAGCTCCTTCAAGTTGTATGGTTTGCACTTGTGAACAGCAATCTTTAAGTCTGACCACAGACTTTCTATTGGATTGAGGTCTGGGCTTTGACTAGGCCATTCCAACACATTTACATGTTTCCCCTTAAACTCCTCAAGTGTTGCTTTATCAGTGTGTTTGGGGGTCATTGTCCTGCTGTAAGGTGAACCTCCATCCCAGCCTCAAATCACACACAAAGTGGTACAGGTTTTGCTCAAGAATATCTCTGTATTTAGCACCATCCATCTTTCCCTCAACTTTGACCAGTTTCCCAGTCCCTACTGCTGAAAAACATCCCCACAGCATGATGCTGCCACCAACATGTTTCACAGTGGGGATGGTAGGGGGTGCAACGGATCAAAAAACTCACGGTTCGGATCATTCCTCGGATCAGAGTCACGGATCGGGTCATTTTTCGGATCAGCAAAAAAAAAAAAAAGACAAGACAAATAAACATAAGTTTTGTCTTTTTGTTTATTAACACTTTTAAATAATTTTAAAATATATAAAATCAACTTAAAGTGCACAAGGCAGTCAGGGAAGACAGGGGAGTTCACCTGGGGCCGCTGCCGGATGCAGCAAGATGGCCACCGCTCCAGGAGGTAGGCCGACGCCGCGGCCTGTCCCAAGGCAGGTATAGGCTGTGGATGTGCTGCGGGAGCGCTCTCAGGCACTCCGGAGGCTGATCCAGGACCAGGAGGGGAGCGAACTCCAGGCAAATCAGGCCAGGAAAGCTTGTTGCGGTGTCTCGTCACATTCAGCTCCCCATCACAGATTGCTCCGGAAGTGATGTTCCATCACCACCATCTTGCTACACCCCACACTCCTGCACAGTAATGATAGAGTGAGAAGGGGGCAAGCGGACATCTTGTTACACCCACCGGAGTTTTAGATTTCATAGTTATTTTCAACACAAAACTGAGCTTATATGCTTAAATACAATATTTGGAAATCCGACAGACTGTTTAGATGTTACATGGTTGCTAATGTGACAGAACACCTCTGATTTTCATATTTAACATTTAAACAGTCCGTCGGATTTACAAATACTGTATTTAAGCATATAAGCTCAGTTTTGTGTTGAAAATAACTGTGAAATCTAAAACTCCAGAGGGTGTAACAAGATGTCCGCTTGCCCCCTTCTCACTCTATCATTATTGTGCAGGAGTGTGGGGTGTAGCAAGATGGCGGCGACAAAACGTCACTTCTGGAGCAATCTGTGATGGGAAGCCAAATGTGACGAGACAGCGGCGGCCGCCGGGTGGACCAAGATGGCCTCCGCTCCGGGAGCTAGGCCGAAGCCGCAGCCTTTCCTATGGTGATGCAGGACTGGGAGGCCCGCGGATCACATGTGTGCCGACCCGAAGGTGTTGATCCGTACGGATCACGGATCAATGAGGATCCGTTGCACCCCTAGGAGATGGTGTTCTTTGGGTGATGTGATGTGTTGGGCTTGCGCCAGACATAGCATTTTCTTTGATGGCCAAAAAGTTAAATTTTAGTCTCATCAGACCAGAACACCTTCCTCCATACATTTTGGGAGTCTCCCACATGCCAAACTAAAAACGCGCCATTTTGTTTTTTGCTGAAAGTAATGGCTTTCTTCTGGCCACTCTGCCATAAAGCCCAACTCTATGGCGCGTACGACTTATTGTCGTCCTATATTCAGATACTTCAGTCTTTGCTGTGGAACTCTGCAGCTCCTCCAGGGTTACCTTAGGTCTCTGTGCTGCCTCTCTGATTAATGCCCTCCTTGCCCGGTCCATGAGTTTTGGAGTGTGGCAATCTCTTGGCAGGTTTGCGGTTGTGCCATGTTCTTTCCATTTGGTTATGATAGATTTTATGGTGCTCCTAGGGATCATCAAAGATTTGTATATTTTCTTATAACCTAACCCTGACTTGTACTTCTCAACAACATTGTTAGGGATTGTTGTAATATGTTGGCTGATTTATTGGGGACGTTATGTTATTAGATGTGTGTATATATATATATATATATATATATATATATGTGTATAAATATATATATATATATATATATATATATATATATATATATATTTATTTATATGTGAGTACAATATTGACCAGGCCAGATTTGAGTAGATAATTCAGTTGTCAGAGTCAACTGGATTACGGATATGGGAGAGGCCAGAAAACAGCTTTGATGTGTTAATCTTATGTGTGTGAGGTACTTAATTGTCGACCAAAGGGCCAAACAGGATCTACTACACATGTCAAGGGGAATTGTTTATGTCAATCTATTTTTACATATCAAGGCGGTATTCAGGCCACCTTCCGTCTCCGCAATCTAATTGCATATGTCAAAAGACAGCTTGTTGATGTTGTTATGCAGGAATACAAATGAGGGCTGGGGTCGTCTCCGGCTAGGTTGGGGGTCATTCTCTGTCATCCTGCATGACAGAGTGTAGATCAAAGACAGCCAATCAAATTGCTCAGTCATTTCAATAGATAAGATATATAAAGCTAATATTCAGGCTAGTCAGACTTATTCCTGCATGATTATGAAGGCACAGGATATATTCTGTAGGAATATGA
Source organism: Rana muscosa (assembly GCA_029206835.1). Taxonomy (NCBI): domain Eukaryota; kingdom Metazoa; phylum Chordata; class Amphibia; order Anura; family Ranidae; genus Rana; species Rana muscosa. The sequence goes on from CM055120.1 coordinate 155,129,856, forward strand.
AGGCACAGGTCTAGAATATGATCTAGGAGACGTGGGACTCGGAAATATATGTAGACTCTGATTGGATTCGTTGTCATCTGTGCAAGTATTGGACTTTGTTCTGTATTGGACTTTGTTCTGTATTGGAAGTCAATAAAGCGCAATCTCTGGAGAACGTGGGTGTATGCTGCGGGAAACATAACTTATATATCATCATTACTAATAAATAAACATCAATTATCAACTGTAAACCACTATACTACTTCACTACAGGGATGAGCTTCGAGTTCGAGTCGAACTCATGTTCGACTCGAACATTGCCTGTTCGCCCGTTCGCCGAACAACGAACAATTTGGGGTGTTCGCGGCAAATTCGAAAAGTCTATGGGAGAAATCTAAAGTGCTAATCATAAAGGCTTATATGCAAGTTATTGTCTTAAAAAGTGTTTGGGGACCTGGGTCCTGCCCCAGGGGACATGTATCAATGCAAAAAAAAGTTTTAAAAACGGCCGTTTTTTTAGGAGCAGTGATTTTAATAATGCTTAAAGTGAAACAATAAAAGTGAAATATTCCTTTAAATTTCGTACCTGGGGGGTGTGTATGATATGCATGTAAAGTGGCGCATGTTTCCCATGCTTAGAACTGTCTCTGCACAAAGTGTCATTTTTGAAGGAAAAAAAGTCATTTAAAACTCACTCGCGGCTATAATGAATTGTTGGCTTTTATCAATACATAGAAAAGTCATTGATAAAAAAAAAAAAAAAAAAGCGTTTATGGTTCCCCCAAATTCAATTACCAGGCCCTTCAGGTCTGGAATGGATATTAAGGGGAACTCCACCCCAAATGTAAAATAAAATGGTGTGGAGTCCCCCCAAAAATCCATACCAGACCCTTATCCGAGCACGCAACCTGGCCGGCCGCAGGGGAAGAGGGGGGGACGAGAGAGCAGCCCCCCCTCCCTCCTGAACCGTACCAGGCCACATGCCCTCAACATGGGGAGGATGTTCCCATGTTGATGTGGACAAGGGCCTCATCCCCACAACCCTTGCCCGGTGATTGTGGGGGTCTGCGGGCGGGGGGCTTATCGGAATCTGGAAGACCCCTTTAACAAAGGGGCCCCCAGATCCCGGCCCCCCCTATGTGAATTGGTAAGGGGTACATTGTACCCCTACCATTTCACGAAGAAAGTGTCAAAAAATGTAAATAAAAACACACACACCTTGGAAAAGTCCTTTATTAAAAAATAAAAAAATAATAATAAAAAAAAACATTCCAGAGATGAAATCCAGTGTCCCGCGGTGATCCTGATGTCCAGCGCTGTCCATCATTGGTTGTGCCTGTGCGGACCTGATGGGAAACTTCCTCCGCTGTGTTTTAAATGTATAGACCCACCCCTTCTAAAGTTTCCCATCAGGTCCGCTCAGCGGACCAGATGCGGAACGAGAGAAGGGGCGGGTCTATTCATCTATTACACAGCGAACAAAGTTCCCCATCAGGTCCGCCCCCTCGGTATGTCGGACCCCGCCTACGTCATTGGCCTGAGCGGGAAACTTCCTTCACTGTGTAAATTTTACTTACACAGTGAAAGAAGTTCCCCGCTCAGGCCAATGACGTAGGCGAGGTCGGACATACCGAGGGGGCGGACCTGATGGGGAACTTCGTTCGCTGTGTAATACATGTATAGACCCGCCCCTTCTCTCGTTCCGCATCTGGTCCGCTGAGGCACAACCAATGACGGACAGCGCTGGACATCGGGATCGCCGCGGGACACTGGATTTCATCGCTGGAATGTTTTTGTTTTTTTTATTATTATTTTTTTTTTTAAATAAAGGACTTTTTCAAGGTGTTTGTGTGTTTTTATTTACATTTTTTGACACTTTCTTCGTGAAATGGTAGGGGTACAATGTACCCCTTACCAATTCACATGGGGGGGGCGGTATCTGGGGTCCCCTTTGTTAAAGGGGTCTTCCAGATTCCTATAAGCCCCCTGCCCGCAGACCCCCACAACCACCGGGCAAGGGTTGTGGGGATGAGGCCCTTGTCCCCATCAACATGGGGACATCCTCCCCATGTTGAGGGCATGTGGCCTGGTACGGTTCAGGAGGGAGGGAGGGGGGGCCGCTCTCTCGTCCCCCCCTCTTCCCCTGCGGCCGGACAGGTTGCGTGCTCGGATAAGGGTCTGGAATCCATGCCAGATCTCAAGGGCCTGGTATGGATATTTAGGGGGAACCCCACGCCATTTTTTTTTCTAAATTTGCAGCTTTTTTTTTTTTTTATCAATGACTTTTCTATGTATTGATAAAAGTCGACAATTCATTAATAGCCGCGAGTGAGTTTTAAATTACTTTTTTTCCTTCAAAAATGACACTTTGTGCAGGGACAGTTCTAAGCATGGGAAACATGCGCCACTTTACATGCATATCATACACACCCCCCAGGTACGAAATTTAAAGGAATATTTCACTTTTATTTTTTCATTTTAAGCATTATTAAAATCACCGTTCCCGTAAAAACGTCTATTTTTTAAACCTTTTTTTGCATTGATACATGTCCCCTGGGGCAGGACCCGGGTCCCCAAACACTTTTTAGAACAATAAATTGCATATTAGCCTTTATAATTAGCACTTTAGATTTCGAACGTTCGAGTCCATTGTATTTAATAGGGTTCTAAAGTTCACATGAACATTCTGTCTGTTCGCAGGTTCTGGTGCGAACCAAACAGGGGGGTGTTCGGCTCATCCCTGAACATTGTCCCTTTCTTTTGAGAGTTCCTTGGTCTTCATGGCAGTGTTTGGTTAGTGGTGCCTCTTGCTTAGGTGTTGCAGCATCTGGGGCATTTTAAAAAGGTGTGTATATGTAATGACAGATAATGTGACACTTAGATTGCACACAGGTGGACATAATTTCACTTATTATGTGACTTATGAAGGTAATTGGTTGCACCAGAGCTTTTTATGGGCTTCATAACAAAGGGGGTGAATACATACACACATGCCAATTATCAGTTTTTTATTTCTGAAAAATAGTTTTATGTATATATTTTTAATTTTACTTCACCAACTTAGACTATTGAGTTCTGATCCATCACATATAATTCAGATTAAAAAAAAACACATTGAACTAAAGGCTGTAATGTAACAAAATAGGTAAAAAGCCAAGGGGGTGAATACTTTTGCAAGGGACTGTACGTAAAACTTCCAGCAACAACCTCTGACAACTTTGGTACAATCCCCAGCCACCTGTCATAAACTATTTTACTATTTTCTCATTAGAAGAGGTCAAAATGCTATAATGTAAAAGCCACAGTGATGAGACAAAGAGATGTGTCCAAAAGGATAGCAGATATGAGGATCAACCAAGGTGTATAAAAAAATGAAAAACCTTTATTCATAAATCAGCAAAAAAATTAAACCACTAGGGGTGAGGTTTACACCTTATTAGTGAAAGCAACCCCTCAGTGTATCCAATTAAAAACACATACAAAAATTTACAACAATATCACAATGTGGCACATGCGTGATCAGCATGAAAAGACTGGGACTATTTGGGTGACTTAGAATACTGGACCGTCTACACCTAGCATGTCCATGAATAGGGCTCGTGTAATGATAATATAGATAGATTTGGTTAGACAGGTATACAATTCGCTCCTGATGGTATGGCACAGAAATAGGGAATCCTGGACCGGTTGCGCTGGTTTAATATATCAGCGTATAGCACATGGACTGTGATATGAATTTGCCAATATCCGTGCAATAAGAGGAGAGAGATTCTCTCAATTTGCAGAGGATAGTTCAATCCAATACTGGGTGAAGGTGGCTACTGGTATAGAAAAACACTATAAATGCCTTAATAATCTTCACAGTTCAGCAAATAAATGGTATAGCATATCGCAAAGAGCTCAGTTGAAGAGTATATCAAGGACGGGATAAATAGATTTTGCCTAGAGGCTCTCACCACTCCATGGTAATAAGCTGAAATGAAGGTGGTATATAATCCATCTTCCTTCGTGGATGTTGCAGTCAGCGTTTTTTGGTGGGTCCTTGATATATACTGGTGTTGCGTCGGCCCCCTGTCCGGTAACAGCTAGACGCTAGGCATCCGGTCAGATGTTGATACGTGGGGTCAGGAGGTTCGTAAATTAGTGTGCCATAAGCTTGTTCAGTTGATCCATGCGGGAGGGGCGGCTCAAGATTGCACGCACCTGTTGGAATGCATGGTGGAGCGCAGGGTAGGGGTAGCCTACGTCAACGTGTTTTGCACACGTGACCGTGCACTTCGTCAGGTTGTATGACGTTCCGTAACCACGTCTTTTTAAAGAGCAAGTACCCAATTATCTTCAGTTAAACCAGAACTTCATTATAGGGCCATCTTGTGGTGACAAGTCATATTGCAATGCTTAAAAGACAGGAGGAATGAAGAGAGATTACATGTATATAACAGACTCAGTCTTTTTATATGCAAATCAATATTTTTCAGTATATGCACAGAAGAAGGTCGTAAATGTGACCCCCCCCAGGGAGAGCATAGTGAAATCACTTTCTGGAAAAGATTTATTATTACTTGGACTTAGTACACCTAGTTTGAAAGACATTTTAGGGCTCAAGGAAATATTTAAGGCTTAACTCATTATTATGAAGCCTAGCTAAAGGGTCCGTATATAGCAATTTGACAGAGGAAACAAAACCAGGACCAAAATGAGATTTATCCAATTACAAGAAAAGGTAAGGCCATCCTACAGAGTCAAATGCCTTTTTAATGTCTATGGAGACTACTACCCATGTACCAGAGTTGTCATGTGATGCCTGCAAATTAACAAACAGTCATCAAACATTAATCTAAGCACACTTGCTAGGCTTGATCTCAGCCAATAGAAGTAGAGACAGACTTCAGTATTCTGGCAATTATCAGAAAGATAGGGCAATAGAAATCACACTCCCTAGTATCTTTCCTTTTGTTATGAGGCAGCACAATAAGGGTTTCCCTCATAGAAAGTGGCAGGCTACTGCCCTCTCTTGCTGAGACAAACACTTTAAGTAAACAAGGGGCAAGAGTCTCATTGCACGTCTGGTACCACTCTAATGGAAACCCAACCAGTCTTGGAGATTTGCGAGGGGGGAAAGGAAATTATAGCAATTGAATCTATGACAATCCCCTCTTCAAGCTGATCCCTATTAGTGTCTGACAATCTGACAGGAGGAGGAGAGATATGATGACAGTGCTTCCATATTTACTATATTACATGACCCATATTTCTATAAAACTGAAATAATGTGTGCACAATGTCATAAGTTTCCTCAACCAAGTTCCTTTAACCTGTACTGACAATGAGGATAGAAATGGGAATGAAGTCAGATCTCTCCAAGTAGGCTAACAGGTGGCCGATTTGTCCCATTGTCTAAAAATATGTCTACAATGGAATAGTTGCTGCTTACAGGTATGTCCATGTAAGGCCATACAATATCGTCAAACCATTCAAGGGTTCCCAGACAGAGGCTGCAGAGATTCTGCTGCAGAGGCACCCTCTTCTCACTTAAGCCAGCCATAGACGGTTAAAATTTCAGCCGGGTCAGCAGGAAGGCACTTTTGCTTGCACATGACTGAATGATGAAAGTCATTAATTAAAGTGGAGCTCCACCCAAAAGGGGAGACTCACTTGTTTGCACTCTCCCCCCTCCACTGCCACATTTGGAACTTTTTTGGGGTACCTGCTCCCGCTTCCAGCTCAGATCGCTACGGCAGTCTACAAGCATGTTCAGCCCCTCCTCCACCCCCCAAAGCCTTCTGGGACACACAAAGACCCAGAAGACTGCGGGACTATTCACAAAGCACAGCACAACTTGTGCATGTGCAGTAGGAAACCGGATATGAAGCTGGAAGGCTTCACTGCCGGTTCCCCTTACTTACAATGCCTGTGCCTGCACCCAAAGCCGATTGAAGAATTGGTTTGGGTGCCACCATCACTAAATCATTGGACTGGTAAGTGTCCTTATATTAAAAGTCAGCAGCTACAGTATTTGTAGCTGCTGACTTTTCATATTTTTTTTGGGGGGGGGAGACTGGAGCTCCTCTTTAATCTCTGGGGAAAATTTCCTTGAAAGGGTCAACTACTGTGTATACAGAACATCTCCAAGACAGTTTCCCAACAGTTGTCCTTTTATTACAATGCTGGAAATTATATGCTATTTTACACTCTGACTCTACCAATTTATTCTGAGGAAACTAGCAAAATATCCTGTTTTTGGTATCAACAGAACAAAAGAAGGTACAAATCTGCAGTAAAGTTTGATAAAGACTTTACAGTGTACATAATTAATCTGTTCAAAAGTTTTTACCTCAACAAAAGTGGAGTTTAACTTTAAATAAAATGCAGCCAACTCCCAAAAACCTAGTATCTAGAGATATTCTAAAATTGGTAAGAAATCTAAGAACTCTGATCAATGTATGTAGTAGACTTGTGCACAACGGAAACATTTGTTTAGTTTCGGTTCGTTTCTTTTCGGTCCTGTTGATTCGTAATCATTCGTAATTTTGCTAGAGGGGATTTTTCGTGTTCGGACTAATTCGTATTTTCGCAAGCGACATTTTTCGTTCAATTTTTAGTTGATTTATAATTCGTACTTTCGGTAGGGTACATTGTTTTTCGTTGATTCTGGACACAACTCCTACTTTCGTAACTTTTTTTGGGTTCGTTGATTCGTAATTTTCCGTGTCTCTCTCACAACGACGCTGCCTATTATGCCTAATGTGCTTCGAATGGATTTTTACTTTTCTAAATACATAGCGGTTATTTGCAACGATTCGAAATCTCGTATTTTACTTTCGTTTTTTACATGCGGCTATAGCCTCCGCCCCTGTACACCATTTTGAGAGGGTTCAGCATGGTGAGGGAGAAGCAGAGAGCAGAGCAGAGTGTTATTGTGCTCCGAATGGATTAGAAATCTCGTATTTTACTTTCGTTTTTTACATGCGGCTATAGCCTCCGCCCCTGTACACCATTTTGAGAGGGAGTTCAGCACGGTGAGGGAGAAGCAGAGAGCAGAGCAGAGTGAGTGTTATTGTGCTTCGTATGGATTCGTACATTCGTAACTTTTTTTATAACGAATTATGCCGAAGACATTCGGGCATTCGCTATTTGCGGTATAATTTATTTCGGATTCGGCTTTATTCGTAATTGCTTTGTTTGGAAATTCGAATGCTTCCGAATGTCCGAAAGTTGCTAAATTCGGACGAATTTCGATTCGTTACGAAACAAATTGCACAAGCCTAGTATGTAGTGGAGTGCTACAAATACAACAGAACCACAGCTCACACAATAAATTGGGTAGGGGGTTGTCAGAAGACGTGCAGATAAGCTCAGTGAAAAAATCCATATGACATTCTACATTGCATTCTGAATTCCTTCGATGGTGAACTAATTTTACTATTTTAGAATTAGATGGTTTTATTTTTTGAAATTTACACTGTTTTCCAGGTATAATTTTGCCTTAAGAACCGGAGCATTCTGCTTTGTACCTTGTTAGGACAACATAGCTCACAACACAACTTATTTTAAAGGCTAACTTTATTTATCATGTAACATGGTGCAAATTAGCTATGATTGGCAACCACACTGGCCAATAGAATTGTGCAGGAAGTTTTGGTTTTCGCTTTTAACCACTTCCCGCCCAGTCAATAGTGAATTGACATCCGGGAAGTGGTTGCATTATCCATACTGGACATCATATGACGTCCTGCAGGATAATGCCTTGCGCGCGCCCGCGGGGGCGCGCAGCGCGGTGATCGGGGACGGCATGTGTCCCTCGGACACAGCGCTTCCCCGATCACGGTAAACAGCCAATTTCATTGGCTGTTTACCATGTGATCGGCTGTGTCAAAGTCACAGCCGATCACCTGTCAAAACAGACTCGACGGCGCGCTCCGTGCGCGCCGCCACAGGCTTGCAGAGCGGGGATCGGGGAAGGCGAGTGTCCCTTGGACACAGCGCGTCCCCGATCAGAGTAAACAGCCAATGAATTGGCTGTTTACCACGTGACCGGCTGTGTCCAATCACAGCCGGTCACAAATGTAAACAAACTCCACAGGAGTTACTACCTGATCCCTGCTCTCTCCTCACACACCGATCTGCGAGGAGAGAGAAGAGATCAGTAAGTTAGCTCAGTGTAGTTTGTCTACATAAGTTTACAGTGCACAACACGCCCCCCCCCATAAAGAGGACCTGTCACACAGCCCAGCACATCAATCAGCCCATCTGTCAATCAGCCCATCTGTCAATCAGCCCATCTGTCAATCAATCAGCCGATCTGTCAATCAATCAGCCCACCTGTCAATCAATCACCCCATCTGTCAATCAATCAACCCATCTGTCAATCAATCAATCAGCCCATCTGTCAATCAATCAGCCCATCTGTCAATCATCTGTCACAGGCCCACCTCCATCGGTACCGCCAATGGTACCGCCACACAGGCTACCAGTACCGCCATTGGTACCAGTACCGCCACCAGTACCGCCACCAGGCCCAGCATCTATACTGCCACACAGGCCCGCTACCAGTATCACCACTAGTGCCGCCATCGGTACCACCACCAGTACCACCACCCGTACCACCGTCGGTAGTGACACCACCACCTGTACCACCACCTGTACCGCCATCGGTACCATCACCACCCGTACCGCCATCGGTACCACCACCACCTGTACCGCCATCGATACCACCACCACCCATACCGCCATCGCTACCACCACCACCCGTACCGCCACCTGTACCGCCATCGGTACCGCCGCCACCACCACCACCCGTACCGCCATCGGTACCACCACCACCTGTACCGCCATTGGTACCACCACCACCCATACCGCCATCGGTACCACCACACAGGCCCACCACTAATACCTCCATCGGTACTACCACACAGACCGCCACCACTACCACCAGCAGTACCATTACACAGGCCCACCAATAAGCACTGCCATAATGTCCCAAAGGGTTTACACACCTGAGGAGGCATATGCCATTCTTGCCATGTCGGATGATGAGAGCAGCGGGGAGCTCCCATTATCCGAATCTGGTTCGGAATACGAGCCAGTGGAGGATAGTGGCTCAGAGTCCGAGTCCCCGGAGGAAACCGTCCCTCCCAAAAGAATGCGATCAGCACCAAGATCAGCACCAAGATCAGCACCAAGATCAATCAGCACCAAGATCAGGAGAACTGCCCACCACCAGCAGCGCCATACCCCAGGAAGAGGAGCCCAGTACAAGCAATGGAAATGCACGCCCAACCCGAAGAATCCAGCCCCAATCCTACCTTCCCGATGCCCTGGCAAACCCCTTATGGTTGCCTGCCAACTCAGGATCCGCTATCATCCCCCCTTTCACCGCACAGCCAGGTGTGCAGCCCGACACTACAAATTTTTCTAAATTTGATTATTTTTGTTTATTTTTCCCACAAGATTTGCTGCAGAATATAGTGGACCAAACGAATCTGTATGCATCCCAATTTATTGCTGCCAACCCCGATTCTTCCTACGCCAGCATGTTCCAGTGGCGGCGTCTAACATTGGAGGAATTTAAATTATTTTTGGGCCTTATGTTCAATATGGGGCTTACAAAAAAGAACGAAGTCCATTCATATTGGTCCAAACGCCCCATCCAACACATGCCCATATATTCCGCTGTCATGTCCAGGAAAAGATACGACAAGATTATGCGCTTTCTCCACTTCAATGACAATTCACAGTGCCCTCCCCGAGATCATCCCAACTACGACAAATTGTACAAGATACGCTCCCTAATCAATGCCTTTTCCCAGCGATTTGAAGAAGTTTTCATCCCAGACCAAAAAATTTGTGTGGACGAGTCCCTCGTACATTTCACCGGCCGACTGCAGTTCGAGCAGTACATACCAAGCAAGAGAGCCAGGTATGGGTTAAAATTAAATAAATTATGTGATCGAGCCACTGGATACGTCTGCAAATTCAGGATCTACGAAGGCAAATACTCCCAGCTCCAGCCCCGTGATTGCCCCACATATATTGGAACCAGTGGGAAAATTGTCTGGGAGTTGGCATACCCCCTGTTCGGAAAAGGTTACCATTTATATGTTGATAATTATTATACCAGCCTGCCCCTTTTTCGCCACCTTTACAGTAAACAAACCCCGGCCTGCGGTACCTTAAAAAAAAACGGAAGGGATTCCCACAAAATTTATTGACAAAAAAATTGCGACCTGGAGAATCGGCATCCATGAGGAACGAGGAGGTGTTGGCCATGAAGTGGAGGGACAAGAAAGATGTCCACATCCTCTCTACGATCCACAATGACACCATGGTGGAGATCCCAAGAAGACGCGGCTCCATTGTAAAGCCCAAATGTGTCCACGACTACAATTTGTACATGGGGGGGTGGATTTAAATGACCAGATGCTACAGCCCTACTTATCAACCAGAAAGTCCCGTTATTGGCACAAAAAAGTTGCGTTTCACCTGTTTCACATGGCCCTTTTTAATTCGTTTGTCTGCTACCAAAAAGCAACTCAAAATCACCGACTCCACTACCTCCAACATATCGAAGATATCATCGATGCCCTCATTTACCAACAAGATCCCACCCCAGGAAGCATTCGCTCTGATAGTGTGAGTCGGTTTCACGAGCGACACTATCCCTTTAGCATCCCCCAATCTGGAAGAAGACGCCAAAAGAAATGCCGTGTATGCAGCAGAGGAGGAGTAAGAAGAGACACCAGCTATTATTGTCCCGATTGTCCCTCCCAACCTGGCCTGTGCATCGGAAATTGCTTCAAAAATTATCATACATCCATTAGTTCCCCTTATTATTAACAGACTGCCATTCCCCCATTTGCCTGCTACCATGTTACTAACTACCTTCCATGTTAATTAACTGACCCTGGCCTGTTTACCGACGATGTCTTTGCTTGCCTATTTAAACCACGTTTCTGACCTCCACGTCCACTAACCTCAGCCTGTTTACCGACGATGCCTCTGCCTGCCGATTTAAACCACGTTTCTGACTTCCACGTGTACCGACCTTGGCCTGTTAATCGACCATGTTTTGCCTGCCACTTGGACTGATCTTTTGGCCATCTACTTTTAGTACACAGGGGTCTCACATATGTGAGGGGCTTCAGAATAGCGTTCTGAGTAGAGAAAACCAGTTTTTCGTTTTCTGTGCTCCAAGAACAGGGTCTGGTTGCCCGGAGGCTTCAAAGCAATTTGGGTGGGAGAAGCCTCTACCCCTGTCCCCCTGGCCCTAAGCTTGATGGTCCTTCCTGCTGCCTGGACCAATAATTTGGCTGTGCTGACCATATTACTGCCTGTAATGACCCATGACATTATGGACCATGTTTCTTCCTGCTGCTTGGACCAATACTTTGGCTGTGTTGACCATATATCTGCCTGCTGCCTCTACTGACTTTGGACAGCATTTCTGCCGGGACACCTCTGCCTGCTACCTGGACCTGTGCTTTGGCTGTGCTCTGGCTGTGCTGACAGTATCTCTGCCTGTGCGAACTATGGACAGTATTCCTGCCTGCTGTCTGGATGATTGCTTTTGCTGTCGCTGACCTCATCCCTGCCTGCTGCCTGGACCGATGCTCTCCTCTGTGGACCACTGCACTTCTAAAACCACAGGTAATCTTTTGTTATTTGCTATGTACCTGCTATGTGTTAGATATATGAAGGGCCTTCAAAAATGTGATCGGTAGTCAGAAAATGATATGTGCAATTAATGCTGCTAGAATGCCTGGAGGTGCTACTTGGATGTTGGGCCTCTGTATGTGGCCAGGCTGTGTAAAAGTCTCAAACATGTGGTATCGCCATACTCAGGAGGAGTAGAAGAATGCATTTTGGGGTGTAATTTTTGCTATGTACATATTATGTGTTAGAAATATCTTATAAATTGACAACTTTGTGTAAAAAAAATGCATTTTAATTTTTTCTCCACACAGGCTGTGTAAAAGTCTCACACATGTGGTATCGCTATACTCAGGAGGAGTAGCAGAATGCATTTTGGGGTGTCATTTTTGCTATGTATATGCTATGCGTTAGAAATATCTTATAAATGGACAACTTTGTGTAAAAAAAATGCATTTTCATTTTTTCTCCACATTTTCCAAAACCTTCTGTTAAAAAATGAACCGTTCAAAAGACTCATAATGCTTCATAGATTATACGTTGGGGTGTGTGCTTTCCAAAATGGGGTCATTTTGTGGAAAATTCCATTGTCCTGGTGCTCCAGGGCCTTCAAAATTGTAATAGGTGGTTGAGAAAGGATATGTGCGATTTATGCTTGTAGAACGCCTGAAAGTGCTACTTCAATGTTGGGCCTCTGTATGTGGCCAGGCTGTGTAAAAGTCTCACACATGTGGTATCGCTATACTCAGGAGGAGTATCAGAATGCATTTTGGGGTGTCATTTTTGCTATGTATATGCTATGTGTTAGAAATATTTTATAAATGGACAACTTTGTGTAAAAAAAATGCATTTTCATTTTTTTTCCACATTTTCCAAAACATTCTGGAAAAAAATGAACCATTCAAAAGACTCATAATGCTTCATAGATTATACGTTGGGGTGTGTGCTTTCCAAAATGGGGTCAATTTGTGGAAAATTCCATTGTCCTGGTGCTCCAGGGCCTTCAAAAGTGTAATAGGTGATTGAGAAAGGATATGTGCGATTTATGCTTGTAGAACGCCTGAAAGTGCTACTTCAATGTTGGGCCTCTGTATGTGGCCAGACTGTGTAAAAGTCTCACACATGTGGTATCGCTACACTCAGGAGGAGTAGCAGAATGTATTTTGGGGTGTAGTTGCAATTATGCATATGCTGTGTGAGAGAAAAAAACTGTTAATATGACCAGTTTGTGTAGAAAAAAAAAATAAAATTGTAATTTTCCCAAGAATTGTGGGAAAAAAATACAACTTCAAAAAACTCACCATGCCTCTTAGTAAATACCTTGGACTGTCTACTTTCCAAAAAGGGGTAATTTTGGGGTATTTGTACTTTCCTCGCTTGTTAGTGTCTCAAGAAATGAGATATCCCTTCAGTACATCAGGCGTGATCAGATGTGATAAATTTTCAGTGATTGCCACCATAGTTTGTAGACTCTATAACTTTCACAAAGACCAAATAATATACACTAATTTGGGTTCATTTTACCAAAGATATGTAGCAGTATACATTTTGGCACAAATTTATGAAGAAAAATTACTTATTTGCAAAATTTTACAATAGAAACTCAAAAAAAGTGTTTTTTTTTTTAAAAAATTGCTGTTTTTTTGCTTATATCGCAAAAAATAAAAAACCCAGTGGCGATTAAATACCACCAAAAGAAAGCTCTATTTGTGAGAAGAAAATGATAACAATTTTGTTTGGATACAGTGTAGCATGACTAAGTAATTGTCATTCAAAGTGTGAGAGTACTGAAAGCTGAAAATTGGTCTGGGCGGGAAGGTGCATAAGTGCATGGTATTGAAGTGGTTAAACAACAGTACCAAGGAAGGTCTACATATGGCTAGTGGGCTTAAAAAAATAACAAATAGATTTAACTGCTTGACGACCGGCTCACGCCGATATACATTAACAGAAAGGCATGTACAAGCAGATTAACGTACCTGTACATCACCTTTTAAGATGCGGCATGTGAGCTTCGTGAGTGTGATCGCGGGTCCTGTGGACTCGATTTCCGCGGGGATACCCACGATCGTCTCACGGAGAGGAAGAACAGGGGGATATGCTGATGTAAACAAGCATTTCCCCATTCTTCCTAGTGATCAGTGTCATGTCACACATAGCCCATCCCCCCTACAGTTAGAACACATCCCTAGGACACACTTAACCCCTTCAGCGCCCTTTCCTGGTTAATCCCTTCACTGCCAGTCACATTTACACAGTAATAAGTGCATATTTATAGCACTGATCTCTGTGTAAATGTGAATGGTCCCAAAATAGCGTCAAAAGTGTCTGATGTGTCCGCCATAATGTCGCAGTCATGATAAAAATCGCTGATCGCCGCCATTACTAGTAAAAAAAAAAAATATTAATAAAAATGCCATAAAACTATCCCCTATTTTGTAAACGCTATGACTTTTGCGCAAACCAATCAATAAACGCTTACATATCGGCCCAAATACATATCGGCCCAAATTGAGGAATTTTTTTTTATTTTTTTTATTTTTTTTTAATACGTTTTTATTGGGAAATAGAAGACAAGTGTACAAGAAAATCGTCAATCGGTTACATACAATGGTACGCTTAGACAAAGAATCAGCGAGTTGTTTAGATCAATGAGAACGAAGACAAAAGATAAAAACTTGACACTTGAAGATTGACATTGAGGGGTAGCAGAGAGTTTTGCATAGACTCTAATCCCACCTAGTGAGAATATATGAAGTCATCCTAGATAAATACCAATATATCTACCAATACTGATACATGTCCAGAGGGTAAATACTGGATGGATCTGTCTACACACCTCTATGGTTAAAGTCGGAAATAGGGGGGGGAAGCAAAAACAGAAACAATAAGTGAAATGGGAGGGGGAGGGGGGGAAGGGGTGAGAGTCCAGAAATACTTGCAGGCTGTTCGTTCCAAAACATGGGGGAACTCGAAAGCAGAAACAGCCATGATAGGACCCAGAGGGAGGCAGAGTCTAAGTTTTGCCAAGAAAGTTTTTATGGTCCCTTTGAGATTGGGTCATTATAGGAGAAGGAAAGTTGTTCCAGAGCCGCCTGATCAGCTGATGAGAGGGTTGAAGTGATGAAGGATCGCCATCTGCCGAGAAAGTGATCTCAAGACCTGGAGTCTTTGAAGTCCGTGAGAAAACTTTCTTTATAGAAGAGGGTAACGCATTCCTTTTCGAGTTGGGGGAGATAAGGGCTTTGAGGAGAGATCCAGTGCCTAAGAATGAGTCTCCTAGCGATGAGAAGGCAATGCAAAACCCAATCCTTGGAGGTAAAGCATTTGGTGGACCCAGAGGAGGTTGGTGCAGCAAGGGACAGAGACCAGGGCAGCAGTATAGGATCCCAATACCCGAATATTAGGAGTAAAGGGTCTTTAGGCAGTTTCAATAAAGTGATCTTGAAAACGTAATGAGGAAATGTAGGAACAGGACCAAAACCGGTGAGAGAGAGGGGGTTTTGGTATCTTGCATAAAGGGCATGAGGCTCCATCCTTACTGGATTTTGGGGAGAGGAATGGGATGTAGGCCCGGTGGGCGATCTTGAGTTGGGTTTCTCTCCAGATTTCGTATCCAGAGTAAGGGTTATTGGAGCATGGTCTGATATGGCTATGTCTCCAACCTCTGAATCCGAGACTAAGGGAATAAGGTTGTCGGATCCAAAAAAATTGTCGATCCTAGTGAGGACCTTGTGGGGGTTAGAGTAGAAGGTATACTCTCTGTCTACCGGGTGCGATAAACGCCAAATGTCAGTGAGATGTAGGGAGTCCAAAGTAGAGGCAAATAGGGTGGGGGCAGGTGTAGTGAGTGCTGGGGTGGATTGCTTCGGGGCGGACCTATCATCTGAAGGATACATGAGGTCATTGAAGTCTCCCCCAACCAAGTGGGGTAAATGGGGGGAGGTGAGAAGCCAAGAGGAGAGTTGGGAGTAAAAGGTCTTTGTGGGGCTGTTGGGGGCATAGATATTAGATATGACCAGTTCTTTGGTGCCTATTTTAACCTTGGAGGACACCCGCCTTCCGTCCAACTGATTCCGCCCCTAATACCGTACCAACCCAGAGTTTCTGCATACGACCGAAGTCGGATGCCGTAAGATGAGTTTCCTGCAGTAGTGCTATGTCGGCCTTCAGCCTTTTGAGATGTCGAAGAATCTTCATTCTCTTGTTAGGAGAACGGAGGCCCTTCACATTCCATGAAACTACCCTAAGACATCATGAATAAGGAGGGGTATGAATGTAGGGTCAGCATCTGCAGTAGAATTTGTAGGGGATAGGAGGTATACTGTAGGCATGGGAGGATCAGGTTCATCTAAAAGTGGAGCACTTGAGTAGTGAGCGTGTATAGGAATGTGGACTGGGGTGTTGGGGGGGAAGAGGGGGGAAGAAGAGAGAGAACAAGGAGAAACAAAACAAATAAATAAAATATACATCAGAATGAACTTCGCTTTTTTCCGCATGAGTACGCTGTGCGAGTTAGTTCCCCATGCAGGACCCAGCATGGAAAAAGAAGAGAGTCAAACAAGCCCGTGCGCCCCTGGGACATCAGCGATGTGCGAGAGACCCCCGGATTACAACTGTGACAAGGAGTCAGGTATGTCACACAGCGAAGTTATGGCAGATATCTAAACGTAGGCGAAATGCATGCAGATTGGCATGGATACAGTGTTGCCCTAGCATGCAGAACAAAAAAAGAAATAACAAGCTCAAATATATCAAACAATATAATAGAATGCATATGGCAAAACAGTAAATGCGACCAAAATAAACAAGAGAGGATTATCCCTGGGTGGCCATTCAGGGGTCATTGCCCAGAGGTAGACTCTGGGTGACCGCCAAAGGGATCACGCAAGTGAGGCAAACATCATAATCAACAGGTGCAAAAGAGAGAGACCATACGACCTGGATTGGTGAAGACGAAAGTCCAAGGCAGTGCGGGAAACTTCACCGCGGAGAGTTACGGTTGCGTTGGTCCGGAGCAGAAGGCCTAAAGCGTTTTGGAGAGTCCTTGTGAGGGCTTCTCTGTTCCAGGGATCGGAGAGTAGAAGATGACTTGGAAGGCGTGTGAGGTAGTGTATCGCCCCGTAGGGAGCGGATAAAGGATTCTGCCTCCAAGGGGTCCTGGAATGACAATTGTTCCCCTTTAGGTGATTTGAGGCGTAGAGTTGCAGGAAAAGCCAGGGTGAACTTTATTTGTTGCTTGAAGAGTTCAGAGCAGATCGGTTGGAAGGCTTTTCTCTTCTTGGAAACCTCGATCGAGTAGTCAGCAAAAATTAGAATTTTTACCCCGTCAATTTGGAGGGATGGGGATTGTCGGAATGACTGTAGGATGAGAGATTTGTAAGCATAATTAAGATACTTGGCAATGATGGGACGGGGTGTTTTGCGTTCGGTATTGAAGGAGCCCATACGGTGTGCGCGTTCCACTGTGAACAGGCCTAATAGACCCATAGCTTCTGGGATGCGTTTCGAGCAGAATTCCGCCAGAGCTGCAGAGGGGAGCGATTCGGGGACACCTATAAAACGCAAGTTGCTCCTCCTGGACCTATTTTCCAAATCTTCTAATTTTTGAAAGATAAATTGATTAGTCTTATCCTGCGACTGCTCCGTGGCCTGCGCTTGGTAAAGTTCGTCCTCTACTTCTGACAGGCGGTGTTCCACCTCATTTAATCTGTTGGAATGTTCAGTGAGTTGGGCCTTGATTTGTTTCATGCCTGCGTTCACTGCCTTTTCCACCGAGGCAGAGATCATGGGGGAGAGAAGGGCAGCCACTGCATTTGCTATGCGGTGAGTGTGGTCTGTATCTCCTGAGGGTGAGGGTGAGGATATTGCCTGTCCCCCTGGTGTGGCAGGTATAGTGGGTGATGGAGTTGTCCCCTCGGATGATATAGCAGGAGTGCCAGGTTGCTGGGAGGGATGCTGGGAGGAATGCTCACTCACCTCCATGTCGGCCGCCTGTGTCACCTCCGCGGCGTCAGAGTAGGCCGGAGCCGGGGCCTCGATTTGCGGTTTGGCCGACGGTTCCGCCGCTGCCGCGTACGCGCGGATGCCGGTTTTTTCAACAAAGCGGTCCATCCTGGGCTAAACAGTGAGGGGGGCTCCCGGAGATGGTGCAGGTACTCAGGGGGGCGCTTAGGCTGAGTTTTTATGCTGATTCAGCGGGTCCTGGTGCGGGAGCTGAAGGAGGCGCAGCTACCTCATCAGGCGCCGGAACCGGAAGTAAAATGTTTTTTTTATATATTTTTGGGGGGATATTTATTATAGCAAAAAGTAAAAAATATTCATTTTTTTTCAAAATTGTCGCAGTCTTTTTGTTTATAGCGCAAAAAATAAAAACCACAGAGGTGATCAAATACCACCAAAAGAAAGCTATATTTGTGGGGAAAAAAGGACGTCAATTTAGTTTGGGAGCCACGTCGCACGATCGCGCAATTGTCAGTTAAAGCGACGCAGTGCCAAATCGCAAAAAGTGCTCTGGTCTTTGGCCAGCTAAATGGTCTGGGGCTTAAGTGGTAAAAAAAATTATAACTCTATTAAATAGAACAAAACACAACACACAAGTGTGAAAGTTATTTAAGGTTTGTGTTTACTTCAGTGGCTTTTTTATATTTCTCCTAGAAATCAGTGTTAATTTTTCTCCACAGACATTTATATTATCATCTTGTTTCCCAAGATCATAATAAATGTGTCTTTCCTGAAGCCAGATTTCCGATTGAGGTATTTAAAGCTTAACTCCAGGCAAACAGGTAAATTTACCTTTGAAATTCATATACTGTATGTGAGCTGTTTTTCTTAGAGAAGGTTTCTGTGATTAGCTGTGTAAAGCAATGGGAGGTGGATAGCACTCACAGACTGTATTTGTCCTGTATTCAGTCATCCACAGGTAATCGCTGCATGTCTGATTACATGAAAATGGCTGCGAATAGCTGTGGGTACTTCCTGCTCGTAGCTAATTGTAGGGAAACCCGCTGAGTCTCCCGTGTGTATTTGCAAATTGCTCCAGTCAGCATGGTGATCAGACTTTTCTCAGCTAGAGTAAAGCACAGTTAGGTCATCAACGTGCCCCAACCTGGGATAGGACAGTGAAGGGGCAGCAATATAGTAATTAGGCCATTTGCTCTTTCTTCCTGTCAGGTTGTTCTTTGTTGGCACATGTCAAAGCAGCACAACTGACCGGTCCCCTGTACTGCCCTTCCCTCTTCCAAGTGCTGCTGTACAGGAGATTTCATGAGGCTAATATAAAATAAAATTCAGGTATTTATATCAGTTGCATTTAAAATACTTTTTGGATTGTATAATAAATGTATAACTTAATTCACTGACCTTTTCATATCTGCCTGGAGTTCATCTGACACCATTATTTGGCTTTATAATGGACAAAAATTGGCAAAACTTTTCCATTATAGTAGTTCTATATCACTCCTGGAGATAAATAAAATCAACTTGAGTTTCAACTTGCAATTGACCACACAAAGTGTAGTATCAATTTAAGTGGAGTTGACCTCCAAACTATTTGCTGAAATCGTATCCCAGATCTTTATCTGTTTTGATAAAGCCATGGCCATTTTCCTTTTGTGTATTTAATGTATTTTTGAAACCACAAAACTCTGAGCAGTAAGTAATAAAGAATCTTTTACAGCACCATGATAATTTATTGACACATACATCTACATAAAAATATATCTTTAAAATGGGCTCCACAGTAAATGTGAACAAAAACGACCACCACTAAACTTTTTACGTTTTTATTTCAGTATATGTGAGGGTAGAATGATGGTATGGATTTATTTAGTTGTGAAAATAATATGTTTTCTCATGGCAACAATTATTACCACATGCAAACTTCCTGATTACTGCTAATAATTCAAGATATGGATCTTAAATAAATATGAGTTAGAAAAGATAAATCCCAATGCTTAGTTCTATGCCGGTGAAGATTGACATAATCAGTATGGCTTAATCCCACAGACAGCTCATTAACTCACTCTCTATCATGACATTCTGTAACACACTGTATACCGTGATTGCTGGTTATTGAAAAGGAGGGACCCTCTTCTTGGCATGTGCTCAGAACACTGTTTTAATGGCTCAGCTGAGATGTCGCCTTCACAATTTAGAAAGCTTCATAAAAAACACCAGGATGTTCTACTTTTAGACAGATTTAATTATTTTTTTCATTACGTGGCCAGAAAGGTAACATAATAATTAGGGAACGTGCTTTATAATTTTCATTATTATTCACTGCTACTATATTTTTGTTGATCTGTCCCTATTTTTTTTAACATAATATACCAATCAAATAAAAAAGTAACTGCACAAGCTTAAAGACTAAAGCCTCGTACACACGACCGAGTTTCTCGTCGTTAAAAACACGTCGTTTTTTTCGACAAGATTCTTGTTAACCTTGACGAGTTTCTCGTCAAGCTTTCTATGCGTACACACTGACATTTCCCAATTTCCTCGTTGTTCTCCGCGCTCACGTCCAGAACGTACGACGGCACTATAAAGGGGAAGATCGATTTTCTTGGCGCCACCCCTTGGGCTGCTTTTGCTGATCTCGTGTTACCGCGTGTGAAGTAAAAGTTTGGGAAGAGACGATTCGCGCTTTTCAGTCTTCGTGCTTTTCAGTTCGTTTTCTGAGGTTCAGTTTGTGCTTGTGGGTTCGTATCTTGACTTTCAGGGCGTCTAGGCAGGTCGTATCTGTTTTACAGTGCGTTCTTGCCCGTTCGTTTCTGATTTTCAGTTCGTTATTCATAGGCCTTGCTGTTCTAAAGTGCGTTCTGTTCTGTACGTTCTGATAAGACGACAGTTTCCTAGCCATGTCGCCTGGACGTTCTCGTCGTCGAGTTCGTACTGTGCGTGCGCTTGGTGTTGGTCTGCTTGTTTTGGACCAAGACCAGTCCATGAATGGTGTGAGGAGAAGTTCATGGACCAAGAATTGGTTGCTCCAGCGGGACCAATTCTGCCACATGCCTCTGCTGCGGGAGATAGTCGAGAATAATCCTGAGGACTACAGGAATTTTCTGCGGATGTCTGACCCCGTTTTTCAGGAACTGTTGGCTTTGGTGTCCCCCTATATTGCCAGGCAGGACACCGTTATGCGGGAAGCCATCAGTGCTGAGCAGAGGCTCATCGCCACCTTACGTTATCTGGCGACAGGGAGAAGTCTTCAGGACTTGAAGTTCACGACAGGCATCTCCCCCCAGGCTCTGGGCCTCATAATCCCAGACACCTGTTCTGCCATTATACAAGTCCTGCAGGAGGACTATATTAGGGTAAGTTTTCTCCTTTAACATCACATTTTATGTATTCCATGTATGCTAATGTATTGTATTTCTTTCATCCTTCCCTAATTACCATGATTGTAATATGCTGAGAATGTCCCCTTTGTCCCCATGCATGCTGGAAGCTTTAGATTGCCCTTTTTTTCTCCCCCATGCATATTTCCCTTCACTAACCTTTCCAGCAGGGGCGCCTGTTGCACCAAATGTTTGGGGGTCCAACCCCAATTTAGGAAATAAACTTCCTCCATTTTTGCAAAGGTGCCTATTAAATGATCCCAGTTGTCCCCTCCAATGCAGCCATTTTGTCCCCTCCAATGCAGCCATTTTGTCCCCAGCCCTGCACATACCTTCTTGTGGTCAGCGCCATCCTTCTTCTGTCCTTGATGTCTTCTCCTTCCCTTGATGTTGCATCAGCCAATCATGTTTCCATTAAACAGACTTGGTGAACATGATTGGCAGAGCAGCCTGTCAGTGTTTACCCAAGGAATGCTCTCCCCCTGCGTCCCCTATTTAACTTTTATGAAGCCAATTACATCCCTCAGGCTGTAATGTGCAAGCCTATTTGCCTCCCTGTTTCTGATATGAAATTTTCACCCCATAAATGCCGCAGTTATTCATATGTTGGTCGCTTAACAGGGGGCTATACACCTGAATAGTGGGCGGCATTGACAATACATAGGTTAATGCAAGGCAAGAACCTATGTATTGTTCTGAGTGATGGGCACAGGAGAGAGGGGGCAGTGTTCCAGCGCCCACTCTGGATGCACCGCCACTGCACTGCTATCCTGTGGCCAAACACATCTACCCCCCCTCCAAAATCATGTATTAATGGACCATCAGAGGGGGTGATGAATATGAAACATGACCCTTCTATTATACTTATTGAAAACACCTTAATAAACGTAGAATTTGATTAATGTTGGCCTCTAATGTTTTTTATTATAATCTCCTTGTAATGTAATATTTTTAAATTCTAATTTTCTTTCATCTTGTTTGACTCCCCAGCTTCCTTCCACGCCACAGGAATGGCAGACTGTGGCATCGGAGTTTGCCACGCGGTGGGACTTCCCCAACTGCGGTGGTGCCATAGACGGGAAGCACGTCCGCATCGTGCCGCCACCCCGTTCTGGGTCCTACTACTTCAATTACAAGGGGTTTCATAGCATTGTGCTGATGGCGGTGGTGTCAGCATGGTATGAATTCCTCTATGTTGATGTAGGGAAGAATGGCCGGATGTCTGATGGGGGATCCTTCATCCAGACGGAGTTTGCCCTCCGTCTCCAGAGTGACGACCTTGCATTGCCACCGGATGCAGGGAATATTGAAGGACTCCCCTTTGTTTTCTTGGCTGATGAAGCCTTTGGACTCGGACCGCATCTTATGAGGCCATTTCCTCAGAGGACCCTGACCCCAGAGAAGAGGGTGTTCAATTACCGGCTGGCCAGGGGCCGAAGAGTCGTTGAAAATGCCTTCGGCATAATGGCCAGCCGGTTCCGCATTTTTATGACTTCCATCCACTTGGCGGACTACAAAATAAACTATGTAGTTTTATGCTGCTGTGTGCTACACAATTTTCTCAGCAGAAAATCAAATTCATATATGGCCTCAGTATTGCCTGAGGCTGGACTTTCACCTGCTAATCCCCTGCCGGGCCTGGAATCTGCCCGCCTGGCTTGCCCCCCCAAAATGCGCATGAGGTTCGGGACAAATATATGGAATATTTCACGGGTAGGGGGGCAATTCCTATGCCAGGCTATGGCTAAAGATTCCTGGAGAATGATTAAAATAAAATTCTGATTTCTAATTTTAACTTAGGTTTGTTTCCTGTCTCCTAGTTTGTCTTAGTGCATTTGTAGTGCCAAGTGTATTTTCCTTTAGTAAATAACAACCATTTCACTATGTAACTTTAAAAAAAACACAAATCAGGTTAGAGCGTATTGAAAAAAGAAGCTACACGTTGTTTCTGTTCAAACATTTTACTCTGTGCACATTCACACACATGTTTCCTTTTTTTTTTTTTCATGGCCACAAACCGCCAATTCTTTTCTTAGGAAAATACAAAAACAGTTGCATTCCAAAAATTACAACATTGGATACCTCTGAGCAATCTGACACATTCACTTACACAAACTATGTCTCTATGTGCCCGTCCTAATATGGGGTCTTGCCACCCCTTGCCCAGCCAAAAATTGAATATGCACACATTTTGTATTATTTTCCACTAGGGATTTGAGACTCCTGATCCCTATTGTCAACATGTGCTATCTGCCATCAGGGGTGAGCAATGGACGTGTTTTGGGTGTGCAACCCCTTCCTCAGTTCACCTACTTTAGATACGAGGAAGGGGTTGCACCCCCAAAAGACGTACCGTATTTATCGGCGTATAACACGCACTTTTTTCCCCTTAAAATCGGGAAAATCGTGGGTGCGTGTTATACGCCGATACTCCGTCGAATTCCCCTGCTGAAAACGAGCGAGAGGAGCGAGCGGAGCCGAAGCCGAAGTACAATCGGCTTTACTCGGCTCCTCTCGCAGTCCCGCCCATCTCTGACTGCGTCGCTGACATAGAGAAAGCCAAGTGTACTTCGCCTAGTCTCGGCTCCTCTCGCAGTCCTGCCTGTGACTGTGAGCAGACACGAGTCTAGCCGAAGTACACTCGGCTTTCTCCGTCAGCGGCGCAGTCAGTGGAGATGGGCGGAACTGCGAGAGGAGCCGAGTCCAGCCGAAGTACACTCGGCCCCGCTCGCTCCTCTCCACAGAAATCGGCGCCAAATTTTAAAAACCGCCGGGACTGACACGATCGCAAAGGCACTGGGCAAGGCTGCAGATGGACAGATGAACACTGGGCACGGCTGCAGATGGACAGATGGACACTGGGCACGGCTGCAGATAGACAGATGGACACTGGGCAAGGCTACAGATGGACACTGGGCACGGCTGCAGATGGACACTGGGCAAGGCTGCAGATGGACAGATGGACACTGGGCACGGCTGCAGATGGACAGATGGACACTGGGCACGGCTGCAGATGGACAGATGTACACTGGGCAAGGCTGCAGATGGACACTGCATTTAAATGTAAGTTTTTTTTCCTTGAATTTCCCTCCTAAAAGTTTTTTTCCTTAAAATTCCCTCCTAAACTTGGGGTGCGTGTTATACGCCGGTGCGTGTTATACGCCGATAAATACGGTACATGGATATCCCCTGATGGCAGATAGCACATGTTGACACACTGTGTGCATATTCAATTTTTGGCTGGTTGCATTGTCAAAAACAGTATAAAAGTTTGATGAACAGTCATTCCTGAAAAAAAAATGGGGGTTTGGTTGACTTATTCGATTCTCCCCAAAACATCTAGAATGTCTTTAAATGTTTGATCCATCACATTAATTATTTGTTTTATTCTGTCCAGTTCCGTGCTACATTCCATCACTTGCTGTATTATTCGGAGGGCACTGTCAGCAGAGAAACGTGTACTATCCTTCACCACAACATTTGCATCCCCTAAAAACAAAATAAAAAGGTATTATAACTCTGCAGGCCTACATCTCTTACCTGAATCTGTGGTGTCAGATACTGACCTGTTGTGGTGACCAGTTCCACAATGTCATCCACCTCTCCTTCCTGCACTTCTCCTTCCTCCACCTCAACTTCCTCAACATCCTTCGGTTGTGGGTCTTTGGGAGTTTGGGGTTGTTGTGAAGCTGTGGGGTTCCTGTGCTCCCTGGAGTGTTCTCCTCCCAGTCTTCTCTCCCCTATGAGAATCAAACAAAAGGTCTATTTATCACACTGAAATTCTCTATGAAAAATAAAAACAGGCTAAATTGTTTGGAAGTGGGGTACAAGTGTGTGTTTGTGCGGAAGTTAAAGATGAATGCATTATTTCTGACCAATAATATGTTTAGTATTCACCTTTGGCTGTCAGTTTTTAGACATGGAGGCACCACAAAAAATCACTAATGCACCTGAGTGGGACACCCAAAAAAGGCGGGTCTGGTGGCCCACACTATAGTGCTCCAAAGTACAGATGTGGTACCAGCTGCTGAGTGTCCTCTCCTTTACACTGACTAAAGTTTGCATTTCATTCTCTTTACAAACACATCATCTAGCCTAAAAATTTTGAACACAAATGTTAAAAAAACACGCAGATGTCTAATTACTTTTGTGGCTATAAAATAAGCCAAAACAGCGGATAGTGGCCGAACGAAGTGTCTGTAACGTAACGAACGATTACTGTGCCAAACCAAGTTCAAATTATTAAATTATGGAAGGGAGTCCAATATGATAAAATCACAAAAAGGAGCAACATGTAAGTTGAGAAAAACATTAATAGCCGAAAAGTGTACATTTTACTTACTTTTTGCTAGCATTCTCTTAATGCTCCTTAACTGCTCTGGCTCCCTCAGTTTGAGGTCTGACCACCTCTTTCTGAGCTGCTCATTTGAGCGTTTCACCCCGAAATTCGTCTGCAGACTCTTCACGACTTTATTGAGGATTTTGGCCTTCCTTCTATTTGGTTTGCTATACGGCCCATGCTTTGCGTCATAATCAGACTTGAGCAAGATGTCCACCATCTCCGCCATCTCCGCAAAAGACATATTAGATGCCTTGAATCTCCTCCTTGATCGTGACGTTTCCTCGGTCTCCGGGCTTGTCTCCTCCTCGTTAGTTGCGGAATTATCAGACACCTGCTGTAACTCCGCCATATCTGGCTGCGCGCCGAAAGAGAAGGGGCGGGGAAAAGATGTTAGTTAGAACGTCATGGGCGGGCGACGTGTGCGGAGCGACGTGTTCGTAGTTTGACGCATGCGTGGTGTATATATAGCAAACACACATGTGACTATACTACGTTCGGTGTGCGGAGAGAGGAGTTCAAGTTACGGACGTGCGAACGAAGGTATGTGATTTTGTGACTTGGACAAATTGTTGGCCTATACTGTCTTGAGAATGTTGTAGAATATATATGGTGACTATGATGTTAAGGAGGTTAGACTGTGTGCCTCACATTAGTTATATATTATTTATTTTACTTGCAGACCCAAAATGAATGTGTTTATAAGTGACAAGGAATTCCTTGCGGAATTTATAGACCGGGTAAGGGAGCTGCCCGCTCTGTGGGAGACGAAAAACCCCATCCACAAAAAAAGAGGGGTGAGAAAAGCAGCGCTGGAGACCCTGCTCCCATTTGTGCATACCAAGGTGCCCACAGCCACAGCAAAACAGGTGGACACTAAAATTGGGAGCTTGAGAGGCACCTACAGGACTGAACGCTCTAAGGTCCTGGCTTCTCAGAGGTCAGGAGCAGCAGCAGATGATGTGTATGTCCCGAATTTGTGGTACTACAGCAGGATGTCCTTCCTGGATGACCACATTGAGGCAAGGCCATCACTCTCCACTCTTCCCCCCAGACTTCCCTGCAGCCAACCTGAGCCTTCTCTGGAGCAAGAGGAGGCAGCCATCCTGGATGATCCTGATTTGGCCATCTGGAGCCAGGTATAGTATTAAATGAAAATGTATTGGGATAAAATTAATGTTTGCCAAATATGTCAAGATGACAAACATAAACTATTTAGAGTTCCACAAGTGAAATCAAGATCTCTAGACATTAGTCTGCACTTAATTGGGTGCTAAATAGTCAATCTGATGTAGTTGTAAATTTTAGAAACTGATTTCAGGATTTACATTCTAATTGGTTCAATCATGATTATAAATTTGGAGGCAAAGATTAAAGCAACATATTAAACTATGTCCCTTTTTCATACACAGGATGAAATCAGCCAGGAGGAGGGTCTGGAAACTGTCAGGCAGGAGGAGGAAGGGCCGAGTGGCAGCCAGGAGGTGGCAGGGCCCAGTGGAAGGCAGGAGGTGGCAGGGCCCAGTGGCAGCCAGGAGGTGGCAGGGCCCAGTGGCAGGCAGGAGGTGGCAGGGCAAAGGAGAAGCACCAGATCACAGGTGCCTCCCTCCGATTTCCCAAAAGAGGCAGGAGGGACAAGACCACCAGTGAGGCAGCAATGGCCCTTATTAAAGAGGCCCATGCCACCCTCAAAGAGTCCACATCCCCTGAAGAGGCCATTGCCGGCCTAGTGGAGGCAAAGTTCAAGGTGATGAGCATGGAGCAACACCTCCTATGCGAGCCCCTGCTCATCACCTTGCTCAACAAGGGGGTGATGGGAAAAATTACCCCCAATACTGCAATTTGTGAGGTGGCACAACTGTCCCAACCTCAACCTCCTCCTCCACCTCCACCTTCTTCTTCTACCCCACCCCCTTCTCCTCCACCTCCACCTTCTTCTTCTGCCTTACCCCCTTCTCCTCCACCTCCTCCTCCATCTCGTTCTTCCGCCCCACCCCCTTCTCCTCCAACCCCACCTCCACCTTGTTCTTCCGCCCCACCCCCTTCTCCTCCACCTCCACCTTGTTCTTCTGCGCCACCCCCTTCTCCTCCACCTCCTCCTCCTCCTGACAGGAGTACCCCTCCAGTGGCCCAACCTCCAGCCAAACGAAGAAGGAAGGCTGCAGGGAAGGCTTCAGGAAAGGTTGCAGGGAAGGTTGCCAGGAAGACGAGGAAGTGATGGCCTTGCTTCATTGTGGTCGGACAGAAGGCAGCCTGTTGTAGTACCACACACTTGGGACATATATCTCACCTGCTGCTGTTCCTGACCTCTGGGAGGCCAGCATCAGATTGTGCTCAGAAATGTTGGCCTTCTCAAGCTCCCAATTTTAGTGTCCACACAGGGTTGATGTGTGGTCTGGGGTCCCTGGGATGCACAAATGGCAGCAGGTTCTCCAGCGCTGCCTTCTCTTTATTTTATTTGAAACATGAATAAATGTTATTTTTGTTTAAGTTCATACTTGACTATGTGTATTTGTAAAAATTAAAAATTTAGCTTTGGAGTAAGCAGAGACATTTGACTGACAAAAAAAGGGACAGAT
Source organism: Rana muscosa (assembly GCA_029206835.1). Classification (NCBI taxonomy): domain Eukaryota; kingdom Metazoa; phylum Chordata; class Amphibia; order Anura; family Ranidae; genus Rana; species Rana muscosa. Next base: position 155,157,740 of record CM055120.1, read on the forward strand.
AACAAGCCCCCTAAAAAATAAAAGAATCTGATTTCCCAAAAAGAGGGTGTAAAATGTTACAACTATATATTAAAATATTCAATGGGAGATCACTATCAAAACATTGCGAAATTAAAATTAACATCAGTTTGAAAAATATAAAAATGTAAAATATTCATAAAAACTTGCACGATATAATACACATAAATCTTCTTAAGAGCAGCATGAAAAAGGTTAAAAAAAGATAGTCATAACTCTGTGTGAATATCAGCAGCAAAAGAAGTTCTTTCGTTTTGATTAATGTAACATTCTAAAGAAGATTTCAATGCACAACATTTAAACGATGCAATAATTTCGAGCGTGACGAATGTGCTATCTCCATTACGAAGGCTTGTTTTACCAGAAGATGCGCTCCCGTCTCATACTTGCTTCTGAGCATGCGCGCTTTTGAAAGACTCGTTAAAGCATACACACGAACCATTTTCTCGTCACAAAAGAGGCCGACGAGAAACACGACAAGGAAATCTGGAATCCTGACGAGAAAATAGAGAGCAGGTTCTCTATTTTCTCGTTGAGATTCACGGCAATTTTCTCGTCGTAAAACCATACACACAAACGTTTTTCTCGATAAAAAAGCTCTCGCAGCACTTTTCTTGCCGGTTTTGGACGAGAAAATCGGTCGTGTGTAAGAGGCTTTAGAAGAGGAATTTGACCTGGGTGTGTGGAAACTAAAAGCCAGCAGCTTCAAATATTGCAGCTGTTGACCTTTAAAAGAGAAGTGTGGGATTTAAAAAATAAAAATAAACATTCATACTCACCTAGGTGGATGCAGCACCAGTCAGATGCTGCATTTGTCCCCCGCCGACTCTGAGCGATCAATGGCCACTGATTGCTAATTTCTCAGGTCCGCTCTGAGCACAGAGCGGTGACTGTCCGTCACCAATCTGTGCTCTGCTTTTCCAGTGCTCATTGGAGGGCAGAAACAGCTGGCTCAGGCTCTCAGTGGTGCACTGAGAGCCTGAAGCCTTGTACAAACGATTGGTTTTACTGATGAAAACATTCCGATGGACTTTTTTCATCGGACAAACCGATCGTGTATGGGCCCCATCTGTCTTTTTTCCATCAGTGAGAAAAAATAGAACATGTTTTAAATGTATCCGATGGGCAAAAAAACGATAGCAAATTCCGATCGTCTGTGTGCAACTCCATCGGATAAAAAAAACCTACGCATGCTCAGACTGAATTAGGAGACGGGAGTGCTCGTTCTGGTAAAACTAGCAATGTAATGGAGAGAGCACATTTGTCATTCTGCTAATTATTGCCTCGTTTAATGCAGCGCATTGTTTTCTTCTTTCTAATGGTTTTATAATTGTTGTTTTTGCTGCTGATATTTATACAGAGTTCTGCCAAACTTAATTCTTTATTGTTTCTTGTGATCTCATGAATAATTTAATATTTTTTTTTAAAGCCAGATCTCCCTAATTTTTATTTTTATTTTGAATCAAGATCTACATAATTTTTTATTTTTTTTGTAATTTTATTTTCTTGTGGCCTCCTTTTTTTTGGGTCAAGTTCTCACAACAACTTATTTTTTAGTTTTTTTTTACCCTCGAGGAGGTTGGTGTTCCTTGTTAATTACACATTGTATTTATGAAATGTTATGGCTACTCACAATAAAAACACATAGGCAAGTATTTAACTTAAATCAAAGATCCATTTATTCTGGAAAAACAAAATAAATAGGAAGGGCAACAATTGAAAAATTTGTTGCATTTATGAAGACTTTGGACCCAAAAGGCAGACATGGATTTGATGAACAATAAAATTAACAACATGAGGAAATCAGGAGCAGCAGCCGAAGACATACATGTCCCCAAGCTGAGGTACTCCAACAAACTGCATCTTCTGGCAGAGCAGCTTGAAGCCAGGGAATCACTTTCTGGTCTTCCCTGTAGCCTTCCCTCCACACTTCCCTGCAGCATTCCTTCCACTGCCCCATCCACGCCCCCTTGCAGGCTGTGGCTCTGTTGGTGGGAATGTGGCAGGAGGAGGAGGAAAAGAAGGAGAAGGATGGGCCAGATTGCAGAGATGTGTTGCCTGTGTCAGCTGGCCCCTCCCCGCCGTGTGAAGGACATTGTAAATAAGGTGCTCAGAGAGGGCATGTTGTCCCTCCTCAAGTTGATGCAGCTTAACAGCTAGGTAGGCACTAAAGCCCTCAACAGGGTTGAGGGGGGGCCTCATTATGGCAGCAGCATCCCTGATTATTTGTAGTGACTCCTCCTCCACCTGTGTCATCCTCCGAGATTTTTTGGGTCTGATGTGGAGGGGAGGCACTTGGGATTGGGTGCTGCCACTAGGCCTGGGGACCTGCTGAGTGCCACTTGGGCCGGCCTACTCCTGTCTGCCACTCACCCCTGCCTCCTCCTGCCTGCCACATTCTGGTGCCTCTTCCTCCTGGCTGAGCTCATCCTGTGTATTAAAAAGGGACATAGTTAGTTTTTGGTTCATCAATCACTTACAATTTTCATCTCATGACTGTTGCAATTTGAATGTTAAATAAATATCAAAGACTCTCATTCTGGCCCCAGCATTTTTCAATACTTTACCAACCATTTCTGGCCACTATGTTTTTTTTAAAATATTTTTAAAATTATTTCATTTGTGAATAATAACATCTAGTGCACAATAATAATTCTAGGCCAATAAATATGTTTTAAAATACTATACCTGGCTAAAGATGTGCAGATCCGGCTCTTCCAGCTCAGGTTGCTCCTCTTCTCCCTCTGCAGGGGTGGAGGGAAGGGTGGAAGGAACACTGGAGGGAAGGGTGGAAGGAATGCTGGAGGGAAGGGTGGAAGAAAGGCTATAAAATGATTCCCTGGCCTCAATCTGGTCGTCCAGAAATTGCAGATATTTGTAGTACCACAGCTTGGGCTGAAGTACTTGGTCTGCTGCTGCTCCTGATCTCTTTGTACCATTTTTTGTAGTAATTCCTCATGTTGTTAATTTTATTGTTCATCATGGTCTGCCTCTGGGATCCAGGTCTTCATATATGCAGCTAGCTTTTCAATTGTTGCCCTTCGTACCACAGTGTTGTGGTACAAACAATTTTTCACCTCACACAAGATTCGCATTTTACTGTATTTTTCTATGAAGACAAGCAAAATTTCTGGCTCCCTTAATTTAATAATAATTTCTGCAAGATAAAACACAATACAAAAACAGTAGGTCAGCTTAAATTGTCCTAATCTTATCCCAATATAGGCCTTTACAATCATGAACCAGTATAGGCCACTGATGCCCCAAGTTTCATTCTTACCTTCATTGGATTCGTTCTGCACTTCCGGTCATCCTTACTCCGCGCACCCACAACCTCATTTAACATTTATATACCCTGCGCATTCGTGAAACTCCTATAGAAATTAAAAAAGCTGCGCAAAACAATAAACAAAAATCTTTGAAGTGAGCCAAGATTATCCAGAACTCAATCTCTTGCAATAAAGGTGAACAATAAATTAATAAATTGTTCAGAATGAAACTAAACAAAAATTTAACAATGATTGCCAATAATAGAAAAAGAGTCCTGTAAATGACCAATAGATCTTCAAGAAAATGTCCGACAGAATAACATAAATAAGTGAATGTCTCCTATTCACTGTGGTGACTTCAAACTCAAAACACCCAATGGAAAAGTGCTGTTACTCTGATAGACAAAGATTCCACCACCATTAGAGTTTACTGCCGCTTACCGGAACAACTGATCCCATCAGAGATCAGTAAAAGCAGATGGCTGTTATTCCCTGCCAGGGTCTCTAAGAGTGTCTGTGATTATGAACTCCTCCACTAGGATTAAACGCCAGTCCTCTCCATAAAGCCCGGATTCAAATTGCCAATGGAAAAGAAAGCCACCATAGAGTAATCCAGTTTAAAATTGCATTTAATATGATTGAAATTGCACTAACAATTAGTTGAAAAACAAAAGGCGTGTGGTGTATTATAGCTAAAGACAGCCCGTTCCTTCCGGACTCTCGGTATGTTGGTGATGTCAGCATGCTGCTCCTCCCTACGTCGTTTCGTCACAGATGACGTCGTCCTGGGGCACAGGCGGCGTGCTGACCCACCACCATATATAGTGCACAAACAGCCCAGATCCGATCTCCCCACGTCGCTGCCGCATGGATTGCCATTTTGGTAGTGGGCAAAATTGCCCATTAATATGGTAACCCATATCCTACTATTCTGGCTTCTTACCTCCGCAGTTTATACTGAGATCGAAGGTCTATTTAAAACAGGAATATACTTATAAACCCAAACTCCCATATCCTAGACGGATCCTGCGGGCTGGTGGTGCCTCGTGTCCCCTCCATCCTGGACTTAGGTTATATGGTATTAAAAGTCTTAAATTCCCAAGAACGTAACTGGAAATCTTATTGTAGTTACATTTGACTTTAAAGATGCATGTCTCATCAAGTTAATAATCCTATTGGCCACTATATTTAAATAGTGTAAAGGGCCCCTACTGGGTATAACCAGTACTACATCCAAATGAACACATAATATTTGGAATTGTTTAAAATGTATAAGGAAGAAAATGCCTAATAAAACCCAAATTAATGGGCTAATAAAAGACATATATTTTGAAATTGTTGTATTTTTGTTAATTGAGAATACGTGGGCAATGTCATGTTCATAAGGATTAAAGGGAAATCTACCCCTTTGGTGGAAAAATACCCTCATACACAACAAAGCCACCTTAACCCCAATGGACAATGTGACAGTCGAACTTCAGAGTTGCATCTCACCGATTGGTACAACAATGCAATCTCTAGAAGATGTCAGCCACCTAAAAATAGGAAGAAATAAATATAAAAAATATAACTGAGAAAATAGAGAAAATACAGAATAAAAAATTAAGGGAAGGCCAACATAATTCGCTGTTAGTGAACATGGGCAGTAGGGAAATTATTGAACCCCCATCCCTAAGAAGTCTTTATTACCAGGTCTACCCTCTCTATATTATAATGTATCACTCAATAGAGAGATCCAAGCATATTGCAAAATACAAGGAATCAGAACCAGATCCACTTGGCGACTGAGAAATCAGATCTGGTTCACAAATCAATTGTTATACCACCCACATAATACCATGGGCAATGTAGCACCATATGGATGCTCTAAGCATTATCTATAAATGCATTCACATCTATGTCTATGTTCAGGCCGTAGGGGGTATAGCTACGTACCCTATATATCCATGCCATTTCCATTTTAGATATTTCCCTCACTAGAGAGCCACCCCTCCAGTGAGGGCTATACCTGTCAATCCCCAGGAACACCGTGCCTGCTGGGTTACGCTCATGATGTAGGTCATAATGCCTAGACACCGAGTGGTCTTTAAATCCACTTTTAATGTTGGTAATATGCTCGCCCAAGCGCACTTGCATCGATCTTTTTGTGCGGCTTATATATTGCATCCCACAGGGACATTGCAATAAATAAACAACACCTGTGGAACTTCAGGTGACAAATGACTCAATCTGATGTTCCCTAGAAGTACTTGTTGATCTAAATGAAACCGTTTTTTTGGATTAAATTTTATTGAGTCTACACACTTGGCATCTGCGGCACTGATAGTATCCAGAAATATTCTGGAAAAAGGATACTCTTTTGGGTGGTGGATCAACCACATTGGGTGCCACCTTGTCCTGAAGTGACGGAACCCCCCTAAAGATAACCTGTGGTACTGCTGGCAAAAAGGTGCTAATAATATGATCACTCTTCAGCACATGCCAGTGTTTCCGCAGGATCTTTTTTACTAGAAAGTGTTGGTTGGAATAAGTGGTGACAAGTGGTATGAGTGGTCCATCACATTTCTTTTTAGAGCCTCCATCCAATAAAACTGTTCTATCAATTTCCCCAACTTCCTTTATTGTTGTTTCTAAGGAGTTCAAATCGTACCCTTTCTCTACCAGTCTCGCTTTCAAGATGTTAGCTTGAAGAGCGTAATCCGCCATCTCTGAGCAGTTCCGCCTCATCCTTATAAATTGGCTTTTAGGCACTGTTTTGAGCCAAGAATCTTTATGGCAGCTTCCTAGAGGGATATATGCATTACGATCCATCTCTTTAAAGTAGGATATCGTTTTGAAGTCTGTCCTTTCTTTCATCACTGTGAGATCCAAGAAGTGGATTCTATCTTGACTAGCTTCATATACAAAACTGATGCCCCTATCGTTCTTATTAATATCCACAAAAAACTCCTCTAGTTGGGAAAATGTACCTTCCCATAGGAGGAGGACGTCATCAATGTACCTCGCCCAAAAGGCCAGGTGTGGATTGCGTTCCTTATAGATGACGTCCTCCTCCCACTTGGCCATGAATAGATTGGCCAAGCTGGGGGCATATTTTGCCCCCATAGCGACACCCCTCTTTTGTCTATAGAAATTTTTGCTGAACCAGAAGTAGTTGTAGTTGGCCTCATATTCTAGTAAATCCATGACAAAAGATTGTTGTTCCTGGGGTATCGTAGAAAGCAAATCCAGATAGTATTTCACTGCGGACAGTCCCAATGTGTGTGGTATAACAGTGTACAATGATGTCACATCTGCTGTAACCATCCATGTACGTTCAGTCGCCTTTTGACCTGCCAATTAGGTTGATGTTTATTTTGTTTTTAGACAGCGCAGTATACACTTCCATTTTTGCACGATTACATAAGATACACAGATATTGCAGCAGTCTGAGACTTTCAGTAGTCTTGTTCACGACATTTATATCTACTCAAATTATTTTCATGGTTTCACATATTAGTGTTACAATTGTCTGTGAAGTACTCAATGTATTTATCACGTACTTCACGGGCGCTTTGAGGGGCCAAGCCAGTACGGCCAGTGTCCAGGCCTGTCAACAAGGTTGTTTCAGAAAGGCCGGCCTCAGGCCCAACATTTGATAGATACATATTTGAATATTTCCTCAAAAAATTGTGGAGTATGCAGCAGCTGAAGACAATATGGTTGAGTTTGTATTCCGCCATGTGGATGGCTGTCTGGCCATTATCCCGAAGGCATTCTCAACAACCCTCCGGGCTCTGGCCAGCCGGTAAATAAAAACCCTCCTCTCCGGGGTGAGGGTCCTCTGGGGAAACGGCCGCATCAGGTGGGGTCCCAGTCCAAAAGCTTCATCTGCAATAAACACAAATGGTAGTCCATCCACATTATCTGCATCAGGTGGCAGTGCCAGGCCACCAGTCTGCAGACGGTGGGCAAACTCCATCTGTGCGAAGACTCCGCAGTCGGACATTCAGACATTCTTCCCCACGTCCACATACAAGAACTCATAGCGTGCCGACACCACCGCCATTAACACAATACTATTAAAACCCTTGTAGTTAAATTAGTATGACCCCGAACGGGGTGGTATCACGTTAGGTACTTACCGAGGCCGAGATGCCGAGAGCGGTTCACCCTTGCAACTTGACGCACTCCGCCCCCTGGAAGTGAGACAGGGAGAGAATGGCGAGAAGAGGCACTGGTGACCAGCAGGTGGAGTAGACTTGAAAAAGCAGGCTGAGATAGCTTGAGAAGTCCATGAAGGTGCTGGAGGTTAGACACCAGGCGGTGGCAGGGTTAAACCGGAACTTAGTGGTAACAGTCCAGATAATCAGATCCAGCAAGGGTTGTAGGAAACCCGTCGCGGCTGGAGATGCAGATCCAGGGTTTTAAAGCTGCTGATGGAAGAGTCCAGATAGGTATAGGGATCAGATCAGAGTTGAGGATTACAAGGAGGATCCAAGTGTAAGCAGAGGGGGTCAAGGGCTGGAGAAGACAGCAGATCCGGGTCACAAGCCAAGGGTCAAACACAGGTAGAAGGCAGAAGTCCGTAAAACAAGCAGAAGGTCGGGTCCAGGAGAGATGAGAGAGGTAGTCAGGCCGATCCGAGTCACAACAGGGTTTTCAAACAGGTTTTCAGGAAACAGGATTCACAGGAAAGCTGACAACAAACCAGCAACCTGTCAGTGGATTTGTGCCTCTTTAAATATACCCGCCTGTAATCTGATTGGCGCCGCAGCGCGCACGTGCACGCGGCGTTGCGTCGGCGCGCGCACTCGTGAATGCCGGGGTACTGACCCGTGCGCGCGCATGCGCCGAAGCGTCGTTACACCGCGCGTGCGCACTGGGTGCTGACTGGTACGGCTGGGTTGAATGTTTCCCTGACAGGTGGCGGCACTATGCGGACGTGTTTCCCATCAATTGCCCCTCCGCAGTTGGGGAAGTCCCACCGTTGGGCAAATTGGAAGGTCACAGTCTGCCATTCCTGTGGCGATGAAGGGAACTGTGGAGTCAAACAAGAAAAAATAAATTAGTACTTTTGCACATAACATTGCAAGCAGATTCCACTAATACCTTCTTGGCCAACGTCAGTATATCATTTATTTGAAGGAGTATTTAAACACAAAAATAGAAGGCCCACTTATCAGATGGAAAAAATTAAGGGGGGGGTTAAAGCTGATTTTGTGCCCCCCCCAAAAAAGCCACTACCACTCTGCTGAAATTGAATGTTCAATAAAACATTTGGACACATTTTGGGGGGGGGAGGGGTTGAGAACTACAATGGAGCTGACTAAAAACATTGTTAACAGACAAGGCTAGGTGTGTATGGGCTTAGGATAGCATGCTGGAGAGGTTAGTGAAGGGAAATATGCATGTAGGCCAAAAAAGGAGCATTTAAAAGTAACAGCATGCATGGGGACAAAGGGGACATTCACAGCATATTACAATCATGGTAATTTGGGAAAGATGAAAGAAATACAATACATTAGCAAACATTCAAAACATAGAATTTGATGTTAAAGGAGAAAACTTACCTTAATATAGTCCTTCTGTATGACTTGTATGATAGCAGAACACGTTTCAGGGATAATGATCCCAAGAGCCTGGGGGGAGATGCCTGTCGTGAACTTGAGGTCCTGAAAGCTTCTCCCAGTTGCCAGGTATCTCAACGTGGCAATAAGCCTCTGCTCGGCAGCTATGGCCTGGCGCATCACAGTGTCCTGCCTTGTGATATAGGGGGACAGAAAATCCAAGAGATGGTGAAAAACGGGGTCCATCATCCGGAGATAATTCCTGAAGTCATCAGGATTATTCTCCTGGATTTCCCGCAGCAGAGGCATATGAGAGAATTGGTCCCGCTGGAGCAACCAATTCTTGGTCCATGAACTCCTCCTCGCCCTGTTCATGGACTGAACTCGGGTTACAGTATTAACCGCAACACCAAGCACATACGCAGCACAAGCTCTACAATGAGAATGTACTACCAACATGGCTTTAAACCGGTCTGCTGGTCAGAATGAACGTAAACAGAAAGCACAGAGGAACAGCAAGGCCTGTGAAAAATGACCTGAAAAACAGTAATGAGCGGCCAAGAAGGCACTGCAAAACAGAACCGACCTGACTGCACGCACTGAAAGACAAATACGAACCCACAAATACAAACTGAAACGCAGAAAATGATCTGAAAATCACGGAGACTGAAAACCACGAATCGGCTCTCACCAAACTATTACTAACACGCGGTAACACGAAATCAGCAAAGACAGACCAAAGGGTGGCGCCATTGGATTTGAACCTCCCCTTTATAGTGCCGTCGTACGTGCTGTACGTCACTGCGTTTTGGACGGTCGGATTTTTGACTGATGGTGTGTAGGCAAGACTGATGGAAGTCAGCTTCATCGGATTTCCGATGGAAAAATCCATCGGATTATATTCCAAAGGAAATCGGATTGTGTGCACAGGGCTTGAGCCAGCTGTCAGTCAAGTATGTGGGTTGATCTCATCATTATTTCCAGGATCCCTGCCTCTGTGAGGTCATTCGATAACAAGCTTTAGCTTAGCCTGCTGTTTGCTGAATCTGGGTCACAGGAGTGCATAACTATGTGACCTATAGGAGAATTATGGGCAAAAGAGCTTTGGCAATACTTCTCCTTTAAGAAAAAAATACTTACCAGCCCATGGAGTCTACTGCTGTGTTCCCTGCTGCCAATTATTCTAAGAGCTGTGGATCTCTTGGATTTGAGAGTCAGCTGTGAATTCCTGATGACTCACAGATGACTCCCCTGTGCATTCATGAAACGAAGGGGCACAGGTAGACTGGTCCTGTAGCCTCCTGGATTGTGTGATTGTATCCCAAGAGACTATGGATGGGAAATCTGAGGTAACACCATCTTTGCCTAGGTGAAGATTGAAGAAGTAAAAGCATGTAAGTCAAAAAAAGGAATGCCTTCCAAAAAAAAGCTACAATTTAAAAAGAGGCTGGGAGGTGGACAATCGGGGCCCATATGGTCAGGTGACCCAGTGAGGATTGCTGTTCCCGCAATTGAAGGTAATTCTGATTCAAGGGTATCTGCGTGTTTAAAGTGATTGTAAAGTCAAATTGTTTCTTGTTTTTTTTTAAATAACAAACATTGCACTTGGTTTTGCACAGGGCAGCCTGGATCCTTCTCTTCTTGGGTCTTGCTTTTCTGTTCCTGGCCCCTCCCTCCTCTTGAGTGCCTCCACAGCAAGCAGCCAATGGCATCACTGCTGTATCTCAGCCAATCAGGAGGGAGAGTCCTGGACGGCTGAGAGACTCGTGGACATTGCTGGACAGAGATTGGGCTCAGATAAGTATTAGGGGGTGCTGGGGAGGTTCCTACACACAGAAGGCTTTTTATCTTAATGCATTAAGATAAAAAAACTTCTGCCTTTACAACTTCTTTAAGATTTTTTTTGGTGTACAGGCATTGTAGGAAACCAGATAGAAGCAGGCAGGAAATAAGACTATCCAGAGACAAACTGAGGTTAAACCACAAACACAATCATAAAGATCAATCAGAATGCAAAAGCTCTAAGGAAATTATATTTAAAAAAAAAACAGAAATGGAAAAGCCTCCACTGCACTCACCAGAAGCCTTGTCAATGGAAGTGATGCACCAAAACGACGTCATCTGTTATTGTGTCACCAGAAGTGGCACACCGCTGGACTCCGGAGGATCTGCTGGGGAAACAGGAAGCATCTTGGAGAGATTTAGAGACCAGAAAAACTTCCTGTTTCCCCTGCTGATCCTCCAGAGTCCAGAATTGCACCACTTCTAGTTCCAGCACATAACTTCTGGTGACTGGGCTCTTGGCGAGTACACCAGAGGCTTTTCCCTCTCCACCCAGATCCAGATTTTCCATCCACATTGGGCAGTAACTGTCCCCATTGGATTGGTCATATTACATGGGTACCTTGCGCAAGCTGCATAACATACACCACAAAGGACTCTGGTGACGTGTAAGCTCTTGTATATTATTTTAACCCTTACATAAAGACATATGCTATTTTAAGCTTTCAATAATCTCTTGACGACCGTGTCACGAGTATATACGTTGGCAGAATGGCACGGCTGGGAAAAGTGACGTATATTTACGTCACTTTGAATTTCCCGCTGTGCTGTGCTGTGTCCACCGGTGTCCCGCGATCAGGCCACAGAGCTGCAGAATGGGAAGAGGCCAGTGTAAACAAGGCATCTGCCCGTTCTGCCTCGTGACACAACACTGATCGTCTGCTCCCTCTCATCGGGAGCAGCGATCAGTAACGTGTCACAGTAAGCCACGCCCCCTAACAGTTAGAATCACTCCCTAGGACACACTTAACCCCTTCCTAGCCCCCTAGTGGTTAACCCTTTCACTGCCAGTTACATTTATACAGTAATCAGGGCATTTTTATAGCACTGATCGCTGTATAAAGGAGAATGGTCCCAAAATAGCATCAAAAGTATCCGATATGTCCGCCATAATATCGCAGTCATGATAAAAATTGCTGATCGCCGCCATTACTAGTAAATTTTTTTTTTAGAAAAATGCCATAAAACTATGCCCTATTTTGAAGACGCTATAACTTTTGCGCAAATCAATCAATATACGCTTATTGCGTTTTTTTTTTTTTACCAAAAATATGTAGAAGAATACATAGCAGCCTAGACCGAGGAAAAAAATAGTTTTTTTATATATTTTTGGGGATATTTTTTATAGCAAAATTGTCGCTCTATTTTTGTTTATATCGCAAAAAAATAAAAACGCAGAGGTGATCAAATACCACCAAAAGAAAGCTCTATTTGTGGGAAAAAAAGGACGTCAATTTTGTTTGGGAGCCACGTCGCACGACCTCGAAATTGTCAGTTTAAGCGACGCAGTGCCAAATCGCAAAAAGTGGCCCGGTCATTTGGCAGCCAAATGGTCCGGGGCTGAAGTGGATAAAGAGGACACTTTTGGACATAATGATGGTTAGTGGTCATATGGGTGTTCTTTGGATTTGGCCACATGACCGTATATATGCAAACAATATACAAACAGTGGGTGTGACCTACATAAAGCTGTTGACGTATTTGGATAGTCATCTACAGCAGCTATGCAATTCATACAGCCCATATGGGATTAGCTATTTTGGAATAGCTTGGCACCTGTGTTTTTTCTCCAAGATCTCTGTGTGCTTTAGACTTAGTAAATATTTAAAGCAAATGCACCTTTACTTTATAAAGATAAGCAAGCATTAATTCTTTGTATTTTTAGGAGACGTAGAAGGGCATAACCCTGCAGAAAAATAAAAAAATAATAATTACATTTGTCAGTAAATGTATTCTGCCATTTAAACAAGTATTAAAAAAAAAAAATCAGTGGTTCAATATTAGTATAAAGTGTTACCAACCCAGGTTACAACCAAATTATTCAGCATTCCATTGCAAGTTAAAATCAAAGGCAAGTCTTCATTTATATTGACTAAGGCTTCTAGCAACATCAGTTGGTAGCCCAGGAAATCCTTCTTATGTAAAGAAATTGAAATCTCCATGGAAACTTGTATGAAAAATATACTCCAAGGGCATGATTTGTCAAAGAAACCAGGGAAGCAATAACAAACACGTCTTGCTGCTTGGTTCTCCAGACATCTCCTGATTTATCAAGTATTACAATTATCATGAGCCTGAAACTAGCTTAACAACAGGCAGGCAATTTATTATTTATTTCTAAATGTGAAATTACAAATTGAATTCATACATTTTTAAGTGTGGTAGAGTATCATTTTCTTTTCATTTCTTCTTTTTGTCGTTTTTCAAAGAAATGATCAAAGGAGTGTCGAGAACAGTTGTAGGTTTTGGGGAAAAAAATGTCACAAAAACTAAAATCAAGATTGTGCTTTTGTGCAATATTGCATACAAAAGAGTAGTGTTTGCTTGTTAAACAAAATATATATATATTCCCATGCCTTTGGAAGGGGAAATGTTGGGATACCAAATGGATCATATTATCATTGTAGCGGGGGTCTAAATCTAGGGGGAGCACCTGGGTGGTAGAATGACCCGGGTTGCACCAATTGTGATAGGGTTCAGACCAATTAAGTCGTGGAGGACTCTGGTGGTGTGTTGTTCCCTTTGACCTGTGGGTGGCGCTGTTGTCCCGGGTCGAGGTAGAACCATTACCGCAGTGCTGCACCTTATTGTCCTGCTCTGGCAGTAGTACAGCGGGGCGGGGAGACCTGCTGTGTCTGCCGGGGGAGGGCATAAAAGGGGTAGATGCCCTCGCCACGAGGTCTTCTGCTTTACTGCTATCCCACACCCAGGCACCTTTGGCCTGGGTGCTGGCGGTCCGGAGTTCCGGCCCAGGTGCCCATGGCCTGGCCGGAACAGTGTTGGAGTCCATCCCAGGCACCTTAAGCCTGGGGTGAGGTACTACATCGGAGGCCTGGGGCTCAGTAACTTCGACTGGGTCCCGCAAGGGCGGATTTGTCCGAGGGTCCCTGAGGTGGATGGGGCTCGTATTTGAGGCGAGGAGGCCGGAGAGGTTACCCTTCTGAAGAGCACGGAGCAGCATCAACCCGGTGCCATAGGGGCCTCTGGTAACTCTCTTGGAGGGACATCTCCCCCCTGATAGGGGCCACAACGCAGCAAAGGTACTCCTGTTTCTGTTCTCTGGGGTCGCTGGTAGAGACCCTGAAGGTTTAAGTTCTTTCACAAGTTAATGGGCTTTAGCAACCGCTGGTGAAACCACAGTGGTTTAGTTTACTTATCAGGACAGTGCCTCGACCTGCTCACCCCACCGCATTGAACTGTTTTATTGGGTCTCAACCAGTAAGACGGAAAAGGACTGTTTATTGGAGTGTGTTAATAAACAAGTGTTGGACCTTTATCGGTGTGTGGTACTCTGGTTAATGGGAGCAAAGGGAGGTGTCAGCACAACAGACTCGGCTCTTAAAGAAGCACACCGGCCCGAGGAAAACAACAGGTACTGGCCTTCACCTCACCCGCATCAATGGGGAGGACATGGGCCGTAGCGCATCTCACTCTCACATGCAAGATACCCCTAGACCAGAGCTATCGGATAACCGATACACGAGAGAAAGGAGTGAGGCCGCTACATCATATTACTGTAGCACACAGATCCCTTTCCTGCTTACCTCTTCTAGCAGGCGAGACACACCATGCCACAAGCCCAATATCCTCCTGATAAAAGCGGGTGAGCGGTGTTATCCGTTTTTGGGTCCTGCACCGAGTTACCTCCTTCCGTTGGTTCTCTCCCCTAGAGTGTAGGGTAAAGTCTATTCTCTCTTTGTATTCAATAAGGCCATTGTCCAGACAGTATTAAACCCAATAAAGAAAGGTTTATTTTTCTTGCGTAGAAACTTGATAGGAAAGTTGGAGATAGAGAATTTAACAGGGATGCAGGTTCAGGCACGTGGCACTTAACTGTCATTCATCTCCACTCAGTCCTGAGTGGGCTTTGCTCACCCGGATAGTCCCCTCTCACGGCCCTAGCAGCCAGTGTGGAGCACGGAACATTCACTTTAAATTTCCTAAGGATACAATCAGGATATGAACTTCTGAATCCCGAACTTCCCAGCACTTGTAACACTTGAGATCTTAGGTGCCAGTGGGCACGTTACAAGGCTTTTGCCGGATTATGGAATCCTTCCCTCTGATAGGCAACCAGGCCTCTCCTGAAACAGTGACTTCCCTCACCGATCCCCGCAGACAGGTCCTCCCCTGGTTTCCTCTCCTTCAGAGTGGGACACCCCCACTTGGGCACCCTGGTACTCCTCTTATGGTGTAGGCCTCAGCTAAAGGTGCTGGGCCTACCTGGAACGAAGCAGCCGAAGGTGCCCGAGACTGAATACACACACACGTACCCCTGGCCATGAGGGCCACCGAAGGTGGGTTATGTGCCTAGGACCAAGGGGTCCTCTGGATCGCCTCGGAACTCCGGACCTAATGGCGTCCGCCCCTTAAGTACCCTCTCCCGGCATGCACAGTGGGTAGACCACGCCCACTGCACGGCCGCCGAGAAAGGATACCCAATCACGCTGCAATGCTACCTGTGGTTCAACCTGAGACCTGGGCGACAGCGCCACCCACAGGTCAAAGGGAACTCTACTGCCAGGCAACACCACAACAAAGCAGAAACCAATTTAAAGAATTCAAACAGCCTGAGCCTAACTATTTGCTCAGGCTACCCCTTAAATTTAGGCATAGCGACCCCAATTATGGGGGGTCCGCTACATTACTGTAGATGTATGTTTTGAATATTAAAAGAACGACGTTGGTAAAATATAAAAACACTCTCATAACTACTATGATTGCTGTGACCTTCTAGTACCAGTGACCACTATCCACTTATTATGCTCTTCTTTTCAAATTCACCCAAATTCGCCCCCCCCCCCTCAGATATGACATATCCTGTTGTCCTCTCAGGGCCCTGGCTGGTCAACAGGGTGGTAGGGGTGTGAATGGAAAGTTCAATATCCAAAGATTAACTAGATATTGACTACTATCTAGTTAACCTGTAAATTTTTCCTGATTGGTCAAAATAATTTTATGCTTTAAGGGTAGACTGGAAGATGATACTGCACTTTATAAGGTAAAATGTATGACAGCGCTAAGTTGTCATTTAAGTTCCTCTTCTCCCTCTTCTGCTGATACACATTGCATCAGTGTTTTGATTTGCTTGCCATGCTAAGTCCAGTCCTGCCCCCCCTCCCCCTTCCTTGTATCTTGGGCATTTCCTGTGACTTGTGCTCCCCATCTTACATGTTGTATAAAATTAGTTTGTTAGGCTTCCTTTTACTTAGTTAGGCATTTTAAATATGTTTGCAGTTCACTTGTATTTTTATGATTGCTTGGTTTCTGTTTTCTTGTGTGTGGGTGTCTTTTGTCTTATTATTAATAAATGTACTTCACTATATATAGTCTGGTCTCAGTTTCTAGGTGTAGCAACGCAGATCTGGCCATTTCTGCTGCAGATTCCTGACAGCCTTCTGTACAGTATCACAGGTACTTGCTATCCATTTTTTGGATGGGTTCACTTTAAAGTTAACCATTAAAGTATATATCTGGAAAAAAAAAAAAAGCATTTTCTATACATTTTTACAGCATACTTCCCCACTATTTTATATCCTTGAAATTGGGGCACCTACAGAAAAATACCTGTTTATCCTGTCAGAAATACACTGAGCTCTTAACTTCCTGTAGGGTTCTAACAATACTGAGTAGATTTCCAACAGAAGCAGTGAGCCAATCATGTGATCAGGGGAATAAAAAAATAAAATATATATATACGGTAATACTATTGACATGGATGCAAGGAAGATACATTTTTACAAAACAGTGGCTAGTCTGATTAAAGCGGTTGTAAACTGTGGCTGGTTTAAAAATAAAAATGCCTGTGAGAAAATTGAATAATGTGCTAGTATGCATCACATACTAGCACATTATAAAATACTTACCTTTGAACAAAGCCCTCCAGTGCCGTGCTGTCACCGCTGCAAGGGCTGACGTCATCCCCTGGTCTTTCTTCTGGGTTTGCACGCCCTGGCTGTGTGGTTGGCCAGAGCCGTGATGCATGCGCGCTGCAGCCCTCGGTTCTGAGACGAAGCTCTGAAGTTCCGGGAAGGTATTCCGGATCTTCAGAGCAAATGCGCGGGTGATGTCACTGGCTGCATCCAGGGTGAATATCTCCTAAATGGTGCTCGTTTAGGAGATATTCATTTTACCTACAGGTAAAAGATATATGAGTGCTCTCACCAATAGGTGGTTATAAACAAGGTACCTCCATCCTAAAATAGTACGTTTTAAGCCATTAGGCAAGAGAGAGGGGAGAAGAGAGGCAGAGTGGATTTTTCCTGTACCATATAAAGCGTAACAAACACATAAAATTAAAACGTTTTTATTACATTTATGAAAAAGATATACAAATACTCTACAATAAAATCAAGAATTAAGATTAACCCATTATACTGGCTTCACTGTAAATATAATATTTTACTCATGCTATTGCGCACAACATAAAGTTTAGATCAGGGATGCCCAACCTTTTGAAGAACGAGGACCACTTAAGAGACTTAGTAACTGGTCGCGGGCCACAATGAGTGGAGCGGGCGGATGACAGGTCTGTGTCCACTGCATATGGAGAGCAGACATGGACACAGCCAACGCTACTCTATGGGCCCTTTGATCCGATCCACCCAGGCAGAAGGGGATGGATCCACTTTTCTTTTTTTTTTAGCGGTTCGGATTGGAGGTAGGCGGTGCTTTGTGGATCAGTTTGAAAGCAGCCTAGTAACCACTGCAGAACAGATATGCCCATATTTGGTATAACTCCACCTGTGACAGGAGCTGGTGCTATACGGGAAGCATTATCTTATGCGGCTCTGCTCCACAGTCTGCTTTCTCTTCTGCTGGCTTCATTCACAACACTGATGCTCTGGAATGACGGATCAGTGATAAGCGATCTGGGCTTGCCAACTAGCCATCCCAGAGCAGGAGGTTGCGAGCCACATCAGAGGGCTCCTGCGGGCCACATGTGGCCCCCGGGCCACTGATTGGGAACCCCTGGTTTAGATGATGTGTACAGTTAGCCAAAATTCAACAGGTTTTGCATTTTTAACCGCTTCCTCATGAGTTCAGAAATGGGAAGACAGTAATTCTATACAAACAAATATTCAGATATGTAATTGATGAAGTATACATAGACATTTTAGTGCAATTGTGACAGTTGGAGTGAACATCCAATTGCTTACCCTTATATCAGATGCACCGCGGATGGAAAACCCCGTAAAGGGGAGGTCACAGGGTTCCATCAGGGCAAGTGTGGGAGAAGGCAAATAAGCCACAAAGGGCTATATAGATAGAATAGCAACATTAACATGGATATTATATATAATGGCTTAATGATACAAGGACATTTTCTAGTGTAGCATAGTAAGGTGGAAGGGGGCAAATATTCCATACATACTGGATACTAGTGGTTATCAGTGAGATAATCCATTCATTAGAGTGGCTACAATTTGAGAGTCACCCACACAGGAACAAATCTGGGGTAGGTCAATCATATTCAGAAGGTTGGAGTCCCTGTAGTATCTATAAACGACAGTGGGGTACTATGAGTAGGGAAAATATATTAGCAAGTATCTTAAGTAACCAAAATCTAAAGAGGTATACATACCACGATGACATCCAAAAAAAACATAAAAAAATGAGGTGGAGCACTATAGATGGAATTAGGCAGGGTTATGGTATATATGGCTTAGATGTAAAACGAGTAAAGTTTAGAGCAGTATACAATATACACTGTCCAAAAATTTGTATATGATCGTTCAGTAGAGGACACCTATGAAAAATTTATAAAAAATACCCATATGTACATTATATATATATATATATATATATATATATATATATATATAGGGCATATGTTCTTGGATATAAAGTATAATATATAGATTTCTAATAATGATCTAGTTTCCTAAGACAGTGTAAATAAAACACCCTAACCAAAAATGTAATTCAAGGATGGTAAGGAGATATACCAGGCAAGGAGCGTTTAAAATCTAGGGTATGAGGTTAGAATACCTGTAGAGAGTAGTAATGATATAGATATATAGCTGCCAGCATGAAACAACAAGAGGGGAGAAAGATCCTCAGCTGAAATGCCTCTTTATTATTTACCTTGAATATGAAGACTGCCCGCAAGCCAGAGCCCACCATGATGCAGCCTCACATCACGATGGCATCCTTTTTTCAATCCAATGCGTTTATCCGGCCAGTCGGAAGTTATTGAGAAGGATCCCAATAGTACACCAACTCTCAAGGGAACGCACACTCGCCCGAGGAAAGCCGAAGAGCACCACCCAATGCTCAAAAACAGGCACAGAGATCTCAGGGAAAGCGCAACCACAACACCACAACTGGCAAACAGCAATACAAGCTGTCAAACATTCATGTATAGAACATTAACATAGTTATTCTAGTAATCATAAACTTTATACATGGATATATGTATTATTACATTGTAAAGTATGTGGCTAATTATATGTCCAAATGTAGAGATCCTGATAGATATGGGGAAAGAGAAGGACAAATTCCAAATCAAAGAGCAAAAAGAAAAAAGAAAAAATCAGCAGCAATGAGCAAATGGAAACCTGTCAGCATGTTTATGAGCCAAACAGTGTAGAGGCTCACAAAATGTGTATGTCTCAACACAGATTGAAGGAACAAGCATATTATATTAAGATATTATTAATATTGTTAATTTTGTTATGTCAGATACAATTTACAGAAATGGCTTATCATTTCATTAATGGCAGGGGGATAGTGGCATTTAATTGTTCTATCCACAGTGTCTCTCGCTGTAGAATTGAATATGAAGACTGCCTGCAAGCCAGAGCCTACCATGATGCAGCCACACATCACGGTGGCATCCTTTTATCTGGTTGGTTGGTAATATGCACCTTACTGCTGACCGCCCTGTTTAACGTGGCCAAAACATTGCCTTCCACATGGCGGTAGAGAGCTGGAATGGCCTTACGTGAAAAGAAATGGCGTTTTGGAACCTGCCACTGTGGAACAGAACATTCCACAAATTTACAAAAGGGGGCTGAGGCTACCAGCTGAAAAGGCAGCAGTTGCAGTGCTAGCAATTTGAGCCTCTACACTGGCTCATAAACATGCTGATGACAGGTTTGCGTTTGCTTATTGCTGCTGATTTTTGCTCTTTGATTTGGATGTTGTTCTTCTCTTTCCTCATATCTATCAGGATCTCCACACTTGGACACATAATTATGCACATACTTTACAATGTACTTATATATATCCATGTATAAAGTTTATGATTACTATAATAACTATGTTAATTTTCTATACATGAATGTTTGACAGCTTGTATTGCTGTTTGCCAGTTGTGGTGTTGTGTCCGTGCTTTCCCTGAGATCTCTGTTCCTGTTTTTGACCATTGGGTGGTGCTCTTTGGCATTCCTTGGGCGAGTGTGCATTCGCATGAGAGATTGTGTACAAGTAGGATCCTTCTCACTGCCTTCCCCTCTCACTAATTACACCTCAGAGCAGGGTTCAGCCCTGCTAACTTTGGGCTTAAAATCAGAACTGCACATGCACCGAATACTAGGCACATGCACAGTTAGGGACGGGTCCGGCTGACATAATTTTCTGTCCGACTGGCCAGATAGGCGCACCGGATTGGAGCAGACAAAAGGATGCCACGGTGATGTGTGGCTGCATCGTGATGGGCTTTGGCTTGCGGGCAGTCTTCACATTCAAGGTAATTACTAAAGAGGCATTTCAGTTGAGGACCTTTCTCCCCTCTTGTTGTTTCATGCTGATAGCTATATACTGTATCTATATAATTACTACCTCAAACCCTGGATTTTAAATTCTCCTTGCCTGGTTTATCTCTTTACCATCTTAGGATTACATTATTAGTAAGGGTGTTTTGTTTACACTGTCTTAGCAAACTAGACCATTATTAGAAATCTCTATATGATCATTTATATCCAAGAGCATATCTACTGTACATATCAATATTTTTTATAATTTTTTTTCATAGGTTTCCTCTACTGAGCGACCATATACTAATTTGTGGACAGTGTACATTGTATACTGCTCTAAACTTTACTTTTCTTACATCTAAGCCATATATACCATAAGCCTGCCTAATTCCATCTACAGTGGCCCACCGTATCTTTTTATAAATTTTTTGGATGTCATCTTGGTATGTATACCTCTTTAGATTTTGGTTACTTAAGATACTTGTTAATATATTTTACCTACTCATAGTACCCCACTGTCATTTATAGATACAGTATTACAAGGACTCCAACCTTCTGGGTATATTTGACCCACCCCAGATTTTATTCCTGTGTCGGGGACTATCAAATTATAGCCACTCTAATGAATGGATTATCTCACTAATAACCATTACCACTAGTATCTGGTATATATGGAATATTTTCCCCCTTCCACCTTACTATGCTACACTGGAAAATGTATTTTGTATCATTAACCCATTATACAGTACCTGACCGCGATAATGTGTCAATCTCGCCTCTGTTATCAGCGAGATTGACACCTGCGAGCCCCATTGCGGGAGCCAGAACCGAGCTCTGTCGCTCATTGGGAAAGGAAAATTTTTTTTTTTCCTTTCCCAATGACCGAGAAGGCATTGCTGACATTGAGGCGACAAGTCCCCTCCATAGAGAGAGAACACTCCACTCTCTTTCTCGCGTTCGCTGCAATAGGAAAATGTGTTTTTCCTATTGCAGCGAGCGCGAGATGTACAACCTGCACCGCCGAGCACCAGTGCGATGGGATCGCGCTGGAAACACATTCTCGTGGGCAGGTACTGTATATAAAAAACATATTTATATTGCTATTCTATCTATATAGCCCTTGCTGGCTTATTTGCCTGCTCCCACACTCGCCCTGAGGGAACCATGCAAACTCACTTTTTTTTTTCTTTTTTTTTTTTATACTTTGTCTTACTTGAGCAGGAGTCAGGGGTCATAGGTCACTGGAAGTTTGACAGTCACAGTCTTTTTTTTCTTCTTCTTTCCCTTTCCTTTTCCTCACCTGTATATTCTTTATTTATACATTTTTAATACAACACATCTGAAAAACAGCAAAGTAGAATAATAAACCAAGACATAAACACAAGCAATACAGGTACAGTATAAAATATTACTCTGTAGATTGACAATACTGCTGACCGAAGAGGAAACAAACCTTGAAAAAGGAAAGCACATGCAACCATCACATTCCATGATTGGCAGACTGCCATAAACTATCATGATTCTCCTTTCCCTTTACCTTCCCCTCCCTCTTTCTCTCCTCTTAATTTTGAAATAAATTTTCTAGGAAGGATGCGAACCATGGTAGGCCTGCGTCTGCGACTCTTCTTCAATGATCTTGGAGATGGTGTTCAGGCTTGTTACCCGTCTTCTAAAGTTTGGGTCTTTAGGGTCGAGGTTGGGTTTCTTTAGAAGGGGTTTGATTATTCCTTGCTTGAGGAAAGTCGGCACACCATAATATTTACCATATGAATAACTCCATTATACATCATACTGTCTACCTTTTAAACCCCTGTCTTTTTACCCCAGATTCTTTTACTTTTTCCTTTCTCTTTTTCCTCTCCTCTCCCCCTGCCCCCTCACTTCCAGACCATGATAGAAGGTGTCTCAACAATTAATTTTTGTAGCTTTTATTGGATAAGGGTGTATCATGAAGTAAATATCCTGCATGCTTCTTCTCAAGAGACACAACAGTTAATTCCTTAACCGTATGTTTAACCATATCCCAGAAGTCTTTCAGTTTCGGACATTCCCAAAAAATGTGAAATAGGGTATCCTCTGATTCCCGACAGCACCAACATACATCTGAAATCTGGGGGTACATACAATGTAATAATGATGGTGTTTGATACCATCTTGTAAGGTTTTTATATTCTCCTTCTCGATATCTGCTCGCCACTAAGGACTTATGGGCAGATATTAAGATTCTATCCTTTTGAGTTTGCGTGAAGGTAATTTGTAAGTCTCTTTCCCATTGTTGGAGAAAAGAAAGATTCTGTGGGGCATTGGCCATTATCAGCATTGAGTACAAATGGTTTCATTGGTTTCCTTGCAAGACAGGACTGCTCAAACTTAGAAAGGTCTCTTATATTAGAATCCATCTCCAACAAAGTGCGAAGATATGTACCCAACTGGGAGCAGTGAAGGAAATCCAAAGTGTGGGAGAAATTCTTTGAAATTTCGAAACATCATACGCTGCTTTTCTTGAAGGAAATGCATCAAGCAATAGGACCCCTGACAAATAAGTTAATCAAATTGATGATCATTACGTCTTGGCTAAAAGGATGGTTTACCCAAAATAGGGGTTAATGGACTAGGGAGAGGTGAAGGATCTGTATGTTTAAAAACTGATCTATCAACTCTAAGAGTAGCTCCAGCCAGAGGGTGTTGGGTGGCCTCTATTGGGATGGCCTCATCTGAAATCCAGGGGAGACCAGCTAACACTGCCTCATGGTATTTTAGTGTGTCTGGAAAACTGATACCGCCTTTTGTCTTTGGAAGTATCACAATAGAACTCCGAACCCTCGCTGGTTTGCCCGCCCATATAAACTTCAAAAACCTTGCTCGCAGGTCCTTTAAAAAGCCCTGGGGTAGTTTAATTGGTAATGACTGTAGCGAATATATAAGTTGGGGCATTATGTTAATTTTAATAATGTTAGTACGACCAAACCAAGTAAACAATTCCTTACCCCATCTCCGAAGACCTAGTTTAAGCGTGCAGGCCAGTGGGGGTAAAAAGAGTTCATATACTTTTCATTATTCAGGATATTCATAGCTAAGTAGTGCAAATATGAATCCTTGCATTTACTGTATAGTTAACTTGGGATATTTGATGTCTCGCTATTACATTAAGCTCACTCCCATTGCTTCTGATTTAGAATAGTACACTTTAAAGTTTGACAGAGCCCCATATATGTGGATTTCTACTAGCGGGGATATTGAGGACCTTGGCGAGGTCAAAAAGAAGAACATAGTATCCGCGTATTCGGATAATTTGTGTTCCATTCCCTTCCTCTGGATACCTTTTATATCCTGATGGGACTATAACATGAGATGACACATATGGGGATCTGAGAGGGCTGCACACCCCGGTTTAGGTATTTAAACAATGGAAGAACATTTCCACAAGGGGTTTTTTAGCAGCAAAAATAACTAAATTTGGATAAAATATTAATTTATTAGTAGAAAAATAGAAAATGACATATATCAAAAGTATAAAATTTGATTTATGAGCTCTGGTAATCACAAAAAAGCAAAATGCATATAAGGGTGTTACAACAAGTGTAGCTGTGGTATTTGGTATCAGACCGATCGACTTCAATTAGATGTAAGGAAATTTCGACCTTCTAGGTCTTCCTCATAGGGATCTTACATTTCTATATAACATCAAAAGAAGTGAGTAAATACAGTATAATATATTTTATATCCTGATGTGCCCTTACTGTGCACAGAAATGGTTCCAGGGTAAGTATAAAAATAAGGGGGGACAAAGGGCAACCTTGCCTGGTGCCATTTTGCATAGGGAATACTTCTGAGATGGTATCATTAGTCTGCATGGAACCGAGTAGAGTGCCAAAATCCACTTACCGTATATACTCGAATATACGCCGAGTTTTTCAGCACATTTTTTTGTGCTGAAAATGCCCTCCTCAGCTTATACTCGAGTCACCTTTTTGCGCCTGATCTCCCAGGCTTTGGGGACCCGGTACCGGCCGGTAGCACACATAAAGCCCCACTCTTCATCTACAAGTGTGCAAAGTTTGTTGTCTGGGGGACCTACGGCCGGGGAGCACCGATTTTTCAAATCCAGGCACCCCTTCCATAGACTCCCATGTTAAACAGCAATTTCTCTGGTGAATTTGGGGACCCAGTACCAGCCGGTCATAGGTCCCCTGGACCCGAAACTTGGCACCCATGTAGCCCCATTTCTCCTCTACAAGTGTGCAAAATGTGTTGTCTGGGGGACCTAAGGCCAGGGGAGCACTGATTTTTCAAAGCCGGGCACCCCTTCCATAGACTCCCATGTTAAACGTCAGTCTAGGCATGGACACAGTGAGGCATGGGCACAGTGAGGCATGCACATGGACACAGTGAGGCACAGTGAGGCATGCAGATGGACACCCTAGGCTTATACTCAAGTCAATAAGTTTTCCCATTTTTTTGTGGTAAAATTAGGGGCCTCGGCTTATATTCGGGTTGGCTTATACTCGAGTATATACAGTATACATCCCTTTGTCACTGAGGCCTATACACGTATGTTCTAATGTGGCTTTTATGAATTTCCTATCTACTGTACCGAATGCTTTTTCTGCATCAGCAGATAAAAGCACTAGGAGTAAAGATTGGCAAGTGGAATAGTGAATTGCATTAAGCACTTTCTGTGTATTGTCCCTACCTTCCCTCCCAGAGGTGAAACCCACCTGGTCTGGGTGAAAAAGAGTTGGTATATACTGTATAATTCTTGACGCAAGAATCTTAGTGAAAATTTTTAAATCCAGTATTTAATAATGATATGGGC
Source organism: Rana muscosa (assembly GCA_029206835.1). Classification (NCBI taxonomy): domain Eukaryota; kingdom Metazoa; phylum Chordata; class Amphibia; order Anura; family Ranidae; genus Rana; species Rana muscosa. Next base: position 155,183,154 of record CM055120.1, read on the forward strand.
CGGTAACTTGAACAGGACTCTGGATCCTTCCGCTCTTTTGGTATGACTACTAGACATGTGCATTTGTTATTGTCCGAATGCTTATTCGTCTGAATTTCGGGAATCCACTTTGAAAAAGTGACGTGAACAGTCAAGCAACGCGTCAGGGACGAGAGCCTGTGGTCACATCACTTCCGGTCGCGGCCAAGAGCGGAAGTGCCTTTGTTTTGGTTTTTTACATGCGCTTGTCTGATCGTCTGAAATGTAAGTGTACTGATGTATTTTATGGATTCAAAATATTTGAACATATTACACTATGGAGCCCTCTTCTTCCCTGTCTTATTATTGAGAGTGAATACCCCGGGAAAAAGTGTCTGCTGCCACCAGGAGCTGCTTAGCCACTGTAGGAATAAAGAGGCTTAATTTTAAGCCAGCTAAGGTGAGATGCTGGGGGAAACAAGGGCACCCACACTGGAGCACCTGCACACACAAGGATTGTGTTTGATGGATGGTGGACTATTTTGCACTTTGCCTGTGATCATTATTTGACTTTGAATTATGTATATTGCACAGATATCCACGGTTGCACTAAGGATTTTTTTGATATATTTATATCTTTATATATATATATATATGTTTTCAATTATTCTACAATTACTTTTGGAATTTGATATTGTGGAACTGCTTGCCTATTGGACATTTATTTGCACATTTTACCCTTTTTCTTTTGGCACATGTTTGAAGAATTTGCAATTGTTTGCACTACTGTTTATTAGCATATATTTGCAATTGTTTGCACTACTGTTTATTAGCATATATTTGCACGATTGCTTATTTGCACTTTGGACTATTTTGCACATTTTGAATGAAATGGGAAAGACACATATATGGAGAGTGAAAGGAGCTGCGCACCCCGATATAATATGGCATGGAATGTTTCCCCAGTGGGGTTTTTTAGCAGCGAAAATTCCAACAATTACAGAAATATATATTAAAAGGATTTATTTATATATATTGTAACGGCACCCCAGGTATGAAAGGGGTTAACGCCGTTAGGATATTCCCTTTCCAAACACATGACAGCCACCAGACACTCCAACCAGCCGAATAAGACCCCATACAAATACTTCTCCCTCCACAGACGAGACAACCACTCTGTGTTGAGGTTCCAAAACAGGGAATGAATCTTTATTGCAAAACATGGTAACACACTTCTCTTCAAAACACTTCCCTCCCATCCTTGGGGAACAGGGCGGGTTAAACTGTCCAATGACAATGGTGATACAGGTCAGGTGTGTTCAAACTTCTCCTTCAGTAAACAGTCTTAGCAGGAGGGGTTGCTGGAGTGATTCCCCCCCCCCCTTTCCTCACAGCAAGACACTTAAACATCTCATAATAGGCAGCCAGACTGTCTACCAGCTCCAATCCACATCATCACAAACAACAATGAAAAGGTCTTTGGAAGCTAGTCTGGATTCATTAACATTACAACAGGCATCCAGGTGGATTAATATTACAGACCCATTTTAAAGCAACCCAAGACATATTCTCGATGTCCATTATTTTCTGGCTCATACTTTCTAAGAACTTCTGGGTTCCACGGGCCCACCCGTTACATATATACATTATAAACACAGTCATGACAATAAAAATTTGAATCTCTGGTCAAAGGAATAAAATAATCCACACACACAGTTACAAACACAACATTGCAAATACAGTTGTACATATCAAGGACATCTGTATATGTTGAATTACTTACGCGTTTCGATCCCTAGTGCTGGATCTTCTTCAGAGGATTTTTGGTTTGCTGTAAAAGATTATGTAATGAATTTTAATTCTTTACCTAGGTGTATACCCAATGGTTAGAAAGCAAAGTATGTAGTTACCAATCATCTGTGTGTTGAAGACATTATTGATGACCGGAGTTCCACTAAAACAGTTTAAAAGAGAACCCAGTAGCCTCCCGGCCACTGGACTTCACGGAGCGCAGTGCCACTAAGCCATATGCAGCTTTCAAAGAGTCATGGTGAGGAGAGGGGCACCCCAGGGGGTGCGCACGGACGGACGGCCAGCACCTGCAGTGAAGCATCAAAGGGCATCATTATAGGATGCATAGATAATGCTTCCATACAAATTGTATTAATTTAAAGTAGTATACGGATAGGCCAGGGGTCTACAAAAATGTGCCCTTAGGTTTGTATGTATTGTATAATAGTATATTCTAATAATTATTGCTAATTAATTATATTGGTTATATGTATTCTAAACTAAAAAAGTAATGATAATTATGAGGGTGTATGTAAAAGTGATGTGCCATGGGGTAATAGTGTGAGAGGTGCACAGTAATATGTGCCAGGTGGTAGTGGTGGGAAGGATGAAGAAAAAGGGGAGAAAAATCAGAAAACTATATTGTGAAAATAAAAGGAGTGTGAAGGTGGTGAAGGAATGTGATGGGATGCAAAGTGGGTGGTGATGAAAAAATGTGATGGGATGAAAGATGAGGTGTGGGGAGGGTGAAAGGTGAAGTGACAGTTGAGAAAAACAGTTTGTTTAAAAAGTGATCAAGAGTGCGATGATGGAATAAGTATAAGGGAGTGTAAAGCCCTGTACACACGATCGGATTTTCTATGGATTCAAATACGATTGATTTTTCCATCGGAATTCCGATGAAGCTGACGTCCATCAGTCTTGCCTACACACCATCAGTCAAACATCCGACCGTCCCAAACGCCGTGACGTAAAACACTCCGACGAGCCGAGAAAAATTAAGTTTAATGCGTCTGAGCATGCGTCGACTTGATTCTGAGCATGCGTGGGTTTTTTCTCCGATGGAGTTCCACACAGACGATCGGAATTTGCTATTGTTTTTTTTTCCATCGGATAAATTTAAAACATGTTCTATTTTTTCTCACCAATGGAAAAATGACCGATGGGGCCCATACATGATCGGTTTGTCTGATGAAGATGAAAAAAGTCCATCGGACTGTTTTCATCGGTAAAACCGCTCGTGTGTACAGGGCATCAGGGTTACTGTGTTAAATATCTTAGATGTGGGTTGGTGCGATGCACAACCAAGCCACAACAAAATGTCAAAGATAGTTATCGTTTAGTGCTGGAGGGTCCCAGGCCAATTGTAGGTGCCAAGGGAAAGGACCAGCACCAACGGAAAGGTTCTATGAATTTTAATGAGTCATATTCAAGATATCACTTGTTAAAACTACAGGATAATGTCCCTAGGATTAAGCTAGAGGGGCAAGATGGCAACCAGTCTGTACCGGGCTGGTATACTTACATTTTGGAGACTATCTGGTCATCCATAGAGAGGAGCTAGGGACCATCATCAGATCCACGTAGCTCCTGGTTACTATATGTATTACCCTTAATTAGGGGGATGTCCTAGGGTGCTTCACAGGTGCCCCACCTCCATCCACGCGTCGCCCCCCGAGGGTAACCAAGCCGCGTTAGCCCCCCCCTGCATGGTTCCCTCGGCGTTCCGGAAGGATAGTTGTCCCCGCCCACTGACATCACCTCCGCCGCAAACACGTGACGTCCTGACGTCACACGGGCGTGCACGGACAGCATTAAGATGTCCGGAGGGGATCAGGGACGCCGCTGGCAGCAAGGGACACCCTGTCGGGCGGGCCGAGAGAACTCCGCCGCCTAATGGGCATGCTAGGACTCCGCCCTGCCAGGAAGTCACAGCAGCCAGAGGGGCCGCTAGGGAAACCCAGAAGGAACAAATTAGAGGAAAAGCCCACATGGGGAGCTAATAGAGTTGTCACATTATGCATACATGATATAAACGTAATAAGTTATACATGTTCATTGACATTATTGTGATGGTGTATACATTAATTGAAGTATAAATGTATTCACTAGAGCTGATGATTGATGGTTAGAAGTTCAATGCTGTCGTTGGGGCATATAGACAATCAAATAATTATATTTGATGAAAAACGTATTTGTATTACGGTTTTCTTCGCTAGGGCAGTGCTTGATTTCCAAGGGAGTGGATTTAAGTTAAAACCCGGCCCACCTATAGAGGATTAATCAGACTATCCTAACATATTAATCACCTTGAAAGTTAATCATGGTGTATTAAAATATCATAAAATGCCTAAAATGAGACAACAGAGAGACCATCAACACTACATGGCTCAAGTGCTTCACTCTCGTGTGTCAAGGGGGAAGGGGGTGTTTAACCACCCAAAAATTGGTATGAAATGGGAAAGACACATATATGGAGAGTGAAAGGCGCTGCACACCCCGATATAATATGGCATGGAAAGTTTCCCCAGTGTGGTTTTTTAGCAGCGAAAATTCCAACAATTACAGAAATATATATTAAAAGGATTTATTTATATATATACATTATAAACACAGTCATGACAATAAAAATTAGAATCTCTGGTCAAAGGAATAAAATAATCCACACACAGTTACAAACACAACATTGCAAATACAGTTGTACATATCAAGGACATCTGTATATGTTGAATTACTGACGCATTTTGATCCCTAGTGCGGGATCTTCTTCAGAGGAATTTTGGTTTGCTGTAAAAGATTATGTAATGAATTTCAATTCTTTACCTAGGTGTATACCCAATGGTTAGAAAGCAAAGTATGTAGTTACCAATCAACTGTGTGTTGAAGACATTCTTGATGACAGGAGTTCCACTAAAATTGTTTCAACGAAATCCCAGTAGCCTCCCGGCCACTAGAATTCCCGGAGCGCTGCGCCACCAAGCCATATGCGGCTTTCAAAGAGTCATGCTGAGGAGAGGGGCACTCCAGGGGGCGCGCACGGATGGACGGCCAGCACCTGCAGTGAAGCATCAAAGGGCATCATTATAGAATGCATAGATAATGCTTCCATACAAATTTTATTCATTTAAAGTAGTATACGTATAGGCCAGGGGTCTACAAAAATGTGCCCTTAGGTTTGTATGTATTGTATGTATTGTATAATAGTATATTCTAATAATTATTGCTAATTAATTACATTGGTTATATGTATTCTAAACTAAAAAAATTTTTGCCAATTTGCACAAGATTTTTTTTTTTTGCACAATTAGGAATTTTAGTTATTATTGTTAGTTATTATTGTTATTATTATTATATTGTTTTTAGTATTTATTAGCAAGCACCATATACCCCTTTTTTACCATTGTCTATTTAGTGTGTGAACACTTTTTTGTTGTGGCAGCTGCTTTATGTTAGATTAGAACTGGGTTTTACCCATTGGTTTGCGCATTAGTACCCCCCATTTCTCAGATGAATTTGAATGTTGTTTGACTAGTGATAATAATTAATAATTATAATTATTACTAGTCAAACTACATTAGTATCCTACTATAGCTTGTGGGCAGAGCATTTGACCGGAAATGTACGATTGCGGCTTTGTACAGTTTAGCTCTAAATCTTCTTAGAACATCCGACAGCCTTCAATTGACAGATTCAACCTTAATTAATTTGGATTTTCATACAAATGCATTATTTAACAAAACACAATTAATAAAAACTAATTTTGGGAGCAACTAAATAAATGTATTTTTCGGACGAAACCGAAATTCCGAAACAAAATATTTCAGTGTGCACATGTCTAATGACTAATATATATGCTTCACAGAAAAACAAAAATCTCCTGCGCTCTCGGTGTATTGGCAAAACACGGGTAGTGTGGTTCCGTCTAAAGGCAAAGTCTAAAGTCTTGCAGCCCTCCTCAGAACAATGGGTGTTCATATGGCTAGAAAAAAAAAAGAAAGAAGAAAGGAGGGCGCACCGACCTTGTGCATTACCACTTAAAGGTTTTATTAAAATATGAATAAAAAGCAATAATCCTACTCACAGACGGAGCTTAGGTACAGGCTTTCATGGACCATCTTGGCTCTGAGGAAAGGGGTGCGCCCCTGAAACGCGTCAGCTATCTAGATGTTTGAGGTGCTGTCTGACCTTCTCTGTCATCAAGTTCAGTCGGTGGGTGCCAAGAATTTCCAGCTCATTTGTCCGATAAGCTTGTACCTAAGCTCCGTCTGTGAGTAGGATTATTGCTTTTTATTCATATTTTAATAAAACCTTTAAGTGGTAATGCACAAGGTCGGTGCGCCCTCCTTTCTTCTTTCTTTTTTTTAATATATATGCTTGCAAGATATCCCTCAGCAGTGATTGGTCCTCTCTCAGTGAATTGTATGCCTGTACAAACAAACTGACAGGCCAACTTGTCTACAAAAAGCCTATAAAAGAGTAAGGTATAGCCATCCGCTCCTGGGGCCTTCCCTCTCTTCATCGAGTCTACACTGTAATTCTCTACTAAATTCTTTCACTGAGATTGCCACATTTAAAATCTCGATAGCCGATTTAGGTAGAATTGGCATTCTCAAGTACCAAATATATTGTCGAGGCTAATGCCGCGTACACACGATTGGTTTTTCTGATGAAAAAAGACCAATGGACTTATTCATCGGAAAAAACAATCGTGTGTGGGCCCCATCTGTCTTTTTTCCATCGGTGTAAAAAAATAGAACATGTTTTAAATTTTACCGATGGAAAAAAAAACTATAGCAAATTCCGATCGTCTGTGGGGAACTCCATCAGAGAAAAACTCACGCATGTTCAGAATCAAGTTGACGCATGCTCAGAAGCATTGAACTTAATTTTTCTCGGCTCGTCGGAGTGTTTTACGTCACCACGTTTTGGACGGTCGGAAATTTGTCTGATGGTGTGTAGGCAAGACTGATGAAAGTCAGCTTCATCGGAATTCCGATGGAAAAATCCATCGGATTTTATTCTATCGAAAATCCGATCGTGTGTACAGGGCATTAGAGTGTTTATCTTCCTGTAAGGGCCTGGCAGTTTTCATTTCAAGATTATAAAGCCCTGCATAGTATTCTTTAAACACATGAGTGATTCCCTTAGCCGATTTCACCAAAGTATCCCCGAGCATTTTGATGTACAGACTATAATTTTTAGTCTTTACTGATCGCAGGGCGTTAACTAGCATTCTACTTATTTCCAAATTCATAAAATGCTCTTTGGTAATGGGCAAGTTTCGCTTTGGCATTATCATTAAGAAGGGTGTTTACTTTTCCTCTCAGTTGTTGTAATTGATTACCTATCCTTTGGGCTTGGGATTTCTTATTTTTCCAACTCTCGAATTTCTGTTAACAGAGAGTCAATTGGAGAGGTAAAGAGTTTCTAATGTTGAGAGCTAGGGATGAGCTTCGAGTTCGAGTCGAACCCATGTTCGACTCGAACATCGTCTGTTTGGCCGTTTGCAGAATTTTGAACGTCACGGCCCATAATTCACTGCGACATCGCAGTGCATTGCTGGCTGATGATTGGCCAAGCATGCACTATGACCCGCATGCTTTGACCAATCACAGCGCGGAAAAAACGGAGAGCCATAATTGGCCAAAGCCAGGGTGGCTTTGGCCAATTATGTCTCAGGGGATTTAGTACACGCCCCACACTATAAAAGGCCGCCTGCGTGGCGGCCTTGTGTAGTGTGTGGCGGCGGTGGTTAAAGACAGACAGAGAGAGAGAGAGACAGTGTCACTTAATTTGAGTTAGATAGTGCAGGCAGGCTTGTCAGTTAGCTTCAGTTACAGTGTGTAGAGGATATATATGCATCCTAGATGTTGTATATATATTTATACACTGTATTCAGTTTAGCTAGATCCGTTCCTGTTATTCTCTTCATAATATACTGACAGGCAGGCGGGTGATTGTGCTAGCTGCAGTATTTTCACTTAGTGTAGTGTCCTTTGCACAGTGTGCACCTAAAGCTTACCTGAATACAATTGCTGGTGTTCTCATACAAATACAGGCAGGGAGCTGCAGTATTTTGATTTAGTGTCCTTTGCACAGTGTGCACCTAAAGCTTACCTGAATCCAATTGCTGGTGTTCTCATACAAATACAGGCAGGGAGCTGCAGTATTTCGTTTTAGTGTCCATTGCACAGTGTGCACCTAAAGCTTACCTGAATACAATTGCTGGTGTTCTCATACAAATACATTTAGGGAGCTGCAGTATTTTGTTTTAGTGTCCTTTGCACAGTGTGCACCTAAAGCTTACCTGAATACAATTGCTGGTGTTCTCATACAAATACAGGCAGGGAGCTGCAGATTTTTTTTAGTGTCCTTTGCACAGTGTGCACCTAAAACTTACCTGAATACAATTGCTGGTGTTCTCATACAAATACAGGCAGGGAGCTCAGGATTTTGTTTTAGTGTCCTTTGCACAGTGTACACCTAAAGCTTACCTAAATACAATTGCTGGTGTTCTCATACAAATACAGGCAGGGAGCTGCAGTATTTTGTTTTAGTGTCCTTTGCACAGTGTGCACCTAAAGCTTACCTGAATACAGTTGCTGGTGTTCTCATACAAATACAGGCAGGGAGCTGCAGTATTGTGTTTTAGTGTATTTTGCACAGTGTGCACCTAAAGCTTACCTCAATACAATTGCTGGTGTTCTCATACAAATACAGGCAGGGAGCTGCAGTATTTTGATTTAGTGTCCTTTGCACTGTGTGCACCTAAAGCTTACCTGAATACAATTGCTGGTGTTCTCATACAAATACAGGCAGGGAGCTGCAGTATTTTGCTTTAGTGTCTTTTGCATAGTGTGCACCTAAAGCTTACCTGAATACAATTGCTGGTGTTCTCATACAAATACAGGCAGGAAGCTGCAGTATTTTGATTTAGTGTCCTTTGCGGTGTGCACCTAAAGCTTACCTGAAAACAATTGCTGGTGTTCTCATACAAATACAGGCAGGGAACTGCAGTATTTTGATTTAGTGTCCTTTGCACAGTGTGCAACTAAAGCTAACTGAAGACAATTGGTGATGTTCTCATACTAATAATACTACAGGCAGGCAGTTGATTCTGCTAGCTGCAGTATAATCAGTATATATATATACATCCCAGCTTTGTGCAGCTACATCTCCCTGCAGGCCATTAGTATTTCTGGAAGGAGAACAAGGAGAGGCAGACAGTCACGAGCCAATAAAAGAGGGCAAGCAGGCTCTGTGTCTAGAGGCAACAGTGCTGGTCATGGACACGGTGCATCCTCATCAGCACGTGGCTGTGGGACACGCTTGTCCTTTTTTTTCGTCAGCTGGCCGTGTTGAGCCGCAACATGCCGAAGACTTGGTAGAGTGGATGACCAAGCCGTCCTCATCCTCCTCATCTTCTCTCACCCAGGCTCAGGGTACTTTGTCTGGCAAAGCAGCTGCCAAAGCGGCCTCTTCCCTCGGCTCAATGGCATAAGTCACTCCTTCCCTAGCCCCACCATGTCCTCCTGAGGAGTCCCCCGAGCTGTTTGACCACAGTGTTGGGTACATGCTCCAGGAGGATGCCCAGCGTTTTGAAGGCTCCAATGATGTTACCCAGGTAGAGGAAGGCAGTAACGTGAGCCTCGAGAGAGGGGGTGCCCAAGAAGGACAGCAATCTGGCAGTCATGTTCCCCCAGCTGCAGCATACTGCCAGGTTTTCTACAGTGATGAAGAGGGAGGGGATGATGAGGTCACAGACTCTACGTGGGTGCCTGATAGAAGAGAGGAGGAGGAGGATGAGGCACATCTCCAACGCGGCAGGACGCCCTCCAGGGGCCAGCTTAAGGGCAGTACACCGACAGCATCACACCACAGAGCTCCGCATGTGCAGGCCGCTGCTGTCTCTGCGCATTATTCCAAAAGTTCTTTGGTGTGGGCCTTTTTTGAGACAAGTGCATCAGATCGCAGCGCTGCTATTTGCAACATATGTCTCAGGCGTATCTCGTGTGGCCAAAACATCACCCGCTTGGGCACCACATGCTTGATCAGACATATGTCGACCTGCCATGCAGTTTGTTGGCAAGCACACCTAAAAGACCCACACCCAGAACAAAGTGGATCTCTCTTTGCTCCTCATCAGCTGGGATCTCCAACCCCACTATACCTTCAGTCCTCTCTGAAACCTGCACTGAGAGGAATGAAGGTGTAGAATTAGGTGTGTCACAGCCAAGTACTTGCGGGCAATCTGCTATCGGTACACCAACGTCAGATTGTACCAGGAAAATTCCCCTGCCCCAGCTGCTGCACCTCCGAAAGAAGTTCGCTCCCAGCCATCCACATGCCCTGCGGTTGAATGTTAGCTTGGCTAAATTGCTAGCACTTCAACTGCTGCCTTTTCAGTTGGTAGACTCTGCCCCTTCTGTGAGTTTGTGGAATGTGCGGTTCCTCGGTGGCAGGTTCCCAAACGCCACTTTTTCTCACGGAAGGTGATTCTGGCTCTCTACCGGCATGTGGAAGGCAATGTCTTGGCCTCGCTGGACAGAGCGGCCAGTGGTAAGGTGCATACTACTGCTACAGGGATGTTACCTATCTTTCATGGTACATTGGGTGACTCTGCTGGCAGCTGGGAAGGATGCAGGACAAGGTGCAGTAGTGTTGGATGTTGTTCCGCCACCACGCCTCCAAAATGCTACTAATGGTGATTCTGACACACCTCTCTCCTCCACCCCCTCCTCTTCTTCTTCCTCCATGGCCTCTTCCTGTGCTTTGTCCTCGGAACCAGCGGTGCTCCGTAGGCATTCAAGGGGCTTTGCAAGTACGCAGGCAAAGAGATGCCATGCGGTGCTTGAGCTGGTGTGCTTGGGGGACAGGAGCCACACTGGGGCAGAGATTCTGTCAGCTCTGCAGGGGCAGGCTCAGAGGTGGTTGAAGCCACACCAGCTTAAGCCAGGAATGGTGGTTTCCGACAATGGCACCAACCTCCTCTCCGCCCTCCGACAGGGACACCTGACCCATGTGCCCTGTTTGTCTCATGTCCTTAACTTGGTGGTGCAGCGGTTCTTGGGCAGGTACCTGGGCTTACAGGATGTCCTGAGGCAGGCCAGGAAAGTATGTGTGCATTTCCGCCGGTCATATAATGCCAGTGCTTCTCTGGCTGACCTGCAAAAGGAATTTAACCTGCCTAAGAACCGCCTAATCTGTGACATGCCCACCAGGTGGAACTCAACGTTGGCCATGCTGCAGCGGCTGCACACACAGCAGAGGGCCATCAATGAGTATCTGTGCCAATATGGCACCAGAACAGGGTCAGGGGAGCTTGTTTGTTTTTTTTGCCACGCCAGTGGGTCATGATAAGGGATGCATGCACTGTCCTGGCACCATTTGAGGAGGCCATGAGGATGGTGAGCAGTGACAGTGCATGCATCAGTGACACTGTCCCTCTTGTCCACCTGTTGGAGCACACGCTGCATGGAATAATGGACAGGGCACTTGAGGCAGAACAGAGGTAGGAAGAGGAGGACTTCCTTACCTCTCAAGGCCCCCTTTATCCAGACAGTGTTCCTGCTGGCCCGCCCATCACACAGGAAGAGGAGGAGGAGGATTGTGTCAGCATGGAGGTGGAGCCTAGCACTCAGCATCAGCAGCAGTCTTCAAGGGATCAATTACAGTTCCAAGACACCCATGGACGTGTACGTGGCTGGGAGGAGGTGGCTGCGGATCATGTCATCCTGAGTGACCCAGAGGACTCCGGACCGAATGCCTCAGCAAACCTACGCTGCATGGCCTCTCTGATCCTTCAAAGCCTGCGGAAGGATCCTTGTATTCATGCTATCAAGGAGAGGGATCATTACTGGCTGGCAACCCTCCTTGATCCACGTTACAAGGGTAAGGTTTCGGACCTTATCTTGCCGCCACAGAGGGAGCAGAGGATGAAACATCTTCGGGAGGCCTTGCAGAAAGGTATGTGCAACGCGTTCCCAGAGACTGGGCGGTTACAAATTTGTGGTCCTGGACAACGTGTTGCTGAGGCTTTGGTCAGTCAAGGAAGAAGCGCTGGAGAAGGTGGCCGTCTGACCGATGCGTTCAGACAATTTTTTAGTCCGCAGCCCCAAGGTATGATCGGTTCCAGCAACCATCGACAGTGTCTGGTTTACATGGTTACTTAGTGCAGGAATACCTAGGGGCAAGATCAGACTTGGACACCTTTCCCACCGAAAATCCTCTGGGTTACTGGGTCTTGAGGATGGATCACTGGCCAGAGCTTGCACAGTATGCAATTGAGCTACTGGCCTGTCCTGCATCCAGCGTTCTTTCGGAACGAACATTCAGTGCTGCTGGAGGCTTTGTAACCGATCACAGGGTGCGCCTGTCTACCGACTCGGTCGATCGACTGACCTTCAAAAAATGAATCAGTCTTGGATCACCACCAGCTACCAAGCACCTGATGCTGATGTAACCGCAATTTTTTTTTGAAATGTCAGATCCCTTCAAGACTGCCTATGCTGATGCTGAGTGACTATCCTGTTATGCTGAGTGACTATCCTCTTCCTCCTCAATGATCATGCTGATAGCTTGAAAGACCTTTTTTGGTTCTGGGCACCGCCACCGGTGGCTAAGGCCCAATTTTTCAGCCCCTGTTTAACAGGGGTGTGTAATTAAAATTTTTGATGCAATACTTTGCAGCAGGGCTCATTCCTGCACTCCAACTAGAGTATCTGTGAGGCGTTGCAGTGTTGTGGCACCAGCACCAGTGCCTAAGGCCCAATTTTTCTGCCCCTGTTTAACAGGGACGTGTAATTACAATTTTTGATGCAATACTTTTCAGCAGGGCTCATTCCTGCGCTCCAACTAGAGTATCTGTGAGGGGTTGCAGTGTTGTGGCACCAGTGCCTAAGGCCCAATTTTTGTTCAACAGGGGCATGTAATTACAATTCTTGATCTAATATTTCACAGCAGGACCTATTCCTGTGCCCACCAAGAGTAACTGTGAAGGCTTACATTGTTGTGGCAACACCACCACCACCACCAAAGGCCCAATTTTTCTGCCCCTATTCAACAGGGGCATGTAATTACCATTCTTGATCTAATATTTCACAGCTGGGCCCATTCCTGCGCCCACCAAGAGTAACTGTGAGAACTTACAGTGTTGTGGCACCAGCACCACCACCACTACCACAACCAAAGGCCCAATTTTTCCTACCACTGTTCAACAATGGCATGTAATTACAATTCTTGATATAATAACAGGGCGTTCCAGCGCCCACCAAGAGTAACTGTGAGGGCTTACAGTGTTGTGGCAACACCAACACCTAAGGGTCAAATTTATGCAGAGTATATATGGCAGGCCCCTACTTTCAAACATCCAACTTACAAACGACTCCTACTTGCAAACGGAAGGAGATAACAGGAATTTAAATTTACCCCAAGGAAGGGAAATTCTCTCCTGTAAGAGTTAATATTTGAAAAAGGTGTCTCCTCTCCACTGATGCTTTATCACCAATCCTTGTTTCACTAAAAACCCCAAATTTTCAAAAAACATTTGTCATTGGGACGGAAAGTGAGGTGAAATGTTCTGAACAGGTGCACAGACAGAAAAACAAATGTTACAGGGGTGATAACCCTTCCCTGTGTTTTTCAAAAAGCTTAAAAATAGATTTTTTGGCTGGAGCTACACTTTACAAATGTACCAGTTCAAAATTACAAACAGATTCTACGTAACATCAAACCTACAGTCCCTGTCTTTTTTTCACCGCTCGTATACTGCTGTTCAGAGTATATAGGGCCTGGGGGCCCCACACCTTTCCTTTTTTTTTATTTGGGTGCGGGATTCCCCTTAATATCCATACAAGACCCAAAGGGGCTGGTAATGAGCTGGTGGGGGGGGGTACCCATGCCATTTTTCTCAATGATTTTCATCCATATTGCCGGGACCAGACATTTCATTAAAGCCACAAGCAGTTTTAAATGACTTTTTTTCCTTTAGAAATTTCATTTTGTGCAGGGACAGTTCTAAACATGGTAAACACGTGCCACTTCACAGGCATACTATAGACACCCCCCAGGTACGATATTTAAAGGAATATTTCACTTTTTTTTTTCACTTTATGCATCATTAAAATCATTGCTCCCGAAAAAACGGCCGTTTTTAAAACTTCTTTTTGCATTGATACATGTCCCCTGGGGCAGGACCCGGGTCCCTAAACCCTTTTTAGGACAATAACTTGCATATTAGCCTTTAAAACTAGCACTTTTGTTTCCGAATGTTCGAGTCCCATAGACTTTAACGGGGTTCGATAGTTCGAGCGAACTTTCGGTCCGTTCGCAGGTTATGGTGCAAACCGAACCGGGGGGTGTTCGGCTCATCCCTATTGAGAGCCTAGCTTGATTAAGATGACCTGAATAACACACTTACAGTATGTGCCTCCCATAGACAGATAGGGGAAACCTCAGTTGTGTCATTATTGACAAAGAACAAGTCAATTTCTTGTGCTACCTGACTTTTAAAATTTGATTCTTGCAGAAGCGTCTCATTTATTCTCCACTGCCAATTTTGTGACAGGTTTTTGTCTAGGTCAAGCAAACAAGAGGTCGGAGCATGATCCGATAAAGTAAATGACCCAATGAAGGCAGTGGAGAGATAAGGGAGAGCATTCTGCGATATAAAAAGATCTATTCTTGTATATGTTTTATGATGGTTGGGATAAAAAGTATAATCCCTGTCATGTACATGAAGAGTTCTCCAACTATCTACTAATTGTTAAGCGTGAATAAGAGATTGGAATATACAAAGTTTCAAGTATGACACATGGGAGGATCCCCTCGATGTGTTTAACAGAGGGTCTAAAGTTAAATTGCAATTGCTGTCTACAAATAGGAAGCCCTCCCTGTGTTGGTCAACTAACGATAGTAATGTTTCTAAGCAGGAGACCTGTTCCTCGTTTGGCAGGTAGAGACCAACCAGAGTAACGCTACGCTCACAAAGGAACCCTTGGACTATAAGAAGACGTCCTTCTTCAGTCGTAATCACTTGTGACTCCCTTCATGGGGTGTGTTTAGAGATCAATAGAGAAACTCCTCTAGCTTTAGAATTATTGGAAGCACTGTGGTACACTATCTGGAACTGTTGACCCCCATCTTCAGGATTTTATTATTTTTGAAATGCGTCTCTTGGAGGAAAACTATATGAGTTTTCAGTCTCCTTAGTTCACTCAGAAGTCTAGTTCTTTTCATAGGGCTATTAAGCCCTTTCACATCATATGATGTCAGCACTACCAGGCATGACTAATTCAGACTATATACACACAGACCACAAGAACTAAAAAAAAAAATTGAACACAACAAAACAGTGCATGGGATCTAGGCACTGTAAATTTTAAACTAGAAGAAAAAAAACGGAAACTAAATGCCTCTGTGTTTCCTCCAATATGGAGAGAGGCGTTTCTAGTAGGGAAATAGTAAACTCCCTTTTACAGGACAAAATTGCACTAAAATGTCTCTATATACTTTATCAATTACATACAAGTATTATTGTTTGTTATAGGATTACTGTCTTTCAATTTCTGAACTCATAAGGGTGCAGTTCAAACATGTCAAAACATGTTGAGTATTGGCTAACATTACATATCATCTAGCAGCACAGTGGTGTAGTGGTTAGCACTTTCACCTAGCAGCAAAAGGGTCGCTGGTTTGAATCTCGACCACGACACCATCTGCCTGGAGTTTGCAAGTTCTCCCTGTGTCTGCGTGGGTTTCCTCTGGGTACTCCGGTTTCCTCTCACACTCCAAAGACATGCTGGTAGGTTAATCGGATCTTGTCCAAATTGGCCCAGTATATATGTGTGTACAACTGTGTGTCCCAAGCGTGTCGAGATCCTACGGGGTAAAATGACTGCATCAGCCAAGCAGACACTGGCTGCAAAAAGCGCCTAGAGGCGATTCAGTTCGCATGTGAGCGCTATACAAGTCGTTCATTCATTATTCTAAACTATATGTTGTACTCAAAAGCATGGGTAAAATATTATAGTCACAGTGAAGCCACTATAATGGGTTAATCTTAATTCTTGATTTTATTGTAAAGTATTTGTATATCTTTTTCATAAATGTAATAAAGACACATTTTATGTGTTTGTTATGCTTTTGACAGCAACAGGAAAATCCTCTCTGCCCCTCTTCTCCCCTCTCTCTTACCTGTAGGTAAAATCACAAAGCAGGCTTTACTATCTCTTTAAAGTTAGACTTTAAAAACATAAAATTTTAAATAGGTTATAAAGCATGTATACATTTTGCATCACTTTGATAATGAAAGTTTATTTAATGCAGTAAGATATACGTGGGACACAGTGGTGGCAGATAGGCAGTCTAGTGGAAAGATCTTACCACCATTGAAGTTCCCAAGAAATATAGTAAGCCAATAAGTTAATACGTGTTTAGGTAGACTGACCTTCTAACTCTGATTTGAACTTTGTTTTAACACTTGACTTACAAAGATTGCACAGAACATGCCTTACATATCATTTTTTTGCATTTCTTTTTAAATCTTTAGTAAGATTTTTTTGTGTCAAAATAATTATATGATTTTCAAGCTGGGTGGCAGAATTAGCCAATTATAACTGATAATGAGATGCAAATCCTAAAGAACAGGGGTTTTCTTATGCATTTTCTGTCTCTAAATTGAATGTAAAGAAGACAAAACTGTGATTACAGTTTTCAAGCATAAAAGGTGAAGCAAATTAAATAATTTTGCCTAATATTATGTTTAAGTAGATAAATATGGGTGCATTATTACTGTAACATGCTCATAGTGGTTAATGTGGTTGATCTACATTATTTTAAATCAAGTAATTGTACTGGGAAAATACAGAGGGATAAGTTAGGCTTAATTAAGTTTAGGCTCTTATCTTTATACAGTAAAATGCTGTATCCCCTTTTTCTTCTGTTTACACTGTGAAGCCTATGAAAAACAGGTGATAACGGTTGGCCTTTGATTGTTAAGAGTAATTGCAATAAAGGGAACAAATGCATTTCCTTTTTTTTTTTTTACCTACATCTAGTATTTGGGTGTACCTATGTTGGTGTACTCTTGCATATAAGTGTTCAGGGAAGCAAAGATTTATTAATTCCACTTGCAGGCTGTCACCAACACCTGTCTGCCCCTTTTTGTGCTGTTCATACTTCTGACCTGTAGACTTCTCTATTTATAGTTGTAACATGCACTATAATTTCTGTACTCTGTACAAGTGAATTCCAGTTCCAGTTCCTGTTATGATATACATGGATGTTTTATGGCTGCCTGAACTTATTAATAAAGCACTCTATAACTACTCTGCCTCTCAGACTACAGGAGACAACACAATTGATAATGAGGATGGCTCTGCTATCTCTACAACAGTCTGCACCTTCTCTTCCACAGCTCGGTATGCCTGCAATGCCTTTTAATGCTTTAATTCGTATGTTTGAGAATTACATACTTACCTCTAATAAGGAGGACTTACCTACTGCTAGAAAACATGCTTTACTTATTCACTGCCTGGGAGCAGAAGAGCAGCATATTTTCAACCGTAGATGACAGCTCTCACTACATAAAAAAAAAAAAAAAGGAAAACTTATTTGTGTCTAAAGCAAAGGCAATATAAGAAAAGTACACTTAAAGTCTGGATCTCTAGTTAGAGTTGAGAAACCTGTCTTATTGAAACAGGGGCAATCCAAATTTTTTAATCTGTTTAGAGTGACAAGTCAACAAAGACCTTACACCTATAAGCTATTTCATAGACGCATATAGAATGCCATTCATCTTGCACCTCAGGGCTTTTCAGAAGTTTGATTTGACAAAGGACATTTTCATATTTCTAATGATAACATCCAAACTTTAGACCAGGAACCTTCACTGCCTGGACATATTCAAAGACTGAGAAGGCCTCCTGTGTGGATCAAAGGATTAAATGATGTAAATAAAATGCTTAGTACTGTTTGTTTTGTAATATCATTTCTTTAAAAATATACTTTTTTGTACTGTGAGCGTAATATTTGGTGTTCATACCTCTTGCTTGTAGACATCACTGTTTACAGTTGTTTTATATATATATATATATATATATATATATATATATTACTTTCTATACTCTGTACAAGTTAGTTCCAGTTCCTGTTCCTGTTATGATATACTTAGAAGCTTGGACATGTTTAATGGATGCCTGAACCTGTTATTAAAGCACACTCTAATTACTCTGCCTCCCAGACTACAAAACACAGCTTGAGTGTAAAGGTCATTATTAATCGATGCCAGCAATGATATAACCTGAATATTTATGCCTAGCAAAAAGGCAAGAAATTAAGTGTTTTTTCACCCAGTCCTCTGCTATAGTTGTGTGTGTATTAGTGATGAGTGAAGTGAGCAAAGATTTTCACTGAACAAATTTAAAAATCCCCAAACCCCAAACATACAGTGGATAGAAAAGAATCACTCCCCTTTAAAATAATCACATGTTGTTTCTTTGCAGCCTGAAATGAAGACAGACACAGTTTGTGTTTTATCCAGCTGTATTTACTAGTGCAGCTTATAACATCCATGTGAAAGATATAACACCAACATAACAGAAAAAAATTGATATAATAATAAAAAAGATTCACTGAGTTGGAATAAGGATGAGTTGGAAAATGACCCCCCCCCCCTTATGTCATTATTTTGTTGGACCACATTTTCCTTTACTTACAACATGTAGTCTGTTGGGATATGTCTCTACTAACTTTGCACATCTAAACTTTGCAATATTTTCCAACTCTTCTTTGCAGAACTGCTCAAGTAAAGTTAAATTTGATGGTGACCATTTGTGGACTACAGTCTTCAAGTCATTCCACAGATTTCAATGAGTGAATAAGTGAAAAATAAATCAATGCTAAATTGATTAAACCGCACTCCCTAGTGACTTCTTTAAAGTGCAAATGTGCAATTAAATCAAACAATCTTGGCAAAGCACCAGCAAGCAAATATATATATATTTATATATATATATATATATAAATCCAGCACAAAATAATGATAAATATTGTGTGTCCAACAAAAATGAATAATATATATTCAAACAATAAAATGCATCAGGATCTTCAAATTCTTGATGAGCAGTAAGAAAAGTAACTGTAGATCCTCCACCACCATCACCTTCCACACATCCTCCTCACCAGACTTCCATGACCCCTTTTACAGGTAGTCAAAAAGCACTTATAGATAATGCCAGCAGAAGTTCTCATGGCCCCAATGACGGTCCAAACGAAAGTCCGACCTCCAGGACACCCCCACCAAATGAATACAATGACTGAAGCTGTTGCCAATAGGGAAGATATCACGTCCCCAGGAAAGCGATTCAAAAAAGGTGTCCAGTGGTTAATGGAAAGAGATAAAAGAAAGGGCTTCCATGGTGAAGTACATCACGATTTATTCCAGAAAATCCGTTTTAAAAAAAAGAGTAAAAACAGATCATTGTAGCTTAGGAGTCCATGTGTTTTGGAAACGCTGTTTCGCTGCAATTGGGTTTAAGTCTGGGTTTATGACCAAGCCATGCAAGGACATTCACCCTTCTCTCCTTCAACCACTGTGTGGTCATTTTTGCTGTGTGCTTTGGGTCATTATCATGTTAGAAGGTAAAACTTCTTCTCATTCACAACTTTCTGGCAGTGGGCAGCAGATTTTCCTCAAGAGTTTGACGATATTTTTCCCCATCCATTTTTCTTTGTCTCCTGACAAGTGCTTCAGTCCGTTCTGCAAAGAAACACCTTAATAACAGAATATTACCATCTCTATGCTTTACTGTAGGAATGGTGTTATTTAGATGTTGAGCTATATTGGATTTCCGCCAGACATATTGTTTGGTGTTGAGGCCAAATCATTCAATGTTTGTCTCATCTGACTACCTTAAATGCACCATGAATATTCTGAGGCCACATAGAAAAAGGTGTTATGGTCAGATGAGACTAAAATTATATTATTCAGAGCCCAGAACCCTATAGAAAATCTGTAGAACGTCTTGAAGACTGCAGTCCACCAACGGTCACCATCAAATTTAACTTCTGCAAAGAAGAGTGGGCAACTATTGCAAAGTCTAGATGTGCAAACTAGACCATATGCTTTCAGCATCTTGCCAGGGGGGCCCACCTGGCAAAGCACCCTCTCCCAGTGTTAATGGGGACAAGGGCCTTTTCCCCATATACTGTATAGCCTGGAGGATATAGGGGTCAGCAGGGGGAGACTTGTTAGAATCTGCAACCCTCTTTTAAATAAGGGCCCCCAGATATCTTCCTACATAAATGAATAAGGGGTACATAGTACACCTGGTTACTCATTCACAGAACAGAAAAATTTATAAAAAGTAAATAAACACAAACAGCTATGATAAACAATATAGTGTACTTACTGTACACCCACGCAAAAAAAAAATTATCCACTTGCCGCCCGCCCACCGTCAAATGACAGCGGGGCATTGCGGCTCTCGTTCTGGGTCATATGTCATATGATAGAGTCCCAGAACAGCGCTCTCGCACGCCCACGGGGGGCGCGCTGCATGGCAATTGTGCCATGTTGCTAGGACACGGCGTGACCCCTATATCTGTAAAGAGCCGCGGAGGCTCTTTAACCATGTAATCGGCTGTGTCCAATTACAGCCGGTCACATGTAAACACGGAGATACTGGTAATCATCGCTCCTCGTCTCACACTGACAAAGTGTTTGGCGAGCAGAGCCGATCAGCAGGATCTACTCACAGGGGACAACAAAACATGTAATCAGAGCAATGATCATCAGTGCCAAAATTACATTATAGCGCCCCAGTGTCACCAATCAGTGCCAGCAATCAGTGCCCACCATTGTCCATCAGTGCCAGCATTCAGTGCCCACCAGTGCCAGCAATCAGTGCCCACCAGCACCCAGAAGTGCCATCAATCAGTGCCTATTAGTGATGCCAGTCAGTGCTGGCTATCAGTGCCACCTATCAGTGTTGCTCTTCAATGCCCATCACTCCTGTCCATCAATGCCTATCAGTGTCACCCATCAGTGTCCCCCATCAGTGCCGCCTATCTGTGCTGCCTATCAGTGCCCACCAGTGCCACCTATCAGTGCCCATCAGTAAATAACGTGATGGTGACTGCGCTGTGGTGACTCAAGTTAAATAAATAGGAGAAGGAGTGTGCAAGGGAGTGGGAGTGGAATGGGGAGGGGAAGGGAAAAAAGGGGATAGGAAGCTAAATATAGCTAAATGGCAATAGTGAGCTGAATGCACAGTGACACAAAAACGTGCAGATATAATAGGTAAAAAATTAATGAAAAGATAAACAAATACTAAACACTCCAGTGATATATGAACGTGATAGAAATATAAAAAAAGGCTGTGTATTATATCACTATGACATATAGGTAGTCAACAACCAAAATCCATAAATCAAAATACTGAGTGTATCAGTGACCAGTGGAAAACAAATGAGTAAAAATAAGGATGAAAATAGCAAAAAAATAAAAAAACTCCCAAATAGGTACACTGAATATAAAATATAATCATATGTCCAAAATATATACCGTATTTATCGGCGTATAACACGCACTTTTTTCCCCTTAAAATCAGGGGAAAATCGTGGGTGCGTGTTATACGCCGATACTCACCTATGCCCGGCGATCTCCGCTGACTGTGAGCGGAGCGATCGCCGCCGAGATACACATAGCCGAGTGTATTCGGCTATACTCGGCTTTTCTCGGCTCCGCTCACAGTCACGCCCAGTCCCGCCATTGGACCTGTGATATGTCCATCATAGGGCGGGACTCGGCGTGACTGTGAGCGAAGCCGAGAAGAGCCGAGTACACCCGAATACACTCGGCTATGTGTATCTCGGCTCCGCCCAGTCCCTGCATTCGCCCCGCTCCGCCCTGTATCAGCGGCGATCTCGGCGGCGCCATATTTAAAATTCAAGGCTGCAATAAACACTGGGGGGGGGGCAAGGCTGCAATGTAACAAGGCTGCACTGAACACTGGCAAGGCTGCACTGGACACTGGCAAGGCTGCACTGGACACTGGGCAATGCTGCAATGGACACTGGGCAATGCTGCAATGGACACTGGCAAGGCTGCACTGGACACTGGCAAGGCTGCACTGGACACTGGCAAGGCTGCACTGGACACTGGCAAGGCTGCACTGGACACTGGGAAAGGCTGCAATGGACACTGGCAAGGCTGCACTGTGACAAGGCTGCAAATGACACTGGTAAGGCTGCATTTAAATGTAATTTTTTTTTTTCTTAAACTTCCCTCCTAAAAGTTTTTTTCCCTAAAATTCCCTGGTAAACTTGGGGTGCGTGTTATACGCTGGCGCGTGTTATACGCCGATAAATACGGTAGTCCCATCATCAAGGGTGCTTGAAAGTTTTCTATAATGTACACCCTGTGATCAAAAAGTCACAGACAGCTTACCTCCCTATTGAGAGGGATCGATATAAGACAGTTCTTAATGGTGGAAAAAAGATAAACGTCCTTATAGCACAATCTTTGTGGCACAGTTTCTTTGTGACTCGTTGGAATGCATATGAAACGACATAAAGTGGAGAGACATCAATAACACAACTTGGTGAGTGCGGCAAAGTAAATCGCTGATGTGGACAATCACACACTCACTTTAAGTATAGTGAGCGTGGGCCTCAATCCAAACGAGCACCGCGCTCGTACCAATGGGACCGTGGATTTGGCGTCTCAATGCAATCAATGCACTGCGATCCTCGTGTGTCCGCAGCGGCAGTCACAAAGTTGTGGAAATAATAAAAAAAAAAAGGAAATAGTGTAGGTCTGAAACCACTAGGGGTATTTAATATACACAAGTAAAAAACTCACATTTAAAAGATGAATACGGGTCTTGTATCCTTACGAGCGGCGAGCTCGTCTCCTCTCGGTTCTGCTGGTGGTGTGTCTGTGCTACGTCCTGACGCGTGTCGTCATATCACATGACTTCATCAGAGGCTAGCACTAGACACAAAGTGTGGAATTTTTATAGTCCTCATCACAGGGCGGGCGGCGGCCATTTTGTTGTAGACCAACATGTATTGTAAGCGCGGCCATAATTGCTCTGACATTCTGGTGTATCTCACCAATGATAATGTCAGAATGCAATAGCCTGTGCGGACTAGGAAGGAGGAGAAAGGCTGCAGAACGAACACAGCAACATAGGAACCCTCGTTTCCATGAATGATTAAAACTGGGACATAGGGTCCCCACAGAATATATAAAAAAATTGTGGTATATAATGGGTATGGCATAATATCTAAAATATATAAAACTGTTTAAAAATTAGAGCAGACGCTGGTGAGCCATTGGCCCACTCGTTCCAGTCTAGGGATTAAACCTAGAGTGCTCCGATTGCATGACTGCAATCTATCATTCATAAAAACAAACAAATAACGCACAGACACACCACAGCTAGAACCCCAGGAGGGAATATATGGATATGCCAAAATACATAATGGGATACCTGGCATATCATCATAAGGAAGAAAAAAATGGAATATACAAATACATAAAATGCCATATACACATACAAATACATATATATCATATGAAAGATATTAGATGTGTAAGCCTGAATGTACAATGTAAAATCAAGGCAACATATGTAACTAAACTGGTATAGGTCTACCTCAACAAATATGGAGGTCTAAATAAAATAATCACAGGACATGCATGGTGAAGTCCAGCTCCTACACCAACATGTACTAATGGAAGAATCGAGATAATATAATTCTTATCTCTTCTATGATGACAGGGACTGACGTATGATAAGGCAGTAATGTAGAGATACCTATGGCAGTGGGCAAGTATCAGTAGGTACATGGTCGGAAACAGATGTGACTCAGTACCCTAGTAGTCACTTAGAAAGCAGTTTAAGTCAAATTCTATATTTAGGCCTTTAGGCACAAATGTATCCATTGAAAAAATTCAATGGGATTTGATTTGGCTTAGTGTTCGCACCTTGTGCCCTCCTCTCCATGGGCTAGAGTATGGAACTATGCCCCAAAATTTTAGGTGGGAGGGATCTCGATTGTGTATTTCTGCAAAGTGCCTGGAAACGCTATGTTTAACAAATCCGCGTTGTATATTTTGTATGTGTTCTTTAACACGGATCTTGAGTAGCCTTTTAGTGCGACCTACATATTGCAGGCCGCAACTGCATTCCAACACATAAACCGCCCCTTCTGTATTGCAGCCAACAAATTCTTTGATTTCATATTTTCTCCCGTTACTATTAGACTGGAATGTAGACCTTCTTTCATTTGGAAGTTTGGTGCGTCTACAGGCGTAGCACCTCTTACAAGGGTAAAACCCTTTGCCAGTAAAAAAAGTGAAAGTCTTTTTGGGTGGATTGACTACACTCTTTACTAGCTGGTCTCGTAGTGTGGGTGCACGTCTGTAGATGAATTGGGGTCTATCGGGTAGTATATTTTTAAGGCTTTTATCTGCCTTCAGGATATGCCAATGGCGTGTGACAATACTCTCTATCTTCTTGTATTGGATGTTGTAGTCCAGAATAACCGGCACTTTGTCGGGTTTAGAGATTTTGATCTTATTTTGCAGCAAAACTCCTCTTGGGATATGTGTGACTTCTTCTATTTTACTCATTATGAAATCTTCTTTGTATCCCTTTTGTACAAATCTTTCACCTAATAGGTTGGCCTGAGTATGGAAGTCTGCAATATCTGTGCAGTTCCGTCGTAAGCGTAACATCTGACCTTTGGGAATATTAAAAAGCCAGTTCTGATGGTGGCAGCTTTTCATTGGAAGGTAACTATTCCGGTCTACGCTTTTAAAGAAAGTCTTAGTGGCAAAGGTGTTATTGGTTCTTGTTATAATAAGATCTAGAAAGGATATGTTTGATTCCTCTATTTTCCAAGTTAATACTATATTTTGCTGATTATTGTTTAATTTCTCGAAGAAGCTTACTAGTTGTTCCCGGTCGCCTTTCCATATTAGGAAGATGTCATCAATGTAGCGTTTGTAAAGTACTAGATCTTTTGGTGTTTCGAAGAAGACGTTTTCGTCTTCCCACTTTGCCATGAATAGTCCGGCTACACTGTGGGCAAATTTAGCCCCCATGGCAACACCTGTCTTCTGTTGATAGTATTATTTTCCATACCAAAAATGGCTATGTTTGAGGCAAAAATCGAGGCATTTAACAATAAACTTCCTTTGCATACATGCCAATTTGGTGAACTTCCTCAGACCCCACTTCGTGGCTTCACATGCCAGGTAGTGGGGTATGATAGTGTACAGGGATGACACATCGGCTGTCGCCATCAAGATGGGTCCTGTTGATTTATCTTCTTCTAGAATCTGCAACATCTCTTTAGTATCCCGTAAGTATGCCCTGGTCTTCTGTACTGTTGGTTGAAGGAAGCGAGCTATGTATTGCCCAAGTCTTGCTGTGATAGAGTCAATCCCATTTACT
The DNA here is from genome assembly GCA_029206835.1 of Rana muscosa. Classification (NCBI taxonomy): domain Eukaryota; kingdom Metazoa; phylum Chordata; class Amphibia; order Anura; family Ranidae; genus Rana; species Rana muscosa. The sequence continues at coordinate 155,208,371 of CM055120.1, forward strand.
ATAGGTCTATATGGTGGGTTGGCTCCATCTTTATGTATTTTGGGCAATGCATAAATAATCGGGGTTCTGCACGCTTCCGGTATTAGGTATCTCGCTTCCTTTTTATCGAGAACACCCTTCAGTGCCACCTATTAGTGCCCATCAGTGCCGCCTATCAGAGCCCATCGGTGCTGCCTATCAGTGCTCATCAGTCCCACATATCAGTGCCATCTATCAGTGCCCATAAGTGCAGCATATTAGTGCCTCCTCATCTGTGCCACCTATTCAGTGCCCATAAGTGCCGCCTCATCAGTGCCCATAAGTGCCACCTCATCAATGCCCACCAGTTCAACCTATCAGTGCCCATCAGTGCTGCCTCATTAGTGCACATCAGTGAAGAAGAAAAATTACTTATTTACAATATTTACTATCAGAAACTAAGTAAATCATTTAAAAAAAAATTAAAAACCCAGCAGTGGTTAAATACCACCAAAAGAAATATTTGTGTGAAAAAATTATAAAAATTTCACTTGGGTACAGTGTAGCATGACGACGCATTTGTCATTCAAAGTGCGACAGCGCTAAAAGCTGAAAAATGGCCTGGGCAGGAAGACAAGTGGTTAAAATAATATAGACGAAAATTCAAATATCAAATTATAAAACAAATAAGTGAAAAGAGCTGCTTGTCATCAGACCTGGGCAAAGTCCAAAGATATATAATCAAAATATTCCAGAGATTATTATCCTTTTGATTCCTAGATTTTGTTCCAATGAAAAATCAATACTGTGCAATCAAACAACAGAATATCATACATTACAAAAAAAAAAATCAAAAAATCTAAAAATATAATTTAAGTTTGTCCGTGCAATACAATTTATAATATAAAAAGTACTCAGTGATATACTGGTCCAGAATTTGTGACATTATTCCGTGACACCACCAACTGTGCTCTTTCGCTGCACCAACTGTTTGCACACTGCACTCACCAGAAGCTGTTGACCGCTTTAAATAAAAAGGAAGTCAAATGAGCTTTTTTTCATAAATTGACATCTTTCCATAGGTGGCTAATAGACTCCAATTGATCAATCTCTTGGTTCATCTTGTACACATGGATAAATATGTGACCACTGCAACCATAAGCATTTATACGCCTTTAAGAAGCTTTATAGTATTCCAAATGGTAAATGAATAAAGATAAGGAGAATCCTCTCATAGTGTAGTAAGAATCTTTAATGAGAAAAGATAATAACATTGCACTTACATTAAAATTTGGAACACAAGCATACATTACACGCTAGGAATGCCAGTTTGTGTTCCACCTGCATTCCAATAAGCAGAAGTGACATGTCCTGGAAGCTCTACCCTACGTGTTTTGTCAGTTATGTCTGATGTCACCAGGAGCCCAGGGCAATCCCTGAGGAAGTCATGTGACCCAGTGACAAAACATGTAGAAGTGGGGCTACATTGGATGATGTCAACACAGATGGTGGTTTTAAGTCAAGATGTTTAAAAGCACTTAAGGAGTCATACTCTGTGTTTATCTTTAATGTCTGCATATTTTTTTTATAATAAATGTAAGTAGTAGTATGTGGTGCATGTTGAAAATCATCAGTCTTAAACAGTAAAACACTATTTTGAGTTTCCTTTTTTATATGGTGGAGCAAAGGAGGAGAGGTGAAGGTATCTTTTTTTTTTTCTAATTGACAATTTTCATTACATTTTCCATTAAACAACAGAACAAAGAAGACAAACAAATACAAACATATCAGAAAAGTATATCAAACAAGGACATCTGATAAAGTTCACGGCAGACTGATGTGCAATAACATCAAAGAACTGTGAAAAATAAAAGTATTGTAACTGTATGGCATTATAAGTGACAATGGTATATATTAAGATAATTAGTAAAATTTAAAACAAAAAATTAGTCAGGGTCAGTGACAAGAGGGACCAACCTAAGCTTAGCAGCCCTTAAATTAAGCCCTGGACCATTTGGCTGGCCAAAGACCAGGCCACTTTTTGCAATTTGGCACTGCGTTACTTTAACTTACAATTGCACGGTCGTGCAACGTGGCTCCCAAACAAAATTGACGTCCTTTTTTCCCCACAAATAGAGATTTCTTTGGGTGGTATTTGATCACCTCTGCGGTTTTTATTTTTTGCGTTATAAACAAAAATAGAGCGACAATTTTGAAAAAAAGCAATATTTTTTACTTTTTGCTGTAATAAATATCCCCAAAAAATATATAAAAAACTTTTTTTTCCTCAGTTTAAGCCGATACACATTCTTCTACATATTTTTGGTAAAAACAAAAATGGCATCAAGCGTTTATTTATTGGTTTGCGCAAAAGTTATAGCGTCTACAAAATAGGGGATAGTTTTATGGCATTTTTACTAATATTTTTTTTTTACCAGCGATTTTTATCGTGACTGCGACATTATGACGGACACATCGGACACTTTTGACGCCATTTTGGGACCATTGTCATTGATACAGCGATCAGTGCTATAAAAATGCACTGATTACTGTAAAAATTACACTGGCAGTGAAGGGGTTAACCAGTAGGGGGCGCTGAAGGGGTTAAGTGTGTCCTAGAGATGTGTTCTAACTGTAGGGGGGATGGGCTATGTGTGACACGACACTGATCACTGCTCCCGATTACCATTGGAATCGCACCTGTTGGCGAGTCAGCTGGGTAATGGGTGAGATAATTGCAGAAAAGCCCTTCACAAATCTCAGATAAAAATTAGCAAAGCCAATGAATCGCTGGATGCTTTTCTTGTCCAAAGGAGCTGGCATGCCCACAATGCCGCATCTTAAAGGGGACGTATCCTGTACGCCCATCTGCCCAGCCGTGCCATTGTGTCGACGTATATCGTCGTGTGCTGGTCGGCAAGTGTTTTAGAATACACAGAGTCCTGGGAAACAGTCCAAACATACCAACAGTAAAAACAGAATAGAAAAGAAAAAGAAGTCAGAGATATAGCAGACAGCTGGGTTTAACACTCCTAGGAAAAACAAGAGCTCACCAATAATGCAAAAAGGGGAAAAGTATGACACGATTATGGGGGGTCCTCCCGCAAGTGTCAGTGCTCCCATATTGCATTATGCCTCTCAACCAAGGCGGTGAGTCAGGCTGTAAGAGACTCCGTAATTTCTACATCTTTAATCCTAGCATAAAGATCAATGAAGGCTGGGGGTGTTTGGCTCTTCCACTGGCGGGCTATAAGGCACCTAGCAGCTGTAAGAATGTGGCGCGTTAATTTTTTAGCCAGCTTAGGCAGACTATTGGGCAATAGGCCCAAGAGAAATACTTTGGGGAAAAATGGGACATCTGCCTCAAAGAGTCTCAGGAGAAGGTCCTGTACCAATCACCAGTAGGGAAGCAAAAGTGGGTATTGCCAGTAAATATGGAGCAGAGTATCACAATCTCTATAACAACACCAACATTGATCTGAGGCCGAAAGGTTGCTTTGAGGCAGGATGGGGTCATATACAAGAAGAAGAGCACTTTATATGCATTTTTCTTGTAAGGGGTGCATATGGAGCTCTTAGCGACTTGAAACCAGACTATTTGCCACTGAGGTAAAGACAACTCTTCTCTAATGGCCTCTTCCCATTTAAGCATATACCGTTGTTTACTTAGGGTTTCCATTGGATATGAATTTTGCAATTTATAAATGTCGGAGGTAAAATCCTTTTGAGATGGGCCAGAGAGGACTAGTTATTCAAATGGGGATAATTTGAAGAATTTAAGGTTAGGGGCAAAGCATAAGGTTTAGTGATGAATCTGGATCACTAGGAAGGAGTGTTTAAAACAAAACAGGTGATTGTACACCTTGGAGAGGAAGGCTGGTTGATTGGCATTAGGTGCGTAAAGATTACAGAATGTGACATCCATGTCTAGCTATTTGCCTCTGAGAATGATAAAGTGGCCATGTGGATCGGAATACGAATAAGTGTGTGTGAAAGGGGCATCAGAATGACAACCCCAGCTTTCTTCTTGGTGCTAGAAGCCAGATAAACAGGAGACAAATGCCTAGCTGCAAATGTCAATGTGCCCCTCCTATCAAAATAGGTTTCCTGTGCAAAGATCTAGAATCCCTAAAACCCTTCAATGCCAGAAGCCTTTTAAAGTTGGAATTGAGACCATTAACATTTAAAGAATAGATCCGTATCATGGCTAATTACAGTGGGGAATGTGGGTGGCTGTGAATTAGAGAAAGAGGAACAACTAGTGTACTTGTCTAGTCTAGGTTGCAATGAAGACCGACCCAATGAGCATGGATGATCATTCTCAGGGGACAACATCTCTGTAGACCCAGGAGTGAATAAACAGAAAATGTTGGAAAAAAAACAGGTTAAAATAACATATAGTGAAATAAAAGTAGATCACAAACATATTTCATTAAAAGTTCCAATATACCCCCAACACCCCACAAAAGGGTGAGGAAGGTAGGGCAGGTTATCAGTCGGAACCTAAATCACAAAATATGAAGGGGGTGGGGGGGTAAGAGGCAAAGCAGAAATTACTGCTACTACATACAGGCCTGGGTCAGTAGAACAAGGGGACAATTTTCTTAACAATACGAACAATGGGGAGTCTGGGGACCATTAAGTGATGCAATGAACAATCGAGAAATATATAGAGCACTGTGACCTGGGTAAAAGGGACATCAAAAGTGGCTGGCATCCAATAATATCCAGGCCCCAGCAGTCCAGTAGATGAATCAGCAGATAAGGACTAAAGATTAAACAGAACAAGTAGGCATGAGCACTTAGATAATGCAAACCACATCAAAAAAGAATATGCAGGTGTCACGTACCTGATCCGAAGGGCTCCCCTTGCAGCTAGGTGCGGTACACCTCTGAAAGTGCCACAGAAGGTATACAGCCTAAAGTAGCACGGGTTGCTGGCAGGATATGGATGGGTAGCGAAGAGCGTCACCTTGTGAGGACTGCCAGGGCATGGTGGTGCACAGGCGGTCAGGAACTTCCCACTGTGCTTGGAATGGACCGTGCTTCAGAGGAAAGATGAGGGTCAAACACAGGATGGCCAGTGAAAACCCGGATGAGGGTCAAACACAGGATGGCCAGTGGACACCCGGCTGAGTGTCAAACACAGGATGGCCAGAAGCAAGAGCAAGTCCATGAAGTAAGCTGAGGTCATAAACTGGTAATCAAGCAGGAGAAAAGTCCATATAGCAAGCCAGGGACATGCACAGGTAATCAGGCAGAGGCAAAGTCATTATAACAAGCCATGGTTATGCACAGGTAATAAGGCATGGGCAAAGTCCATATAGCAAGCCGGGGTCATGCACAGGTTATCAGGCAAAGGCAAAGTCCATATAGCAAAGCCGGGTCATGCACGGATAATCAGCAGAAGGAAGGTCAAGGAGCAAGCCAGGGGATGAGCCAGGAGAGGAGGTCAACAGGTCTGGAACAAGCCGGGTCAAGAACAGGAGATCCAAAATTAAACACAGAGGTTCAGGAGTACAGGAAGCTGATGACAATCCAGCAATTTGGGTCAGACAGTGGCAGCCTTTTATAGGCCAGCAGGGGGATCCATCTGTCACATGATGTGCCTATGGCGCCCATTTCTTCTACTGGCAAGATTGCCAGTACTTCCACGGCCATTTCCCTGACAGTGCTCCCCTCAAGGGGCAGCCTCTGGATGCCCAAACGGGCCACTTTCTCAGGATGTCTTCTGTTAAAGTCTTGTAACACTCTTGGAGCATGTATATTGCAGAAAGGCGCCCAAGAATTATCTTCCGGGGGGTAACCCTTCCATTTAATTAGGTACTGGACTTGCGTACCTCTCTTCCTGCAATCCATGATGGCTTCCACTTCAAATTCTGCTTCACCCTCCACCAACACTGGAGGTGGTGGCAATTCTTTCCTTCCAGGAAAGGGGCTGGGAACTGTTGGTTTGAGAAGAGAAACATGGAATACCAGGTGGATTCTATAGGAGTCTGGTAATGCCAATTCAAAGGCTACTGGATTAATTATCCTCTTCAAAAGGGCCAATACATTTTGGTCCAAGTTTCCAAGAAGGGCAAGAGAGTTTAAGATTAACGGCCGATAACCACACCTTTTCTCCTACCTGAAAAGCAGGACTTCCTCTCTTCCCTTTGTCATTGAATTTCTTGTAGCTTTCCTGAGCCTCCTGCATTGACCTTCTGAAGTCGCTGGTAGTTAGCTTGAATAAAATTTACCCGATCCTGGACTGTGGGGACTGATGCCTCTGGAATGGTATTAGGTAGGAAAGAGGGATGAAACCCATAGTTAGCCCAGAATGGAGATTGGTTAGTGGCAGCATGCAGGGAGTTATTATAGGCAAATTCTGCACAAGGGAGAACCAGTCATCTTGAGAGCAGGTACAGAAACACCGCAGATATTGCTCCAAAGTCTGGTTTGTTCTTTTAGTCTGACCATTGCTCTGAGGGTGATAGGCAGATGATAAACAAACCTCAATGGATAAGGATTTACAAAGATCTCTCCAAAACCTGGACGTAAATTGTACTCCTCTGTCTGACACAATATTGTCTGGTAATCCGTGCAGCCTGACGATTTCCTTAATAAATGGTATCTACCACAGAGGGTGTGCCCATCATGGGCAGGAAGTGGGCCATTTTAGAGAGACGGTAAACTACTACCAAGATGGTAGTGAACCCTTCTGAGGGTGGTAAGTCTACAATAAAGTCCATAGAAATCTTTCTCCATGGCTGTTCCGGAATGGGCAATGGTCTTAATAGACCCCAAGATTTGGCATTGGACCCTTTGTTCCATTGGCAGATAGCACAAGAGTTTACATACTTCCTGCAGTCTTGACTCAGGCTGGGCCACTAAAAAGAGCATTGGACTAGCTCAGAGGTCTTTCATATTCCAAAATGTCCGACAAGTTTATGATCATTGATGGTGCATTAATTTTGCAAGACAACACAACACATTTATTGAGGACACTGATTTAAAGAAAACACACTAAGTTTGATTTTAAGAAACTTTATTGTTTATGCAAATGTAATGTTTTTTCTTGGTTTTATCATGGGGTTAGTAAAATTTGTAAAGGGTGGTGTATTATCACATGCATTAAGATCCCAATAGCATTAAGCACTGTACCTCTTTGGTACAGCAAGGTACGCTTCCCTTGTTGAGGGCATATGGTTTGGTATGGTTCAGGAGGAAGGGACATACTTGTTGCCCCTTCCTTTCCTATACAGCCATACACAATTTAAGAGAGTGCTTTGAAACCTGCACTTTACCAGAGAGGATGCTATAACTGTGTCGGGGGAGGTTGCTGCAAATAGATTAGCGGTCAGTGTTCCATCTAAGAACAGACCTCTGCACATTTCTTTATTCCTTTGCCAATGAGGAGAGGGGGTGTGTGCCTTTCCTCCAATCAGCAGTCTAGGCTGTATTCCAATGGTTCACTCCCAGTGGTAACCAGGAAGAGAAAAACTTTAACACAAAGAACACTTTCTAAAGGATATATACAGATGAAGACAGAAGATATACATGTAAAACTTATGTAGGGAGATATGTTTCATCCCTGTGTATCATCTGAGCCTGTTCACTTTACTGGGTATATGTGAGGGTTTACATCCACTTTAAGTTCAACTGTCAACTTGCTAAATGACCTGCAGCTTTTACTGCACCTCAAGTAGACATAGTATATGTCAAAAAGCTAGAAAATCTGCAAGGCATACAGAAGGGGACCTATGTTAACAATCCCTTAAAAAATGTGCAGAAAGTTCATAATGATTGTACCACGCTGGATAACATGCCACCAAAGTGCTGCCTGAACAAAACATTCAAGCCTTATTCAGAAAAACAGCAAGCTAAATACAGCATGCATAGTCAAGTTTCTAAAATACTGTATATGAGAGGTCTCTTGCAAACAAGGTTTAAAAACATGAACATATCTCTAAATTTAACAACGTTCCTTAACCCCTTCTCACCCCCTCCAGGTGGCTCTTTAACTCCTTCTTTACATCTGGAGGTGGGGCAGGCATCCTATTCACATCACTGTGATTGGTTATCAAAGTGGCCACATGATCTAGAGACCATCTCGACAACTTCCAATAACAGAGAATGGGAGCTCCTGTGACAGCTTGGATACTGTGCCAAGAGTGTGCAGTGCGCATGTGAGAAACTCCAGCCACCATGGATACATATGTGTAGTATTTGGGTGTCAAAGCCTACCCTTCTTGCCACTGCATATTTGTGTTAAATGGCCAGCAAAAGGTTAATATAAGCTATCATTAATTTATTTGACATGTCAAATGGTCAGCAAGCGATTAATCTAAGTTATCAATAATTTATTTGACATTTGTAAAATCTTTCCCTGTGTAATGCATAGTGCATGTTGTGGACGAATACAACTGGGAGCAATCTGTGTTATTATCTGAAATCTTGGATCCACCCATATATGATATTTTCTTCCGTTTGTGTCTGTTTAACGTGACCCTATTCATTTCGGGTGAGGAGATACTTTTAATATTTAGAAGTCACTACTATGCCTGCATTTTGATTACTATTCTGATTACTATGCTTTTGATTAGTATTCTGTGATATGTCTTTATTTACTAACAGCAGATTTAGGCAGATCCCTTAACAGTCATAATCCAAAGAATTCAAGAGAAAAAAAAATTCCTACTCATCAGTAGCTAACAAGCCACAAGTAAAAAGAAAAAGGGGTTTACCTTATGTTATTGACAGCATGAAAACTTGAACCCTGCAGTTTTGGTACAATTCTCTTTTTTTAATTGCCTAGAGGATTCAGGGGGAACTTTTAAGTCTACGGAGAAAGCAGGAAGCCCTTTTTAGTGAAAAGAAAAATAAATAAATACAGTTTTTGTAGATCATTATACTTTACCTAGTAACACAAACCATAATCAGCACCTTCAAATTCAATGACTTTTTAATGCTGCTCTGTGGCAATCTGAACTCATTGCTTTGTTGAACTGTCAAAGATTAATGTTATACTGACTCTCATAACCTTGGGTACAGAAGTGAAATATCAGCTAGATTGTGACAGAGAAAGTCAATGTGCATTGTGCTAAATTGTCACTTTTACAATTCTTTCTCTAATATGCATTGCTGCCAGAATTTCAAATTTTCTCAAATAAATGAAGGAAGTATGCGGGCAGTGTCTCTCAATGTCTATATTCTATTTTTTACAAAAGGTGTCATAGTAAGGGATGAGCAAATTGATCTGCAAAGTTTGAGATTCAACCCTTGAATGGTTGGATTTTCTGATGGTAGAGGTTTTGTGCATGTTTTTTAATCTCCCAGTAATACATCCACCTGCTTTTTCTTTCATTTATAATTTTTTCTGGAAAAAACATGGACGTCTATATTTAAAAGAAGAACCAATTAAATGGTAAGTGTAGCCAAAACGTTTTTAGTTATATTCATAATAATCTGACAGGGTTCGAATCCTTCCCTACTCCTTCCAAAAATGAAATAAAAAAGTCTGGCAGAACAAGCACTTTAACTATGATAGCATAGGTACTGGACTTTGGAAGTCACATATGAAGACATAGGTTAGTTACTAATACACCAATCTCCTTAGGATTCGTCATAGTGGAATTGTAACAGGGAGCATGCTTACTCATAGAAATACTAACTGGTTAGAAAAACTAACCTGGTTTTCCTGGTTAGTATCTTTATGGGAATCTCAAGTTCCCAGGATAAAAAAAGTAAAAAATGAAACTAAATAGTAAAAACTGATCCCCTACCTTACACAGAATTTGTAAAGCTACATTCATTACACTTATTTGGCTTAAATCAATCCATCAGACATTATTTGTGGACATGTGTGTGGGGCACCCTTTAGAAAATAAGTTATGATGCACTCACAAGAAAGAATCTAATAAAATAAAAGACACAATGCCTTAATAACCCCCCCCCCCCACCCCGCAAAAAACATAGGGAAACCCACAAATATTAAAGTGTGACAGCTCTCCTGTTCCTGAGTGTCCTGGATAAACATGCCACCTCAGATAGCTCCTGCATCTGAGCTATAAGTAGAGCCAACAATCAGCACCAGCCAACAATCCAAAGAAACTGACTCTAATCAGCTGTGAGGGCTGTACCATCATTTGTGAGCATGTGGGGCATCCCCCTTAGATGCCAAAAGATTTCTGTGGGCTACAGAAAGTGTACCATGATGCTATAATACTTGGTATGGTAAGTGTGAGTTCCTAAAGAACCTGGCCTATTTGTGATACAGCTAACATATTTCAGCATCGGCATTCTTTTCAGCCCTCAACATTTGGTCATGTGAAATCTCAATCTGCAATGGAAGTTAGACACTATGAATACAGGTCAAACTTGGGAGCTGGTAGCTATATAGTGCCACAGCACTATGGGTCCTGGTTTAATTAATGTCTGAATGAGGAAGTATCTCCACTAAGGGCCTCCAACCAAACTTTTTTTTGTACCTAGGAGGGGGGGGGGGGCAATGGTGCCCCCTACCCCATCAGCCCAGTTCTATTCTGCTATCTATACTATTGTGATATGATTTTAAAAGGATATGTGCATCAAGATAACTTTAAATGTTGAAAAATATATTTTCTTTGCAGTGTTAAAATAAAAATGGAATGTGCAAAAAATGCCCATGACAGTATGAAAGGTATATGCCATTTAAAGCTGCTTATTTGCACTTGTAAGAACAGCAATTATTTTGTGGTAATTGCCACCATCTTTTGATATACTAAACAAATCATTTGTGTTAATGCATTTATTATGGCATTTAATAGATGGCTGTAGAATTTGTCATTGTCAAGATAGCTCATGTTTTCATAACTATAGTAATGACAATTTTTTTTGCAAAAAGGGCATTAATATAAAATCGATAAGCAATTACACAAAAGTTCAAATGGACAAAAGTAGTATTAATTTTGAGATTGATAAAATATTTTTTTTTGGATGCTACTGGAATAATAGGATTTTTATAACAGCTTACCTGTAAAATCCTTTTCTTGGAGTACATCACGGGACACAGAGCGACATAGTCATTACTAATGGGTTATATAGATACCGTCAGGTGCTGGCACTGGCAACTTCCAAAACCGGAAGTACCCTCCCCTATATAAGCCCCTCCCATCCGGGAGCACCTCAGTTTTGTAGCAAAGCAATAAGTGTCCCTAAAGAAGGGCGGGAGCTCTGTGTCCCGTGATGTACTCCAAGAAAAGGATTTTACAGGTAAGCTGTTATAAAAATCCTATTTTCTTTCTCGTACATCACGGGACACAGAGCGACATAGTCATTACTAATGGGATGTCCTAAAGCAATGCCAAATGGGGGGGGGATACACCATATATAAGCTGAGCGCTATCAGACATGAGGATCTTTTGCGGCCTGCAACACACTGCGCCCAAAGGCGACATCCTCCTGACTTCTAACGTCCACCTGGTAGGACCTAGTAAACGTGTGTACCGAAGACCATGTTGCGGCCTTACAGATTTGAGCCAGGGAGGCCTGGTGATGCACTGCCCATGAAGTTCCAACTGCTCTCGTGGAGTGCGCTCTAACTTTGAACGGAGGCGGTCTCCTTCTCAAGCCATAAGCTTGCATAATGACCTGTCGAATCCACTTGGCTAAAGTAGATTTTGACGCTGCCTGACCCTTTCTGGGGCCTTCCGGCAGAATAAACAAAGTATCCGTTCTGCGAATCTGAGCAGTGGCTTTTAGATAAGCTTTAACTGCTCTTACCACATCCAAAGAATGCAATAACTTTTCCTCTACCGAAGTAGGTTTGGGGAAAAAAGAAGGAAGAACCACATCTTGGTTCAAATGAAACCTCGATACCACCTTAGGAAGAAAGGCTGGATGAGGGCGTAACACTACTCTATCCTTATGGATAACCAGATACGGCTCCTTACAGGACATAGCTGCTAATTCCGACACTCTTTTAGCCGAACAAATGGCTACTAGAAAAATCAATTTCCTGGTGAGAAGAACCAAAGAAATATGCTGTAATGGTTCAAATGGTTGTTTCTGTAGAACCGACAGAACCAAGTTTAGATCCCATGGACATATGGGAATATTAACCGGAGGACTAATACGCATCACTCCTTGTATAAAGGCTTTGACTAGTGAATGCGAAGCCAAGGGCCTTTGAAAAAATATTGACAAGGCCGAAATCTGACCCTTGATAGTACTCAAGGCAAGCTTCCTATCTACAGCCCATTGTAGGGAGTCCAGACTCCTACCTATTACGTACTTACGTGGATGCCATTTCTTGGCTTCACACCAGGCGATGTACGCCTTCCAGATTCTATAGTAGATCTGCCTGGATACCGGCTTCCTGGCATTGATCATGGTAGATACCACAGAATTAGAGAGCCCTCTCTTTTTTAGAATGTGGGCTTTAATAGCCAGGCCGTCAAACCTAGGGCTGGTAAGGAAGGGTGGTATATCGGTCCTTGCGAAAGCAGGTCCGGACGATGTGGGAGAGTCCAAGGACTCCCCACTGACATTTTACAATCTCCACGTACCACGCTCTTCGGGGCCACGCTGGAGCCACCAGAATCACTGGTTTCTTTTCTACCCTGATTCTGCGGAGTAATCGAGGTAACCATTGTGGCGGTGTGAATGCATATATCAGCTTGAACTGATCCCAAGGGAACACTAGGGCATCCGAGCCGCAAGCTAGGGGATCCCTTGTCCGAGAGACAAACCTGTCCCCCTTTGCGTTGAATCTGGATGCTAGAAGATCTACATCCGATGTTCCCCACCGCTGACATATTGTCCAGAAAACCTCGGGGTGAAGGGACCCTTCCTCTGGGCCTAATTGCTGGCGACTTAGAAAGTCCGCCTTCCAATTCTCCACTCCTGGAATGAATACCGCAGATATGGCTGGGACATATTTTTTCTGCCCATTTCAGGATGTAATTTACTTCCCTCTGGGCTGCACGACTCCTGGTGCCCCCCTGATGATTGATATATGCCACTGCTGTGGCATTGTCTGATTGAATTCTGACAGGGGACCCTTGGAGTTTGGATGTCCATGCTACTAGGGCATACCGGGCTGCTCGTATCTCTAAGAGATTGATGGGCAGGGCCTTTTCTGCATCCGACCATCTGCCCTGGAGAGACTATTGCTCCAGTACTGCTCCCCAGCCTATAAGGCTGGCATCTGTAGTGACCACCTTCCAAGAAATCGGACTGAAGGATTTCCTTTTTTCCAGATTCTGGGGAACCAACCACCAACGGAGGCTCTTGCGAACGGAAGGGGACAAGGACATTGTAAGTCTAGGGCCTGAATTTTTTTGTTCCAGGCTGACAGTATGGCCCCTTGCAAATTCCTTGAATGGAATTGACCGTAGGGTACTGCTTCGAATGATGCCACCATTTTTCCCAGCAGCCTCATATACAGGCGTATGGACGGCTGTCTTTTTTGTACCCACTAAGTGGATCAAATCTTTCAAAGACAACACCTTTCCTCGAGGCAAGAATATTTTTCTCTGGCCTGAATCCAACCTTAGCCCCAAGTATTCCAGACTTTTGACTGGTTTTTAGGGCTGACTTGTCTCGGTTGATAATCCAACCGTGAGATTCCAGATACTTGATCGTCTTGTGAACGACCACGTCTAGTTTTTTCACTGAGTGGTCTATCAGCAACAAGTCATCCAGATATGCCATTATCATTACACCTTGTGTTCTTAGATTGGCCAATAAAGGGCCAGAATTTTTGTAAACACTCGTGGTGCTGTGGCCAAACCGAAGGGTAAGGCTCTGAACTGAAAATGGCGCCCTTCTACTGCAAAGCGTAGAAATTTTTGGTGGACTGGAAAGATGGGAATGTGCAAATAAGCATCTTTGATGTCGATCGTGGCTAACCAATCCTCCCCTTGTAGGGCAGTGGCCACCGATCGGATCGACTCCATCGGAAAGTCCTGATATACAGGAATTTGTATAGCCCTTTTAGAATTAATATGGGCCTCCCGTCCGCGTTTGCTTCGGGACTGTAAAGAGGTTTGAGTAAAACCCGAACCCTCATTCTTCCAGGGGAACCTCCATAATTACTCCTTGGAGCAATAGTTGTTCTAGTGCCAACAGGAGGGACTCTCTCTTCCGGGGATCCCTTGGCACGTTTGACCTCAAAAATGGGAAGGAGGAGAGTCTTTTAACTCCAAACTGTATCCCAAACCTACTGCGGAGAGCACCTATCTGTCTTGATCGTGTCCCGCCAGGTCTCTTGCGAACAACTGGAGTCCTCCCCCCACCCGACTGAGTGGGGGCTTCAATGAATTTAACTTTGGGGGAGGTTTTGTACCTCCCCTGACCCAGGGTTTCTCATTACCCTGCTACTGTCCCTGTTTTTTACCCCCGGGATTTGACCGAGGAGGCCGTCGGAACTGTTACACAGCCGATGCCCCAGGGACTGGAGAAGCAGGCCTCTTAAAGAGGGACCTCTAACTCTGCTTTTAACCGGCAAGAGCGTATTTTTACCGCTGGAAATTTTCTGGATATATTTGTCCAGGTTTTCCCTGAATAAGCGTTCACCATGAAATGGGACGCTAACCAGCCATTCTTTACAGGGAGCTTCAGCAGACCAGTTTTTGAGCCATAGGAGCCTACGCATATGTACTATAGACAGCGTAAGGCGGGAGGCCTGATGGACTGAATCCTCTATGGCGTCAACCGCAAAGCCTAAGGCTCTAGGTAGATCAGCTAGGGCAAAGCCTGCTGATCTGTCAAGTCCCTCAAGACCTGTTTCAACTGATCCTTCACTGCTTAGCAGACCCCAATAGCTGCTACTGCTGGTTGTATCACCAAGCAGATTTTCATAAGGACTCCAATCTTTTATTTATTGGGTTCTTGAACATTTGGACATTATCCACTGGACATGTCAGTGATTTATACATACAAGAGATGGCTGCGTCCACTGTAGGGACCTTCCATTTTTTTTTTTTTTTTTGATGAACTTATCCTCCATGGGATAGACCACCGGAAATCTCTTGGGGGAATAAATATTTTCTCAGGACGTTCCCAATCCTGGTAAATGAGCCCTTTCAGTAAAGGGTGAAGTGGAAAAGAACAAACAGTCTGGGGGCTTCTAGCGACCCCAACGAGGATACAGTAGTGGTTGATGGTTCCGCAAGGTGCATTTTTAAATGCTGATCGGACCATGTTAGTCAGAGACTGAACCCATAATCTTTCAGCTTGAGATGCTGAGAAAAGGTTCCCCCACTGTTGATTCCTCTATAACAGAATCAACCTCATCCTGATCCCCTTCAGGCAGGTCGATCCCTGTATGGGACTGTTGCTCTGCTAACAGGCACTCTGAAGGAGGAGACGGAGATCGGGCGTGCTTTCCCTGACAGGGAGGCAGCGATAAATGTTGACAATCTCTCTCTAATCCTCCCAGAGCTGAGGAAAAAACCTCCTCTGTTACATACACAGGAGCAGGTGACTGAGGACAGCCACAGTACCAAGTACCCCTGCGGGGTCTCTACGGTCACTTACCTCTGAACTTCAGGGGAGACTGGTGCAGCAGGAGTATGCCCAAGATCCTCCGAGCCCGATGAGACCCCCTTCGCTTCCTGGAAGATTCAGTTCCGGAGCTTCTGGACGGCATATTCCTAAGCCTAAAGCTGAGGTATTCCAGCCGTAATACACCACTTTTACTGAGAATAGTCTAGCACAATTGCTGCTATATCACAGTTGGTGTCTACTAATGTGCCTTTCTAGGGGATGCCTGTATCAACCGCTTGCTGTATGCCTTTAAATGTTGCCAGCTCTGTCTCTGTACTTCATAGCCAGCTCACTACAATATTGTGTTTTTTTTAAAACTGCTGGGACGCCCGCACATGCGCAGAAGCGCTGCGGCGCGCACAGAGCGTCATCCCCCAGGCTCCGCCCCCTTTCCCGGCTCACCTCTATATATAGAGGCACGTGCACGCGCACGCGCGCGGGCACGTGCGCCTTCGGCGCTAATTTCAAATATGGTAACAAGGGACAGGAGCCAGGGCCCCTCTTTGCCGCAGGCCGGGGGATGGACAAGCACTGCAACATGGCAGAGGAAGCAGTTTCCTATAAGAGAACTCACCATCTGCCTGGACTTTGCTCTGCTGAGAAGAAGCTAGTCCACATGACAAGAAAACATTCCACAGCGGCCTCTAGTGGACAAACACAGGTACCGCAGTCTAATATATTAAATATATATATAAAAATTTTTTTTTTTTTTTTTTTTTCTTGACCACCATTAAAAATTATTACATTTTTTTAGTAGTTACAGGCATGCACAGAATTTTGCGGGAATACCATTAGGTAACAGACAGAAAGACAAATTAGGCTTGGGGGTCCCCCAATAGAACCAAGTTCCTGGGGGCCCCCACTTACCTGTTCCCCGCCGCAGGACTTTGTTTGGTCCACAAAAGCCCAAACTTCACCTATCACGGCAGGCATTGTAATCAAACCTTCAGGGACCGGGTTCCCAAGGATTCCACTCCCCTGGACCTGTATAGCACCCTGCACAGAAAACATCTTGGTCGTGGGTATGACCAGAGCTCTGTATCCCAGGGTCCAGCTCTCCTAAGAGAAGCATTACAGGCAAAACCTTGCTCTTCTCTGCAAGGCCCGGGTACCGACCGTTTAGCTATGAAGCTTTTTTGGTCGGATCCGGAATAGCTTACTGAGGCCCAAAAGAACCTGTACGCAAGCTCAGTGAAAAACACATGTTTCTTCTTGGCCAACACCTTAGACACTGGCAAAAAACTGAGGTGCTCCCGGATGGGAGGGGCTTATATAGGGGAGGGTACTTCCGGTTTTGGAAGTTGCCAGTGCCAGCACCTGACGGTGTCTATATAACCCATTAGTAATGACTATGTCGCTCTGTGTCCCGTGATGTACGAGAAAGAAATGTCAGTTACAGTTGTGTTTCTAACCATTTACCACTCCTGCTAAAAAAATATTTAGGTTAAAAATAATGAAACCTCAGATACAATTATAACTTTAAAAGTTTATGTTTATTGTATTTCATAATGAATTTTGCAGTGAAAAATGTTACAGTAAAAATGTATCAACGACAAAGGTTAACAATTTTTTTTTTCACAAATTTAAAAAAAGTTGTGAGTGTAATGGCAGGTGTCTGCCTACTAGCCTTAGCATTCACAAATATACAGTATAAACAAAAGTACAGGACCAATACTGATATAAAAAAGGAATACAATTCTAGAAAATTCACAATTAACCCCTTCATGCCTAAGGGTAAAACTATAATCTTAACCTCTAAATACAATTTTGTACCTTTGACATATGTTAGTAAAATTGTTAATACCGTATCATTGCAACTACTTTGTACATCCAGGTGAATTATACCTTGTTTTTTTCAGGACAAATTGGGCTTTCATTTGGTGGTAAATGGTTATGGATATATCCAGATTTTTTATTATCAAAAGGAAAACTGGCCCAAAATAGTAAAAAAAGAAAAGCATTTTTTTCAATTTAGCTGTACATTTTTGGTAACCTACTACCAAAGAACGACCCTAAATAAATTCTGATGATAGCAGCGATACCACATATGTGTATGTTATTTGTTGTTTGTACCCATAGTACAGCCCAGAAACAGTAGTGCACATTTTGCTTTTTTTGTTCTACCTAAAACACGCTGACACTGATACTAATTTAGAAAAAAAAAAATCATGTCCAAAATATACTGACCCTGACCTTTGACCCGTCAAGGGGTTAAGATGATTTTGCCATGCAGATTATTGTTTGTTTTTTAGTTATTCAAGATGCCCCACTAAGAGTTTTCAACAGTATCTAGCAGCACCTTACTGCCATGAGCCCTATTGGGTAAACAAATGAAAATGAAAATTCTAATTCTGGTAAAGACTTTTTTTTTTTGGATAGAGTGGGGAAGGTTTAGAAATTATGCCAGGTTTTAATGTTTTTTGTGTCCCTTTTGCTAAGATTTATTTAGAAATATTTAAATGGAAGAATGGAACAAATCTTCATTGTTGTTAAGCCACTGAGTCTTCTTTCTACAATTCCCTCTGTTACATTAAATGATCTATTCAGTGTATGTGGTTTTTAAAAAATAAGCTGCTATATACCATATTATCATGGCTACTGAGCCCTGACACCATAGTCAGCTTACGTGCTTCCCTGCCTGTCAGCTCCGACTGCTGCTATCATTTCTGAGTCTTCTTTCTACAATCCCCTCTGTTACATTAAATAATGTGCCCCAGTGTATGTCGTTTTTTTTAAAAATATACCTGTATATATGCTGCTCGGCGCTCACATGACTGGCCGCCTCTCCCAAGCTGGCGCTATAAAAAAGATATACAGCAGCTTATTTTAAAAAAAACACATACACTGGGGCACATTATTTAATGTAACAGAGGGGATTGTAGAAAGAAGACCCAGAAATTATAGCAGCAGTCAGAGCTGACAGGCAGGGAGGGAGAGAGGAGAGGAAGACAGAGTGGATGATGGTGTCAGGGCTCAGAAGCCATGATAATCTGTGGTCAGTTTACAGGGGGGAGGGCAGAACCAGTCAGGATAAGCCAGGTATTTTATATATTACAAGGGGCCAAATGACACAGAACAAGCACTGTGCTGTTGTTCATGTTTTAAAGGAACATGATCCATTGTTTTAATTGTTTTTTAGGGTTACAAACACTCTAAGGAACACATTGGCTTCAGCAAGGCTGTGCTCAATCATAGAACAACCTGCTTAGGTGTCCTAGAAGGAATCCAGAAAAAATTGATGAATAAGAGTGCCACAACAAAAACATCTCAAATCTGAATGCATTTATTCCAAATTAACAAGCCAACATGTTTCAAGGGTGTCCATATTATCAGGGCTTAGACTGCTGTGTAGGGTTGGTGTACAGGATTTAATCTGGGGTGTATATTATAAGGGGGTGCTTAAACTAATATAATATGCTATACACTACAGTTAAATAGCGTGAACAAATAAAGTGCAAAGTGCTTAGTACTTCATATTCTTAAATAAACAATGCAGTGCTTATAAATATTTAAATAGACAAAGTGCATAGAGAAAGCAGCAATCAGGATAATTTATATAACAAAAAATGTCCATATGATATGTGAAGCAACTCTGATCTTTAATTATTTTTTTAAACAATAGATTTTTATTGAATTTCACATTGTACGCAGAATATCTTGCAGTAATTACAGTGCGAAGATTGTACAAAGTGAGCAACATATGAAGATCTTACTATATTAACAGTATTATGGATGCTCGAGCTACAAACATAGATACAGAGTCTGACCTCAACAGGAGGTATGGCCTGTCACTCCAGTTGGGTTCACACTGTGAGCAGGCTCTCTGCTAGACTGTAAAAAGGAAGCCCGCCTTGGACCTTAGTGAGGGTCACTGGAAGTACAATGCATAGTAAGCTCTATCAGAGCATTGTCATTAACTAAGAACAAACAGATAACTTCTTTATTAATACAAAGTATCTCATACATACCAAACACACTAATGTTAAGAGCTCAGATTATCGTTTCAAATGCTCTGGTAATGATCACACCTATCATTAGGTTGTACCACTAGATGGTAATTCATCTGTTTAGAAATATCAGTAGATACCAGTCATGCATCATAAATGTTAGGAGGCGTACTGAAAGGTTCTCCAAATCTCCCAATGTTTATGGAAACTCGGGGTTTCTCTTTCTGTATAGGCAAGCATTTTTTCCATTGTACATTGAGCATTTACTCTAGAGATTAAAAGTAGGAGGGAAATATATGGACAGCCGCACTCCAAAAAAAACCATTTGGTTGCCTTTATTGATAAAAAGGATAAAAGCACTACAAGTCACAGCAAACATTGGGATACACAGCCGACGCGTTTCGCACTAATGTCTAGTGCTTAGTCATAGCTATTAGTGCGAAATGGAAGCCCACTTTAACGGGGTACATTTTACTCTACCATTTCACCCCAAAAATTTAAAAAATTGTAAAAAACACCCAGACACAGCTTGGAATAAGTCCTTTATTAAAAAAAAAAAATCCAGCAAAGTAATCCTTCTTCGTCCCGGGATACGGAGAAACACACCACCCCGATCCGATTCCACCTCCATGGGAGGCACCCACCGAATGACGCTAGGCCCGCCGTGACAGATCTTAAATAGCTGAGGGCGGGGCCACCCGTGACGTGTGCAGGTGACCATGCCCCCTCTGACGCAATGGGGAAACGCCGCGGGGTTACCTAGTGACATGTACGGGTGACCCCGCCCCCCTCTGACACAACGGGGGAAACCGCCGGAAACCCCTGTTGTGTCAGAGGGGGCGGGGTCACACGCGCACATCATGGGTGGCCCTGCCCTCAGCTATTTAAGAGCTGTCAC
This sequence comes from Rana muscosa, assembly GCA_029206835.1. Taxonomy (NCBI): domain Eukaryota; kingdom Metazoa; phylum Chordata; class Amphibia; order Anura; family Ranidae; genus Rana; species Rana muscosa. The sequence continues at coordinate 155,228,684 of CM055120.1, forward strand.
GGCAGGTCTAGTGTCATTCGGCGGGCGCCTCCCATGGAGGTGGAATCGGATCGGGCGGCATGTTTCTCCATATCCCGGGACGAGGAAGTATTACATCGCTGGAATTTTTTTTCTTTTTTAATTAAGGACTTGTCCCAAGCTGTGTCTGTGTGTTTTTTACCATTTTTTTCATTTTTTTATGAAATGGTAGGGGTACAATGTACCCCGTTAAAGGGGGCTTCCAGATTCCAATAAGCCCCCTGCCCGCAGACCCCAACAACCACCTGGCAAGGGTTGTGGGGATGAGGCCCTTGTCACCATCAACATGGGGACATCCTTCCCATGTTGAGGGCATGTGGCCTGGTACGGTTCAGGAGGGGGCGCTCTCTCGCCCCCCTTTTTTCCTGTGGCCTGCCAGGTTGCGTGCTCGGGTAAGGGTCTGGTATGGATTTTTGGGGGGAACCCCACGCCATTTTTTTCAATTTTGGCACGGGGTTCCCCTTAAAATCCATACCAGACCTGAAGGGTCTGGTATGGATTTTGAGGGGGACCCCTACACCATTTAAAAGAAAAATTGGTGCAGGGTTCCCCTTAAAGGCCTAGTATGGAATTTGGGGGACCCCACGCATTTTTTTTTAAATTTTGGTTCGTTGCTGTTTTTGCAGTTTTTGCCATTTTTTTCAATGACTTTTATCTGTATTGCCGGGACCCAACAATTCATTATAGCCATGAGTAGTTTTAAATTACTTTTTTTCCTTTAGAAATGACATTTTGTGCAGGGACTGTTCTAAACACGTGAAAAATGCACAACTTTACAGGCATACTATAAGGTAAGTAGGCTTGGTTTTTTTCCTGGGCATTCCCCGGGCTTTTGTTGTTATACTATAGACACCCCCAAGGTACGAAATTTAAAGGAAAATTTCACTTTTATTGTTTCACTTTAAGCATTATTAAAATCACTGCTCCCGAAAAAACTTCCGTTTTTAAAACTTTCTTTTGCATTGATACATGTCCCTTAGGGCAGGACCCGGGTCCCCAAAAACCTTTTTATGACAATAATTTGCATATTAACCTTTAAAATTAGCACTTTTGATTTCTCCCATAGACTTTTAAAGGGTGTTCTGCGGCTTTCCAAACACCCCAAATTGTTCGCTATTCGGCGAACAGGCGAACATCGGTCTCATCCATTCCCTAGTATTTAGGATAACTACCTACCCCTCCTGTTTTGGCGTTGGTTGTTATGTCTGTCGTGGAGGGGGTCAGGGTCCGCTGGTTCCCCGTTCGCAGGAAGTAAACACCATTTCCGTAGAAGCTCCATTCCTCTTTCTAGTGATGTGATTGCATGCGATTCGTTATGCATTTCCACTAGTAATTTGGCTGGGAAACCCCACTTGTAGAGGACCATGTGGTTACGCAGGATCTTGGTAATAGGAACCAAGTTGTGCCTTGCTGTCAGAGTAGCTTGCAACAAGTCGGCATACAGTGCGTTTCCAGCAAAGGGATCAGGAAGGGCAGGATGCTGTCTGGCATAGCGCGTAAGTTGATCCTTTACATGGTAAAAGTGGATTCTTGCTATGACATCCCTGGGGATCTGGTCAGGGAGTAAGGATGGTTTTGGCAGTCTGTGGGCCCTGTCTATTATTATATCCGCAGGTCCTAGTGATGGGAGAGCTGTTGTCATGAGCTTTTGAAGGTATGCAGTAAGCTCTGCTGGTTTAACTGACTCAGGGACACCTCTAAATTTGATGTTGTTCCTGCGGACCCTGTCTTCAATATCTGCCATTTTAAGACACATGGCTCTGATCTTTTCCTCAACTTAAAAGTGTGCATCCACTAATTTATTATGTGCTAATGTAAATTCCTCCATTTACTGCTCCACATATTCTACTCTGCTGCTAACCGCAGATACTTCTAATTTTGTAGAATGCATAAACACTGCCATGTTATGTTGGAGGGCCCCCCACAGGGTTTGCAGCATCTCTTTCATGTCTATGATGGGCTGCCCTGATGTGGGAAATGCATCTAACTGCTGGCCATATTAGGAGGATTCCTCCATTTCTTCCCCCACTGTCCCTGCATTATCCCGGGTCTCTCCCTCTTCCCCAATCCTACTTTTTTGTTTTACAGGGCTATTGAAAAGGGAGGATGGCAATGGATGGTCATTGCATCGTGACTCACCCGTGACTGCCGATGGATGGCTGTCTGTGTGTGCTGTGGATGCTGATGAACGGCTCCCGCCACCAGTGCCATCTTGGATTTCTTGGCCTGTGGCTGGGGGGAAGAAATATGTAAGTTTTCTCTGTCCCTCTCTCTCCTTCCTCTTGAACATCGTGACCGCCGTGTACCCCTCGCTTTCCCCTTTCAAACTGTGTGCTTTTTAGCTTTAGTGGTGAGCTGTGAGCTGCTGTGAGACACCCGATGTGGTAGAGCTCTCCTTTCACACGTCCATCCGCTCTGGCTGCCGGCTCCACCCCCGCAACTCTGGTCTTTAAACCGTCACCACTATCAAACGATTTTGGAAAAATGACACCCGGTGGATAAGGATAAGTATCCTACTTGCCAGACCACCATGACTTCTTTAAGACCCCTTAGACCCCTTTCACACTGGGGCGGTTTGCAGGCCCTATTGCGCTAAAAATAGCGCCTGCAAACCGACCTGTTTTTAACCCTTTTTCGGCCGCTAGCGGGGGGTAAAACTGCACTGCTAGTGGCCGAATAGCGCCGCAAAATTGGCAGTAAAACGCCGTAAAAATAGCGGCACTTTACCGACGACCCACCTCCCATCCCAGTGTGAAAGGGGCCTTTCACACTGGGTCGGTTTGCAGGCGCTACAGCGCTAAAGATAGTGCCTGCAAACCGACCTGAAACAGCCGCTGCTGTCTCTCCAGTGTGAAAGCCTGAGGGCTTTCACACTGGAGCGGTGCACTAGCAGGACGGTAAAAAAAGTCCTGCTAGCCACATCTTAGGAGCGGTGAAGGAGCGGTGTGTTTACCGCTCCTCCACCGGTCCTGCCCATTGAAATCAATGGCATACCGCCGGCAAAACGACTCTGCAGAGGTGCTTTGCGGTGGTTTTTAACCCTTTCTTGGCCGCTAGTGGGGTGTAAAACCGCACCGCTAGCTGCCGAATACTGCTGCATATCCGATTGTAAAGCGCCGCTAAAAATAGCGGCGCTTTACAGCCAACGCACCTCCCGCCCCAGTGTGAAAGGGGCCTAATTAAAAAGAAAGCTCAGGTGGAGCTTTGTATGGTTAGGAGCTGTAATCTGTGCTGGTAAACACCAAAGGTATATGCCTGGAAATTGCTCCTCCTCAAAGTTGTTCAGAAAAAATTGAAAGAAGCAGGGCCATAGCATATTTTTTTATTTAAATAAATATTAAAAAACAGCAAACCAAATGGCCTCTTACATTAAAAACCAATGTTTTATTAACCACTTAAGGACCAGCCACTGTATATATACATCGGCAGAATGGCACGGACAGGCATTATCACGTACAGTACCTGTATGTGGCCCTTTAAATGCCTGCCGTGTGGTCGCGAGCGCAACGGCGGCGGCACGCTCGCGACCCAGTTGCCATCCCCGTAAGTCGGACCGCTGGTCCCGCGGACTAGATCACCGCAAACGTCTCACGGAGGTATAGAGCGGGGAGATGCTTGTGTAAACAAGCATCTCCCCGCTCTGACTAGTGACAATGTCACTGATCTCGGCTCCGTGTACTCGGAGCAGAGATCAGTGTCATGTGACACAGAGCCCATCCCCCCTACAGTAAGAAACACTATGCAAGGATCACTTAACGCCTATAGCGCCACCTAGTGGTTAATCCCTTCACTGCCAGTGTCATTTTCACCGTAATCAGTGCATTTTTATAGCACTGGTCGCTGTGAAAATGACAATGGTCCCAAAAATGTGTCAAAAGTGTCCGATGTGTCTGCCATAATGTCGCAGTCATGAAAAAAAATCACTGATCACTGCCATTACTAGACATGTGCATTCGTTTTCGTCCGAATGCATTTTCGTCCGAATTTCAGCTATTTTCGTTATCGTTTTAACAAACGAAAACGAAAGCACAGAATCCGAAAACCGAAAGATCCGACATAAACAAATGCTTTATTTTCGTTTTCGTTGCTACAACAGTTCAATATAGATAGGAGATTCGACGTGACGCTGACAATAACAATCTGTGTCTATCGAACCTGTGGTCGAATGTGCCTAACCTTAACTCTATTAGTCCAAGATTATTCTACATAGGAGAGAAAAGATTCGACATTATAGAGAGAAAAGATTTGACATAGGAGAGAAAGATTCGACATAGGAGAGAAAATATTCTACATAGGAAAGAAAAGATTCGACATAGGAGAGAAAAGATTTGACATAGGAGAGAAAAGATTCGACATAGGAGAGAAAAGATTTGTTATTATAGAGAGAAAAGATTTGACATAGAGAGAAAAGATCACTGCTGGAATTGGGTGGGGGAAGTAAAATAAAAATAAAGTTGATGATGAATGTTATTGGCTGATTGTAACCAAAGAGGAGGAGCAATAAAATAGCTAGAATGACGAAGATTCGACAAAGCATCGAAAGTTAGAAGATTCGACGGTGCAGCAAAACTGTACGACGCTGCAATCGTACATTTCCGGTCAAATGCATTCTCCCATAGGCTATAGAAGAATTCTAATGTTGGTTGACTAGTAATAGTAATGAATAAATATAATTATTACTAGTCATACAACATTAGAATTCTTCTATAGCTTGTGGGCAGAACATTCGACCGGAAATGTATGATTGCAGCGTCGTACAGTTTCACTGCTCCGTCGAATCTTCTTTGAACATTCGACAGACACCATAAGCCTTCAATGACAGATTCAACCTTAATTAATTCAGATTTTCGGACGAATGCAATTTCTAACGAAAAACGAAATAAATAAAAACCAATTTCGGGAGTAACTAAATCAATTTATTTTTCGGACGAAAACGAAATTCCGAAACAAAATATTTCAGTGTGCACATGTCTAGCCATTACTAGTAAAAAAAAAAATATTTTTTATAAAAATGCCATAAAACTATCCCCTATTTTGTAAACGCTATAACTTTTGCGCAAACCAATCAATAAACGCTTATTGCGATTTTTTTTAACCAAAAATATGTAGAAGAATACGTATCGTCATAAACTGCAAAATATATAGCGCAAAAAATTAAAACCGCAGAGGTGATCAAATACCACCAAAAGAAAGCTCTATTTGTGGGGAAAAAAAGAAGGTCAATTTTGTTTGGGAGCCACGTAGCACAACTGCGCAATTGTCAGTTAAATCGACGTAGTGCCGAATCGCAAAAAGTGGTCTGGTCCTTTAGCTGCAAAATGATCCGGGGCTTAAGTGGTTAAATGAACGCTGAAAAAATCAAACATTGATTTTGGCTTAATTGTTTGACAGCAATGCTTTTAGTTATAATTTAATATTTAACAGTGTTGTCATCTGTTATATTTATATATATATTTGTCATTGTCCAGCTTGTGGGTTGTGAACAGCTGCTCCCGCTCATCCCGTGGTTATAATTATACTCATAATCCACTAGATGGCATCAGCACTTTAATATTAGGAAGTTTTCAGTTCTGGCCAATCACAGCCGACCTGGGCAAATAAAAATCAAACCTATTTAGTGACCGGGACGCTTCCTGAGGACGTCATTATGACGAAACGTACGTCGAGGTGCAGCCGGTCATGTTTTCATTTCAGGCCACTTACGGTTTCTGCATCTCCAGGCGGGGGAACGTACACCGATCCAACCTTGGCGCGAGCAAGACGGCTGCTTCACAACCTACCTGGCAGTATAGGCAGATTACCTCCAGTGCCGAGGAAAGACACTTTTTAAAGTAGGAGGCCATTTGGCTTGCTGTTTTTTAATAAAACTGAATTATGCTATGGCCCTGCTTCTTTCTATTTTTTTATGAACAACTTTGAGGCGGAGCAATTTCCAGGCATATCCCTTTGGTGTTTACCAGCACAGATTACAGCCCCTAACCATATAAAGCTCCACCTGACCTTTATTTTTGTTTTGAGTATAGCCTCACTTACAAAGATATAATAAAGAAATAAATAGTGCCATCATCCAAAATAGATACTGAAAAATTGGACCGGGTGAACATGGGGTGATGGTTGCTAATGCCAATTCGCCCACAGGGACACCAGAAAAAGGGATATTGGGTGGACTTTTCTGGGCACTGATAACATAACAAACAAAAATTGTTTATATAAAAGTATATTTATTACATAAAAGAACAACAATTACAATTAAAAACATTTGAGCCAAACCCCACAAGGAAAACAGCTACGTTGCTAACGGCTAACCCGTCACACATCTGTTAGTGGTGGAGAAGGCGAAAAACCTCAACCGGTTTCGCGGTTAATACCTCTTCTTCAGGAGGGTCTGTATAATACATAATATACAATAAATGAGCTAGCAATGACAATTACATATAACATATAAGGGTACAATATTTTAGAAACATAAATACAGTCAAAAAATGTTTTTCTGCTCACCGAGTGATATTCATCGGTCAGGCAAAGGCTCAAATGGAACCCCCGCGGCGAACAAGGGGGACATATGTGGTGCTCTCTGGTAAGGTAATTAATTACTGTTAGGATGTATCTAAGATTATAACTCTGAGTAATAGGGGAGGGAACACCAGGTGTGAGTGTGAAAAGGGGGGAGGGAAAGGAGGAAGAAAGAGGAGAAAGGGGGAGGGAGGGGGGAAGGGAAGGAGGAGTGGGTAAGAATTGGGAGGGGGGAGAGAAAAACAATATGGAAAGAAGAAGGGACAAGAGGGAGGGGGAGGGAGGGAAAGAAAAAGAAAGAAGAAGGGGGGGGAGAAAGGAAATAGGATAAATGTGGGGGAGGAGGGGGAAGGAAAAAGGGGAGGGGGAAAGGGAGGGGGTGGGAGCGCAGATGGGGAAGGGAGGGAGCAAAAGAGGGGGGGGAGGGGAGAGGAGGATGAAAAAGGGGGGGGAGACGGGGAGGGGAAAGAGAGAGGAAATTCAGGGGAAGGAAAGAAAGAGAGGGAGAAAATGGAAGAAGGGGGAAAAGAAAAAAGAGTGCACAAGGGAAGAAGAGAGAAAGGAAAAAGCAGGACACCATACCATCCGTATCCCGAGAGATGTGTATTGGAAACAACCATCACCAAGAGATTACATTAATAGTCTTACCACAATATGGAGAGATTAGATTATGCTGGGGTAATGGAAGCAGTATGCAACTGGACTAAGAAGTATGCAGTGTGGCCAACCCAGCACAACTGACCAAGCCAGCACTGCTAAAGGGGCGCAGGGGAAGCCAAGTCTGAAGACTGCAGGATAAAAGAGGGAAAAATTAACGGTGTTAGGTCACCCATGTTTGAGGCACTACAGTATGTCTGCATAAGTCTACACATAGAGATGGCGCTTACCTTGATGTATAGTCCAATCGCAGTACCCCAGGGAGAGTGATCACCACTCACACCAGCGGTTCGTAATAGAGCCGCTTAAGTGTGATCCCCAACCCCGCCGCACATCACGCCGCAAGCAACGTGCGGCGTGTGACGTAACGGGGTCAGCACTTTCACACTAGGCAGAGCCTTGTATGCTACTGCGCAAGTGCGCAACCACGAGACCCATTGGCCGTAGGGCCAGGTCTGTTGTTGCAAGTCGGGAACAGCCTCGGAGACAGGAAAACCGAAACAATTGGCCACATCCGTTTTAAATTATGCAAGCCAAGTTTTAAAGTAGTGTAAATCTTAAAGTAGTTATATTACCAGAGAATTATGGTAATAATCACCAACTATAGATCCTGGAATAAAAGGGGGGGGGGAACATCGCTAAAAGGGAGAACTGTATCTAAATATTCACTGACACTGGGGCAAACAGATCGTTTTAAAGAAATACTGAATAACTGAATAATAGGGCCAGTGCAGGTTGGATCATCGTGAAGGGGGGGGGGGGTGGGGAGGTCGGGGGTGGGGTGCGGTAAAAATAAGGAAAGGAGGGAAGGGAAAAGAGAGATAAGGAAGAAGGTTATTGAGGGGGGGAAGGAAAGGGAGAAGGGAAGGGACAGGGGAAGGGACAGGTGAAAAAGGAAGGAGGAAAAAGGGAGGGGAAAGGGAGGGAGGAAAAAAGGGGGGGAAGGGGGGAGGAGAAAAAGGATTGCACAAGAGGGGGGTTTGGAAGGCAAACTTTATAGAAAAGGTTGATATGAATTCATCTCATTTAACCCCGGGGGTGTGGTCGCATTTAGATGTTCTATCCACAGGGTTTCCCTCTGTAAGATGGTCTTATCCCAGTCACCACCCCTGGGGTTGGGCGTTACAACCTCAAGGACCAGGAATCTCACTGTGGATAGGTCGTATCGATGATACAGACCTATGTTTTGCCCAATAGTGGTAAGTTTGCCATTACCCGAATAGTATAAGTGATCCCCAATGCGTTGCCTAAATTCCCTAATGGTTTTACCTACGTAGAAAGATCTACAGTTACATACCATCAAGTAGATGACACCCTTGGTGCTACAGTCAGCGTATGTGGAGGGGCGGAAGTACTCTCCATTAGGGAGGATAAAATTCCTACCCTCCAAAACCCATGGGCAACGGGGACAGTTACCACATTTGAAAGTATCATTGGGTCCTAGTTTGGAAACATTGTGGGATGTGTAGTGACTTTGAGTCAAACGATCGCGTAGTGAGTGGGCTCTACGAAATACCAATTCGGGGTTGGGTTTTAGATGTTTGTGTAAGGTATTGTGTTCTGTCAATAGATGCCAGTGTTTAGTTAAGATATTCCGGAGCGTACTATGGTGGGCAGAAAAAGTGGTAATGAATCTAACTGATTGTGGGGGAGTTTTAGGTTTGGGGGGGGGGGGGTAAAGTAATGATTGTCTGGACCGGAGACATGCCTTATTGTAGGCTTTTTTCAGATTAGTACGAGAATAGCCTCTTAACAATAGACGTTCTCGCAAAGCATTGGCCTGGGTCTTGAAGTCACTTTGCAATGTGCAGTTCCTGCGAAGTCGCAGATACTGCGCAAATGGAATGCTTCGTATAAGTGGTTGAGGGTGGGCACTAGTTGCATACAATAGAGTATTGCCGGCCGTTGGCTTGCGGTATAGATTGGTACTGAGGGTACCGTCTGTTTGTTTGATGATGACCAGATCCAAAAATGGGATCTGCGCATCATCAAACTGAAATGTAAAACTCAGATTGAGGTCATTCTCGGTAACAAACTATAGAAGTTGTACATTGGTCCCGGTCCAGACCAGGAACAGGTCATCAATGTACCTGTACCAAAGTAGTACATGTTCAAGAAATTCAATGTATTTTTCATCTGCATTTATAAGTCGCTCCCACCCACTCAAATAAAGATTGGCATAGGCCGGAGCACACAAAGTCCCCATTGCGACCCCTTGGGTCTGTAGAAAAAGCTGATCATTGAACATAATTATTTTTAATTAAAGAGTTCATGTTGGTCTGGTAAGTAGGATACTTACCCTTATCCACCGGGTGTTCCTTTTTCCAAAATCGTTGGATAGTGGTGATGGTTTAAAGACCAGAGTTGCTTAACATATCATATGGACATTCTTTGTTATATAAATTATCCTGATTGCTGCTTTCTCTATGCACTTTGTCTAGTTGAATATTTTTAAGCACTGTATTGTTTATTTATGAATATGAAGTACTAAGCACTTTGCACTTTATTTGTTCACGCTATTTAACTGTAGTGTATAGCATATTATTTTAGTTTAAGTGCCCCCTTATAATATATACCCCACATTTCACAAAGTTAGTGACCCGCATTTTGAGGGGAGCAGCTCTTATTTTGTTACCCATAGTGCGGGGTTCTTTTTAATTTTTCACAGGATTTAATCTGATTAATGTTTTCTGAAAGATAAATATCTGTGAAAAACAAATTGGTAAAATAGCTTTTGCCATGTGGTGGTTCTGTAATCATTGCAGGGATTTTTTCTTCTGTGTTCATTTCCTGGACTTTTGTGCATGCGCAGTAATGCCTCAGTGGTTGCTATAGCAATGTCGGCGTCAGCCTGTTGTAGCGGGTGCTGTCAAGTCGTCAACCCCCGCCCTCAGCACAATTCAGGCAGTGGCCGTGTGATGGGGAGGAGGCGAGCTGCGGGCTGTCAGAATGTTTCCTACTGCTCCCCCCCTCCTCCCTTTCTCCTGTCATCAGAGAAGAGAGCGCGGCTCTCTCACCCATTCGCGTCATCTGCAAATAACGCAAGATCTCGGCAGTAGGCGATTCGCAAGGACTCCTGGGATACATGACGCCGCTATCCCAGGAACCCTTGCAAATCGCTGAGGCGATTAGGGGCAGAAGTCAAGAAGAAATAAAAGAAAAAAGGTATTTCTAGGCAGAAAATAAATAAAATAAATGCCAATGTGAAAAGGATTAGCTAAGGAGATGGAATATAGAGAAAGTTTAGAAAATGGGCGGAACTCCACTTTAAGCACCACTAACAGGCTGAAATTGTAAAAATGAAATATTCATATGCAATACTTTATATTTACTAATTTAAAGGAGTTTGGTTCACTTAAAACCTAGATCCACAAGAAAAAAACAGCTTTGTCCAAAATACTCACTGCTTCTCCAGATGTACCCTCAGTAACTGACACGTACCTTGGAGGTGAGCCTGACGTGCAGAGGGAGACCTCTCGTACAGCCCTGGTTCCCAGGTCACTGGAGTTGGGACAGTGGCCGAAGGAGCACAGTGGGGTATGAGTGCCTGGACTAGATGAGAAGACCGCTATGGACAGCTGGACTAGATGAGAAGACTGGACTAGATGAGAAGACCGCTATGGACAGCTGAAGATGCAGGTCAGGTGATGCAGGCCAACGGGTGCAGGTAGCTGGGGATGCGGCTGGAAGGTGCAGATCAGCTGATGCAGGTAGCCGAGGATGCCGGAAGATACGGATACAAGCAGCAGGCAGGAGAAAGGTCAGACGAGCCAGGTCATGCACAGCGGATCAGATACAGACAGAAGCATCAGGCAGCGGAGGGTCAAGTTCAGGCTGGATCAGGCAACAGAGGATCAGGCAGGCAGATGGGCAGGACTGGGTCTAGGAAGCCAAAGGTCAGGACTGGGGACAGCAGCAAGGTCAGGAAGCCAGGTCAAAGTAACAGCAGGTGCAAGTTCAGGATCAGGTCACCGGATAACTGCAGATCAGACAGCAAGAGTCTGGACAGAGGAAGCCCCTTTTAAAGGCCACTGGGCGCCAAGACAGTGTTACTGTGTGCGCGCGTGCGTGTGTGCGATTGGCGTACGCAATTGGCGCACGCGCGTGCGCGATTGGCGCACGCGCATGCGCAATGGAAAACTTCTGTTTATACTTGGAAGCCTACTAGCAGGGATGTGCCTGGGCCTTGTTGTGGGTACCAGAGGCATACGTCCATGACAGTAACTCAATTACACTGTCCTCAGACTTCTGGACTGAATGATGCCCAGAATCATTCAATAATGATTACTATACACTGGGTGGGCTCTGGGGGGGGGGGGCTGGGCTGGGCTTAAAGGATTAAGTGGAAGTTAGGGGTATACAGTAAGTTAATATTACATGTTAATAAATGATAAGCGCAAGATGCTCAGTCTGGAGAAAAATGTTACAGAATAGGCATACGTTCTGCATCCTAACACAGACAGTCCATCTAACTACCCTCTGAGACAATAGCCTCTAGGGAAGCAATCCTCCCACAACATTCCCACCAATCTCACAACACCTAGCTCCAAGCCCACTAACACAACACAACACAACTACGCATGCCCCTCAGAGCAACTTCTTCCTCACCCACCTACAAAACTACCCAATATGGCTAACTGTCTGCTGAAGTACCTAGATTACTCCTTCTTCCTTGGCAGACCACCTCCCACACAGTGGTAGCCTCCAGTAATATACCTTCCTAGCAAGCTCTCACCTGTCGCCAGACTACCTTCTCCTGCACTTTTCCTTTTACACCTAGACTCCCTACTCCATTTTCCCACCCCCATATTTACTCCCCTCATACCCCCTATCCCCTTCCCCCATCGCAGAAACCTCCCAAGCCTAAACCCCAACTTGGTCCCTGTCTACCTCCCTGCCACAGCTCTCGAGACCTAACTAACCACGATTTTAAGAGGTTTACGTTGACCGTCCGAGGTACTCTCCACAACCACACTATTCATGGCTTCTATTCCCTCTACCGGTGACAAACTCCTTGTCAAATTCGTTTCACTTAACGCAAGAGGACTAAATATACCAGAAAGACGCTCCCAGCTCCTCCTCACGATGCAACGGAATAAAGCTGACATAATAATTTTTGCAGGAAATGCACTTCCGCACCGACTCTATACCGAAACGAATGAATCAATACTATCCAACTACATACCATGCATCCAACCGAACGTTCTAATCAAAAGGTCTCTCTGTACTCCTGCCCCTTTCAACTCACTGACACGCTAGCTGACGAAGACGGTAGATTTCCCTTTCTGAAAGGTTCATACCTTGGCAGAAAGATCACCTTAGCGAACGTATATGTACCAATTAGCCGCCAAGTTACCTTCTTTTGCGACATAACTAAAGCACTTACCGTATTTCCCTTATCCTAAGATGTCTCCCTGAACCCCCTCCAAGATACCTCTAAGGGCGCATCCTATCTCCTCTATGCCACTCTAAGATCCATTAAAGCTTTTTTTCAGCTCCACACAATATGTACTCCAGAATCGATTATCTATTTATCTTGCAGAATGATCTACCCTTCCTTAAGCGTACATCCATCAACCCCATGTTCCTATCAGATCACCACCCCATTTCCATGACTATCTCATTCCCAGAGGTACATAATCACCCACAGTCCTGGAGATTAGACCCCTCTCTGCTCACAGACCTTTTAGACCTATTGCAGAAGAGGTTAAGCTCTGCATCAAACAATACTTAGCGGAAAACAAATAAACTGATACCTCCCCAGTCATCACCTGGGAAGCCCACAAATGTGTGATACGGGGCATCCAAATTGCAACAGCTATCAAACGAAATGGGAGAAACAGAAATATCTCCCGAAACTTACCACCCAAATTCAAAAGCTGGAGTGTGCACATAAATGTACACAAGCTTTGGACACCCTACACACCCTTGTAAAAACCAGAACCTAACTTCTGGAAATACTTGGCAAACAACTAAAATGCAAATATATCTCAAAAAGTTTACTATGAATATGGTAATAAAGCTGGGAAATTAGTAGCTAGAGCCCTACAAGCTAAGAGAGCTGCCTCAACTATACACTCCCTGACAGATGCAACGGGCGTAAACTTAATTCATCCCCTGACATAGCCAAGCAATTTGTTGATTATTACTCACAACTATATAACCTACCCCCAACGGACCCATCAAAAGACACTACATCAAGGAAACAGTTAATTACTGATTTCTTAAAACAATATGGTCCTGCCCCAATATCAAACACCCTGGCTCAAGAATTAGATAGCCCTCTGACAGCAAAAGAAGCTGAACTAGCACTGAAACAAATGAAACCGGGCAAAAGTCTGGGTCCGGATGGACTGACAATGGGATATTATAAGACCTACTCAGAACTCCTCACCCTATTCTTTATCTCGGCTTTTAACTCTTTCATATCACTATCCGAGCCCCCATCAGACTTATTAAAGGCACACATAGCGGTAATTCTGAAACCATGGAAAGACCAATCTCGTTACTGAACGTGGACCTTAAGTGGTTTGGCAAAATGCTAGCCAATCGACTTCTCCCCTTGCTTCCCCAGCTGGTCTGTCTTGACCAAGTTGGTTTTATTCCAGGTAGCGAAGCAAGAGACAAGACAATGAAGGCATTAACATTCACCACTATCTCACAACCAATCGCCGCCAAGGGTTTCTTCTTTAACTCGACGCAGACAAGGCATTCGATAGAGTGCCCTGGGACTATATGACGGAAGCATTAAAGTCCATTGGTCTTCCCTACGGAATGCTAAACCTTATACTCTACTCTAATCCCACAGCAAGAGTCCGTGTAAACGGCCACCTATCGGGTGTCTTCTCAATTTAGAACGGAACACGCCAAGGGTGCCCCCTATCCCCACTGATCTTTGTCCTTACCCTTGAACCACTACTCATGACGCGTACACACGACCATTTTTCATGACGAGAAAAATTCCATTTTTTAATTTGGTCATTAAAAACGATTGTACTTCCGGTTCCGGCGCCGCATGAGGTAGCTGCGCCTCCTTCAGCTCCCGCACCAGGACCCGCTGAACCAGCCTAGAAAATCAGACTGAGCGCCCCCCTGAGTACCTGCACCATCTCCGGGAGCCTCCCCCTCACTGTCCAGACCAGGATGGACCGCTTCGTCGAAAAAACCGGCATCCGCGCGTACGCGGCAGCGGCGGCACCCTCGGCCAAACCGCAAATCGAGGCCCCGGCTCTGGCCTACTCCAATGCCGCGGAGGCGACACAGGCGGCAGACATGGAGGTGAGTGAGCATCCCTCCCAGCAATCTAGCACTCCAGCTACACCTTCCCAGGGGACAGCTCCATTCCCCACTATACCTGCCATACCAGGGGGACAGGCAACATCCTCACCCTCACCTTCAGGGGATGCAGACCACACTCACCGCATAGCAAATGCAGTGGCTGCCCTTCTCTCCCCCATGATCTCTGCCTCAGTGGAACAGGCAGTTAACGTGGGCATGAAACAAATCAAGGCCCAACTCACTGAACATTCCAGCAGATTAAATGAGGTGGAACACCGCTTATCAGAAGTAGAAGACAAACTTTACCAAGCGCAGGCCACGGAGCAGTTGCAAGACAAGACTAATCAGTTTATTTTTCAAAAATTAGAAGATTTGGAAAATAGATCCAGGAGGAGCAACTTGCGTTTTATAGGTGTCCCCGAATCGCTCCCCTCTGCAGCTCTGGCGGAATTCTGCTCAAAACGCATCCCAGAAGCCATGGGTCTTTCAGGCCTGTTCACAGTGGAACGCGCACACCGTATGGGCTCCTTCAATACCGAACACAAAACACCCCGTCCCATCATTGCCAAGTATCTCAATTATGCTGACAAATCTCTCATCCTACAGTCATTTCGACAATCCCCATCTCTCCAAATTGACGGGGTAAAAATCCTTATTTTTGCTGACTACTCGATCGAGGTTTCCAAGAAGAGAAAAGCTTTCCAACCGATCTGCTCTGAACTCTTCAAGCAACAAATAAAATTCACCCTGGCCTTTCCTGCAACTCTACGCCTCAAATCACCTAAAGGGGAACAATTGTCATTCCAGGATCCCTTGGAGGCAGAATCCTTTATCCGCTCCATACGGGGCGATGCACTACCTCACACGCCTTCCAAGTCATCTTCTACTCTCTGATCCCTAGATCAGAGAAGCCCTCGCAAGGACTCTCCAAAACGCTTTAGGCCTTCTGCTCCAGACCAACGCAACCGTAACTCTCCGCGGTGACGTTTCCCACACTGCCTTAGACTTTCGTTTTCACCAATCCAGGTCGTATGGTCTCTCTCTTTTGCACCTGTCGATTATGATGTTTGTCTCACTTGCGTGATTCCTTCGGCGGTCATCCAGAGTCCACCTCTGGGCAATGACCCCTGAATGGCCACCCAGGGTTAATCCTCTCTCGTTATTTTGGTCTCATTTACTGTTCTGCCATATGCATTCTATTATATTGTTTGCTATAATTGAGCTTGCTATTTCTTTTTTTTGCATGCTAGGGCAACTCTGTATTCTTGCCAATCTGCACGCATTTTGCCTACGTTTAGATATCTTCCATGACTCCGCTGTGTGACATACCTGACTCCTTATCACGGTTGTAACCCGGGGGTCCCTCGCACATCACTGATTTTCCAGGGGCACTCGGGCCTGCTCGACACTCTTCTTTTTCCATGCTGGGTCCTGCATGGGGAACTATCTCGCACAGCATACTCATGCGGAAAAAAGTGAAGTTCAGTCTGATATATATTTTAGTTATTTGTTTTGTTTCTCCTTGTTCTCTCTCTTCTTCCCCCCTCTTCCCCCCCAACACCCCAGTCCACACTCCTATACACGTTCACTACTCAAGGGCTCCATTTATAGATGAACATGATCCTCCCGTGCCTACAGTTTACCTCCAACCCCCTACATATTCTACGGCAGATGCTGATCCTACACTCATACCCCTCCCTAGTCATGATGTCTTAGGGTAGTTTCTTGGAATGTGAAGGGCCTCCGTTATCCTAACAAGAGAATGAAGATTCTTCGACATCTCAAAAGGCTAAAGGCCAACATAGCACTACTGCAGGAATCTCACCTTATGGCGTCCGACTTCGGTCGTATGCAGAAACTCTGGGTTGGTTTGGTTTTAGGGGCGGAATCAGTTGGACGGAAGGCTGGTGTCCTCCTTCTGATTCACAAAAACCTCCCATGCACAGTTCTATCCACGCAAACAGATGACCAAGGGCGTTTCATTTCTTCCAGGGTTAAATTAGGCACCAAAGAACTGGTCATATCTAATATCTATGCGCCCAACAGCCCCACAAAGACCTTTTACTCCCGACTCTCTTCGTGGCTTCTCACGTCCCCCCATTTACCCCACTTGGTTGGGGGAGACTTCAATGACCTCATGTATCCTTCAGACGATAGGTCCGCCCCGAAGCAATCCACCCTAGCACTCACTACACCTGGCCCCACCCTATTTGCCTCGACTATGGACTCCCTACATCTCACTGACATTTGGCGTCTAGCGCACCCGGTAGACAGAGAGTATACCTTCTACTCTAACCCCCACAAGGTCCTCACTAGGATTGACTATTTTTTGGATCCGACAACCTTATTCCTTTAGTCTCGGACTCAGAGGTTGGAGACATAGCCATATCAGACCATGCTCCAATCACCCTTACTCTGGATAGGCTAGATCTCCCCCCCATCCCAATATTTGGTGCTTCCCATCCTTTCTCCACAACAATGCTGACTTCAGAACATACATGGAATGGTCATGGGCGGAGTTTTCCTCTGCCAATGCCCCGCATGCAGGAGATCCGAACCTTCTATGGGATGCTGGTAAAGCATACCTTAGGGGTCGGATTATATCATATGCCACTTCCTTCAAAAGAAATGCTTTATCAAAATACAGACTGGCCAGTGATAGACTACACCTTGCCCAACGCAACCTCGCTACTTCGACCTCACCGGCTGACAGGGCTGAGTGGCTAGCGGCTAAAACTGCGTTTGACACCTGGACGGATACACTGGAACTCACAAAAAGATCATACCTAGATGCCACTCTACATAAATATGGTAATAAAGCAGGTAAACTCCTCTCCAGACTTTGCAAGGGCACGTTCCGCCCGACACACATCAACTCGCTGCGAGATTGCACTGGAAAGGTGCATTTCACCCCACTGCACATAAATAAAACCATGCTAGAATATTGCAAGGCCCTCTATGCCCCCGATCCTATTGACCATAAACTAGCCCATGCCTTTCTTGCAAAAATGAATCTACCGACTGTCTCTCCCACTCAGCTGGACATCTTAAACGCCCCCATCTCCCTCGACGAAATAGACCACACCATTCGAAATCTCCACCCTTCGAAAGCACCCGGCCCGGACGGTTTTACAAGTGAATTCTATAAAACCCTCCCAAATATTACGGCACCCATACTCCACTCGGTCTACACCAACATATGGGCGGGAGGCCCCTATTTACCGACGGGTAACCAGGCTATCATCAAGCTACTCTCAAAAAAGGGCAAAGACCCTTTAGATCCAGGCTCATACAGGCCCATTTCACTACTCAACCTGGATGTCAAAATTCTATCCAAGATAGTGGCCTCCAGGCTAGCTACCATCCTCCCGGACCTCATACACCCGGCCCAATCCGGTTTTGTGAGAGGGCGGACGGCTACTCTTAACATTCGTAAGGTACTCTTGGCCCTCGAACAAGCCAAACAGGACCCCTTTGGGAATTATGCCATTATCACCCTAGATGCTGAAAAAGCTTTTGACAATGTTAGTTTTGACTGGTTATCTCTTACACTCTCTAAAATGGGTTTCTCAGGCCCTTTCTGCCACCTTATTAATTCCAACACAGCACCATCAGCTAGACTCGTTGCGGCAGGACTCCTCTCAGATGACTTCCGCCTTCATAAAGGAACCAGGCAGGGCTGTCCTCTTTCCCCCCTCCTGTTCAACATGGCCTTAGAACCCCTCTCCAGATATCTATCCCAGGCAGCCCCCCTGCGAGGCATCAAAATAGGCGGCACGGAACTTCGCACCTCATTATTTGCCGATGACGTCCTCATATTTACGGGCAATCCCCGAGATGACATCCTGACCATTAAGAACACCTTTGACGATTTTCGACGGTGTTCTGGCCTCCGTATTAATTACTCCAAAAGCGAGATTCTACCTATCGGCACGCACTCCCCACCCTCATGGGCCAAACACTCCCTGTTCAAAGTCGCCTCATCTCACATTACTTATCTGGGAATTAAGATTGGAAAACTACCCTCCTCTATTTACAACCTCAACTATCCCCCCCTCTTCACTAAACTTTTTCAGGAACTGTCAAACTGGATGGATCTCCCCCTCTCACTCTTGGGAAGGTGTCACCTTGTCAAAATGATTAGCTTTGCCAGACTGCTTTATCCTTTGCAAACCATACCCTTGCTTTTAAAACACAAGGATGTCAAATCTCTCAATTCCAAAATTTTGCATTTCATCTGGCACGGCAAAAGACCTCGGATAGCCCTTAAAAAATTACACCTTCCCAGACGTGACGGGGGTATCAGTCCCTCATATCAGATTGTACAATTTAGCTTGTTTGTTTAGGACCAGCTTGGACTGGATAGCCCAATCATCCCAATACTCTAACCATCTCCTTGAAACCGAAATGGCTCGCCCCTACTCTTTGGCAGCCCTCCTACACTGCAGATGGAAAACGGTTCCTCCCCCATACCAACACAATCTCTTTTTGCGGGACACAGCTCTAGCTTGGAGAGAAATCAGGAAGACCTTCAAGTTATCCCCCTTCATCTCTCCCCATTTACCGATCCAAGGAAATCCTGGTTTCCTCCCTGGTCTTCAATGTAAAGCGTTCACGGTATGGCGAGATCAAGGGCTATCAAATTTTGCCTCCTTATGTGACGGCATCACTGGAAAACCTCTCCCCTTTTCCACTATATCCTCATCATTCTCTCTGCCTCCCTCCCACGTTTTTCACTTCAACCAATGCATCAGCTTCCTGTCTAACGCCTGCAAAGATGCACGTCGGAGATTTCAAACCAGCTTCTCTGAACATTTATTACTAAATGGTCAATACAAGATTTCGGATATCTACAAACCTCTCTTGCGAGACTCATCCCCGTCCTTGTCTTCCTCATCAGTTGCCAATTGGGCTGCAGACTTCCCAGATCTTTGCATAACGAACAAAATCCTGGCTGGGCTGCAAAAAACTCTTCAGCTGACACCCAACGAAATTTGGAGAGAAACACAACTCCACATCGCCCACCGGGCCTACATCCCATTCCTCTCCCCAAAATCCAGTAAGAATGGTGCCTCATGCCCTTTATGCAAGATGCCAAAACCTCCTCTCTCTCACCGGTTTTGGTCCTGTTCCTACATTTCCTCATTTTGGGACCAAGTCCTAACCTACGCATTCAAGATCACTTTACTGAAACTGCCTAAATACCCTTTACTCCTAATATTCGGGTATTGGGACCCTATACTGCTGCCCTGGTCTCTGTCCCTCGCTGCACCAACCTCCTCTGGGTCCACCAAATACTCTTCCTCCAAGGATTGGATTTTGCTTTGCCTTCTCATCGCTAGGAGACTCATTCTTAGGCACTGGATCTCTCCTCAATGCCCTTCGATCCTCCAACTCGAAAAGGAATGCCTTACCCTCTTCTATAAAGAACATTTTCTCACGGACTTCAAAGACTTCAGGTCTAGAGATCGCTTTCTCGGCAGATGGCGATCCTTCATCACTTCAACCCTCTCACCAGCTGATCAGGCGGCTCTGGAACAACTTTCCTTCTCCTATAATGACCCAATCTCAAAAGGACCATAAAAACTTGCTTGGCAAAACTAGGTCTCTGCTTCCCTCTGGGTCCTACCATGGCTGTTTTTGCTTACGATTTCCCCCATGTTTTGGAACGATCAGCCTGCAAGTATTTCTGGACTCTCACCCCTTCCCCCCCCAGTTCACTTCTTGTTTCTGTTTTTGCTTCCCCCCCCTATTTCCGACTTTAATCATAGAGGTGTGTAGACAGATCCATCCAGTATTTAACCTCTGGTCATGTATCAGTATTGGGAGAGATCTTGGTATTTATCTAGGATGACTTCATACATTCTCACTAGGTGAGATTAAGGTCTATGCAAAACTCTTTGCTACCCCTCAATGTCAATCTTCAAGTGTCAAGTTTTTTTATCTTTGGTCTTTATTCTCTTTGATCTAAATAACTCGCTATGTCTTTGTTTATGCGTACCATTGTTTGTAACCGATTGGCGATTTTCTTGTACAATTGTCTTCTATTTCCCAATAAAAACTTATAAAAAAAAAAAAAAAACGATCGTGTGTAGGCTCCAGAGCATTTTTCGCGACGTCAAAAATGGCCATTAAAAATTTGGAACATGCTCTATTTTTTCTCGTCGTTTTTCACGTTGTCGTTTTTCTCGTCGTGAAAAACGGCTGTGTGTAGGCTTTAACGACGTGAAAAAAATGCGCATGCTCAGAAGCAAGTTATGAGACAGTAGTGCTCGTTCTGGTAAAAATAGCGTTCGTAATAGAGATAGCAAATTTGTCACGCTGTAACGGACTGAGGAGCACGAGGCTGAAAAGCGCAAATCGTCTCTCACCAAACTTTACTAACACGAGGATCAGCAAAAGCAGGCCAAAGGGTGGCACCATCCGAATGGAACTTCCCCTTTATAGTGCCGTTATACGTGTTGTACGTCACTGCGCTTTGCTCAAGCATTTTTTTTCACGATAGTGTGTAGGCAAGGCAGGCTTGAGAAGAATCACGTCGAGAAAAACGTTGTTTTTTGAAATGACATTAAAAACGGTCGTGTGTACGCGGCATAAGACGCATTAGAGTGAACCTAGATAGCAAGTGAATTGAAATAGCTCAACATACCTACAAACTAGCCGCCTTTGTGGACGACATCCTACTTTTCCTTACTGAACCGCTTTCCACATTTCCAAACTTACTTTAAGTCTTTAACACCCTCAAAACTCGAACCAACCTGCAAATCAATTTTACAAAATCCAACGCCCTAAATGTCACTTTACCCTAAGGCCCCTTTCACACTTAGGCGCTTTGCAGGCGCTATTGCGCTCTAAATAGCGCCTGCAATGCGCCCCAAAAAAGCCTCTCAATACTATCCAATGTGAAAGCCCGAGGGCTTTCACACTGGAGCGTTGCGCTTGCAGGAGGCTCAAAAAACTCCTGCAAGCCGCATCTTTGAGGCGCAATAGGAGCGCTAAAAATAGCGCTCCTGTAGCGTCCCTGCCCATTGAAATCAATGGGGTAGCGCCTCTAATACGCCCGCAAAACGCCTCAAAGAGGCGTTATTGCGGGCGTTTTTAACCCTTTTTCGGCCACTAGCGCGGGTTAAAATACCCCCGCTTGCGCCCGCAAATCGCGGCAAAAAAAACGGTATAGCGGCGCTAAAAATAGCGCCGCTATACCGCCAGCGCATCAGCGCCTCAGTGTGAAAGTAGCCTTAGACACCTGCCGATAATGCCAAATTTCCCATTAAAGTGGAATAAACATGCAATCACGTATCTAGGCATCCAACTACCATCTTACCTCACAGACCTTTACTCCACTAATTACCTACTGCTAATATGCAACATAATAGGGGAACTGAAGTCGTGGTTCACTGGTGGTTCTCTTGGTTTGGCAGAGCCGCTATCATTAAAATAAACATTCTACCCAGAATTCTATACCTACTACAAACTGTCCCGATAAAACTTCCAACCACATTCTTTTCAACGTACCAGAAAGCATGTACAGATTTCATTTGGGGCACATCACGTCTGAGATTAAGCTATTCCAGACTTACCGTCCCTGAACTCAAAGGAGGCATAGGTCTCCAAGACCTACGAAAATACCACCAAGCTTGCCATCTGACCAGAATTATCAACTGGAACATTCTCTCCAAGGTTAAAGCTTAGGTTCAGCTGGAACATTATATGTCCTCTCTCCGGCTGCTCCAAATCCCCTGGAATAGCCCAGAAACACTCCGCTCCGAATTGAAAAAATCACCCACTCATTCACCCGATGTTAATTTCCTTCCGTGAAACTTGCCGAAAACATAAAATATCCTTGCTACTAGGCCCCATGACTTCACAACGTCACAACCCAGACTTTTCGCCAGGAACCTCCACATCCTTTCAAACAGAATCATGGCCACACCACACCGTTCAAGCAAAACATTTATTCGAAAGAGGCCACCTCATCCCCCAATCCAAACTAGCTACACTGATGACAATGGCACATTTCCTTTTTGGACATACGTACAAATCAGAAACTTCCTTGACAAACCCAAACCATGACCTGACTGGTCAAGAAAACTCACCCCCTTCGAATCGCTATGCTTGAAAACTGAGCCCCAATGTCACTTAATTTCCTATACATATGCTATGCTATTCACAGACCAAAATCCCAAATCTAACTGGGCCAGCCGTAAGTTTGAACAAAAACTCTCAATCGATCTATCAGACCAAGACTGGGAAAATAAAGGGATTTTTCTAACAGCTTACCTGTAAAATCCTTTTCTTGGAGTACATCACGGGACACAGAGCGACTTAGTCATTACTAATGGGTTATATAGTTTACCTTCAGGTGCTGGCACTGGCAACTTCCAAACCGGAAGTACCCTCCCCTATATAAGCCCCTCCCATCCGGGAGCACCTCAGTTTTGTAGCAAAGCAATAAGTGTCCCAAAAAGAGGGGTGGGAGCTCTGTGTCCCGTGATGTACTCCAAGAAAAGGATTTTACAGGTAAGCTGTTATAAAAATCCCTTTTTCTTTTTCGTACATCACGGGACACAGAGCGACTTAGTCATTACTAATGGGACGTCCCAAAGCAATGCCAAATGAGGGGAGGGATACACTATTCATAAGCTGGGCGCCATCAGGCATGAGGATCTTTTGCGGCCTGCAACACACTGCGCCCAAAGGCGACATCCTCCTGACTTCTAACGTCTACCTGGTAGAACCTAGTAAACGTGTGTACTGAAGACCATGTTGCGGCCTTACAGACTTGAGCCAGGGAGGCCTGGTGATGCACTGCCCATGAAGTTCCAACTGCTCTTGTGGAGTGCGCCCTAACTTTGAATGGAGGCGGTCTCTTTCTCAAGCCATAGGCTTGTATTATGACCTGTCGAATCCACTTGGCTAAAGTAGATTTTGATGCTGCCTGACCCTTTCTGGGGCCTTCCGGCAGAATAAACAAAGTATCCATTCTGCGAATCTGAGCAGTGGCTTTTAGATAAGCTTTAACTGCTCTTACTACATCCAAAGAATGCAATAACTTTTCCTCTACCGAGCTAGGTTTGGGGAAAAAAGAAGGAAGAACCACATCTTGGTTCAAATGAAACCTCGATACCACCTTAGGAAGAAAGGCTGGATGAGGACGTAATACTATTCTGTCCTTATGGACAACCAGATATGGCTCCTTACAGGACAAGGCGGCTAATTCCGATACTCTTTTAGCCGAACAAATGGCTACTAAGAAAATCAATTTCCTGGTGAGAAGAACCAAGGAAATGTGTTGCAATGGTTCAAACGGTTGTTTCTGTAGAACCGACAGAACCAGGTTTAAGTCCCATGGACATATGGGAATACTAACCGGAGGGCTAATACGCATCACTCCTTGTATGAAAGCTTTGACTAGTGAATGCGAAGCCAAGGGCCTTTGAAAAAATATTGACAAGGCCGAAATCTGACCCTTGATAGTACTCAAGGCCAGCTTCCTATCTACAGCCCACTGTAGGAAGTCCAAAATCCTACCTATTACGTACTTACGTGGATGCCATTTCTTGGCCTCACACCATGTAATGTACGCCTTCCAGATCCTATAATAGATCTTCCTGGATACCGGCTTCCTGGCATTGATCATGGTAGATACCACAGGATTAGAGAGCCCTCTCTTTTTCAGAATGTGGGCTTCAATAGCCAGGCCGTCAAACCTAGGGCTGGTAAGGAAGGGTGGTATATCGGTCCTTGCGACAGCAGGTCCGGACGATGTGGGAGGGTCCAAGGACTCCTCACTGACATTTTTACAATCTCCGCGTACCATGCCCTTCGGGGCCACGCTGGAGCCACCAGAATCACTGGTTTCTTTTCTACCCTGATTCTGCGGATTAATCGCGGTAACAATTGTGGCGGTGGGAATGCATATATCAGCTTGAACTGATCCCAAGGGAACACTAGGGCATCCGAGCCGCAAGCTAGGGGATCCCTTGTGCAAGACACAAATCTGTCCACCTTTGCGTTGAATCTGGATGCTAGCAGATCTACATCCGGTGTTCCCCACCGCTGGCATATTGCCTGGAAAACCTCGGGGTGAAGAGACCATTCCCCCGGGCATAATTGCTGGCGACTTAAAAAGTCTGCTTTCCAATTTTCCACTCCTGGGATGAAAACCGCGGATATGGCTGGGACATATCTTTCTGCCCATTCCAGGATGCAATTCGCTTCCCTCTGGGCTGCACGACTCCTGGTGCCACCCTGGTGATTGATATATGCCACTGCTGTGGCATTGTCTGATTGAATTCTGACAGGGGACCCTTGGAGTTTGGATGTCCATGCTACTAGGGCATACCGGGCTGCTCGTATCTCTAAGAGATTGATGGGCAGGGCCTTCTCTGCTTCTGACCACTTGCCCTGGAGAGACCATTGCTCCAGTACTGCCCCCCAGCCTTTGAGGCTGGCATCTGTAGTGACTAGGCTTGTGCAATTCGTTTCGTAACGAATTGAAATTCGTCCGAATTTAGCAACTTTCGGACATTCGGAAGCATTCAAATTTCCGAACAAAGCAATTACGAATAAGACCGAATCCGAAATAAATTATACCGCAAATAGCGAATGCCCGAATGTCTTCGGCATAATTCGTTATGAAAAAGTTACGAATGTACGAATCCATACGAAGCACAATAACACTCACTCTGCTCTGCTCTCTGCTTCTCCCACACCGTGCTGAACTCCCTCTCAAAATGGTGTACAGGGGCGGAGGTTATAGCCGCATGTAAAAAACGAAAGTAAAATACGAGATTTCGAATCCATTCGAAGCACAATAACACTCACTCTGCTCTGCTCTCTGCTTCTCCCTCACCGTGCTGAACCCTCTGAAAATGGTGTACAGGGGCGGAGCCTATAGCCGCATGTTAAAAACGAAAGTAAAATACGAGATTTCGAATCGTTACAAATAACCGCAATGTATTTAGAAAAGTACAAATCCATTCGAAGCACATTAGGCATAATAGGCAGCGTCGTTGTGAGAGAGACACGGAAAATTACGAATCAACGAACCCAAAAAAAGTTACGAAAGTAGGAGTTGTGTCCAGAATCAACGAAAAACAACGTACTCTACCGAAAGTACGAACCCAAAAAAAGTTACGAAAGTAGGAGTTGTGTCCAGAATCAACGAAAAACAACGTACTCTACCGAAAGTACGAATTATAAAGCAACAAAAAATTCAACGAAAAATGTCGCTTGCAAAAATACGAATGAGTCCGAACACGAAAAATCCCGTCTAGCAAAATTACGAATGATTACGAATCAACAGGACCGGAAAGAAACGAACCGAAACGGAACGAATTTTTCCGTTGTGCACAAGTCTAGTAGTGACCACCTTCCAAGAAACCGGACTGAAGGGTTTCCCTTTTTCCAGATTCTGGGGCACCAACCACCAATGGAGGCTCTTGCGAACGGAAGGGGACAGGGACATTGGTAAGTCTAAAGCCTGAACTTTTTTGTTCCAGGCTGACAGTATGGCCCTCTGCAAGTTCCTTGAATGGAATTGACCGTAGGGTACTGCTTCGAATGAAGCCACCATTTTTCCCAGCAGCCTCATGCACAGGCGTATGGATGGTTTTCTTTTTGTACCCACTAAGTGGGTCAAATCTTTTAAAGACGACACCTTTTCTGGAGGTAAGAAAATCTTTCTCTGATTTGAATCCAGCCTTAGCCCTAAGTATTCCAGACTTCTGACTGGTCTTAGAGCTGACTTGTCCCGGTTGATAATCCAACCGTGATATTCCAGATACTTGATTGTCTTGTGAATAGCTACTTCCAGCTTTTCCACTGAGTGGTCTATTAGTAGCAGGTTGTCTAGATATGCCATTATCGTTACACCCTGTGTTCTTAGATTGGCCAATAGTGGGGCCAGAATTTTTGTGAACACTCGTGGTGCTGTGGCCAGACCGAAAGGTAAGGCTCTGAACTGAAAATGGCGCCCTTCTACTGCAAAGCGTAGAAATTTCTGGTGGGCCGGAAAGATGGGAATATGCAGATAAGCATCCCTTATGTCGATCGAGGCTAACCATTCCTGCCCTTGTAGGGCGGTGGCCACCGATCGGATCGACTCCATCCGAAAAGTCCTGATATTTAGGAACTTGTTTAGCCCTTTTAGATTTAATATGGGCCTCACGTCCCCATTTGGTTTGGGGACTGTGAAAAGGTTCGAGTAAAACCCAAACCCACTTTATTCCAGGGGAACCTTCATGATTACACCTTGGAGCAATAGTTGTTCTAGTGCCAGAAGGAGGGATCCTCTCTTCTGGGGATCGCTTGGCACGTTTGACCTAATAAATTGGGCAGGAGGAGTGTCTTTTAACTCCAGCTTGTATCCCAGACTTACTGCGGAGAGCACCCATCTGTCTCTGATGGTGTCCCGCCAGGTCTCTGTGAACAACTGAAGTCTTCCCCCCACCCGATTGAGTGGGGGCAACCCTTCATGACTTAGGGGGAGGTTTTGTACCTCTCTTGACCCAGGGTTTCTTGTTACCCTGTGATTGTCCCTGATTTCTGCCCCCTGAATTTGACCGCGGAGGCCGTCGGAACTGTTTCACAGCCGATGTGCCAGGGACTGGAGAAGTAGGCCTCTTAAAAGAAGGACTTCTACTCTTGTTCTTAACCGGTAAGAGTGAACTTTTACCGGCAGAAATTTTCTGGATATATTTGTCCAGATCTTCTCCAAATAAGCGTTCTCCATGAAATGGGAAGCTAACCAGCAATTTCTTACAGGGAGCTTCAGCAGACCAGTTTTTAAACCATAGAAGCCTACGCATATGTACAACAGACAGCGTAAAGCGGGAGGCCTGTTGGATTGTATCCTTTATGGCGTCCACCGCAAAACACAAGGCTCTAGGTAGGTCAGCTAGGGCAAGAGCCTGCTGATCTGGTAAGTCCCTTAAGACTTGTTTCAACTGATCTTTCACCGCTTGGCAGACTCCAATCGCTGCTACCGCAGGTTGTGTCACCATGCTTGCTGTAGAGAAAGCAGATTTTAGTAAAGACTCCAATTGTTTATCTATTGGGTCTTTGAACATTGGAACATTATCTACTGGACATGTCAGTGATTTGTTCACAGAAGAGATGGCTGCGTCCACTGTAGGGACCCTCCATTTTTTTATGAACTTATCCTCCATGGGATAGATCACCGGAAATCTCTTGGGGGGAGTAAATATTTTATCAGGATGCTCCCAATCCTGGTAAATAAGCCCTTCCAATAAAGGGTGGATTGGGAAGGAACAGACAGCCTGGGGAGCTTTCAGCGACCCCAGCGAGGAAACCGTAGTGGTTGATGGTTCCGCCAGAGGCATTTTAAATGCTGATCGGACCATGTTAGTCAGAGACTGAACCCATAATCTTTCAGCCTGAGATGCTGAGAAAGGTTCTTCCACTGTTGATTCCTCCATAACTGAATCAACCTCATCCTGATCCCCTTCAGGTAGGTCGATCTCTGTGTGGGGCTGTTCCTCCACTAACAGGCACTCTGAAGGAGGAGACGGAGATCGGACGCGCTTTTCCTGTGACAGGGAAGCAGCGATCAATGCTGTTAATCTCTCTTCCAATCCTCCCAGAGTTGAGGATAAAACCTCCTCTGTTATATATACAGGAGCAGGTGGACTGGGGACAGCCGCAGCACCAGGCACTCCTGCGGGGTTCCTACGGCTACTGACCTCTGAATTCTCAGGGGAGATTGGTGCAGTACAAGCATGCCCAATATCCTCAGAGCCTGATGGAGACCCCTTTGGCTTCCTGGAAGACTTATTTCCGGAGCGTCTGGACGACATATCCTTTAAGCACAAAGCTGAGGTATTCCCGTCGTCATACACCAATTTTGCTGGTAATAGTCTAACACAGTTGCTGCTATATACCAGCTGGTGTCCACTAAAGTGCCTTTCTATGGGGATGCCTGCATCAACCGCCTCTGTGTGCCACTGTTTGTTGCTAGCTCTGTTTGCATCCAGCTGACACTTGTACTGTGTCTTTTATACATGCTGGGACGCCTGCACATGCGCAGAAGCGCCGCGGCGCGCATCGAGCGTCATCCACCCGCCCCGCCCCTTTTTTTCATAGGAGGCGCGTGCACGCGCCCGCGCGCGCGCCCGTGCGCCATTGGCGCCCTTTTCGAAAACCAAGCAGGGACTAGGAGCCAGGGCCCTTTTTGCCGGAGGGCCTGTGCGGTGGATGAGCGCAGCAACAGGGCAGAGGAAGTGGATTCCCACAGAGAACTTACCAACTGCCTGGATCTTTTGACTTGAGAAAACCAAAGATCCACATGACAAGAAAAAATGGACCACAGCGGCCTCTAGTGGTTTAACACAGGTACCGCGGTCCTCTTTTTTTTTTTTTTTCTTGACTACTATTAAAATTTTAAATTTTTCAGTAGTTACAGGCATACACAGATATTAGCGGGAATACCGTTAGGTAACAGACAGAAAGACAAATTAGGCTTGGGGGTCCCCCAATAGAACCAAGTTCCTGGGGGCCCCCACTTACCTGTTCCCCGCCGCAGGACTCTGTTTGGTCCACAGAAGCCCAAACTTCACCTATCACGGCAGGCATTGTAATTAAACCTTCAGGGACCGGGTTCCCAAGGATTCCACTCCCCTGGACCTGTATAGCACCCTGCACAGAAAACATCTTGGTCGTGGGTATGACCAGAGCTCTGGATCCCAGGGTCCAGCCCTCCTAAGAGAGGCATTACAGGCAAAACCTTGCTCTTCTGTTGCAAGGCCCGGGTACCGACCGTTAAGCTATGAAGCTTTTTTGGTGGGATCTGGAACAGCTTACTAAGGCCCGTAAAAGAACCTGTACGCAAGCCCAGGAAAACACATGTTACTCTTTGGCCAACACCTTAGACACTGGCAAAAAACTGAGGTGCTCCCGGATGGGAGGGGCTTATATAGGGGAGGGTACTTCCGGTTTGGAAGTTGCCAGTGCCAGCACCTGAAGGTAAACTATATAACCCATTAGTAATGACTAAGTCGCTCTGTGTCCCGTGATGTACGAAAAAGAAATATAAACATGTATACACAAAGGAACGGTTAATGTGTATGCACAAGAGAATGCATTCAAAATATTCTCAAGATGGTATAGAACCCCTCTTAGGTTACACAAAATCTATCCTTCGCTTTCCTCAAACTGTTGGACATGTGAGGGGGAGCTGGGATCGCTTTTACATATCTGGTGGACATGTCCTAAATTACAACCTTTCTGGAAAGAGGTTCACAGACTTACAAACCAGATAACCACTTACATGCTTGATTACTCACCAGTGCAATTTTTGCTACACCACTCTTCGACCCCAAAGGCTTACCTTTGCTCACTGGTCATGCATATGGTAAATGCGGCGAAGATGAGCATCCCAGCTAAATGGCACTCCCAGAACCGCCGTCGGTAACAGACTGGTTTAGACGCATACAAAAAAACGCGGAAATTGAGGAATGAATACATCAAGCAAAAGACACCCCTTCCAAATTTGGTAAACATTGGTCTTGCTGGTTACACTTCATCACGACGGACGAATGCAAATAAGCTCTGACCTGAAATTGCCTCGGGTGCTCTGGTGGGGAGATGGAACCGGTAACGCTCTGAGTTCCTCCTTCCTCCTTCCACCATTCTCTTCAGTATACTACCAGAAAACAATTAAATACTCTTTAGTCACCCTCCCTGACAAATTCCCCCCCTTCTCCCTTCCCCATTACACCCCTAATCTTAACCCTTTATCCCTAAGTCTCAGATCCCCACAACAGAATCTAGATCCAAGATCCACTATAAAAATGACTATATTTCATACCACCTGTTGATCTCTGAAAGAACGAAGAAACACTGAATCTTATTTGACCATTTGCCTACTACCAAGTTATAAAAGTTATGTTATTCCATATGTATTCTATCTTGAACGAACATATTGTTCCATCCATATGTTTATCACAGCAGCTGCGCCCGTGTTTATGCTCTCATCTGTTATGTCCTTCATATCTACAATAAAAACTTTATAAAAAAAAAATGTTAATAAATGAAAAAAAATGTGTTTTCTTTTCATAAATTCTATGTGTGCCTAATTTTCTTGTTATCACAAATACTGACAAAAGCTGCATTCTATACAGTATATGTTATGGCTATGGTCTTTTTAATGACAATCTAAAATAAGGAACTGTCCTGTTTTACCTATTCTTTTCAGTGTTAGCCAATGCCAATTAGGATAACTGTGGATATCTATAGTATGTAAGTTAAACTAACCTAGTTAACAAGTAGGGATGAGCTCGGTGTTTGAGTCGAACGCATGTTCGACTCGAACATCGGCTGTTCGCCGAAACCAGAACTTTGTGGGCCGTTCGCGCCAAATTTGTGTGACGCGAACGGCCCACAATACACTGCGCCATCGCAGTGCATTGCCGGCGCTGTGATTGGCCAAGCATGCACTGTGACCCCGCATGCTTGGCCAATCACAGCGCCTGACGTGAGGAGAGCCATAATTGGCCACAGGCAGGATGCCTGTGGCCAATTATAGCTCAGGGGGGTTTAGTACACGCCCCGCACTATAAAAGGCCGCCAGCGCGGTGGCCTTGTGTAGTGTGTTGGCGTGCAAGGACAGAGAAGGATAGGCAGGGAAAGTGTCTTTGATATTTTTTCATTAACCTTGTGCATTTACAGTGTGTTGGTATACAGGGACAGAGAAGGATAGGCAGGGGACAGTGTCAGTGATTAGGGTTGAGCTTCGAGTTTGAGTCAAACTCATGTTCGACTCGAACATTGCCTGTTCGCCCGTTCGCCGAACAGCGAACAAATTGGGGTGTTCGCGGCAAATTCGAAAAGTCTATGGGAGAAATCTAAAGTGCTAATTATAAAGGCTTATATGCAAGTTATTGTCATAAAAAGTGTTTGGGGACCCGGGTCCTGCCCCAGGGGACATGTATCAATGCAAAAAAAAGTTTTAAAAACTGCAGTTTTTTCGGGAGCAGTGATTTTAATAATGCTTAAAGTGAAACAATAAAAGTGAAATATTCCTTTAAATTTCGTACCTAGGGGGTGTGTATGATATGCATGTAAAGTGGCGCATGTTTCCCGTGCTTAGAACTGTCCCTGCACAAAGTGTAATTTCTGAAGGAAAAAAAGTCATTTAAAACTCACTCGCGGCTATTAATGAATTGTCGGCTCCCGGCAATACATACAAAAGTCATTGATAAAAATAAAATAAAAAGCGTGGGGGTCCCCCAGAATTCAATTACCAGGCCCTTCAGGTCTGGTATAGATATTAAGGGAAACCCCGCCGCAAATTAAAAAAAAAATGCGTGCGGTTCCCCCAAATATCCATACCAGGCCCTTCAGATCTGGCGTGGATTTTAAGGGGAACTCCACCCCAAATGTAAAAAAAAAATGGCATAGAGTCCCCCCAAAAATCCATACCAGACCCTTATCCGAGCACGCAACCTGGCAGGCCGCAGGAAAAGAGGGGGGAACGAGAGAGTGCCCCCCCTCCTGAACCGTACCAGGCCACATGCCCTCAACATGGGGAGGATGTCCCCATGTTGATGGGGACAAGGGCCTCATCCCCACAACCCTTGCTCGGTGGTTGTGGGGGTCTGCGGGCGGGGGGCTTATCGGAATCTGGAAGACCCCTTTAACAAAGGGGACCCCCAGATCCCGCCCCCCCTTATGTGAATTGGTAAGGGGTACACTGTACCCCTACCATTTCACGAAGAAAGTGTCAAAAAATGTAAAAAAAACACACACCGACACCTTGGAAAAGTCCTTTATTAAAAAAAAAAAAAAAAAATTTCAGCGGTGAAATCCAGTGTCCCGCGGCGATCCGATGTCCAGCGCTCTCCGTCATTGTCTGAGCCTGAGCGGACCTGATGGGGAACTTCCTCCGCATTCTATTACATGTACAGACCCGCCCCTTCTAAAGTTCCCCATCAGGTCCGCTCAGCCAATGACTCAGTGTAAGGCTGAGGACCTGATGTGGAACATGAGAAGGGGCGGGTCTATACATGTATTACACAGTGAAGGAAGTTCCCCATAAGGTCCGCCCCCTCGGTATGTCAGACCGCGCCTACGTCATTGGCCTGAGCGGACCTGATGGGGAACTTCCTTCACTGTGTAAATTTAAATTACACAGTGAAGGAAGTTCCCCGCTCAGGCCAATGACGTAGGCGGGGTCTGACATACCGAGGGGGCGGACCTGATGGGGAACTTCCTTCCTTTGTTAAAGGGTCTTCCAGAATCCGATAAGCCCCCCGCCCACAGACCCCCACAACCACCGGGCAAGGGTTGTGGGGATGAGGCCCTTGTCCCCATCAACATGGGGACATCCTCCCCATGTTGAGGGCATGTGGCCTGGTACGGTTCAGGAGGGGGGGGCGCTCTCTCGTCCCCCCCTCTTTTCCTGCGGCCTGCCAGGTTGCGTGCTCGGATAAGGGTCTGGTATGGATTTTTGGGGGGACTCCACGCCATTTTTTTTAAAATTTGGGGTGGAGTTCCCCTTAAAATCTATGCCAGATCTGAAGGGCCTGGTATGGATATTTGGGGGAACCGCACGCATTTTTTTTTAAATTTGCGGCGGGGTTCCCCTTAATTTCTATACCAGACCTGAAGTGCCTGGTAATTGAATTCTGGGGGACCCCCACGCTTTTTTTTTTTTTTATCAATGTCTTTTGTATGTATTGCCGGGAGCCGACAATTCATTAATAGCCTTCAAAAATGGCATTTTGTGCAGGGACAGTTCTAAGCACGGGAAACATGCGCCACTTTACATGCATATCATACACACCCCCTAGGTACGAAATTTAAAGGAATATTTCACTTTTATTTTTTCATTTTAAGCATTATTAAAATCACTGCTCCCGAAAAAACGCCAGTTTTTAAAACTTATTTTTGCATTGATACATGTCCCCTGGGGCAGGACCCAGGTCCCCAAACACTGTTTAGGACAATAACTTGCATATAATGCCCCATACACACGATCATTTTTAATGTCATTTTTAAAACTGACGTTTTTCTCGTCATTTTTTTTCTTGTTTCCTCTCAAGCCTGTCTTGCGTACACACCATCATTTTAAAAAATGTTCAAGAAAAGCGCAGTGACGTACACCACGTACGACGGCACTATAAAGGGGAAGTTCCGTTCGAATGGCGCCACCCTTCATGTTAGTAAAGTTTGTTGAGAGACGATTCGCTCTTTTCAGTCTAGTGCTTTTCAGTCCGTTACAGCATGACGAATGTGCTATCTCCATTACGAACGCTAGTTTTACCAGAACGAGCGCTCCCGTCTCATACTTGATTCTGAGCATGCGCATTTTTTTTCACGTCGTTAAAGCATACACACTATCGTTTTTCACGTCGTTAAAAAAAACGACATGAAAAACGACGTGAAAAAAGAGAACATGTTCAAAATGTTTAATGCCCGTTTTTCACGTCGTTAAAAATGCTCTGGAGCATACACACGATCATTTTTAATGGCCATTTTTTTTAATGGCATTTTTAACGGCATGAAAAATGATCGTGTGTATGGGGCATAAGCCTTTATAATTAGCACTTTAGATTTTGAACGTTCAAGTCCATTGTATTTAATAGGGTTCTAAAGTTCACGCGAACATTCTGTCTGTTCGCAGGTTCTGGTGCGAACCGAACAGGGGGGTGTTCGGCTCATCCCTGTCAGTGATATTCTTTCATTAACCTTGTGCATTTACAGTGTGTTGGTATACAGGGACAGAGAAGAATAGGCAGGGACAGTGTCAGTGATATTCTTTCATTAACCTTGTGCATTTACAGTGTGTTGGTATACAGGGACAGAGAAGGATAGGCAGAGGACAGTGTCAGTGATATTCTTTCATTAACCTTGTGCATTTACAGTGTGTTGGTATACAGGGACAGAGAAGAATAGGCAAGGACAGTGTCAGTGATATTCTTTCATTAACCTTGTGCATTTACAGTGTGTTGGTATACAGGGACAGAGAAGGATAGGCAGGGGACAGTGTCAGTGATATTCTTTCATTAACCTTGTGCATTTACAGCGTGTTGGTATAAAATGACAGAGAAGGATAGGCAGGGGACAGTGTCAGTGTCATTTTTGCTAAACCTCCTGCACAGTATACACCTGAAGCTACCCCTTATTGCTGTGTTTTCCTGTTGTGTAACACAGGCAGGCATCTGCAGCAGTTACAGTGGGTGTAGTGTGCCTCCTGCACAGTATACACCTGAACCTACCCCTTATTGCTGTGTTTTCCTGTTGTGTAACACAAACAGACATCTGCAGCAGTTACAGTGGGTGTAGTGTGCCTCCTGCACAGTATACATCTGAAGCTACCCCTTATTGCTTGTGGTTTTTTTCTTTTGTGTTACACTAACAGGCATCTGCAGCAGTTACAGTGGGCGTAGTGTGCCTCCTGCACAGTATACACCTGAAGCTACCCCTCATTGCTCGTGTTTTTTTTCTTTTGTGTTACACTAACAGTCATCTGCAGCAGTTACAGTGGGCGTAGTGTGCCTCCTGCACAGTATACACCTGAAGCTACCCCTTATTGCTCGTGTTTTTTTCTTTTGTGTTACACTAACAGTCATCTGCAGCAGTTACAGTGGGCGTAGTGTGCCTCCTGCACAGTATACACCTGAAGCTGCCCCTTATTGCTGTGTTTTCCTGTTGTGTAACACAGGCAGGCATCTGCAGCAGTTACAGTGGGCATAGTGTGCCTCCTGCACAGTATACACCTGAAGCTACCGCTTATTGCTGTGTTTTCCTGTTGTGTAACACAGGCAGGCATCTGCAGCAGTTACAGTGGGCGTAGTGTGCCTCCTGCACAGTATACACCTGAATTTACCCCTTATTGCTCGTGGTTTTTTTATTTTGTGTTACACTAACAGGCATCTGCAGCAGTTACACTGGGCGTAGTGTGCCTCCTGCACAGTATACACCTGAAGCTACCCCTTATTGCTCGTGTTTTTTTTCTTTTGTGTTACACTAACAGGCATCTGCAGCAGTTACAGTGGGTGTAGTGTGCCTCCTGCACAGTATACACCTGAAGATACCCCTTATTGCTGTGTTTTCCTGTTGTGTAACACAGGCAGGCATCTGCAGCAGTTACAGTGGGTGTAGTGTGCCTCCTGCACAGTATACACCTGAAGCTACCCCTTATTGCTCGTGGTTTTTTTATTTTGCGTTACACTAACAGGCATCTGCAGTAGTTACAGTGGGTGTAGTGTGCCTCCTGCACAGTATACACCTGAAGCTACCCCTTATTGCTGTGTTTTCCTGGTGTGTAACACAGTCAGGCATCTGCAGCAGTTACAGTGGGCGTAGTGTGCCTCCTGCACAGTATACACCTGAAGATACCCCTTATTGCTGGTTTTCCCATCTCCCTGCAGGCCATTAGAATGTCTGGAAGGCCAACAGGGAGAGGCAGACAGTCACGAGCCAATAAAAGAGGGCAAGCAGGCTCTGTGTCTGGGGGCAACATTGCTGGTCGTGGATGCGGTGCATTGTCATCAGCACGTGGCCATGGGACACGCTTGTCTTTATTTTCGGCAGCTGGACGCGTTGAGCCGCATCATGCCGAAGACTTGGTAGAGTGGATGACCAAGCCCTCCTCATTCTCCTCATCCTCTCTCACCCATGCTCAGGGTACTGGCAAAGCATCTGCCAACGCGTCCTCTTCCCTCGTATCAATGTCATCAGTCACTCCTTCCCTAGACCCACCATGTCCTCCTGAGGAGTCCCCCGAACTGTTTGAGCACAGTGTTGGGTACATGCTCCAGGAGGATGCTCAGCGTTTTGAAGGGTCTGATGATGATACACAGCTAGAGGAAGGCAGTAGCGTGAGCGCAGAGAGAGGGGATGCTCAAGAAGGACAGCAATCTGGCAGTCATGTTCCAGCAGCTGCAGTATACTGCCAGGTTTGCTCCAGTGATCAAGAGGGAGGGGATGATGAGGTCACTGACTCCACGTGGGTGCCTGATAGGAGAGAGAAGGAGGAGGAGGATGAGGAGGAGGCACATCTCCAACAAGGCAGGATGCCCTCCGGGGGCCAGCGTAAGGGCAGCACACCGACTGAATCACACCACAGAGCTCCGCCTGTGCAGGGCGCTGCCTCTGCCTGTTATTCCAAAAGTTCTTTGGTGTGGGCCTTTTTTGAGTCGAGTGCATCAGATCGCACCGCTGCTGTTTGCAACATATGTCTCAAGCGTATCTCGCGTGGCCAAAACATCAGCCGCTTGGGCACCACATGCTTGACCAGACATATGTTGACCTGCCATGCAGCTCGTTGGCAAGCGAACCTGAAAGACCCACACCAATGAACAAAGCGGACCTCTCCTTGCTCCTCATCAGCTGGGATCTCCAACCCCACTATACCTTCAATCCTCTCTGAAACCTGCACTGAGAGGAATGAAGGTGTAGAATTAGGTGTATCACAGCCAAGTACTTGCGGGCACTCTGCTAGCAGTACACCGACGTCCGATTGTAGCAGGCAAATTTCCCTGCCCCAGCTGCTGGACCGTCGAAAGAAGTTCACTCCCAGCTATCCACATCCCCAGCGGTTGAATGCTAGCTTGGTTAAATTGCTAGCACTTTAACTGCTGCCTTTTCAGTTGGTAGACTCGGCCCCCTTCCGTGAGTTTGTGCAATGTGCGGTTCCTCAGTGGCAGGTTCCCAAACGCCACTTTTTCTCACGGAAGGCGATTCCGGCTCTCTACTGGCATGTGAAAGGCAATGTCCATGCCTCGCTGGACAGGGCGGTCAGCGGTAAGGTGCATATTACCACTGACTCATGGTCCAGCAGGCATGGACAGGGACGTTACCTTTCTTTCACGGCCCATTGGGTCACTCTTTTGGCAGCTGGGAAGGATGCAGGACAGGGTGCAGTAGTGTTGGAGGTTGTTTCGCCGCCACGCCTCCAAAATGCTACTACTGGTTGTGACACACCTCTCTCCTCCACCCCCTCTTCTTCTTCTTCCTCCATGGCCTCTTCCTGTGCTTTGTCCTCGGAACCAGCGGTGCTCCGTAGGTGTTCAAGGGGCTACGCAAGTACGCAGGCAAAAAGATGCCATGCCGTGCTTGCGCTGGTGTGTTTGAGGGACAGGAGCCACACTGAGGCAGAGGTTCTGTCAGCTCTGTAGGGGCAGGCCGAGAGGTGGTTGACGCCACGCCAGCTTAAGCCAGGAATGGTGGTTTGCGACAATGGCACCAACCTCCTCTCCGCCCTCCGACAGGGACAACTGACCCATGTGCCCTGTGTGGCTCACGTCCTTAATCTGGTGGTGCAGCAGTTCTTGGGCAGGTACCCGGGCTTACAGGATGTCCTGAGGCAGGCCAGGAAAGTCTGTGTGCATTTCCGCAGATCATATAATGCCAGTGCTCGGCTGGCTGAGCTGCAAAAGGAGTTGAACCTGCCCAAGAACCGCCTTATATGTGACATGCCAACCAGGTGGAACTCAACGTTGGCCATGCTGCAGCGGCTGCACACGCAGCAGAGGGCCATCAATGAGTGCGACTACGGCACCAGGACATGGTCAGGGGAGCTCGGGTTTTTTTCAACACGCCAGTGGGGCATGGTCAGGGATGCATGCACTGTCCTGGCACCATTTGAGGAGGCCACGAGGATGGTGAGCAGCGACAGTGCATGCATCAGTGACACTGTACCTCTTGTCCACCTGTTGGAGCATACGCTGCGTGAAATAATGGACAGGGCACTTGAGGCAGAACAGAGGCAGGAAGTGGAGGACTTCCTTGCCTCTCAAGGCCCCCTTTACCCAGACAGTGTTCCTTCTGTCCCACCCATCACACAGGAAGAGGATGAGGAGGAGGAGGAGGAGGAGGATTGTGTCAGCATGGAAGTAGAACCTGGCACTCAGCATCAACAGCAGCAGTCTTTAAGGGATGATTTACAGTCCGAAGAAACCCGTGGACTTGTACGTGGCTGGGAGGAGGTGGCTGCGGATCATTTCGTCCTTAGTGACCCAGAGGACTCCGGACTGAATGCCTCAGCTAACCTACGCTGCATGGCCTCCCTGACCCTGCAAAGCCTGCGGAAGGATCCTCGTATTCTTCAGATCAAGGAGAGGGACCATTACTGGCTGGCCACTCTCCTTGATCCACGGTACAAGGGTAAGGTTGCGGACCTTATCTTGCCGTCACTGAGGGAGCAGAGGATGAGACATCTCCGGGAGGCCTTGCAGAAAGGTCTGTGCAACGCTTTCCCAGAGACTGGGAGGTTACAAACTCCTGTTCCTGGACTTCGAGTTGCTAAGGCTTCAGTCAGTCAAAGAAGGAGCGGTGGGGAAGGTGGCCGTCTGACCGATGCGTTCAAACAATTTTTTAGTACGCAGCCCCAAGGTATGATCGGTTCCAGCAACCATCGCCAGCCTCTGATTTACATGGTCCAGGAATACCTAGGGGCAAGGTCAGACTTGGACACCTTCCCCGCCGAAAATCCTCTGGCTTACTGGGTCTTGAGGATGGATCACTGGCCAGAGCTTGCACAGTATGCAATTGAGCTACTGGCCTGTCCTGCATCCAGCGTTATTTCGGAACGCACATTCAGTGCTGCTGGTGGCTTTGTATCACAGGGTGCGCCTGTC
This sequence comes from Rana muscosa, assembly GCA_029206835.1. Classification (NCBI taxonomy): domain Eukaryota; kingdom Metazoa; phylum Chordata; class Amphibia; order Anura; family Ranidae; genus Rana; species Rana muscosa. The sequence goes on from CM055120.1 coordinate 155,267,755, forward strand.
CACTGACTCGGTTGATCGACTGACCTTCATAAAGATGAACCAGTCTTGGACCATCACCAGCTACCAAGCACCTGAAGCTGATGTAACCGAATATTTTTTTTTGAAATGTCACATCCCTTCAAGACTGCCTATGCTGATGCTGAGTGACTGTCCTGTTATGTTGACTGACTATCCTCTTCCTCCTCAATGATCCTGCCAATAGCTTGGAAGAACATTTGTGGTTCTGGGTGCCGCCACCAGTGGCTAAGGCCCAATTTTTCAGCCCCTGTTTAACAGGGGCGTATAATTACAATTTTTGATGCAATACTTTGCAACAGGGCTCATTGCTGCGCTCCAAATACAGTATCTGTGATGGGTTGCAGTGTTGTAGCACCAGTGGCTAAGGCTCAATTTTTCTGCCCCTGTTTAATAGGGGCATGTAATTACAATTCTTGATCTAACACTTTGCAACAGGGCTAATTGCTGCGCTACAAATACAGTATCTGTGATGGGTTGAAGTGTTGTGGCACCAGCACCAGTGCCTAAGGCCCAATTTTTCTGTCCCTGTTCAACAGGGCCATGTAATAACAATTCTTGATCTAATATTTCACAGATGGGCCCATTCCTGCGCCCACCAAGAGTAACTGTGCGGACTTACAGTCTTGTGGCACCAGCACCACCGCCACCACCAAAGGCCCAATTTTTCAGCCCCTGTTCAACAGGGTCATGAAATTACAATTTTTAATCTAATAATTCACAGCAGGGCCCATTCATGCGCCCACCAAGAGTAACTGTGAGGGCTTACAGTGTTATGGCACCAGCACCACCACCAAAGGCCCAATTTTTCCTACCACTGTTCAACAATGGCATGCAATTACAATTCCTGATATAATAGTTCACAGCAGGGCGTTCCAGCGCCCACCAAGAGTAACTGTGAAGGCTTACAGTGTTGTGGCAACACCAACACCTAAGGGGCAAATTTCTGCAGAATATATACGGCAGGCCCCTACTTTCAAACATCCAACTTACAAACGACTCCTACTTGCAAACGGAAGGAGACAACAGGAAGTGAGAGGAAATCTACCCCTAGGAAGGGAAATTCTCTCCTGTAAAAGTTAATATGAGAAAAAGGTGTCTCCTCTCTACTGATGCTTTGTCACCAATCCTTGTTTCAATAAAAACCCCACTTTTCCAAAAACATTTGTCATTGGGACGGAAAGTGAGGTGAAATGTTCTGAACAGGTGAACAGACAGCAAAACAAATGTTACAGGGGTGATAACCCTTCCCTATGTTCTCCAAAAAGCTTAAAAATAGATTTTTTGGCTAGAGCTACACTTAAAAAATGTACCTGTTCCAAATTAGAAAAAAGATTCTACTTAAGAACAAACCTACAGTCCCTGTCTTGTTTGCACCGCCTGTATACTGCTGTTCAGAGTATATAGGGCCTTTTTTATTTTGGTAACGGGGTTCCCCTTAATATCAATACAAGACCCAAAGGGCCAGTTAATGGGCTGGGGGGGGGGTAATGGGGTAGCCATGTAATTTTTCTCAATGATTTTCATCCATATTGCCGGGACCAGACATTACATTAAAGCCGCAAGCAGTTTTAAATTACCTTTTTTTTCCTTTAGAAATGTCATTTTGTGCAGGGACAGTTCTAAACACGGGAAACACGTGGCACTTAACAGGCATACTTTAGACACCCCCCAGGTACGATATTTAAAGGAATATTTCACTTTTTTTTTTCACTTTATGCATCATTAAAATGACTGCTCCCGAAAAAACGCCAGTTTTTAAAACTTATTTTTGCATTGATACATGTCCCCTGGGGCAGAACCCGGGTCCCCAAACCCTTTTTAGGACAATGACTTGCATATTAGCCGTTATAATTAGCACTTTTGATTTTGAACGTTCGCATCCATTGTATTTAATAGGGTTCTAAAGTTCACGCGAACTTTCGGTCCGTTCGCAAGTTCTGGTACGAACCGAACCGGGTGGTGTTCGGCTCATCCCTATTAACAAGGTACAATTTACCCGTGATACATAATATAAAATTAAATTCTATCTTTTTATTGTTTTTATAAAGCAGTGACCATTTTTATGTATTACTTCTACTTCTAAAAAGTATTACTTCTACTCTGACGTTTGCACTATATTTCAGTGTAATTGCAACTGATCAACTTGAGTCCATTTTTTTCACTTGGATTAATATTATGGCATCACCTGGTTAATTAAAAATATGTATATCATTGTTAAGCAGAAATTTAATAAGCTGATTGCAGCTTAATTGTTTTATTTTTAAATAACATTTCTCCTTGCTCTAATAATCAGTTATTATCTTGGGTAGCCAGTGATTTTGACTGCGTTCTTAATATTTTTAAGAAAAATGTAAAAAAAGCGAACGTTTAATTAAATATCAGAAGCTTCTAGGTTCTCTGAAGTTTAACAATGAAAGTTTACTGAGTAATGAAATGTAACATTTTGCAAATCATGTTTTATGGCAACGATGTGCATTGTAGACAATTTCATGTTTTTGTGACGTTCTCTTACGAGTATTAACCAAACCTTTTTTAAAAAAAAAGGTTGTCTAGCAGAGTGGTTACCACCACAATATTTAAACCTCCTCTTTTCTTTGTCTGGCACCTTTGTACTGTCATTAGGCTTGTGCAATTCGTTTCGTAACGAATCGAAATTCGTCCGAATTTAGCAACTTTCGGACATTTGGAAGCATTCGAATTTCCGAACAGAGCAATTACGAATAAAACCGAATCCGAAATAAATTATACCGCAAAATAGCGAATGCCCGAAGGTCTTCAGCATAATTCGTTATGAAAAAAGTTACGAATGTACGAATCCATTCGAAGCACAATAACACTCACTCTGCTTTCTGCTTCTCCCTCACCATGCTGAACTCCCTCTCAAAATGGTGTACAGGGGGCGGAGGCTATAGCCGCATGAAAAAACAAAAGTAAAATACGAGATTTCGAATCCATTCGAAGCAAAATAACACTCACTCTGCTCTGCTCTCTGCTTCTCCCTCACCGTGCTGAACCCTCTCAAAATGGTGTACAGGGGCGGAGCCTATAGCCGCATGTAAAAAACGAAAGTAAAATACGAGATTTCGAATCGTTACAAATAACCGCTATGTATTTAGAAAAGTACAAATCCATTCGAAGCACATTAGGCATAATAGGCAGCGTCGTTGTGAGAGAGACACGGAAAATTACGAATCAACGAACCCAAAAAAAGTTACGAAAGTAGGAGTTGTGTCCAGAATCAATGAAAAACAACGTACTCTACCGAAAGTATGAATTATAAAGCAACAAAAAATTCAACGAAAAATGTCGCTTGCAAAAATACGAATGAGTCCGAACACGAAAAATCCCGTCTAGCAAAATTACGAATGATTACGAATCAACAGGACCGGAAAGAAACGAACCGAAACGGAACAAATTTTTCCGTTGTGCACAAGTCTAACTGTCATCACTTTTTCTACACATTAAAGTGGACCTCCTCTCAACCCCCCCTCCAAACACACACTTTTAGAATAGCATCAGTATCAATAAATGTTCTCTTGGGAATACATCAACACTTGTATGATTACTTGCTGCTTTGATTCCACCTTAGTTTGAAAAACGGTGTAAATTTAAAATTTTTACTTCATCAGTGGCTGGCTTCTTTATTCTTGTTTTCAGGGCTGGCCCACCTAAGAGATCCATGCTTGATCTTGCAAATGCACCTGTAGTGCACTCACTCCCTTCTCCTTGTCTGCTTCGGCTCCTCTCAGGAGAAAGGGGCACACCGCAACACAAGCCCGTACCCTCCTGTGTTAAGAGGTTAGGCGGTGTTGTTTTTGGGCCTTGTCTGCAGCCGGAGCATAAAGTCCTCCTGAGAATGATTCTCACCTCTACAGTGTGTAGATGCAAGCCCTTAACTTCCCCAGGAACGTAAATGTCCACACCAGCTGAAAGTCCAACTCAATCTTTATTTTCCACTTGCACAACACATTTTTCTCTTGGATGAACGAAAGGTTGGAATAAAGACACAGGATAGCTTCAAGGTGTGGAGGAGGTCCAGGCACAAACGTAGCTTAACTTTTAGGACTGTTTAGATTCTCAAACAGCTTTGGTGCATGGTCTCTGCCACAGACCATGAGGTTGGTCTCTGCCACAGACCTGGTGGATAAGGTCACTGCCACTGACCTGGCGAACAGGGTCTCTGCCACAGACCTGGTGATTAGGGTCATTGCCACTGACCTGGTGAATAAGGTCACTGCCACTGACCTGGTGAATAAGGATTTCCTTCCTAGGACATAGCCCCTTTTAGGGAGAAGATATCCCCCCAGAGAGTCAACAGACCCCTTCCTTCAGTGTCCACAGCACCGGTCCCTCAGAACAGGATCCTCCCTTCTCTTAGGGTGCGGGTCCCCTCGCAAGGTGGCACCCTGGACTCCTCGATCCCTTGCGGACCCCAGCCAAAGGCTGCTGGGCTCCAGGCCGTCACCGCCACTCCTGGGCCTCCATGCCCAGGCGAACAGGAGCGGTGAGTTAGTACCTCAGCCCAGGCTAAAGTGCCTGGGGTGGAACCGGAACAAGGCCCCCGGGCCTAGGGCACCCGGAGATGAAGAACCACACTCCCACACACCTAGGCTGAAGGTGCCTGGGCGTGGACGGACGAAGACCGCTTCTCAGAAGATGTCCGCCCCTTTTATATCCTCTCCCGGCATGCACAGCAGGTTCCCTGCCCTACCGTACGGCTGCCGAGAGGGGACACAAAAGGCACAGCACTGCGCTCGCGGTTCAACACTGGCCCAGAATGGCAGCACCACCCTCCGGCCACAGGGAACACATCACAAGCATTAACCCCTGAGAACAAAAATGGTCCATGAACCTCATCAATTTAATGTGTCTGAGCCTAATTACCACTCAGATACTTACCTTAAATTGAACACCCCGCTACACATTCCCCCACTTATGGACACTGGTCCCCAGTGTCTGGAGCAAACCCATGCCTCAAAAATCCGAGTTATTATAGGTCTGGTCCAGAGACAGAAAAACAACAAAAAAAACAATTTTAAAACTGCTTGTTTGTGCCGGAACCTAACATGGGGAAAAGGGAATTAAAAGCAGAGATGAAAGAAGTTCAGTAAAACATAGTATGCACATCACAATCTCAAATGTCACATAAACATTATCTCAATCATTGACATTCCCTCTCAACCTACACTAACTGAAATCACCCTCTTCTCTGTGATTTGCTCGACGTCCACCTGCAGAGGGAGAAAGCACAAACATAGACCCACACATTCACCACAGAAGTGAAAAGATTCTCCCTGAAGGAACAATCCTTTCCTTCCAAAAGTGAAACACACACTTTCAAAGGTACTGCAAATGTTACGCAACACCGCCACCGGTTGGGAGTGTCACCGTCAGAACACCTGTCCTGAAAGAAGAAAAACTCTCTTTTTTTGGTAACTCTTCCTCTTCTTCTTTGGCCCTGCTCTGAACTATTCTACCCCAAAGTCCTTACGTCTTTGCAGTGTGAAAGAGGGAGAAAAAAAAACAACTGCTCCCGTTCCTTCAACAAGTAGAACACCCTGTTTCAAGGCAAACAGTTCTGGTCTCCAGAGAGTGCACTCCGGACATAAAAGGCAACAACAAGAGTTCAGTCTCTTCACAGATAATATTGAGGATGCGGCAATACCAACGGCTTCCAATGCTTATCAAATGTGTCAATGTGGTACTCAACATTATCTTTGTCCTTTCGGCAAATAACCACCCTGTCAATGGCTGCGGCGTCGTCTCCCGGGTCAGAGACCGACTCCAGGTCAGAGGTATCACATTCCTCTGCAGGCAAGTAGCTCCGGGTAGAAGAAGAGTCACCGCCTCTAACCAGTTCAAGGGCCCTGGGATCCCTGACCCAAGCATCCCCGATACTTTGGACTTCCGGCAGTCTTTTTCCCCGGCTTACCTCGGCTTGTAGCTGAGCCAGGACGTCCAGGAACTTTTCCCTTCGGATGCATCCGTTCCGAGTAAGTGCTGGGGCGTAACTCCACCACGGCCGCAGGAAGCCTTCACAAAGTCAATCTTCCTCTTGGGCGGTGGGAGTAAGGACTCTGTGGTGACCAAGGCGTAATCCACCGGTCTCTCCAATTCCGGTTCCTCAATCTCCGGAACATCTCTGCTCGCGACTTCCTCCGAAGTCTCAACAGTGCGCATAGGGGTGGCTGAAAAAGCTCTGGCTCCTTCCTCCGAAGTAGTGGTGCCTGTAAGGCAATTGAGGCGGAAAGCCCAAGGCTTCTCTGTAGGTTGCTCCACCTCAAAAAAGAACTCCTTACACTGCTTGCATCTGCCAAAGGGCTTGAGATGTACCACCAGTCCCGAGCAGCCGGTACAAACCACTCCGAGGGCCTTCACATCTCTGCAAATGTAGAGGGCAAAACGTCCCTGGGGCTTCAGCCGAATCCCTGTATCCGTCACAGAAGCAGCAAACAAGGTCATATTCATGGTGGTTGCGGACGGAATCCATGAGGCATAAGAGGCCATGTTGCTCGCTTGCTGCTCCACTGCGCACTGTCCTTTTCGTGCCAAAGTCCCCACGTGCAACTCCTCACATGGCCAGACTCCTCCCATCTTCTGCACTGTTCGTGGGCTTTCTCTATAGGCACGCCCACGAACTACGCAGTCAGGGTTCTCCTCGTGGCGCAGTTCTCAATATGGCCGACCTCCACGGAACTTCACTGGGGAATAAAGTTCAAACTCTGGGGGGTCCTCACACTTTCCAACTGCATACAAATCCCGGATGAGCCCCCACGTGTAGCGCACTCACCCCCTTCTCCTTGTCTGCTTCGGCTCCTCTCAGGAGAAAGGGGCACACCGCACCACAAGCCCGTACCCTCCTGTGTTAAGAGGTTAGGCGGTGTTGTTTTTGGGCCTTGTCTGCAGCCGGAGCATAAAGTCCTCCTGAGAATGTTTTTCAACTCTACAGTGTGTAGATGCAAGTCCTTAACTTCCCCAGAAATGTAAATGTCCACACCAGCTGAAAGTCCAACTCAATCTTTATTTTCCACTTGCACAACACATTTTTCTCTTGGATGAACAAAAGGTTGGAATAAAGACACAGGATAGCTTCAGGTTGTGGAGGAGGTCCAGGCACAAACGTAGCTCAACTTTTAGGACTGTTTAGATTCTCAAACAGCTTTGGCGCATGGTCTCTGCCACAGACCATGAGATTGGTCTCTGCCACAGACCTGGTGGATAAGGTCACTGCCACTGACCTGGCGAACAGGGTCTGTGCCACAGACCTGGTGAATAGGGTCACTGCCACTGACCTGGTGAATAAGGTCACTGCCACTGACCTGGTAAATAAGGATTTCCTTCCTAGGACATAGCCCCTTTTAGGGAGAAGATATCCCCCCAGAGAGTCAACAGACCCCTTCCTTCACCGTGTCCACAGCACCGTTCCCTCGGAACAGGATCCTCCCTTCTCTTAGGGTGTGGGTCCCCACGCAAGGTGGCACCCTGGACTCCTCGATCCCTTGCAGACCCCAGCCGAAGGCTGCTGGGCTCCAGGCCGTCACAGCCACTCCTGGGCCTCCATGCCCAGGCGAACAGGAGCGATGAGGTAGTACCTCACCCCAGGCTAAAGGTGCCTGAGGTGGAACCGGAACAAGGCCTCCGGGCCTAGGGCACCCGGAGATGAAGAACCACACTCCCACACACCCAGGCTGAAGGTGCCTGGGCATGGACGGACGAAGAAGATGTCCGCCATTTTATATCCTCTCCTGGCATGCACAGCAGGTTCCCTGCCCTACCGCACGGCTGCCGAGAGGGGACACAAAAGGCACTGCACTCACGGTTCAACCCTGGCCCAGAATGGCAGTGCCACCCTCCGGCCACAGGGAACACATCACAAGCATTAACCCCTGAGAACAAAAATGGTCCATGAACATCATCAATTTAATGTGTCTGAGCCTAATTACCACTCAGATACTTCCCTTAAATTGAACACCCCGCTACACACCTTATGATTTCTGGTGTAACTTTTGTTTGTTTAAATTAACTTCTTTCTCAGATCTTGCAAAATTTTGTGTTTAGTCACAATAGCTTCCTTAAAGGGGTTGTAAAGGTTCATTTTTTATTTTCTAAATAGGTTCCTTTAAGCTAGTGCATTGTTGGTTCACTTACCTTTTCCTTAGATTTCCCTTCTAAATATTTTTTTTCTTTGTTTTCTTTGTCTGAATTTCTCACTTCCTGTTCCTCCTCAGTAAGCTGTTCAGTAAGCTGTTCTGGCTGACTCCACACCACTCGGATGATGGTGTGAAGTTTAGTGAGGAGAAACAGGAAGTGAGAAATTCAGACAAAGAACAAAATAATTTAGAAGGTAAATCAAAGGAAAAGGTAAGTGAACCAACAATACACTAGCTTAAAGGAACATATTTAGAAAATAAAAAACAAACCTTTACAACCCCTTTAAAGGCACTGATGAGGTAGCTTGGTGAGGTGGCATAATTGTGTTTTATTAGGGGTGGATAAGTGCTGTCAGAATGAGGTTACATGTTTATCATTCAATGTGGGTAAAAGGTCCACTTTAGACTAGACATTACCGATTTGTTGGATGTCAGAACATGATCAGACAATAATAGGAGATTTCCTTCAACATCTATACCTTAGAAAAAAAACAAAGCAAAAATACAGCCATATAGGTGTCAGAGTGCAACAAAGGGGGGGGGGAAGTTGGGACTTTACATGAGGGTCTTGGTAAACAATTTGTTACCAAGAGCCTCATGTAAAGTCCCAACTTTTTTCCCCCCTTCGTTGCACTCTGACGCCTATATGGCTGTATTTTTGCTTCGTTTTTTTTTTCTAATTTCTATGGCCTCATTCAAAGTCCCAATGGGATGGAGGCATTGGCCTTACCAGGCCTATGGCCTAATTTAAAGTCCATTTAAAGTCCCAACTCCCCCCCCATTTTGCTACTATGAATCAGGGATGGGAGCTCTTGGTGACATCCATGGTTTTACCTCTTTAATCAATTGTCTGCGCTAGTAATTTTGATCTATGGTAGCTTTGCCTGGATAAGTTGTTTACCCTTGTACCTCTTATACATAATTTACCCTTTTTACTTTTTTACCATATTTTACCTTGGTTATTCATTTATCCAATCATCAGCCTTTTTCTTTATACTAGTACATCTTGTAACACTGTGCCTTGGCCACATAGGGGACACGATAAATTGCCCTGTTTTGCATGGTCAGGAGCTGCAATGCGCAGTGTAGGTGTTTCCCTTTCCCCCCTTCCCTGGGGGGTTGGGTGCGCCGTCACTGCGCATTGACATCACACACATGCGCCGGACATGAAGCGTCCCTCTGACGCTAGTATACCGGCGTTTTTTGTACATCTCCACATGCTAGGGGGTGGGGGTGGGGTAGTGCTGCCTGTCGGACGAATCATCGCCCGGTTGTCAGCGGCCCCGCCCCCTCCCCATCGTTGCCTGCGGGTGTGGTGTTGGGGGCTGGTGGGCGGCGGCGTGCTTATATGGACAGCTGCCGTGGTGGGGTCTGGATGTTTCTGTCTCTCTCTCACACCTACCTCATGTCTCTTCGTTTGGACTGGATTTCTTTGCTTCCAAAACACCAGGTATCACTATACCCCTCCACACACTCCCCTTCCTTCCCCTTTTCTCCTACTTTCCTTTTCTTTTTTCCCCTTTGTTTCCCCCCCTTTCCCATTCTTTCATTTTCCTCACTTCCCTTTTTCCAGGTAATGGGTGTTTTGGTGTCGACCTTGTTTGTGGTCTTCCACCTGCACCCTTGTCCAGCACCTTCACACCCCTTTCATAGGCACTCACATTATCGCCTCACATAGTTGCTTTTCTATCATTGCCCCAATTATACACATTTTATTTTGCATTGTTCACATAGGAGTGCCTGGTGCATTCGGATCCTGCTGGGGTGCTGCCTGTTTGGGGGGCGCCGCCGCTGGTCATGCCCTTTCAGCTCCCGGTCCTGTTACCCTCGACTCACGGTCCCTGCTAGTGTACCCCCAAGTGCACATACAATTGTAAGTGACCCCTCTCTGTTTCAGGGATGGCTATATTGTCATTTATATTTTCTTGTAACAGACTAGTTAGTCTACCAAGATTTTTTACCATCCATTATTTTTCTTATTGCAGATCCTTCATATACATGCTCCTGACGAGCGGCTTAAAGCCGCGAAACGCGTAAAGCTATTACCTGCCATGTATACTTTACACGCTTCCCTAGTTATGTGCCTATCACTTATCATTTTACAGGGACCACAAAGACCCCAGATCGTGCAGACCACAATTGCTAATCATGCATACCTTATTATGAATAGTGGTGGAACCCTCTTAACCTACAATGTGATTGATGTCTGTAATGCGTTACTACCTGAAATTACCGTTTCAGGAATTGGCACTATTGAATGTGCGTTTTATGTATATGTAATGTATTCTAAGTCTGTAATGTGTTACTACCTGAAATTACCGTTTCAGGAATTGGCACTATCGAATGTGCGTTTTATGTATATGTAATCAATGTATTCTAACATGCATCCTTGTACTAATAAATGCTTTACCACCCACCACTCTATCAATTTGTTACTAAGAGCCTCATGTAAAGTCCCAACTTTTTCTCCCCCTTTGTTGCACTCTGACGCCTATATGGCTGTATTTTTGCTTCGTTTTTTTTTCTGATTAACAGGGATGGAGGCACATGGCCTTACCAGGCCTATGGCCTCATTTAAAGTCCCAATGGGATGGAGGCATTGGCCTTACCAGGCCTATGGCCTCATTTAAAGTCCCAACTCCCCCCCCCATTTTGCAAACATCTATACCTTGTTGAGGGTCTGGTATGGATTTTAAGAGGTAATTGCACACATAACAAATCGAACTGCATCCAATCACCTACAAAATTCACACCAGACCTTTATCCTTGATAAGGATATGGTATGGATTTTAGGCCAACAGTTACCAGAGGCAAATAGCACTTTTAGGAGTTATAATACAAGAATAAAGAGACCGCAGATACTACAGCAGTGTAATTAGGTCTACCAGCAGCAGAACCATTTTAAATATTACTTTAATGCCAAAAGTTATTAGAAAAAAACAATGAAAGGTAGCTCCAAGAAAAGATGTTCAGGAACAAATGAATGCTGCACTTTGGTCACTCCAGAAAAAAAAAAAAAAAGACCATAACTACATAAAATAAAAATCAAGAAGCTCCAAAGTAAACCTTTACAATAATACTCCTGAAACACAAGATCCATATAACCCCCTTAATATAGGGGAACAAAATAACAAAAAACCTTGCAAGGAAGTCTCCCCTCACAGGGTAGAGCGAGCGCCAGTGAGCCCTGGTCACTGCCTTCCACCATCAAGTTTTTCACCTATTCTAAGTCACCAATTCACCACTCATGGTCTGATTCGCCATCTGCAGCTGCACATTCTGCCATCTGCACAGCCTGCCATCTGCACAGCTTGAACCAGCACAGCACAGCACAGCACAGCTCAGCCTGCACGTCTCTGGCTTGTGAGCGTGCGCGAATTGGATTAATTCCAGTCCGTATTTCGACCTGGTCGTGGAACAGAGATGAGCCTAATCTGTGTTTACGATGATGTCCTTCACAGCTTGGACAGAGGCGACTCAGTAGCACTGGTCCTCTTGGATCTGTCAGACGCATTTGACACCATCAACCATACAATTTTACTGGAGAGGATAAGATCAGTTTTGGGCACGAGCGGGTCGGCCTTGGCATGGGTGGCCTATTTTTTAGAGGGCAGAGTTCAGGGAGTCAAGACTGGCTTTTACTCTAAGAACACTGCCTTTTACTGCGGAGTGCCACAGGGTTCTGCCCTGTCTCCTCTGCTGTTTAACATCTATATGAGGCCTCTTACCGACCTTCTAAAGACCCATGCCATCCAGTACCATGTATATGCAGATGACACCCAGGTTTACTTGAAGATTCCTAGGGACCAGTCGGCTGATGCCACCCTTGTCAACTGTTTGGAGGCCATAAATACATGGATGTCCACCAATTTTTTGAAACTCAATGGTGGAAAAACTGAATTGATCATCTTCAGTGATTTGGCTATTCCTCCAGATATTACGCCTTGGCCTTCCTCATTTGGTTCTTCTTCTGAGGTGGCCTCCCAGGTTCGTGACTTGGGATTCGTCTTAGACTCAGGCTTAACCCTGGTTCCTCTGGTAAATATGGTTGTCAGTGCATGCCACTGGCAGCTAAAACTTCTGAGGGTTTTGTTTAAATACTTGGACCCTCCGGACAAGAAAACCGTCATCTGTGCCACGATAGGCAGCCACCTAGACTAATTCATTATATCTGGGATTGCCAAAGAAGGCAGAACAGAGGCTTCAACTCATACAGAATGCTGCAGCAAGGCTACTTATGGGTGCCCCTTTGAGGGATCATATCACCCCTGTTCTTTGTGCCTTGCACTGGTTGCCGGTCTACCATTGTACTCTGTTTAAAGCAGGTTGTATCATGTTCAAAATCATGAGAAGCCTTGCTCCGAGTTACCTCTGTTCACGCTTCCACAAACGAGTTCTGGGAAGATGACTTAGATTGAGCAGAAGAGACCTCTTCCACATCTCTGTGCCTAAGAAGACCTGGCGTGGTGATCGAGCTTTCTCCCACCAGGGTGCCGTGCTGTGGACTAGCCTCCCTGCTGAGCTCCAGGAGGCCCCTACCATCTTGGTCTTTCACAGGAAACAAAAGACTTGGCTCTTCACACAAGCCTTTCCTGCATAGCGTCTCTTGTTACATCTCTCATGCTGCTTCCACCTGCTTCTGTCTTCTTGTCCCTGTTTTTTTTTTTTCCATGGACTCCATCAAGCGCGGAGGAAGGGGAAGGAGGATTAATAATAATTAATATATTTTTTTCCTCAGAGGAGCAGAATAAAAATGTGAATACCCCAAATGTACAGTACTGTGCAAAAGTTTTAGGCAGATGTGAAAAATGCTGTAAATTAAGAATGCTTTCAGAAATGGAAGTGTTAATAGTTTATTTTTTTATCAGTTAACAAAATGGAAAGTAAATTAATTGGATAGAAATCCAAATCAAATAAATATTTAGTGTGACCACCCTTTGCCTTCAAAAGAGCAGCAATTCTTCTAGGTACACTTGCACACAGTTTTTGAAGAAACTCAGCAGGTAGGCTGTTCCAAACATCTTGGAGAACTAACCACAAATCTTCTGTGCATGTAGGTATTTGATAAGATGCATGTTGAGTATTTTGCAGAACTAATTTTTGTCACAAGGATTTTAAAAATGTAAAAACTGAAAATAAAAAATACATTTTTGTTTTGTTTCTTCATTTTCAAAAAACTTGTGGCAAAAAGTGTGGCAAAGTCTCACACATGTGACATTCCCATATTCAGGAGGAGTAGCAGAATGTGTTTTGGGGTGTATATTCCATATATACCTATGACATGTGTGAGAAATATCTCATTAAAGTGACAACTTTGTGTAAAAAAAAAAAGACTTCCAAAGACTCAACATGCCTCTCAGCAAATACCTTTGGGTGTCTCCTTTTCATAAAGGGGACATTTTGGGGGTGTTTATACTGCCCTGTCATTTTAGGGCCTACGAAAATGGAAAAGATAGTCAGGAAATCCAATGCGTAGTTAATGCCCCTTGAGAGCCTGACGGTGCTCATTGGATTTTGGACCCCTATACGTGGTTAGGCTGCCAAAAAGTCTCATATATGTGGTATTCCCATACTCAGGAGAAGTAGCAGAATTTGTTTTTGGGTAATTAGGGTATCTACTTTCCTAAAAGGGGTCATTTAGGGGGGGTTTGAACTGTTTTGCCATTTTAGGGCAGCTTCTGCTGCACTCCTAATGTTGGGCATACATGTAATGTTCTTTTTTTCATTCAGACTATGGGACTGCAACATTGTAGTGGACAAATTGGACACTAAGTGACACTTTTTTGGGACCAGTGACACCAATACTGCGATCAGTGCTAAAACAATGCACTGTCACAGTATAAATTACATTGACAGGGAAGAGGTAAACACCAGGGGTGATCAAAGGGTTAAGTGTGTGCCTGGGATTTTCTTTTTGTGTGAGGGATCAATACACTGGAGTAAAAGAGAGATTGTGTTTCAGCTTAGCTCAAACACAAGATGTCTAATTTTCTCCCTGACAGATCAGCGTTTTGCCTTGTTTACATAGGCATACCGCTGCTCCGTTTCTCCACAGAGCGATTGGCGGGTTGTGGCGGCCATCACAGCCACTGGCCCCGCTGATTGGCACAGCCGGGTCGCCCTGCCATAGTACATATGCGGTGGGTGGTCCAGAAGTGTTTAAAGAAAAGTCCACCACCCACAGTCCACCTGTGCACAGTCCACCCCCTACACCACACTCTTCAACTAAAAAACACCCGTCTAAGACTGGTCATACATTATACAATTTTCCTGTACAATTTTCCTTTAGATTTACCAAAAATGATATAATATGAGGTCAAACTTAAACAACACTTTCAATTTGTATCCAATCAGGCAGGCCCTTGCACTACATAGTTGAAGGTAGACCCAAAGAAAATTGTACAAAAATTCTCCAAGAAAATTGCATAATGTATGCCCAGCTTAAGAAGGTGCACTTGCTGGACTCGAGACCCCTTCCTCTAAGTCACCAAGGGCAGCTGAGGAGACCAGATTCCATTGTGTTTTAAATAATTTCCTCCTGTCTGATGGATGAAACCTATTGTTTTCATGACTCTCTGCAGTCTCTGGTAGATCTGTCATAATGTCCAATTATGCTTGCTTAACTTCTAGGATTAGACTTTAGCTGAAAAAGTTACTGTGACATTTGAGTGCCTTACTGTGGCAGAATGTCATCTGATTCTGGTAATTTAATCGCAGCCTTATAGTTTAACTTCATCTATTATGCAGAGTGTTAAGGCCTCTGTGAGGAGCCACTGTGTTTACTAGGTCTAAAATGTAAGTGCTAAGTGCGCATGCGCGGGATCCCGGCAACAGACGTGCTCTGAACAGGCTCCGCACGCTCCGACCCATAACAGCTAAATACAGCGCAGGCAGCGGGGACAAACCACCAGGAACTACTCAGCACGCACCCCGCAGCGGTGATGAACCGAAGGGCAGCAGGACAGCTTAAAAAAGGGAAATATAAACAGTCAAAAGCCAACAGAGAAGCAGGGCCCTCCCCTGGACACAGGCCGCAATCCAAGATGGCGCCGGGACATGGAGACACATGAGGCAGCACTGAATCCACAGCAGACAAATCCCTGCAAAGGATTTCCAAACGGAACCAGCCTGACCATATCAGGGCCCCTTCTCCTCTCAGTCATCTGGAGACCTGGACGCAGACCATCAGGGTGAGTCACTATTACAGCCCCCATCCCCGGACTAGAGATGTACCGAACTATTCACCGGCGAATAGTTCCCGGCGAACATAGCTTGTTCGCGTTCGCCGCGGCCGGCGAACATATGCGATGTTCGGTCCGCCCCCTATTCGTCATCATTGAGCAAACTTTGACCCTGTACCTCACAGTCAGCAGACACATTCCAGCCAATCAGCAGCATACCCTCCCATCCAGACCCTCCCACCTCCTGGACAGCATCCATTTTAGATTCATTCGGAAGCTGCAGTCTTAGTGAGAGGAGGGACAGTGTATCTGCTGGTGATTTAATAGGGAAATCTATAGCTAGGCCAGTGTATTCAGTGTTCACTCCACTCCTGAAAGACTCATCTGATCTCTGCTGTAAGGACAGCGTCCTGACAGCACCCCAAAAAGCCCTTTTTAGGGCTGGTACTGGTACATCAGTCTGCTTTTTTTTTTTTTTTTTCTGGACAGCGTCCGTTTTAGATTCATTCTGAAGCTGCAGTCTTAGCACGAGGAGGGACAGTGTATCTGCTGCTGATTTAATAGGGAAAGCTATAGCTAGGCCAGTGTATTCAGTGTTCACTCCACTCCTGAAAGACTCATCTGATCTCTGCTGTAAGGACAGCATCCTGACAGCACCCCAAAAAGCCCTTTTTAAGGCTGGTACTGGTACATCAGTCTGCTTTTTTTTTTTTTCTGGACAGCATCCGTTTTAGATTCATTCTGAAGCTGCCGTCTTAGCGAGAGGAGGGACAGTGTATCTGCTGCTGATTTAATAGGGAAAGCTATAGCTAGGCCAGTGTATTCAGTGTTCACTCCACTCCTGAAAGACTCATCTGATCTCTGCTGTAAGGACAGCGTCCTGACAGCACCCCAAAAAGCCCTTTTTAGGGCTGGTACTGGTACATCAGTCTGCTTTTTTTTTTTTCTGGACAGCATCCATTTTAGATTCATTCTGAAGATGCAGTCTTAGCGAGAGGAGGGACAGTGTATCTGCTGGTGATTTAATAGGGAAAGCTATAGCTAGGCCAGTGTATAGTGATGTCGCGAACATAAAATTTTCCGTTCGCGAACGGCGAACGCGAATTTCCGCAAATGTTCGCGAACTGGCGAACCGGGCGAACCGCCATAGACTTCAATAGGCAGGCGAATTTTAAAACCCATAGGGACTCTTTCTGTAGTGATGGAAAAGTTTTTTCAAGGGGACTAACACCTGGACTGTGGCATGCCGGAGGGGGATCCATGGCAAAACTCCCATGGAAAATTACGTAGTTGACGCAGAGTCTGGTTTTAATCCATAAAGGGCATAAATCACCTGACATTCCCAAATTGTTTGGAATAACGTGCTTTAAAACATCAGGTATGATGTTGTATCGATCAGGTAGTGTAAGGGTTACGCCCGCTTCACAGTGACAGACCAAACTCTGACAGACCAAACTCCCCGTTTAACGCAGCACAAACAACCGCAAACAGTCCATTTGCACAACCGCAAGGCTTTAATGATCACCTTAGATGATCACAAAGAAAATGTATGTTTTTTCTATGCAAAATTATCCAGCCGATCGCTTTTGGTCTGTTCACAATGAAGCAACGACCTTATCATCTGGGGTGTGCCAACATTGCCATTGCCAACACACTCATAGAGGTGGTCGCTTCATTGTGATACGCAAGCCCCTTCACCACAACAAGGTAACGATCACAAAGGGGAATTGACACATGTATGTGCTTTTTTTTGTTTTGTTTTTGCAGCCACAGTGCAGCACCAGAGGCCAGAAAAATTAGGCATGTACACATGCCTGAAAAACTAGGTATTGTTGCAGCCGCTGCTGTAGCAGCGGCCAGAAAAATTTATGTTTTCCAGGCAGGAAGTGCCCTAAAACATTGCAGCTTGAACCCTAGTTGGTGGCGGATAAGTCACGCAAGTCATCCGGCATGCAGAGATAAAATACAGCAGCGTGTGGACCATTTTTAGCCCAAGGCAGCTCACCTCATCAGGCCTTTTTTAGTCAAATGTATCGCCCACTGTCAGTCCCTTCAGTATCCATGCCTCATTCATCTTAATAAAGGTGAGGTAATCTAGACTTTTTTGACCTAGGCGACTTCTCTTCTCAGTGACAATACCTCCTGCTGCACTGAAGGTCCTTTCTGAAAGGACACTGGAAGCGGGGCAGGCCAGAAGTTCTATCGCAAATTGGGATAGCTCAGGCCACAGGTCAAGCCTGCACACCCAGTAGTCAAGGGGTTCATCGCTCCTCAGAGTGTCGATATCTGCAGTTAAGGCGAGGTAGTCTGCTACCTGTCGGTCGAGTCGTTCTCTGAGGGTGGACCCCGAAGGGCTGTGGCGATGCGTAGGACTTAAAAAGCTCTGCATGTCCTCCATTAACAACACGTCTGTAAAGCGTCCTGTCCTTGCCGGCGTGGTCGTGGTAGGAGGAGGATTACTTTCACCTCTTCCCCTGTTAGATTCCCGTTCTGCTGTGACATCACCCTTATACGCTGTGTAAAGCATACTTTTTAATTTATTTTGGAACTGCTGCATCATTTCCGACTTCCGGTAATTCGGTAACATTTCTGGCACTTTCTACTTATACCGGGGGTCTAGTAGCGTGGCCACCCAGTACAGGTCGTTCTCCTTCAGCCTTTTTATACGAGGGTCCCTCAACAGGCACGACAGCATGAAAGACACCATTTGCACAAGGTTGGATGCCGAGCTACTCATGTCCCGTTCCTCGTCCTCACTGATCTCACTGAAGGTCTGTTCTTCCCCCCAGCCACGTACAACACCACGGGTACCAGATAGGTGACAATGAGCACCCTGGGATGCCTGCTGTGGTTGGTCTTCCTCCTCCTCCTCAAAGCCACATTCCTCCTCTGACTCCTCTTCCTCAGACTCCTCTTCCAGCGTTGCCGCAGGTCCAGCAAGCGATGCTGATAAGGCTGTTTCTGGTGGTGGTGATGGTGACCACAACTCTTCCTCTTCCTCTTCACGCTCATCTACGGCCTGATCAAGCACTCTTCGCAGGGCACGCTCCAGCAAGAAAACAAATGGGATGATGTCGCTGATGGTGCCTTCAGTGCGACTGACTAGGTTTGTCACCTCCTCAAAAGGACGCATGAGCCTACAGGCATTGCGCATGAGCGTCCAGTAACGTGGCAAAAAAATTCCCAGCTGCGCAGAGGCTGTCCTAGCACCCCGGTCATACAAATACTCGTTGACGGCTTTTTCTTGTTGAAGCAGGCGGTCGAACATTAGGAGTGTTGAATTCCAACGTGTCGGGCTGTCGCAAATCAAGCGCCTCACTGGCATGTTGTTTCGCCGCTGGATATCTGAAAAGTGCGCCATGGCCATGTAGGAACGCCTGAAATGGCCACACACCTTCCTGGCCTGCTTGAGGACGTCCTGTAAGTCTGGGTACTTATGCACAAAGCGTTGTACAATCAGATTTAACACATGTGCCATGCACGGCACATGTGTCAACTTGCCCAAAAATGTATGCCGCCAACAAATTGCTTCCGTTGTCACACACAACTTTGCCGATCTCTAGTTGGTGCGGAGTCAGCCACTGATCCACCTGTGCATTCAGGGCGGACAGGAGTGCTCGTCTGGTGTGACTCTCTGCTTTCAGGCAAGTCAACCCCAAGACGGTGTGACACTGTCGTATCCGGGATGTGGAATAGCCCCTGGGGAGCTGGGGGGGGTGCAGTTGATGTGGAGCAAGACGCAGCAGCAGAAGAGGACTCAGCCGAGGAGGTTATCAAAGAGGATGGAGTAGGAGGAGTAGAGGAGGTGGCAGCAGGCCTGCCTGCAAGTCGTGGCGGTGTCACCACCAACTCCTCTGCAGAGCCACGCATTACATGCTTGGCAGCCGTCAGCAGGTTTACCCAATGCGCAGTGTAGGTGATATACCTGCCCTGACCGTGCTTTGCAGACCAGGTATCAGTGGTCAGATGGACCCTTGCCCCAACACTGTGTGCCAGACATGCCATGACTTCCTTTTGCACAATAGAGTACAGGTTGGGGATTGCCTTTTGTGAAAAGAAATTTTGGCCGGGTACCTTCCACTGCGGTGTCCCAATAGCTACAAATTTTTTGAAGGCCTCAGACTCCACCAGCTTAAATGGTAAAAGCTGGTGGGCTAAGAGTTCCGACAAGCCAGCTGTCAGACGCCGGCAAGGGGGTGACTCTGTGACATTGGCTTCTTACACTCAAACATGTCCTTGACAGACACCTGACTGTGGGCAGATGAGCAGGAACTGCTCAAGGCGAGAGAGGTAGTGGCGGATGGTTGAGAGGGGGCAAGGAGGACAGCAGTGGTTGACGCGGCTGAAGATGCTGGACCAGGAGGAGGATGGTGGCTTTGAGCTTGTGTGCTGCTTGTACTCGTCATCATGTGTTGATCCCATAGGCGTTTGTGATGTGCGATCATGTGCCTTCACAAAGCAGTTATACCTAGGTGGGTGTTGGATTTCCCACGACTCAGTTTCTTTTGGCACAGGTTGCAAATGGCATCGCTGTTATCAGAGACAGACACACAAAAAAAATGCCACACTGCTGAGCTTTGCAATGACGGCATTCTGGTGGTGGCAACAGCATGCGTTGATTGGCGTGCTGTCTGGCTGACCCCAGGTGCCGATACATGCTGTCTGACTGTGCCACTAGCTCCTTGCGAGACCTACCCCTGCTTCCAACTCGTCTCCTCCTCCTCTCTGTCTCCCCATCTGAACTTTCCCCCTGTTCTTCTTTTCTTCGAGCAGGCACCCACGTGACATCCACATCGTCATCATCAACCGATTCACTTGTATCTGACAACTCAGCAAAGGAAGCAGCAGCGGGTACAACATCATCATCATCATCACACCGTACGTCCATGTGTGTAATGCTGCCTGACTGAGACATATCCCTTTTATCTACATCCTCTGGCAATAATGTTTGCGCATCACTCATTTCTTCGAACTCATGTGTAAATAACTCCTTTGACAGATCAAGTGAAGTAGCTGTGATGCTAGTGTTGGTGGTGGCGGCAGGCGGGTGAGTGGGAACTTGAGAGGTGCCCAAAGCTGAGCTGGAGGAGGATGGTGCGTCAAGGTTCCGAGCGGAACTGTAGAAGATTGGGTGTCCTGTGTTAGCCAGTCAACTATGTCCTCAGAACTTTTCGAGTTCAGGGTACGTGGCCTCTGAACACTGGGCATTATTTTAGGGCCAAAGGGAATCACAGCACCACGACCACGACGGCCTCTGCGGGGTGGCCTGCCTCTGCCTGTCATTTTTTTTAGATTAGTTTAGTTGGACTATGCGTGCAAGCTACTGTGACACCAGATATGAGTGGCACTGTGCACTGGCAGAAGTTGGCAGAGTAGATGCTGTAGGCCTGACACACACGCTGGCAGGCAACTGACTGCTATTCTATTGCAGTCAAAATTGTTTTTTGTTTTTTTAAATGTAATCTACTGTGACACAAGATATATGAGTGGTGGCACTGTTCAAGTGGACACAGTATACGCTGTGAGCCTGACACACACACGCTGGCAGGCAACTGCAATTAGATTACAGAGGGAAAAAAAAAAAGCAGACTGATGTACTAGCCCTAAAAAGTGCTTTTTGGGGTGCTGTCAGGACGCTGTCCTTACAGCAGAGATCAGATGAGTCTTTCAGGACTGGAGTGGACACTGAATACACTGGCCTAGCTTTAGCTTTCCCTATTAAATCAGCAGCAGATACACTGTCCCTCCTCTCACTAAGACTGCACACACACGCCGGCAGGCAACTGCAATTAGATTACAGAGGAAAAAAAATAAAATAATTATTTACTAGCCCATAAAAGGTATTTTTGGGGTGCTGTCAGGAGTGGACGCTGTCCTTACAGCAGATATCAGATGAGTCTTTCAGGACTGGAGTGGACACTGATTACACACACGCTGGCAGGCAACTGCAATCAGATTACAGAGGGAAAAAAAAAAGCAGACTGATGTACTCGCCCTAAAAAGGTATTTTTGGGGTGCTGTCAGGAGTGAACGCTGTCCTTACAGCAGATATCAGATGAGTCTTTCAGGACTGGAGTGGACACTGAATACACTGGCCTAGCTATAGCTTTCCCTATTAAATCAGCAGCAGATACACTGTCCCTCCTCTCACTAAGACTGCACACACACGCCGGCAGGCAACTGCAATTAGATTACAGAGGAAAAAGAAAAAAAAATATTTACTAGCCCTAAAAAGGTATTTTTGGGGTGCTGTCAGGAGTGAACGCTGTCCTTACAGCAGAGATCAGATGAGTCTTTCAGGACTGGAGTGGACACTGAATACACACACGCTGGCAGGCAACTGCAATTAGATTACAGAGAAAAAAAAAGGCAGACTGATGTTTGTAGTAGCCTTAAAAAGGGCTTTTTGGGGTGCTGTCAGGACGCTGTCCTGACAGCAGAGATCAGATGAGTCTTTCAGGACTGGAGTGGACACTGAATACACTGGCCTAGCTATAGCTTTCCCTATTAAATCAGCAGCAGATACACTGTCCCTCCTCTCACTAAGACTGCACACACACGCCGGCAGGCAACTGCAATTAGATTACAGAAAAAAAAAAAGGCAGACTGATGTATGTAGTAGCCCTAAAAAGGGCTTTTTGGGGTGCTGTCAGGATGCTGTCCTTACAGCAGAGATCAGATGAGTCTTTCAGGACTGGAGTGGACACTGAATACACTGGCCTAGCTATAGCTTTCCCTATTAAATCAGCAGCAGATACACTATCCCTCCTCTCACTAAGACTGCAGCTTCAGAATGAATCTAAAATGGATGCTGTTCAGGAGGTGGGAGGGTCTGGGAGGGAGGGTATGCTGCTGATTGGCTGGAATGTGTCTGCTGACTGTGAGGTACAGGGTCAAAGTTTGCTCAATGATGATGAATAGGGGGCGGACCGAACATCGCATATGTTCGCCGGCCGCGGCGAACGCGAACAAGCTATGTTCGCCGGGAACTATTCCCTGGCGAATAGTTCGGTACATCTCTACCAGTGTATTCAGTGTTCACTCCACTCCTGAAAGACTTTTTTTTCTGGACAGCATCCGTTTTAGATTCATTCTGAAGCTGCAGTCTTAGCGAGAGGAGGGACAGTGTATCTGCTGCTGATTTAATAGGGAAAGCTATAGCTAGGCCAGTGTATTCAGTGTTCACTCCACTCCTGAAAGACTCATCTGATCTCTGCTGTAAGGACAGCGTCCTGACAGCACCCCAAAAAGTCCTTTTTAGGGCTGGTACATCAGTCTGCTTTTTTTTTTTTCCCGGCACAGTTGCTTACATTAAAAAAAAAAAACAACAGTTTTGACTGCAGTAGAATAGCAGTCAGTTGCCTGCCAGCGTGTGTGTCAGGTCTACAGCGTCTACTGTGCCAACTTCTGCCAGTGCACAGTGCCACTCATATCTGGTGTCACAGTAGCTTACATAAAAAAACAACAGTTTTGACTGCAGTAGAATAGCAGTCAGTTGCCTGCCAGCCTGTGTGTCAGGCCTACAGCGTCTACTGTGCCAACTTCTGCCAGTGCACAGTGCCACTCATATCTGGTGTCACAATAGCTTACATTAAAAAAAAAACAGTTTTGACTGCAGTAGAATAGCAGTCAGTTGCCTGCCAGCGTGTGTGTCAGGCCTACAGCGTCTACTGTGCCAACTTCTGCCAGTGCACAGTGCCACTATTATCTGGTGTCACAGTAGCTTACATAAAATAAAAAAAACTGTTTTGACTGCAGTAGAATAGCAGTCAGTTGCCTGCCAGCGTGTGTCAGGCCTACAGCGTCTACTGTGCCAACTTTTGCCAGTGCACAGTGCCACTCATATCTGGTGTCACAGCAGCTTGCACGCATAGTACAACTAAACTAATCTAAAAAAAATGACAGGCAGAGGCAGACCACCCCGCAGGGGCTGTCGTGGTCGTGGTGCTGTGATTCCCTTTTGCCCTAGAATAATGCCCAGTGTTTAGAGGCCACGTACCCTGAACTTGAAAAGTTCTGAGGACATAGTTGACTGGCTAACACATGACACCCAATCTTCTACAGCTTCCGCTCGGAACCTTGACGCACCATCCTCCTCCAGCTCAGCTTTGGGCACCTCTCAAGTTACCACTCGCCCGCCTGCCACCACCACCAACACTAGCACAACAGCTGCTTCACTTGATCTGTCAGAGGAGTTATTTACACATGAGTTGGAAGAAATTAGTGATGCGCAAACATTATTGCCAGAGGATGTAGATAAAAGGAATATGTCTCAGTCAGGCAGCATTACACACATGGACGTACGGTGTGATGATGATGATGTTGTACCCGCTGCTGCTTCCTTTGCTGAGTTGTCAGATAAAAGTAAAGCGGTTGATGATGACGATGTGGATGTCACGTGGGTGCCCGCTCGAAGAGAAGAAGAACAGGGGGAAAGTTCAGATGGGGAGACAGAGAGGAGGAGGAGACGAGTTGGAAGCAGGTGTAGGTCGTCGCAAGGAGCTAGTGGCACAGTCAGACAGCATGTATCGGCACCCGGGGTCAGCCAGACAGCACGCCAATCAACGCATGCTGTTGCCACCACCAGAATGCCGTCATTGCAAAGCTCAGCAGTGTGGCATTTTTTTTGTGTGTCTGCCTCTGATAACAGCGATGCCATTTGCAACCTGTGCCAAAAGAAACTGAGTCGTGGGAAATCCAACACCCACCTAGGTACAACTGCTTTGCGAAGGCACATGATCGCACATCACAAACGCCTATGGGATCAACACATGATGACGAGTACAAGCAGCACACAAGCTCAAAGCCACCATCCTCCTCCTGGTCCAGCATCTTCAGCCACGTTAACCACTGCTGTCCTCCTTGCCCCCTCTCAACCATCCGCCACTACGTCTCTCGCCTTGAGCAGTTCCTGCTCATCTGCCCACAGTCAGGTGTCTGTCAAGGACATGTTTGAGCGTAAGAAGCCAATGTCACAGAGTCACCCCCTTGCCCGGCGTCTGACAGCTGGCTTGTCGGAACTCTTAGCCCGCCAGCTTTTACCATACAAGCTGGTGGAGTCTGAGGCCTTCAAATAATTTGTAGCTATTGGGACACCGCAGTGGAAGGTACCCGGCCGAAATTTCTTTTCACAAAAGGCAATCCCCAACCTGTAGTCTATTGTGCAAAAGGAAGTCATGGCATGTCTGGCACACAGTGTTGGGGCAAGGGTCCATCTGACCACTGATAGCTGGTCTGCAAAGCATGGTCAGGGCAGGTATATCACCTACACTGCGCATTGGGTAAACCTGCTGACGGCTGCCAAGCATGTAATGCGTGGCTCTGCAGAGGAGTTGGTGGTGACACCGCCACGACTTGCAGGCAGGCCTGCTGTCACCTCCTCTACTCCTCCTACTCCATCCTCTTCGATAACCTCCTCGGCTGAGTCCTCTTCTGCTGCTGCGTCTTGCTCCACATCAACTGCACCCCCCCAGCTCCCCAGGGGCTATTTCACATCCCGGATACAATAGTGTCACGCTGTCTTGGGGTTGACTTGCCTGAAAGCAGAGAGTCACACCGGACCAATACTCCTGTCCGCCCTGAATGCACAGGTGGATCAGTGGCTGACTCCGCACCAACTGGAGATCGGCAAAGTGGTGTGTGACAACGGAAGCAATTTGTTGGCGGCATTGAATTTGGGCAAGTTGACACATGTGCCGTGCATGGCACATGTGTTAAATCTGATTGTACAACGCTTTGTGCATAAGTACCCAGACTTACAGTATGTCCTCAAGCAGGCCAGGAAGGTGTGTGGCCATTTCAGGCGTTCCTACAAGGCCATGGCGCACTTTTCAGATATCCAGCGGCGAAACAACATGCCAGTGAGGCGCTTGATTTGCGACAGCCCGACACGTTGGAATTCAACACTCCTAATGTTCGACCACCTGCTCCAACAAGAAAAAGCCGTCAACGAGTATTTGTATGACCGGGGTGCTAGGACCGCCTCTGCGCAGCTGGGAATTTTTTTGCCACGTTACTGGACGCTCATGCGCAATGCCTGTAGGCTCATGCGTCCTTTTGAGGAGGTGACAAACCTAGTCAGTCACACTGAAGGCACCATCAGCGACATCATCCCATTTGTTTTCTTCCTGGAGCGTGCCCTACGAAGAGTGCTGGATCAGGCCGTAGATGAGCGTGAAGAGGAAGAGTTGTGGTCACCATCACCACCACCAGAAACAGCCTTAACAGCATCGCTTGCTGGACCTGCGGCAACGCTGGAAGAGTAGTCTGAGGAAGAGGAGTCAGAGGAGGAATGTGGCTTTGAGGAGGAGGAGGAAGACCAACCACAGCAGGCATCCCAGGGTGCTCGTTGTCACCTATCTGGTACCCGTGGTGTTGTACGTGGCTGGGGGGAAGAACAGACCTTCAGTGAGATCAGTGAGGACGAGGAACGGGACATGAGTAGCTCGGCATCCAACCTTGTGCAAATGGGGTCTTTCATGCTGTCGTGCCTGTTGAGGGACCCTCGTATAAAAAGGCTGAAGGAGAATGACCTGTACTGGGTGGCCACGCTACAAGACCCCCGGTATAAGCAGAAAGTGCCAGAAATGTTACCGAATTACCGGAAGTCGGAAATGATGCAGCAGTTCCAAAATAAATTAAAAAGTATGCTTTACACAGCGTATAAGGGTGATGTCACAGCAGAACGGGAATCTAAAAGGGGAAGAGGTGAAAGTAATCCTCCTCCTACCACGACCACGCCGGCAAGGACAGGACGCTTTACAGACGTGTTGTTGATGGAGGACATGCAGAGCTTTTTAAGTCCTACGCATCGCCACAGCCCTTCGGGGTCCACCCTCAGAGAACGACTCGACCGACAGGTAGCAGACTACCTCGCCTTAACTGCAGATATCGACACTCTGAGGAGCGATGAACCCCTTGACTACTGGGTGTGCAGGCTTGACCTGTGGCCTGAGCTATCCCAATTTGCGATAGAACTTCTGGCCTGCCCCGCTTCAAGTGTCCTTTCAGAAAGGACCTTCAGTGCAGCAGGAGGTATTGTCACTGAGAAGAGAAGTCGCCTAGGTCAAAAAAGTCTAGATTACCTCACCTTTATTAAGATGAATGAGGCATGGATCCCGAAGGGACTGACAGTGGGCGATACATTTGACTAAAAAAGGCCTGATGAGATGAGCTGCCTTGGGCTAAAAATGGTCCACACGCTGCTGTATTTTATCTCTGCATGCCGGATGACTTGCGTGACTTATCCGCCACCAACTAGGGTTCAAGCTGCAATGTTTTAGGGCACTTTCTGCCTGGAAAACATCAATTTTTGGCACACCCCAGATGATAAGGTCGTTGCTTCATTGTGAACAGACCAAAAGCGATCAGCTGGATAATTTTGCATAGAAAAAACATAAATTTTCTTTGTGATCATCTAAGGTGATCATTAAAGCCTTGCGTTGTGCAAATGGACTGTTTGCGGTTGTTTGCGATGCATTAAACGGGGAGTTTGGTCTGTCAGAGTTTGGTCTGTCACTGTGAAGCGGGCGTAACCCTTACACTACCTGATTGATACAACATCATACCTGGCGTTTTAAAGCACGTTATTCCAAACAATTTAGGAATGTTAGGTGATTTATGCCCTTTATGGATTAAAACCCGACTCTGCGTCAACTACGTAATTTTCCATGGGAGTTTTGCCATGGATCCCCCTCCGGCATGCCACAGTCCAGGTGTTAGTCCCCTTGAAACAACTTTTCCATTACTATTGTGGCCAGAAAGAGTCCCTGTGGGTTTTAAAATTTGCCTGCCTATTGAAGTCTATGGCGGTTCGCCGGGTTCGCCCGTTCGCGAACATTTGCGGCAATTCGCGTTCGCCGTTCGCGTATGGAAAATTTTATGTTCGTCGACATCACTACCCCGGACACATACAGGGACATACAAGAGTCTGTGGATTCCCCAATGTCCTCCATGGACAGGAATATGGCAGAAATGACGGAGGTCATATTCAGTCAATCCAGCCCTGATATTTCTGCACCTCAGCCAGCACCTTATGCAGGAGATGCAGTGTTACTTGCACGATTTTCTACCATGCTGCAGCAAGAGCTTTCCAACGCTTGTACTATGATTACCACTGATCTCAAATGGGACATTCACAGTATAGGAGAAAGATTTGAGATGATCGAAACAAAGGTGGACAGCACGGTTAAAAAGGTTAATCAGAATTCCAACATGATTACCGACCTCCAGGACAGGCTGGAAGAGGCATACACTAAAATCGAAGATTTGGAAAACCGGTCTCGCAGGTATAACGTACGTATACGGGGCCTCCCTGAAACTCATACTGACCTGAAGGAAGCCATGAGAGAGCTGATGAAAGAACTGATTCCTGATATAAATAGGCACCACATGGAGATCGATCGAATCCATTGTGTCCTAACAGCCCTGAGGACGGACGGCCTGCCACGCCATATCATATTCAAGCAGCACTATTATTGCATAAAGGAGAAGTTGATGTTTGCCGCCCGCAATAGACAGGACTTGTCATTATTTGGAGCACCAATTCAACTCTTTCCTGATCTAGCCCCTTCTACGGTGCAAAAACGCAGAAACCTGAAGCCCTTGCTACTACAGCTTGTGAACAAACAGATAAAATATAGATGGGCATTTCCCTTCAAGTTGTCTTTCACATTTAAAGGAAGATCCCACTCTTTCTCAATGTTTCAAGATGATGAAGACCTACTGCTGGATCTGGGGATCATCACACAGGACTCCCACGCCTCCTCCCCCTCACATCAAGCAAATCGTCCCCCCTCCTCATTGTGGCAGGACCAAAAGAACTTGCATGGTGGCCTGAACATGGTGGCCGCTACTACCCCTAAACGGGGATCGCCAAAGTTTCTCCATGATGGACCGATTAAAGTCCACGAATGACTGTGGATTTGCACAAGAACAGTGCTCTTCCCTGCACAATCTGAATGTTCACTTGAATGTTTAATGTTTGTTAATGTTCGTTCCTAGCTGCTGGTTTATTATATGATAGCAAGGTCCTGCATCGGCCCCCTCAGTAGGGGGGATAGCGGGGCCCCCCTGGACCAGTGACTCCGGGGCAGGTGTAACCAATGTGGAACCTGCCTGCCCTAGACTCACGGCCCTTTAGGGTAGGGGATTGGTGCAGACCACTGTTGCCGAATAAAATCTATCTTTAAGATTTAATATCTCAAAGATATGATATGGGTTAAATAAGAGTTCTTTTGACCAGAAGTGAAAGCTTAAACATAATGAACATTTATTATGTATTTGTTAAAGTCTAATCTAATACACAGAAACGATCTATATAGTCTTAGACAAGCAGGAAATAGTAGGTTAAAATATACAAAGTATTTACATGGAGAAACATAGAGCTTATTCCTCTGAAAACATTACAGTACAAGCATGAGTAGTTACATAGACAGACCTTTGGCATAATTACCCCTTTAGACCCATCCTTCAGGCCATCCTTCCATAAAGTGAGCTCCAATCTCCCTTCCTCTGAGTATATCTCTCTATCCTGATACCCCATAGGTCGGCCTAGCTTGGGTCATGATTGGAGGTGTCATGGATATGCATTAATGTCTGTCTGCCATCTTACCTTCCTCCTCATGTGTTCATCTAGAGACCAGACCTCCTTCACCTGGCTTCCTTTATAATCTCCTCCCAGCCTGACTCCACCCCAGGCCCTATCACTGAACACTATATTAACCTGTGCACTGCAAGCCTGCTTTGCTGATCAACGTGTTTGTTAGGCATTGTGTGTTTGGGTTCCTGCCTGCCGTGTGCTACGTCTGTCTCTCTGTTACGTTATTGGCTTGTCCCCGACCATCCCTGTCTGCTCGTGACCCTTGACCTTCGGCTCGTTCTTCGTTATCCTTGTCTGCTTGTGGCCCCTGACCTTCGGCTTGTTATTCGGTTCTCTCTATCGTGTGCTGCTGCTTCCCCTTATCCTACGGGGCGTGAGCTAGGAAACTCCAGGGGCCGCGACCTGGTCCCAGCCTGCAGCGTAACATCCTCACCACTAGAGGCCCTGGAGAAGACCAGCTGGGTCTTAGACTCCGCGCCCTGGGGAATCTTGGCTCTCGCTTCCGTTGGGATCCCGGTTGTGCTCCTCTGGTCCCGCTTTCCACAACCACCCAGTTTCCTATCCACAGAAGCCAGCCATAGGGTTCACTACCTCGCGGTGCACTCCTGTCCCCCTACGGTGTGCATCTGTCACCTGGCCACAGGTGACCCTGACAGTTTGATCAGCCATGAACCCGGCTGACATCCCGCTTCCCGCGGATGATCCATTGCAGGGCATAGTTCGCAGACTTGAGACCCAGGAATCAAATCAGACCCAGGTGATGCGATTCCTCCAGGATCTGGCTTCTCGATTCGAGCAGCTTCAGGTCTCCTTGGGAACCCCGAATCCGCAACCCCAAGTACAACCAGCGGCTGTACCTATCGCACCAGTCGCAGCCTCACACTCACTAAGATTGCCAGCTCCGTTCAGTTTCTCTGGGGACTCCAAGGCCTGCAGGGGGTTTCTCAGCCAATGCACTATTCATTTTGAGCTTCAGCCTCAAAGCTTCCTATCTGACCAGGCTAAGGTAGCCTATATCATTTCCCTCCTCTCCGGTGAAGCTTTGGCCTGGGCTGCCCCCCTGTGGGAGAGGAACGATCCGGTGGTTTCCAGTCTGTCTGAATTCTTGAAGCTCTTTCGTAATATCTTCGAAGAGCCGGCTCGGGCTTCTTCAGCGGCTAGTGCTGTCTTACGTCTTCGCCAAGAATCTAGTTCAGTGGGGCAATATGCTCTTCAGTTCCGTATCCACACAGCTGAATTGAGCTGGAATAATGAGGCCCTGGTCGCTACCTTTTTACATGGCCTCTCTGACCGAGTGAAAGACGAATTAGCGGGAAGAGCCATTCCCGTCGGTCTGGACGATGTAATTTCATTATGCAACCAGATCGACATTCGTTTTCAAGAGAGGTCCTTAGAAAAAAGACGCCAGCACTCTCTGGGTCCTAGCCAGTCTGAGCTCCCCTCCCTTCATTCCATGGAGCATCCTCTACCTGCTGAAGAACCTATGCAGCTGGGCCGGACCAGACTAACCCCCGAAGAACGTGCTAGGCGCAGAACTCTGGGCTTGTGCCTCTATTGTGGGGGCAAGGGTCATTTTCGTGACTCCTGCTCGCTTCGTCCGGGAAACGCTCGGGTCTAATACATTTGGAAGGTGGAGTATTGGACCCAGAAACATCACCTTCTCGCCTGCTCTTGCCGGTGTCCCTTCATGTAGGCACTTCTCCTCAGTCAACCCTTGCATACCTGGATTCCGGGGCTGCCGGCAATTTCATGGATTGGAGAACTGCTTCTTCTATGAAGCTTACCCTTTCACCTCTCACTACCCCATTGGTAGTCTCGGCAATTGATGGCACTGTTCTCCCAGGGGGCCCTATTCGCTTCCAGACGCTACCCATTAGGATGTCGGTAGGGATTCTCCACCAGGAGTGGATATCCTTTCTTATTCTACCCAAGGCCTCTACCCCAGTTGTATTGGGCCTCCCTTGGCTACAGCTCCACTCTCCACATGTGGACTGGGTCTCTGGGCAGATCCTGGCCTGGGGTTCCTCATGTTTCTCGTCGTGTCTTCTCAAGGTGACCCCCAAGGAGAGTCTTCCGGTTGCTGCCACTTCTGTTTCTTCTGATCTTCCCGCCGCATACAGCGATTACCGGGATGTGTTCTGTAAAAAATCAGCTGAGGTGCTTCCTCCCCACAGGTCTTTTGACTGTGCTATTGATCTTGTCCCCGGAGCAACTCTACCCAGGGGTCGTACCTACCCTCTGTCCATCCCAGAGACCCAGGCCATGTCGGAGTATGTAGCAGAGAATCTGGAGAGAGGGTTCATCCGGAAATCCTCATCGCCTGCAGGGGCAGGGTTCTTTTTTGTTGCCAAAAAGGATGGTACCTTAAGACCCTGCATCGATTATCGGGGTTTAAATGCGGTTACTATTAAAAATCGATACCCCTTACCCTTAATATCTGAGCTATTCGATAGGTTGAAGGGTGCCTCCATTTTCACCAAGTTGGATCTCAGAGGCGCGTACAATCTCATTCGAATACGGGAGGGTGACGAATGGAAGACTGCATTTAACACTAGAGACGGGCATTACGAATATCTGGTGATGCCTTTTGGTCTGTGTAATGCTCCAGCCGTGTTTCAAAACTTTGTCAATGAAATCTTCAGAGATCTGCTGTACCAGTTTGTTGTCATCTATCTGGATGACATTCTGATCTTTTCTGAAAATCTGCTCGTCCACAGAAACCATGTCCGCACTGTACTTCAACGTCTTAGAGAGAACAATCTCTATGCCAAGCTGGAGAAATGTTCCTTTGAATGTTCTGAGGTCCTGTTTTTGGGGTGCTTTGTCTCATGTTCGGGGCTTCGTATGGACCCTGGGAAGGTCTTGGCTATCACCAACTGGCCTCTTCCTGCTAGCCTCAAGGCCACACAGCGCTTTCTTGGCTTCACTAATTATTATAGGCAGTTCATAAGGAATTACTCTTCCATTGCCGCGCCTATTATCGCTTTGACCAAGAAGGGTGTGAATGCCAGAGACTGGCCTCCCGAAGCTGTCTCTGCATTTCACAACCTGAAACAGGCCTTTGTTTCTGGCCCCCTCTTGAGGAGACCAAATCCTGGGAATGCATTTTTTATTGAAGTGGACGCTTCCTCAATGGGGGTGGGAGCTGTGCTTCTTCAAATCTTTAAGAAGAGACGCCAACCATGTGCGTTCTTCTCCAAAAAAATTTCTCAGGCAGAGAGGAATTATGCCATCGGTGATCGGGAACTTCTCGCAATTAAATTGGCGTTAGAGGAGTGGCGTCACCTCTTGGAGGGTTCCCCTCACTCCATAACGATCTTTACCGATCACAAGAATTTACAGTATCTACAGAATGCTAAACGTCTGAATCCTAGACAGGCCAGGTGGAGTCTCTTCTTTGCCCGTTTTAATTTCACGATTACCTACAAACCTGGTTCCTGCAACGGTCGGGCTGATGCGCTCTCTAGGTCATTTGACACTTTGGACGAGGAGTCCGCCCCTGAACCTGAGCCGATCATTCCCACCTCATGCATTGTTGCCCACTCTACCACCCTGAAGTCTAAAATTCCGCCTGGTAAGACCTTTGTCCCCACTGAGCTAAGAGCTAAGATCCTTCGTTGGGGACATGATTCCAAGGTGGCAGGGCATTCTGGATTCCTCCGATCCTTCCTACTCATCAGTCGTCACTACTGGTGGCCTAATCTCCGCTCAGACGTCAAAGACTACGTTAAAGCTTGTCATGTCTGTGCTCAGTCCAAATCCTCCACACAAGCTCCTGCTGGTCTCCTCATGCCCTTGCCTATTCCTAAGGAACCCTGGGCCCATATTGCCATGGATTTTATCACCGATCTCCCACTGTCTGAGAATAATACAGTCATTTGGGTGGTAATCGATCGATTCTCCAAGATGGCTCATTTTGTTCCTCTTCCTGGTCTTCCTTCTGCCCCTGCCTTGGTTCCCATTTTCATTCGAGAAATTCTCCGCCTACATGGGGTCCCTTCTCATATTGTTTCCGACAGGGGAGTCCAATTCACGTCTCGTTTTTGGAGAGCCTTTTGCAAATCCCTCAATATTGTCTTGGATTTTTCTTCTTCTTACCATCCCCAATCCAATGGACAGACTGAGAGGGTTAATCAGGAGTTAGAGGTCTTTCTTCGCACCTTTGTGTCTTCTCACCATGACGATTGGTCCTCTCTACTCCCGTGGGCAGAATTCTCCCATAACAATCATGTGAATACCAGTTCGCAGAAGACACCCTTTTTCACAGTTTATGGAAAACACCCTCAACTTCCTCTTCCTATGATCTGTTCTCCAGACATTCCAGCTTTGGCTTCGGTTCAGGAGTCTCTCAATTCCGTTTGGGGTCACGTTCATGATTCCCTCCGGGCAGCTGCTGAAAAATTCAAAGGCTTTGCCGACCGCCGCAGGCGTAAACCGCCTTCTCTTCAGCCAGGGGACAAAGTCTGGCTCTCTACCAGGAACATCAAGCTCCGAGTTCCTTCTCTGAAGTTTGCTCCACGATTCATCGGTCCATACACGGTAACTGCTAAACTGAATCCGGTTTGTTTCAAACTCCAGATTCCTAAGAGCCTTAAAATCACTAACTCCTTTCATGTTGCTCTTCTAAAGCCTTTAGTCCTCAATAAATTCTCTCGTCCTCTTCCTACCGTGGCGCCTGTCTCTGAGGATAATCAGGAGTACGAGATCAGTCAAATTCTGGACTCCCGACTCTGTAAAGGCGTTCTTCAGTACCTCGTTCATTGGAAAGGGTTTGGTCCTGAGGAGAGGTCTTGGATCACTGCATCTGAGGTCTTTGCACCTCGTCTGTTAAAGGAGTTTCATCTGAAGTTTCCCTCTAAACCTGGGCCCAGGCGGGGAAGGGGGAGGCCTCGTAAGAGGGAGGGTACTGTCATGGATATGCATTAATGTCTGTCTGCCATCTTACCTTCCTCCTCATGTGTTCATCTAGAGACCAGACCTCCTTCACCTGGCTTCCTTTATAATCTCCTCCCAGCCTGACTCCACCCCAGGCCCTATCACTGAACACTATATTAACCTGTGCACTGCAAGCCTGCTTTGCTGATCAACGTGTTTGTTAGGCATTGTGTGTTTGGGTTCCTGCCTGCCGTGTGCTACGTCTGTCTCTCTGTTACGTTATTGGCTTGTCCCCGACCATCCCTGTCTGCTCGTGACCCTTGACCTTCGGCTCGTTCTTCGTTATCCTTGTCTGCTTGTGGCCCCTGACCTTCGGCTTGTTATTCGGTTCTCTCTATCGTGTGCTGCTGCTTCCCCTTATCCTACGGGGCGTGAGCTAGGAAACTCCAGGGGCCGCGACCTGGTCCCAGCCTGCAGCGTAACATCCTCACCACTAGAGGCCCTGGAGAAGACCAGCTGGGTCTTAGACTCCGCGCCCTGGGGAATCTTGGCTCTCGCTTCCGTTGGGATCCCGGTTGTGCTCCTCTGGTCCCGCTTTCCACAACCACCCAGTTTCCTATCCACAGAAGCCAGCCATAGGGTTCACTACCTCGCGGTGCACTCCTGTCCCCCTACGGTGTGCATCTGTCACCTGGCCACAGGTGACCCTGACAGGAGGGCTTACTCCCTAAGTCAGCCCCCTTTCATGCAAATCCTGGTGACTCTATGTGGGCAGGAGATGTGATTGAAGTTTCCCAGGGTTATAGGTGAGGCTCTGTCCATTGTCTATCCCAGCATGGGACTCATTGACGAGAGTGGGTTTATCACAATGGAATTGTCTCTCCAAGCTTGGGGCTCCGCAATGTCTAGCTGGTAACAAAAGGGCTTTCATAGGTGCTAATTGACACATATTCAGTTGGCTAAATGAAATATATTCAGTTAGCTAAATGAAATATATGTACAGCAAGCTATTTGAAATATATTAATTTTTACAATATTTCACCACTCTTCAATGCAGTTTATACATATTCCATAAGGCAACACCACCCAAAAAGTTTTACAAGACTACATTAATCAAAGTTTAGTTCCTGTTGACCTGCTTATGGGTTTTTCTTACTTAGGTCGGGGCGGCTACACATGCCACCCATTTGCGATACTACCTCTCCTCTGAGGAGAATGGTACCCTTGCACGTGCATTTCCGGACATTGCATCCGGTTGGGCTCGTTCCCCACTACAATGCTAACTCACTTATGTTTATTAAGAGAGAACACATGGGCCTATGGCCGAATGTTCCTTTTTATTTTATTCATCTAATCTTTTTTCCCTCCTCTCTCCCCTCTTCCCTCCCTTTCTCCCAAATTTTGGCTCCATGCTCCGATCTTGCAATTTGGTCCTGGCTGATATGGAAGCTGATTACACCCACTCCAGAAGCTTCATCAACTCCTTATGTGACACAAGGTAAGAGTGCTCTGCCTTATCACGATGGCTAATATATATTCCACTGACTACACAGTAATCACCCACAATGTCCATGGCTTTAATTCCCCAACTAAAAGAACAAAAGCTTTTCAATTTTATCACACACAAAAAGCCGAAGTCCTCCTACTGCAGGAAACCCACTTTCTAAAACCTCGGCTCCCCGATACGTGAATGTCAAGTATCCATAATATTACTTAGCCTCTGGTCCTGATAAAAAAGGCGGGGTGGCGGTTTGCTTTTCAAAGCAGACCCCCTTCACGCCCATCACTGTAGTTAAGGATAAAGGCGGCCGATATATTATGACAGTTGGACGCCTCCATGACCAGCTGGTCTCATTCATATCATACTATGCCCCTAACTCAGGACAGACAGAGTTCTTTAGTAAAATGCTTAGGATATTGATGCCCAAGGTGCAGGGACAGGTGATCATGGGGGGGGGGACAGCAACATACCGTTGGATAGGATTATGGACAAATCAGACCCCACCAAACCTATTCTTAAGCGACCACCAACTGGTAGCAGTAAAGTAGCATGTCTACTTCACTTCTATGATCTGTTTGATGCCTGGAGAGCAGGGATGAGCCCAACACCCCCCTGTTCGGTTCGCACCAGAACCTGCGAACAGACAGAATGCTCGTGTGAACTTTAGAACCCTATTAAATACAATGGACTCGAACGTTCAAAATCTAAAGTGCTAATTATAAAATCTTATATGCAAGTTATTGTCCTAAAAAGGGATTGGGGACCCGGGTCCTGCTCCAGGGCACATGTATCAATGCAAAAATAAGTTTTAAAAACTGCAGTTTTTTCAGGAGCAGTGATTTTAATAATGCTTAAAATGAAAAAATAAAAGTGAAATATTCCTTTAAATTTCGTACTTAGGGGGTGTGTATGATATGCATGTAAAGTGGCCCATGTTTCCCGTGCTTAGAACTGTCCCTGCATAAAATTTCATTTTTGAAGGAAAAAAAAGTCATTTAAAACTCACTCGCGGCTATTAATGAATTGTCGGCTCCCGGCAATACATAGAAAAGTCATTGATAAAAATTAAAAATAAAGCGTGGGGGTCCCCCCAAATAGAATTACCAGGCCCTTCAGGTCTGGTATAGATATTAAGGGGAACCCCGCCGCAAATGAAAAAAAATGCGTGCAGTTCCCCCAAATATCCATACCAGGCCCTTCAGATCTGGCATGAATTTTAAGGGGAACTCCACCCCAAATGTAAAAAAAAATGGCGTGGAGTCCCCCCCAAAAATCCATACCAGACCCTTATCCGAGCACGCAACCTGGCAGGCCGCAGGAAAAGAGGGGGGACGAGTGAGCGCCCCCCCTCCTGAACCGTACCAGGCCACATGCCCTCAACATGGGGAGGATGTCCCCATGTTGATGGGGACAAGGGCCTCATCCCCACAACCCTTGCCCGGTGGTTGTGGGGGTCTGCGGGCGGGGGGATTATCGGAATCTGGAAGACCCCTTTAACAAAGGGGACCCCCAGGTCCCTGCCCCCCCTATGTAAATTGGTAAGGGGTACATTGTACCCCTACCATTTCACGAAGAAAGTGTCAAAAAATGTAAAAAAAAAACACACCAACACCTTGGAAAAGTCCTTTATTAAAAAAAAAAAAAAAACATTCCAGCGGTGAAATCCAGTGTCCCGCGGCGATCCGATGTCCAGCGCTGTCTGTCATTGGCTGAGCCTGAGCGGACCTGATGGAGAAATTCCTCCGCAGTCTATTACATGTACAGACCCGCCCCTTCTAAAGTTCCCCATCAGGTCCGCTCAGCCAGTGACTAGGTGTAAGGCTGAGGACCTGATGCGGAACATGAGAAGGGGCGGGTCTATTCATGAATTACACAGTGAAGGAAGTTCCCCATCAGGTCCGCCCCCTCGGTATGTCAGACCCCGCCTACGTCATTGGCCTGAGCGGGGAACTTCCTTCACTGTGTAATTTACACAGTGAAGGAAGTTCCCCATCAGGTTCGCTCAGGCCAATGACGTAGGCGCGGTCTGACATACCGAGGGGGCGGACCTGATGGGGAACTTCCTTCACTGTGTAATTCATGAATAGACCCGCCCCTTCTCATGTTCCGCATCAGGTCCTCAGCCTTACACCTAGTCATTGGCTGAGCGGACCTGATGGGGAACTTTAGAAGGGGCGAGTCTATACATGTAATAGACTGCGGAGGAAGTTCCCCATCAGGTCTGCTCAGGCTCAGCCAATGACGGACAGCGCTGGACATCGGATCACCGCGGGACACTGGATTTCACCGCTGGAATGTTTTTTTTTTTTTTTTTAATAAAGGACTTTTCCAAGGTGTTGGTGTGTTTTTTTTTTACATTTTTTGACACTTTCTTCGTGAAATGGTAGGGGTACAATGTACCCCTTACTAATTCACATGGGGGGGGCGGGATCTAGGGGTCCCCTTTGTTAAAGGGGTCTTCCAGATTCCAATAAGCCCCCCACCCGCAGACCCCCACAACCATCGGGAAAGGGTTGTGGGGATGAGGCCCTTGTCCCCATCAACATGGGGACATCCTCCCCATGTTGAGGGCATGTGGCCTGGTACGGTTCAGGAGGGGGGGGCGCTCTCTCGTCCCCCCCTCTTTTCCTGCGGCCTGCCAGGTTGCGTGCTCGGATAAGGGCCTGGTATGGATTTTTGGGGGGACTCCACGCCATTTTTTTTTACATTTGGGGTGGAGTTCCCCTTAAAATCCATGCCAGATCTGAAGGGCCTGGTATGGATATTTGGGGGAACCGCACGCATTTATTTTTTTAATTTGCGGCGGGGTTCCCCTTAATATCTATACCAGACCTAAAGGGCCCGGTAATTGATTTCTGGGGGACCCCCACGCTTTTTTTTTTTTTATCAATGACTTTTCTATGTATTGCCGGGAGCCGACAATTCATTAATAGCCACGAGTGAGTTTTAAATGACTTTTTTTCCTTCAAAAATGACATTTTATGCAGGGACAGTTCTAAGCACGGGAAACATGCGCCACTTTACATGCATATCATACACACCCCCTAGGTATGAAATTTAAAGGAATATTTCACTTTTATTGTTTCACTTTAAGCATTATTAAAATCACTGCTCCCAAAAAAACTGCAGTTTTTAAAACTTTTTTTTGCATTGATACATGTCCCCTGGGGCAGGACCCGGGTCCCCAAACACTTTTTATGACAATAACTTGCATATAAGCCTTTATAATTAGCACTTTAGATTTCTCCCATAGCCTTTTCGAATTTGCCACGAACACCCCAATTTGTTCGCTGCTCGGCGAGCGGGCAAACAGGCAATGTTCGAGTCGAACATGAGTTCGACTCGAACTCGAAGCTCATCCCTACTGGAGAGAAAGTAACCCTACAGCTAGGATCTACACACACTTTTCACAGGTATGCCATACCTATTCCCGGATTGATCACTTTTTAGTGCGTACCCCCTTACTCCCATACATGACATTGGTTAAAATACTGTCCACTCCCTGGTCTGATCACTCCCTAATTAAACTCTCCACAACGGGACTCTGGACTAAACCTTGCCCCTGTCCATGGAGACTTAATGCAAGCTTACTGAATGATCCCATACTATACACTGAAATTGAGAAAGAAATACGGGAATTATTTTGAACAAATAAGTTGTCGGACACGTCCCCCGCGTTCACTTGGGTGGCCCACAAAGCTACTATACGGGGTAAGTTAATTCAAATTATTGGCGCTAAACCTAAGTCTGACCACTCAAGCGGAGAAACATATTAGCTGGTCCAAGCATAAATACTACACAATGGGAGATAAATCAACCACGATTTTGGCTAGGAAGTTAGTACTCTGTCCATACACACCGACTTTACCTAAATTGCGACTACCCACTGGACACCCCACTCAAAATCCAGAATTGATTCTCCAGGAATTCCACAAATTCTACGTCAGACTGTATAGCCCACCAAACAAATACGCACACACTAAGGCGGACACGTTCTTTCGTGACGTCTTATTGCCCCAACTAACACAAGCCCACACGGAACTGATGGACAAAGAATTCACAGAACTAGAGATTAAGATGGCAATAAAAACTATTCATCCCTCTAAAGCTCCAGGGCCTGACGGATTCTCAGGTCATTATTATAGAAAATACCAATAGATCCTTACTCCCCATTTATGCTCCTATTTTAATGACCTGAGACGGGGTAATAAAATCCCCAGTCATGAGAATGCATATTTACATGCTATACCAAAACCGGGAAAGGATCATGGAGATTGTGCTAATTATCGTCTGATTTCCTTGATTAATACGGATCTAAAAATGTTAACAAAAGTGCTGGCCCTTCGATAATTTTTTTTCCTCCAGCATTATATTCATCCAGACCAGGCAGGCTTTGTCACAAACCGCCAGGCATCGGATCAGACCCGCAGAATTATAAACCTCATTTCGCCCATTCAGTCTGACTGGGACTGTAAGGGACCTAGAAGGGGAATGCTACCTCGTTGGACATCCAGAAAGCGTTTGATTCCCTATCTTGGGAATACTTATTTGACATGTTACGTCGCTTTGGGTTTGGCGAGCGCTTTCTGGTCCTCCTTCAGACGCTGTATGAAGCCCTGACAGCATCCTTGATGCTTAGAGGATACTCTTCCCAACCCCTTGATATTAGGAGGGGAACCAGGCAGGGATGCCCATTGTCCCTGCTTTTATTCGCTCTAGCGATAGAGCCCCTGGCTATAAGGATTCACACCTGTCCGGATATCAGGAGCATTGCCTGTGGGGATGGCGAGCATAAGTGTCTACTTACACCTACGTCATTGGCTGAGCGGACCTGATGGGGAACTTTAAAAGGGGCGGGTCTATTCATTTATTACACTGTGGAGGAAGTTCCCCATCAGGTCCGCTCAAGCTCAGCCAATGATGTTTCGTGTGGACAGCGCTGGACATCGGATCACCGCGGGACACTGGATTTCATCGCTAGAATGTTTTTTTGTTTTTTTTTTAATAAAGGACTTTGCCAATGGTGTCTGTGTTTTTTTTTACAATTTGTTACACTTTCTTTGTGAAATAGTAGGGGTACAATGTACCCCACTACCAATTCACATGGGAGGGGGGCAGGATCTGGGGGTCCCCTTTGTTAAAGGGGTCTTCCAGATTCCGATAAGCCCCCTGCCCACAGACCCTCACAACCACCGGGCAAGGGTTGTGGGGATGAGGCCCTTGTCCCCATCAACATGGGGACATCCTCCCCATGTTGAGGGCATGTGGCCTGGTACGGTTCAGGAGGGGGGGGGCGCTCTCTCATCCCCCCCTCTTTTCCTGCAGCCTGCCAGGTTGCGTGCTTGGATAAAGGGTCTGGTATGGATTTTTGGGGGAACTACACGCCATTTTTTTTTATTTGGGGTGGAGTTCCCCTTAAAATCCATACCAGACCTGAAGGGTATGGATATTTGGGGGAACCCCACGCATTTTTTTTTTAAATTTGCGGCAAGGTTCCAGGCCTAAGGGGAACCTTAATATCCATACCAGACCTGAAGGGCCTGGTAATTGAATTTGGGGGGACCCCCACACATTTTTTTTTTTTAACCAATGACTTTTCTATGTATTGCCGGGAGCCGACAATTCATTATAGCCACGAGTGAGTTTTAAATGACTTTTTTTTTCTTCAGAAATGACACTTTGTGCAGAGACAGTTCTAAGCATGGGAAACAAGCACGACTTTACAGGCATACTATACACACACCCTAGGTACGAAATTTAAAGGAATATTTCACTTTTATTGTTTCACTTTAAGCATTATTAAAATCACTGCTCCCGAAAAAACTGCAGTTTTTAAAACTTTTTTTGCATTGATACATGTCCCCGGGGCAGGACTTGGGTCCCCAAACACTTTTTAGGAGAATAACTTGCATATTAGCCTTTATAGTTAGAACTTTTGATTTTGAACGTTCGAGTCCATTGTATTTAATAGGGTTCTAAAGTTCGCGCAAACTTTCTGTCTGTTCGCAGGTTCTGGTGCGAACCGAACAGGGGGGTGTTCTGATCATCCCTAATCTTGAGTAGGGATGAGCTTCGTGTTCGAGTCGAACATACGTTCGACTCGAACATCGGCTGTTCGATCGTTCGACGAAGATCGAACGATTTGGGCCGTTCGCACCAAATTCGAGTGACGCGAACGGCCCACAATGCACTACGCCATCGCAGTGTCATCCAGGCGCT
This sequence comes from Rana muscosa, assembly GCA_029206835.1. Lineage (NCBI taxonomy): Eukaryota > Metazoa > Chordata > Amphibia > Anura > Ranidae > Rana > Rana muscosa. Next base: position 155,309,299 of record CM055120.1, read on the forward strand.
GTGATTGGCCAAGCATGCACTGTGACCCCGCATGCTTGGCCAATCACAGCGCCGGCAGCGAGGAGAGCAATGATTGGCCACAGGCAGGATGCCTGTGGCCAATTATTGCTGAGGGGGTTTAGTACACGCCCCACACTATAAAAGGCCGCCAGCACGGTGGCCTAGTGTAGTGTGTTCCGGAGCAGGGATAGAGTAGCATAGGCAGGGACAGTGACTTTTATTTCTTTCTTGCTTAACCTGGATTCCTTTAGTTTAGGGAAAGAGAAGGATAGGTAGGGAGAGTGTCAGTGTGTTTTGTGCTTGTGCTATATTGTGCTTAAAAAAAACATTTTTTCTAGGGACAGAAAACTGTAGGTAGGGAGAGTGTGTCAGTTTCTTTCACTGTCAAAGTCCTTGTTTCCAGGGACCTGGAAGGACAGTGAGGTAATTCTCCTTGTGCTAAATTGTGCTTAAAAAAAACATTTTTTCTAGGGACAGAAAACTGTAGGTAGGGAGAGTGTGTCAGTTTCTTTCACTGTCAAAGTCCTTGTTTCCAGGGACCTGGAAGGACAGTGAGTGAATTCTCCTTGTGCTATATTGTGCTTAAAAAAAACATTTTTTCTAGGGACAGAAAACTGTAGGTAGGGAGAGTGTGTCAGTTTCTTTCACTGTCAAAGTCCTTGTTTCCAGGGACCTGGAAGGACAGTGAGGTAATTCTCCTTGTGCTAAATTGTGCTTAAAAAAAACATTTTTTCTAGGGACAGAAAACTGTAGGTAGGGAGAGTGTGTCAGTTTCTTTCACTGTCAAAGTCCTTGTTTCCAGGGACCTGGAAGGACAGTGAGGTAATTCTCCTTGTGCTAAATTGTGCTTAAAAAAAACATTTTTTCTAGGGACAGAAAACTGTAGGTAGGGAGAGTGTGTCAGTTTCTTTCACTGTCAAAGTCCTTGTTTCCAGGGACCTGGAAGGACAGTGAGGTAATTCTCCTTGTGCTAAATTGTGCTTAAAAAAAACATTTTTTCTAGGGACAGAAAACTGTAGGTAGGGAGAGTGTGTCAGTTTCTTTCACTGTCAAAGTCCTTGTTTCCAGGGACCTGGAAGGACAGTGAGGTAATTCTCCTTGTGCTAAATTGTGCTTAAAAAAAAACATTTTTTCTAGGGACAGAAAACTGTAGGTAGGGAGAGTGTGTCAGTTTCTTTCACTGTCAAAGTCCTTGTTTCCAGGGACCTGGAAGGACAGTGAGGTAATTCTCCTTGTGCTAAATTGTGCTTAAAAAAAACATTTTTTCTAGGGACAGAAAACTGTAGGTAGGGAGAGTGTGTCAGTTTCTTTCACTGTCAAAGTCCTTGTTTCCAGGGACCTGGAAGGACAGTGAGGTAATTCTCCTTGTGCTAAATTGTGCTTAAAAAAAACATTTTTTCTAGGGACAGAAAACTGTAGGTAGGGAGAGTGTGTCAGTTTCTTTCACTGTCAAAGTCCTTGTTTCCAGGGACCTGGAAGGACAGTGAGGTAATTCTCCTTGTGCTAAATTGTGCTTAAAAAAAACATTTTTTTCTAGGGACAGAAAACTGTAGGTAGGGAGAGTGTGTCAGTTTCTTTCACTGTCAAAGTCCTTGTTTCCAGGGACCTGGAAGGACAGTGAGTGAATTCTCCTTGTGCTATATTGTGCTTAAAAAAAACATTTTTTCTAGGGACAGAAAACTGTAGGTAGGGAGAGTGTGTCAGTTTCTTTCACTGTCAAAGTCCTTGTTTCCAGGGACCTGGAAGGACAGTGAGGTAATTCTCCTTGTGCTAAATTGTGCTTAAAAAAAACATTTTTTCTAGGGACAGAAAACTGTAGGTAGGGAGAGTGTGTCAGTTTCTTTCACTGTCAAAGTCCTTGTTTCCAGGGACCTGGAAGGACAGTGAGGTAATTCTCCTTGTGCTAAATTGTGCTTAAAAAAAAACATTTTTTCTAGGGACAGAAAACTGTAGGTAGGGAGAGTGTGTCAGTTTCTTTCACTGTCAAAGTCCTTGTTTCCAGGGACCTGGAAGGACAGTGAGGTAATTCTCCTTGTGCTAAATTGTGCTTAAAAAAAACATTTTTTCTAGGGACAGAAAACTGTAGGTAGGGAGAGTGTGTCAGTTTCTTTCACTGTCAAAGTCCTTGTTTCCAGGGACCTGGAAGGACAGTGAGGTAATTCTCCTTGTGCTAAATTGTGCTTAAAAAAAACATTTTTTCTAGGGACAGAAAACTGTAGGTAGGGAGAGTGTGTCAGTTTCTTTCACTGTCAAAGTCCTTGTTTCCAGGGACCTGGAAGGACAGTGAGGTAATTCTCCTTGTGCTAAATTGTGCTTAAAAAAAAACATTTTTTCTAGGGACAGAAAACTGTAGGTAGGGAGAGTGTGTCAGTTTCTTTCACTGTCAAAGTCCTTCGTTCCAGGGACCTGGAAGGACAGTGAGGTAATTCTCCTTGTGCTAAATTGTGCTTAAAAAAAACATTTTTTCTAGGGACAGAAAACTGTAGGTAGGGAGAGTGTGTCAGTTTCTTTCACTGTGAAAGTCCTTGTTTCCAGGGACCTGGAAGGACAGTGAGGTAATTCTCCTTGTGCTAAATTGTGCTTAAAAAAAACATTTTTTCTAGGGACAGAAAACTGTAGGTAGGGAGAGTGTGTCAGTTTCTTTCACTGTCAAAGTCCTTGTTTCCAGGGACCTGGAAGGACAGTGAGGTAATTCTCCTTGTGCTAAATTGTGCTTAAAAAAAACATTTTTTCTAGGGACAGAAAACTGTAGGTAGGGAGAGTGTGTCAGTTTCTTTCACTGTCAAAGTCCTTGTTTCCAGGGACCTGGAAGGACAGTGAGTGAATTCTCCTTGTGCTATATTGTGCTTAAAAAAAACATTTTTTCTAGGGACAGAAAACTGTAGGTAGGGAGAGTGTGTCAGTTTCTTTCACTGTCAAAGTCCTTGTTTCCAGGGACCTGGAAGGACAGTGAGGTAATTCTCCTTGTGCTAAATTGTGCTTAAAAAAAACATTTTTTCTAGGGACAGAAAACTGTAGGTAGGGAGAGTGTGTCAGTTTCTTTCACTGTCAAAGTCCTTGTTTCCAGGGACCTGGAAGGACAGTGAGTGAATTCTCCTTGTGCTAAATTGTGCTTAAAAAAAACATTTTTTCTAGGGACAGAAAACTGTAGGTAGGGAGAGTGTGTCAGTTTCTTTCACTGTCAAAGTCCTTGTTTCCAGGGACCTGGAAGGACAGTGAGGTAATTCTCCTTGTGCTAAATTGTGCTTAAAAAAAAACATTTTTTCTAGGGACAGAAAACTGTAGGTAGGGAGAGTGTGTCAGTTTCTTTCACTGTCAAAGTCCTTGTTTCCAGGGACCTGGAAGGACAGTGAGGTAATTCTCCTTGTGCTAAATTGTGCTTAAAAAAAACATTTTTTCTAGGGACAGAAAACTGTAGGTAGGGAGAGTGTGTCAGTTTCTTTCACTGTCAAAGTCCTTGTTTCCAGGGACCTGGAAGGACAGTGAGGTAATTCTCCTTGTGCTAAATTGTGCTTAAAAAAAACATTTTTTCTAGGGACAGAAAACTGTAGGTAGGGAGAGTGTGTCAGTTTCTTTCACTGTCAAAGTCCTTGTTTCCAGGGACCTGGAAGGACAGTGAGGTAATTCTCCTTGTGCTAAATTGTGCTTAAAAAAAACATTTTTTCTAGGGACAGAAAACTGTAGGTAGGGAGAGTGTGTCAGTTTCTTTCACTGTCAAAGTCCTTGTTTCCAGGGACCTGGAAGGACAGTGAGGTAATTCTCCTTGTGCTAAATTGTGCTTAAAAAAAACATTTTTTCTAGGGACAGAAAACTGTAGGTAGGGAGAGTGTGTCAGTTTCTTTCACTGTCAAAGTCCTTGTTTCCAGGGACCTGGAAGGACAGTGAGGTAATTCTCCTTGTGCTAAATTGTGCTTAAAAAAAACATTTTTTCTAGGGACAGAAAACTGTAGGTAGGGAGAGTGTGTCAGTTTCTTTCACTGCCAAAGTCCTTGTTTCCAGGGACCTGGAAGGACAGTGAGGTAATTCTCCTTGTGCTAAATTGTGCTTAAAAAAAACATTTTTTCTAGGGACAGAAAACTGTAGGTAGGGAGAGTGTGTCAGTTTCTTTCACTGTCAAAGTCCTTGTTTCCAGGGACCTGGAAGGACAGTGAGGTAATTCTCCTTGTGCTAAATTGTGCTTAAAAAAAACATTTTTTCTAGGGACAGAAAACTGTAGGTAGGGAGAGTGTGTCAGTTTCTTTCACTGTCAAAGTCCTTGTTTCCAGGGACCTGGAAGGACAGTGAGGTAATTCTCCTTGTGCTAAATTGTGCTTAAAAAAAACATTTTTTCTAGGGACAGAAAACTGTAGGTAGGGAGAGTGTGTCAGTTTCTTTCACTGTCAAAGTCCTTGTTTCCAGGGACCTGGAAGGACAGTGAGGTAATTCTCCTTGTGCTAAATTGTGCTTAAAAAAAACATTTTTTCTAGGGACAGAAAACTGTAGGTAGGGAGAGTGTGTCAGTTTCTTTCACTGTCAAAGTCCTTGTTTCCAGGGACCTGGAAGGACAGTGAGGTAATTCTCCTTGTGCTAAATTGTGCTTAAAAAAAACATTTTTTCTAGGGACAGAAAACTGTAGGTAGGGAGAGTGTGTCAGTTTCTTTCACTGTCAAAGTCCTTGTTTCCAGGGACCTGGAAGGACAGTGAGTGAATTCTCCTTGTGCTATATTGTGCTTAAAAAAAACATTTTTTCTAGGGACAGAAAACTGTAGGTAGGGAGAGTGTGTCAGTTTCTTTCACTGTCAAAGTCCTTGTTTCCAGGGACCTGGAAGGACAGTGAGGTAATTCTCCTTGTGCTAAATTGTGCTTAAAAAAAACATTTTTTCTAGGGACAGAAAACTGTAGGTAGGGAGAGTGTGTCAGTTTCTTTCACTGTCAAAGTCCTTGTTTCCAGGGACCTGGAAGGACAGTGAGGTAATTCTCCTTGTGCTAAATTGTGCTTAAAAAAAACATTTTTTCTAGGGACAGAAAACTGTAGGTAGGGAGAGTGTGTCAGTTTCTTTCACTGTCAAAGTCCTTGTTTCCAGGGACCTGGAAGGACAGTGAGGTAATTCTCCTTGTGCTAAATTGTGCTTAAAAAAAACATTTTTTCTAGGGACAGAAAACTGTAGGTAGGGAGAGTGTGTCAGTTTCTTTCACTGTGAAAGTCCTTGTTTCCAGGGACCTGGAAGGACAGTGAGGTAATTCTCCTTGTGCTAAATTGTGCTTAAAAAAAACATTTTTTCTAGGGACAGAAAACTGTAGGTAGGGAGAGTGTGTCAGTTTCTTTCACTGTCAAAGTCCTTGTTTCCAGGGACCTGGAAGGACAGTGAGGTAATTCTCCTTGTGCTAAATTGTGCTTAAAAAAAACATTTTTTCTAGGGACAGAAAACTGTAGGTAGGGAGAGTGTGTCAGTTTCTTTCACTGCCAAAGTCCTTGTTTCCAGGGACCTGGAAGGACAGTGAGGTAATTCTCCTTGTGCTAAATTGTGCTTAAAAAAAATTTTTTTCTAGGGACAGAAAACTGTAGGTAGGGAGAGTGTGTCAGTTTCTTTCACTGTCAAAGTCCTTGTTTCCAGGGACCTGGAAGGACAGTGAGGTAATTCTCCTTGTGCTAAATTGTGCTTAAAAAAAACATTTTTTCTAGGGACAGAAAACTGTAGGTAGGGAGAGTGTGTCAGTTTCTTTCACTGTCAAAGTCCTTGTTTCCAGGGACCTGGAAGGACAGTGAGGTAATTCTCCTTGTGCTAAATTGTGCTTAAAAAAAACATTTTTTCTAGGGACAGAAAACTGTAGGTAGGGAGAGTGTGTCAGTTTCTTTCACTGTCAAAGTCCTTGTTTCCAGGGACCTGGAAGGACAGTGAGGTAATTCTCCTTGTGCTAAATTGTGCTTAAAAAAAACATTTTTTCTAGGGACAGAAAACTGTAGGTAGGGAGAGTGTGTCAGTTTCTTTCACTGTCAAAGTCCTTGTTTCCAGGGACCTGGAAGGACAGTGAGGTAATTCTCCTTGTGCTAAATTGTGCTTAAAAAAACATTTTTTCTAGGGACAGAAAACTGTAGGTAGGGAGAGTGTGTCAGTTTCTTTCACTGTCAAAGTCCTTGTTTCCAGGGACCTGGAAGGACAGTGAGGTAATTCTCCTTGTGCTAAATTGTGCTTAAAAAAAACATTTTTTCTAGGGACAGAAAACTGTAGGTAGGGAGAGTGTGTCAGTTTCTTTCACTGCCAAAGTCCTTGTTTCCAGGGACCTGGAAGGACAGTGAGGTAATTCTCCTTGTGCTAAATTGTGCTTAAAAAAAACATTTTTTCTAGGGACAGAAAACTGTAGGTAGGGAGAGTGTGTCAGTTTCTTTCACTGTCAAAGTCCTTGTTTCCAGGGACCTGGAAGGACAGTGAGGTAATTCTCCTTGTGCTAAATTGTGCTTAAAAAAAACATTTTTTCTAGGGACAGAAAACTGTAGGTAGGGAGAGTGTGTCAGTTTCTTTCACTGTCAAAGTCCTTGTTTCCAGGGACCTGGAAGGACAGTGAGGTAATTCTCCTTGTGCTAAATTGTGCTTAAAAAAAACATTTTTTCTAGGGACAGAAAACTGTAGGTAGGGAGAGTGTGTCAGTTTCTTTCACTGTCAAAGTCCTTGTTTCCAGGGACCTGGAAGGACAGTGAGGTAATTCTCCTTGTGCTAAATTGTGCTTAAAAAAAACATTTTTTCTAGGGACAGAAAACTGTAGGTAGGGAGAGTGTGTCAGTTTCTTTCACTGTCAAAGTCCTTGTTTCCAGGGACCTGGAAGGACAGTGAGGTAATTCTCCTTGTGCTAAATTGTGCTTAAAAAAAACATTTTTTCTAGGGACAGAAAACTGTAGGTAGGGAGAGTGTGTCAGTTTCTTTCACTGTCAAAGTCCTTGTTTCCAGGGACCTGGAAGGACAGTGAGTGAATTCTCCTTGTGCTATATTGTGCTTAAAAAAAACATTTTTTCTAGGGACAGAAAACTGTAGGTAGGGAGAGTGTGTCAGTTTCTTTCACTGTCAAAGTCCTTGTTTCCAGGGACCTGGAAGGACAGTGAGGTAATTCTCCTTGTGCTAAATTGTGCTTAAAAAAAACATTTTTTCTAGGGACAGAAAACTGTAGGTAGGGAGAGTGTGTCAGTTTCTTTCACTGTCAAAGTCCTTGTTTCCAGGGACCTGGAAGGACAGTGAGGTAATTCTCCTTGTGCTAAATTGTGCTTAAAAAAAACATTTTTTCTAGGGACAGAAAACTGTAGGTAGGGAGAGTGTGTCAGTTTCTTTCACTGTCAAAGTCCTTGTTTCCAGGGACCTGGAAGGACAGTGAGGTAATTCTCCTTGTGCTAAATTGTGCTTAAAAAAAACATTTTTTCTAGGGACAGAAAACTGTAGGTAGGGAGAGTGTGTCAGTTTCTTTCACTGTCAAAGTCCTTGTTTCCAGGGACCTGGAAGGACAGTGAGGTAATTCTCCTTGTGCTAAATTGTGCTTAAAAAAAACATTTTTTCTAGGGACAGAAAACTGTAGGTAGGGAGAGTGTGTCAGTTTCTTTCACTGTCAAAGTCCTTGTTTCCAGGGACCTGGAAGGACAGTGAGGTAATTCTCCTTGTGCTAAATTGTGCTTAAAAAAAACATTTTTTCTAGGGACAGAAAACTGTAGGTAGGGAGAGTGTGTCAGTTTCTTTCACTGCCAAAGTCCTTGTTTCCAGGGACCTGGAAGGACAGTGAGGTAATTCTCCTTGTGCTAAATTGTGCTTAAAAAAAACATTTTTTCTAGGGACAGAAAACTGTAGGTAGGGAGAGTGTGTCAGTTTCTTTCACTGTCAAAGTCCTTGTTTCCAGGGACCTGGAAGGACAGTGAGGTAATTCTCCTTGTGCTAAATTGTGCTTAAAAAAAACATTTTTTCTAGGGACAGAAAACTGTAGGTAGGGAGAGTGTGTCAGTTTCTTTCACTGTCAAAGTCCTTGTTTCCAGGGACCTGGAAGGACAGTGAGGTAATTCTCCTTGTGCTAAATTGTGCTTAAAAAAAACATTTTTTCTAGGGACAGAAAACTGTAGGTAGGGAGAGTGTGTCAGTTTCTTTCACTGTCAAAGTCCTTGTTTCCAGAGACCTGGAAGGACAGTGAGGTAATTCTCCTTGTGCTAAATTGTGCTTAAAAAAAACTTTTTTTCTAGGGACAGAAAACTGTAGGTAGGGAGAGTGTGTCAGTTTCTTTCACTGTCAAAGTCCTTGTTTCCAGGGACCTGGAAGGACAGTGAGGTAATTCTCCTTGTGCTAAATTGTGCTTAAAAAAAACATTTTTTCTAGGGACAGAAAACTGTAGGTAGGGAGAGTGTGTCAGTTTCTTTCACTGTCAAAGTCCTTGTTTCCAGGGACCTGGAAGGACAGTGAGTGAATTCTCCTTGTGCTATATTGTGCTTAAAAAAAACATTTTTTCTAGGGACAGAAAACTGTAGGTAGGGAGAGTGTGTCAGTTTCTTTCACTGTCAAAGTCCTTGTTTCCAGGGACCTGGAAGGACAGTGAGGTAATTCTCCTTGTGCTAAATTGTGCTTAAAAAAAACATTTTTTCTAGGGACAGAAAACTGTAGGTAGGGAGAGTGTGTCAGTTTCTTTCACTGTCAAAGTCCTTGTTTCCAGGGACCTGGAAGGACAGTGAGGTAATTCTCCTTGTGCTAAATTGTGCTTAAAAAAAACATTTTTTCTAGGGACAGAAAACTGTAGGTAGGGAGAGTGTGTCAGTTTCTTTCACTGTCAAAGTCCTTGTTTCCAGGGACCTGGAAGGACAGTGAGGTAATTCTCCTTGTGCTAAATTGTGCTTAAAAAAAACATTTTTTATAGGGACAGAAAACTGTAGGTAGGGAGAGTGTGTCAGTTTCTTTCACTGTCAAAGTCCTTGTTTCCAGGGACCTGGAAGGACAGTGAGGTAATTCTCCTTGTGCTAAATTGTGCTTAAAAAAAACATTTTTTCTAGGGACAGAAAACTGTAGGTAGGGAGAGTGTGTCAGTTTCTTTCACTGTCAAAGTCCTTGTTTCCAGGGACCTGGAAGGACAGTGAGGTAATTCTCCTTGTGCTAAATTGTGCTTAAAAAAAACATTTTTTCTAGGGACAGAAAACTGTAGGTACGGAGAGTGTGTCAGTTTCTTTCACTGTCAAAGTCCTTGTTTCCAGGGACCTGGAAGGACAGTGAGGTAATTCTCCTTGTGCTAAATTGTGCTTAAAAAAAACATTTTTTCTAGGGACAGAAAACTGTAGGTAGGGAGAGTGTGTCAGTTTCTTTCACTGCCAAAGTCCTTGTTTCCAGGGACCTGGAAGGACAGTGAGGTAATTCTCCTTGTGCTAAATTGTGCTTAAAAAAAACATTTTTTCTAGGGACAGAAAACTGTAGGTAGGGAGAGTGTGTCAGTTTCTTTCACTGTCAAAGTCCTTGTTTCCAGGGACCTGGAAGGACAGTGAGGTAATTCTCCTTGTGCTAAATTGTGCTTAAAAAAAACATTTTTTCTAGGGACAGAAAACTGTAGGTAGGGAGAGTGTGTCAGTTTCTTTCACTGTCAAAGTCCTTGTTTCCAGGGACCTGGAAGGACAGTGAGGTAATTCTCCTTGTGCTAAATTGTGCTTAAAAAAAACATTTTTTCTAGGGACAGAAAACTGTAGGTAGGGAGAGTGTGTCAGTTTCTTTCACTGTCAAAGTCCTTGTTTCCAGGGACCTGGAAGGACAGTGAGGTAATTCTCCTTGTGCTAAATTGTGCTTAAAAAAAACATTTTTTCTAGGGACAGAAAACTGTAGGTAGGGAGAGTGTGTCAGTTTCTTTCACTGTCAAAGTCCTTGTTTCCAGGGACCTGGAAGGACAGTGAGGTAATTCTCCTTGTGCTAAATTGTGCTTTAAAAAAACATTTTTTCTAGGGACAGAAAACTGTAGGTAGGGAGAGTGTGTCAGTTTCTTTCACTGTCAAAGTCCTTGTTTCCAGGGACCTGGAAGGACAGTGAGCTAATTCTCCTTGTGCTATATTGTGCTTAAAAAAAACATTTTTTCTAGGGACAGAAAACTGTAGGTAGGGAGAGTGTGTCAGTTTCTTTCACTGTCAAAGTCCTTGTTTCCAGGGACCTGGAAGGACAGTGAGGTAATTCTCCTTGTGCTAAATTGTGCTTAAAAAAAACATTTTTTCTAGGGACAGAAAACTGTAGGTAGGGAGAGTGTGTCAGTTTCTTTCACTGTCAAAGTCCTTGTTTCCAGGGACCTGGAAGGACAGTGAGGTAATTCTCCTTGTGCTAAATTGTGCTTAAAAAAAACATTTTTTCTAGGGACAGAAAACTGTAGGTAGGGAGAGTGTGTCAGTTTCTTTCACTGTGAAAGTCCTTGTTTCCAGGGACCTGGAAGGACAGTGAGGTAATTCTCCTTGTGCTAAATTGTGCTTAAAAAAAACATTTTTTCTAGGGACAGAAAACTGTAGGTAGGGAGAGTGTGTCAGTTTCTTTCACTGTCAAAGTCCTTGTTTCCAGGGACCTGGAAGGACAGTGAGGTAATTCTCCTTGTGCTAAATTGTGCTTAAAAAAACATTTTTTCTAGGGACAGAAAACTGTAGGTAGGGAGAGTGTGTCAGTTTCTTTCACTGTCAAAGTCCTTGTTTCCAGGGACCTGGAAGGACAGTGAGTGAATTCTCCTTGTGCTATATTGTGCTTAAAAAAAACATTTTTTCTAGGGACAGAAAACTGTAGGTAGGGAGAGTGTGTCAGTTTCTTTCACTGTCAAAGTCCTTGTTTCCAGGGACCTGGAAGGACAGTGAGGTAATTCTCCTTGTGCTAAATTGTGCTTAAAAAAAACATTTTTTCTAGGGACAGAAAACTGTAGGTAGGGAGAGTGTGTCAGTTTCTTTCACTGTCAAAGTCCTTGTTTCCAGGGACCTGGAAGGACAGTGAGTGAATTCTCCTTGTGCTAAATTGTGCATAAAAAAAACATTTTTTCTAGGGACAGAAAACTGTAGGTAGGGAGAGTGTGTCAGTTTCTTTCACTGTCAAAGTCCTTGTTTCCAGGGACCTGGAAGGACAGTGAGGTAATTCTCCTTGTGCTAAATTGTGCTTAAAAAAAAACATTTTTTCTAGGGACAGAAAACTGTAGGTAGGGAGAGTGTGTCAGTTTCTTTCACTGTCAAAGTCCTTGTTTCCAGGGACCTGGAAGGACAGTGAGGTAATTCTCCTTGTGCTAAATTGTGCTTAAAAAAAACATTTTTTCTAGGGACAGAAAACTGTAGGTAGGGAGAGTGTGTCAGTTTCTTTCACTGTCAAAGTCCTTGTTTCCAGGGACCTGGAAGGACAGTGAGGTAATTCTCCTTGTGCTAAATTGTGCTTAAAAAAAAACATTTTTTCTAGGGACAGAAAACTGTAGGTAGGGAGAGTGTGTCAGTTTCTTTCACTGTCAAAGTCCTTGTTTCAAGGGACAGAGAAGGACACCTGAAGGTAGCCCTTATTGCTTTTTTCCCATCTCCCTGCAGGCCATCTATTAGAATGTCTGGAAGGCAAACAAGGAGAGGCAGACAGTCAGGAGGCAATAAAAGAGGGCAAGCAGGCTCTGTGTCTGGGGGCAACAGTGCTGGTCGTGGACGCGGTGCATTGTCATCAGCACATGGCCATGGGACACGCTTGTCCTTCTTTTCGGCAGCTGGACATGTTGAGCCACATCATGCCGAAGACTTGGTAGAGTGGATGACCAAGCCCTCCTCCTCCTCCTCATCCTCTCTCACCCAGGCTCAGGGTACTGGAAAAGCAGCTGCCAAAGCGTCCTCTTCCCTGGTATCAATGTCAGACTCATCATCAGTCACTCCTTCCCTAGACCCACCATGTCCTCCTCCTGAGGAGTCCCCCGAACTGTTTCAGCACAGTGTTGGGTACATGCTCCAGGAGGATGCCCAGCGTTTCGAAGGGTCTGATGATGAAACCCAGCTAGAGGAAGGCAGTAGCGTGAGAGCAGACAGAGGGGATGCTCAAGAAGGACACCAATCTGGCAGTCATGTTCCAGCAGCTGCAGCATACTGCCAGATTGCCTCCAGTGATGAGGAGGGAGGTGATGATGAGGTCACTGACTCCACGTGGGTGCCTAATAGGAGAGAGGAGGAGGATGAGGAGGAGGCACATCTCCAACGAGGCAGGATGTTTTTTGGTGGCCAGCGTAAGGGCAGTACACCGACGGAATCACACCGCAGAGCTCCGCCTGTGCAGGGCGCTGCCTCTGCCCGTCATTCAAAAAGTTCTTTGGTGTGGGCCTTTTTTGAGGCTAGTGCATCAGATCGCACAGCTGCTGTTTGCAACATATGTCTCAAGCGTATATCGCGTGGCCAAAACATCAGCCGCTTGGGTACCACATGCCTGACCAGACATATGTTGACCTGCCATGCAGCTCGTTGGCAAGCCTACCTCAAAGACCCACACCAAAGAACAAAGCGGACCTCTCCTTGCACCGCATCAGCTGGGATCTCCAACCCCACTATAACTTCAGTCCTCTCTGAAACATGCACTGAGAGGAATGAAGGTGTAGAATTAGGTGTGTCACAGCCAAGTACTTGCGGCCACTCTGCTAGCAGTACACCGACGTCCGATTCTAGCAGGCAAATTTCCCTGCCCCAGCTGCTGGACCGTCAAAAGAAGTTCACTCCCAGCCATCCACATGCCCAGCGGTTGAATGCTAGCTTGGCTAAATTGCTAGCGCTTCAACTGCTGCCTTTTCAGTTGGTAGACTCGGCCCCCTTCCGTGAGTTTGTGCAATGTGCGGTTCCTCAGTGGCAGGTTCCCAAACGCCACTTTTTCTCACGGAAGGCTATTCCGGCTCTCTACCGGCATGTGGAAGGCAATGTCTTGGCCTCGCTGGACAGGGCGGTCAGCGGTAAGGTGCATATTACCGCTGACTCATGGTCCAGCAGGCATGGACAGGGACGTTACCTTTCTTTCACGGCCCATTGGGTCACTCTTTTGGCAGCTGGGAAGGATGCAGGACAAGGTGCAGTAGTGTTGGAGGTTGTCCCACCGCCACGCCTCCAAAATGCTACTACTGGTTGTGACACACCTCTCTCCTCCACCCCCTCCTCTTCTTCTTCCTCCATGGCCTCTTCCTGTGGTTTGTCCTATGAACCAGCGGTGCTCCGTAGCCGTTCACGGGGCTACGCAAGTACGCAGGCAAAAAGATGCCATGCCGTGCTTGCGCTGGTGTGTTTGGGGGACAGAAGCCACACTGGGGCAGAGGTCCTGTCTGCTCTGCAGGGCCAGGCCGAGAGGTGGTTGACGCCACGCCAGCTTAAGCCAGGAATGGTGGTTTGCGACAATGGCACCAACCTCCTCTCCGCCCTCCGACAGGGACAACTGACCCATGTGCCCTGTGTGGCTCACGTCCTTAACCTGGTGGTGCAGCGGTTCTTGGGCAGGTACCCGGGCTTACAGGATGTCCTGAGGCAGGCCAGGAAAGTCTGTGTGCATTTCCGCAGATCTTATAATGCCAGTGCTCGCCTGGCTGAGCTGCAAAAGGAGTTGAACCTGCCCAAGAACCGCCTTATATGTGACATGCCCACCAGGTGTAACTCAACGTTGGCCATGCTGCAGCGGCTGCACACGCAGCAGAGGGCCATCAATGAGTACCTGTGCGACTACGGCACCAGGACAGGGTCAGGGGAGCTTGGTTTTTTTTCTCCACGCCAGTGGGGCATGATCAGGGATGCATGCACTGTCCTGGCACCATTTGAGGAGGCCACGAGGATGGTGAGCAGTGACAGTGCATGCATCAGTGACACTGTACCTCTTGTCCACCTGTTGGAGCACACGCTGCGTGGAATAATGGACAGGGCACTTGAGGCAGAACAGAGGCAGGAAGAGGAGGACTTCCTTGCCTCTCAAGGCCCCCTTTACCCAGACAGTGTTCCTTCTGTCCCACCCATCGCACAGGAAGAGGAGGAGGAGGAGGAGGAGGAGGATTGTGTCAGCATGGAGGTGGAGGCTGGCACTCAGCATCATCAGCAGCAGTCTTTTAGGGATGATTTACAGTCCCAAGAAACCAGTGGACTTGTACGTGGCTGGGAGGAGGTGGCTGCGGATCATGTCGTCCTTAGTGACCCAGAGGACTCCGGAGCGAATGCCTCAGCAAACCTACGCTGCATGGCCTCCCTGATCCTGCAAAGTCTGCGGAAGGATCCTCGTATTCTTCGGATCAAGGAGAGGGACCATTACTGGCTGGCCACTCTCCTTGATCCACGGTACAAGGGTAAGGTTGCGGACCTTATGTTACCGTCGCAGAGGGAGCAGAGGATGAGACAACTCCGGGAGGCCTTGCAGAAAGGTCTGTGCAACGCGTTCCCAGAGACTGGGAGGTTACAAACTCCTGGTCCTGGACAACGAGTTGCTGAGGCTTCGGCCAGTCAAAGAAGGAGCGGTGGGGAAGGTGGCCGTCTGACCGATGCGTTCAGACAATTCTTTAGTCCGCAGCCCCAAAGTATGATCGGTTCCAGCAACCATCGCCAGCGTCTGATAAACATGGTGCAGGAATATCTAGGGGCAAGGTCAGACTTGGACACCTTCCCCACCGAAAATCCTCTGGCTTACTGGGTCTTGAGGATGGATCACTGGCCAGAGCTTGCACAGTATGCAATTGAGCTACTGGCCTGTCCTGCATCCAGCGTTCTTTCGGAACGCACATTCAGTGCTGCTGGAGGATTTGTCACGGATCACAGGGTGCGCCTGTCCACCGATTCGGTTGATCGACTGAATTTCATCAAGATGAACCAGTCTTGGATCACCACCAGCTACCACACACCTGATGCTGATATAACAGACTAATTGATTTTAACATGTCACATCCCTTCAAGACTGATGCTGATGCTGAGTGCCTGTGCTGTTATGTTGACTGGCTATCCTCCTCCTCCGAGTCCTCAATGATACGATTGATGATGATAGCTTGGAAGATCATTTTTGTTTATGGGTGCCGCCACCAGTGGCTAAGGCCCAATTTTTCAGCCCCTGTTTTACAGGGGCGTGTAATTACAATTTTTTTACCAATAATTTGCCATAGGGCTCATTGCTGTGCTCCAAGTACAGTATCTGTGAGGGGTTGGAGTGTTGTGGCACCAGTGCCTAAGGCCCAATTTTTCAGCCCCTGTTTAACAGGGGCGTGTCATTACAATTTTTGAAGCAATACTTTGCAACAGGGCTCATTGCTGTGCTCCAAGTACAGTATCTGTGAGGGGTTGTAGTGTTGTGCCACCAGTGCCTAAGGCCCAATTTTTCAGCCCCTGTTCAACAGGGGCATGCAATTACAATTCTTGATCTAATAATTCACAGCAGGGTCCATTGCTGCACCCACCAAGAGTAACTCTGAGGGCTTACAGTCTTGTGGCAACGCCACCACCACCACCACCACGAAAGGCCCAATTTTTCAGCCCCTGTTCAAAAGGGGCATGTAATTACAATTCTTGATCTAATAATTCACAGCAGGGCCCATTGCTGCACCCACCAAGAGTAACTGTCAGGGCTTACAGTGTTGTGGCACCAGCACCACCATCAAAGCCCCAATTTTTACTACCACTGTTCAACAATTATATGTAATTAAAATTCCTGATATAATAGTTGACAGCAGGGCGTTCCAGCACCAACCAAGAGTAACTGAGTGCTTACAGTGTTGTGCCAACACCAACAACTAAGGGGCCTATTTCTGCAGAGTATATACGGCAGGTCCCTACTTTCAAACATCCAACTTACAAACGACTCCTACTTGCAAACGAAAGAAGACAACAGGAAGTGAGAGGAAATCTACCCCTAGAAAGGAAAATTCTCTCCTGTAAGAATAAATATGGGAGAAAGGGGTCTCATCTGTACTGATGCTTTATCAGCAATCCTTGTTTCAAGAAAAACACCACATTTCAAAAACAGTTGTCATTGGGACGGAAAGTGAGGTGAAATGTTCTGAACAGGGGCACAGACAGCAAAACAAATGTTACAGGGGTGATAACCCTTACCTATGTTTCCCAAAAAGTTTAAAAATAGATTTTTGGGCTGGAGCTACACTTCAACAATGTACCTGTTCAAAATTACAAACAGATTCTACATAAGAACAAACCTACAGTCCCTGTCTTGTATGCACCGCCTGTATACGGCTGTTCAGAGTATATAGGGCCTTTTTTATTTTATGTGCGGGGTTCCCCTTAATATCCATACAAGACCCAAAGGGGCTGGTAATGGGCTGGGGTAGGGGGGGGGGGTCATGGGGTAGCTATGCCATTTTTCTTAAAGAATTTCATCCATATTACCGGGACCAGACATTACATTAAAGCCGCAAGCAGTTTTAAATGGCTTTTTTTTCCTTTAGAAGTGTCATTTTCTGCAGGGACAGTTCTAAACACGGGAAACACGTGGCACTTCACAGGCATACTTTAGACACCCCCCAGGTACGATATTTAAAGGAATATTTGACTTTTTTTTTTTCACTTTATGCATCATTAAAATGACTGCTCCCGAAAAACGACCGTTTTTAAAACTTCTTTTTGCATTGATACATGTCCCCTGGTGCACAACCCGGGTTCCCAAACCCTATTTATGACAATAACATGCATAATAGTTGTTATAATTAGCACTTTAGAATTCGAACGTTCGCATCCATTGTATTTAATAGGGTTCTAATGTTCGTTCGAACTTTCGGTCCGTTCGCGGGTTCTGGTGCGAACCGAACCCGGGGGTGTTCGGCTCATCACTAATCTTGAGATACGTTTGACCTCGTCCATTCAAATGCTATACAAACAAATTTACCCTGCCCTGTTCAAACGGCTAACAGAGGACCTAGCCAGATGGCAGATTCACCCCCCATCGTGGTTCGGCAGATTACACTCAATAAAAATGAATATATTACCGAAGGTCCTATATTTGTTTCGCACTATACCTGTGTCATTAGTTCGTACTGACCTCCAAGCATTTCAAAATAAGATTCTCCAGTTTATTTGGGGCGATAAGAGGCCTAGGGTGAACAAAGGTACAATGTACACTCCAAAACAGAAAGGGGTACTTGGCCTGGCCAATCTACTAAAGTACTTTTACGCGGCCCAGTTGGCCCAACTCTCCAAGTTTCACCCCCAACAACCCCAAGCAATATGGATGACTATGGAATCTTATTACTGTCGCCCCAACCCAATTTCTCATATTATGTCGCTCCCAATGAAAGAGAGACCGATTATATTATTTCCTACTCTATCCTTCTCGCTAGAAATTTGGGATAGACTTTCAAGGGCTCAGAAATTCAAGTCACCCCACAACCCACAAGCACCTCTATTGGGAAATAGGGAATTCACCCGGGCCTCACTCCCCCCGCATTTGAATGGTAGACCAACAAGGGACTAATACAGATAGCAGATCTTTGTGACCATAAAGGTATGCTGTCCGAAAGATCTCTGGTAGAAAAATATTAAATGCCAACCACCGAACGCTATAGACTCACCCAAATACACCATTATGTACAAACCTTAAGCCCTGTACACACGATCGGATAACCTATGGATTTTCGTCCGATGGATTTGTCCATCGGAAATCCGATGAAACTGTTTTTCATCAGTCTTGCCCACACACCATCAGTCAAAAAACCGACTGTTCCAAACGCGGTGACGTAAAACACTCCGATGAGCCGAGAAAAATGAAGTTTAATGCTTCTGAGCATGCGTCAACTTGATTCTGAGCATACGTGGGTTTTTAAAACATGTTCTATTTTTTAAAACCGATGGAAAAAAGACCGATGGGTCCCATACACGATCGGTTGGTCTGATGAAAACCATCCATCGGACGGTTTTTATCAGTCAAACCGATCGTGTGTACAGGGCTTGAGCATGTAAGGGGGATTTAGCGAAAATGACTTCCATGGAACACTTATGTAGACAATGCGATAAACTCAGGGGCTACATATCTGCTATATATACAATCTTGATGTATGTATCGACAAAACTGAACTACATGGTCCGATGGGAACAAGATTTTCAAGAAACCCTAGATCTTGAGGAATGGCACTCGAGATCAGGGACAGCTTCTCGATCACTCACCAATACCTCCATTATAGAGGCTAACTACAAGGTTCTATTAAGATGGTATATGGTACCGGCCAGACTGGCCACTTTTATACCCGGAACTAGGGATGAGCCGAACACCCCTCGGTTCGGTTCGCACCAGAACTTGCGAACGGAACGAAAGTTTTCGCGAACTTTAGAACCCTATTAATTACAATGGACGCAAACGTTCAAAATCAAAAGTGCTAATTATAACGGCTGATATGTAAGTTATTGTCCTAAAAAGGGTTTGGGGACCCGGGTCCTGCCCCAGGGGACATGTATCAATGCAAAAACTTTCAAAAATGGCCATTTTTTCGGGAGCAGTGATTTTAATGACGCATAAAGTGAAAAAAAAAGTGAAATCAGCGGACCAGATGCTGAACATGAGAAGGGGCGGGTCTATACATGTATTACAAAGTGAGAGAAGTTCCCCATCAGGTCCGCCCCCTCGGTATGTCGGACCCCGCCTACGTAATTGGCCTGAGCGGGAAACTTCCTTCACTGTGTAAATTTAAATTACACAGTGAAGGAAGTTCCCCGCTCAGGCCAATGACGTAGGTGGGGTCGGACATACCGAGGGGGCGGGCCTGATGGGGAACTTCATTCGCTGTGTAATACATGTATAGACCCGCCCCTTCTCATGTTCCGCATCTGGTCCGCTGAGCGGACCTGATGGGGAACTTTAGAAGGGGCGTGTCTATACATTTAAAACACAGCGGAGGAAGTTCCCCATCAGGTCCGCACAGGCACAACCAATGACGGACAGCACTGGTCATCGGGATCGCCGCGGGACACTGGATTTCATCGCTGGAATGTTTTTATTTTTTTATTATTTTTTTATTTTTTAATAAAGGACTTTTCCAAGGTGTGTGTGTTTTTATTTACATTTTTTGACACTTTCTTCGTGAAATGGTAGGGGTACAATGTACCCCTTACCAATTCACATAGGGGGGGGCGGGATCTGTGGGTCCCCTTTGTTAAAGGGGTCTTCCAGATTCCGATAAGCCCCCCGCCCGCAGACCCCCACAACCACCGGGCAAGGGTTGTGGGGATGAGGCCCTTGTCCCCATCAACATGGGGACATCCTCCCCATGTTGAGGGCATGTGGCCTGGTACAGTTCAGGAGGGAGGGGGGCCGCTCTCTCGTCCCCCCTCTTCCCCTGCGGCTGGCCAGGTTGCGTGCTCGGATAAGGGTCTGGTATGGATTTTTGGGGGGACTCCACGCCATTTTTTAAAAAATTTGGGATGGAGTTCCCCTTAAAATCCATGCCAGATCTCAAGGGCCTGATATGGATATTTAGGGGGAACCCCACGCCATTTTTAAAAAAATTTGCATCTGGGTTCCCCTTAATATCCATTCCAGACCTAAAGGGCCTGGTAATTGAATTTGGGGGAACCCCCACGCTTTTTTTTTTTTTTTTTATCAATGACTTTTCTATGTATTGATAAAAGCCGACAATTCATTAATAGCCGCGAGTGAGTTTTAAATGACTTTTTTTCCTTCAAAAATGACACTTTGTGCAGGGACAGTTCTAAGCACGGGAAACATGTGCCACTTTACATGCATATCATACACACCCCCTAGGTACGAAATTTAAAGGAATATTTCACTTTTATTTTTTCATTTTAAGCATTATTAAAATCACTGCTCCTAAAAAAACGGCCGTTTTTAAAACTTTTTTTTGCATTGATACATGTCCCCTGGGGCAGGACCCAGGTCCCCAAACACTTTTTAGGACAATAACTTGCATATAAGCCTTTATAATTAGCACTTTAGATTTCTCCCATAGACTTTTAGAATTTGCCGTGAACACCCCAAATTGTTCGTTGTTCGGCGAACAGGCGAACAGGCAATGTTCGAGTCGAACATGAGTTTGACTCGAACTCGAAGCTCATCCCTAGTCCTCACAGTTCCTCTTGGTGGGCGCAAGAATGGGCCCAGCTGTGAAATATTAGAACAAGAATTGTAATTACATGCCCCTGTTGAACAGTGGTAGGAAAAATTGGGCATTTGGTGGTGGTGGTGGTGCTGGTGCCACAACACTGTAAGTCCTCACAGTTACTCTTGGTGGGCGCAGGAATGGGCCCAGCTGTTAAATAGTAGATCAAGAATTATAATCACATGCCCCTGTTGAACAGGGGCAGAACAATTGGGCCTTTGGTGGTGGTGGTGGTGGTGGTGTTGCCACAACACTGTAAGCCCTCACAGTTAATCTTGGTGGGCGCAGGAATGGGCCCTGCTGTGAATTGTTAGATCAAAAAGTGTGTCCATCAGGCACCAGCACTCCCACTTACTCTTAAATTTTAATCACCCAAATAATTGCATAGGCTTTGGATTGTTTGGCATTCTACACTCTTACAGACCCTTTAGGCCCTGAGATATCGGAAGGTATTATGCCCACTAGTGTTGGGCCCGAGCATGAGTTCATGCTGAACATTGGCTGTTCGCTCCGTTCAGAGAACACCCAAATTTGCAGGGTTTTTGGCAGGCTTTCGCCCCACCAAACGCCCTGCAATGCACTGGGTGCTGCACAGTGCATTCTGCACCCTGATTGGGCAAAGAGCCCAATCAGGATGCAGAAAAATCTGGTTATTAAGGAGCTGGCTGGGAAGCCGGCCGTGGCGTTCTTTAGCAACCGATGAGTCATCAACTGTCAATAGGCTTCCCTGCTGACAGCTGAATAATAAAAAACATTTGCAGGTAAAAATAAAAAAGGCGTGGGAGTCCCCCCCAATCCATACCAGACACCTTAGATTTATCAACATGCCAACCTAAATCCTACAAAAGGAGACTTATTTTCACATTGCTAACGGGTGCCTTTCGCCAATTATGACTCAGGGTGACTAAGTCCACGCCCCACACTATATAAGGCTGCCTGCACGTCAGCCCTGTGTAGTGTGTTGTGTATTTAATATATATATATAGTGTGACAGCAGGAAGGTAAAGTCACCTGGTTGCATCCAGGGGGGTAGATATATTTCGCCCAGATTCAGGCTTTACGCCGACTTATACAACTAGGTGGAGAGTTGTATAAGGCTAGTGGGCTCATGGATGACTCATACCTCTAGGGAGAGTGCTGGGCGTCGTGCAGACAGGGAGTTGATGAGGCCAGCTGAAGCCTGTCAGTTCGTTTAAGGCCTCTATAAGAACTCCCAGCTTCATTAGATGTTAGCTCATGCCTGGAACCAGACCTGTGTGGACTGTCTAGGGAGAGTGAACCCCTGTGCGGTGAGACAAAGCCTGTGTGGCTATTTGCTTGGACATTTAAAACCAGGGACTTAGGGACTAGGACAGCACTAGGCTGATCCCAGTTGTTAGTTAGGAAACCTGTATGTTTAGTCAGAGGTCAACTTGACCAGGATTTATTTTGGTTATGTTTCTTTTGCTTTGCTGTGTTTTGTCACTGTAAATAGAAAATAAACCGCACCTTTTTTTGATTTTGAAAACCACAACCTCCGTTTGCTGGGCCTGTTTTGTGTGGGGAGCCCATCCCGGGGGTCACACACACCCGCTGCCGAGCTAACCCCCTCACAGTTGGTGGAGAACCAGTGGCAGTTTTTTTTAAGCCAGCATGGAGGAGATACTGAAGCAGCTGGCTCTAGCAAATGCCAATCAACAGCAGACAAATGCAGGTTTGCAAAGGAGCCTTGCAGCCCAGCAGCAGACAAACGCAACTTTGCAACAGAGTCTGGAGGCTCAGCAACGAGCCCAGCAGCAATCTGAGGCCCGCTTCATAGACCTGTTGCAGAAGCAAGAGCAGAGACTACAACAACAGATGGAAGCAGTAATGCAGCAACGTCCGCAGACCAGTGAGGAAAGCCGTCCCACTAATACCGCGTCCTTTGGGGTGAGTCGTTTATTGACAAAAATGACTGGAGAGGATGATCCAGAGGTATTTTTGACCACATTTGAAAGGACCGCTGAAAGAGAAAAGTGGCCTGAGGAGCAGTGGGCTGGACTGGTGGCTCCTCTGTTAACTGGTGAATCGCAGAAAGCTTACTATGACCTAGAGCCTAACCAAGCAAAAGACTATGTGATGCTAAAAGCTGAAATATTGGCAAGGCTGGGTGTCACCCAGGCTGTCCGGGCTCAGCGTGTGCATAACTGGACTTTCCAGCTTGGAAAACCCCCCAGGTCTCAAATGTATGATCTCATTCACCTGAGCAGAAAGTGGCTACAGCCAGAGACTTTGTCCGCACCAAAGATTGTGGAACGTGTTGTAATGGATCGGTTTTTGAGAGCTCTTCCTACTGCCATCCAAAAGTGGGTAAGCCATGGAGACCCAGAGACGGCCGATGGTCTTGTGGATCGTGTGGAGAAATACTTGGCTACAGAGAACCTGACGGCCTCTTCCAGAGACACTCGGACTTTCCACCCTAAGACCAGACCATCCCCAGGGGCGGATAAGAGGATTCCAAGGGGTGAGGGTGGAGAGAGTGAGAGGGTGGGAGCTCTACCCCAAGTTTGGCGAGAACAGCCTGGGAAATCAGCGGCTCAAGAGGCGGCAAGAAGGATCGTTTGCTACCGCTGCCGGCAAGCGGGACATATTGCAGCCAATTGCCCGGTTGTGGAGGAACCCATGCAGTGTGACTTTCTGACGGGCAGACGTCAGTCGCTGTGTGCGACAGTCGCATGCACTGCCATTCGAGGAACTGAGAAACATTTATGCAAAATGTGTGTTAATGGTAGAAATGTTGTGGTATTGCTGGATTCAGGTAGCCTTGTGACCCTGATAAAGGCTGAGTTAGTTAAAACAGAGGTCTCTGGGAATAGCAAGGTAGCTGTTATTTGTGTGCATGGGGACACCCGAGAGTATCCAGTGACTACAGTGTGTTTCGAGACCCCCAAAGGTACCCTCTCTCATCCAGTGGGCTTAGTATCTCAGTTACCGCATGACGCCATTGTGGGAAGGGATTTTCCGAAGTTCTGGGAACTGTGGGATGATCCTGAGCCCCTCACTGGTGCCCCTATGTACCAGGAATGTGATAGCCAGAACTCCCCTGAGAGTGGTGAGGACTCTCCGGAATTTCCCTTATCAGTATTGGCAGGGGAGACTCAAGAAACTGGAGAGGAGCCCACCTCCTCAGACGAAAACCTACCGTCTGTGGAGTTTTCTGATCTTGAGGTTCACAGGGAAAACTTTGCCACAGAACAGTTGAAAGACCCCGCCCTAATAAAGGCACGGGAAAACGTAGTGAAAATAGATGGCGAGTTAGTGAACCCAGATAATACCTGCACTTACCCATACTTCAGCGTAGAGAAGGACCTACTGTATCGGGTGGCAAAAAGGGCAGAAGAAACCGTTGAGCAGCTTGTGGTGCCCAAACCTTACAGGAAGTTGGTGTTGGAGTTGGCCCATGGGCACATTCTTGGAGGTCATCTGGGGACAGAGAAAACCCGAGAGAGGGTATTACAGAGATTCTATTGGCCGGGGGTGATGAAGGACGTAGAAAATTATTGTTCCTCCTGCCCTGTGTGTCAGAGGTTGGCCCCGATGCCACATTTCCGTAGCCCGCTGGTCCCTCTACCCATCATTGAGGTCCCGTTTGAGAGGATCGCCATGGATTTGGTAGGTCCTATAATCAAGTCCGCTAGGGGGCACCAGTACATATTAGTTATAATGGACTATGCCACCCGTTATCCAGAAGCGATCCCTCTCCGAAATACCTCGGCCAAAACCATAGCCAAAGAGCTATCTCTTGTTTTTAGCCGGGTGGGTATTTGTAAAGAACTGCTTACGGACCAAGGTACACCCTTTATGTCCCGGGTTATGAAAGAGCTGTGTAAATTGTTCAAAGTGACGCAATTGCGTACGTCTGTGTATCACCCCCAAACCGATGGGCTGGTTGAAAGATTCAACAAAACCCTAAAACAAATGTTGAAGAAAGTGGTGGATAGAGATGGAAAGGATTGGGACTGTTTACTTCCTTATTTGATGTTTGCTATTAGGGAGGTGCCCCAATCCTCTACGGGATTCTCCCCCTTTGAGTTACTGTATGGGAGACACCCAAGAGGGCTGTTGGATATTGCCAAGGAAACTTGGGAAAGTGAGAGTTCTCCCCACAGGAGTGTGATTGAGCATGTCGCCCTGATGCAAGATCGAATTGCACAGGTAATGCCCATCGTGAAGGAACATTTGGCCCAAGCGCAGTTGGCACAGCAGAGAGTGTACAACCGTGGAGCCAAGACCCGTACCTTTTCCCCGGGGGATAGGATATTGGTACTTGTCCCTACGGTTGAAAGTAAATTCCTTGCCAAATGGCAAGGCCCCTACGAGATAATGGAAAAAGTGAGCGAAGTGAATTACAAGGTCAGACAACCAGGAAGGCGAAAGCCCGAACAGATCTATCACGTTAATCTGTTGAAAGCCTGGAGGGATAGAGAGTCCCTAGTCGCAGACACTTGGTCACCAGCTCAAACTGGTTGCGTGATTCCTGAGGTTGGAATAGCAGCCACCTTGTCACAACCCCAACAACAGGAGGTTAAGGAGTTTGTGCTTCGCAACAAGGAGGTATTCTCTGAGCTGCCGGGACAAACATCTGGGGTAGAGCATGACATCATTACCCCGCCCGGTGAAAGGGTGAAGTTAAAACCCTATCGGATCCCAGAGGCTCGACGGGAGGCAATACGGGAGGAAGTACAGAAAATGCTGAACTTAGGGGTGATAGAGGAGTCCCAAAGTGATTGGTCTAGTCCCATCGTGTTGGTGCCTAAACCGGATGGGAGCTGGCGATTTTGTAACGATTTTCGTCAGTTGAACAAAGTTACAAAATTTGACACCTACCCCATGCCACGTATAGATGAGTTGATCGACCGGCTGGGAACAGCCCGATACATGACGACTCTTGACCTCACAAAAGGGTATTGGCAAATCCCCCTGGCCAAGTCGGCCAAAGAGAAAACCGCATTTGTAACCCCAGACGGGGCGTTCCAATATAAAAGAATGCCGTTCGGGTTACAGAATGCGCCGGCCACATTCCAGCGGAAAATGGACCAGATGCTGAGGCCCCATCGGAAGTATGCTGCGGCTTACCTGGATGACGTAATTGTCCATAGCACAGATTGGGCCTCACATCTGCCAAAAGTGCAAGCAGTCCTGGACTCTGTTCGGGAAGCGGGGTTTACGGCTAACCCCAAGAAGTGTACCATTGGGCAGGAGGAGGCCAAATATCTTGGGTACACCATTGGGAGGGGAGTAATAAAACCCCAACTCAACAAAGTCAAGGCCATCCAGAGTTGGCCACGTCCCAACAGCAAGAAGCAGGTACGAGCCTTTCTGGGAATCGCTGGGTATTATCGGCGATTCATTCCCCACTTTGCTTCTAAGGCTGTGCCCCTAACCAACCTGACGAAGGGGAAAGGGTCGGTCATGATTAAATGGACCCCCGAGGCTGAGGCAGCATTCCAATTCTTGAAACAAGCCTTATGTAGCCAGCCAGTGTTGTACTCACCCGACTTCTCTAAAGACTTTGTCGTACAAAGTGATGCGTCAGATGTGGGGTTAGGAGCAGTATTGTCCCAGGTCTGGAACGGGGAAGAGCACCCAGTCATTTACCTCAGCAGGAAGTTGAAGTCCCATGAGGTAAATTACGCCACCGTTGAAAAGGAGTGTTTAGCGGTGAAGTGGGCTCTAGATTCCCTTCGGTACTACCTGCTAGGTAGGCACTTTGACATGGTTACGGATCACGCTCCGTTAAAGTGGATGGCTCAAAACAAGGAAACAAATAGAAGAGTGAATAGGTGGTTCCTGGCCCTCCAGGAATTCAACTTCACAGTAAAGCATCGCCCTGGCGTTCAAATGGGGAATGTGGATGCTTTGTCTCGAGTACATGAATGCCTGATTGCTGGTGTTCCAACCCCGAGGTTAAAACAAGAGGGGGGGGTATGTGACAGCAGGAAGGTAAAGTCACCTGGTTGCATCCAGGGGGGTAGATATATTTCGCCCAGATTCAGGCTTTACGCCGACTTATACAACTAGGTGGAGAGTTGTATAAGGCTAGTGGGCTCATGGATGACTCATACCTCTAGGGAGAGTGCTGGGCGTCGTGCAGACAGGGAGTTGATGAGGCCAGCTGAAGCCTGTCAGTTCGTTTAAGGCCTCTATAAGAACTCCCAGCTTCATTAGATGTTAGCTCATGCCTGGAACCAGACCTGTGTGGACTGTCTAGGGAGAGTGAACCCCTGTGCGGTGAGACAAAGCCTGTGTGGCTATTTGCTTGGACATTTAAAACCAGGGACTTAGGGACTAGGACAGCACTAGGCTGATCCCAGTTGTTAGTTATGAAACCTGTATGTTTAGTCAGAGGTCAACTTGACCAGGATTTATTTTGGTTATGTTTCTTTTGCTTTGCTGTGTTTTGTCACTGTAAATAGAAAATAAACCGCACCTTTTTTTGATTTTGAAAACCACAACCTCCGTTTGCTGGGCCTGTTTTGTGTGGGGAGCCCATCCCGGGGGTCACACACACCCGCTGCCGAGCTAACCCCCTCACAATAGTCAGTCTCGTATATATATATATGTATATATATATATATATATATATATATATATATATATATATATACACTGCATCCAATGTAGCCAAGCCTATATCTGACTGCAGGCCATTCCTGGTGTACTTTTTCTAATATACTTCAGGTGGTGTACACAGTACTGTGCACCCATAGTGAAGTTGCTACTACTTTTCTGGTGGTGTACACAGTACACAATACTGTGCACCCTTAGTTGTTATTACACTTCTGTTGGTGTACACAATACGGTGCACCCCTAGTGCAGTTGCTACTACTTTTCTGGTGGTGTACACAGTACACAATACAGTGCACCCATAGTTGTTATTACACTTCTCTTGGTATACACAGTACCGTGCACCCATAGTGCAGTTGCTACAGCTTTTCTGGTGGTGTACACAGTACACAATACAGTGCACCCATAGTTGTTATTACACTTCTGTTGGTGTACACAGTACCGTGCACCCATAGTGCAGTTGCTACAGCTTTTCTGGTGGTGTACACAGTACACAATACAGTGCACCCATAGTTGCTATTACACTTCTGTTGGCGTACACAGTACCGTGCACCCATAGTGCAGTTGCTACAATTTTTCTGGCGGTGTACACAGTACACAACACAGTGCACCCATAGTTGCTATTAGACTTCTGGTGGTGTACACAGTACCATGCACCTATAGTTCAGTTTCTCCTACTTTTCTGGTGGTGTACACAGTACACAATACAGTGTAGTATGGTTTTGCTAAACAAAATTTACAGCATGTCCGGAAGGCCACCAGGGAGAGGCAGACGCTCACAGGCAGTGGCGGAATTTTCAGGGTCGCAGCAGTCGCAGTTGCGACTGGGCCCTGTAGTTCTATGAAGTCCCTGGGGCCCGCCCGCCGCCCGTGTGAGAGGCCCGCCCACCGCTGGATGCAGGGGCGGCACCGCGGCAACCCCCCAAGACTCCCAAGACATCTCCCCTACCTGCACCTCTGGCTGCCCGTTTAGAGTGCAGTGGGGAGATGTGGGAGGAGGTGGAAGGCTGCGATCGGCAGCTCTATGGTGTTTGTGTGGGCAGGGATCTCCCTGGGGCTTGTAGTACTCTCTCTCTCTCTCGTGTCAGTGTGTATACAGAGGAGAGGGGAGGGAAGGGGAGGAGCCTCTGACCCGGGCTGGTATTAGTTTCGCTTTCACTCTGCTTGTACAATGTTGCTGATGCCCGGGTCAGAGGCCCCTCCCCCCTCTGCTGTATAGATCGAACTACTAGCCCCAGCAAGACCCCCCTGCCTGTGGACACCATAGAGCTGCCGATCGCCACCTCCCACCTCCACCAGCCAGGTACAGGGGAACCCCTGCAAGGGGGGAGTCAGCTGTTTGGGGACCCTGATGTAAGAGGGGGGGGGTCTTTCTGGGGACACTAATGTAAGGAAGGGGGCCTCTGGGGACACTAATGTTAGGGGGGGGCTCTCTGGTGATCCTGGTGTAAGTGGGGGAGCTCTATGTGGACCCTGGTGTAAGGGGGGGGGCTCTCTGGGGACCCTGGTGTAAGGGGGGCTCTCTGGGGACCCTGGTGTAAGGGGGGCTCTCTGGGGACCCTGGTGTAAGGGGGGCTCTATGTGGACCCTGGTGTAAGGGGGGCTCTATGTGGACCCTGGTGTAAGGGGGAGGCTGTCTGGGGACCCTGGTGTAAGGGGGGCTCTATGTGGACCCTGGTGTAAGGGGGAGGCTCTCTGGGGACCCTGGTGTAAGGGGGGCTCTCTGAGGACCCTGGTGTAAGGGGGGCTCTCTGGGGACCCTGGTGTAAGGGGAGCTCTCTGGGGACCCTGGTGTAAGGGGAGCTCTCTGGGGACCCTGGTGTAAGGGGAGCTCTCTGGGGACCCTGGTGTAAAGGGGAGCTCTCTGGGGACCCTGGTGTAAGGGGGAGGCTCTCTGGGGACCCTGGTGTAAGGGGGAGGCTCTCTGGGGACCCTGGTGTGAGGGGAGGCTCTCTGGGGACCCTGGTGTAAGGGGAGGCTCTCTGGGGACCCTGGTGTAAGGGGGAGGCTCTCTGGGGACCCTGGTGTAAGGGGGAGGCTCTCTGGGGACCCTGGTGTAAGGGGAGGCTCTCTGAGGACCCTGGTGTAAGGGGGGGCTCTCTGGGCACCCTGGTGTAAGGGGGGGGCTCTCTGGGGACCCTGGTGTAAGGAGGGGCTCTCTGGCGACCCTGATGTAAGGAGGGGCTCTCTGGCGACCCTGATGTAAGGAGGGGCTCTCTGGGGACACTAATGTAAGAGGGGAGGCTCTCTGGGGACCCTGGTGTAAGGGGAGGCTCTCTGGGGACCCTGATGTAAGGGGAGGCTCTCTGGGGACCCTGATGTAAGGGGAGGCTCTCTGGGGACCCTGATGTAAGGGGAGGCTCTCTGGGGACCCGGATGTAAGGGGAGGCTCTCTGGGGACCCTGATGTAGGGGGGGGGGCTCTCTGGGGACCCTGATGTAAGGAGGGGCTCTCTGGCGACCCTGATGTAAGGAGGGGCTCTCTGGCGACCCTGATGTAAGGAGGGGCTCTCTGGGGACACTAATGTAAGAGGGGAGGCTCTCTGGGGACCCTGGTGTAAGGGGAGGCTCTCTGGGGACCCTGGTGTAAGGGGAGGCTCTCTGGGGACCCTGATGTAAGGGGAGGCTCTCTGGGGACCCTGATGTAAGGGGAGGCTCTCTGGGGACCCTGATGTAAGGGGAGGCTCTCTGGGGACCCTGATGTAAGGGGAGGCTCTCTGGGGACCCTGATGTAAGGGGAGGCTCTCTGGGGACCCTGATGTAAGGGGAGGCTCTCTGGGGACCCGGATGTAAGTAGGGAGGCTCTCTGGGAGCCCTGATGTAAGAGGGGCTCTCTGGGAAGTCCCCCTATGTGATGGTGTGTGTGGGGGGGCGGTATTGAAGGACCTGGCCTTGGGGCGACAAAGGGAGTAAATCTGGGCCTGGGCAGAGGCAGCGCTGAGTCTGGGGGCAGACACTGAAAAATTAAGTCAGCAGACATGCTGACACTAATGAGAGAAGCTTTCCTCTCTGCGTGGAATACCTTTACCGTCTACCCATGAGGCAAGAAGGCATCCTGGCGGGAGATTAGAAGGCACCGTGACCGATCAAACGGAATTCCCGGGGAATCGATTGATTGACGGTAAGTGACATTTTGCAGAGCTGAGCAATCGATGCCAACCTCCACCACCTGTGCCTCTTACTGATCCCATCCCCCCACCACTGATCTCATCCCTATCCCCCCATTACTTCTATAACAGAGGTGATGGGGGGGGTAGGGATGAAACCAGTGGTGGGAGGATGGGATCAGTAAGAGGCACAGGTGGTGGTGGGAGAGGATGGCACCACCACTGCCACTGCAGCCAACCCCCACTCAAGTACCACTGCAGCCACCCCCCTCAACTACCGCCAATGCCACCCCCCTCAAAAAAAAAGTATCAAAATCATGCTTTTTCGGGGGGGGCCTTCGTGATTACTTGCACCGGGGCCCAGAGGTTTCTAGTTACGCCTCTGCTCACAGGCTACTAAAAGAGGGCAAGCAGGCTCTGTGTCTACAGTCAACAGTGCTGGTCGTGGACACGGTACATTCTCAGCACATGGCCGTGGGGCACGCTTGTCATTTTTTTCTGAAACTGGCCGTGTTATTGAGCCACAACATGCAGAAGAGTTAGTAGATTGGATAACAAAGACGTCCTCATCCTCCTAATCCTCTGTCACCCAGGCTCAGAGTTGTTTGCCTGCCAATGCAGCTGCCAATGCGGCCTATTCCATCGGCTCCATGTCAACAGTCACTTCTTCCCTAGCCCCACCATCATGCATGGAGGAGTCCCCGAACTATTCGACCACAGTGTCGGGTACATGCTGATGATGATGGTGAAAAAGAAGGGTAGGGTCTGACTTCACTAAGTGAAAAATACTGTGTCAGATGGCAATCCTGGCACAGTATCCCATTTTAGGGCGGGCTCACCAATTGAGGTGCGGTCTCTGTGGCTTAAGCCTCATACACACGAACGAGTTTCTCAGCAAGAAACGACAAGAAAACTGCCGAGATAGCTTTCTTGCAGAGAAAACCGTTCGTGTGTATGGTTTCTCGTCGAGAAAACTGACCAGAATCTCGACGAGAAAAATAGAGAACCAGCTCTCTATTTTCTCATTGAGATTCTCGTCTGCATGTTTCTCGACGAGAAAAGTGTGTGTGTGTACAATTATCTGTCGCCGTGGAAACCCGCGCATGCTCGAATTGACTTTGACGCATGCGCGGTAGCTTCCTAGGCATAGGTAGAGTGTAGCAAGATGGCGGCGACGGCATCGAATGTGACGAGCGCACACTCATCGTAGTCGATGACGTCACTGCGTTCGCTCCATTCAAAGAACCGCGGGTTCTTTGAATGGAGCGTGTGTACACACGGCCAGGACAAGTTTCTTGTCCAAGAATCTCGTCAAGAAAAACAACGAGTTTTTTCGTGACGAGATTCTCGGTCGTGTGTACGAGGCCTGTGAACAGTAACAATACAAAAAACATCCCCCTGGGGTGGATAAAGAGAAGAAAACCCCCCCAAAAAAGGGATAAAGGAGCCACAGGCGGACCACGCCACAGAGCTAAGCAGGTGCAGGGCGCATATTTTGAAAAGTTCTTTGGTGTGGGCCTTTTTTAACACGTGTGCAGCAGATTGCACAGTTGCTGTTTGCACCATATGTCTAAAGCGTATCAAGCGTGGCCAAAACAGCAGCCGCTTGGGCACCACATGCTTGACCAGACATATGATGACCTCCCATGCAGTCCGTTGGCAACAGCACTTAAAAGACCCACATCAAAGAACAAGGCGGACCTCTCCTTGCTCTTTATCAGCTGGGATCTCCAACCTCACTATACCTCCAGTCCTCTCAGAAACCTGCACTGAGAGGAATGAAGGTATAGAAATAGGTGCCCCAATTACTTGCGGCCAATCTGCTAGCGGTACACCAACATCCAATTTTAGCAGGCAAATTTCACTACCCCAGTTGCTAAACCGTCAAAAGAAATTCGGTCCCAACCATCCACATGCTCAGCGTCAGAATGCTAGCTTGGCCAAATTGCTAGCACTGTAACTGCTGCCTTTTCAGCTGGTAGACTCTGCCCCCTTTTGTGAATTTGTGGAATGTGCGGTACCTATGTGGCAAGTTCCCAAACACCATTTATTTTCATGGAAGGCCATTCCGGCTCTCTACCAGCATGTGGAAGGCAATGTCTGGGCCTCGTTGGACAGGGCAGTCAGCAGTACAGTGCATATTACCGCTGACTCATGGTCCAGCAGGCATGGACAGGGACGTTACCTTTCTTTCACGGTGCACTGGGTAACTGTGCTGGCAGCTGGGAAGGATGCAGGACAGGGTTCAGTAATGTTGGAACTTGCACCGCCACCACGCCTCCAAAATGCTAGTGGTGATTCTGCCATAGCTCTCTCCTCCACCCCCTCCACTTCTTCTTCCTCTATGGCTTCTTCCTCTGAAGATTTGTCCTCTGAACTAGCGGTGCTCTATAGGCGTTCAAGGGGCTACGCAAGCACTCAGGCAAAAAGATGCCATGCAGTGCTTGAGTTGGTCTGCTTAGGGGACAGGAGCCACACTGGGGCAGAAATTATGTCAGCTCTGCACGGGCAGACTCAGAGGTGGTTGACGCCACGCCAGCATCAGCCAGGAATGGTTGTATGCGATAATGGCACCAACCTCCTCTCCACCCTCTGACAGGGACACTTGACCCATGTTCCCTGTTTGGCTCACATCCTGGATTTGGTGGTGCAGCAGTTCTTGGGCTTTACAATGTTGTGCCACCACCACCACCACCACCACCGCCTAAGGCCCAATTTGTCTGCCCCTATTTTACAGGGGCGTGTAATTAGAATTTTTGATCTAATATTTCACAACAGGGCTCATTCCTGCACTCAACAAGAGAATCTGTGAGGGGTTACAGTGTTGTGGCACAACCACCACCACCAAAGGCCTAATTTTTCTGCCCCTGTTTAACAGGGGCATGTAATTACAATTCTTGGTATAATATTTCATAGCAGGGCCCGTTCCAGCGCCCACCAAGAGTAACTGTGAGGGCTTACAGTGTTCTGGTACCACCAACTCCTAAGGCCCAATTTTCCGCAGAGTGTATAGGGCAGGCCGTATAGTATGTACAGGCAGTCCCGTATTTTCAAACATCTGACTTACAAACGACTCCTACTTACAAATGGAGAGAGACAACAAGACAACAGGAAGTGAGAGGAAATCTACCCCTAGGAAGGGAAATTCTCTCCTGTAAGAGTTAATATGGGAAACAAGGTGTCTCCACTGATGCTTTATCACCAATCCTTGTTTCCCTAATAACCCAAAATTTTAAAAATCCAATTGTCATTGGGACAGAAAGTGAGGTGAAATCTTCTGAACAGGGGCACAGACAGCAAAACAAATGTTACAGGGGTGATAACCCTTCCCTATGTTATCCAAAAAGTTTAAAAATAGAATTTTGGGCTGGAGCTACACTTAAAAAATGTACCTGTTCCAAATTACAAACAGATTCAACTTAAGAACAAACCTACAGTCCCTATCTTGTTTGTAACCCGGAGAACGCCTGAATACTGCTGTTCAGAGTATATAGGGCTCAGGGGCCCCACACCTTTTTTTTTTATTTGGGTGCGGGAGGGGCCCATGCCGTTTTTCTCAATGATTTTTATCTATATTGCCAGGACCCGACATTACATTACAGCCACAAGCAGTTATAAACGACTTTTATTCCTTTAGAAATGTCATTTTGCTGCAGGGACTGTTCTAAACACAGGAAAAATGCGCCACTTTACAGGCAACCCCCAGACACGATATTTAAAGGAATATTTCACTTTTATTGTTTCACTTTAAGCATTATTAAAATCACTACTCTCGAAAAAACTGTAGTTTTAAAAAAAAAAAATTGCATTGATAATGGTCCCCTGGGGCAGGACCCGGGTCCCCAAATACTTTTTATGACAATAACTTGCATATTAGGCTTTAAAATTAGCACTTTTGAGTTTTCACGTTCAGGTCCCACAGACTTTAACGGTGTTCGCGTGTTCGCACAAACTTTTTGTCAGATCGCATGTTCTGTCGCAAACGGAACCGGGGGGTGTTCGGCTCATCCCTATAGGCCAATATCGCTGTTTATCCTAGACTTGAAACTATTGGCAAAGATCTTAGCCAACCACCTAAGGCCGCTGCTTTCTAAAATTAATGGTCCTTAACAAATAGGGTTGATGCCTGGTAGGGAGGTGAGGGACAATGTTACTAAGGCCTGTAATTTAATTTACACTGCACAGGTGCACAAGATCGAAGGGCCTTGTCCTGTCTATGGACGTGGCGAAGGTCTTTGACCTGGTAGTGTGGGACTTTATGATGGCCACCTGCAGACATATAGTCATTGAATTATAGATGCTGTCTTGGATCTCAGCCTTGTATAAGGGCCCCAAGGCTAAGGCAAAAATCTATTTCAATTATTAATGGCAGTAGACAGAGGTATCCTCTGTTGCCCCTACTGTTTATTTTAAGGCTGGAACCTTTTATTAGAAAGGGGAATTCTAATGCATCTATACAAGGCTTTATGGTGCATGGCAGGACATTTAAGTCCACGGCATATACCAATGATTTATGTTTTTTTTCTGACACACCTATACACCTCTATCCACAACCTAATACAGGCATTTACACTCCATGGGTATGTATTTAACTTGAAAATGATTTACACAAAATCAGAACTTTAAACTTCCCCCTCACACCAGACATTCTATCTTTAGTACAATAAAACTGCCCATTTAAATGGGAACCCCAAGCACTAACATATCTGGGTGTCTGGTAAATGCCAAATTTGAAATATCTTTTTTAACATAATTTTCAATCTTTACTAGTACCAGTTTAGGCCATAGACTGTGATCTGAGAGCCTGTAACATGAGAAATGTCTTGTAGTTCTTACTTTTTATACCTGTATGTCATGCACGTTCTCCCTATTAAGATCGCCCCTAGATTCTTTAAACAGCTACAATCTCCAACAAGTCAAATTTTTTCAGGGCTCACAGAAAACCTAGAATATGTTCCAAATGATTTTCAAACCTGAAGAACAGTGGAGGAATGGGACTATCAAACTTTAGGAATTATTATTATGCTACATAACCTAGATAGAATTGTGGAGTGAAATTCCAATAAAAGACATAAAGAATTGGATAGCATTAGAAAGTTCTTTTTCCCAAGTGCCTTTGATACCATGGTTCTTTTGTTCCAATTATTTAAACAAAATCCCTGACTTTGAAGGTCTTCCACCGGGCTGCATTGAAATACAAAATTTCTTCATCCCTGGTCCTCTTACTCCTTTTTCTGACAACCTTGATTGGTGTCACCTACAGATCATTTCCAGTTATAGCTCAGGGCATAACTTTATTGGTAACCCATTGCCTACGTACAGGTGACATAAAACCATATATGAAACTTGAGGATTGTGCTACATCCACTTTTCCTTGCTGGATTTAAAGATTTGCAGCTACCTCACTAGTGATTGGAGAAAGAGGGCTTCTCAAGGACCCTTACGACTTTTGATACACTGTGCCTTAAAAGGTTCTAAACTTGAAAGGGTAACCTGCATGTCACATGCCTGACGGCAACAAAAGAAGGGCCAGACTCCAGATGGACTCAGAGAACTGTAGGAAGCTGCTTTAAAAATTGACATTTAGGAGAAGCAGTGACAAAGGGCTTGTATTTTGTCCCATAAATGCTTGATTACTACTCGTACTCAGAAACCTGCATATAAGCTTCTTATGTATTGGCTTGCCACCCCTGTGAGAATTTGGCGGTGGTTCTCACAGTTCTCTACTAGAGTTTGGAGATGTGAAAAGGCTCAAGGAACCCTTATTGATATTTGGTGGCAATGTCCGCCACCCTTCTGGAACTGGGTATGTGAGTTGATTGTTCATATTGAGAAAACGTGTCTCAAATTCACCCCTGCCTGCTGTTTACTGCACACTTCTTTGAACTATTTAAGAAAATATAAACACCATTTGACTAAGCATTTACTTAATGTGTCAAAATCCTTTATAACCTTACATTGGAAGTCTACTACTGTCCCTTTTATGAAAGACTGGCTTTCCAGAGTTGATACCTTTTATGACGTAAAGGAAACCTCAGCTATCATCAGCTATCATGATACCATTACCATAAAACCTGGACAGCATGGTTTATCTTCAAGAATTCTTATAAGTATGCTGCCTTGTTGGGTGAATGATTCTGGTTATTAGCACCCCTGTGAGACAGTTTTCTCCTTTTTTTATGTCTATACTTAAATTCTTCTTTTTATCAATGCCTGTTTATTTGAAGGCTATAAAATGTCATGAGCATACAATTAATATAAACAAGCAATTTTCTATAACCTTGGAAAAACATGATAAATATTATGTCATAGGGCTGTTTATATTCTGTACTCTGTTAGAATTTTATTTTGTCTGATGGCTTAATTTTATAATATAACAAAATATCTGCAGATTTTCTGTAATGTCTGAATGTTCAATACCACTCTTTATTGTAAAAGAGTCCTGCCCTTGTACCATAATCACCCAGGTATTCATTGAAAGCACTCTGCTGCTTGTGCAGCCTTTTCAGAATAGTCAACACTGAGTTCCAGCATGTGGGGGTGTTAAGTGGTTGGCAAGTAGCTTTTGTTGGCACTACATTTTTGCCAGGCAAACACTAGCCTGTTATGATTGCTTAAAGTGGCCACAAACCATTCCGATCTGATTAATAAACCTTCACTTTATTTATCAAGCTAAATGAACATACACATTGCAAAGAAAACATTTACTTTGCTAAGTGAACAGCCTTTATTCTTTTTCCTCAACCTCAACATATCATCATATTGATAACTGCAGCTGCACCTATACCGATCCACTATAACTTTATGACCATTGACAGTTTAAGTGAATGATATTGGTTATCTCATTACAGTGGCATCTGAAAGTCAGTGTGGTATATTAGAAAGCAAGTAAACATATTGTCCCTGAAGTTGATCTATTGAAAGCAGAAAAATGGGCATCACAGTTTGTTGTATATGCCTCTGCATATCCACAGACCAGACAGAGTGCCCATGCTCACCCATGTCCACAGCCAAAAGCACCTTTAATGGTCATGTGAGCATCAGAACTGGACCACAATGAAATGGAAGAAGGTGGCCTGGTCTGCTGAATCATGTTTTCTTTTACATAATGTGGATGGACAGGTGTGTGGCCATTGATTACCTGGGGAAGAGATGACATTAGGATGCAGTATGGGAAGAAGGCAAGGCCGGCAAAATCTGGGTCCCGCCATTCATGTGTATGTTATGTAGCACCCCCCAATATTTGGGGGCGCTATGTGGAAATTTAAAGGCGGTCTGAGCCAGTAGTTGGGCTCAGACCAATTATGTTTTAATTATTGTTCTGCTCTGGGTGTGATACTGCCTGGCAGTTTTGTTCTCCTTTGCCTGCAGGTGGCACTGTCACCGCCGCCACCAGCTGGATTACGGGGGTATCACAGCACCTTGGGTGTCCTCTCTCGGCAGCCATGCAGTGGGCGTGGTCTACCTGTTGTGCATGCTGGGAGAGGGTACAAAAGGGGCAGACACCTCTTGGTGTGAGGCGATTCCAGGGGGACCCCAAGGCGTTCAGGGGGACCTCTGGTCCAGTGAGTGTGCCTCGTGGCCCGCATGGCATGAGGTGCGCTAGAGTGCTTAAGCCTTGGGCACCTTCAGCCCGAGGCCCTGTTGCTGCATCGTAGGCCCGGCTCCGCTGACTAGGGCCTACGCTTCAGAGAAGGATCTCAGGCTGCCCGTTTGTGGGGGGCCCATTTTTAGGAAAGGAGTTCCAGGGGAAGAACAGTCCCGGCGGAGACTAGCGACGCTACTGCTGTCTCGGGGAGAGGCCTGGAGACCTGCCTAGAGGGGGATCCATCATCTATGACATCCGTGCTCCATTTCAACTGCTAGGACCGCTCTCATAGGGACTATCAGGGTGAGCAATACCCACTCAGGCTTGAGTGGCAACGAGTGTAAATACTGGATTTAAGTGTTGCGTGCCTGAACCTTCCCCTACGTCTTTCATCTTTTCTGCTCTCGCTTTCTTTAAGTTATCTCAAAGTGGAAAAAGAATAAAGCCTTGCTGATTAGGTTTTACTCATGTGTGGACATTGGCCTTATTCTTGGAAGATATTGGTGTGCCTAGACAACGGAGCTGAAGGATCCACTCGTGGGAGGTAATTGCTGCAGACCCAAAGTAACAAAACCAGTAGATCCCATTAACAAATAGGGGTCTGCGGGTGTGTGGAGACCGGGTCAGGTAGCTACAGTTACATTGATAAAAACCACCTACCCAAACTTTGTTGCTGACCAAGTACACACCTTCATGGAAACAATATTCCCTGATGGCAGTGGCCACTTTTAGCAGGATAATGTGCCCTGCTACTCAAAAAAATTGTTCTGATTCATGGAGGCCCCATGTAACACAGGGCTTAAATAATCTTCTACTGATGGCTTGGTGCCAGAAACCTTACAGAGGTGCCAGAAGTATACCTTCAGAGATCTAATGGCATCCATGTCTCAACAGGTCATGGTTGTTTTGGAGGCAAAAAGGGGAACGACTTAAACGTAGTTGGGTGGTAATAAAGTTATGGATGATCGATGTATATTACTGCTGTTGGTTGGAATCTTTGGAAGTAGTTAAACCAAGCAGACAGGATCCAATACTTGTCTGAATGTCCAGTTGGCTTCAGATACCAATTATTCTATCAATTAACTGCACTGCAAACAAAACTTGCATAACGTGCATGCTGCTATTTCGCTCTTGTAAACAAATTAACCATTTGTATACTTAGACTGTTAATCCGTGTACAGATAGGGTTATCTGAAATGTATCTTTATTTGGTGTGTTCAACATATTAGGCTGTCCCTGATAGAGGGCGAGGCCACAGTTGACTGACATGGGCATTTAAAGCAGGTGGCAAATGTCCTTACTGTGTGCCATACAATAACAGAGATTGTACAAGAACCACATACATGCAAATGCAAGTATAGTGCATCCACATTTTTCATGCAGAATTTTTAGTACCCTTGGTACCATCAATTGCATGGGCTGTTCGACCAATAGTCAGCAACTTTTTTTTTAATCAAGTCAAACTTTATTTGATGAAGTCAACAACCATACATCAATAACAATAAACGTTCCAGAGAGTCCATGTACATTGTAATGAGTCAATCAAAATAAAGTACATAGCCATAACGTAACACTCTTAGTAGGACAGGATAGTTATATTCTTTTACTGTACCTCACATGCACTGCACCTAAAAAGACATAAACATACAAAGAGTTTTCATGTGAATTGCCCCTCCAGTCAGCAACTTTAGTGTACCATAACTGGTTCTTATATGAAAATTTACAAAAAAATATACATTAAAGGGGTTGTAAAGGTACAATTTTTTTTTCCTAAATAGCTTCCTTTACCTTAGTGCAGTCCTCCTTTACTTACCTCATCCTTTGATTTTGCTTTTAAATGTCCTTATTTCTTCTGAGAAATCCTCACTTCCTGTTCTTCTGTCTGTAACCCCACACAGTAATGCAAGGCTTTCTTCCTGGTGGGGAGTGTCGTGCTCGTCCCCTCCCTTGGACTACAGGAGAGTCAGGACGCTCTCTACGTTGCAGATAGAGAAAGGAGCTGTGTGTTAGTGGGCATCCTGACTCTCCTGTAGTCCACACCAGGAAGAACCACTGGGCATATGGATGGCTGGGAGTGAACTTCTTTCGACGGTCCAGCAGCTGGGGCAGGGAAATTTGCCTGCTAGAATCGGACGTCTGGAACAGGGGACAGTGGTATCACTCTCCCCATCACAGAGAGTGTCACATCTGTTCTTAGTGCACAGAGTTTATTACACCACAAAGAGGCTACACATGTTTGGAAGGAGAGCAGATGATAAGTGCCCCAGATGCCAAGATACAGGGGACCTCATAGACATGATGTGGAAGTGCCCGAAGTTACAAAGGTACTGGGCTAAGGTATTGTACATCATAAATACGACCTTTGGGACAGCTCTGGAACCGGAGGCCAGGGTGTGCCTATTGGGTATAGAGGAGAGACACGGACAAAAAGACATTCCGGAAGTAGTGCTGAGATGCCTGTTCCAGGCCAGGAAGGTAATAGCACAAAACTGGCAAGCACAGAAAGCACCGACATCAGCAGAGTGGGTCAATGTAATAAATGCAACAATGTGGAAGGAAAAAGTAGTTTTGACCAAACGGGGTAACTATAAAAAATTTAAAACAATGTGGGATCCCTGGTTGAGGAAAATGGGGTGTCCGCTCTAACGGGCGCGGTAAGGAAGAAGTGTAAAAGAATGGACCTAAAGGCGGAAACCAGATGGCTGAGATAAGAAGGGCGGTAAGAGGAGGGGCAGAAAGAGAAGCTATGGACCTTGGGCAGAGAAGTTAAATATGTTAGAAGACCAAGAGGAAGGAAGGGAAAAGGGGAATGGAAGCAGGGGGAGAGAGAAAACGAAATAAAGTAAAAGCAATATAGTTCTTTCTCGGCAATAACATAAGAGTGTGGTAGAATGTATTTTTTGGTTTCGTCTTTCTCTGTTTTTTAGAATGTGAAAAGAGATTGGTTAGGGTGGGGGGGGGGGGGTGACTAATTGTAGAACACTATTTTAAAGTATATTATGTGTATGTATTTTTTGTAACATGGAAAAACGATAAAAAATATAAAGTTAAAAAAAAAGAATCGGACGTCGGTGTACTGCTAGCAGAGTGCCCGCAAGTACTTGGCTGTGACACACCTAATTCTACACCTTCATTCCTCTCAGTGCAGGTTTCAGAGAGGACTGAAGGTATAGTGGGGTTGGAGATCCCAGCTGATGCGGTGCAAGGAGAGGTCCGCTTTGTTCTTTGGTGTGGGTCTTTAAGGTAGGCTTGCCAACGAGCTGCATGGCAGGTCAACATATGTCTGGTCAAGCATGTGGTGCCCAATAGACTTGTGCACAACGGAAAAATTTGTTCCGTTTCGGTTTGTTTCTTTCCGGTCCTGTTGATTCGTAATCATTCGTAATTTTGCTAGACGGGATTTTTCGTGTTCGGACTAATTTGTATTTTCGCAAGCGACATTTTTCGTTGAATTTTTTGTTGCTTTATAATTCGTACTTTCGGTAGAGTACATTGTTTTTCGTTGATTCTGGACAGAACTCCTACTTTCGTAACTTTTTTTGGGTTCGTTGATTCGTAATTTTCGGTGTCTCTCTCACAACGACGCTGCCTATTATGCCTAATGTGCTTCGAATGGATTTGTACTTTTCTAAATACATAGCGGTTATTTGTAACGATTCGAAATCTCGTATTTTACTTTCGTTTTTTACATGCGGCTATAGGCTCCGCCCCTGTACACCAT
The DNA here is from genome assembly GCA_029206835.1 of Rana muscosa. Lineage (NCBI taxonomy): Eukaryota > Metazoa > Chordata > Amphibia > Anura > Ranidae > Rana > Rana muscosa. The sequence goes on from CM055120.1 coordinate 155,350,306, forward strand.
TTTGAGAGGGTTCAGCACGGTGAGGGAGAAGCAGAGAGCAGAGCAGAGTGAGTGTTATTGTGCTTCGAATGGATTTGAAATCTCGTATTTTACTTTCGTTTTTTACATGCGGCTATAGCCTCCGCCCCATTACACCATTTTGAGAGGGAGTTCAGCACGGTGAGGGAGAAGCAGAGAGCAGAGCAGAGTGAGTGTTATTGTGCTTCGTATGGATTCGTACATTCGTAACTTTTTTCATAACGAATTTTGCCGAAGGCATTCGGGCATTCGCTATTTTGCGGTATAATATATTTCGGATTCGGTTTTATTCGTAATTGCTTTGTTCGGAAATTCGAATGCTTCCGAATGTCCGAAAGTTGCTAAATTCGGACGAATTTCGATTCGTTACGAAACGAATTGCACAAGCCTAGTGCCCAAGCGGGTGATATTTTGGCCACGCGATATACGATTGAGACATATGTTGCAAACAGCAGCTGTGCGATCTGATGCACTCGACTCAAAAAAGGCCCACACCAAAGAACTTTTTGAATAACGGGCAAAGGCAGCGCCCTGCACAGGCGGAGCTCTGCGGTGTGATTCCGTCGGTGTGCTGCCCTTACGCTGGCCCCCCGAGGGCATCCTGCCTCGTTGGAGATGTGCCTCCTCCTCATCCTCCTCTTCCTCCTCCTCTCTCCTATTAGGCACCCACGTGGAGTCAGTGACCTCATCATCCCCTCCCTCCTCATCACTGGAGCCAATCTGGCAGTATGCTGCAGCTGCTGGAACATGACTGCCAGATTGTCCTTCTTAAGCATCCCCTCTCTCTGCTCTCACGCTACTGCCTTCCTCTAGCTGGGTATCATCATCAGACCCTTCGAAACGCTGGGCATCCTCCTGGAGCATGTACCCAACACTGTGCTCAAACAGTTCGGAGGACTCCTCAGGAGGACATGGTTGGTCTAGGGAAGGAGTGACTGATGATGACATTGATAACAGGGAAGAGGACGCTTTGGCAGCTGCTTTGCCAGTACCCTGAGCCTGGGTGAGAGAGGATGGTCATCCACTCTACCAAGTCTTCGGCATGATGCAGCTCAACACGTCCAGCTGCCGAAAAGAAGGACAAGCGTGTCCCATGGCCACGTGCTGATGGCGATGCACCGCGTCCACGACCAGCACTGTTGTCTCTAGACACAGAGCCTGCTTGCCCTCTTTTATTGGCTCCTGACTGTCTGCCTCTCCTTGTTTGCCTTCCAGACATTCTAATGGCCTGCAGGGAGATGGGAAAACCAGCAATAAGGCCTAGCTTCAGGAGTATATTATGCAGGAATCACACTACGCCTGCTGTAAGTGCTGCAAAATGCCTGTTGGTGTAACACACCAGGAAAACACAGCAATACGGGCTAACTTCAGGTGTATAATTTGCAGGAGGCACACTCCGCCCGCTGTAAGTGCTGCAAATGCCTGTTGGTGTAACACACCAGGAAAACACAGCAATACGGGCTAACTTCAGGTGTATAATGTGCAGGAGGCACACTCCACCCGCTGTAAGTACTGCAAATGCCTATTGGTGTAACACACCAGGAAAACACAGCAATACGGGCTAACTTCAGGTGTATAATGTGCAGGAGGCTTAGCAAAAATGACACTGACACTGTCCCCTGCCTATCCTTCTCTCTCCCTGCACACAAGGTTTATCAAAGAATATGACACTGACACTCTCCCTGCCTATACTTCTCTCTCTCTGCACACAAGGTTTAGTAAAGAATATGACACTGACACTGTCCCTTGCCTATCCTTCTCTCTCCCTGCACACAAGGTTTAGCAAAGAATATGACACTGACACTGTCCCCTGCCTATCCTTCTCTCTCCCTGCACACAAGGTTTAGCAAAGAATATGACACTCACACTCTCCCTGCCTATCCTTCTCTCTCCCTGCACACAAGAATAGCACAAAGAATGTCAACACTGTCCCTGCCTATCCTTCTCTTTCCCTGCGCCGGAACACACTACACAAGGCCGCCGCGCTGGCGGCCTTTTATAGTGTGGGGCGTGTGCTAAACCCCCTGAGCTATAATTGGCCACAGGCAACCTGCCTGTGGCCAATTATGGCTCTCCTAGCTGCCGGAGCTGTGATTGGCCAAGCATGCGGGGTCACAGTGCATGCTTGGCCAATCACAGAGCCGGGATTGCACTGCGATGGCGCAGTGTATTGTGGGCCATTTGCGTCACTCGAATTTGGCGCGAACGGCCCAAATCGTTCGATGTTCGCCGAACGGTCGAACACCGAGCTCATCCCTATTCCTGATATACCGCTAAGCCTGTTTTGACCCCCCTGAGAAGGGCGGTCGCTGGCTTTCTGGTAAGCCTTCATTTCTTCACAAGGTGACGGGCAGCACTGGTGGTGTATGTTATCTTTACGGTTTCATATTGGACATCACCCACTGAACACTGAATGACTGCACTTATGAACATTTAGGCCTCATGCCCACGGACGTTTTTACAGCCGCGTTTTTGAGTGTTTTTTACAGCTTAAAAACGCCTGTCCATGTTAGTCTATAGCTTCATGCCCACCTAGACGTTTTTGAGCTGCAAATAGCATAGACGTTTTTAAGCTGTAAAAAAAACCCAAGACCAGTGCGTTCCTCAGCGTCAGAATTAGGCAGAAAAAAACGCAAACTAACACGCAAAAACGCGCACTAACGCACGGTCGCGTTTTTAGCTACGATGTTTTTTTTTTTTTTTTAATTATTTACAATAACATGGACAGGCGTTTTTAAGCTCTAAAAAACGCAGCTGTAAAAACGTCAGTGGGCATGAGGCCTTAGATTTTGTGTGCCATACACCTATTTACTGCTTATGCAGTAGGGACTTTCAATTGTTTATGGTTTACACTTTTTGAGTACATGTACACATGTTGTGCACTCAACACTGCATTTATATGTTGTGCACTTATCACTGTAGTTTATTATCCAGCGCTGCGCTTTTTTCTATACATGGATCCATCCTGCCTTGTATCAATGATTCAAGCTGGTGGTGTAATGGTGTGGGGGATATTTTCTCGGCACACTTTGGGCTCCTTAGTACCACTTGAGCATTGTTTAAATGCCACGGCCTACCAGAGTATCATTGCTTTTTGACTACAGTGTACCCATCTTCTGATGGCTACTTCTAGCAGGATAATGCACCATGTCACAAAGCTCAAATAATTTCAAACTGCTTGCTTGAACAAGACAATGAGTTCACTGTACTCCAATGGCCTCCACAGTTACCAGATCTCAATCCAAAATAGCACATTAGGGATGAATTGGAATGGGAGATTTGTATCATGGATTTGCAGCAGACAAATCTGCAGCAACTGCGGGATGCTATCATGTCAATATGGACCAAAATCTCTGAGAAAAGTTTCCAAAACCTTGTTGAATCTATGCCACATAGAATTAAGGCACTTCTGAAGGCAAAAGGGGGTCCAATCTGCTACTAGCAATGTGTACCTAATAAAGTGGCCAGTGAGTGTATGTTATTATTACTAAAATCAGCTTACAAATCCTACTGCTGGATAATGCATTTTGGATAATTACAGTTTGATTTTGTAAAAACAAACAAGTTGATCAAACATAAAAAAGACAAAAACAAAACTCAATCAAGGAAACAATAGACCTAAGCACAGCTTACTTTTGTGAATAACTCAGAAATGTAATATACAGCAAGAATTTTATACAATTGATGTATGACCAAGCCTTTTCTGGCATTTTTTGCTTACAAGTAAAAATCTTTATTTTTTACTAAACAAAATTACTTTGAACACCCAAACATTATATACATATAAACATATATATTAGCAGAAAACCTAGAGAATAAAATGGTGATCATTGCATTTTTTTTTATATCACATGGTATTTAGCAGTGTTTTTCAAACGTAATTTAAAAAAAAATACACTTTAATAAATTTTAATAAAAAAAAAACATAATATATAACCCAATTTATTGGTAAAATATAAAAGGTGATACTGTATTTATGCCAAGTAAATAGATACCTAACATGTCATGCTTTAAAATTGCGCACACTTGTGGAATGGCAACAAACTGCGATACTTAAAAATCTCCATAGGTGACACTTTAAAAATGTATACAGGTTACCTGTTTAGAGCTACAGAGGAGGTCTAGCGATAGAATTATTGTTCTCGCTCTGCCGTTAGCAGTGATATCTCACAAGTGTGGTGCTAACACTGTTTACAGGTGTGACTTATGTATGAGTTCACTTTTACGCGTGAGCATCGATTTATTATTATTATTATTATTATAATACAGGATTTATATAGTGCTGACAGTTTACGCTTTACAACTTGAGGGTAGACAGTACAAATACAATATAATGTACAGTAAGAATCAGAAGGGCCTGCTCGTTGGGGCTTACAATCTAAGAGAGAGGGTCGAGAAAGAAGAGAAAGAAAGAAAAGAGGTAATAACTGTGGGGGGTGTGCTGATGGAGAAAATAAATGTACAGTTGTTAGGTGGGGGCCAGAAAGGCTTCTCTGAAGAGATGAGTTTTTGGGGATCATCTGAAAGTGGACAAAAGTAGGAGATAGTTGGACAGACTAGAGGGCAGGAGGTCTTGGGAGGAAGGGAACAATTAGGTTGGTATTTTGAAACTAGGTATGTGATGTAGCTGGGGGCCAGGTTGTGGATGGCTTTGTAAGTTATTGTTAGTATCTTGTATTTAATTTGTTGGTTGAGTGACAGCCAATGGAGGGATTGACAGAGAGGAGTAGCAGACGCTGAGCGTTTTTTAAGGTGGATGAGCATGGCAGCAGCGTGCATGATGGACTGAAGTGGGGATAGCCTATTTAGAGGTGAGCCAATGAGGAGGTAGTTGCAGTAGTCGAGGCGAGAGAAGACCAGGGAGTGGATAAGAAGCTTTGCAGTGACATTGGTTAGGAAGGGGCATGTTTTGGAGACATTGCAGAGGTTGAGGAGCTTTGGACAGCGATTGGATATTGGGCCGAAAAGGATAGTTCAGAGTCCAGGACCACATCTAGGACCTTGGCGTGGGTGGACAGGTTGATAGTGGAGCCATTGATTTTGACATAGAAATCAGGGGAAGAGGCAAGTGGGGGAGGAAATATCATGTGTGATGAAGTGATGTGACATCCAGGCTGATATGTCTGTTAGTAAGTTGGTGATGCGTGAGAAGACAGATAGAGTGAGCTGGGGGCTGGAGAGATAGATTTGGGTGTCATCAGCATAGAGATGATGTTGAAAGCCATGGGAGGCAATCAACTGACCCAGGGAGGAGGTGTAGATTGAGAAAAGGAGAGGTCCAAGAACAGAACCTTGAGGGACCCCAACAGAGTAAGGAAGAGGAGAGGAGGAAGTAGAGTTGTAAGTGACACTGAAGGTGCGGTGGGATAGGTAGGATGAGAACCAGCAAAGAGTACAGGAGTGGAGTTTTTTTAGGAGGAGAGGGTGGTCCACTGAATCGAAGGCAGCAGAGAGGTCTAAGAGAAGTAGAACTGAATATTGTCCGTTGGTTTTAGCTGTTAGTAGGTCGTTTATGAGTTTAAGGAGAGCAGTTTCCATGGAGTGTTTAGGGCAAAATCTGAACTCAATGGGGGATCAAGAAGTTTGTTCATAGTCTGATGGTCGCTCAGTCGGTTGTAGACCAGTCTTTCAAGGAGTTTGGAGGAGAAGGGGAGTAAGGAGATGGGGCGTAGGTTGTTAGGATTGATGGGGGTGCTTTTAATTTTATTTCCTTATTTATCACTTTTATTCCAATTAAAGGAATGTAAGCATCCCTTGTAATAGAAATAAGGGATGACAGGTCCTCTCTATTACCTTTGAAAGCAAAAGATAAAAAGAAAAAAAAAATGAGCTTTATTTGAAAAGTGTGGAGTGCATTTGTATTCAGCGCCCCCCCCCCCCCCCCATACTTTGTAGAACTACCTTTCACTGCAATTACAGCTGCAAGTCTTTTCTCTATCAGCTTTGCACATCTAGAGAGTGACGTTTTTGCCCATTCTTCTTTACAAAATAGCTAAAGCTCTGTCAGATTGGACGGAAAGCACCTGTGAACAACAATTTTCAACTCTTGCCACAGATTCTCAATTGGATTTAGGTCTGGACTCTGACTGGGACATTCTAACACATGAACATGCTTTGATCTAAACCATTCTATTGTAGCTCTGCCTGTATGTTTAGGTTTGTTGTCCTGCTGGAAGGTGAATCTCGGCCCCAGTCTCAAGTCTTTTGCAATCTCTAATGCCTTGTACACATGACCATTTTTCCCGGCAGGAAAAAAAACAAAGTTTTTCCTGATGGGATTCCTATCAAGCCTGCCTTGCATACACACAGTCACACAAAAAAACGCTGAAGTTTTGAATGTCAAGAACGCGGTGACATCAAAGACTATGATGAGCCGACAAAATGATGTTCTATGCTTCCGCGCATGCGTCAAATTGTATACGAGCATGCACGTTTTTTTTCCCCTTGGGAAACCATACAGACGACCGGTTTTCTCGGCAGGATTTTTGCCTGACGGGAAAATAGAGAATAAGTTCTCTTTTTTTTCCCCGCAGTTTTCCTACCAGGAAAAATGCGATTGAGCATACACACGGCCGGTTTTCCTGGCGAAAAACTGTCATGGCAGTTTTCCTGTTGGGAAAACCGGTCGTGTGTACGAGGCATAACAGGTTTTCTTCTAAGATTGCCCTATATTTGGCTCCATCCATCTTCCCATAAACTCTGACCAGCTTCCCTGCCCCTGCTGAGAAATGTTTCACGGTGGGGATGGTGTTTTCAGGGTGATAAGCAGTGTTAGTTTTCCGTCACACATAGCGTTTGCTTTTAGGCCAAGAGTTCGATTTTGGTCTCATCTGACCAGAGCACCTTCTTCCACATGTGTGCTGTGTCCCCCACATGGCTTCTCACAAACGAAATACTGGACTTCTTATGGCTTGCTTTAACAAATGGCTTTCTTCTTGGCACTCTTCGATACAGGCCAGATTTGTGGAGTGCGCGACTAGTTTTCCTTTAGACAGATTCTCCCACCTGAGCTGTGGATCGCTTGAGCTCCTCCAGTTACCATGGGCCTCTTGGCTTCTTCTCTGATTAACCACTTAAGCCCCGGACCATTTGGCTGGCCAAAGACCAGAGCACTTTTTGCGATTCGGCACTGCGTGGATTTAACTGACAATTGCGCAGTCGTGCGACGTGGCTCCCAAACAAAATTTACGTCCTTTTTTTCCCACAAATAGAGCTTTCTTTTGGTGGCATTTGATCACCTCTGCGGTTTTTATTTTTTGCGCTATAAACAAAAATAGAACGACAATTTTGAAAAAAATGCAATATTTTTTATTTTTTGCTATAATAAATACCTGAAAAAAATATAAAAAAAAGAAATAAAAATTTCCACAGTTAAGGCCGATACGTATTCTTCTACATATTTTTGGTAAAAAAAATCACAATAAGCTTGATTGGTTTGCGCAAAAGTTATAGCATCTACAAAATAGGGGTCGTTTTATGGCATTTCTTTTTATTTTTTTTTACTTGTTATGGCGGTGATCTGCGATTTTTATCATGACTGCAACCTTATGGCGGACACATCGGACACTTTTGGCTCTATTTTGGGACCATTCATATTTATACAGCGATCAGTGCTATAAATATGCACTGATTACTGTATAAATGTGACTGGCAGTGAAGAGGTTAACCACTAGGGGGTGAGGAAGGGGCTAAGTGTGTCCTAGGGAGTGATTCCAACTGTTAGAGGGGTGGCTACAAGTGAAACATCACTGATCGCTGCTCCCGATGAGAGGGAGCAGACGATCAGTGACCATGTTGCTAGGCAGAACGGGGAGACACTTTCTTACACTTGCCTCTCCCCGTTCTGCAGCTCTGAGACCCGATTGCGGGACACCGGCAGACATCGAGTCCGCGGGTCCCGTGGGCACGGTCACGGAGCTCGCCGTAGGGGCGCGCACCGCCACCGGCAGGCGCGCGCCCACACGGCGGGAATTTTAAAGTGATGTAAATATATGTTACTCTGCCCAGCCGTGCCATTCTGCCGACGTATATGTACAGGAGCCGGTCAGGAACCGGTTAATGCTCTTCTTGCCCAACCTGTCAGTTTAGGTGGACGGCCATGTCTTGGTAGGTTTGCAGTTGTGCCATGCTCTTTCCATTTTCATATGATGGATTAAACAGTGCTCTGTGAGATGTTCAAAGCTTGGGATATTTTTTATAACCTAACCCTGCTTTAAAATTCTCCACAACTTTATCCCTGACCTGTCTGGTGTGTTTTTTAGCCTTCATGATGCTGTTTGTTCACCAAGGTTCTCTAACAAACCTCTGAGGGCTTCACAGAACAGCTGAATTTATACTGAGATTAAATTACACACAGGTGGACTCTATTTACTAATTAGGTGAGTTCTGCAGGCAATTGGTTCCACTAGATTTTAGTTAGGGGTATCAGAGTAAAGGGGGCTGAATACAAATGCACGTCACACTTTTCAGTTATTTATGTGCCACTTTGTGTTGGCCTACCACATAAAATCCCAATTTACGTTTTTGGTTGTAACATGACAAAATGTGGAACATTTCAAGGGGTATGAATACTTTTTCAAGGCATTGTATATACAGGTGCATCTCATAAAATTTGAATATCTTTAAAAAGTTCATTTATTTCAGTAGTTCAATAAAAAAAAAAAAAAAAATTGATATACTGTTACACATAGAGTGATATATTTCAAGCATTTATTTATTAGAATTTTGATGAATATGGCTTACATCTAGTTAAAGCACAAAATGCAGTATCTCAGAAAATTAGAATATTACATGATAAGACCAAAAAAAAAAAAAAGGATTTTTAATACAGAAAAGTTCTCTTACTGAAAAGTGTGTCCATGTATAGTATAATATGCACTCAATACTTGGTCGGGGCTCCTTTTGCATGAATTAATGCGTTAATGTGTTGTGGCATGAAGGCGATCAGCCTGTGGCATTGCTGAGGTGTTATGGAAGCCCAGGTTGCTTTGATAGCGGTCTTCAGCTCATCTGCATTGTTGGGTCTGGTGTCTCTCATCTTCCTCTTGACAATACCCCACAAATTCTTTTTTTGGGTTTAGGTCAGGCAAGTTTGCTGGCAAATCACAGTGATACCATGATCATTAAACCATAGCATACTAGCTCATTATGTGGCACTTACCTGAAATTGAAGCCCCCAAGTCCTCCTCGTTCCCCTCCGCCGCCATCTTGCCTCGATGTCCTGTCACTGATGTCAGTGTATCCCCGCTCCGGCGCTGTGATTGGCCAGAGCGGCGATGACGTCACACGCATGCGCCGGCCCGCTAGTGCGCATGCGTGTGACGTCATCGGCGCTGTTTTTATAGTAAATATCTCCTTAACCGTGTAGGTTAAGGAGATATTTCATGCACCTACAGGTAAGCCTTAATCTAGGCTTACCTGTAGGTGCATGTTGTCAAAGTGGGCTTACAACCACTTTAATAAAAGCCATAGAATTGAAATAAAAGAAGGAAATGTGTTAACTCCAGAGAGTGAGATACACAGCAGATGGAAACAATACATGAAAGTACTATATAGAAGTGAAAGGATGCATTCTGTAGAAATAATTAATTATGAGATAATGAAATCAATACAAAGCTTGGCTAACAAGACCACATGCACTGATATGATACTGGAATATTATATACATTTGCTCATGTGCGCTCTCTCAGCTCTATAGAGAGAATGGACAATTAAACAGCTCTCTATAGCAGGGAGTCCATGTATGAAAGTTCAAATGCAGCACAAGGTGTGTTTGTGGTAACAGGTAGACTGACTGTGGATGGCTGCCGACTCATAACGAGCTAGAAGGGGCTCTGTAGACAGTAAAACACAAAATAGAGCAGCACCATCTAAGTGCAGCAATGTTAAAACTTTTTTTCAGAAAAACAATCCACATGTAATTATGCTCCCTGAATTTTACAAACCTGCTACGCTGCCATCTCTCAGCTACTAAAGCATACCTTTCTTGCTGGATCTAGTCTTCTTCTGCAAAGTGGAGAAAACAAAGCACACAGAGTGGGGCCATTGAAACAAAATGCAACAATCTCTTACTGAAAAGTGTGTCCATGTATAGTATAATATGCACTCAATACTTGGTCGGGGCTCCTTTTGCATGAATTAATGCGTTAATGTGTTGTGGCATTGACCTTTTGAGAGCATTTTTCAATGCCAAATCTTTCCAATTGAAACTTCTCCTCTTTGTGGAATATTCTGCAAAAGTAAGCAGCAAGAGAAAATTGTTTGCAAAAGTCCGCACAAATTTATTTTGTCATCAGAACTGGTTTTGCCCTGTCTTACCTGAGGAGGCTATGTTATTCACAAATTGTACCATCTGCAAGACTGGACCAATGCTAACAACTACAGGCATAAAGATCCAGACAACTTCCCTCCTCATCTTCATTGCCTTCCCAGGACAGTTCACCACCTTAAAACTGGAACATCATAGATTCTTTCAAAACCACTCCTATATTTCCCTGTTTTCACCTTCACCCACCTGATATTCTCGTCAATGGTCACAAGAGGGTACTTTTTGTTAATGTTGTTAATGCTGTTTTTTAAAACACCTGTTTCCATAGACTTTACCTTTGGTTTTAATAGTGAGGTGGCCCATATCTTCTGTCCTATGTGTAAGGCACCACTCCCAATGTGCACTACAGTACTTTCTTTTTTAACTCTTATGCCGCGTACAGACGATCGCAAATTCCGACAAGAAAATTTGAGCTTTTGGTCGGAAATTCCGGCCGTGTGTAAGCTCCATCGGACTTTTTCTGTCTGAATTTCCGACAGTAAAAATTTGAGAACTGGTTCTCAATTTTTCCGACAAGAAAAGTTCTTGTCTGAAATTTCGATCGTCTGTATGCAATTCCGACGCGCAAAAAAGCACGCATGCTCATTTTTTACTAAATAACTTTTCAAAAACCGGCTCTTGTTTTTTTTTTTTTTTGCATTTAACTGCTTTAACTGCATTTAACTGATTTTTTGGTGAATGAGTAGGGGTATGATATACCCGATACCCATTCACATAGGAGGGGCCGGGATCTGGGGGCCCCCTTGTTAAAGGGGACTTTCAAAGTCCGATAAGCCCCCCACCCGCATACCCTGAAAAACACTGGCCAGGATTGTCGGGAAGAGTCCCTTGTCCCCATCAACATAAGGGCAGGGTGCTTTGGAGTGGTGGTCGCAGAGCACAAACCCCCCATGTTGAGGGCATGCAGTCTGGTATGATTCAGGAGGGGGGCGCTCACTTATCCCCTCCCTTTCCTGACCCGCTAGGCTGCATCGGATAAGGGTCTGGTATGGATTTTGGGGGGACCCACGCCATTATTTTTAAAATTTTGTCATGGGGGTGTTCCCTCCAAATCCATACAAGACTGAAGAGTCTGGGTAATGGTTATTAACACGTTGAGATTATCAGAATAGGATATCTATTTGACTGAGACACACTAGACTCTGTAATTTTTCCAGCTTAATGTATCTAATATAACATACCCCAGGTCCCTTTTTTTATACTATTTCCAACTAACGCACTATTGGAAAAGTACAAAGCGCTTTCCCTTCTATCTGCACAAGACTCACATTCTCTATACTATGGGGCTGCACCTACTCCACTATACCTGCACCTCAACACACATTTTCTAATAACACTGGAATAACTACAGTAAATGCTCTCAATGGCAACATGACTTCCAAGCAGATGACATCTGTGCTATAGTTTGCAGAGCTTTCTGGAATAGTATCATAAATAAGACCTGGAGGGAAACTAAATTCCAAATGCTGCTCAAAGGATTTTTTTTTTACATAAAATTGCGGCCCCAATCCATAACACAAATGCTGTCCCATATGTAAACTGAAGAGAGCAAATAGGATTGCCTTCATGTTTCATGATTCTGGGAATATGAATCAGGTTTATCACTATGGTCCAGAACTTATCTTTACTTGAAGAAGAATTCCATGTATGGTATATTTTTACATAGTCCAGCTTGGACCAAGGTAACTATGTATCTACCATGCCTAGCTGATCCCCTGGAAGCTGGAAATCACTAAAGTAGATATTGTTACTCCACTTGCTTTTGGATCCCGTGATAAGTGGGCAGCCTGATGTATTGTGAATCCAGAAAGTTGGTTTCTCAACACAGGTGCCCGTTTAGAGAAAGCTTTACACATTCTGAATGATGCAAAGTATTCTTTGATACCTATCCTACCACCCTCTCCCTTCCCCCTTCCCTCACACCTTTTCTCCCATTTCCCACTCTCCCCCCACTCCTCTCTTCCCATCGCATGCCTCCCCCCCCCCCTTCTGTCCTTTCCCTTGTCTTTGTTCTGTAGTCTCTGGTCCTACCATGGTTATTGTAGTTTAACTTCGTATTGTTTTTACTGTTTAAATTCAATGGATGGGTCTTTTTGTTGACAAGTTTTGCAATGGTGTGCAATCTGTGCATTCACAGTGGTCCACCTTCCAGGGCACCCATGTCTCCTTTACAGTTAGTCACACTTCCGTCAGGCCCTCTCGCCTCCTCTTAGCCTATGACTATCCACCACATATACCTACATATGTGGCAAAGGGCCGCTGGTAATTGCAAAACTTTCCATAAGGAGGCTTCTTCGAAAAATGTCATTGTATTTCCAATTATTACGAGCTTGGATATATGCTATTACTGTACATATTATGTACTCTGTTACCTAGCTATCTACCAGTTTTATTTTTTCTTTGTATTTCACGTGAAAAACTCTAATGAAATATGCTTTAAAAAAACTAACAAAAAAACTAACAAACACAAATGGCACTAAAATACAAGACAGGTTTGAACAGGGATTTGTATATATAAGAAAAAGGGGGCGCTGAAATACTCTTAACAAACTTAATTAATAAGTGATAACTTATCTAATAAATTATTGTGTGAATAATTCTTAAATATAAACACCAACACAATCCTGTGATGCCTATATACAAAAAGGTGAATTGAAAGTCACCATATATAAATCGATTAGTCCCAATCGTAATAATAGCGTGCTGTCAAGCCCACAACAATCAAAGAAATCTATAACACTCAATTAAGGTTAAGTTAATGAAAAATCAAATGTGTAACAAATCCAAAAAGTTAAAAATTATTTCAACAAATAATGTTCATAATATATTGAGGTTAATTTCTTCAGAATAGTGCAAAGAGTTAATCCTTCACCAAATCTTCATGTGAAGCTAGAACAAATCTTCAACAAATAATGTTCATGATATATTGTGATTGTTTTCTTCAAAGTAGTGCAAAGAGTTAATCCTTCACCAAATCTTCATATGAAGCTAACACCCGAAGTGCACAAATAGTAGATTGCGCTTACCAAAGGATGTGGACCTCTTTAGTTAAAAAGAAGGTCTTTAACAGCTTGAGCAGGATTGTGCCTGCACACATATGGACAATACTGGTAGAGAAATGTTGGAAACTCCTCCCTCGGTTAATTAGGCGGAACATGTGAAATACAAGAAAAAGAACTCCATAGTGTAACCCGTATTTATTTATAAAAAGGCAATAAAAATAATGTAAAAAACGTATGTGGCCTAGGTGGCCTCTTACATTAAAAAGTGCCCATCCCGGCACTGGGGCTGCAGGCAAACAATAGGGAGCTCACGGCTCATGGACTCCTAGAAGCGGCGTGCACCGAAGCCACCGTTTGCTGCAGTCAGGGACCCAGGATGGAGCGCTGCGTGTGTATACCACGTGACCAGGCTGACCACGTGACCAGGCTGCGCCGACCGACGTACGTTACGTCTTCAGGGAGGCGTGTGCCTGGTCACTGGGTCACGTGTATTTATTATGAATGGAGATGGAGCATGATTGGTGGGCAGGACAAACGGCTAATCACTCAATGCAGCTGCAGTGCCAGAAGGAGCCCTGATAAACACCATACACATTCCTCAATTTTACAAACTTAAAATAAACAATATATATAAAAATTGGTCTTTCTAATTGCCGCTATTTTCATATATAATAGGAGATAGTTTTATATTATTTGCAACGAATAATCTATGACAATATATAATACTAATGACATGTCAAATATTCTTTGGCCACTAGATGGAGCCCTCTAGATAGAAAACCATACCCATATGATTGCATATGGATTTAGATCACAATGTGGCCAATCTGACATTACATTTAAACATTGGGGAAAATTTTTTATGTCGGTCCGTTCTCAACTATTTAATTGACAGTACATACCATCCCCAATATTAAAACTTGTAATGGCCATTTAATATTGATGGTATATTAGATAAGTGGTTTACACTATATATTAACCATATATTGGAAACATGGTTATTGGACCAACCTACCAAGCGGGAGACATATTTACCAATATATATTTATGGCTATATTTATGTTTGGAATTCCATGCTTATTAAATATAAATCTATATCAGGAGAAATTAATTTATTCCCTCATAATATTCCCCAGTGGTGTGTTCATGATAAAAATTAACCCATCTTGGATCTAGTCCAAAGGAAAGGAAGAGGAAGAGGGAAGGTTGAAAAACTGTTACATTCAAAAGTGCCAAATGGTTCCCCGCTGGAGGAATGTCCATCACTTAGTCATTTGATAGGTAACAGTTTAAATCTATCTCGATATTTAAACCATAGGGCTGCATACTGTTTAATTTATACAACCACCTGGTTTCATTTTGTGATATGGCCCTCTTCATATGTGTCCCTCTCCAGTGATTTGAGATTTTATCTATTCCAAAAAATTTACAAAGACTGGGATCACTTTGATGGTGGCTTTTGAAGTGTCTGGACACACTATGTTTTGGAAAGCCTTTCTTTATATTCGCTAGATGCTCATTAATCCTTACTCTTAACTGGCGGGTAGTTCTTCCCACGTACTGGAGAGAGCAAGGACACTCCAGGACGTAGGTAACATGATCGGAATTACATGTTATCAAAGGTTTTATTTTAAATTTCTCTTTTGTCACATTAGATTGAAAATGTGTCACTTTTTTAGGATCTCCTGATTTTCTCGTCGTTCTACAGGCTTTACAACGGGTACAATGGTAAAACCCAGAACCATCCAAAAAAGTCCCAAGTTTACTCGGGGGGTCTGGTACATTTCGGGCAATGCGGTTTCTCAGGCCTGGAGCCCTCCTATATATAAACTTGCGTTTGGATGTAATAGTACACTCTAAATCGTTATCTTTAAGAAGTATCGGCCAATGCCTCCTAAAGATAGTTTCAACTTCTCTAAATTGTCTGTGGAAACCCAACACAAACGCTAGTTCTCCTCCATGTACTTTTTTGGGCTTGGCTACCAATAGAGTGTTTCTATCTATAGAGGACACCTGGGCCAGCACTTTTCCAAGGGTCTCCATATTATAACCTTTTTCTAAAAATGTATTTGTAAGGATATCCGCCTGTACACTAAATTCTTCATTACTAGTACAATTAAGTTTTAAGCGCATATATTGGCCCTTTGGCACTGCTCCAATCCATTGAGGATGGTGGCAGCTGGAAGTAGGCACAAATCCATTTCTATCGGTCTTTTTAAAATAAGTTTTAGTCTCAAACGTTGTATCTTTTTTGGTAATTGTAAGATCTAAATAATTGACTGAGTTTAGACTATGTCCTGCTGTGAATTTCAAGCCATACTGGTTTATATTCATCTCTGCCAGAAAATGGTCTAAATTAATTTCCGATCCATTCCAAATTACAATCACGTCATCTATATATCTACGATAGAATTATAGTGACGGATTCCTATTTGAATAAATTGATTCATGCTCCCATTTATTCAATACTACCTTCGCCACACGGGGGGCATAGCGAGACCCCATCGCCACGCCCCCAATTTGGTTGTAGTAATGATTGTTTGCCCAAAATAAATTATTTTTCATGGCTAATTCGAGTCCACTGATCAGATAATTTTTTTTTTTTTTTTTTTTAAATAGATTGTTTACTAAGCGCCCATTGCAGTGCTTCCAACGCATCTGAATGTCTAATGTTGGTATAGAGCGACTCAATGTCAATCGTTACCATCAGCATATTTGGACTAGCTTGGAGTGTTTGAAGTGCCACTATTAAGTCTCTACTATCTTTCAGATAGGAGGGGCTAAGAGATACTAGTGGTTTAAAAAAAACATCTAGATACTCACCAAGCCTAGAAAATAAAGATTCAATTCCACTAATTATAGGTCGCCCTGGGGGGAATTCATTGTTTTTATGCATTTTGGGTAATATGTACATTACCGGTACTTTAGGAGCATGAATCATAAGGTAATTAGCTTCTTTCTGGTTCAGGATCTGTTTATATAGTTCTTCCTCTATCCAATTTCGAAGTTGCGCTTTTAATTGTACTGTAGGATTCCCATTAATAGGTTGATAAGTAGTTTTATCTTGCAAGAGTCTTTCCATTTCCATAAAATAATACTCTTTAGTTAGCACTACTAGCCCTCCCCCCTTGTCGGCCTGTCTGACCACTATTTGCTTATTTTCTTCTATTAATTTTATCCCTTCGCATATACGTTGACTGGAGGAGTACTTGGAATATTCCATATCTCTGACATCATCTTGTATCATTTTTCTAAATACTTCAATGTGATGATTGGACCCTTTTTTGGGGTTAAACACTGAATTATTTTTAAGGCCACTGTGAACAAACGGGACTTCTTTTGTGTTCACTCCATCATTCACAGTTTGGCTTGCAAAATATTTTTTAATGTTCAATTTTCTAATATGTTTTTCTATATCGATAAATAATTCAAACTTATCGATATTTTTATTAGGTGCAAATTTTAACCCTTGTTGCAAAACTTCTAATTCTTGATCAGAAAATGTTGCTCCCGCCAGATTAAATATTCCATCATTTAATTCATTCTTTTTCTTTTTCGTTCTGCCTCTTCCTCTTCTACCTCTCTTTCTATAGGCTCCTTTGGATGATGTGGGGACCTGGGAGGGATACGATAGGGCTCTTTCCATCCCCTCCCTTCCCCCTGGTATTGATTCTGATAGGGGGCTGGTCTCCCTCTGAAATTTCCTCTAAAACTTCCTCTAGGGGGCCTAGGTGGATAATATTGATGATTAGACTCATAGTATCCCGATCGAGGATCCAATGGTGCATATCGATTATAGGTATCCACTTGATATGTTGGTGGATAAGGATATGGATTGTAGGGAGGCTAATTGGATTTTGATTGGTTAGTAGTGGATTTAATAGCAGGCTTGATGATTTTTTTAGGAGTACTTGATTTGTTAGACGGCTTTTTAGATAGAAGTGGAGGAACTGGTATTTGTGTCTCTTGGATAAGTGATGTATCAGGAGAGGCACCGTTGTTCAGGGTGTCTTGCCATTTATACACCTTATTATCTTCAAAATCTTTAATGTCCCTTTGATATTTTTTAAGTTTTTTCATTTTTATTTCTCCATCATATTTTACTAAATGGGTTTGTAGGAGTTTTGCCCTGTCTGTATATTCACTCTGGGTTTTGAATGGTTCCATTCCTTCTTTGAGATCTGCAATTTTCGCATCTAACAATACGTTTTTTGCCTTGCGTCTTCTCACCATTAATTGCATGAGTTTTTGCTCGCAAGCACACGCCACCCTGAAGACGTAATCAACACGAAACGTACGTCGGTCGGCGCAGCCTGGTCACGTGGTATACACACGCAGCGCTCCATCCTGGGTCCCTGACTGCAGCAAACGGTGGCTTCGGTGCACGCCGCTTCTAGGAGTCCATGAACCGTGAGCTCCTTATGGTTTGCCTGCAGCCCCAGTGCCGGGATGGGCACTTTTTAATGTAAGAGGCCACCTAGGCCACATACGTTTTTTACATTATTTTTATTGCCTTTTTATAAATAAATACGGGTTACACTATGGAGTTCTTTTGCTTGTATTTCACATGTTCCGCCTAATTAACCGAGGGAGGAGTTTCCAACATTTCTCTACCAGTATTGTCCATATGTGTGCAGGCACAATCCTGCTCTAGCTGTTAAAGACCTTCTTTTTAACTAAAGAGGTCCACATCCTTTGGTAAGCGCAATCTACTATTTGTGCACTTCGGGTGTTAGCTTCATATGAAGATTTGGTGAAGGATTAACTCTTTGCACTACTTTGAAGAAAACAATCACAATATATCATGAACATTATTTGTTGAAGATTTGTTCTAGCTTCACATGAAGATTTGGTGAAGGATTAACTCTTTGCACTATTCTGAAGAAATTAACCTCAATATATTATGAACATTATTTGTTGAAATAATTTTTCACTTTTTGGATTTGTTACACATTTGATTTTTCATTAACTTAACCTTAATTGAGTGTTATAGATTTCTTTGATTGTTGTGGGCTTGACAGCACGCTATTATTACGATTGGGACTAATCGATTTATATATGGTGACTTTCAATTCACCTTTTTGTATATAGGCATCACAGGATTGTGTCAGTGTTTATATTTAAGAATTATTCACACAATAATTTATTAGATAAGTTATCACTTATTAATTAAGTTTGTTAAGAGTATTTGAGTGCCCCCTTTTTCTTATATATACAAATCCCTGTTCAAACCTGTCTTGTATTTTAGTGCCATTTGTGTTTGTTTTTTTTTTGTTTGTTTTTTTAAAGCATATTTCATTAGAGTTTTTCACGTGAAATACAAAGAAAAAATAAAACTGGTAGATAGCTAGGTAACAGAGTACATAATATGTACAGTAATAGCATATATCCAAGCTCGTAATAATTGGAAATACAATGACATTATATATGGTGACTTTCAATTCACCTTTTTGTATATAGGCATCACAGGATTGTGTTGGTGTTTATATTTAACCACTTAAGCCCCGGACCATTTGGTAGCTAAAGGACCAGAGGTGAATTTAGAATTTTGCACTGCGCTGCTTTAACTGTAAATTGTGCGGACATGCAATGTTGTACCCAAACAAAATTTGCGTCCTTTTCTTCCCACAAATAGAGCTTTCTTTTAATGGTATTTGATTGCCTCTGCGATTTTTATTTTTTGCGATATAAACGGAAAAAGACCGAAAATTTTGTTATAAGAAAAATCGAATAAACTCAATTGTAGTCATACATTTAGGCCAAAATGTATTCAGCCACATGTTTTTAGTAAAAAAAATGTCAATAAGCGTATATTTATTGGTTTGCGCAAAAGTTATAGAGTTTACAAACTAGGGTACATTTTCTGAAATTTACACAGCTTTAAATTTATGACTGCCTATCTAATTTCTTGAGGTGCTAAAATGACAGGGCAGTACAAAACCCCCCCAAATGACCCCATTTTGGAAAGTAGACACCCCAAGGAAATTGCTGAGAGGCATGTTGAGCCCATTGAATTTTTTTTTTTGTCCCAAGTGATTGAATAATGACTAAAAAAAAAAAAAAAATTACAAAAAGTTGTCACTAAATGATATATTGCTCACACATGCCATGGTTATATGTGGAATTTCACCCCAAAATACATTTTGCTGCTTCTCCTGAGTACGGGCATACCACATGTGTGGGACTTTTTGGGAGCCTAGCCGCGTACGGGACCCCGGAAACCAAGCACCGCCTTCAGGATTTCTAAGGGCGCAAATTTTTGATTTCACTCCTCACTACCTATCACAGTTTCGAAGGCCATAAAATGCCAAAATAGCACAAACCCCCCCAAATGACCCCATTTTAGAAAGTAGACACCCCAAGGAAATTGCTGAGAGGCCTGTTGAGCCCATTGAATATATTTTTTTTTGTCCCAAGTGATTGAATAATGACAAAAAAAAAAAAATACAAAAAGTTGTCACTAAATGATATATTGCTCACACATGCCATGGTTATATGTGGAATTACACCCCAAAATAAATTTTTCTGCTTCTCCTGAGTACGGGGATACCACATGTGTGGGACTTTTTAGGAGCCTAGCCGCGTACGGGACGCCGAAAACCAAGCACCGCCTTCAGGATTTCTAGGCACAAATTTTTGATTTCACTCCTCACTACCTATCACAGTTTCGAAGGCCATAAAATGCCAAAATCGCACAAAACCCCCCCAAATGACCCCATTTTGGAATATAGACACCCCAAGCTATTTGCTGAGAGGAATGGCGAGTATTTTACAGCTCTCATTTGTTTTTGAAAATGAAGAAAGAAAATATATATATATATATATATATATATTTTTTCAATTTTCAAAACTTTGTGACAAAAAGCGAGATCTGCAAAATACTCACAATACCTCTCAGCAAATAGCTTGGGGTGTCTACTTTCCAAAATGGGGTCATTTGGGGGGGTTTTGTGCTATATGGGCATTCCATGGCCTCCGAAACTGTGATAGGCAGTGAGAAGTGAAATCAAAAATTTACACCCTTAGAAAGCCTGAAGGCGGTGCTTGGTTTTTGGGGTCCCGTACGTGGCTAGGCTCCCAAAAAGTCTCACACATGTGGTATCCCCGTACTCAGGAGAAGCAACAGAATGTATTTTGGGGTGTAATTCCACATATGCCCATGGCATGTTTGAGCAATATATCATTTAGTGACAACTTTGTGCAAAAAATAAATAAAAAATTGTCGTTTTTCCGCAACTTGTGTCAACATATAAAATATTCCATGGACTCAACATGCCTCTCAGTATATAGCTTGGGGTGTCTACTTTCCAAAATGGGGTCATTTGGGGGGGGTTTGAACTGTTCTGGCATTTTATACACAACATTAGGAAGCTTACATCCACTCTTCTAACCACTTGAAGACAAAGCCCTTTTTGACACTTTTTGTTTACATGAAATTTTTTTTTTTTTGCAAGAAAATTATGTTGAACCCCCAAACATTATATATATTTTTAAAGCAAAGGCCCTACAGATTAAAATGGTGGGTGTTGCATTTTTTTTTCTACACAGTATTTGCGCAGCGATTTTTCAAACTCATTTTTTGGGTTAAAAAATACACTTTAGCGACAGTGGTGATAGGGGGTGAAAGGGTTACCTGGGGGGCGATCAAGGGGGTTAAACCTTTATTAGATAATATATTGGGGTACCTGACGCTATAAAAACCTGCGGCGAACCTAAAAAAAATTACCGGCTACCGATCTGCATCACAGACACTAAGACAGCGTTTAGAAAAACGATCGCTTAGTGACAGTGGTGATAGGGGGTGAAAGGGTTACCTGGGGGGCAATCAAGGGGGTTAAACCTTTATTAGATAATATATTGGGGTACCTGACGCTCTAAAAACATGCGGCGAACCTAAAAAAAATTACTGGCTGCCGATCGGCATCACTGACGCTAAGACAGCGATCAGAAAAATGATCGCTTAGCGACAGTGGTGATAGGCGGTGAAAGGGTTATCTGGGGGGTGATCAGGAGGTTAAACCTTTATTAGGGGGGGTTAGGGGGCTACACTGGACCTAAGACTAAACTTTGGTGACACTTTTACAGTCACAAATGTCACTGATTGCAGTGATCACTAAATAAATGGTCACTGCAATCAGTGACACCGTGACTGGGGGCTGGGGGGGTGATCTGGGGGGTGATCTGGGGTGTCTGGGGGGGCCTGGGGGGGGCGATTTATGTCCCTATGTGTCCTGGTGTCAGTGTAGTGTTGTGTGCACTGACCTGATGTCTTCTCTTGTACGGCGCTCGGTATATGTGAGCGCCGCACCAGAGATGACATCACTTCCTCCTGCTCCCTCTGTCTGACACAGACAGAGGGGGCATTTCCATTCTCCGGGAGCGATCGCGAGGGGGTGGCCAGAAACGAATGGCTGCCCCCTCATCCCGGAACGCTCCCGGACACTTAGCCACCGCTCACTGTATAGGAGGGGGGTCCGATTGGACCCCCCAACTATACAAAGGCAATCACGTACACTCTACGTGATTGTGCCTGTCGGTGCCATTCTGCCGACGTATATATACAGTGAGCGGTCGTTAAGTGGTTAAGAATTATTCACACAATAATTTATTAGATAAGTTATCACTTATTAATTAAGTTTGTTAAGAGTATTTGAGCGCCCCCTTTTTCTTATATATACACTCATTCAGATAGGAGCATAAGACTCCATCTGCAGGGGAGCAGCCGCTATATATAATTTGTATATTTATTTATATATAATTTTTTTTCACATAATTTTGTATATATTAATTGGCGCTGAATCACAGCAATTGAACAGGGATTTACAGTATGTCTTTATGTAATATATATATATATATATATATATATATATATATATATATATACTGTATGTTTTTTTTTTTTATGTAATATATATATTACTATACACACAGAGCAAAATCAGCAAATTAAGCACCACTGATGCATTAAATTAAAATTGTATGCTGTCAGTTCCTGAGAGCAACCAACATGAATGGCATTCACGACTCCTCTAATTAATTCTTAAATAACCAGTTCATCCAACCCTAATTACTGCTAAGACATCTTACTTAAGCAGGTGTTGATATAAACTTCAGGTTTGCAAACCATTTTTCTGGTACCAAATATATTTTAAAAAAAGTGATGCATTTAACTACTTGCCTACTGGGCACTTTTACCCCCTTACTGCCTAGGCCAATTTTCAGCTTTCAGCGCTGTCACACTTTGAATGACAGAATATGTCTCTCATGCTGCGTACACACGCCCGTTTTTCTTGACGAGAAAAATGCCATTTTATAAAATGGTCATTAAAAACTATTGTGTGTAGGCTCCAGAGCATTTTTCTTGACGCGAAAAATGGGCATTAAAAAATTTAGAACATGCTCTATTTTTTCTCGTCGCTTTTCACGTCGTCGTTTTTCTCGTGGTGTGTACGATTTAATGACGGGAAAAAAACGCGCATGCTCAGAAGCAAGTTATAAGACAGGAGCGCTCTTTTTGGTAAAACTAGCGTTCGTAATGGAGCTAGCACATTCGTCATGCTGTAAATTATTGCATCGTTTAATGCAGCACATTTTTTTCTTCTTTATAATGCTACAATAATCAAATTCTTTTGCTGCTGATATTCTCACAGAGTTATGAGAAACTTGTTTCTTTATTATTTATCGTGATCTCATGAATAATGTTTCTTTTTTGTAAGCCAGAAAAATTTTGATAAATGTTTACAATCTTTTAATGAAGATGTTATTTTTTGGTTATTACCGGTAATTGGATAATATTTTAGACTGATTTCCATATTTTTTTGGTATTTTTGAGTGTGTCAAGTTACCACAACAACATTATTATTTAGTATTATTTACCCTCAAGGAGGTTAGTGTCCCTTGTTAATTTGAAAATGGTTTTTTGAAATGTCCCTGCCTACTCACTAGCAAACTCTATTTTGAATAAAAACACATGGTCAATTTTTGCCTGCAAACCAAAAATCCATTTATTCTGGTTAAAAAAAGAATTAAAGGTAAGGGCAAACCAAAAACAGGTAATAAAAATAAAGAAGCCAGGAAGGCAGTACTGGAGACCCTGCTTGAATTAGTGCAGACACAGATCACCACAGCAAACAACCAAAGATGTCAAGAAAAAAATTAGAACCATGAGAAGCACATATCATAGCATTATTTTATGGTCTTCTTTGTAGCCTTCTTTGCAACCTTCCCTGCAGCCTTCTCTGCAGCCTTTGCTAACCGTGTCTTCAGAGGCTGTGTCCCTGGAGGAGAGCTTGTGGCAGGAGCAGGAGCAGGAACTGGAGCAGGAGCAGGAACAGGAGCAGGAACAGGAGCAGGAACTGGAGCAGGAGCAGGAACTAAAGCAGGAACAGGAGCAGGAGCAATCTCCACAAGGTCTGTATAATCTGTGAGCTTCCCCATCATGCCCATGTTGACCGCCTTCAATATGATGGTTTTGCATCTGAGACGCTGACCCATGTCCATTGTTGGCAGTTTGTGACCAATAAGGGCAGCAAATCCCTCTGCAGCGGTGGGGGGCACTCTGAGGGCCACAGTAGCCTCCCTAATTAGGCTCTGTGCTTCCTCCTCCATCTGTATAAGCCTCCTGGCCCTTTTTGGTGTAATACGGAGAGGAGGTATCTGGGACCTGGTGTTACGCTGTGTCCCACTGGGGCCTGCCTCCTCCTGGGTCCCACTGGGGCCTGCCTCCTCCTGGCTCACATTTTTTCCCCCCTCATCCTGGCTTTGTTCTGTCTGTGTATCAAAAAGGTACATAGTTAAATTTTGGTCTTCATCTATCACACACATTTTTCACCTCATGACAGTTGCAAATTGAATGCTAATAAATATTAAAGACAATCATTCTGACCCCTGCATTTTTCATTCTTGTCCCCATCATTTTTGGCCACTACTGTCTATTGATATGTCAAACACTTTTTGTTCAATCATTACATTTTTCACACTAGTAACATCTATTTTACATCATTATACTTTTAGTACAAGAAATCTTTAGCTAAATACAGTAGGTGCTGCCGATTTTGTGTCAATCTCGCCTCTTCTAGCAGCAAGATTGACACCCTACGAGCCCCGTCATGAGAGCCAGCGCTGAGCTGTCTCGTCATCGGGAAAGGAAAAATTTTGTTTTTCCTTTCGCAATGAGCGACACGCATTGCTGACATTGAGGCCAGTTGACGGAGATCTGACGTGGATTCCCGCCAATACCAGGCACTGTGTTTGGTATGAATCCTGAGCAGGAACTCCACGCCAAATTTTAAATAAAAAAACGGAATGGGTTCCCCCTCCAGGAGCATACCAGGCCCTTCGGTCTGGTATGGAGTTTAAGGGGAATCCCCTAAGCCAAAAAAACGGCATGGGGGTTCCCCTCAAAATCCAAACCAGACCCTTATCCGAGCACCCAACCTGGCAGGCCGCAGGAAAAGAGGGGGGGACGAGAGAGCAGCCCCCCTCCCTCCTGAACCATACCAGGCCGCATGCCCTCAACATGGTGCTTTGGCATGGTCAAATTTAGTTAACACTGTATCAGACAAAAACATCGTAATTTTATTAGTGAGCGATTGAACGATGATTCCTACGACTGATTATTGTGCCCAAGAACATGAAACTTTACATCTTGAACTATTTATGTGAGAATATTTTTGGAACATGGTTGTGTAGATGTGTTGGTAACTATATTTAACTAATCTAACTGGATTCAGTGTACGATAAGGAGAGTATGCTCAGCAGCGGGTTACACATCTGGACTCAGTAGCACAAGTGTGGGCCACAAGAACAACCTTTTTAGGGTGTCACACACAGGTGATCTAGTGGATACTTGGTGTGTTTCCATGTGTGAAACTTGACCAAAATAGATAAATGTATCAGCTTTGGTAATGGATACAATCATGTGTTCAGCTTAGAACTATTGACAAAACAGACAATTGTACCACACTTCCAAAGAATGATTCATATTCCTCTTTCAGGCCTAAAATCTTTTTTTACTCAAGTATACCTTTTGGTTCAATCTCATAGGGCTTCAAAGAGCTTCGAGACCGGAGCCTAGGAACCCCACACCACCAAACCAAGACCCACAACTGCGGGATGTGGAGGAAGAAGTGGAGGAAGTGGAAAATGTCACCACAACAGGTCAGTGTCATACACCACAGATTCAGGTAATAGATGTAGGCCTGCATATTTATAATACATGGTGTGTTTCTAAATTTTAGGTGCTTTTCTCCCTGTGGAGCAAGAAAGATTCACCAGTCACAGTGCCCAGATGGTGATCAACGAAATCATGGTCTGCTCTCGTGACCTGGATCACATCAACCAAAACTTGCTCCAGATCAGGCAAAAGACCAAGCAGGTGGAGCAAAGAATAAAAAATATCATAGATGTGTTTGGGAGGGTTTAAAAATGTAATATGCCAAAAAATTTAACTTTTAATTTTGTTTGTTGTTTTGATTGTTTGGTTTTAATGTTTTAATTGTTTTTAGTACAAGTGTACATGTTGAACTTTACAAGTTACATAGTTCATGCGTTTTAGCAGGATAAATACCCCCCAAAAAAATAAATACAATTTTCAATTTTTTTTACCAAAAAAAAAAACACATTTAAAATGTGCAGCAATTAAAAAGATTTTATACTCAACAATGTGTGTGTCAGGGTCACCTGTGGCCAGGTGACAGATGCACACCGTAGGGGGACAGGAGTGCACCGCGAGGTAGTGAACCCTATGGCTGGCTTCTGTGGGTAGGAAACTGGGTGGTTGTGGAAAGCGGGACCAGAGGAGCACAACCGGGATCCCAACGGAAGCGAGAGCCAAGACACCCCAGGGCGCGGAGTCTAAGACCCAGCTGGTCTTCTCCAGGGCCTCTAGTGGTGAGGATGTTACGCTGCAGGCTGGGACCAGGTCGCGGCCCCTGGAGTTTCCTAGCTCACGCCCCGTAGGATAAGGGGAAGCAGCGGCACACGATAGAGAGAACCGAATAACAAGCCGAAGGTCAGGGGCCACAAGCAGACAAGGATAACGAAGAACGAGCCGAAGGTCAAGGGTCACGAGCAGACAGGGATGGTCGGGGACAAGCCAATAACGTAACAGAGAGACAGACGTAGCACACGGCAGGCAGGAACCCAAACACACAATGCCTAACAAACACGTTGATCAGCAAAGCAGGCTTGCAGTGCACAGGTTAATATAGTGTTCAGTGATAGGGCCTGGGGTGGAGTCAGGCTGGGAGGAGATTATAAAGGAAGCCAGGTGAAAGGGCTCAGGCCTCTAAGATGAACACATGGGAAGGAAGGTAAGCTGACAGACAAACACTACTGCATATCCATGACAGTACCCTCCCTCTTATGGGCCCTCCCCCGCCTGGACCCAGGCTTAAAGGGAAATCTCTGATAAAACCTTCTCAACAGATGAGGTGCAGCGACATCAGATGCAGCGATCCAAGACGCCTCCTCAGGACCAAAACCTCTCCAATGCACAAGGTACTGAAGAATGCCTCTGCAGAGCCGAGAATCCAGAACTTGTCTAACCTCGTACTTAAGATTATCCTCAGAGACCGAAAACGAGGTAGGGAGATGACAAGAAGATCTATTGAGGACCAAAGGCTCTCTAGGAATAAGCAAGGGCATGAGAGGATCAACAGGAATCTGAGGAGGGTCCCCTAGACCCTTAAAGGGGAACTGGTCATCTTGCACAGGACCATCAGACTGGGCAGATGTCAGTGGAACCCTGAAGTCAGGTTGGTTAGAAGGTGACATGTCGCCGGAGTCAAGCTGAATAGCTGAAGGACAAGCAGAATGTCCCAAACAAGAAAAAGTAGGAGGCTCACTGGGCATGGGCTGGACTGGCATAACTAGTACAGAGGCAGAGTGAATAGCTGAGTCAGGTGTAGCGACTACCTGAATCGCATCGCAAGACGTAGCGACTGCAGGACTTGTAGACAAGCTAGCCTGGCTGTGCGTCCAAGGGTGGTTAGGGACAGAGAAATGTAAATGGTTATGCAACCTGGAATGAATGACCGGCTCAGATTCACAGGGGGCAACCTTGGGTAGGCAGGACGAGGAACAGGAGGGACCCCAAGCCAGGATCTGTCCAGTAGTCCAGTCCACATGAGGAGAATGGAGCTGTAACCATGGGAGACCCAAAATGATAGGCGTTGAGGCCTTGGGTAAGATAAGGAAGGATATCCACTCCTGGTGGAGTGTCCCTACCGACATCTTAACAGGGAGGGTCTGGAAGCGGATAGGTCCCCCTGGGAGAACAGTACCATCAATCGCCAAGACCACCAATGGCGTGGTGAGGGGCAAAAGAGTAAGTCTCATGGACGATGCGATTTCCCAGTCCATGAAATTACCAGCGGCTCCGGAATCCAGATATGCTGAGACCGAATGAGAAGAAGCACCAACATGAAGGAACACAGAAAGCATAAGACGAGAAGGGGAAGGTGATATTTCTGGGTCCAATACTCCACTTTCCAGATGAAGTGGACCCGAACGTTTTTCTGGACAAAGAGAGCAAGTGTCACGAAAATGACCTTTGCCCCCACAGTAAAGACACAGACCAAGAGTTCTGCGCCTAGCACGTTCCTCGGGGGATAACCTGGTCCGACCCAGCTGCATGGGTTCCTCAGCTGGTAGGAGATGCTCTATGGGTCGAAGAGAGGGGAGCTCAGGCTGACTAAGAACCAAGGAGTGCTGGCGTTGCTTTTCTAAGGTCCTCTCCTGAAAGCGAATATCGATCTGGTTACACAAGGAGATAACGCCGGCCAGATCAGTGGGGATGGTTCTTCCTGCTAATTCATCCTTCACTCTATCAGACAGGCCATGCAAAAAGGTTGCGACTAAGGCCTCATTGTTCCAGCTCAACTCAGCCGACAGTATGCGGAAATGAAGGGCATACTGTCCCACAGAAGCAGACTCTTGGCGGAGACGTAAAAGGGCGCTGGCCGCTGAAGAGACACGAGCCGGTTCTTCGAAGATATTCCGAAAAAGTTTCAAGAAGCCAGACAGGCTAGAAACCACTGGATCATTCAGTTCCCACAGAGGGGCTGCCCAGGCTAAAGCTTCACCAGAGAGGAGGGAAATGATATAGGCTACCTTAGCCCGATCAGACAGGAAGTTTTGGGGCTGGAGCTCAAAATGAATCGTGCATTGGCTAAGGAACCCCCTGCAAGCCTTGGAGTCCCCAGAGAAACGGGACGGAGCTGGCAGTTGTAGTGAGTGTGTGGCTGTGACTGGTGCAATAGGTGCAGCCGCTGATTGTATTTGAGGTTGTGGATTCAGGGTTCCCAAGGAGGCCTGAAGCTGCTCGAAGCGAGAAGCCAGATCCTGGAGGAATCGCATCGCCTGGGTCTGATTTGATTCCTGGGTCTCAAGTCTGCGAACTATGCCCTGCAATGGATCATCCGCGGGAAGCGGGATGTCAGCCGGGTTCATGGCTGATCAAACTGTCAGGGTCACCTGTGGCCAGGTGACAGATGCACACCGTAGGGGGACAGGAGTGCACCGCGAGGTAGTGAACCCTATGGCTGGCTTCTGTGGGTAGGAAACTGGGTGGTTGTGGAAAGCGGGACCAGAGGAGCACAACCGGGATCCCAACGGAAGCGAGAGCCAAGACACCCCAGGGCGCGGAGTCTAAGACCCAGCTGGTCTTCTCCAGGGCCTCTAGTGGTGAGGATGTTACGCTGCAGGCTGGGACCAGGTCGCGGCCCCTGGAGTTTCCTAGCTCACGCCCCGTAGGATAAGGGGAAGCAGCGGCACACGATAGAGAGAACCGAATAACAAGCCGAAGGTCAGGGGCCACAAGCAGACAAGGATAACGAAGAACGAGCCGAAGGTCAAGGGTCACGAGCAGACAGGGATGGTCGGGGACAAGCCAATAACGTAACAGAGAGACAGACGTAGCACACGGCAGGCAGGAACCCAAACACACAATGCCTAACAAACACGTTGATCAGCAAAGCAGGCTTGCAGTGCACAGGTTAATATAGTGTTCAGTGATAGGGCCTGGGGTGGAGTCAGGCTGGGAGGAGATTATAAAGGAAGCCAGGTGAAAGGGCTCAGGCCTCTAAGATGAACACATGGGAAGGAAGGTAAGCTGACAGACAAACACTACTGCATATCCATGACAGTGTGGCTTCTTATATCAATGTTGCCTAAAATAAAAAAAAAAAATTTGGGGTGTTTACACTGACAATGATGGTAATTTACTAAAGGAAAATACACATGGCACTACAAGTGCACTAGAATAACCTAGGAGAAAGATAGAAGAAACCCAAAGCAAAAAAAAAAACAAGATGTTTTCAGTAGAAATTATATTTTTATTTAAAGAAAACAGGTCATCAGGCATTGCAATGGCCCCCCTATCCATAAAATACTCCAAATACGGTTGCCGCACATCACGGCCACTTTGGGGGGCCAAGCCTGTAGGGCCAGCTTCCTGGGCCGGCAATGCAAGTTCTGAATGTAGTGTGGCCTCAGGCCCAACAGAAGCGAAATAATTTGGATTTTTTTTTTATTATGAAGGACGCAACATTACAATGTGATTCCACTTGTACTCCGCCATATTTATTGAGGTCAGAAAGAGGCGGAAACGGCTGGCCATGATGCCAAGGCAATTTGCTACCACCCTTCTGGCTCTGGCCAGCCTGAAATTAAAAACCCTCCTCTCATGGGTGAGGGTCCTTTGGGGAAAAGGCCTCATCAGATATGGACCGAGCGCAAACGCCTCATCTGCGATAAAAACAAAGGGTAGTCCCTCTTCATTCTCTGCCGCATGTGGCAATGCCAGGTCATCTGATTGTAGCCGTTGGGCGAACTCCGTCTGAGCAAAAACTCAGCCGCCAGACATCCGGCCATTTTTCCCCACACCCACAAAAAGGAATTCATAATTGGCAGACACCACCGCCATCAGCACGATACTGTGGAACCCTTTATAATTAAAATAATAGGATCCTGAATGGGGTGGTGGCACGATGCGGATGTGCTTGCCATCAATGGCTCCTCCACAGTTGGGAAAGTTCCAATGCTGTGAAAACTCTGATGCCACATTCTGCCATTCCTGTCCTGTGGCGTAGAAGGGAACTGTGTAGTCAAACAAGAAAAAAAAAGAATACTTTGATACATAAACATTGCAAGCAGATTATCCCAAAACATTCTTGCCAAAACATCAGTATAACATTAATTTGAAGGACTATTTTTTTTTTTTTCTTCTTCAATATTATTTATTAAGTATAATAAGAATATAACAAACATACATTCATTACACACAGTGCGCATTTGTTGTTCGGGTATATCAAGTACACATACAACATGTTTAAGAAAGCTAAGTTGTCCACTATAAGCTGTATATAGCAAGAAACATTTAGACGCTATGAGCTGAATATAGCAAGAAACAATTAATAGATTTTGTATTTATCAGTCCACAATCTCCAGTTAGAGTCAAAATTGTTACACTTCAGGGATTTAATAGCCAGTAGGCGCTCGAATGTGTGGTTTCTGTTAACTAGTTTGATCACTTCCGAGAGGTTGATGGCCAATGAGTTTTTCCAGTTTCTAAGAATAAGGGTACGTGAGGCTAACAGTATATGGGTGACGATTGGTCTAAGTTCCTGGGGATATTGATCTGCACCAATGTGAAGAATTGCTAATGCAGGGTTTGGGGTCGTTAGTATTCCAGTGATTGATGAAATCAACTTGAACACTTTGTTCCACAGACCTGTTATACTAGGGCATGTCCATAAGGTGTGCAATAGGTTGCCTATGTGACCACATTTCCTCCAGCATAGAGGCGATGAAGCCGGATAAAAGGTTGCTAACCTATAGGGCGTGTAGTGCCATCTGTTAGTAAGTTTAAGCGTCATTTCCCAATGTGATACACAGTGGGAATGTTTGTGTATTTCCCTGAAGGCGCGTGTCCATTGTTCCTCAGAGAAAGTTTTGTTGAGGTCTATTTCCCACTTCCTAAGTGCAGCTGATTTCTTGAAAGTATGTTTATCATGGATGAGGTTATAAAATATTGATATGCCTTTAGCCGATTGAGGAGCTTTTGTATAAAAACACCATGCTATAGCAGATAGTTTTATTTTTGGTATAGAATGTGCCCTTAAGAAGTGGGAGATGCGTATGCAGGAGAATAACATATTGCTGGGTAAGTGGTGGTCGGTCACCATTTGCTTAATTGATTTTGGTGTTTGTCCAGTATATAAATCTTGTATATGTTGAATTCCTAGTGCGTGGAGTCTCGTGGTCGGAAGCATAGGTATTTTTGCCCCTAAGAGTGCAATAGGGAAGTCGTACTGTATTTCCTGCAGATCATCACTATCTAATGTCTGTAGGAATCGCCATGCCTGTAAAGACACTTGTACGGAGGGTGACAGACCCTTAGTTGCCCATGGTTCCCATATGTCGCCCATGAGGAAAGTGGTCGTATTCCTGGTCGGGATAGCCGAACGTTCTATTTCCACCCATAGGGGACTGTCAGTGGTGTGAAACCAGTGTTTAAGTTGGTCAAGTCTCGTAGCCCACAGGTAGTCTTGGATGTCTGTGAATCCCGCCCCCCCCCCCACCTTCCTATGTGGAAGAAGGTTGTTCCGTGGACACCTAGCTTTTTTACCTCCCCATGTGAATTTCCATACAATTTTTGATAACGTGCTTAGGTAGCGGGACGGTATGGGAATCAATAGGGAGCGGAAAATATAGAGAATTTGTGGTAGTATGGACATTTTAAATGCCGCTATTTTACCTAACCAGGATATCTCCCTCTTGGATATGTCCATTAGTTGTAGTTCAATTTTGCCTATTAGCGGTTTAAAGTGGGCCTCTGCTAAGGATGCAGTATTGTCAGTTAGGGTGATGCCTAGGTACGAAATGCCCTTTGCGCTCCATGAGTAGGGTAGGGAGTTTTGCAGATATTTTTTTGAAGTATGTGAAACTCCTAAGTTAAGAATCTGGGACTTCGTAAAGTTGACCTTATAATAAGATACTGCGCCAAAGTCGGATAGAACTTGGTGGGCCTGCGGGAGGGAGGAGTTCGGGTGCGTCAGTAGGAGGATAACGTCATCAGCGAATAAGTTTATGACATGTTTGTCAGATCCGAAAGTGAAGCCTGTGATGCCAGCATGTGCTCTAATGGATTCGGCCAGGGGTTCTATCATAAGATTGAATATTGTGGGGGAGAGAGGGCAACCCTGGCGTGTGCCATTTGATATGCAGAACTGTTTGGATAGGAGACCTGAGGTATAAACTTGTGCCGATGGGCAGGAATATAGAGCCAGTATTGCCTTGAGGATCGGGCCTGTAAAGCCGAATTTAGCCAACACCATTTCCATGTATGTCCAGTGGACCCTATCGAACGCCTTCTCTGCATCTATAGATAGCAGCAGAGAAGGCGTTCTCATTTGGACAGCGTGATGAATAATATTAATGATACATCTAGTAGCGTCTGAGGTCTGTCTCCCCCTCACAAATCCCATCTGATCACGTTTTATGAGTAGAGGAATAATATCCGACAGTCTCTTGGCTAGCAATTTTGAGTAAATTTTTATGTCGGTATTAAGAAGAGATATCGGCCTAAAGTTTGCTGGTGTAGTAGGATCTTTCCCCGGTTTTGGTAAAGTGACAATGTGTGCTCTCAGCATCTCTTGTGGGAAAGCAGAAGTTTCTTCCGCCTTTGTGAATACCCGCTGTAAGTGAGGAGCAATGATTTCTTTAAATGTTTTAAAATACTCGTTTGCGAAACCATCCGGTCCCGGTGACTTGCCATTAGGCAATGTCGATGTAATCTGTTAGATTTCCTGAGGGGAGAAAGGTGTGTTCAACTTCCTAAGTTGGTCCTCTGTCAGTGACGGGAGTTGTATTTTCTGTAAGAAGCGTTGTATGGTGTCTGTGGTTGGTTGTGGTGTGGCCGTATTATCACGTAAGTTGTACAGTGCCCCATAATAGTCTGCAAATTGATTTGCTATGTCTTGTGGGTTAGTGATTTTGTGGTGTAAGGTGTCATGAAGGAGGTATGCTATTCTCGATTTTGTGCGAGCAGCCTTAATTCTATTAGCCAGGTACTTTCCTGCTCTATTTGCATTAGCGTAGGAATTCACTTGTAAGCGTCTGAGATGCTTGTCATATTGTTGTGCGAGAGTCTCCCTCAGACTTTCTCTAAGCATAGACAGTGTATTTGCCACTGCCGTTGTTGGAGACTTTTTGTTATGGGTTTCTAATCTGTTAATGTCAGACAGTACTTGATTGAGTTTGGCAGCATGTCGTTTCTTTTCCCTAGCCCCTAATTGTATTAATATGCCTCTCATATACGCCTTATGAGCGTTCCATAATGTGAAGGGATCTATCATTGGTGTGCAATTGTGTTGGAAAAAATCTTGGAGATGCTGAGAGATCACGGGGAGAATTCGGGGTTCTTGTAAGAGCCTAACATTACAACGCCAGACATGGGATGAGGGGGAGACACCCTTTTCAGCAATAGTCATAGATACTGCGGCGTGGTCTGACCACGTAATATCCCATATTTGTGTGGCCTGAACACGTTGTAAAAGCCACTGGTCAGTGATAAACATATCTATTCGTGAATACGAACAGTGTCTAGCAGAAAAAAAAGTATAATCTCTTTCGTTGGCATGGAGGCACCTCCATGCATCGAACAGTTCCTGTGTATGTAGAAGATTGCGGAGGTGAGCAGATCTCTTCGGTTTATCCGTAGTAGTGTCCAAATTGGGATCTGTTATTAGGTTAAAGTCGCCTCCTATAATGATATTACCGTATTGCATGGACTTAGTCCTTTTAATCACTTTCCTTAGGAAGCGGATTTGGTGGGTGTTCGGGGCGTATAAAGTAACCAATGTGTACGGATTAGAGTTGATGTCTCCAGTTACTATAATATACCTGCCCCCTTCATCAATATAAGAGTCTTTGAGTTGGAAAGATAGAGAGTTCCTTAAGGCTAGCATCACTCCTCCTTTTTTGCTATCCGGTGTGCCTGCCAAAAACACGTGGGGATATTCCCTGTGAGTGCATTTAGGGTTTTTTTGTTTCTGAAAGTGGGTCTCCTGTATGCATAGAATATCAGCCCGGTGCTTACAGGCCTCCTTCCATACAGAGAATCTCTTGGCCGGGTGATTCAGGCCTTTTGCATTAATTGATAGACAGGTGATAGTCATTTGTGGTGTTGTAGAGTGTGGTGACTGGTATCGTGGTGCAAGTACTCACTGTGTCCCTGGGCGTGATTCGCAACATCTTTTCCATTTAGGCCTGAGGCTGTAGGAGATTCATCTTCTGTACGTAGTGGAAGTTCCTTGCTATGAAGATTGCTGTGTGCAACAAACTGGTAACGTAGAAAACAAAAAAGCAAAAGAAAAAACAAGAGATACCAAAAAACGTAAGAAAGCATCTTTGAATGTGTAAAAAGGGATCTTACAACGGATCCGCGTGCAGACATAACTGCTGAACTCGTTAGCGGGGGTTATAGGAGGATATTTTTAAACTCCTTGTTACCGGAGAGATAAAAGAATAATTTTGCGGTTCTGTTATGAACCTCCGCTGGCTTGTTTCTTATTGGTGCGTTTGTGTGACACCACCTGCCATTCGTTTTGAGGCTTCTGCGGTTGTGGAGTAGGGTTGAATTGTGAGGCCTGGTCTGGGAGTATTCCCCATTGGCGCAGGATTGTAAGACCTTCCTCCAATGTGTTTACGGAAGTTGTGGTCCCATTGTGGGTGATGGAAAGAGTGGCAGGATACTTCCATTTGTGCAGGATTTTGTGGTTCCTCAGGGCCTTGGTTATGGTCGCCAAGTTGCGACGCCTCTGTAGTGTGTGCCTGGATAGGTCTGGCAACAATTGGAGGGTTGCGTACTGCGGAGGGACAGTGTCAGGCCTGCGGGCTGCTTGTAGGATTTGTTCCTTTACATGGAAGAAGTGGACCCTCATTAGTATGTCCCTTGGAGTGCCTTCTGGCAGGAAGGATGGTTTAGGAATCCTGTGGATTCTGTCTATTATGAGGTCCTGCGCATTCAGTGCTGGGACCAGGGTGGAGAACAAAGCGTGGACATACTGTAGGAGTTGAGTGGCTGGAACAGATTCTGGTACTCCTCGCAGCTTTAGATTGTTCCTCCTTGACCTGTCCTCAAGGTCAGCGACCTTGTCCTTTAGCCACGCTATGTCCTCTCCCTGGGCTGCATGTGCGTCTACCATATTATTGTATGTAGCAGTGTACTCGTCCATCCTCTGTTCTACTCTATCCACTCTGACCCCAATAGCCTGCACCTCCTTGTGACACTGGTTGATCCCTCTGACTAAATCTGTTTGGAGGGAGGATCTGAGCGATAGCAGCATCTCCTTCAGCATAGTGTCTGAGATAGGTCTGTCGGCAGTAGGCAAGTCCGCTATGGGGTCAGCTGTGTGTTGGGCCTGAGCAGCGGTGGTGCCTGGTGTCCCGCTTACCTCCATGTCCTGTGTGCAGAACCGCCTGACAGGGGAGTCCATCCTCGGTTTGACTTAGCTGGGCTCCGAGTGGATGGGCTGGATGAACCTGAGGACGATCCGCTGTGCAGTGGGTCACGAGGGGATTGTATATGGGGCCCTCCGTGTCCGTTGCCGTGGATCGCGGCCTTCGCCTGTTGTTGTGCAGACGAGCCGCCGCCATTTTGTTGGAGCCCGCGGGGCTGCATCGCAAAGATGCTTGTCAGTTTCTGTGGCATCGGCGGGTTCTTTCTGCGCCTCGTCATTCCCCTGTCCTCTGGCAGTCCGGCTGTGTTGTTTTTAGCCGCGGATGTGCCTGGGAGGCTCTGATGTGTCTGGATCTCTCCGGCGGCCGAGCGGAGCTCTCAGCTAGGCTTCCATCTTGGAGCTCGGTCACCACGCCCCCCTTTGAAGGACTATTTTAAGACAAAAAAAAGTTATCACTAATCAGATTCCTCACCCCCTCTGATGGACCAATAAAATTATTTTATGGGGGGGGGGGTTCGAGATGAGTTGGGGACCTCAGAAATAAAGGCTCTAGCACTCTGTCTGAATTTGAACCAAAAAAAAAATTAACACATTTTAGGGGAGGAGGGTCAAGCACTACAATGGAGCAGACAAAAAACATTGGGAAGTGACTAGGCTTGGTGTGTTTGGGCCCAGGATAGAATGCTGGAGAGGTTGGTTATTGGAAATATGCATGTAGGTCAAAAAAGGAGCATTAAAAGCTTACAACATGCATGGGGACAAATGGGACATTCACAGCATATTACAATCATGGTAATTAGGGACTGTTGAAAAAAATACTATACATTAGCAAGCATTAAATACATAGATTGTGAGGTTAAAGGACAAAACTTACCTTAATATAGTCCTCCTGCAGGACTTGGATTATGGCAGAACAGGTTTCTGGGATAATGAGGCCCAGAGCCTGGGGGGAGATGCCTGTCGAGAACTTGAGGCCCTGCAAGCTTCTCCCTGTTGCCAGGTAGTGCAGCATAGCAACTAGCCTCTGCTCAGCAGTGATGGCTTCCCGCATAATGGTGTCCTGCCTGGTGATATAGGGGGACACCAAAGCCAAGAGCTGCTGAAAAACGGGGTCAGACATCGTAAGAAAATTCCTGTAGTCATCAGGGTTATTCTCCTGGATCTCCCGCAGCAGAGGCATGTGACAGAATTGGTCCCGCTGGAGCAACCAATTCTTGGTCCATGGACTCCTCCTCACCCTGTTCATGGACCGGAGCTGGGATAAAGCAACAATCCCAGCACCAAGCACAGCACAATCTCGGCGACAAGAACGTACCTGCAACATGGCTAGAAAACGGTTGTCTAATCAGAACGAACTAAAAGAACGCACTGAAGAACAGCAAGGCCTCTGAAGAACGACCTGAAAAACAGTAACGAGCGGACAAGAACGCACTGCAAAAACAGATGCGAACTGACTACAAGCACTGAAAGACAGATACAAACCCACAAGCACAAACTGAACACCAGAAAACGATCTTTAAAGCACGAAGACTGAAAAGCGCGACACGTCTCTCAACGAACTTTTACTAACACGTGGTAACACAAAATCAGAAAAAGCTGCCCAAAGAGTGGCGCCATCCGAATGGAACTTCCCCTTTATAGTGCCATTGTACGTGTTGACGAACGCGTTGTACGTCACCGCGCTTTGCTCAAGCATTTTTTTCACGATAGTGTGTAGGCAAGGCAGGCTTGAGAAGAATCACGTCGAAAAAAACGTCGTTTTTTTCAATGACATTAAAAACGGTTGTGTGTAGGCGGCAATAGTCCCGTCTTCACAGAAGTAGTCCCCATTGATCAACGCATACCAGAAAAAAAAATCTGGGTAGTAGAGAAAGGAGACTACACCCTAGGTGTCAAGAAGGAAAGTAAGAAGGAAAGGAGACAGTAGGAAGGGTGGAAGAGATAGGGAGGGTAAAGAGCTTTGGCGGAGTCAACGGCATACAGCTTCAAACTCCAGTTAAGTAAGCTTCTTAACTTCCTTAGCGGTAATCCCGAGTCAGGCTCGGGGTGAGTTTTCAATGCTAAGAGCGGTAACCCCGAGCCAGACTCGGGCTGCATCTCAGTATCCAGGGGAAGTAACTTACCTTGTTCCCTGGATCCTGCGATGTCTCCCCGCAGTGTCTGCGAGCCGTGTCTCGCTCGATCCTCACTGCCGAGTGCCGAGCTCCGTTCCCTGCGACGTTGCGACGCACGAGGACGGAGTTCGGCGCCAAATTCAAAAAAGTAAACACATAGTATACATACAGTATACTGTAATCTTACAGATTACAGTACTGTATGTAATAATTACACACCCCCTTTGTCCCTAGTGGTCTGCCCAGTGTCCTGCATGCACTTTTATATAATAAAAACTTTTCTTTCTGCCTGGAAACTGAAGATTGTCCATAGCAACCAAAAAGTGTCCCTTTATGTCAAAAGTGGTTTTAGACCAGCTAAAAAACAGCGATAATAAATTACAATCACTCGCAGAATTGAGCGATAGCGATTTGTGGGGAAATTCATCATCAAACAAAAAATCTAATGACAGCGACAATTCTGCAACTGAGCAAATTTCAGTGTTTTTGATTTGATTACATTATTGAATAATTTTTATTATAATTACATTACTATTTGTTATAATTATTTATAGTTATTTATTATATTATAATTTATTATTTTGTGTTTCAAACTTTATCATACCCGGGATGTCTACTAGACTCTTGTTTGGTCAGGTTTAAGTAAGTAATTACTAAGAATCGCAGGCCTACAATACATAACACCAAATTTCCATGCAAAATAATTGTACCGCTTTTGGTACATAATTCCAGACAGAATCATACCGCCAGGGAGGTTAAGCAAATGTCAAGTATTCATCCGAGAACCGGAAAATATCCCAATATAGCCCGTGTGTGTTTTGTTCCTCCGTGTTGTCCCTAAGGGCAGCTGTCAGGTGTTCCATCTGCTGAATATCGCTCACCCTGGCAAACCACTGTGACACCATAGGTGGAGATTGTTGTTTCCACATGCTGGGGACAAATTCCCTGGTTGCGTTCAGAAGGTGTTTCAGTAAGGATTTACAATATTGCTTACTGGACATAGGGGTCAGATTTAGGAGCACTGCTGCCGGGTTGTCATCGAGGGAAATGTCAGTAAGCTTGTAGATGATCTCCAGGACCTGCTGCCAAAAAGAGGCCAGCTTCAGACAATCCCAAAATATGTGGAGTAGTGTACCAGTCTGGGTACCACATCTCCAGCATAATGGGATATGTCCTGGGAATATGGACGCTAGTACCCATGGGGTCCTGTACCAGCACGTCAAGATTTTAAATGTGATCTCCTGATAATTTCTGCACAGGATATGTTTTTTTTTATCCTCTGTAAATGTAACATTAAGGTCTCTTTCCCATTTCGTTAAATACGGGGGATCATGTTGAGATGTGACTGCAAGTAAAATACTGTAAGAAGAGGATAGTGGCTCATCTCCCAGGCATAGATCCTCAAACAAAGTGGGTTGTCTACGGGAAAAAACATGGTCTGGGAGGGACCGAAGAAAGTGGGACAATCGAAAAATCTTCCACTTGCCTAAAATAGAGGAATTGAGGGTGGGATATAAGACTGAAGGCTTGATCCATTCCGAGGGGCCAAGAAAGGTTGAGGCTCTAACCAAGCTCAGGTCAGGTTGGAGCTGGAAAATGTTGTCAGAGAAACCTGGCACAAAATCTGGGTGGCCAAAAATAGGCGTCAACTGAGAGGGAAAGCTGGACATCTCAGCTATCCTGTAGTATCTGCGAAGTTCATGCAAAATAAATTCGATCAAAGGGTGTGGAGAGGAAAATCGTGAGTACTGAGTCGCACTCCAGGCTAGGCCAGCTAAAGGGGTCGGCACTGATTCCTGTTCCAAGGAGACCCATAATTTATGGGTTGAATGTCTGCACCAGTCCACCACTCTGTTCATGTGGACCGCCGTGCAATATAGAGATAGGTCGGGGAGACCAACTCCTCTGAGCTTTTGTCGCTGCAAAAGTGATCTCTTTAGCCGTGAAGGCTTACCCTGCCAAACATAATTATTAAAAACTGTTTGTAGCTTACGAAAAAAACTCTGCGGTATCCTAACTTATAGTGCTTGTAAAAGATACAACAGATGCAGCATGATGTTCATCTTTAAAACATTGCACCTACCAAACTAAGAAACTACCGAACTAAGAAACTACCAGAGTCATCCATTTGTCTAGGTCCATGGAAAAAATGTTCAGAAGAGGCTGGAAGTTTTGTTGGAAATGGAGGTGGTGGAGATTGGAAGGAATCTTGGTGCCCAAGCACTGGATAGCTTGAGGAGCCCAACAAAAGGGAAAGTTGCCACTAAGGCGAACAAGAGAGCTAGGAGTAATAGAGATGTTGAGCGGTCCCGACTTTTGAAGATTGACCTTAAAGTCTGACAGGTCACCATACTCGCATACTGCAGATAAAAGGACTGGAAGAGAGACAAGTGGCACCAATATGTAGAACAGTAAATCGTCCGCATAAGCAGAAATTTTATGGTGGCATGTGCTGGTTTCTAGCTCTCTAATGTCAGGATTGAGCCTGTTGCAGCAGAGGTTCTAAAAAAAGTATGAAGAGGAGTGGGGAAAGCGGGCACCCTTGTCTCGATCTTTACTTATAGCAAAGGATTTGGAAGTGACTCCATTCACCTTGACTGTTGCAGTAGGGGTTGAGTAAATAGCAGAAATCCAAGATATCATCCCCATATTTCGCAAGGTGGCCAAAAGAAAAGTCCAATTCACCCTGTTTTTCAGCATCTGTGGATAACAGGATGAATGGAGTGTTAAGATGCTTGGCCCTAGCTATGACATCAATAGTCCTTATCGTATTGTCCCGGGCTTCTCTGTTGTAGATAAACCTGACCTGATCCAGGGGGATTATACACTGGAGAACTGAGCCCAGTCTCTCAGCTAGAATTTTTGTGAACAACTAGAGATCACAATTAAGCAAAGAGATGGGCGTATAACTGGCACAGAGGAGCGGGTCCTTTCTTGGATTGGGGATTACGGTGATACTTCTTTGTAAGAGGTCTATTGGCACAGCGTAGTTGTCTAAAATTGCATTAAAGGCAGAAACAAAATGTGTTGCTAGATGCTCATGAAAGGTTTTGTAATATGGAATTGTAAAACCATCAGGGCCAGATGCTTTCCCCACTGGAGACCCAGCCAGGGCGTTCATGAGTTCTTCTGTAGAAATAGGTTGCGATAGCAACTCCAGTTCCCTCCTCATTATTATGCCAAGATAGGCATCTATTGTCTCCAATCTGTCTGAGGGCTGGACCATGGGAGAGAGGGAGTATAGATTATAAAGTGCAGCATAAAAATCACGGAAGGACTCCACGGACTTATGGATGTTGGTGCCATTGGGAGTGGACAATGCTGGGATGTATGACAGATTATGTTGGATTTGTATGGCGTTCGCGATTGATCTGCTGCATTTGTCTCCATATTCATCGAAAATTCTGCGAGCCTTCAAAAGCTTGTTTTTGGCCTGAAATAATGAGTGTTTCCTAATTTGCTCTCATAGATGAGTTACCTCTGCCTCAAGGGCTTGGTCTGAGTAAGTTGTATGATGCTTTTCACAATCATGTCATTTGGGTAACAACCCAGACCATGTTTTTGCTCTATCTAGCTTGATTCTGTGACCGTGTTTAATAAGCACTCCTCTAATGTGGCACTTATATGCAGACCATATGGAAAGAGGGTTGGAGACAGAATCCTTGTTAGTCTCTAAAAAGAGGTCTAGCTCTTGCAAAATATCTGCTTTGATCTCAGGGTCCTGTAAGAGGGATTCATTTAATCGCTATGTGGCGGTTAAAAGTGTTTGGGTTTTGCAAGCATATTTCCACTGAGATAGGAGCATTGTCGCAATATGGCCAATATGGGCACTAGAGACAATCAGGATCGTAATGTGGGATACCAGGCAAAGGTCTATCCTAGCGTACAAGCCATGAACCGGTGAGAAAAAGGTATAGTCTCTTTCCTGTGGATGTAGGATTTGCCAAATGTCAACCAGTTGAGGAGAGTGAAACAGTTCCCGATCTCGAGTCCGGGCTCTCTGGGATAGGTTGGGGGAGCCTGTCCATGAATCTTTGCCGGGATTAATGGAAAGGTTAAGGTCTCCCCCTAGCACAAGGGTACCCTCGGCAAAAGAAACCAAGGAGGAAAGGCATGTTTCGAGCACTGGAAGCTGATCCACATTTGGTAGATACAAGTTTGCCAGGGAAAATGTCTGTGACTGGAGTTTACCTTTTACAAAGAGGTATCTACCTTCTTGGTCAGTACGGAGGTCTAGAAGTTGCCAAGGTACCATTTTGGCTAGAAGAATACGCATCCCTTTTGATTTAGATGAGGGAGACATGCTATGATAAGCTGTAGGAAAATGTTTACTGTACAGTTTTGAAATTCTATCAGCTCGGAAGTGAGTTTCCTGTAAGTGAGGGCATTGTCTCCATAGGTCAGCGAAGACAACTGGAGCATTTAGGCCCTTCAAATTCCAAGACAGGAGTTTCAGTATTATTTTAGAGAAGTGGGTTCCGGCCGTCGACCCTCGCCAAAACTTGGGACAAAGGATAGAGTGGAGCGAAGGGGGGGTAAAATGGAAGAGGAGGGGTTAGGCTGCGGGATGGGAAAGGAAGAGAAGGAGGTAAAGGGAGGATAAAGAGGAAAAGTGTGGATGAAATGGGCGAAAACTATTTCTCCAAGAGGAGGACTACTGCCAAAAAGGGTCAACAAAGACCTAGTGGGGGAAGAGGTAAGGCACTTCAGAGATTAAGACCCCGGGCCACAGGAATCCCCCATTGTCAGGAGTGGCCCACACAGGGGCAGCACTAAAGTATTTACTTCTCTCTAATATAAGGAAAAAAATAAAAAAATACAGGGAGTGGAAAAAAGGGTTGGTTGGGTATGCAAACCCCAACTGTGTGAACAGAGCCAAAAATCACTAGGTGGAGAGACTGCTCGCTTCCCTAGAGCTGAAGCCCATCAAGAGTGAGCCGTGGCTCCCTTTCTTGTCAATACATGAGTGCTATCTTCATACGGCTTAATGTATTTGTAACTTGGTATAAACTCATGCAATTACACACTACATTGACCCCAACAGAGGGCACCCCTAAAGAGCAAAACAATTTATATTTATTATTTATATTTTAAATAACATTTCAAAATATATATTATTTAGGTTGGAGGTCTAAAAAATGGATTGAGTTGCTCTTACAAGGTGCAGTAATCTCCAGAAAGGTGAACAGTAAAAATTCAAACAAATTTAACTGAAGCCACGCAAGAGATTTAATTGTTCACTGCTCTTCTTTATTGTTTTAATATTTTAATCTGAAGATTAGATGAAACACAGCATGATTAAATATATGTTATCAAAGAAATTATAGAAAGTGCAACTTTAGTCTCTTAGCATAAAAGGACTCCTGGGTAGAAATAATTACCATAATCTGTTTTTAAATTGGACATCTCTCAATCATCATAGGAGCGTCAATGAATTTATGAAACAAAAAC
The DNA here is from genome assembly GCA_029206835.1 of Rana muscosa. Taxonomy (NCBI): domain Eukaryota; kingdom Metazoa; phylum Chordata; class Amphibia; order Anura; family Ranidae; genus Rana; species Rana muscosa. Next base: position 155,393,684 of record CM055120.1, read on the forward strand.
AGCTTTGAGCCCAAATGCATTAAATATATTTTAATTGAAAGGGCTTTGTTTTCTAGCTCAGTACAGGCTGCCATCTTAATATAAAGCAAATGCCTTTGTATTTCTTTTATAATCAAGACCAGTGGCTTAATAAATATTCTGAGTATGCACTCCAAAACGAGATGAAATTTCCAATGACCCTATCTCAGTGAAACATTAAATAAATCCCATCAGAGCGTAAATGTGTATTAGATCCACAAATGCCAAAATACAGTGCTCAAACACAAACAGATAAAAAATGTATTTTCTAATGTGTTAAAATGAAAGATATTGAAATAATAAAGATCCAGGCAGTCTTATTAAAGCTGTGATCCATTAGGGAAATTTCTGACACTTTTTGATCTGAAGTGCTAACAGTTGCAAAGAAACAAAACGAAAAGAAGCTTGATCAAGAACAACTCAAGAAAAGGAGGGCAAACCAATGGGGACAACTACACCTCTAGTATAATGCAGTTTCAAAGGATAGCTGATGATCTAACAATGGATTTATATCTACAAATCTAGGTAACTGGTACTATACATGTTTTTTGATTAATGCAATATACTGTACTTGTATGTTAAGGCATTGTCAATGGGTTACTATTATTGAAATAACATTTTGTTTCTAACTTGAACTGTTTATATTCAAAATGTGAGACCGCATTTGTCAATACCTGACATGTATAAAGTAGGCAATACCAGGTCACTGTTCTCAGGATCGCCCTACCAGGAAGTGAGCAAGCTGGGGTCCAGTAGTAGATATAGCAGGTAGGGATCAAGCAGAAGCATAGTTGAGGAACAAGCCAAAGGTTGGTAATAAGTGGTTGCAAGTAGGGATGAGCCGAACACCCTTCCGGTTCGGTTCGCACCGGAACCTTCGAACGGACCGAAAGTTCGCGCGAACGTTAGAACCCTATTAAATACAATGGACGCGAACGTTCGGAATCTAAAGTGCTAATTATAACGACTAATATCCATGCTATTGTCCTAAAAAGGGTTTGGGGACCCGGGTTCTGCTGCAGGGGACATGTATCATTGCAAAACAAAGTTTTAAAAACGGCCAAGTGAAATATTCCTTTAAATATCGAACCTGGGGGGTGTCTAAAGTATGCCTGTGAAGTGGCATGTGTTTCCCGTGTTTAGAACTGTCCCTGCACAAAATGACATTTCTAAAGGAAAAAAAGCCATTTTAAAACTGCTTGCGGCTTTAATGTAATGTCTGGTCCAGGTAATATGGATGAAAATCTTTGAGAAAAATGGCATGGCTACCCCATCACCCCCCCTACCCCAGCCCATTACCAGCCCCTTTGGGTCTTGTATGGATATTAAGGGGAATCCCGCGCCCAAATCAAAGGCCCTATATACTCTGAACAGCAGTATACAGGCGGTGCAAAAAAGACAGGGACTGTAGGTTTGTTCTTAAGTAGAATCTGTTTGTAATTTTGAACAGGTACATTGTTTAAGTGTAGCTCCAGCCAAAAAATCTATTGTTAAGCTTTTTGGAAAACACAGGGAAGGGTTATCACCCCTGTAACATTTGTTTTGCTGTCTGTGCACCTGTTCAGAACAATTCACCTCACTTTCCGTCCCAATGACAAATGTTTTTGAAAAGTGGAGTTTTTAGTGAAACAAGGATTGGTGATAAAGCATCAGTAGAGAGGAGACACCTTTTTCCCATATTAACTCTTACAGGAGAGAATTTCCCTTCCTAGGGGTAGATTTCCTCTCACTTCCTGTTGTCTCCTTCTGTTTGCAAGTAGGAGTCGTTTGTAAGTTGGATGTTTGAAAGTAGGGGCCTGCCGTATATACTCTGCTGAAATTTGCCCCTTACATGTTGGTGTTGCCACAACACTGTGAGCCCTCACAGTTACTCTTGGTGGGCGCTGGAACACCCTGCTGTGAACTATTATATCAGGAATTGTAATTACATGCCATTGTTGAACAGTGGTAGGAAAATTGGGCCTTTGGTGGTGGTGCTGGTGCTACAACACTGTCAGCCCTCACAGTTACACTTGGTGGGCGCATGAATGGGCCCTACTGTAAATTATTAGATCAAGAATTGTAATTGCATGCCCCTGTTGAAGAGGGGCGGAAAAATTGGGCCTTTGGTGGTGGTGGTGTTGCCACAACACTGTAAGCCCTCACAGTTACTCTTGGTGGGCGCAGGAATGGGCCCTGCTGTGAATTATTAGATCAAGAATTGTAATTACATGCCCCTGTTGAACAGGGGCAGAAAAATTGGGCCTTAGGCACTGGTGCCACAACACTGCAACCCCTCACAGATACTGTACTTGGAGCACAGCAATGAGCCCTGTTGCAAAGTATTGCATCAAAAATTTTAATTACACGTCCCTGTTAAACAGGGGCTGGAAAATTGGGCCTTAGGCACTGGTGCCACAACACTGCAACCCCTCACAGATACTGTACTTGGAGCACAGCAATGAGCCATGTTGCAAAGTATTGCATCAAAAATTGTAATTACACGCTCCTGTTAAACAGGGGCTGAAAAATTGGGCCTTAGGCACTGGTGCCACAACACTGCAACTCCTCACAGATACTGTACTTGGAGCACAGCAACGAGCCATGTTGCAAAGTATTGCATCAAAAATTGTAATTACACGCCCCTGTTAAACAGGGGCTGAAAAATTGGGCCTTAGGCACTGGTGCTGGTGCCACGACACTGCAACCTCTCCCAGATACTCTAGTTGGAGAGCAGGAATGAGCCCTGCTGCAAAGCATTGCATAAAAAATTGTAATTACATGCCCCTGTTAAACAGATGCTGAAAAATTGGGCCTTAGCCACTGGTGGCGGCACCCAGAAACAAAAATGTTCTTCCAAGCTATCATCATGAATCGGATCATTAAGGAGGAGGAGGATAGTCAGTCAACATAACAGGACAGTCACTCAGCATCAGCATAGGCAGTCTTGAAGGGATGTGACATTTGAAAATAAATTATTCTGTTATATCAGCTTCAAGTGCTTGGTAGCTGGTGGTGATCCAAGACTGGTTCATCTTTATGAAGGTCAGTCGATCAACCGAGTCAGTAGACAGGCGCACCCTGTGATCCGTGACAAAGCTTCCAGCATCACTGAATGTGCGTTCCGAAAAAAAGCTGGATGCATGACAGGCCAGTAGCTCAATTGCATACTGTGCAAGCTCTGGCCAGTGATCCATCCTCAAGACCCAGTAAGCCAGAGGATTTTCGTTGGGAAAGGTGTCCAAGTCTGACCTTGCCCCTAGGTATTCCTGCACCATGTATATCAGACGCTGGTAATGGTTGCTGTAACCGATCATACCTTGGGGCTGCGGATTAAAAAAAATTCTGAACGCATCGGTCAGACGGCCACCTTCCCCACCGCTCCTTCTTTGACTGACCGAAGCCTCAGCAACTCGTTGTCCAGGACCAGGAGTTTGTAACCTCCCAGTCTCTGGGAACGCGTTGCAAGGACCTTTCTGCAAGGCCTCCCGGAGATGTCTCATCCTCTGTTCCTTCTGCGACGGTAAGATAAGGTCCGCAACCTTACCTTTGTACCGTGGATCAAGGATAGTGGCCAGCCAGTAATGGTCCCTCTCCTTGATCCGAAGAATATGAGGATCCTTCCGCAGACTTTGCAGGATCAGGGAGGCCATGCAGCATAGGTTAGCTGAGGCATTCGGTCCGGAGTCCTCTGGGTCACTAAGGACGACATGATCCGCAGCCACCTCCTCCCAGCCACGTACAAGTCCACGGGTTTCTTGGGACTGTAAATCATCCCTTAAAGACTGCTGCTGTTGATGCTGAGTGCCAGGCTCCACCTCCATGCTGACACAATCCTCCTCCTCCTCCTCCTCTTCCTGTGCGATGGGTGGGACTGAAGGAACACTGTCTGGGTAAAGGGGGCCTTGAGAGGCAAGGAAGTCCTCCTCTTCCTGCCTCTGTTCTGCCTCAAGTGCCCTGTCCATTATTCCACGCAGCGTATGCTCCAACAGGTGGACACGAGGTACAGTGTCACTGATGCATGCACTGTCACTGCTCACAGTACATGCATTCTCACCATCCTCGTGGCCTCTTCAAATGGTGCCAGGACAGTGCATGCATCCCTGATCATGCCCCACTGGCATGGGGAAAAAAACCTGAGCTCCCCTGACCCTGTCCTGGTGCCGTAGTCGCACAGGTACTCATTGATGGCCCTCTGCTGCGTGTGCAGCCGCTGCAGCATGGCCAAAGTTGATTTCCACCTGGTGGGCATGTCACATATAAGGCAGTTCTTGGGCAGGTTCAACTCTTTTTGCAGCTCAGCTAGCCGAGCACTGGCATTATATGATCTGCGGAAATGCACACAGACTTTCCTGGCCTGCCTCAGGACATCCTGTAAGCCCGGGTACCTGCCCAAAACCGCTGCACCACCAGGTTAAGGACGTGAGCCACACAGGGCACATGGGTCAGTTGTCCCTGTCGGAGGGCGGAGAGGAGGTTGGTGCCATTGTCGCAAACCACCTCTCGGCCTGCCCCTGCAGAGCTGACAGAACCTCTGCCCCAGTGTGGCTCCTGTCCCCCAAACACACCAGCACAAGCACGGATTGGCATCTTTTTGCCTGCGTACTTGCGTAGCCCCTTGAACGCCTACGGAGCACCGCTGGTTCAGAGGACAAAGCACAGGAAGAGGCCATGGAGGAAGAAGAAGAGGAGGGGGTGGAGGAGAGAGGTTGTCACAACCAGTAGTAGCATTTTGGAGGCGTGGTGGCGGAACAACCTCCAACACTACTGCACCTTGTCCTGCATCCTTCCCAGCTGCCAAAAGAGTGACCCAATGGGCCGTGAAAGAAAGGTAACGTCCCTGTCCATGCCTGCTGGACAATGAGTCAGTGGTAATTTGCACCTTACCGCTGACCGCCCTGTCCAGGGAGGCATGGACATTGTGAAAAATAGAAAAAATATTGCGCTAAATGTAAAAACTAAAAAACAAGAAACAAAAAGCAGCTACACAACAATGTGACGAAAATTGTAAACGTGATAGAAATAAAAAAGTAGCGCTGGTAATTAAGGAAAAAACAAATAAATGTCTCTCAAAATATATAGTGAAAAATAAATGAATATCACACCAACCTAAAGGGATGTGTATGAGTTCACTATAAACTCCATAAAAAACAACATATGTAATCGTGAAGGAAAAAGAAAAACATGTGCAGTGTCCGTCAAAATAACCCGTGAAGGCACAATGCAAGGAAGGACATGTAGGCTGTAGGTCATCAAGGAAAAAACATCTTCCGACTATAGGAGATAGATTAAACACTCTTACCAGAGTCCGTGGATCTGCCTACCGAGGTAGCAGATCATGTAAGCATGGGAGATCCAGCCACAGGACCAGTCGGCTTGTCTGATGACTCCTAAGCTGCTGGAATCTTGGCCATTACGACTCGACAATCCTTAGATCCGAACCTTGGATGGATATCCCCAATGGATACAACGAACCTGAACTCCTAGGGTATCACCCTGTTTCCAATTGGTATAGGAGAGATTCGACCACCAAAGACCCCCGAAGGGGGTAACTGAATGATGCAGAGTAACTCCAGGTAAGCCCTCTCCAAATCCCATGCAGAAAAGAAAGAGACAAGGCTCCAATGGTGCAGGTCAAAAGGGTAGTATACGGTTTTATTGGAATAAAACCACAAAAATAAACATAATCACAGATAAGAATAAAACAAAGCAATATGGGGAGTGGCGTACCAAGCCCTACGCGTTTCGTCTACATAAGACTTCTACTGGGGCATCCAATAGAAGTCTTATGTAGACGAAACGCGTAGGGCTTGGTATTTTGAGAGACATTTATTCAGGCATGGACATTGCCTTCCACATGCCGATAGAGAGCCGGAATCGCCTTCCGTGAGAAAAAGTGGCATTTGGGAACCTGCCATTGAGGAACCGCACATTGCACAAACTCACGGAAGGGGGCCGAGTCTACCAACTGAAAAGGCAGCAGTTGAAGTGCTAGCAATTTAGCCAAGCTAGCATTCAACCGCTGGGCATGTGGATGGCTGGGAGTGAACTTCTTTCGACGGTCCAGCAGCTGGGGCAGGGAAATTTGCCTGCTATAATCGGACGTCGGTGTACTGCTAGCAGAGTGCCCGCAAGTACTTGGCTGTGACACACCTAATTCTAAACCTTCATTCCTCTCAGTGCAGGTTTCAGAGAGGACTAAAGGTACAGTGGGGTTGGAGATCCCAGCTAATGAGGAGCAAGGAGAGGTCTGCTTTGTTCTTTGGTGTGGGTCTTTAAGGTACGCTTGCCAACGAGCTGCATGGCAGGTCAACATATGTCTGGTCAAGCATGTGGTGCCCAAGCGGCTGATGTTTTGGCCACGAGAGATACGCTTGAGACATATGTTGCAAACAGCAGTGGTGCGATCTGATGCACTCGACTCAAAAAAGGCCCACACCAAAGTACTTTTGGAATAACGGGCAGAGGCAGCGCATTGCACAGGCGGAGCTCTGCGGTGTGATTCAGTCGGTGTGCTGCCCTTACGCTGGCCCCCGGAGGGCATCCTGCCTCATTGGAGATGTGCCTCCTCCTCATCCTCCTCCTCTCTCCTATCAGGCACCCACGTGGAGTCAGTGACCTCATCATCCCCTCCCTCCTCATCACTGGAGCCAATCTGGCAGTATGCTGCAGCTGCTGGAACATGACTGCCAGATTGCAGTCCTTCTTGAGCATCCCCTCTCTCTGCTCTCACGCTACTGCCTTCCTCTAGCTGGGTATCATCTTCAGACGCTTCGAAATGCTGGGCATCCACCTGGAGCATGTACCCAACACTGTGCTCAAACAGTTCGGGGGACTCCTCAGGAGGACACAGTGGGTCTAGGGAAGGAGTGACTGATGATGACATTGATACGAGGGAAGAGGACGCTTTGGCAGCTGCTTTGCCAGTACCCTGAGCCTGGGTGAGAGAGGATTAGGAGGATGAGGAGGGCTTGGTCATCCACTCTACCAAGTCTTCGGCATGATGCGGCTCAACACGTCCAGCTGCCGAAAAAAAGGACAAGAGTGTCCCATGGCCACGTGCTGATGACGATGCACCGCATCCACGACCAGCACTGTTGTCTCTAGACACAGAGCCTGCTTGCCCTCTTTTATTGGCTCATGACTGTCTGCCTCTCCTTGTTGGCCTTCCAGACATAGTAATGGCCTGCAGGGAGATGGGAAAACCAGCAATTGGGTAGTGTATATTGTGCTGGAGGCACACAACACCCACTAACTCCAGCAGATGCCTTTATTAGAGAACAGCAATGACGGGTATATACAGGTTGTAACATTGGGGGATGTTTAGCTCAGTGATAGATGCATTGTAAGTGAGTTCACAGCCAACAGGAACTAAGGTTTAAGGGCGTGGTAGCCCACTTTTATTGAAAGAAACAAAAAAGTAAAGTTCATACGTGCATTTGGTTTCCCACACAGGGGTTCTTCTCCCAAAAACATCAACACATGAAAATGCCAATCCACCTGGCTCTTAAGGCTCGCTCAGCCTTTTGGCGCAGTTCCTTGCTGCACAGGCCCACTCCTGGCCTCTAGGAAGGGCTCTCCTGACACTCCAGGCTTTCACACTCCTCTAAGACTTACAGTCCCCTCTGGTCCTCAAGACTCTCTTCCAGTTGTCTCAGCTAGCCCAACTCTCTCAGTCTACTGACCTGGAACCTCTCCCAGATGGAGAACCGTCTCAAGGATGTTGCCTGAGTTCTTCCACAGTAGAACACTTCCCTCCAGCAACTGCTGGCACACCAACTCCTTTCCCAAACACACTGAGCTATCTTCAGCTCTGCCTTTTAACGAGTGTGTGCACCTGGACACACACAACCTGCAGAGCTCCTGGAAAACCCGGACACATGACTGAAGACTCCATCCCTCCCAATGCTCTTTGAAGTCTTCAAGTTTACAGCCCCAATCCAGGCTTACAAAATCCAGAGAAAACTTACAGCATAGTTTTCCCTGCTCACCAATCTTTTGCTGGAACTTCTCAAATTGCTTCTTTGAGAGTCCTGTGTCCATTTTAAACACATTTTCACTAAGACAGGGGCTCTCACTCTCACAAGGTGTATACTGTACTAGGACACACAACACCCACTAACTCCAGCAGATGCCTTTATTAGAGAACAGCAATGACGGGTATATACAGGTGTATACTGTACTAGGGCACACAACACCCACTAACTCCAGCAGATGCCTTTATTAGAGAACAGCAATGACGGGTATATAAAGGTGTATACTGTACTAGGGCACACAACACCCACTAACTCCAGCAGATGCCTTTATTAGAGAACAGCAATGACGGGTATATACAGGTGTTGTCATGGAAACCCTGTCAGGAACAGACGCCCTGGACTTCCTGGTTCCCGCCCCCGCAGGTGACGCCCGAAGGGCTATTTAAACTCCTCACTTGCAGACAGTCCCTGCTGTCTGCTCTACAGCGTTTATCCCAAGTGACCTGATCTGCCTTGTTTACCTGTATCTGACCCGGCTTCCTGTGACCCTCCTGCTATCTGCCTGTACCTGACCATCGGCCTGTTTTCTGACTTCGGTATTGCCTGATCCTTTTGTGCCTCGCTGCCTGACAGTTTACCCGACCCCGGCTTGTCTGACGATCCTGCCTGACCTTGGCTCTTGTTCACCTGCTGCTGCCTAGTGGTTCCAGTTTACCTGCTGTGCCTCCCGGTCCGGGTCATCTGCTGAGTTCCTGGTTCCTGTCTGCTCATCTGCTGGTTCCTGTCTGCTCATCTGCTGGTTCCTGTTCACCTGCTGCTGCCTAGTGGTTCCAGTTTACCTGCTGTGTCTCCCGGTCCGGGTCATCTGCTGAGTTCCTGGTTCCTGTCTGCTCATCTGCTGGTTCCTGTCTGCTCATCTGCTGGTTCCTGTCTGCTCATCTGCTGGTTCCTGTTCACCTGCTGCTGCCCAGTGGTTCCAGTCTACCTGCTGTGCCTCCCGGTCCGGGTCATCTGCTGAGTTCCTGGTTCCTGTCTACTCACCTGCTGCAGTTCCTGGTTCCTGTCTGCTCATCTGCTGGTTCCTGTCTGCTCATCTGCTGGTTCCTGTTCATCTGCTGCTGCCCAGTGGTTCCAGTCTACCTGCTGTGCCTCCCGGTCCGGGTCATCTTCTGAGTTCCTGGTTCCTGTCTACTCACCTGCTGTAGTTCCTGGTTCCTGTCCACTCACCTGCTGTAGTTCCTGGTTCCTGCCTCCTCACCTGCTGGTTCCTGATCACCTGCGGTAGTTCTTGATCCTGCCAGGCACTCGTACCCCTTCCACCTCCGTGCTTCCTGTTATACCACCAGGGGCCGCCGGTGGGAGCCGTAAGGGAGGCCTCCCTCTGCTAACCGGGCTCGTCACCGTCAGGTACGTGACAGGTGTATACTGTACTAGGGCACACAACACCCACTAACTCCAGCAGATGCCTTTATTAGAGAACAGCAATGACGGGTATATACAGGTGTATACTGTACTAGGGCACACAACACCCACTAACTCCAGCAGATGCTTTTATTAGAGAACAGCAATGACGGGTATATACAGGTGTATACTGTACTAGGGCACACAACACCCACTAACTCCAGCAGATGCCTTTATTAGAGAAAAGCAATGATGGGTATATACAGGTGTATACTGTACTAGGGCACACAACACCCACTAACTCCAGCAGATGCTTTTATTAGAGAACAGCAATGACGGGTATATACAGGTGTATACTGTGCTGGGGCACACAACACCCACTAACTGCTGCAGATGCCTGAGAAAAGAATACATTGTCCCTGCCTGCCTATCTAGCTTAGAGAAAAGCAATGAACAGCAACTCCTGCAGATGCCTGAGAAAAGAACACACTGTCCCTGCCTGCCTATCTAGCTTAGAGAACAGCAATGAACAGCAACTCCTGCAGATGCCTGAGAAAAGAACACACTGTCCCTGCCTGCCTATCTAGCTTAGAGAACAGCAATGAACTGCAACTCCTGCAGATGCCTGAGAAAAGAACACACTGTCCGTGCCTGCCTATCTAGCTTAGAGAACAGAAATGACGGGTATATACAGGTGTATACTGTGCTGGGGCACACAACACCCACTAACTGCTGCAGATGCCTGAGAAAAGAACACACTGTCCCTGCCTGCCTATCTAGCTTAGAGAACAGCAATGAACAGCAACTCCTGCAGATGCCTGAGAAAAGAACACACTGTCCCTGCCTGCCTATCTAGCTTAGAGAACAGCAATGAACAGCAACCCCTGCAGATGCCTGAGAAAAGAACACAATGTAGAGCACACTGTCCCTGCCTATGTAGCTCTTTCCCTGCACGCCGGAACACACTGCACAAGGCCGCCACGCTGGTGGACTTTGATAGTGTGGGGCGTGTACTAAACCCCCCTGAGCTATGATTGGCCACAGGCATCCTGCCTGTGGCCAATTATGGCTCTCCTCGCTGCCAGCGCTGTGATTGGCCAAGCATGCGGGGTCACACTGCATGCTTGGCCAATCACAGCGCCGGGATTGCACTGCGATGGCGCAATGTATTGTGGGCTGTTCGGGTCACTCGAATTTGGCGCGAACGGCCCATAACGTTCGATCTTCGTCGAACGATCGAACAGCCGATGTTCGAGTCGAACGTGTGTTCGACTCGAACACGAAGCTCATCCCTAGTTGCAAGTTGAGATAAAGCAGAAGCATAGTTGAGGAACAAGTAAATGTTTAATAACGAATGGTTGCAGGTTAGGACCAATCCAAAGGTTGGTAACAAGTGGTATTGGAGAGAAGGCCAATTGCGGGTATGCAAAGGAGCAAGATAATGGCTGGAAAGAGCACAATAATCTGGCAAACAAAAGGGAAAAGGCATGGCTTAAATAGGAAGTTCATGGGAGGAGAAAGAAGTTCAAGGTTCACAAGAAACAAGTTAAGATTATCCAAGAAATCAGACAGCATGCTGTTCATCATGTCAGGTGGCTCAACATGGAGAGCTTCTCCTGGATGCAGGAGAGGCTGTGGGTCCAGAACCCGGTCCTGATATAGGCGCATCAGCAGCCAACAGAGAGTTGTCTGCAAAGAGTTGCTGGATGTTGAGGGAACAGCACGTTTTGTACATTTCAGTTTGATGGCTTGCTGGGAACACAGGACTTTTTAAGAGAATTAAAAATTTGAGTTATATGGCATCTGGTCTTATGAACATGTATTACTAAGGATGTTTGTTTTTGTGATTGGTTAACTGTAAAAATATATTTTAAAAATGTACTGTATTGCTAGGAATTTAAATGGTTGAGTTAGGATCTCAGTGGTAAATTAAGTTACAGGCAGAGATCTCATACCTGATTGCAATTTAAAAAAATATATATTTAACTGCTAAACACAATAACCACTACCCCAACTCAGACTTTTATAACTCTGAAACATCTTTAGGATTGAAAATATTTTTTATTTGGAACAACGTTTAAAGTACAAAAGAATGACATCAAATATTTAAGTTAAGCAGCGAGTCCTCTCAATGGCTATCACCCACAGCTAGACTCGTGTCAATCAACAATATCATATAAACATAAAAGTCCATTGGTAAAAGTCTTCAGAAAACACTATAAAAAGTAAATTGAGTTCCATTGTTCGTATGAGAAGGAGAGAGATAGGAAGAATAAAAGGACAAAGAAAATCAAAAGAGAAGTATGAAAAAAGAGAAGAGGGAAACAGAGTAAGTAAGTTGGAGAGGAGAATTCTGCTGGGGAATCGGTTGAGTAAAAAAATAGCAAGAAAACAGTAGAATACCATTTCTCTGGGCCCTGAATCAAGACAAGTGTGAGGATGGCCCTGTTGGAGCTGAGAGCATAGTTGCGAGGGTATCTGAGGAGGAGAAGCAGAGCCAAACAAACCACAATACCTTATATTTGTGGAAGGTGTTATTATCTAATGCCAGAATCTCCTCCATTCTCATTATGTCATTTACAGAAGATACCCACCAAGACAGAGGCAGTGTAGTGGTAGTCTTCCAAAATAATGTTTAAAGAAAGAGGGGGGGGGGATTCTGGCGCTCCTAGTGATGTGATGCCTTTAAAATGAATGTAATAGTGGCTCTAATGGCACTTCTAAGTCAATCTGTATATTAAAAAACAAGAGGAGGCAGCCTCAGAGGGTGTCCATGTCCTCGGTCAGCAAGAAGTGTAAAAAAGGGGGGTGGAGGCACCAACTAAATTAATCCTACTGTAATCATTAATGTAAGTATAGTATATATATACTATACTTACATTAATGATTACAGTAGGATTAATTTAGTTGGCGCCTCCACCCCCCTCTTTTTTACACTTCCAAAATAATGGAATGAGTTGCCATGCTGTGGATAGGAAAAAACATAGAAGGCACCTTTTTTGTGATGCAATAGATCTGGGTAGCATAGAAAGGAGGGCAACCGCTGGAGTTGGTGTTAGAGATTCTTCATACATTGCATTATATACTTGAAATACCTGTGTCCAGAAGGGGCGTATCCTCTCATGTTCCCACCAGACATGTAAGTAAGTGCCTGAAGCTGTGCCACAGAGCCAGCACGAGGCAGGGGTAGAAGGGAAGATTTGGTGTAACGTTGAAGGATCCCTGTACCACCATGATAAGATCTTGTAGTTCTTTTCTTGTGAGTAGCAGGACATGGTAGATTTATGGGTATAATGAAATGAGGTCTGCCATTCTGTCCTCTAAAATTCCTTTTCCAAATTTGTGGACCACATCCTGGTATAAGCGGCAGGTCATCATGTGTAAGGGCTTGAATTAAACAGTACAGGGATGAAAGTAGATGTCTGGGCGTATCCTGTAGAGAACACAGCCTTTCAAATTCAGTGAGAGGGCCATGCATTTGGGAAGAGAGGAACAATTGTTTCATGAACGTAGATAGGTGAAGGGTAGTAAGCCAATCGCGCGTACCCGCAGGGACAGCTGGGGTTCCCACTCAAGGTTGGATAAACGAGTATGCCTGTGGCCACTCGTAGCGTATAAATGATTCCAATGTAGGAACTCCTATACCCTGGGGAAAGGCAGGGTTGTCGAGTAAGGGAGTCAAAGAGGAAGGATCTAAGGATAAGACCGAACATAGTCCTATTCTATACCATAGCCTAAGAGCGGTGAGTAAGAGGTTAAGTGGGACAGAGCACCATTATATCTCCAGACAAGTGCACGTAGGTTAGATTATAGAGCTGAAAATAGTAGTGTCTAAAAGAGGAGGAAATGCCTTTAGTGTTAACGTTTTGTCTTGGTTAGGTTGGGTGATAAGTGGGATAGAGTGATGGGGTGGCCTGGGATAAAGAGTCCGCGCTGGTGTGTTGGCCAAATTTGTTGGCAAAAGAGTAGTGGTTGTTATGGGCTTTATCATGTGCAATTAAAGAGTGAGAGTCCAGTAGTTGGAGCAGATTGCGGCAGGCATTGGCTAGCTTGGTATAAGTAAATGGTTCTAAATCTAGTTTATGGAGTGATTAAAGCTCTGCAATGGTGGTTAACAGGCAGCGGATTTCATCCACTCTGATCTTCTTCAGGCGGGAGCCATGTTGAATTAGAAGGCCCCGAACCACACATTTCAGTGCTTCCCACTGTATAAGGGGAGTAGTAGTGTCCGAGGAATGATCAGACACACAGTTCCAAATATCTTTGGAGATCTCTGCTACACAAACTGAGTCTCATAATAAATTGTCAATAAGTCTTCATGATGCACCTCCACGAGCACGGCGGGCGTGCAATAGTCAGGTAAAAAGGGGAATGATCAGACCAAAGGAGGTGTCCCATGGAAGCCTGGAGGTGAGTATCTAGTAACGACTTGGAGATTAAGAAGTAATCAAGTCTACTGTAGGAGAATAGCAGCTGTAATCTCATTCCATAGGGTATTGGATGTGCCAGAAATCTACTAATTGTGCAGAATGTAGTAATGATTTAATGCATGTCAATGAGGATGAGGGAATTGATGAATTACCCGAGGAAGTGTCCGCAAATGAGGAGAGAGCGACGTTGAGGTGACCACCCACGATGAGACATAGACTACCAAAGGAAGACAGTCTGGTGAGAATGGAGGAGAGGAAACAAGCCTGATCCAGATTAGAAACATAAATGTTGGCCACTGTAAAAAAAAGTTAATTTAAGAAAGATGAACCGACCAGCCTCATCTATAAGAGAATCAATGACCTCAGGGTTAAAGGATTTATGAAAGGCGATGGAAACTCCTTTAGATTTGGCCTGTGGGTTAGAATTGTGAAACCAAGTATGATTATATTGATTATGCAGAGCTGGTTTTGAGCCCATGCGAAAAAGTGTTTCTTGTAGGAGTAAAATGCTGTAGCGCATTTTATGAAAATGGTAAATGGTAAAGTATCTGGCTCCGCTTCTCCGGGGTATTAAACCCCCTACAATGGAAAGAAGCTAAATTAACTGGACAGTTGACTGCCATAACAAGCAATTAAAAAATCAGGTTAGGGGGTTTAGCGGAGATTGGGGAATATAGGTTTCTTACAAACCAATATTTTCCAGCAGAATAAGGAGAGTAGGAAGAAACAAAAAAGAGTAGTGAAAGAAGAAGGGGGAGAAAGGGTAGAGTAAAGAAAATCTGAGAGAAATAGAGAAAGTTTGCCAGTGTCTCTGTCCCCAGGTTCATAATTGTTGAAACCGGGGGGGATAAGGACACGTAGAAAGAGTGGGAACAGAGACAAGTTAACTAGGGAGACGAAATGTAATAAAAAGGCCACTAGGTGGCTCCAAAATACCAACATTAGAAAAGTATAAGACCATACAATATGAAACCTAGCTAAACAGGGAACAGTGCCTGTATTGGCACCGAAAAAAAAACTAAGGGGGGTAATAGGAAGATGCATGGGGTAGCCCCGTGTTCCCCACTCCACAGGGCTACATGCTAGAAAGAAAAATATAAAATACATGAGATCAATGTTAAACCAAAAAAACTCTTATATATAAACATGTAAAAAGACTAGGGACTAAGGAGGGAGATAGACAATGGTGAGGGGTAATGGAGCAATATATCGGAGGATAACAAGAAAGCACAGTTCAATTACGTCATTCCACAGGGATGAGACAGTGGAATATAGGGAACAAAGATCAAAACAGCAAACATAAATGTGAAAGATTTCCTGAACGAATGTGCAGTTAGTGAAAATAAAAAACTGAAAATAATGTCAACAGAACAATAGTTCAACACTCATTGAGGACAATTGCAGGAACAAGCAGATTCCTGGAAAAGTGTAGGAGTCATTCCTGTATATGCAAAACACCCGGAAAACCATCCAGGAGCATTTCAATCATTGGGATACTTGTGGGATGAAGATCTGAATGTGCGCCTGCGGCTTTGCTTCTGTCACTGAGGGGCAAAGGGAAGGCCAGGAGTAGCTGGTGCAAATGGCCAATCAGGTAGGGAAACTTGAGGGAGTTCCAGAGTGCTGAGAAATGTGGGTAAATTACCCATAGTGTGAAAGATAGCTGTTTTACCTTTGTGGTAAACCCTAAGATGAAAGGGGAATCGCCATTGGTACTTGATCTTGCGGGTTTGCAGGAGTTGCGTTAGGGGTTTCAAAGCTTTCCACATAGTCAGGGTTTGGCAGGAAAGATCCGGGGGAAGCATCACCAGGGCGTCATAAAGAGAATAGTGTCCTGAGTGCTGGCAGCACGCATGATGGCCTCTTTGATCTTGTAGAAGTGAACCATTGGGTATCACGTACGAAGGAAGAATCCGCATTTCAAGGACCGGTGGTCCTATGGACCCGGTCAATTTCAGTAGGATCATCCTTAGGGTTTTGCAGTAGCTGATTAAAGATGGTGGTGACTGCCATTTGTAAATCCTTATGTTCCACAGACTCTGACAGCTCACGGATTCGAATGTTATTGCGACGATTCATGTTCTCAATATCATCCTGTTGATATGAGAGTTTCTGCAGCATAACAGTGTGAGTGTTAAGGATTTCCTCATGAGACTGGACAGCATTGCATAGGCCATCAGTAGTATGTTCTATATCATCAATGCTGACCCCAATGTCCTTTTTAAGCTCAGTGATCTCCTGCCTGTACGTCTTCTATATCCTCTTTACACAATGCTCAAAGTCTGCGTTAGTTGGTAGAGATCTAATGTAGCTGTGCAAGGATTTAATTTGGGATTCCATGTCCAATCCATCACTGAAGCCCAGGGAGGCATGAAAGTGACTCCTGGAATGCCTGGAGTAGTGCTCTGGGTCCTCAGGGGATAGGTGTCTGGCATTGGAGCTCATCTGCACATCCAGGGCTGAGTCAGAGCGGGCCAGGGATGGAGGCGCCGGCACTATCTTGGCAAAAGGCCTGTGATGGGCCACTGCCAAAGATCGAGTGAAGAAGTGTTCCAGATCGCCTCCTGGACGGCTGCTGCTAGAGCCCTTCTGCTCCTTATACTTACCCATGAAGGTGAAAATGGAGAAGATTCCTGACATGGAGAAGCCCTGTAGAACTGCAGGTCCCGGGAGCTGAAAGAGAACATGCCTCACAGCTCCATGCAGCAAGCCATGCCCCTCTGCAACATCTTTAAAATAGGTTGCTTCTTAACCAATGTTACCATAAAGCTATTAATGGACTCCTTTGTTAATTCTTGCCTCCACTATTGGAATTCCCTCCTCATTGGCCTAACATTACACAGGCTCTTTTGTCTATCATAAGTGCTGCTACCAGACGCATCCCCTTGCAAAAAAAGGGAGAAAGGCTGGTGCCAGGAAAGTTGACTAAAACATCATTTTATTATTACAGATGAACAGCAGTCAAAAAATCCAACACGTTTCGGCCATCAAGCCTTAATCATGGCTAACAAATAGGTGACACAAAGCAGCTTAAATAGTGTAGACTAAATCACATGGTCAATCTCAAGGGTCACATGGCCCAAAAGAGGGGTGGCGACAAATATTAAAACATACAAAAAACACAAAAAAGAGCACTATAAACATACAATTGTACATAAATGTATATACAAACATGTATCACAAAAATAAAAAAGGAAAATAAAAAATATATATCCTCCAGATTGGCCTAGTGTCACGGAATGTCATTATTCTTTGTATTACCCAATCACTTATTGAATTATTTGTGTTCACTGTTCATATATACTTTTTTTGTTTTTCCCATCATTGAACACTTGATATATTATTATCTTCTATATTGGAGTTGGCATCATCTATTTATATTTACATTTCTCTTTTGTATGTGTTAGATGGTCAGCCTGGCTTTTATTTTTATTTAGTTTGTCGTTTGTGTGATACTACAAGACACATTTATTATTTATCTATTCAATATTCGTTTTATGCACTTGTTTTAGGTTCGTTCATTATTTTTGTTTTATTTGTGTTCTAGACCCGCTGGCCAGCGTTTATTTGTTTGTTTTACAAGGATACTTAGTGCCGGTTCACACAGGGGCAACCCGACTTGTAGCGCGACTTTGCAAGGCGATTTGGAGGTGACTTCAGCGTGACTTCAGCGTGACTTTGAGCAATTTACAACGCGACTTAAGTTGCCTCCAGGACAGGCGACTTTGGCTGTGGCCAATCACAGAATAATCAGCTCTGTGGGAAGGAGGGGTTTGCCTGGGTAAACTATTTTCTTTTCCTGTAAAGTTGCTTCAGTTAAGATGGAGATCCGACTTGGGAGGCAACTTACATTGAAATCAATGGGTACAAGTTGCCTAGAAGCCGCCTTGAAGAAGTAAAGGAACCTTTTCTGAAGTAGTGTACATTAAAGTGGTTGTAAACCCATGTGAAATTATACATATTTTTTAAATCACCTGGAAGAGAAAGCCATAATGAGCTAATATGACTAGCATAATAGCTCATTATGCATCACTTACCTTAGATCGGGGCCCCCGAAGCCGTCCTGGTCTCCCTCTCCAGCTGCAGCCATCGCTGCGGCGATAGCCGGAAGGTTACTTCCGGGTATCGCCACTCCAGCCAACGACAGCGCCGCTCCGGCGCTGTGATTGGCCGGAGCGGCGAAGACGTGACTCCGCGCATGCGCGCGTGAGCCGTCGAATCCGGCTAAGTCGTCGAATGATGGGACTTAGCCGGATTTGTGAATGGGATTAACCCCATGAATGCGCCGTTGTCTACGGCGCGCGTGCGCCGTAGACACGGATGCATGTCGTTTTTAGCAAATATCTCCTAAACCGTGTAGGTTTAGGAGATATTTCTTGCACCTACAGGTACGCCTTAATCTATGCTTACCTGTAGGTGCAAGTTGCAAAAGTGGGTTTACAACCACTTTAAGACAGCTCTCATTCACTTCAATGGAATTTCTTATGTCCAGCGACTTGGGGCAACTTAAGGTCTGACAAGTCGGATCCCAAGTCGCTGTAGTGTGAACCGTCACTTAGGAATTGAGCAGCGCAGCACTGATTCTGTTTATACAATTTTTTCTTAGTGTGGGAACACTTTTTAGATGTCTGCAGCCGCATTAGCGTTTTACCTTATCCCTTTCAAAAATGGGAGTATAGAGAAAGTGGGGCTAAAGAATAAGAAAATGGCTATACAAACAAAAATGCCTAAATATGAAGCAAAAACAGCCCAAAAATATATAAAGATGAATGTACGGTATATAATTTCAGATACAAATCCACATCCCATCTATGGTTAAGATCAAGAGGGATGCGGGTCTGCAATCTGAAAATCCAGTAGACCTCACGCTCTAATAATCTACAGTATTTATCCCCACCACGTTTTGGCAGCAACACTCTCTCAACACTGTTAAAGCTGAAAGAACTCATATTGCCTTTATGCACATCCTTAAAGTGTTTGGATACAGTGGAGATGTTTTTAGCATTTTCATTTAAATTATCACAGTAATGTTCTTCTATGTGGGAACGGAGTGGACAAATCGTAGAACCAATGTACTGCAAACTACACACACTGCATTGGATTAGGTGACAACATGATCTTTGCCACAATTTATATATTCCTGCATTTTAAACTCTTCCTTAGTGTTGTCAGAAACAAAACTCTTGGACACTGTAGGCATGCAACAATATCTACAAGTCTTGAGTCCACATTTATAAGAACTCAGATAGGATAATCAAGTTTTTTTCTTATTATCAAAAGACACAAGACTGGGTGATAAAAGGGACCTAAGTGTTGATGCACGATGGCTGGAAAAACGAACACCACTGGATAAAACATTATATAAGGTTTTATCAGAAACCAGAATAGGGAGGTTCCTCGTTATAATGTTAGTAATTTGATGGTATTCAGCCGAGTATGATGTGACAAAGAATCCCCCTTACCAACTGCTCAGTGGCTGCCTATTAGAGATGTGCAGGATGGAAACATTTGTTTCATTTCAAATTTGTTCGTTAAGTTAATAATTTTGTTTTGGCATGTTAATTATGTTAGAATGATTTGTTTTCGGACTTCGTTTCGTATATTCGGATTCATTTCATATAGTCGTTGTTTTCAAATCAAATTTGAAAATGAATTTGAATTTAAAAGTGTATGTAAAACATAAAATGCAATGGAAAACTATTTTGCAATGAATACAGTAAGGTATAAAAGTGATACAAGATGATGATTCCTAATTAGGCTGCTTTTTAGAATAGAAAAAAATTATATAAAATAATAGAATAAGATAGAAAATATTGAATAGAATATAAAATAAAGAATAAAATATATAGAAAATATAAATTGGCAAATAATAGAATAGAATAGCAAAATAGAATAGAATAGAAAATACAGAATAGAATAGAAAATATGGAATAAAATAGAATATTAAATATATAATAAATTATATTAGAATGCAACATATAGACAACATATAGAATAGATGGAATAGAATATAATATAAAAAACATTTAATAGAATATAATATAAAACATAGAATAGAATTAAATAGAAAAGAACAAAAAATATAGAATAGTATAGAAATGGTTCTATTCTATTCTGTTCTTTTAATTTCTATTCTGTTTTATTATATTCCCTTTATTTTCTGTTCTTCTCAATTAAATGTTTTTCCTTTATATTCTATTCTATTTCATTCTGTTCTGTCTATTCTATTTAGTTGTATTCTTGTCTATTATATTCTATTCTATAAATCAGCCTAAGTAGGAATCATCTTATGTCACTTTTTACCTTACTGTATTTATTGCAAAATGTTTTCATTTTTGAATATTAATTAATATTTGAATTTGAATACATTTTTAAATTTGAATTATAATTGTTTTGTTATCTATTTTTTGGATTAGTTGAAGTTTGTTACCATTGAAATTTGGAATTTCGGATACATCCAAATTTCCGAATAATAAAAAATGTTGTCCGAATTTAGATGTGTAATAAAACAAATCGCACATGTCTACTGCCTATCTGTTTATGGACTTTAACTTGCCCAACTAATATGAAAAGCAACATATAAAGCCATCCACAACCCTTCACTGGGATAAATCTCCATCACCTAATCTCAAAATATCACCCAAACTGTCATCTTCACTCCTCTCAAGACCTCATGCTCTCTATCTTCCACATCACCTACTTCCATGCTCACCTTTGGGATTTCTACAAATCTTCACGTTAAAAAAAAAAATTGATTTTATTTGTCCATTGTAAGCTCTTTCGAGCAGGGCCCCCTAAACCCTCTTGTAATTAATTGTATTGTTACTGTATTGTCTCCCTTTATTTTGTAAAGTGTTTTGAAAACTTTTAGCAACATATATTTCCTGAATAATAATAATAATTAATAAAATGTTTTATCAAGAAAAGACTAGAATGTTGAGTTATCATTGTTATAGAAAGTTATGTTAGTAGAAAAGGGGGTTTGATTTACTAAAACTGGAGAATGTAAAATCTGGTAATTCATGGTGGTTCATGGTAAGCACAGCTGCACCAGATTGTGCTCTCTCTAGTTTTAGTAAATAAACCCTACTGTTCCACATGCAGGGCCGCCATCAGGGGGGTACTGGCAGTACACCTGTAAGGGGCCCGGAGGTCCCCAGGGGCCCAGATGGGCCCCCTTTCTTCTTTTTTTTTGTAAGGGGCCCGGAGTTCCCCAGGGCCCCGAATGTCAACTCCCCTTTTTCTATTTATTTTTTATTAAAAAATTTATTATAAATTTTTTATTTATTTATTTTATTTAATTTTTTTTTTTATAATTTTTTTTTTTGTAAGGGGCCCAGAGGTCCCCAGAGGCCCTGAGGCTCCCAGGGCCCTGGATGGCAACCCCCCTTTTTTTTGTTCTTCTGTTTTTCTTGTGTTCGTCAGCACCCAAACCCCCTGCTTCTCAATTCATGGCATCCACCCCCGCTTCTGAATTTGCAGCAGCCCCCCCGCTTCTCAATTCACTGCGGCAGCAACCCTCCGGTTCTCCTCGGCTCCAGGGGGCCCATGCCTGAAGCTGTGTTAGTGGCCCCAAAATTTCTGATGGCGGCCCTGTCCACATGTATTCAGCCTAACCTTGAGCTGCACATGTAATTGTTTGTAAGTGCTTCCCCATTCTGAAATCTCTTCTGGGTTCATGAAGTGCAGAAGAGACTGGTGTTAGCCTGTTGGTGTTTGATAAACAAGAACAGTTTCTTTGGGCTCATCCTCTAGGGATTATGCCATTGTCATTTTATAAATATTTATTTATTTTGTAAAGGGTTGACATTGCATTGTCCAAGTCCCCCATGGGTGCTTTTTGCATGGGTTTCTTTGGCTGTTTCAATGAACATTACGAAGGTATGGTCCACTAATGTCACTATTGGGAAACCTGTCCTGGGGAATGCCGTGCAGCCATTGCTAGAGTTCATAGACATAAAATTACACTGAAATGCAAAAAAGTAAAAAATAAATAAATGGTAAACACATATTTTTTTTAAAAGGCCTATATTTATCATCCGCTGGGGTTGATTTACCGTACTTAAATGGGAAAGTGCAAAATCTGGTGTAGTTTTGCATAGATATCCATCAGCTTCCAGTTTTTTTGTGAAAGCTTAATTGAAAAAGCTGAAGTTAGAAGCTGATGGGCTACCATGCACAGCTGCACCAGATGTTGTACTCTCCAGTTTTAGTAAATCAACCCCACTATGTTGTATAAACTAAATGTAATTTTCTTAGAGTTTACATTTACAGTACCAGCCCTATGATGTTGATGATGAGCAAACAGCCAGGTAATATAATATCAGGGGGAACCTCCCACTCACAAGTCTCTTGATGTGGTTATACCACCCTATTTTCCTGATGTTTTTGACAGGTTCTTTTGGGGGCTAAAGGCAATACACCCTTTAAGGGCCAGTTCACACCACATGCAGTCCAGTGCGTTTTTTTCTTCATCAAAAACGCATGGAAAGTAGGTTATATGGTTTTCAATGGCATAGTTCACACCAGTGCTTGCAGTTCCAGTGCGTTCCAGTTCCAGAAAAAAAGTAGAACATGCTGCATTTTACCTGCACTGGACTGTACTGGAACGCTGTAAAACGCATCAAAAATGCACCGGAACGCACCTAAATGCACCAAAAACGCACTGGAACACACTTGTCCTTATCTAAGGTCAATAAAAAAGAGGGGTGAAAAAAAGCACTGGACTGCATTAAAAACGTACCAAAAACGCACTAGAACGCATCAAAAACACGTCAAAAATGCACTGGAATGCATCAAAACGCGTCAAAAACGCGTATGCAAAAAAGCACCTGGAACACATCCAGATTGCGTTTCTATGGTGTGAACTGGCCCTTAAACAAGCATTACAAATACACAGATGTCTGTTTTCTTAGTGGATCAGCTAGAGTTCATGGATATCTATTATCTCCTAATCTGCCCACTCCTGGAGAGATATCCACTTAGCAGCTGTCTCATCTCCAGTCACCACCATACACTGCAATAAGCATCACTTTTAAAGCAGACTTTTTATCGCTTGGGTAAAATTGTTCTCAAATAAAAAATGAAGTACTTACAAGCCTAAAGCTTCTAATCATCTGCTCTGCTGTTGCTGCTATCTTTCTTTCTTCATGTCATCGGGAGTGTTCTGACTCTTCCCCACCTCCAGCCAGTGCCCTGATGATGTGGTGCCGAATCCTGTGCATGCTCAGAATAATATTTGAAGTAAGGACATTCAATTTATATGCTAACATGGTGTCTTATGAAATTTCATAAAGTCCTCCTGTTAAATGGGTGTGGGATGCTGGGGGTGATAAATAAGGTATTGTGTGATTTTAGCTAAAAGGTCAATTTTAAGAACCACAGTTAGTATTTGCTTTTGGCATTACAATTTGTCAAGATGGTTCTCATGTTGTAAGTATACAGATGAAACCTGGATCTGGTCATCAGATATTTATGGTTAAAATGCAACCTGCATGAGAAAAATGTGTCTCTGCCAATGTCTTCCTATTCCTTAGCTGATATGATGATAATTTGGCTTCAGCTTTTTCTGAGTCTCTAACCTTGAAAAAATATAAAGATAAGGAATGCTAACAATTTTTTCTGACAGTCAGGTATGTGGCCCAAAAGTCTTGAAACCAGACACAGCTAGGCAACTCGTATTTTACGAAGTAGACCAGCAGTGGCAACCCCCATGCTTCTCTCATGACAGGGGTACCTGGAGATCAAAAGGCAGCCCTTGAATTTCTAGGAAAATTGGGTAAGGTATTTACAATTACAACATTCTGCTCTGAAAAAAAAAAAAAGTACAGTTAAAACTAGAAATTAAATCTTGTTCCCTTAAGCTATGTCTCAAAACAATGAACTTAGAAATGGAAAAAAAATACAGAATTATTTCTAATAATGCTTTCAATGTCAGGAAAATTGCTTTATTTACTGCCTAAATCCAAGTTGCAGTAGCAAAACTCAAAATATATACAGTACATTTCCACTGAGAAGGCCTGCACTGTTGCAATATGTTTGAGCTGTTTGTAATTATAAATACAATTGATATTCACTGCTCACTTTAGCGGATATCACTATGGCTCTTGGATCCTATTTAACATTCAAACAGAGTCTAACACTTTCAGCACAGTGCTGTGGATTTTCAGAATGGCTTCTTGTGATTAACTGTTCTAATACAGCACAGATTACAAAAACCTAGCCTGTGGTTTATCACTCTTTTTTTTTTATTTGTAGGGCAGAGGTACTATTGGTAAAATTAATCTCCTACTTTGATTAATGCTTTATGCAGCATAATCAAAAAGTGATGGCAGACTCTTCCTTAAAGCTTTTATTTCAGTGTCTAAATCCACACACAATGTTCCTGATTTATCTTAAGAGTGGTGTATAACCACCGTGTTTAAAAAAAAATTCAGGTGACGCAAGAAGTCTCAAGTGCCTATGTGGAAGCCTATGTATTTTCACCTGTACAATGGTAGTTTGAATTATACATTTAAAAATGTCTTACCATACAGTTGGTGTGTTGTGGAATATCTCCAATTTCTCTAAACTGGCACTCAGAATGTTCGTAAAAGCTTCACCTATGTCTGGAGCAAGGGACTGGTTTTTGAAAGATGCATGTTCACCATGACTGAAGTGGATCACATTGCCGAACAACGTGATTAATGCTGGCTTTTAAAAAGAGACATTAATAAAAATATTCATTTTTTATAAATTAAGTGGATTTGTCAAGGGGTCAGTGTTAATTTAAATGTCATTAATTTGAAAAAAAGAGTAATAAGGGGTACTAATGTACCCCACAATAATTCCCCATGGGGAAAATATCTGGAAACCCCCTTATTTGAAAGCGGGCTTCCATATTTTGATAAGCCCATTTATCCACTTCAGCCCCGGACCATTTTGCTGGCCAAAGACCAGGCCACGTTTTGCGATTCGGCACTGCGTCGCTTTAACTGACAATTGCTTGGTCGTGCGACGTGGCTCCCAAACAAAATGGACGTCCTTTTTTTCCCACAAATAGAGCTTTCTTTTGGTGGTATTTGATCACCTCTGAGGTTTTTATTTTTTTGCGCTATAAACTATAAACTAAATAGAGCTACAGTTTTTAAAAAAATGCAATATTTTTACTTTTTGCTATAATAAATATCCCCAAAAAATATTTTTTTTTTCCTCAGTTTAGGCCGATTCGTATTCTTCTACATATTTTTGGTTAAAAAAATTGCAATAAGCATTTACCGATTGGTTTGCGCAAAAGTTATAGCGACTACAAAATAGGGGGTAGTTTTATGGCATTTTTATTATAATTTTTTTTTCTAGTAATGGCGGCGATCAGCTATTTTTATCATGACCGCGACATTATGGCGGACACATCGGACACTTTTGACACCATTTTGGGGCCATTGTCATTTTTACAGCGATCAGTATGCACTGATTACTGTAAAATGACACTGGCAGTGAAAGGGGGTAACCTGTAGGGGGCACTGAAGGGGTTAAGTGTGACCTAGGGAGTGCATCTAACTGTTAGGGGGCGTGGCTTGCTGTGCCACATCACTGATCGCTGTTCCCGATGAGAGGGAACAGACGATCAGTGAAATGTCACTAGGCAGAATGGGGAGATGTTGTGTTTACACTAACATCTCCCCGTTCTTCAGCTGTGACCCGAACGCGGGACACCGGTGAACATCTAGTCCGCGGGTCCAGCGAGCATGGTCACGGAGCTCGCAACAGGGTCGTGAGTGCACCACCGCCGGCACGCACGCGACCACATGGCTCGCAAATTAAAGGGGATGTATATATTTGCGCAGCTGTGCCATTCTGTCGACGTATGTCCTCGTGTGGCAGTCGGGAAGCGGTTAAACTCTCACATCCTTTTTTGGTGAATAGGAAGTAGGGATAAGGCCCTTGTCCCCTTGACATGTCACTTTATATGGACTTCGTTGTACTCTTCTGTAATGTCATGTACAGCTTTAGGATATCTTCCAAGCATGTCATCCAAAGCATTTGTATTTGTTTTCCAAATGCTGTCCCTGAAGTCACCTTAAAAGACCATTTTACTGTTGTATTTGTTAAAGTGATGGCAAAGTCTCAGTTTTTCCTATAAAAATAACAAACATGTTATACTTGCACAGAGCAGTCCAGATCCTGCTCTTCTCAGGTGCCTTTTCTGTGCTCCTAGCCCCTCCCTCCTGTTGAATGCCTTCACAGCAAGCAGCTTGCCATGGGGGTACCAAAGCAGAGACAATGCTGTGGTTCAGCCCGTCCCCTCTCTCTCCTGATTGGCTAATTTACTTTGATTGACAGCATCTGGAGCCAATGGCGTCGCTGCTGTGTTTCAGCCAATCAGGAGGGAGAGTCCCAGATGGCTGAGACACTCGTGGACATCGCTGGACAGAGATGGGGCTCAGGTAGGTATGAGGGTGGCTGAGGGGGGCTGCTGCACACAGAATGCCTTTTACAGTATCTTAATGCATAGAATACAACCACTTTAAACATTTGTTTGCCATTGGAACACATGCACCATGTCATTGCCTATCTCACCATACAGGCCAACAATGGTTTTACTACTTTCCTTTCAAGCTACCTCAAGTATTATAGTACATTGCTACTGCTGGTGCTGTGTGAAGACAGACCTGTGTCTGGCAAGTGGTCTGCCCTGTGGGAGACTGCAGCCCATATGACTATCGCTCAATACTGAAAGTGTTCTGGACGACGACAATTGTGTTGAAACAACGTAGGGAGGAGCGGCGTGCTGATGTCACCACAATACCAACGCAGAGTCCCGGAAGGAACGGGCTGTAAGAGCCAGCCGGCTACTTGATTACACACACGCTTTTATTTCTACACTACTTTGTAAGTGCAATTCTTTTTTATGTTATATTAAATAGTTCCTACTGTATTACGCTATGGTGGCTTTCTCTTTCATTCTGCCTTGATCCATCTGACACTATGAGAGAGATTGGAAGCATATGCATCAGATGAGTGGAGACAGCTGATTGAGCCTTTCAGAGACCCTGGCAGGAGTAACAGCCATATGTTTAGACTGATCTCTTTCAGGGATTAGTATCTCTGGTAAGCGGCAGCTACATTGGAGGTGGTGGACTCTTTTCTGTCAGGATAACAGCACTGTTCTCGGGTGTTCATATTTGATGTCACTGATGCATGCTAAGAAGATTGATATCCCCACTAACAACTTTCAGTGTTAATACTTTAGTTTAATGATTTTATATATGAACTGCTCCATGGACATTATGTATATTGTTTAAATCTCCCATGAGTTTTGGTGTAATAGGAGAATTTATTTTGGGGTTCATTGCCCTTACTTCTACCTGTTGGATACAAAACTTCTCCTCTTAGGTGCAGGATTTCGTTCGCACCAGAGATTGGACTTATTGTTCATATATTCATTTTATGTTGTTGCGCAGCTTGATTTTTTTCTATTTATACTTTTTTGTGTGTGTCTCCCATATTTAAGTTGCAGCACATATATTTTGATTCACCAATGTTTCTTGTTTAAGATTCACATATAGACAGTGCAGTATACACACCCCTTTATTTATTACACACTCTAGTGCCTGAAGGCTTGAATATCTAACTAGACCTTAACTGCTTTATTAGTGATTTCTGAATTCTGTAACGATATTCTTAAGCCCTGTACACACGATCGGATTTCCGATGGAATCAAATCCGATGGATTTTTTCATTGGAATTCCGATGAAGCTGACTTCCATCAGTCTTGCCTACACACCATCAGTCAAAATTCTGACCATCCCAAACGCCGTAACGTACAACACGTATGACGGCACTATAAATGGGAAGTTCAAATCCAATGGCGCCACCCTTTTGGCTGCTTTTGCTGATTTCGTGTTACCGCGTGTTAGTAAAAGTTTGGTGAGAGCCGATTTGCGCTTTTCAGTCTCCATGCTTTTCAGTATGTTACAGCATGATGAATGTGCTATCTCCATTATGAACGCTAGTTTTACCAGAACGAGCGCTCCCGTCTCCTAATTCAGTGTGAGCATGCGTGTGTTTTTTCTCCAATGGAGTTCCACACAGACGATCGGAATTTCCTATCGTTTTTTTTTCCATCGGGAAAATTTAAAACTGGTTCTATTTTTTTTCATCTGTAAAACCGATCGTGTGTACAGGGCTTAAGGGTAGATATGATGTCTATTATGGTATGATCTTAGATGTATATGAAACTCAATTTATGGTTATTCCAAAATAATACTAGTTCCCTAAAAATGTATATGTATATTTTCCTCTTCCATTTTATTTTATTTTAATAAAAAAAAAAAAAAAAAGTGATTTGTATTTTATAACAATATTTTATTGTTTATAATGTATTTAACCACTTGTCTACCGCCCGCCGTCAAATGACAGCGGGACAAAGACCCTCTCATTCTGGGTGGACGTCATATGACGTTGCGCCTTCCCGAGCCACTAGGGTGCGCGCCCGCTGCGTCACTGGGAACCCGATGCACGTGCCCGCGATTGCCCAATAACTGAGCAGGACCATGGATCTGTGTGTGTAAACACACAGATCCACGTCCTGTCAGGGAGAGGAGACTGATGGTGTGTCCCTTGTACATAGGGAAACCGATCGGTCACCTCCCCCAGTCAGTCCCCTCCCCCCACAGTAAGAATCACTTTGTAGAGAACACATTAACCCCTTGATCGCCCCCTAGTGTTAACCCCTTCCCTGCCAGTCATATTTATACAATAATCAATGCATTTTTATAGCAGGGATTGCTGTATAAATGTTAATGGTCCCAAAAATGTGTCAAACGTGTCCGATGTATCCGTCGCAATATTGCAGTCACGATAAAAATCGCTGATCGCCACCATTACTAGTAAAAAATAATAATAATAAAAATGCTATAAATCTATCCCCTATTTTGTAGCCGCTATAACTTTTGCGCAAACCAATCAATATACGCTTATTGCGATTTTTTTTAACAAAAATACAAATCGGCCTAAACTGAGGAAAAAAAATGTTTAAAGAAAAAAATGGATATTTATTATAGCAAAAAGTAAAAAAATATTGTGTTTTTTTTTCAAACTTGTCCCTCTTCTTTTGTTTATAGCACAATACATAAAAGCCGCAGAGGTTATCAAATACCACCAAAAGAAAGCTCTATTTGTGGGAAAAAATGATAAAAATTTCATTCGGGTACATTGTTGCATGACTGCACAATTGTCATTCAAAATGTGACAGCGCTGAAAGCTGAAAAATGGCTTGGGTAGGAAGGGGGTGAAAGTGCCCTGTATTGAAGTGGTTAAAATTGAATATACAATTGAGTTGGTGGCTAATATTTGTTACCATCTCATTTAGCCTCCCTTCCCAAGGCCATATTGCATTATTCTATTAAATGTATGAAGATTTATTGTTTTCAATAAATCTCTCCCTGTATTTAAAAGCATTGATGAGAGTTTTCTATCAGGAATATGAGGAGTTAAATGCACAGACGGTGTGCTGCTGCATTCTCCACATTATACCAGTGTGACCGGTGAGAGGTTACATGCACAGTTGGTTGAGTGGAGCTACTTAATTAGTAGGCAGCCTTCGTAACAGCACAGCCTTGTGAAGACATTAGTGATCCTGGAAAAGGTTAAAGTGTTTGTAACCCTATAAAAAAAAAATATATATATATATATATATATATATATATATATATATATATATATATTCAGTTTTTTAAAGCATATTAAACAGCACAGTGCTTGTGCTGTGTAATTTGTTGCTTTGTATAATGTAATATACCTGTCTGATCCTGCCTGTTCCTGTGTCCCCATCTCTGCTGACCACGATAATCATGGCTCCTGATCCATGATACCATGGTCATCTTACGTGCCTCTGTCATCATGCTGTCTGCTCTCTCCTCTCTGTGGCTCTCTCCTAGTCGCCTCTCTACTGCTCTTCCCTGTCACTTGAAATACCATTTAAAGCAGTTGTATACCCTCTCTGACATGTTTTACCTACAGGTAAGCCTAGATTAAGGCTTACCTGTAGGTGTTTGCAATATCTCGTAAACCTACATGGTTTAGGAGATATTTGCCACAAAGAATGCACCGATGTCTACGGTGCATACGTGCTGTAGACAACGGCGCAGGCACACTGAGAATAGCCATTCATAAAACCGGCAACGCTGGCTTTGACGGCTCCCGTGCGCATGCGTGGAGTGAAGTCTTCGCCGCTCCAGCCAATCACAGCGCCGGAGTGGCAAAACCGGGAAGTAACCTTCCGGAGAGATGTCTGCGGCCGGAGGGGGAGATGAGGACGGCTTCTGGGGCTTCGATCTAAGGTAATTAATTAATAATGAGCTGGTATGCTAGTCATACTAGCTCATTATGCCTTTGTCTTGCAGGTTTTTTTTTTTTTATTTTGGTTATACAACCGCTTTAAAAGTAGCTTGCACAACCTCTGTTATTTTAAAACTCTAATCATAGATACCTTTTCTCACAACAGCCATGTGACGTTCCTCTGCTGGCCGGCTGATGTCAGAGGGTTATCTCAGCCCCTCCCTCTGCAAGTCACTAACAACAAATCATTGCTGTGAGATAAGGTATTTACAATTAAAATTAAAAAAAAAACAGGCACATAGTGCTGTACATCTTGGTAAAACAGAGGCAATGGTAGTGTTTTATCATCCTGACTTTACAACCACTTTAACATATTGGAGGCAGAATATTTATAAGCCTGGTTGCCATGCCGTGCAGTCACCCCCCGTGACGAAGTCAGAAGTTACGAAACGCATGGGGACTTTGACTGTACAGCTACCGGAAGTGTCACATCAACATTGTGAGAGGGTCTCCTTGTAATGGTCGGTAGCCAGCTCGGAGTTGTTGAGACAAGTAGGCATCGCTATACTAAGTGAATTTACAAAAATATTGTACAATGCTTGATGCAAGATGCTGAACATGTGAGTGAACTGTGAAGCATTTTTTATTGAATGATTAAGTGATGACAATATCCTTTCTCTCGGTTACATACCCACTATTGTGAAATCATACTGCAGAGGTGTGGAAAATGGGAGTGGCTTACTAAGGAGAACAACAATATTGATCACTAAGCGCATTCGCCCACTCATGAGAATGAGGATGTCAGGAACCATGAATCAGACTGAGACAGAAGTGCATTTAAATTTTTTTTTTTTAATAAAATGATAAAATGGTATAAACAGAGCGAACGTAGTCAAAACATAGCCATAGTTTGGTAACTGTATCAGGAAAGGTTTCACCTGCTAGTGGCACTGTCAGATCTATGGGTCGCAGTACTGGTGTCCACCAGGGGTGTATCCCGGCAGTCTGGAGCCGACATCATCTCCTGCAATCAGGCGTCACCTGCCTGAGACTGATTGTAGGAGGTATTTATTTATACCCGGCAGATGCTGCACACATTTGCTTTGGTATTGTTCCTTGAACCCCGCCCTTTGTTCGCTAACCTGGTATCCTTATCCTGATTCTGTATCCTGTGATCCTGTTATTCTGTGACCCTGTATCCGTTCCTGAACCCCTGCCCTGCAGCCTGATCTCTTCCGCCTGTTCCCCCTGTCTCCTGTTCCCCTCCCCCTATCCTGTCTTGTTCCCAGCCCAATCTGCTTGATCTCCCATGTATGACCCTGGCTTGTTTATGATTACAATTACATCTTATTCCTGTATATACTTTTGGCTTAGGCAGTTACCTGTTGCGTGTGTCACTGGGGTTGGTTGCTGGTTAATCACTGTTTGTCATATTGGAGGTGCGTTTACTTTTTTTAATTTACTTTTATTATAATAAATTATATTACTTTACACGTGTTTGGTTCACTCTGTTGCAGTCCACACAGTTCTGGTCGCACCAGTTCATGACAAACCGGGACGGGTAGTCAGAACAAGCCAGAGAAACAGGAGTCCAGAGATCAGCGAATTTCAGTGCAGCAAACAGGATCAGGAACCAGAAGGGAAATCAGCCAAGCGAAAAGTATTTCACAGGAAAACACAGCAGAGGGAATCCAGATATGTTGACCAAGGCAAAGGCACAGTAGATCTGATCCAAGGAGTTTATTTAACCAGTGGCTCTAGCCAACAAGCAGGAAATGAAGACCAGTTGTGTCAGGGACCGGTGTGGCTAGAAATGTGTGGACTGCAATAGAGTGAACCAAACACATGTAAAGTATAAATAATATGATTTATTAAAATATATATGGATTTGTTGGTTGGACAGTTTCCAGAAACAGACCAAATTCTCCAGTCCCAGGTGAATATTAAAAGAAGAAATACAAGAGAGACAAAGCTCTCTCAAAGTGTGATGGGACAGTTAAGTGGAGATGGTGTGTCTGTTTGTAAAGGTGAACACTCAAACAGAAAATTTAAGAAAATATAAATTTATTAATGATATACAATAAAAATTACACAGTCATAATAACATATAGACCATGTGAGGATGCTGGACAATAGATGGTTGATAATGCAGGAAGCCAACATGTTTAATAAAAGTGTGTTGTTAGGGCACCGCATACATCTAAACTTGCATCTAATTTATACAAGACATAAAACATGTCATTAATATAACAAACAGACATACATATAATGAATTTAATACTGGTATACTTTTTACGCAAGTAAAATATAATATAGTCGCAGCAAAAAACTGCACGTGCTCACCTGGTCTAAAAACTTGGATGACTCACATACATCTTTACCTAGGCATCAAAACATGGCCAGGTCAGCCCCTGTGGTTATATGTCTGGTGGGAGTCAGACCCACCAGAGTGGCCCGTGAGGCTACTGGATCGTGTTAGCAACCAATATGGTGCATTCAATAGAGATCTAAAGAATTTAATAGAAAAACCATGATAGCTAAATAAAATAGAATAAGGTATTTCATTTGACATAGCTAATAGGGATATATTCAAAAAGGCTACGTGTACATGTAGATAACATGGTACCAAGCCAAACTGCTATAAATAGGAACTAATAACTTTTAGATAAAGGTAAGTGTAAAAAAGCGTGTACCTGCTCATATGGTTATATTTATTTATTGCACTGTTGCTGGCTCCGTAGGTTGTCTCGAAGGTAAGTTGGAACTAGGGAATATGAGGAACCTCAACAGCAACGCAGCTGGTGATTGGATAAATGGTAATTTAATTTTAGAATATGGGACAATGGCAAGGAAGAATAGAAAAAGCGAGAATAAGATGATTTAGCAGAGTAACAAAATAGCAGTAGGCAAAGGACTGCATGTAGTGTGCCAATACAATAAAGTTTGCTGGACATGTTGCTGTAAATGCAGCCCATAATATGGCCGATACATAGTAGCTGGTATAGGTAAGAGAAGAGAAAACAAATATGCTACAATCAGTGTTAAGCCTGAAATAAGGAAGGCCAGCAGGCGGCAAACAATTACCCATATTTACAAATGCCTATTGCGATCTGTATGCAAGTTCCCTTACCTAATAAGAAGGTGGCAGTAAATGGGTCCGCAGTGCCTTAGTTGTCCATTCAACAGTGACAGATAGTTAACTGTGCAGCCTGAAAGATGCGTGTGTTGACATAGAACTCGGCACCGTCATCTTATATGGACACGATCCCAACGGAAGTGAAGGGTCAAGCTTGACCCCTGACATCACTTCCGGAGCGGGCGTCCCTGAAGGCGCGCATGCACACAAGAACCCACAAACTGAGTAGTGTGGACGGGAGATGAGAAGGGAAAGAAATTCCCTCCTCTCCACCAGGGACACACAAGTAGCCTCACTAGCACGGCAAACCACAGAAAATAGCCCCAACGAGTGATATCCAAGGCAAAGATGTTGTAGTCATCGAGAAAAAAGACAAAATGATTTAAAACAATTAGATCCGTAATGATCTCAAAAATTTTAGAAACAACTTAACAATATTGATATTAAATATTTAAGAGAGACAATATATGTATATTGCTTTAGAAACATATATTAATATGCTTTGTCAGTTAAGGATATGAAAACATTGTTGCCTACCACCCAGCAGTAAAATAACCACTAGATGGCAACAACGAGTCACATAATTGACAGCACAAAAATAGAACACCAATATTGATGGAAAAAAGTTTTTTGTATACATAACCTAGACACATCACCAATATGAAATAGATGAAAAAAGAGAGAGAAAATAGAACTTAAAAATTGGATAATAGTGACCATAGTTTGTTAAAGATGGAATAGAAGGTCATTTAACAGACAAACATTAATACATTTGTGACAGTCAAAATTATATCTTCATGTATGGGGATATAATTTTAGTTATACAGGGATGTGTAAATGTGTTGTCTAGTAGAGGACAGCATTCTGAGATGTTCTATTAACCTCCTGTACAATCAGATGAGTCAGTTGATAAACTTAGTAACAACAATATAAGTCTCTATATTTGTTAGGTCATGATACCGGGTGTTGTAGATGGACCACCACTCGTCATATAAGTAACCTACTAGAATATAGATATCAGACAAATAATAATTACAGAAATGGTTTGAATGATAATGCCATGTTTAGTCCTGGTGGGTAAGTGGCCCTCTGATTAAATATCCACCTAGCGTCTTGCTGGAGAATTTTCTAATCAAATTCCCCTCCCCTTTCTAATTCAGAGATTACTTCTAAAGCAAAGAAAGAGATGTATGATGGATCGTAACTGTGGTATAGTCCCACATGTTTGCAAATTGGGGTGTATAACAGTCCTGCATCCAAATAGTACAAGTGATCCTGTATACGCCTAGCAAAAGGACGCTTGGTCTTGCCGATATAAAATGTGCCACATAGGCATGTAGCTAGATAGACAATGTCAATAGTGCGGCAATCTGCATATGTTTTAGATTTATGAAAACCACCTCTGGGTAGAGGACATCCCACCCCTTCTTTTATCCATGGACATTGCTCACAGCTACCACATCTGAAGGTCCCCTTTCCACCCGTTGCTCCTAGGGTTGGAGCAGCCGGGGGAAAGTGACTATGAACGAGGCTGTCCCTAATGGACCGGGATCTCCTATAGACAATTTCAGGTTTATCTTCCACATATTTGGAGATGATAGGATCCTCAGAGAGGAAGTGCCAGTTGTTTGCCACCAGTTTACGGAAGACATCCTGGTGTAAACTAAAAGAAGTAATGAATTTAGTGGTTGGATTCATTTTGTGGGTATTTAATTTGAAAATCAATGACTCCCTAGTAGTGTATTTTGCCCATTTGTAGGCCTTTTTGAGGACCTTTTTGCTGTATCCTCTAACATGTAGGCGTGAATATAAGGCTTTGGCTTCCAATTCGAAGTCCTCCTCCCTGGCGAAGTTGCGATGCAGCCTTAGATACTGGCTAAATGTAATGCTCCGAACCAGGGAGCGAGGATGGGGGCTTGAATAGTGCAGGATGGTGTTCCCGGCTGTTTCCTTCCTATACAGGCTACTGTATTGTTCTATCGTCATTGAGAAAAAGGCGTAAATCCAAAAAGGGAATACTACGAGTATCCGATTGAATAGTAAATTTAAGGTTAAAGTTATTATGGGAGTATGGTATACCAAATACTTTATTTTATAGCTACCTACAGGTTAGACATGCCTTGCAAGCCCAATTTTAAATACATCAAGTGGTATGGCAAAAAAAATCCTTCTCTTCAAAGGTAAATGAAGACAGGACCCTCTAAAGGCCTCATCTCAGAATTATACATACAGATTTGTAGCAGAATTATAACTGGGGAGAGGGTAGGGAAAGCCAAAGGGAAATAGGCGCCAATAGGGAAATATAGACGCCATAACAGCGGAGCAATGGACAAGGATACTGGAATTGAGGCCACTGGTATCACTCTCCCCATCGCAGAAGGTATCTCTTTTGTTTTTAGTGCATAGAGTCTATTACACCCCAAAGAGATTGCATATGTTTGGCAGGAGATCAGATGATAAGTGTCCCAGGTGTCAAGAAACAGGAGACCTTATACACATGTGGAAGTGTCCGAAATTATTTTGTTACTGGGCCGAGATACTTGAAATCATAAATACAACCTTTGGATCCAAACTGGAACCGGAGGCTAGAATATGCTTACTGGGATGTATGGAGGAAACAAGTACTATAGAAGTAGTATTGAGGTGTCTGTACCAGACGAGAAAATTAATAGCACAAAACTGGCAATCATTGAAACCTCCGACATCTGAAGAATGGGTCAATGTGATAAATACGACAGTATGGAAGGAAAAGGTAGTCCTTACTAGACGGGGTAATTTTAATAAATTTAAAATCATGTGGACAACCTGGTTGAGTAGAATGGGTTGCCCGCCTTAAGGATGGGGAGAAAAAGACCAGAGTAGGAGCCGGAAGTCAGCATTATATGTAATAAGGGAAAGGAAGAGAGAGGAAACAGCAGTAAATCAGAAATAGCAACATCTCTAGAGAATAAGAAAATAGCGATGACGCTGGCTATAGGATATTTGTGTGATTAGTCAAAGTTTAGGGGGGTTTTGTGTCAATCTCCCCCCCTCTTTCGTGCTGGGGTATATGTTCCAAAGCAAAAAAATGTATGAACTTTAGATCAAAATTATGATAGAGGCCTACATGGCGGCTGATTGGAGTTTCCATTTTATGTTTGGCAATTAAAGAGACATGGTCCCTTATGCGACAAAAGAATGGTCGTTTTGTTTGGCCTACATAGAATGCGCCGCACAAACATTTCATGAGGTAAACAGCCCCAATGGTTTGACAGTTGCACCTGTGTTTGGGTGTCCAGATGTTATCATTGGGAAGAGTTACATTTTTACCTGTCAAAATATACATACAAAAATTACATTTCCCACAGGGATATGTGCCCGGGGATGATTTTTTGAAAGTTGTTGTTTGGGCAAAATGACTGGACACCAAGATATCTTTCAATGATTGTGATCTCTTATACGTAATCTCTGGGAAAGGTTTAATAAATCACAAAGAGATCACAATCATTGAAAGATATCTTGGTGTGATAACATCTGGACACCCAAACACAGGTGCAACTGTCAAACCATTGGGGCTGTTTACCTCATGAAATGTTTGTGCGGCGCATTCTATGTGGCAAAACAAAACAACCATTCTTTTGTCGCATAAGGGACCATGTCTCTTTAATTGCCAAACATAAAATGGAAACTCCAATCAGCCGCCATGTAGGCCTCTATCATAATTTTGATCTAAATTTCATAACATTTTTTTGCTTTGGAACATATACCCCAGCACGAAAGAGGGGGGGGGGGGAGATTGACACAAAACTCCTCCAGTTGGAGAGCAGGTGGATCCATCTTTTACAAGCCACTCGATTCCCTGGCCTGAATGAAGGCATTAGCTTCAAACCATTCCTACAATGATTTCTATCCAGTTGTAGAACTGTCCCATTGCTGGCCCCCTCCCAACCTACAATTACATCACAGGGACCAGGTGCCTGATTGTGTCCTGGTCACCCCCTATTTTGTGTGTAGTTACACCTCATGTGGGATTCAGCCTATAGAAGGTAGTTTGATCCATGGAGAACGTTCTCTTGGGGGGTGGGGGGAGGGATTTGTATTTCCTAGGGGTTGCGTCACAAACTTTATGCCAATGTTCTTTCCCTCAATATTTTGGAGGGATTAAGATTATAATGTACATTAATTGATGTTTGTGCTATTATGTATAAGCTATATTGTTGTTTTTGTTTTTAATCACATTAGGCAACATGTATGTAATTGCCTATGTGACTCACATTTATACTTATTGTATATTTATGTTTTTTCTTTGAATGTGTTTGGAGAATGCATGGGTATGATAAACAAAATTCCATCTTATGTTATTGTCTTCCCCTTCCCCCCTATGTTCCGTTCCTTTCACTCATGGCTTTGCCCCTGACTTGGCTGTCTACGTTGTGTCCGGTTTTCATCCCGAACGCATGCCCAAGGGTGTACATTAGACTGGCTTGGTTCCGGCCCGATGTCCGCCCATACCGGAGGCTCTGTGGTACATGGCATAGACTGCTCTGCAAACATCTTTGAATCCACACGCCCCTTGATTTATATCGAGTTTGGCAGTGTCAGCACGGGATGTTTCTGTGCTTGATTCTCCACAGGAAGTGTTATCACTTCCTGTTAGCGGACGTTAGCCGGCGTACTCACATCTTCCTCATTGACATCCGTGTACTCACCATTGGCGGCCTGACGTCGCACACCATGTGGTGTGACGTCACACGCCGGATTCTGGTGGGTCGGGGGAGGATATATATAATCCGGACATTCACATTGAATTGTCCAGGAATATTGGTGGAGGTTTCAACCGGCGGCGGTGGTATAAGGCAGGTAAATCTTTTAATACTTCAGTATTTTTTGGCGGTTTTCTATGGATGGAGCATAATAATTGAATCGTTTATTCCACTCATATAGCTCCCTGTGGCTCGTGTCTTTCTGTGGGACAATTCATGAATATGACATTTCTAAGATAGACCCTGTTGATATCAATATACAAGCAGAGTATACCTTCATGTTCAATCAGGAGAAGCATACACTTCAAGATTTAGTTCTTTATCTTGTTGGTGAGCATCCAATTTATTTTATAGTTCCTTGATCAATGTGTATGCATTATATACATTCATTAATAATAAGTCTGGCTGCCTTTGATTTTGCAGATGGGTCCCTGTTGGGAATTTGCCCTTATAGAAGGAATATATACATATACTTCGCCACCGTATTTTGAACCTTGTAATTCAACTAAACCGATCAATAAACAGCGGGTTGGTGAGTGGGTTTCTCATTTATTAATGGGAGTGCAATCCCCCTCACCCTCTGTTGCTGGATATTGAAATGTGATTGTGTCCTCTTTTTTCTTTTTTGTTTACCTATAGGTATTTGCACTAACAAATAAAAACCTTGTTCTGCAACTTTAAAACCTACCCTCCCTTACGGGATTGTGACCGTTAGAGACAGCATTCGACGGCCATTTCCAGGGCAATCCATGATGGTGGTCATGACCATCTTCTGACCAGGTTGTGTTGGAGGTACAGAATGGGGGATTTATTGATTAGAAGGGACATCTTCATTGTATGCTTCTCGTGTCATTTGGGTATGTGCCCATGTATTCTTTCAAACGCATTTAAAGTGATGTTTATGTCTGTGATATGTTATTAATATGTTTTCTCTTTTTCTTTATACCTACTAGTTTTTCGTTTCAATGTGTTAAAAACCGTATAAGCGTCTATTCCCTGATGAAGCCTAATAGGCGAAACTGTAGGAAATCTATGGACGCTTGACTTCAACTATACATATCTGCATGACTGTTTTAGATTTTGGTATTAGGTATATACCGGTGATGGTCATAGGCATGTATATGTATTAGTTTTTTTATATATATATGTTATATATATGTTAATAAATACTTTTTTGGCAATCTATTTTTCTCATTGTCATAAGCACCCTTAAAGTCCCACATTCTATTCCCCTCTGTTTATCTATCACATAGGGATGGTGGTGCCTTTACTTATATAGTTTCTTATGCTGATATCTGCTCATCATTTATTTTCTAAAAAAATGTTAGTGGTAAAAATATGTTCCAACAACATGGTAACAAATTGGCATAATTTCCAATTGTCTCTGTCTTGTTCCCTAAGCAAGCTAGAAACAATCTCTATACCCTTTTGATGGGGAATGCTGGAATATAGCGCCTCAATAGCAATGGCAGCCAAAATGGTCCCTGCTGGTACAGTTAACTCCGCAATCACCTTTAGTAAATCCAAAGTGTCCTTAAGATATGAGGGCGGGCCCATGACATGAGGGCGCAGCTGACTGTCCACATATTTACTGGCAGTCTCTGTATGACATCCTATCCCTGATACTCGACGGCATCCCGGGGGATTTTTTATGCTCTTGTGGACTTTCGGTATGGAATAGAAAGTTAGTGTATTTGGCCATTTAACCTCAAGATATTCAAGGAGATCCTTATCAATAATGGTCTGCTGGTATGCCTCAGTGATGATAGATGTGTACTGGGATCTAGCCTTTGTAAGTTTTTAATATGGGACCGACTGATACCATTCCTGATTATTTAGAATTTTATTACACATAGTGGTATACTGAGTTTTGTCCATCACAACCACATTTCCACCTTTATCAGATGGTTTAACTATAATTTGGTCATTCTGAATAATATTTTGCAATGCTTCCTGCTGTGTCTGTATGGACAATCTGTATGCTGCAAATTGCTGTGCTGGAAATGGCCAAACAATAACATAGAGAGAGAAACCGCAGA
Organism: Rana muscosa; assembly: GCA_029206835.1. Lineage (NCBI taxonomy): Eukaryota > Metazoa > Chordata > Amphibia > Anura > Ranidae > Rana > Rana muscosa. The sequence goes on from CM055120.1 coordinate 155,433,725, forward strand.
AGAAAGATGCCCTCTTAGCAGATAACCTCATATGCAGTAGTAGTCCGGGAAAATCCCAATCAATATGAGCAGGTAAGTATCATGTAATAGAGAAAAGAAACAGCCACATAGCGTAACTGTATATAAATCAAAATTTAATGTAGTGGAAACACTTACATTTAAGTTGATATAAAAGCGCCTTGCAAAGAATGTGGCAACAATGGAGTCCTCCCGACGCGTCCTAGGAGACGAATGTTGCCACATTCTTTGCAAAGCGCTTTTATATCAACTTAAATGTAAGTGTTTCCACTACATTAAATTTTGATTTATATACAGAGTTACGCTATGTGGCTGTTTTTCTCTATTACATGATACTTACCTGCTCATATTGATTGGGATTTTCCCGGACTACTACTGCATATGAGGTTATCTGCTAAGAGGTCATCTTTCTTCTGCGGTTTCTCTCTCTATGTTGATGTTTGGCCATTTCCAGCACAGCAATTTGCAGCATACAGATTGTCCTGGTTCCATCGTGGTTCCACCACACCAAGCCCGTTTGACCCACTGAACATATGTTCCTCTGGGTTCAAACTATCTGGTAAGCTCCTTACCTATTGGTGGTGGTTCTCTTCATCTTCTCATCGTCACCTTTCCCTTCAAAGTCTTCACCCACTTTTGAATTTCACCATTGCCTTCATTTTTTAATTACTTTAGGACACTCAGTTGCACAAGTTTTCACTTGTATTTCACATATAGACATTTTGTATATATGAGGACTTCTTACTGTTTTTACTTAATTTTTGAGTGTCTTTTTTTATATTGCACCGTTTTTATATACTCATTTGAGTGCGTCATGCATTCTTGTTCATTTTTTTGATTAGCGCTACACTTTTTGTTTCCACGAGTCCTAATACCTCAATCTCTGTTGGGGAGAGGTTGCAGGAGGAGAGGTTAACCACATCTAGGCCTGGTTGACTGTCACTTGTTTTACTATGAAGGGGTCTATTTTGCCCATCCGTGTGTGTGCAGTAGGTGTTGCCGGGGTATGGATTGTCCCTAAAGGGCCCAAACCTGGGTTAGTGTTCTTAGATTGGCTAGTTTTCGGTGTGGCCCCTAAATCTCTTGGGGGTGTTGGTTCGTTCACTTTTTCATCTGCGAACATTAATAGGGGAGTGGTACCCATCACCAGGTCACCCTGTGCAGCTTCCCCTGACTCGTTCTGAACATTACGGGAATTGCTTGGTACGTGTGTCTGAGGGTAAACAATACGTTTCTTGTGTGTGCCCCCCTGGATATTATGACCACCACCATTACCCCTCTTTTGTGGTCGTCCTTTTACCGATGATCCTCGATTGGCCTTGTTAGATGGTTTCTGGGAATAGACAGAGGATGAGACAGAAACATCAGAGTCAGATATATATGACATAGAATCTTGATGTACATTTTGTCTGAAGGGTTTACCTCTTTTATTAGATAATCCTTTTTGCCATCTGTAGGCATAACCACCTGAAAAGGCCAATTTATCCTTGTAGAATTTTTGATCTTTTTTAACACTACGTTTTTATTGTACTTCTCCAAGTGCTGTATCAAATCCTGCTCCTTCTTTTTAAACTCGGCACTTAGAGAGTACTGGTTAGCAGTAGCCCTTATGCCCCATACACACGATCGTTTTTCATGCCGTTAAAAATGCCATTTTTAAAAATGGGCATTAAAAACGATCGTGTGTATGCTCCAGAGCATTTTTAACAACGTGAAAAACGGCCATTAAAAATTTCGAACATGCTCTATTTTTTCACGTCGTTTTTCATGTCGTTTTTTTTAACGACGTGAAAAACGATGGTGTGTATGCTTTGACGAGGTGAAAAAAAACGCGCATGCTCAGAATCAAGTATGAGACGGGAGCGCACGTTCTGGTAAAACTAGCATTTGTAATGGAGATAGCACATTCGTCACGCTGTAACGGACTAAAAAGCAGGAGGCTAAAAAGCACGAATCGACGCTCAACAAACTTTACTAACATGAAGGGTGGCACCATCCGAACGGAACTTCCCCTTTATAGTGCCGTCGTACGTGTTGTACGTCACTGCGCTTTGCTTGAACGTTTTTTAAAATGATCGTGTGTACGCAAGACAGGCTTGAGAGGAAACATGAAAAAAAAACGACGAGAAAAACGTCGGTTTAAAAAATGGCATGAAAAACGATCGTGTGTACGCCGCATTAGTGTTTCAATCTCTCTGTCTAATTCTGCTAGGTCCAAGCATCTACTGTCATGCATCCGGCATCCTCACATGGTCTATATGTTATTATGACTGTGTCATTTTTATTGTATATCATTAACAAATTTATATTTTCTTAAATTTTCTGTTTGAGTGTTCACCTTTACAAACAAATACACCATCTCCACTTAACTGTCCCATCACGCTTTGAGAGAGCTTTGTCTCTCTTGTATTTCTTCTTTTATGATTTATTAAAAGAAAAGTAAATAAACAAAAGTAAACGCACCTCCAATATGACAAATAGTAAACTAACCAGCAACCAACCACAGTGACACACAACAACTGAATACCAAAACTAAATCTATATACAGATGTGGAATATAATCTTAACTGTAACAAACCATGGTCATACACAGGAGGTCAATCAGATAGAGCTGGAAGAAAGACAGGACAGGGGGGGGGGGTAACAAGGGACAGAGAGGGCAGTTGATGCCTGATTGCAGGAGATGTCAGCTCCTGACTGTCGAGATCCACCCACTGGTGGACACCAGAACTGCAGCCCATAGGTCTGCGAGCTGCAGTGCCACCAGCAGGTGAAACCTTACCTGACAGTACCCCCCTCAAAGGAGCAACCTCTGTATGCTCCAACCAGTTGTAGTAGAAAAAGTTCAAGGAGCGGTGTGTTCTAAATAAAAAGCATTGGTGCCGAGATCCAAACAGAAACTAGGTGTTCCACCGCCTGGGTGTTGTAAGTGGCCAGGCACCCCACAGCTGGGGCCAGGCCACTAGCTAGGTATCATGTCGGCCATATTCTTAGAAGCATAGGACCTTTGAACCTTCAAAACATTAGGCATCCCAACGCTGGGGTACCATGGGTCATCCGCAAATGTATCCCTGGAGTCAAGTGATAATGCCGCAATTCTGACACCAGAATGTCTGGTCACAATTATAAAGATTGCCTGATCTCCAGGACTTGTTCCACACTTCAGCGGCCATCTAGGTTTCTCCAGGGCACTGGTCCCCTAATGCACCTGGAGTTGTGGAAATCACATTCGTGTCGTGGCAAGGCAAAAATGGTGCTCTGCAACTCCCCAGGAGCTCACCACTACCAAAGTTGCAAAGACAAACATAGCTACCAATTATGAGAGGTATGTCCAGACCACCAGGCTTTTGACGTCATCAGAGTAACGTACTGTGCGAGGGACTCAAACAAGGCAACTAGGAAAAGAATCTTAAGCAAAACAGGTAACCCATACCAGGCACCCAAAGACTCAGGAGTATCAGAGCCAATGGCAGATGGAATCCCACACTCTGCAGGACAATCCAGCTGGGAGGTAGGCATAGAGTCAATAAGCGCTAACTGAGCAGTAGGCACAAAGTCAGTAGAACCTGGCTGGGCGGTAAGTAGCGGGTCATTAACAACAAGCTGATCTTTTGTCGCAGGATCATCAGTGGCGGCCTAGAAAGCAGGCATCGGATCAACAGGCATTGGATCATCAGGCTAGGCAATGGGCAGAGGCATATCAAGCTGGGCAGCAGGCAGAGGCACATCTTGTTGGGCAGCGGGCAGAGGCACAACAGGCTGGGCAACGGGCACTGCAACATCAGACTGGGCAATGGGCAGAGGCTCATCAGGCTGGACAACAGGCACTGGGACATCAGGTTGGGCATCAGGAACCTGATCATCAGGAACTGGATCATCAGGCTGGGTATCAGGAATGGGATAATCAAGTTGGGCATCAGATCATCAAGCTGGACATTGGGCACCAGAACAGCAGGCAGGGCAGCGGACACCGGAACAGGCTGGTCAGCGGGCACCAGAACATCAGGCTGAACAGTGGGCACCGGAACATCAGATTGGGCATCGGGAACCAAATCATCAGGAACTGGATTGTCAGGCTGGGTCTCAGGAACTGGATCGTCAAACTGGGCACTGAGCATGAAGTCATAAAGCTGGTCAACGCAAGTGGGCACCGGAACAGGCTGGTCAGCGGGAGCCGGAACATCAGGATGGACAGTGGGCCCTGGAATCTCAGGTTGGGCATCAGGAACTGGATCATAAGGAACTGGATCGTCAGGCTGGGTTTCAGGAACTGGATCGTCAGGCTGGGTATCAGGAACTGGATTATCAAGCTGGGCATCGGGAATCGGATCATCAAGCTGGACATTGGGCACCAGAGCAGCAGGCTGGGCAGCGGGCACTGGAACATCAGGCTTTACAGCGGGCACTGAAACATCAGGTTAAACAGCGGGCACCGGAACATCAGGCTGGACAGTGGGCACCGGAAAATCAGACTGGACAGCGGGCACCAGAACATCAGGCTGGACAGCAGGTACCAGAACATCAGGCTGGACAGCAGGCAGAGGCACTGAAACATCAGGCTGGACAGCGGGCACTGAAACATCAGACGGGGAAGCGGGCACCGGAACATCACACTGGGAAGCGGGTACTGGATCAGGCTGAAGCACCTGGACATCAGGCTGAACAGCAGGCACTAAAACATCAGACTGAACAGCGGGCAGATGCACTGTAACATCAGACGGAACAGCAAACACTGGAACATCAGGCCGGACAGCAGGCACTGGAACATCAGGTTGGGTATCAGGAACTGGATCATTAGACTGGACAGCAGGCACTGAAATATCAGGTTGGGCAGGGGGCACTGGAACATCAGGCTGGACAGTGGGCAGAGGATTAGCAAAGTCAAGTGGGTCATTAGGTTCAGGACCATCAAGCCTAACCCCATTGGCATTCATAGAGGCAGGCTGGAAAAGATTGGCTGGCGTGGAGGCAGGCTGGGGCAGATTGGCTGGCGCGGAGGCAGGCTGGAGCAGATAGGCTGGTGTGGAGGCAGGCTGGAGCAGATTGGCTGGCGTGGAGGCAGGCTGGAGCAGATTGACTGGCGCGGAGGCAGGCTGGAGCAGATCAGCTGGCGTGGAAGCAGGCTGGAGCAGATCGGCTGGCATGGAGGCAGGCTGGAGCAGATCGGCTGGTGTGGAGGCAGGCTCAGACAATGGCAGGATTGTACGGGTTGGGAAAAATTTCAGTTTCTTTTTAGGTTTATCCACTAAAGTTCTGTAAGTGATTACAGGGCTGTAAGTGGGGGGTGCAGATGATGAAAGAGAAGAGCTGGAGTACGGTAAAAAAGAGGAAGCAGTGGCTAAGGGGGATTTTTGTGGGATAGTTGCAGGCAGCAGAGAAGAGGCAGATGGGTTAAAGGCAGGGTAGGTGCAGCAAGTGGAAACAGGGTACTGATACTTAGCTGGTAGCAGGGTATATTGGACTGTGACTGTGGTTCCTGTGGGTGATGTAAAGAGGGACATTTGAGCAAGCAGGTGTCTTGCAACAAGAATATATCTAACCATGCCTGTAGTAAAGGTTGAACAAAATTCAGTTTACATGCTGTCTGTCTGACAAAAGACTGCACTGCGTTAATACACTCCACTACCACCTGTTGGGAACAAGCCAGGATCATACACGGGAGGTCAATCAAATAGAGCTGGGAGCAAGACAGGACAGGGAGAGGGTAACAAGGGACAGAGAGAGCAGGCGGAAGGGATCAGGCTGCAGGTGAGGAGTCTAGGGACAGATGCAGGGTTCAGGAACACAGGAACACAGGATACAGGGTTCAGGATTCTGGATACAGGGTTCAGGATTCTGAATACATGATTCACTATACAGGGACAAAGGATAGCAAATGCAGGTCAGGGCACAAGGAAACAATACCATACGAGTACGAGTGCAAGTGATCACCAGGTTTAAGTATACAGCGGAACCTCGGATTGCGAGTAACGAGGTTAACAAGAGTTTCGCAATTCAAGCACTGTATTTTGAAAAATCCTAACTCGGTTTGCGATTCAGGATTCAGGATTCAGGCCAAAGCTGTGTGCAGTACCATGTTTGGCCTGAGGTGGGGGGCGCCAGAGCCGAGCGGAGCCGAACGGTGCCGATCGTAGCCAATCCACGCCGTTCGGAAATGCTCGTAAAGCCTCGGAAATACTACGTTCCCGAGCCTTTCCAAGGTTTGCTGAGGTCAGCCAAGCTGTCCTTGGGCCTTTCCGGCTATTTCTGAGGCTCTTCGGCGCCCCCGCCTCTTGCCGCATGTGGTATTGCATGCCATTGAAGTCAATGCGGAACAAATTATTTTAGTTTCCATTGACTTCAATGGGGAAACTTGCTTTGATATGCGAGTACTTTGGATTACGAGAATTCTCCTGGAACGGATTATGCTGGTAGTCCGAGGTTTCACTGTACCTCCTGCAATCCGTATCAGTTGATGCCTGCTTGCAGGAGATGTCAGCTCCTGACTGTCGAGATCCACCCACTGGTGGACACCAGAACTGCAGCCCATAGGCCTGGGAGATGCAGTGCCACCAGCAAGTGAAACCTTTCCTGACAAGGTGAGTAGAGGAAGGTGACCGCAATTCCTTCTCTATGTTTTCAGTTCCTAAAAGCTATATCAAATCTCATATATGAATCTCACCCTGATACTGAGGAGGAAGCAGGAAGACTGTCTTCCAATAGGTTATTAAATTCCTTAAGTGCTTTGAATTCCTATCTAGAGTACATGACCATTCAAAGTCCGTGATCCAGTCTTTTAACTTGTTTTTTTTTTTTTTTTTTTATCATGAATCTCTCTGATTGAGACTGCAAGCAAATAAATTGACATCCTTTATTACGCCAAATTCATCATCATTTCTCTTCGGACAAAAACATAGACCTAGTGCTAATACTTGTTTTTCAGCTTCAGACAATTGGTATTGTGATATGTTTATGCTTTCTAATGTATTTTGCTAGGAAAGATATTTTTAACATGTTGATCTCTGCTCATTGGTGCTTTCCTCATAGTTTCTGTGTGATTTTCAGCAAAAAAGATGACCCTTGGGTTTTAGGCGCAGCCCCTTATTCCTCTTTGCCCCTACATTCAAGCAGGAGGTGATACCATATGGAAGAGACCTTTTTAAGGCTCACTGTTATGGACAATATCAATAGTAGATCTTTTTGAGGGCAAATATGGAACCTAACATGGACATATGGCTAAGTAGATTTGGCAGCTTTATTATAAGCCTTTTATATGCATAATATAAGAATATATTTATTTTATTATACCTTATGGTCTCTTTTTGAGCCAATGGTTGGCTTTAATATATATGGTTCATGATAGTTCTATATATTTGTATCTATAAACCACTTTCTTTCTGGGCTACATACACGGATCAGCCATAACATTATGACCAGAAAAACTGAAAAGGACACAGAAAGGGGGGAGAAAGACAGTCAGACAGACAGAGAGAAATAGGAGAGAGAGACAGATGGTAGCAGCTCTCTTCTCTTTTTTGTTTAAAAACTTTTATTAAGGCAAAGGTGAAATACACAAATCATCATAAGTAAAATAGATAACATCCATAACAAAATAAAGATCCAAACTGGATCCATAACAAACCATTGAAAATCACATTATAAAAGTATAGGATATAAAAGGTATCCATCATATAAGCAAGAAATAGAACAAAACAAAGAAAAAAGAAAATGTAGCGAAGAGACAAAGCACTTTTACGGTAGCATTAAAAGTACAAGTTATTATTCTACGGTTTCAGCATCTCAATGTACATTCAGATCAAAGAAAATCTGCAATCATTAAGCTCTTATAAATAGCTAAGGTTATTAGATACATGTAGGCCATTGATTTTAGGAAGGCTGAAGTAGGCAATATAAAAACCAAGGATTCCATTTGGCAGCAACTGAAGTTTTAGAATCAGAAATTGTGTGAAATATGTGCTCCATAAGCACAATGGTAAAGAGAAAGCGAATGGCAATTATATGACGTGCCACATCCAGTATTCAAGAAAGAGAGAGAGAGGTTTCCCCTAGATGGACTTTTAAGGCACTAATAGTGTTAATATACAAGTATGCAAAGTATTATAGTAGAAAATGGTTTTATTAATAATTAAACATAGTTAAAAAATACATATAGAAATGAAATATTGATATGAACAAAATCAGCAAGTATCACCATGCTGAGGGGTATATGAAAGAACCTCCTTACACCCAACGCGTTTCGTGTACAGTTTACTCATTCAGGGGTGCATAGAAAGGAGAAAATTCATCTATAGCATAATTGAAAACAAATATAATCAATTACACATGTAAAGAATTACTATCATGGTGTATAAAGTACAAAACATTTCAATGACTCACTTACATAGTATTGGATAACAGGGTGGTTTTCAAAATTTCATTGGATAACATTAAAAGATGTAGGTTAATAACACAAGAAGCTGTGCTGATGGGGTTGCCATTTCAAGGCATATGGGCATCAAACAGAGCAAATTGAAAGTCTACAGAATATGTTATTTACCTACATCTTTTAATGTTATCCAATGAAATATTGAAAACCACCCTGCTATCCAATACTATGTAAGTGAATCATTGAAATGTTTTGTACTTTATGCACCATGATAGTAATTCTTTACATGTATAGAAAATAACAGTGCAGCGCAATAAATGTCCATATATGAACAATGATGAAACAGCTGGAGAAATGTGGAAAATCTTCATGCAATATATGACTTGTCCATCCAATATAAGGAAAACCTGCTTACCGGAACAGATGGACCTTTTGAATGAACAAATAGGTCAAATACGCTTGTTTCCACCATGAGGGGAAGATATCAGATGTAGAAGGATCCAGCAGTATGGTATGCACAACATCAGATGGGGATGATATATGTAAAGAAAAAGGGTTGGAGATGTTCTAAGTGTAGACTGGTTTTAATAAAAAAATATCAGGTAAACAAAAAAACACACAGGCCACTGAACACCAGTGCACTGTAGCAAGATCAGGAGGATCAAACAGTCCAAAGTATGCAGCAGTTGAAGGTATCAAGGTGGTGTAAAGTGACACACTGAGCACTCCCAACAGGTGTGCGTAATACAGCGGCTGGCTCAATACTGTTAATGGTGACAAAATGCTGATGGATGACACGCTAGGCACCTGTTGCAAGATGTGCGTGGTGCAACAGCCAACTCGAGCAATAAGTCCCAAACAATAAATAAAACCGAGTGGTATGAAAATAGAAAAACTTGGTTTTATTTATTGTTTGGGACTTATTGCTCGAGTTGGCTGTTGCACCACGCACATCTTGCCACAGGTGCCTAGCGTGTCATCCATCAGCATTTTGTCACCATTAACAGTATTGAGCCAGTCGCTGTATTACGCACACCTGTTGGGAGTGCTCAGTGTGTCACTTTACACCACCTTGATACCTTCAGCTGCTGCATACTTTAGACTGTTTGATCCTCCTGATCTTGCTACAGTGCACTGGTGTTCAGTGGCCTGTGTGTTTTTTTGTTTACCTGATATTTTTTTATTAAAACCAGTCTACACTTAGAACGTCTCCAACCCTTTTTCTTCACATATATCATCCCCATCTGATGTGGGGCCTACCATACTGCTCGATCCTTCTACATCTGATATCTTCCCCTCATGGTGGAAACAAGCGTATTTGACCTATTTGTTCATTCAAAAGGTCCATCTGTTCCGGTAAGCAGGTTTTCCTTATATTGGATGGACAAGTCATATATTGCATGAAGATTTTTCACATTTCTCCAGCTGTTTCATCATTGTTCATATATGGACATTTATTGCGCTGCAATGTTTTTTTCTATACATGTTGCTTGGGTTATTGTGTGATCTACCTATTGGTGTCCAGCAGCATTAGTTTCGTTAGTCATATGTGCGCTGATTGCTTTTTATATAATTCTTTACATGTGTAATTGATTATATTTGTTTTCAATTATGCTATAGATGTATTTTCTCCTTTCTATGCACCCCTGAAGAAGGAATAAACTGTACCCTGAAATGCATTGGGTATAAGGAGGTTCTTTCATATACCCCTCAGCACGGTGATACTTGCTGATTTTGTTCATATCAATATTTCATTTTTATATGTATTTTTTAACTATGTTTAATTATTAATAAAACCATTTTCTACTATAATACTTTGCATACTTGTATATTAACACTATTAGTGCCTTAAAAGTCCTTCTAGGGTAAACCTCTCTCTCTCTCTTTAATAAGCACAATGGCATCCATTCTAGAGATTATATAAGAAAAAAAAGGCACTGTGATAGATTTCCAATGGAATGCAATAGTCCAGTGCATAGCTACGCACAGGGTATGGAGCAATCTCTCTAGAGGGTGGGGAAGATCTGAGGTGGAGGAGAATAGTAAGTATTGAGATTGAGTCAGAGTGACTTCTTATCAAGCCAATTGGGAGCAGAGATTGAAGATTTCCTGCCAAATCTGAGCTCTTTTTTTGTATTCCCAGATGGTATGAAGGTAGGTGCTTGGTTGATGACAGCTCTGGAAGCAGTGTGGAGGGACTTGTGGATAAATAGTGGATTGTTTAAGGGGAGTGAATTTGGCATAATAAAGGATGTTAATTTATTTGCTTGCAATCTCAACCAGATAGCCAAGGATCTGGTACATTTTCTGAGATTATTCATACCCCTGTTCTGTAAATTTGTTCATCAAGCTCCTTCTCCCAAGCAGTCATATAAGAAAGCTTTGAGGCAGGGGATTCTTCAGACAGAGAGGCATAAAGAGTCAAAATCAATCCCCTGCTGCAAGGCCGTATTGGCAAATTCCTTCAAAAGCAATGTGGCTATCTGGAGGGGATAATTCATAGTGGGTGACACAAAAGTGCTGATTATGGTATAGATTGTGTATTTTAAAGAAGGGTGAAACAGATAAAAGGGAAACCTTCCTGGAATGCTAAAGATTGGTAGAACTATGAGATTTCCACCAAAAAAAGCCTGGGGTCTAGAAAATGCAGTGAAAATATGGGGTTTGCTTGAAAAGGAGGACCAAGGGGACACCTTGGAGCTCGGCTGGTATTTGTCTCTGTAATGAAGCAAAAGCATGAGTGATTGGGCTACTATGAGGTTACGGTTTGTCACGTCCTTGGTAGGAGGCCGAGATGCTGGGAGGGCTCCCCTTGCGGCCGAGCGCAGCACAGCCCTGGAGATGATACAGGGGGTGTGGTGCCCACAGAAGCACGGGTTGCCTGGTAGGTAGTGCTGGTTGCCAGGAACTTGGTAGAACAGGCAGACTTCAGGGAAGCAGGCGTGCTAAGAGGTCCAAAGGGTAAGGACCAGTGGAATGTTCAGATAGCAGAGTCAGGAGCCAGGCCAGGGGGTCAAACACAGCAAGACAGTCCGAGATCACAGCAGAGCTGGGTCTTAGCACAGAAGACAAGGTAAGCGAAGTCTGTTGGCCGGGCCGGGGTCAGGTGCAGGGAGCAAACAGCAGAAAGCCAGATACACGCCAGGAAGTCAGCAGGAACAGGTCAGGCAAGCCGGGTTTGGTACACAGGAGATCAGACAGGCAGGAGTTACAGCGCACAGGAACACAGTAGGAGCTGAAGATAATCGAGCAACTTGTATGTGCCAGTGACAGGCTTAAATAGGCTGGGGGGTGCGCCCACACCGTCTGTTGGCGTCTGTACGCACCGTACGTGCGGCGCATCTGCGTGCGCGCATGCGCATGGCGCATCTGCGTGCGCACATGCGCATAAGGGTGAGTCTGGCGCGGCCATGATGGACACTGGCAGGAATGCCAATAACTCTGCTATTTCCCTGACAGTGCCCCCCCAAGGGGCAGCCTCCGGATGCCCAACCGGGCCTATTTTTCGGGGTAACGGGCTCGGAACCTCTGCAGAAGTCTAGGAGCGTACACATGGTTTGCAGGCTCCCAAGAATTTTCTTCAGGAGAATACCCCTTCCACTTAATTAAGAACTGAATTGTCCTACCTCTCCGACGACAGTCAAGAATGGACTCCACTTCAAATTCAGTTCCATCATCAACCTGGACCGGAGGCGGGGGCACTTCTTCTATCCCTGGAAAAGGACTAGAAATCACAGGTTTAAGAAGAGAAACATGAAATACCGGGTGGATCTTAAAAGACTCTGGTAAGGCAAGTTCAAATGCTACAGGATTGATTACACGTTTGATTTCAAAAGGACCCAGGAACTTGGGTCCCAATTTCCGGGATGGACATGATAATTTGAGATTTATAGATGGACAGCCATACTTTGTCCCCTAACTTAAAGGTAGGGTTTCCTCTTTTCTTTTTATCATATTGTTCCTTGTATACTTCCTGAGCTTTCTTCATTGTGTCCTGGAGCATTTGGTAATTTGTCTGAATGAAATTTACTCTGTCCTGAACTGCCGGTACCGATGATTCTGGAATAGTGTTAGGTAAGAATGAAGGATGAAAGCCGTAATTTGCCCAGAAGGGTGATTGGTTGGTAGTAGCGTGCACGGAGTTGTTATATGCAAATTATGCACAAGGTAATAATGGAATCCAATCATCTTGAGAGAACGAACAGAAGCATCGCAGATATTGTTCTAAAGTCTGATTGGTCCTTTCAGTTTGACCGTTACTCAGAGGATGGTAGGCTGAGGATAAACATACCTTGATTGAAAGTAATTTGCAGAGATCTCTCCAGAACCTGGAGGTGAATTGTACACCTCTATCAGATACGATGTTGTCTGGTAAGCCATGTAATCTGACGATTTCCTTTATAAAGGTCTTTGCTGTGTCCATGGCGGAAGGTCATTGGTAGAAAATGTGCCATCTTGGACAATCGGTCCACAACGACTAGGATGGTTGTAAATTCCTCTGAGGGGGGCAAATCCACTATAAAGTCCATAGAAATTTCTTTCCAAGGTTGTTCCGGGACTGGCAGTGGTCTTAGCAGGCCCCACGATCTGGTGTTGGACCCCTTGCTCCTCTGGCAGGTTATACAGGAGTTGACGTATTCTTTACAGTCAGACATCAAAGTAGGCCACCATAAGGACCGTTGAACAAGTTCGGTCCTCTTACGGACCCCAAAGTGGCCAGCCAGCTGATGGTCATGGAATGTCTTTAACACTTGTAGCCTGGCTTGCAGTGGGACAAAAATTTTGTTCTGATGCCATAGAAGGCCCTCCTGACTCCTTAAGGAAGAGACTTCTGCTTCAGTGCATTGGGAGGAAGCCTGCTCAATTGAAGTCCTTAAATCAGGCTGAATCAAGAGAAAGTTCTGTGAGGACAGAATTGTACTAGGCATGATCTCTTCAGGAGTGTCTGGGAACATTCGGGACAGGGCATCGGCTTTTCTGTTTTTAGAGCCTGGGCGGTAGGTAATATGAAAATTGAACCTTGAAAAGAACAGAGCCCACCGAGCCTGTCGGGGTCTTAATCGCTTGGCTGTGCGAAGGTACTCCAGGTTCTTGTGGTCCGTAAAAATTAAGATGGGATGTGTGGCACCTTCCAGGAGATATCTCCATTCCTCTAGAGCAGTTTTAATGGCTAAGAGTTCTCGATCCCACACATCGTAATTTTTCTCTGGAGGACTCATCTTCCGTGAAGAGAAAGCCACGGGGTGCAATAATGCTTTGGGGCCCTGACGTTGGGATAATACCGCCCCTGTGGCTACTTCCTAAGCATCAACCTCCAAGACGTAGGGCATGGCGGGATCAGGATGCAGTAGGATTGGTGCCGAGGTAAAGAAGGCCTTAAGTTGGTCAAAGGCGGTTTGTGCTGCTGTGGACCACTGGAATTTGGTATGTTGGCGGGTTATCTGGGTAATTGGTGCTACAATGGTGGAGAAATTCTTTATGAATCTTCTGTAGAAATTTGCAAAGCCGATGAATCTTTGTACGCCCTTCTTGTCAGACGGAACCGGCCATTCAAGAATAGCCTTCACTTTTTGTGGATCCATAGCTATCCCGCCTGTGGTGATGATGAGCCCCAGGAATTGGATTGACACTTTTTTGAAATCGCATTTCTCGGCCTTGACATATAACCCGTGTGTTCTGAGGATGCACAGCACTTTCTTGACATGCGTTCTATGGAGTTCCAGGGTGGCAGAAAATATAAGAATGTCGTCGAGATAGACGACAACAAAGTGATCCAAATGTTCTCTGAAAATATCATTTATAAAATGCTGGAATATCGCTGGGGAGTTACACAGTCCGAATAGAATTACTAAATATTTGAAAAGTTCCGAATCTTTTTCTAAAGGCTGTCTTCCACTCGTCCCCCTCCCGGATGCGGACGAGGTTGTAGGCTCCACGTAGGTCTAGCTTGGTAAAGACGTGAGCTGTACGGAACCTCTGGAAGAGTTTGGGAATGAGGGGAAGCGGATAGCGATTCTTAAGGGTAATTTTGTTTAATTCCATGTAATCTACACATGGTCTCAAAGTCTTATCCTTCTTCTCAACAAAGAAAATGCCAGCACAGGCAGGAGAGGAGGATGGGCGGATAAACCCTTTTTCGAGGTTCTCATCGACATATTCCCTTAAAGTCTCAAGCTCAGTCTCAGAAAGAGGGAATATACGACCGAAAGGGATTTCAGCCCCTGGCAGTAACTCGATGGGGCAGTCGTATGGACGATTTGGAGGTAGCGTATCTGCTTTCTTCTTGTTGAAGAAGTCCAGGAATTCCTGGTAGGCTCGGGTCCACTTGGGACGTGGGTAATACAGTCAGGCAACTGGAGAAGTCCTTGGGTACAGGAGCAAGACAATGTTGCCGGCAGTAGGAGGATGTGAAGAGTACTTCTTTCCTGTGCCAATCAATCTGAGGATTGTGCGCCTGTAGCCATGGAATTCCCAAGATGACCGGGAAGATGGGGGAGCTAAAGACGTCAAATCGAAGGAATTCCTGATGATCTGAGTTGGTAGAGGTAAGAATAGGCACTGTTTCTTGCGTGACATGCCCAGAACTTGGCATTGAGCCGTCGGCCAGATGGACGGTCAGTCTCTGCTTCTTGGGATGAAGAGGAATAGCGAGTCTTTTTGCTAAAGCCAGATCCAAGAAGCAACTACAGGCCCCAGAATCCAGTATTGCCTGGAGGTGAATTTCTCCTCCTGCCAACCGTAATGTGACAGGAAGGGCAATATGAGCCGAGGCAGACTTGGCTACCTGGAAGTTAACTGGCGTGCGGGGGGTTGGCTTCCTAGGTTTTATGGGGCATTTGTTTATGAAATGTCCTGTACCCCCACAATAGAAACAGAGATTTGCCTGTCGGCGGTGAAGTCTTTCCTCAGTAGTCAGTGCTGGGCAGACCATGCTAAGCTGTACGGGAACTGATGAACACAGGGCTTCAGGTAGTGTCTGAATAGGCATGAAGGTTGGGGCCCGTTCAGACTGACGTTCCCGCAAGCGTCTGTCAAGCTGAATGGTCAGCTGGATGAGACCCTCCAATGTAGGGGGGTCTCTACCCTGGCCAGTTCATCTTTAAGAGATTCAGACAACCCCATCCGATACTGATATCTCAAGGCTGCTTTATTCCATCCAGAGTCTGTGGACCATGTACAGAATTCTACCGTATAATCCTCTGCAGGACGCTGACCCTGCCGGAGAGCATGCAGAGTAGCTTCAGCCGTGGTAGTTTGTAGGGGGTCATCATACAACCGGGCAATGGCTTCAAAGAACTGATCCACGGAGTTAAGGGTAGGGCTCTCTTGTTCCAATAGGCCATGGGCCCAGGTCTGAGGTTCATCACTTAACAGGGAAATTATGAATCCCACTTTCACCACTTCAAAGGAAAATGTCTGTTGCTGCAAGGAAAAGTACAAGTTGCAGGCGTTCCTAAAGGACCGGAACTTCTCTCGATCTCCACGGAAACGTTCTGGTACTGGGACTCGTGGTTCTGGAGGGGATGTAACCACAGTAGGGGCAACTTTAGGAGGACTGGCTGAAGGCGGACCTTGACCTGTGGAGGTGGATGATTGTGGCAGGTGCTGCAAGCGATCCTCTAGTTGAAGGTATCCCTCCTGGAGCTTTTGAATGACCTGAGTCAGGGCTGTGACGTGTTGCATTACGGTTTCCATCGGGGAGACACCTCCGTCGGCCTCTGTCAGTGGCTGGATTATACTGTCACGTTCTTGGTAAAGGCCGAGATGATGGGAGGGCTCCCCTTGCGGCCGAGTGCAGCCCAGCCCTGGAGATGATACAGGGGGTGTGGTGCCCACAGAAGCACGGGTTGCCTGGTAGGTAGTGCTGGTTGCCAGGAACTTGGTAGAACAGGCAGACTGCAGATAAGCAGGGGTGCTAAGAGGTCCAAAGGGTAAGGACCAGTGGAATGTTCAGATAGCAGAGTCAGGAGCCAGGCCAGGGGGTCAAACACAGCAAGACAGTCCGAGATCACAGCAGAGCTGGGTCTTAGCACAGAAGACAAGGTAAGCGAAGTCCGTTGGCCGGGCCGGGGTCAGGTGCAGGGAGCAAACATCAGAAAGCCAGATACACGCCAGTAAGTCAGCAGGAACAGGTCAGGCAAGCCGGGTTTGGTACACAGGAGATTAGACAGGCAGGAGTTACAGGGCACAGGAACACAGTCGGAGCTGAAGATAATCCAGCAACTTGTATGTGCCAGTGACAGGCTTAAATAGGCCGGGGGTGCGCCCACACCGTCTGTTTGTGTCTGTACGCGCCGTCCGTACGGCACATCTGTGTGCGCGCATGCGCATGGTGCATCTGCGTGCGCACATGCGCATAGGGGTGAGTTTGGCGCGGCCATGATGGACACTGGCAGGAATGCCAATAACTCTGCTATTTCCCTGACACGGTTAGAGAGATCCTTCACATAGACCTCACCGGACCACAGCAATTCTGGGAGAAAGTAAGGTGCAATGGAGCTACATTAAAATTTAGGCCAGGGGACCTTGGAGTCAGGAATGTTTCACTAAACCCATTGTACAAGCCGTGAAGCCAGGTCAAAACACCAGATCTGAGGTAACCCCAAACCTCCCTGCTTATGAGAATGGTATAAGACTGATCTAGAGTACCAAGGGGGTTTGCAGCTCTCTTTTTCTCAGTCACCGGCCAGAAATATTGCTATTTAACACATAGGCTGTATATGGCACAACAAGCAATATTAATTCTGGCAGCCTTCCAAGGAGAGTACAACAGCTCACCTTCAGGCTGGGCTGAGCAGAGAAAATGGAATTTGAGAAGAATGATTATGGCCAAGGTTCCCTACAAGGCCTAGATATAGAAGTGTTCAGCTACAGGTATGTTTGGCCTCACCAACCATTGGACATTGAATAAATGGCACTGCTTGTAGCTTTTGAAGTAAAATTTCCTCTCCTTGGGTCAATGACACCAATGGTTTGTAACCTAGTAAGATCCACACACAAGACAACTTTTATCCTTGATTGTTTTCTGCTCTCTCACTTGTCATTATCTAATTGGAGCTTGTTATTTTGTCAGCAACCAGAGTAACATTATTGTTTTAAAATTGTATATTTAAAAGTATTTTTTATCTTTATTTTTAGTCTGCCCTGAGTTGTCCCAGTCTCCCAGTGGACTCTATGCAGGAGAACACCTTCCTGCAGACATGGTACCAATGCCTGCTCTTGAGAACACTGGTTGCCTCCCTGGTAAGGGCATCATTTTATTTTTTTCACATTTTGTGAGTCAAGTTGATATTACTGAACAATAGATTCTTACAATTACATTTGCTTGATTCACAGATTCACAGGAGA
Organism: Rana muscosa; assembly: GCA_029206835.1. Lineage (NCBI taxonomy): Eukaryota > Metazoa > Chordata > Amphibia > Anura > Ranidae > Rana > Rana muscosa. The sequence goes on from CM055120.1 coordinate 155,451,456, forward strand.
AGAGAGTCAGCCTGCTGCAGAGAAGCCTGGAGGAGAATATAAGTATGTTAATGATGATGTGTTTTTGATTTTCTAAATGTCTGCAATATAGTCATATTGAGTAATGTATGTCTTTATCAGTGTGCAGAAGATTGACTACCACTGGATTCTGTTGCTGGAGTCATGCCTGATTCTGCATCCAATACTGGAGTACATAAATTCACTTAATTGTTTGTTCATGACATACATGACTCTTTGGGGTTGTCGTACGTTTTTTTTTTCCTGGGGCCTTCACACAGTCCAGAATTTTAAACCATCAACACATGAAGTAGACTTGCCTAAAAGTTCTGTAGGACTGAAATGCTTTATACCTTTATCTTCTGTTTTTCTGTTAGCTATTGTGCTACATAATTATTTGTCTTCTACTCTCACTTGTCTCTCTAAAACTAACACAAAGTGCAGTTTTTCATTTCTGGGCAAATGCCACCATCCCTGATCTTAGCATTAAAAAGATTCAAAGCAAAACATACTTAAAGTGGTTGTAAACCCACTTTTTAAACAAAGACCTACAGGTAAGCCTAGATTAAGGCTTACCTGTAGGTGCATGAAATATCTCCTTAACCTACACGGTTAAGGAGATATTTGTATGTAAATGCGGCGACGCTGACATCACCCCAGTCACGTCTTCGCCGCTCCGGCCAATCACAGCGCCGGAGCGGCGCTGTGATTGGCTGCAGCGGCGATACCCGGAAGTAACATTCCGGCTATCGCCGCAGCGATGGATGCGGCTAGAGGAGGGACACGGACGACTTCGGTGGCCCCGACCGAAGGTAAGTGGTACATAATGAGCTAGTATGCTAGTCATACTAGCTCATTATAGCTTTGTCTTGCAGGTTAGTAAAAAAAAAAAAAAAGATAAAGGGTTTACAACCACTTTAAAGGAGAAGTCCAGCCTGAGCTTTTTAGGCTGGGCTTCTCCTCTGGGTCACAGGAGTGCAATTCGTTTTGCACTCCTGTGACCCATTTTCAGCGGAGAGCGGTCTGAAGTCCGCTCTCCGCTGGCGTCACTGCCATCAGTCGGGGAAGCGCGTCATCATGACTTCCCAAGTCGGGATCCGCTAGCTGCCCTGATTGATGGCAGTCTCAGCGAGCCGTTGAGATGCTAAGACAGCCTCTCCCCGCCCCTCCATGACTCAGTTCTCCAATGAGCGTGGAGAAGCAGAGAGGAAAGCCGCTGACTGACAGTTTCCTCTCGGGGATCTGTGGCGATGTTCGGTGGCTCGGTTCTCAGTGCACAGACGGCAAGGGACAGATGGAGCATCGGTCTGATGCTCCATCCACAGAGGTAAGTATGAATCTAAAATAAAAAATAAACCAATACTTCTCCTTTAAAGTATATGTCCAATATTTATTTATTTATTCATTCATATATTTAGGGATACATTTCTGAAAGCTTAAAACCTATGTCTGTTTTTTGTTTTTTTTGTTTACTAGAGCTTTGTTACAGAGTTTCCATCATAAACACACGTTTTTTAGGTAGGGAAGGCCAGAACCCCTGCCAGATTTTTAGTTCTGTCTGTTTGATCTATGCCCTGTCTGTTGAAATCATTGTCAGCAGACCAAGAAGCGATGGTGAACCTTACTAAACCCATGACAGCATTAAGAAGCACATTAGAGTTAGAATCCTTCCCCTTTCTACTCCAAATAAAAAAAATCTGCGTTTTTTTTCCAAACCCATGTCTTTAAATATCTGTCGACATGTCCTTAATTCACCTTACAAGTGTATAGTCCAGCAGCAGGACCTTTGCAATGTATTTTTGCTGTTTGTGAGACTAGAATTATGTTGACAATTGCTGTGCATGCTGCAAATATGACTTGTCCGGGCAATTGTGTGTGCTTTTAGCTTTATCCACTATCTCATCTACTAGATTGCTAGCCTTCAGTGATTTTTCTGACACTTTTGCACACTTCATTGTCACTTGCTCTTGTCAGTTGTGTTGACTTTTCAAAGAATAAAATATTCTGTGCCCTTGTTAGCTAATGATGGATGATTTGTTGCCATGTCAGGTGTCTTTTCAGTTTGCTCACAATCCGCACATAGGGAAAGGGTATTATGGATCATTCCCTAGTAAAAATGAAACCATACAACAAGAAGCTGTCATCATGCTGTCTTTTCTTTATCTAGCTGCTAGCCTCTACTATACTCACCACTGAGCAACCACTGGATGATGAAGTTGATTCAGACCTATCTGATTATGGAGCCTTTCTTTTCAAAACCTAGTTTGTGTAATTAACACAACACTCTCAGAATGAATTGCATGATAATTAAAAAAAACATGGTAGTAAGCAATTTACATGTAGCATAGTAATATGCTGACCCCAGCATTGATTTTGTGAGGGGGTATGTGAAAAAAAGTGTTGTTGATGTATGAGACAGCTAATGATCTGCATTTTTATGATAAGTTTCGTACCGTATATACTCAAGTATAGGCCGACCCGAATATAAGATGAGGCACCTAATTTTACCACAAAAAAATGGGAAAAGGTATTAACACGAGTATAAGCCTAGGATAGGAAATGCAGCAGCTACTGTAAGTGGAAAAGAGGGTCAACAATGCTCATTTGCAGCTTCACTGTGCCAATCTGCAGCCTCACTGTGCCCATTTGCAGCCTCACTGTGCCCATTTGCAGCCTCACTGTGCCCATTGTTTGCCTCACTCTGCCCATTGCATGCCTCACTCTGCCCATTGCATGCCTCACTCTGCCCATTTGCAGCCTCACTGTGCCGATCTGCATACCTGATCTCCGTGTCATGCAGTCAGTTGGCGGCCGTCCAGTGTAACAAAGCCCCGCCTCCTCCTCGTCCGTGATAGACGGAACACTCAGTTTCCCAGCAGTGAGTCAATGTTCAGTGTTCCGCCTATCACGGACAAGGACGAGGAGGAGGTGGGGCTTTGTTACACTGGACGGCCGTCGTCTGACTGCATGACACAGGGGCTGATCAGGTATGCAGATCCGAGAGACTCGAGTATAAGCCGAGGGGGGCTTTTTCAGCAGAAAAAAATGTGCTGGAAAAACTCGACTTATACTCAAGTATATACAGTAATTGTAATTTTTTTTTATTTTTTGGAACTTGAGTATATTTTATTGTGCCAGCATTGTTTAAATTTTGTTCTTGGTGGAACTCTGGTTGAGAACAGCTACTATGGACTTATAGCACATGTGTATTATAAATAAAAGTATAACTGAAGGCCCAATATTTTTTTTTTAGATTTGAAAAAAGTAATGAGGTTTGGATTGCTCTGTGCGTTCCCACATTCAGGGATATTCTCTCTTTTAATTGTCCTAACCACCAATGAAAGTGAGAGTAAATCCTAAATTTGAATTCACCATCAGAACAGGAATTCGGGTGAAATCTTCCACTGGAGACACTTGTTCTTGTAACAACTATCTAAGAGGGGATTTCATTCATATTGTCAGGATATCCTTCCACGTCCTGTTAAGTCTACAGGAGAGTACAAAGAATAGTGCAGTGCTAAATATCACAATTAATACATCTCCTCATCCAATACATGAAAGATATAGTTATTGGAAAGGAAAAATCATAAAAAGTTTATGAAAGTTCATATAGAATACAGGATTCCAAAAAGTGACAATGTGCATCAATGAAGACTGAAAATCGGTGCCAGAAGTGTGACCTCCACCCACAGACACGGTGATGAAGTCCTGCGCCTTGGGACGATACGCGTGTGAGAGGGATTGACGTCACCCGCGGCCGTCTCCTCATGCTGACTTCATGTGGTTTTATGTGACAGAATGCTTTTTTGCTGGCACTTAATGGAAGTGCCTTGTATGTAAGTGTGATTCTTCTTCAACACTCCGTTTGTGTATATGGCAATGCTGAATTACTCAATATAGTAGAAGCTGATATGTGTGAGATTATACTTGACCTAAATAGTTTGAAAAGAAAAACAACAAGTCTTATGAAAATCCCACAGTTGTTCAATGTTAGCCCAGATTGACATAGATCCCTATGTCATGAGAGACGTTTGGGTCCTTCAATTGCTTGTATTGTGATTTGTGAAGGTAGTTTCATATTTCTTCTACATCACTAAAATTACATCAATACATACAGTATAACGGCATCCTCATATTTCCCCAAAACAGCTTAGCACCTTAAGTGAATGCCACAAGAAATGTCTGGGGTGGAGGGACTTGACTTGCCTGCACAGAGTCCTGACCTCAACCCGATAGTACACCTTTGGGATGAATTAGAGTGGAGACTGTGAGCCAGGCCTTCTCCTCCAACATCAGTGCCTGATCTCACAAATGCGCTTCTGGAAGAATGGTCAAACATTCCCATAGACACACCAACTGTATACCTTGTGGACAGCCTTCCCAGAAGAGTGGAAGCTGTTATAACTGCAAAGGGGGGGGCAACTCAATATTGAACCCTACGGACTTAGGCTGGATTTACACATATGCATTTTTAGTGCTTTTTGCATTTTGCAGATTTGCACTACAAAACGTGTTCCATAGGAAACCATGTTAAATGGACTGTAGTGCAAATCTGAAAAATGCAAAAAGCACTAAAAGTGCATAGGTGTGAATCCAGCCTAATGCCGCGTACACATGACCGGAATTTCCAACAACAAATGTTCGATGTGAGCTTTTGGTCGGATATCCGACTGTGTAGGCTCCATCGGACATTTGCTGTTGGAATTTCCGACAACAAATGTTTGAGAGCAGGTTCTCAATTTTTTCGACAAGAAAAGTTCTTGTTGGAAATTTCGACCGCGTGTAGGCATTTCCGACGCACAAAAGTGCTGCGCATGCTCAGAACCAATTTGATGCATGCTCGGAATCATTGTACTTAATTTTTTTCGGCTCGTCGTAGTGTTGTATGTCTCCGCGTTCTTGACCATCGGGATTTCCGAGCAACATTTGTGCGACCGTGTGTAGGCAAGACAAGTTTGAGCCAACATCCGTCAGAAAAAAAAACACGGTTTTGTTGTCGGAAATTCCGATCGTGTGTACGCGGCATAATGCTCTATTCACACTAATGTGTGTTTTGATGCATTTTGAATTTTGCAGAAATGCAGGGCAATTTTTTAACATGGTTTCCTATGGAACATGTTCACATCAATGCATTTTTGTCTCTGTACTTTTGGAAAGGGTCAGGGACTTTTTTTCCCGCAAAGGCTCGATTCACATCTATGTATGTTGCTCTTGAGCGTTTCTGCAGTACTTTTTGCGGTGCTGGCGGCGTTTTTGGACACGCATTTTTCCAGCGATTTTACCGTGATTTTTTTTACACTGTATATAGCTGGTTGCTAAGGAGGGGGCCAGGAAGCCAACCAATGAGTCATCGGCTCCGAGCAGTCACGTCACACGGGGGCGTGGCCTCTGGAAAACATAATCCGATTGCCACGCCCCCATTGTTATTTAAGAAATGCTTGACATCAGAGCGAACAGATCAGCGGGACGCAGCATCGGAGGTGGGTCGTCGGCTGGAGCGGCGGCAGAGGAAGAACACCTGACAAAGAAGACAGAAGAAAGAAGAAGAGCGAAAGAAGAAGCAGGGGGAGAAGGAGAAGACCGGGGGATGAAGATGTGGGAGAAGATGGAGGAAGACCGGAGGAAGAAGCAGAGAAGAAGAAGGAGGTATTTTTAATATAAGACTTGTTAAAAACTGTCTACTGTATTTTTTAACACTACACTCCTTTTTTTTTGGTGAATGGGTATGGGTACAATGTACCCTATACTCATTCACATAGGGGGGGGCAGGATCTGGAGGCCTCCTTGTTAAAGGGGGCTTCCAGATTCCGATAAGCCCCCACCCACAGACCCCGACAACCACCGGGCAAGGGTTGTCGGGAAGAGGCCCTTGTCCCCATCAACATGGGGGCAAGGTGCTTTGAGGTAGGGGGTGCAGAACTCCCCTGCCCCAAAGAACCCATCCCCCATGTTGAGGGCATGGGGCCTGGTATGGTTCAGGAGGGGGGGCGCTCGCTCGTCCCCTCCCTTTCCTGACCTGCCGGGCTGCATACTCGGATAAGGGTCTGGTATGAATTTTGGGGGAACACCTATGCCATTTTAATTTTTTTTTGGCATGGGGGGACCCCTCCGAATCCATACTAGACCCAAGGGCCTGGTATGGACCTGGGGGGTCCACGCTGTTTTTTTTCACAATTTTTTTTTAGCCGGCAATTCTTTGATGACTCATCGGTTGTTAAGGACCAGCTATATACAGTGTAAAAAAAAAAGCAAATCACGGTAAAATCGCTGTAAAAACGCGTGTTCAAAAATGCGGCAAGCACCGCAAAAAGCACTCCAGAAATGCTCAAAAGCAACATGCATAGATGTGAATCGAGCCTAAGACTGGGATGCCAATACTATATTATATACTATATATATATATATATATATATATATATATATATGAAATTTGTACTTATATTTTAACATACAGAGGCCATACTATCTTTCTAAAAGGTAAGCATTATAGAATGTCTACCAGTGTCACCTGGTTGGTCTCGGTGCTCAACCAATAGACAATGTATGTTGGTCATGTATGGCCTTTCAGCACACATATGAAAATGCATTTATGTAGTTATAGCAAGGGGCCTCCTACATGCCCATACTTATTCGGTCACTTGAATTTACCCGACTGAGTGGGTGTTGCAGGATTAAGTCCTATTTTGGTTTATTTTATTTTATTGTTTATTGCATATTTGTAATATACATCTTCTGCCTCAGTTCAGATTATACATCTCATTCTTTCTCCTGAAGAAGCACAGGGGCTAGTCTTAACCTCAGTTTAACATACCATTAATTTAGATAAGTGTTGGTAGGATTATACTGGGAATGAGACATAGCCTTCGGATGAGCTTTAATCTATATTGTATATGATATGTGTCCTGATTTTAATATATGATTTTAACCTTATTTATGATAACAATAAAAATTGAGTTTTAATACAATATTTTCTGTCCAATTGGGTGCACTATAATTGGACCTTCTTTCTGTAATTTACTATATGGCACTCCTTCTTTAACATCACAAGCCCCTCATTTGTTACTGTTTTGTATGCTAATTAAAGTGGGTTGTTATTTAAGAAAGTATATTTGTGCCTTGCTAAGCTGAACGCCAGCTTTATGTTTTTAAAAAAAAGTGTATGGCATCATATTTACCAGCCTAGATCACACCTTTGTAGCATGTTGCTCACTTGTCTTATTATTTTCTTTTATCACTTGTCTATTATATTATAATATTATTATTAGTACTGATAACAGTCACTTTATTTAGATTAAGATTTAAATAGCACTGTTCTTTTTTTAATTATAAATGTAGATCTAAAATATAGGATTGGCTCTGTACAAAGTAATATATAGCTACAGAATATTTTCACAAATATTTATTTAACAATTGACACCCTCCTAACTGAACTACTAAAAAAGTTATTAACACCGAAAATTTGGGGTTCACAGGATACCCTAAATAGCAGATAACTGCAGCTATATGCAGGCACTTTTTGGTGCCTTCATTAACCCCCTTATGGCAACAGGTAAAACAAATTCTAATGCCTTAACTCAGTTTTGCAGCATTGACATGTATTAGTAAAGTGGCACATATCATCACTACTTAGGGGGTCATTTACTACTGCAAATTAGCGCTAATTACCTCTAAAACAGTATTCACTATAGCACTGGTAAAAAAAATACTCCCAAAATCGAGTTTACTATAGCTCCCTGAAAACAAATATTGGCCAAACCCGTACTCTGCTAAAACCTGGAGTAGTGCACACGGAAATAATGTTTAGAGCATGATATGATTGCCTAAATGGGACTGAAATATGCAAGATATTGTTTAAAGATAATCTGCTTTTAAACTGTGTGAAAAAAAATATATTTCTACACTACAATATCTTTAAAAGTCTAAGAAGAGATAAATTCCCTGTCTCTGTACAACTACGTGCCAGCACAACTGAGCATGCTCAGACATGCAAACTACTCTCATTTTAACTCCCATGGCTTTTTTACAGGGCGCTATAGTACAGTAGGTGCCACCGACATTGTATATTCATGGCGATCCCATCGCGGAGATTCTCGGTGACAGGCTGCCGACATCTCGGCGACAGGGTGGCGACATCTCGCGTTCGCTGCAATAGCGAGAAGGAGACGCGGCACTGTATTGAACGGGATCCGACGTGGATTCCCACCAATACCAGGCACTGTGTTTGGTATGAATCCTGAGCGGGAACTTCACGCCAATTTTTTAATAAAAAAACGGCATGGGTTCCCCCTCCAGGAGCATACCAGGCCCTTGGGTCTGGTATGGATTTGAAGGGGAATCCCCCAAGCCGAAAATCGGCGTGGGGGTCCCCCTCAAAATCCAAACCAGACCCTTATCTAAGCACGCAACCTGGCAGGCCGCAGGAAAAGAGGGGGGGCGAGAGAGCGGCCCCCCTCCCTCCTGAACCATACCAGGCCGCATGCCCTCAACATGGGGGGTTTGGTGCTCTGGGGCAGGGGGGCGACATGCGGCCCCCCCACCCCAAAGCACCCTGTCCCCATGTTGATGGGGACAAGGGCCTCTTCCCGACAACCCTGGCCGTTGGTTGTCGGGGTCTGCGGGCGGGGGCTAATCGGAATCAATTTAATAAGGGGGCCCCAGATCCCGGCCCCCCACCCTATGTGAATGAGTATGGGGTACATCGTACCCCTACCCATTCACCTGGTGGAAAAAAATGTCAATAAAAAAACACACACAGCTTTTTAAAGTAATTTATTACACAGCTCCGGGGGTCTTCTTCAGACTCCGGGGGTCTCCGGTGACGTCTCCGCGCTCTCCGGTTCTTCTCTCGCTCTCCGGTTATTTCTTCCTTCTGCCGGGCCTCCGCTATCTTAGCTCTTTTGCCAGCAGAGAGGCCCGGTCTTCCCCGTCATCTCATCCGGCTCTCCGGTTCTTTCTTTCTTCTGCCTGGGCCTCCGCTATCTTCTTCCAGCTCTTTTGCTAGCGGAGAGGCCCGGTCTTCCCCGTCATCTCATCCGGCTCTCCGGTTCTTTCTTCCTTCTGCCTGGGCCTCCACTATCTTCTTCCAGCTCTTTTGCTTGTGGAGGGGCCCGGTCTTCCCGTCGTCGTCTTCTTCCCTCTTCTCCTCCACGATGTTGACTCGTCGCTTCCTCCCGCTGTAATGCTGTTCGGTCCGCAAGGATTTATATAGGCTTCTCACGACGTCACAGTCACATGCTCCGGGTGGCCCGGAGCATGTGACTGTGACGTCATGGGAGCATGTGACTGTGACGTCATGAGAAGCCTATATAAATCGTTGCGGACCGAACAGCCAGCATTACAGCGGGAGGAAGCGACGAGTCAACATCGGAGGAGAAGAGGGAAGAAGACGCCGACAGCGACGGGAAGACCACGCCCCTCCTCTAGCAAAAGAGCTGGAAGAAGGTAGTGGAGGGGCCGGCAGAAGGACAACAGAGAGCCGGACAAGACGACGGGGAAGACCGGGCCTCTCCGCTAGCAAAAGAGCTGGAAGAAGATAGCGGAGGCCCGGCAGAATCAAGAAAGAACCGGAGAGCGAGAGAAGAACCGGAGAGCGCGGAGACGACACCGGAGACCCCCGAAGTCGGAAGAAGACCCCCGGAGCTGTGTAATAAATTACTTTAAAAAGCTGTGTGTGTGTTTCTTTATTGACATTTTTTTTCCACCAGGTGAATGGGTAGGGGTACGATGTACCCCATACTCATTCACATAGGGTGGGGGGCCGGCATCTGGGGGGCCCCCTTATTAAAGGGGGCTCCCGGTTTCCGATCAGCCCCCGCCCGCAGACCCCGAAACCAACGGTCAGGGTTGTCGGGAAGAGGCCCTTGTCTCCATCAACATGGGGACAGGGTGCTTTGGGGTGGGGGGGGGCGCAGGTCGCCCCCCTGCCCCAGAGCACCAAACCCCCCATGTTGAGGGCATGCAACCTGGTATGGTTCAGGAGGGAGGGAGGGCCGCTCTCTCGCCCCCCCCTCTTTTCCTGCGGCCTGCCAGGTTGTGTGCTCGGATAAGGGTCTGGTTTGGATTTTGAGGGGGACCCCCACGCCGATTTTTCAGCTTAGGGGATTCCCCTTCAAATCCATACCAGACCCAAGGGCCTGGTATGCTCCTGGAGAGGGAACCCATGCCGGTAAGCAACCCATAGATAAGAGAAAAACCACCCCACTGACCTGAGTCCTGCATACACCACTTTTTATATGGGGTAACCTTGTATTGTTCCTGCCCCGCTGGAACAGTTGGATCTTTATTGAACTTTGATACACCAGAGGCGTTGGTGTTTTGTTCAGTTGCTGGGGGTTGACAATAGAAGCACCCAAGTGCTGTTGGACATTTAAATTATAGACAGAGGCCTTGCTTCTGGGGAAGGTTTGGTCACTGTGACATACAGTATATATCCATAGAGCTCTAAAGTCAGTGGATGGGCTGCGAAGTTGGCAGCTGTGTAGTACTGTAACATGCAAGCATATAGATGAACAAGTTCAGGTGGACATATATCTATTTTTAGAGAAGTAGTAAAGTTATTTCTATAATTTCTAGCTTTCAACTGGTCTGTCTGAACCATTTCAGTTCTGAAATAAAATGACATTCATTGTAATTTAGGGAAGACTGGATGCTGTCGGGAGTGTATAGAGTCACTGGAGAGACTGACAACATTGAGGAATTCTGAAGTCAATGCAAGTAGTCACAGAGTCAATGCAAGGAGGCACTGGGGATCACAGGGGAGATTGTTAATAATGCATGCAGTCACGCTGCTAGTGTGTGGATGCCATGCTCAACAATGAGCACCCTTCATGCTAGCCCTTGAGGATGGGGACCCCTTTTTGTTTACCACAGAGCCAGAGGAAACAGAAAGCCAGTAGCCACACACAAAGGGAAAGACTTGCCTCTGGATTTTGGAACAGATGGGTGTGACAAATGCATACTTTAACAATTAAGAGCAGTAGGTGAAACATGCAAGTTGCCAAAACAACTACCCTCTAGTAGAAATTTAAAACAGGGAAACAAATGATTTACCAACAAGTTTGATATTTTTTCTCCACAGATTATAATAATTGATATCTTGTATAACAGAGCTTGAGTTTCTTACCTGATGTAGTTGTAATACCTGAATATGCACAAGTGTCACAGATTAATCAAGAAACTGGCTGTAATTGTCATTTGGTGTAAATTTTACATTATAGAGAATTTTTCAAAAAAATTGTCGCAGATGTAGATTTCAGGTACTTTGGGGTACTTGCATATACCTGGAGCAGCTTCTAAAAGCCTTCAGTCCTGGCTAAATAATAATGGGCCTTTCTGAAAGTCATTTGCTCTTTCTCTTTCTGATAGTGTAGTAGCTTGGTCACCTATTCCTATCTCCTAAAAATTCCCTTTAGCTAGTGAGGCAGTCATTTGTAGCGATTAACAAATTAGAGTAGAAGATACTGGCCAGCTTCAATAATACTCAGAAGTGTTGGCGCTTTGTCTGTGAGAATGGCCCACTATTAATTTATAACTGCAGGCTTCTGGGGCCTCTTGCGGTTATGTGCAGGCACCTGTAGTTGTCTACAGTAATTTATATTTTTCCCTGACAGATTCCATTAATAGAACAGGTATACTTATGTAGAAACCTCTAGTGTGTGCTACTAGAAGTGTAGTGAGGCAAAACGTAGTCTGAATCTGGGTCAGGGTTATTAGAGGCCAGGGCTGGGTGACCCATCCAGGCAGCTCTCTGGTGCCCCTCCCTCAGTTTCTAGAATGTTGGAGAATATTCTAGAATATAGTGGATGGAGGTTAGGAGGGGCTGCCTTGAATATTTATGGGCCCTCAGCCAATCCCCAGAAGTGGGCCTGGCAGGGGACTGGGAGGCCCATAAATGGACATGGACCACACTAGCACGGAAGTTTGGGTGGAAGATGGAGAAGCAGTGCTGAGGGAGGCTGTCAGAGGCCCTTGAGGAACCCCTTACTGGTGTGGGGGGGGTTTCCTCAAGCTGAAGCTTGGGACGCTGGCATGGCACAGGAGGTAGCTGGAGGGGTTCAAGCCGGAGAGGCAGTGGAGAGAGCAAGGAGAGACAGTGAGTAGATCAACACAGTGCTTGTACAGACAAGGGGAGAGACTGCCAGCTGTAGCAGTGCTCTCTTGTGCCAAATCTTCATCTAACCTTGCCCTGGGGAATCTCCATGTGTGTGTCAGTGAGGAGGACTGGGAAGAGAGAAGCAGCCGGGTGCGGCTGGTGGCAGCCAGACGGGCTAGTATTTCTGCAAGCAGTGGAACTGGGATCAGTGGCCACAGGGAAACAGAAGGAGATGTGATATGCTGTTTCACACCATATGTGCTACTTTTCAAGAGACTGAGAGTCCTTGCCTGTATTGGGATGTTGCTGAACTGACAAAAAGCCTGTCAGTTCCCTTAGGAGGAACCAGCAGAAGCTGTGCAAAGAGGAACCAAGATTTTGCAGGTGGAACGAAGAAGAGGAATCTGTGAATAGGGAGGAAGTGTCCCTGATTGAATTGTTGTCACACTGAGCATCCCATAATCCCTTAGCCCATCAAAGTTATCATCACCTAATAAAACTACAAAAACAAGCCAAAGATTTATTTCTGTGTCCAGATGAAAGAAGTAAATGATGTGTGACTGGCTGTGTAGCAGTGGGGAACCCTGACTTAAGCAAGGGGGTAAGGGGGCAGTGCTTCACTTAATAACTATTTTGTTGTTCCACAGAATTTAGTAAGTAAAATTCAAAAAAGCTTGCAGCACTAAAATTCTCGTTTTGATTGACTGGATAAGATGAAGGAAATACGAAGTGGAGGGAAAGAAGAGTCAGACAGATTGTAGTTACATTGGGTAAAGTAGAACATTCTTGGGATCCATCTAGTTTTGTGCATGTTTCTTTTTCATCCCTGTAGGAGAATGGGGGCTATGAGCATTATTCTTTAGGGATGCTAAGGATCCTCAGATCCTCAAAAAAGTTGAACTATTAAAATGGTTGAGGATTCAGAGAACTCTCTGAGGGCAGATAAAAAAAGAAAAAAAAAGATGAAAAAAGGTTATACTTACTGTATAACATTGTATTACAGAAGCTAATATGTTATAAGTAGTGTTGAGCGAACCCGAACTGTAAAGTTCGGGTCCGTACCGAACTTTAGCTTTTTCCCAAACCCGAACCCGAACCCGGACTTTGCGCAAAAGTCCGGGTTCGGGTTCGGCAATCTAATTACGCATTTAGAAATGCTTCAGGGGCCAGCCAATCACCTTTTGATTAGCTGGTGTGCCCTTAGAGGCCATCATAGCCATGCCTACTAATGGCATGGCTGTGTCTGGTCAGTGCAACATGTGACCCAGCTTCTATATAAGCTAGAGGCACACAGCACACATGTCACTCTGCTTCAGAATAGATAGGGAGAGGATCTAGTCTGCTGCTGCTGCTTTTAGGGAGAGATAGAAAAATAGATGAGGTAGTCCTGATTCTACAATCTGAGGGAAAAGATAGAGAGATAGTGTAGTGTAGGGCCAGGTTCCTGTGTTGGTGCTTTCAGCGAGAGAGAATATTATATAGGAGTCCAGATTCAGAGATTAAAATCAGCGATCTGCATAGGTTTACCTATTTGTGTTGCAGTGCAGTCTTTTTACACTGCCATGAGCCCAGTGTCAGAGAAAATCTAACTTTTAGGGGAAAAAAAAAAGGCACTTTATTGTGCTCTTTTCCAAAAGACCCATAGGGCAAAAAAAAAGCATTTTACTTTGCTCGTGCAAAAAAAGACCCGTTTAGGGCAAAAAAATAAATAAAAATAAATTTGCACTTTAATGTACGCTTCCAAAAAACGCCGTTTAGTGGCACAAAAAATAGTTTGCAGTGTGTTATACATATTTGGAGGTGTGTGAAATAAACAATTTCTATATAGTTTTCTCCTACTGTGCTATACTAAAAAAACAACATTTTTTTTGAATAGCATTTTCTGCAGTTCTGTAGCTGTGCGATTCAGCGGTTACGTACTGTGGGTGTGTTCTGCTCTTCCAAAAAACGCAGTTTAGGGGCACAAAAAATAGTTTGCAGTGTGTTATACATATTTGGAGGTGTGTGAAATAAACAATTTCTATATAGTTTTCTCCTACTGTGCTATACTAAAAAAACAACATTTTTTTTGAATAGCATTTTCTGCAGTTCTGTAGCTGTGCGATTCAGAGGTTACGTACTGTGGGTGTGTTCTGCTCTTCCAAAAACACCCATTTAGGGCAAGATCCTAAATTTGGAAAATATGAGGAGAAGGTCAAAGGGACGTGGTGGCCCCGGTCGTGGTGCTGCTGGTGGAGGTCCTGTTGCAGGGAGAGGACGTGGTGGATCTGTGCCGGATACACGCACAAGTGAAACACCTTCCTCAGGTGCGAGTAGGCGACCGAGCCTGCGGCGGTATTTTGTCGCGCCTAATGAGGCTGTACGAATGTTTAGGCCAGGACAAGTACAGGCGATAGTAGATTGGGTTGCTGACAGTGCCTCGGGTTCCTTCACATTGTCTCCCACCCACTCTTCTGATGAAAGAACAGAGTTGGCACCTGAAACCCATGTCCATCAGTCTTTCACCTCACCCCCTTGCAAATCAGCCAAGCAGTCTGAGCCCCAAATCATGCAGCAGTCTTTTCTGCTTTTCGATGACTCTGTTAGCAGGGTTTCCCAGGGCCATCCAACTAGGCCTGCCCCAGAAGTGGAAGAGATTGAGTCCACCGATGCCCAACCACTTATGTTTCATGATGAGTACATGGGAGGACCATCGCAGTACGTCTCGGATGATGACGAAACACAGGTGCCAACTGCTGCTGCTTTCGCAATTGTGCAGACAGACAAGGAGGGCAGGGGTGAAGACTGGGTGGAAGATGATGTGGAGGACGATGAGGTCCTCGACCCCACATGGAATGAACGTTATGCAGGTGACCAGTGTAGTTTGGAGGAAGAGGCGGTGGTTGCACAGAGCCACCAGCACAGCAGAAGAGGGAGCAGGGTGCAAAAGCAGAGCGTCTGTCAGCTAGACAGTATGTCTGCTACTGCCCAACGCAGCAAGGGACCGAGCACACCAAAGCCAGGTCCAAGGAGTTCCCTAGCGTGGCAGTTCTTCACACAATGTGCTGATGACAAGACACGAGTGGTTTGCAGGCTGTGCAATCAGAGGCTGAAGCGAGGCATAAACGTTCTCAACCTGAGCACAACCTGCATGACCAGGCATCTAAGTGCAAAGCACGAGCTGCAGTGGAGTAGACACCTCAAAAACCAAGAAAGGTCTCTGGCTCCTCCTGCTTCCTCTTCTGCTGCAGTCTCGGCCTCTTCATCCACCTCTGTAGTGACAGTGGCACCTGCCACCCCGCAAACAGAGGATCTGCCAGCAACACTACCACCTGGGTCACCAACCATCTCCACAATGTCCCATGGAAGCGTTCAGCTCTCTATCTCCCAAACATTGGAGCGGAAGAGGAAGTACCCCCCTAGCCACCCGCGATCCCTGGCCCTGAATGCCAGCATTTCAAAACTCCTGGCCTTTGAAATGCTGTCATTCCGTCTGGTGGAGACGCAGAGTTTTAAAAGCCTGATGGCATTGGCTGTCCCACAGTACATCGTGCCCAGCCGCCACTATTTTTCCAGGCGAGCCATCCCTTCCCTGCACAACCAAGTGGGGGACAAAATCAGGTGTGCACTGCACAACGCCATCTGTGGCAAGGTCCACCTAACTACGGATGCGTGGACCAGTAAGCACGGTCAGGGACGTTATATCTCCCTAACAGCACACTGGGTAAATGCAGTGGCGGCTGGGCCTGAGGCAGATAGCAGTTTGGCGCATGTCCTTCCACCACCGAGGATTGCAGGGCGCTTCAGTTTGCCTCCTGTTGCTAACTCCTCCTACTCCGCTTCCTCATCCTCTACCGCCTCCTCATCCGGTCAGCGTAACACCTTCACCACCAACTTCAGCACAGCCAGGGGTAAACGACAGCAGGCAGTTTTAAAACTTTCCTGTTTGGGGGAAAAACCCCACACCGCGCAGGAGTTGTGGAGGGACATGGAACAACAGACCAATGAGTGGTTGCTGTCAGTGAGCCTCAAGCCCGGCCTGGTGGTGTGCGATAATGGGCGAAATCTCGTAGCAGCTCTGGGCCTAGCCTGGCGCATGTGCTGAACTTGGTGGTCCAGAGGTTCCTTAAAAATTACCCCAATATGCCAGAGCTGCTGCAGAAAGTGCGGGCTGTGTGTGCGCACTTTCGGCGTTCTCACCCTGCTGCTGCTCGCCTGTCAGCGCTGCAGCATAACTTCGGCCTTCCCGCTCACCGCCTCATATGTGACGTGCCCACAAGGTGGAACTCCACCTTGCACATGCTGGCCAGACTGTGTGAGCAGCAGCAGGCGATAGTGGAGTTTCAGCTGCAGCAATCACGCGTGAGTCGCTCTGCGGAACAGCACCACTTCACCACCAATAACTGGGCCTCCATGCGAGACCTGTGTGCCTTGTTGCGCTGTTTCGAGTACTCCACCAACATGTCCAGTGCCAATGACGCCGTTCTTAGCGTTACTATCCCAGTTCTATGCCTCCTTGAAAAAACGCTTCGGGCGATGATGGAAGAGGATGTGGCACAGGAGGATGAGGAGGAGGAAGCGGGATAATTTCAAAGGCTTTCAGGGCAGTCTTTCACAAGTGGCTACGAGGGTGTGTTCCTGCACCAACAAACGCCAGGTACACAATTGTCCGGCAGAAAGGGCACAGTTCTGGAGGATGACGAGGTGGAGGAGGAGATGGAGGAGGAGGAGGAGGAGGAGCCATTTTCACAGCAGGGTGGCACCCAGACCAGCTCGTGGCCATCACTTGTGCGTGGCTGGGGGGATACAGAGGACACAGACAATACACCTCCCACAGAGGACAGCTTTTCTTTGCCTCTGGGCAGCCTGGCACACATGAGTGATTACATGCTGCAGTGTTTCCGCAATGACCGCCGAGTTGCCCACATTTTAACTGGTGCTGATTACTGGGTGGCCACCCTGCTGGATCCCCGTTACAAGGACAACGTACCATCCTTAATTCCCTCACTGGAGCGGGATCGTAAGATGCGCGAGTACAAGCGCACGCTGGTAGACGCGCTGCTGGTGGCATTCCCACCTGACAACGGGCGTACGGTGGAAGCACAAGGCGAAGGCAGAGGAGGAGGAAGAGGTCGCCAATGCAGCCGGGGCACCTGAAGCACCTCAGAAGGCAGGGTTAGCATGGCTGAAATGTGGAAAAGCTTTGTCAGCACGCCACAACAACCAGCACCACCAGCTGAGATGGAACGTCTTAGCAGGAGGCAGCATTTCACCAACATGGTTGAGCAGTATGTGTCCACACGCCTACATGTACTGGATGACGGGTCTGCCCCCTTTAACGTCTGGGTCTCCAAATTGGGCACATGGCCTGAGCTTGCCCTTTATGCCTTGGAGGTGCTGGCCTGCCCTGCAGCCAGTGTATTATCTGAACGTGTATTTAGCACGGCAGGGGGCGTTATCACAGACAAGCGCAGCCGCCTGTCCAGAGCCAATGTGGACAAGCTCACGTTCATTAAAATGAACCAGGCATGGATCCCACAGGACTTGTCCGTACCTTGTGCAGAATAGACATGTATACCGGTGTTGTGACAAAAACTGTCCGGCCATCGGATTGTGTCCGGCCCATACTGCGAAGGCGCAGCGCTTGCGCAGTACAGAGGACAAGGAGATTCACAAAATCTCCGAAGATGAACGGCGCCTGCGCTGTGAGTGCAGGTTCAAGCCCCGCCATCCAAGTGGACATACGGTAGCACATAGTAACAGGGCCCCTCACGGGCTCGGTTCGATCGCCACGCTTCGGGCACGGCCTCACTTGGCTCGGCTTGAACCACGGATGGTGTGGCCTTCACCTGAACTCACCACGCAGGCGCCGTTAGTCTTGGGAGATTTTAGAAATCCCCTTGTCCTACATACTGAGCAAGCGCAGTACAGGGTGGACACTATTTGACGGGGGACAGAATTCGACACAGCCATTGTTGTATTTTTGAATCAGTGTTGGCTACCTCGTCCTCCTCCACCGCCGCTTCCACCTACACAGCCACATCCACCGCCACCTCAACTTCCTACTCCATATGGACCTCGTCCTCCTAGGTCAAGATTATTATTTTTTATTTTTATTTTTTTTATGTTATTTTAAGTTATTTCCCTATCCACATTTGTTTGCAGAGCACTTGCCATGCTCTTAACAACATTTTGCTGCCATTTGCAGCCCTCTAGCCCTTTCCATTACTTTTTTAGAGCCTTTTTAGTCCTTAGAAGTCCGGGTCCCCATTGACTTCAATGGGGTTCGGGTTCGGGTTAAAGTTCGGTCCCGAACCCGAACTTTTTTCCGAAGTTCGGCCGAACCCGTCGAACCCGAACATCCAGGTGTCCGCTCAACTCTAGTTATAAGTACACTTATTTTTACGGTAACCTTCAAAATCATTGTATTTTCAGTTTAAAAAAAAATAAAAAATTTATTGTTTTTTGCACTTGTAGAAAATGTAACCCTTCCAGCTGCATCTTCTCATGATTATAAATAGATTGAGCTTCCTGACCTTTTGTATAAAGTTACAGTATTTTTATATTCTCCACCATCACATTTCCTAAAAAGGGCAGAACAGTGAAATGTAACTGTATATAGTGTAGCATTATGCATTTAAAAATTATGTTGGTATTCCTTTAAAACCATCATTGTAGAAAAGAAATGAAGATGTCACGTTGGAAATGTAAAGGGTTTTATAGAACATTTCTTTATGGAATGAATAAAACAACCATCTTCTACATTCCCAGGAAAGGTTAGTACACAATTCATATGTCTCTGTTGTTCATTTTTATTGTTACAATGAAAATGATTGACAATGTCTCATTTTTCTCATGCAACATAAAGCAAAGATTTCCACTCTGAAAACAACATGTAATTTAAATGTTAAGAAGATGCAGTTATAAATGGAAATGTTATTCATTCTCTATACTTGTTTCATTTCATTTTTGCCCAGAATATCTAATCAGTTACAGCAGAGGTCCATCAAATATTACTGGACTTCTTTTCAATGTTCCCACGCGATCAATGATGAAAAATTTAATGAATGTAATTTTATTTCAGAACTGAAATGCTTCAGACAGACCAGCTGAAAGCTAGAAAGTTATAGCAATAACTTTACAATCTCTCTAAAAATAGATATATGTCCACCTGAACTTGTTCTGCTATATGCTTGCATGTTACAGTACTACACAGCTACCATTTGCCAATCTCCCAGCACATCCACTAACTTTAGAGCTCTATGGATATATACTGTATGCCACTGTAACCAAACTTTTTCCAGCAGCAAGGCCTCTGTAATTCAAATATCTACCAATGCTCAAGTGCTTCCAATGTCACTCCCCAGCAACTGAACAAAACAACGAAAACCCCACCAAAGCATGATCAAATTTGCTACAGCAGGGGAAAAAATTCCTTGCTGATCCCCCGAAAGGTAATTGGATATTCCCTGGAATAACGTTACCTACAAACGTTAGTACCCAGTTATATTATGTACACCTAGGAAAGAATCCAGTCCCTTTTTAAAGCAATCTACTGAGCTATTCAGAAGCACCTCTGGAGGAAGCATATTCCACATTTTCACAGCTCTTACTGTGAAGAAACCTTTCCATATTTGGAGATGAAATCTCTTTTCTTCTAGACATAAAGAGTTCCCCCTTGTCCTCTGTGTTGACCTTAAAGTGAATAACTCAACACCCAGTTCACTATATGGACCTCTTATGTATTTGTACATGTTGATCAGATCCCCTCTTAATCTCTTCTTCTCAAGAGAGAATACATTCAGTTCTTCTAATATTTCCTAATAGCTGAGCTCCTCCAGGCCTATGGGGGAGTTGCTCTTCTCTGCACTTTCTCCAGTTCCTCGATATCCTTTTTGTGATTTGATGCCCAAAACTGAACTGCATATTCCAGATGAGGTCTTACTAATGATTTGTACAGGGGCAAAATTATATCTCTCTCTCTGGAGTCCATACATCTCTTAATACAAGAAATTACTTTGCTCACTTTGGAAACTGCAACTTGGCATTGCATGCTATTATTAAGCTTATGATCTACCAAAACCCCCATATCCTTCTCCACTATGGATTCCCCAAGTTGTACTCCCCCTAGTATGTATGATGCATGCATATTCTTAGCCCCCAAGTGTATAACTTTACATTTATCAACAATAAACCTAAATTTGCCACATAGTTGCTCAATGAAACAGTGCATGGCTTGTAAGTTGGAGACATCCTGTAAGGACATTACTCCACTGCATAGCTTGGTGTCATCTGCAAAGACTGAAATTGTACTTTTAATCCCAGTTGTACACAGTATGTTGTATGCAGGACTCAAGTCAGTGAGGTGGCATTTATCTTATCTATGGGTTATTTCTGGGAACACCTCCCAAATTTTCTTATAAGTTAGATTGGGAGAAAGATCTATCAGAGGAAAGAGACCTTGATGCATGGCATAAATGTTTTTTGCATTTTTTTTTGATGTTCTGATTATTTGTCTTAACGGAAGCTAATTTAAAGATTATTAGTTGCTTGTACTTGGTACTTACGAGTCTGGCAAAATAGTTTTTCCTGTTTACCAATTGTGTTTCCGAGGGTGTGATATGCCAGGGTCTATGTACCATATTTGGGAGTGTCCTAGAATTTGGAGCTTCTGGAACTGTGTATTTGCTTTGTTGCACAGAGTAATAATTAAATCATTTTGTGGAGGGGGGATTGTTTTTAAGGGGATGGGCTTGGAGATCCCATGAAGGGAATTCCTAGGGCGTCAGCATACCAAGACATTTTGGACAATTTTATGCTCCCAACTTTGTGGGAACAGTTTGGGGATGGCCCCTTCCTGTTCCAACATGACTGTGCACCAGTACACAAAGCAAGGTCTATAAAGACATGGATAAGCGAGTTTGGGGTGGAGGAACTTGACTGACCTCAACCCGATAGAACACCTTTGGGATGAATTGGAGCAGAGGCTGTGAGCCAGGCCTTCTTGTCCAACATCAGTGCCTGACCTCACAAATATGCTTCTGGAAGAATGGTCAAACATTCCCATAGACACACTCCTAAACTTTTATGGACAGCCTTCCCAGAAGAGTTGAAGCTGTTATAGCTGCACACGGTGGGCCAACTCAATATTGAACCCTACAGACTAAGACTAGGATGCCATTAAAGTTCATGTGCGTGTAAAGGCAGGCGTCACAATACTTTTGGAAATATAGTGTATCTTATAGGCTTCAGTAGTGAGGGTTTGTGTCTCTGTTTTCTTCCACATGGCCACAATGAAAGTGTGTCTTTTAAGACTAATTTTCCAGTTACTGGTTTATACTTTATTCCGAAAATACATCTGTGGAGCGTGACTTCATAGTTTAAGTAAGAATTTCCCAGAACACAGTTTATTGTGGGGCCTGATTTAGGATGTTGAAGCAACACTTTGAGTGGTGATGTACATTCATTAATCTACAATATTGACAAGAACAATGCTAATCCTAGTATAAATATTATGAAAGTCGAAGGAAATGCAACATTTTCATATAGTGAAGCATCATATTGTAAAGGTGAGGTTGAAAAAAGACACAAGTCCATCAAGTCCAACCTATGTGTGTGATTATATTTTAGGACCGTTCAGTGCCCCCTTCTGTGTTCAGTGGCTGAAGAGTATGTAAACAGCTTGGAATTAATAAATTAGGGATTCTCTTGAAATAGAAATTAGAATGTATTATTTGAGAGACAATAGCCACAAATATTTTACTACTGTACAGAAGCTGGACAGTGCAGTTCGAGTTGACAGCATGTGAAAAAAAAAAAAAAAAACTATACTCCAAGTGTGCATTCACACTTGCAAATGCATCCACAGTCCAATTGCATGTGAGAACCCAAGGTGGTTCCTGGGATTAACTGTGAGAGACAGTCCCATTGAAAGCAACTACTGCCTGATGTGCTCTAAGCACCCCTAGCTTAACATTATAATCTTAAAAGGAACAAAAACACAATTAATAGCAAAAAAGGAGCTAAGATGTTGACAATTAAAGGTCTAGCTATCAGTGATTGCAGTTGCATACAGATAGTGGACCTTCAAAGTATACAGTGCAGATAATCAAATATATCAAATAAATTATAATGCATAGGGTAGTTCCCATGGGAGTGATGTCATCATCACACCGTAAAGTGATTGGATGAGCAAACAGACCTGGAGCAGCCCACAGGAACTCTGTACATTATGTTTTTCATGTGCTGCATAGCAGGTTCGGCTTCAAAATGGTGTGAGCTTACATCTTCTTACGCCCAATTAATTTTCTTTTATGGTTTTATGCTATGTGATGGTTCCTTGTTTTTTACTTTTGGGTGACATTGTGGAGGCTCAGTCTGGAGTACTGGTGATCTATTGGCTGAGGGTAGTCCAGATTAACCCTCATAGCGCTGTTTGACCATTTGCTGCGAAAGTGATGGTCTATAACAGTGGTCTCCAAACTGTGGCCCGGGGGCTGGATGTTGCCCTTTGCTTGCCTTTATTTAGATCTTAGGACACAGTTCATCTCACTGATGCAAAACACTATTCCTCCCACTGACAATGATGGGGCACTATTCTTCCTACTCACACTAATGATGGGGCACTATTTCTCCCACTGACACCAATGATGGGGCACTATTCCTCCCACTGACACCAATGATGGGGCACAATTCCTCCCACTGACACAAATGATGGGGCACTATTCCTCCCAATGACACCAACGATGGGGCACTATTCCTCCCAATGACACCAACGATGGGGCACTATTCCTCCCACTGACACCAACAATGGGACACTATTTCTCTTGCTGACAGCAACAATGGGAAACTATTCCTCCTATTCATAACAATGATGGGACTCTGTTCCTCCCATTCACACCAATTTCCAGCCCCATAAAGTCTGAAGGACGGTAAACTGTCCCTTTGTTTAGAAAGTTTGGAGACCCCTGCTCTATAATATCTGTTAAATTGCTGATTTCTCCTGCACTTTCCAGTGGTGAATAAGGAATCCGTTTATGCACTGAGTGATTGTGAGAAGACTTTTCAGCACTACAGTACAAACAAGGGGTTAAGCTGTAGTTTTACTGCCCCCCGACCACCCAACTAAGAAGGACAAGCAGCTGCTCAGGTTGCACACATACTACAGCCCCTGTTGGGTTTGGTGGGAAGCACTGTCGCTGATCGTTACCAATTCAAGTGAAAAAGGCTGTGAATAGGACTGCACTAACACAATGTCCATTAAAATGGGCAGTGAGGTGGTGGCATATTTCCTCCCAGCCACCTGTCAACCACTATCTGAAAATTGATCCACCTCGGATTGTTTTTTAGATGGGCAGCAAGGGCTGCCACCTATTTGAACGAGGCCTATCAGATTATATATCATCATGTCTTTGGGTATAACTGTCCTCCTCCCTGTTATACCCCTTCCCTTACTTAGTTCCATCAACTGTAACCCTCTCCTTCACTGTAGGTGAATCTTCCTGGTGCCCATGATTCAAATGACAGTGATAGATTCACCGCCACTGAATGTTTTGTGAAAGTCACATTCACTGCTTTATACTGTAAATATGCCACTAAAGCTGTGTAAACACGATAAGTTTTACCGATGAAAACAGTCCAATAGACTTTTTTCATCGGACAAACCGATCGTGTATGGGCCCCATCGGTCTTTTTTCCATCGGTGTTTAAAAATAGAACATGTTTTAAATTTATCAGATGGTTAAAAAACCGATAGCAAATTACTATCGTCTGTGGGGAACTTCATCGGATAAAAAACCCATGCATGCTCAGAATCAAGTCGACGTATGCTCAGAAGCATTGAACTTAATTTTTCTTGGCTCATCGGAGTGTTTTACGTCACCGCGTTTGGAACGGTCGGTTTTTTGACTGATGGTGTGTAGGCAAGACTGATGGAAGTCAGCTTCATCGGTTTTCCGATGGAAAAATCCATCGGTTTAAAAACCATAGGAAATCCGATCGTGTGTACAGGGCTTAAGTGTTTAAACATTTTTCTAACAAAGAGTTATAAAAATATAGTACAAAGCCTGTAACTCTGCAATGAGTATTATCCAGCAATTTTTGATTATAACTGGATCATTCAGTAAGCCAACTGACATGTATGTGCGCAGAATGCAAGAAATTGGCTTTTTCCTGCTTTGCAAGAAAGCTTACCATCTCAATAAAGTATCTGACAACAAATTTATGATCTGCATGGTTGGAAATAGATTTGATTACTATGATAATTAATTCCTGGGGCATCACAGCTAGACAAATCTAACTGCATACATTATAAATTGTAGCTCAGGGATGGTTTGAGAATGTTACCAGATGGCTTCAGGTCATCAAGAGAAGTTAAGCCAATGGTAGTTTATTTGTTTAAAACCTGTATATACTATTTTCCATTGTTATTAAGGCGACAAGGACAAAGTAAAATGCTTATAGAAAACAGTAACCTATGATAAATATGTAGTAAGCCATTACATTAATAACCTCACATAATTAAATATAAGGGAAAGGAGTGCATGATGGGCATTAAAAAAAAAAAACATGGAAGAAAAATTGGAATTTGATGGTTTTATAGTGTTACAATCACCCAAACGCAATCGTTTAGATTGGGTTGATATCAGGAGATTGTATCATAATTCCTTAATCATTCATGATAGGCCTGTCTGAGCAAAAATCTAATTTTTGCCACTAGCGATGTGATTGAGCAGTCCCACTGTAGAAGAAATTTCGGTGCCAAACCTTCTGGGGTGTACTGTGCATAGTATATGCAGTGGGTGGCATTATCTTTCCTAGAACACAGAGCCCAGTGTCATCCAGTAAATTACCAGTGGGCAAATCCTGATAGGGAAGCAAAGAGACTAGTTCTCTATCATGTCTGCTTTCTCCTTGTAATTGACTGAAGGCAGTGAGCAGGTTATTTATAGGCTATGGATGCTCACGCTGCCTGTTGTCAATTACAATGGAAGCAGACCTGATAGAATAGCAGTGTCTCTAAATCTCCATCGGCTTGCAGACAGCTTAAAAAATCCTTGTATTGTATTACAGCTGCAATGGTGCAAAGGGAGCTCGGCTGCACTGATGACTGAGTACTCTCATGGATACTTCAACCTCATTGCCCCTCTGCAGATATGCTTGTCCTAAATTCTTGTACCTAATGCCAACAGGTACATAAATCTGTTGCCTACACTTGTATTTTTCATGTAGAGGTATGGCAGAATTCTAGAGTGTCGTAACACTCTTTATGAATTCCCCAGTTTGTGTGTTTCTTTCAGGATGTAGAACCCTTGTACGCTACAGTGGTGTTGCCAGAATTGCAGAGGCAAGCAGAAAACACATGCAGGCAGAGAGGTGGCTTCAAAACAGCAGGAATTAGGGTGGTCAAAGACAAGTCATGATACAGAAACTGGCTGGAAGGCAAGCCAGGAGGATCCAAGAGAAATATTTAAGATAAGATGTTGTGACATTGGGGGATGTCTAGCTCAGTGATAGATCAGTTTTAAGTGAGTTCACAGCCAACAGGAACTAAGGTTTAAGGGCGTGGTAGCCCAATTTTATTGAAAGTAACAAAAAGGAAAGTTCACACATGTATTTGGTTGCCCACACATGGGTTCTTCTCCCAAAAATAACAACAAATGAAAATGCCAATGCATCTGGCTCTTAAGGCTCACTCAGCCTTGGGTGCAGTTCCTTGCTGCACATGCCCACTCCTGGCCTCTAGGAAGGGCTCTCCTGACACTACAGGCTTCCACACTCCTCCAAGACTTACAGTCCCCTCTGGTCCTCAGGACTCTCTCTTCCAGTTGTCTCAGCTATGGTCTCCCCGACTCTCTCAGCTGACCCAACTCTCAGTCCACCGACCTGGAACCTCTCCCACATGGTGTACTGTCTCAAGGATATTGCCTGGGTTCTTACACAGTAGCACACTTCCCTCCAGCAACTGCTCGAACACCAACTCCTTTCCCAAACACACTGAGCTATGCTCAGCTCTGCCTTATAATGGGTGTGTGCACCTGGACACACACACACACAACCTGCAGAACTTCTGGAAAACCCGGACACATGACAGAAGACTCCATCCCTCCCAATGCTCTTTGAAGTCTTCAGGTTTCCAGCCCCAATCTAGACTTACAAAATTCAGAGAAAACTTAAAGCATAGTTTTCTCTGCTCACCAATCTTTTGCTGGAACTTCTCAAGCTGCCTCTTTGAGAGCCATGTGTCCATTTTACACACATTTCACAAAGACAGGGCCTCTCACTCTCACAATGTAATAGAAAATTAAAATTAATTAATTCAACCTGTGAAAAATTAACATATGTGGAAAATGAATACTGCACTACTATATAGCGTTAATCACTATAGTACCTAATGCTGATGACTTCCTCTATACAATTGTGCAATATAGTGTAAATCACCGGTGGAGCCGGTGACTTCACGTCCTGTGTCTCGTAAACCAGGATGTATGCGGTGAGGAGGCGAGCTCTTGATGTCTTTTCATTACAAGCAATTGTACAAGATATTTTAAATGTGAGTGGGTTATAAGCCAGTGGGAATCTGCTCTTCAAATGCACCGCTCAAACGTTTTTTCAGGAGCAGTGATTTTAATAATGCTTAAAGTTAAACAATAAACATGAAAGATTTCTTTTAAATATTGTGCATGGGGGTCCCCTTAGTCTGCCTGTAAAGTGGCGCATCTGTGCGATGTGCGGAACAGTGCTGCAGCAAAATTACATTTCTAAAGGAAAAAATGTAATTTAAACTTGCTCGCCGCTGTAATGTATTGCTGGCTAATGGCAATATAGATTAAAAAATCAAGGAAAAAAATGGTGTGCGGTCCCCCCAGTCCATACCAGGCCCTTCGGGTCTGGTATGGATTTTAAGGGAAACTCCACGCCAAAATGTAAAAAGAAATTGGCATGGGGTTCCCCCTAAAATCCATACCAGACCCTTATCAGAGCATGCAGCCTTAAGGTCAGAATAGGGGTGGGGGGTTGAGCAAGCGCCCCCCCTCCTGAACCATACTAAGCCACATGCCCTCAACAACGGATCCGTTGGGTGGCGTGATTGAAGATTGATGGACACTTTTTTTTTAATAAAGGAGTTGTCAAAAACTGTCTGTTGTGGTATTTACTTTTTGACACTTTACAATATACCCAAAATCCATTCACGTAGGGGGGGGCTGAGATCTGGGGAGCCCCTTGTTAAAAGGGGTTTCCAGATTTCGATAAGCCCCCCGCCCACAGACCCTGACAACCAATGGCCAGGGTCTGTTGGGAAGAGGCTCTTGTCCCCATCAACATGGGGACAAGGTGCTTTGAGGGGTACCCCAAAGCACCCTCCCCATGTTGAGAGCAAGTGGCCTGGTATGATTCAGGGAGTGGGCACTCACTCACCCCCCCCCCCATTTTCCAGGCCTGCCAGGCTGCTTGCTCGGATAAGGGTCTGGTATGGATTTTGGGGGGACCCCACGCCAATTTTTTTTTACATTTTGGCGTGAAGTTCCCCTTAAAATCTATGCCAGATCCAAAGGACCTGGTATAAATTTTTCGGGGGGACCCCACGCTGTTTTTAAAAAAAGTTGGCGTGGAGTTTCCCAAAAAATCTATACCAGACTCAAAGGGCCTGGTATGGATTTTGGGGGGGACCCCATGACGTTTATTTCCTTAATTCTGTCATAGGGTTCCCATTAACCACTTCAATACACTGTATATACCTTGCACTATATTATCTGAACTACACTGCCTGCACTGTGTATATATAATCTACACCGACTGCACTGTGTGTGTATGTATATATATATATATATATATATATATACACACGCACATACACACACACACACACACACACACACACACACACACATACATACATACATACACACACTAGACTGCCTGCACTGTATATATTGTCAACACTAAATGCAACTGTGTGTATATATATATATATATATATATATATTTATATATATATATATATATATATATATTGCAATGTTTGGGGAACCAGCTACATCGCAGGACACAGGCTTTTCAGTCCAAAAGAAGGTTTATTAAACTTAAATGGCTTTACAGCAGCAAAAACAAAAGAAATACCAGTCTCACCGACTTGTAGAGTTCAGAACTGCTACAGCAGTTTAACAGTCCTTTCTTTAGGTTGTAGGCAGCTTCCCCAGCAGGCTTCCAGGCAGGCCACTGCCATGTATATTCACAGCTTTTCACAGCCTCCACAGCTTTGCAATGTCCACCATTCACCATGCACAGTCTTCACTATACTCCTTCACTCTCACCTACAACTTCCTGTCTGTCATAAACCACTTCTTTGGACAGGTGTGTTAACCCTTTCTGTTCCCTTAAAGGAACTACAGCCCAAACAGAGGGGAAATATAGCGTCCTTCCAGGACCCAGCCACGGCATCCTGTACAATATCTATATATAGATATATATATATATACACACACATGTAAAACTCGAAAAATGTGAATATCGTGCAAAAGTTAATTTATTTCCCTAATGCAACTTAAAAGGTGAAACTAATATAGGTATAACTAATTACATGAAATCAAGTGGCTTGACAAGAGGAATACGACATTTGAAGCCCATGTCCAGGATCCGTCTGTGTGTGGTGGCTCTTGATGCACTGACTCCAGCCTCAGTCCACTCCTTGTG
This sequence comes from Rana muscosa, assembly GCA_029206835.1. Taxonomy (NCBI): domain Eukaryota; kingdom Metazoa; phylum Chordata; class Amphibia; order Anura; family Ranidae; genus Rana; species Rana muscosa. Next base: position 155,480,215 of record CM055120.1, read on the forward strand.
AAAGTCCCCAACACTTTTGAATGGCCTTTTCCTGACAATCCTCTCCAGGCTGCGGTCATCCCTGCTGCTTGTGCACCTTTTTCTTCCACACTTTTCACTTCCACATAACTTTCTATTAATGTGCTTTGATACAGCACTTTGGGAACATCCAACTTCTTATGCAATTACATTTTGAGGCTTTCCCTCCCTATGGAGTGTGTCAATGATGGTTTTCTGCAAAACTGTCAGGTCAGCAGTCTTTTCCATGATTGTGATTCCTACAGAACCAGAGTGAGAGACCATTTAAAGGCTCAGGAACCCTTTGCAAGTGTTATGGCTTAATTAGCTGATTAGAGTGGGACACTTTGAGCCTAGAATATTGCACCTTTTCACAATATTCAAATTTTCTGAGATTGTGGATTTCGGGTTATCATGAGCTAGCTGTAAGCCATAATCGTCACAATTATGACAAATCACGGCTTGAACTATCTTGCTTTGCATGTAATGAGTCTATCTCATATATTAGTTTCACCTTTTAAGTTGCATTAGTGAAATAAATAAACTTTTGCACAATATTCAAATTTTTCGAGTTTCACCTATATATATATATATATATATATATATATATATATATATACACACACACTGCCTGCACTGTATATACTGTATTTGTTGGCGTATAATACTCACTTTTTTACTCTGAAAATAGAGGGTAAACTGTGCCTGTGTGTTATACGCAGGGGGCTGTGGAAAGTTTTTTTCCTGAAACTTCCCTCTAAAGCCCTGTACACACGATAGGTTTTACCGATGAAAACAGTCCGATGGACTTTTTTCCTCAGACAAACCGATCGTGTATGGGCCCCATCGGTCTTTTTTCCATCAGTGTTTAAAAATAGAACATGTTTTAAATGTATCCGATGGTTAAAAAACCGATAGCAAATTACTATCGTCTGTGGGGAACTCCATCAGATAAAAAACCCACGCATGCTCAGAATCAAGTTGACGCATGCTCAGAAGCATTGAACTTCATTTTTCTCGGCTCATAGGAGTGTTTTACGTCACCGCATTTGGAACGGTCGGATTTTTGACTGATGGTGTGTAGGCAAGACTGATGAAAGTCAGATTCATTGTTTTTCCGATGGAAAAATCCATTGGTTAAAAAACCATAGGAAATCCGATCGTGTGTACAGGGCTATAAAGTTAGAGTGCGTGTTATACGCCTGTGCGTGTTATACGCCGATAAATACGGTATATTCTACACTGACTGCACGGTATATATATATATATATATATATATATATATATATATATATATATAGAGTGTAAGATTAGGGGTTATCAGCTCTTGTAATAGATGCGTTTTTCCAGTGATTCAAGACAGTCAGGAACTCTATTTAAGGGCATGGTAGCCCACTTTTATTTAAAAGCACAAAAAGTTCACAAATACATCAGTTGCCCTCACTGGGGGGTTCCACCATTACTGTGTCTTGCATACTCAACAGTTTACCTCCTGGCTTCCCCTTTTGCGATCTGGCTGTTCAGGTCTTTAGCCTAGGCCTTAGGTCTGCTCCTCAGAACAAACAGTTTCCAAGAGATAAGCTCACTCCTCGCTTACTCCCGGTCAGCACCTGGTTGCTTACTTCACCAATGACATCTGCCTCCTGCAGACATGCATACTCTGGCTGCACTCATGCAGCGCCGGACTCCTCTCCAAGGGATGGAAGTCCACCTGACTCCCATACACAGACTTCCTGTCTGTTGGGTGGAGCCCTGAACCATAGTCATGTCAGAACTAAATAGCCGAACACACAGCTGTTCAATCAGCATGTCTTTCTCTACCAAATCTGGTGTAAACCAACACACTTTAAGAATGCACAGGATCCCACCGTCACATATCCTCCCCCCTGTTTCGAACCGGAGGGAGGAACACATAAACCCGTCATCATAAATGGGAAACCTCTGTGCCTGTAAGGTACCTGTGATAGGTAGTGTCCGAAGTGGAACTTGTGTGCTGAGGATTCAGGCGAAACCGTAGTCAGGCAGATTAGGTTGGCAACAGATCAGGAAAAACGGTACCCGATTGAAATCCAGAGAGTGGTCAGGCAGGCAAAGGTCATACACAAGCTGGCAGTGAAGTACAAAATCAGCAGGCTAGAGAGTAGTCAGGAATTCAGGCAGAAGTTCAAAACGAAAATCAAGATCAAAAAGCAGTCACAACACCCAGGGAGCTATTCCACACAAACGGGCGCTGAGAGATAGCATCACTTCCTTTTTATGGGCTGCTTTGATTGAAAATTGTCCACAGCTGGCAGCAGGTGGGGCTAGTGAGTCCAAGGTAATGCTTAATACTGAGAGGACATTTCCAAAAGTCTAGATCTGCTCCGTAGCACAACAAGTAAGGCTGCAGCTGTGGGACCAGGAAGATCCCGGTTCAAATACACCCAGGTACATGACAGTGCCAGCCATTGGCTGCGTAGGCCCATTTCTTCTTCCGGGTATGTTTCCACCAACACTTTGCTTTGACGCCTCTGTACCAACTATCAGTAGCAGGAGTCCTAATCTGCCCAGCCTTTTCTCTAAAGGGGCACTCCACCCACACCTTCTTCCGGGTGTGCTTCCACCAGCACTTCTTCCTGAAGCGTGGGCTCCCACTAATCTCTCTATCCCTTCTACCTTCTGGCCTCAGGATCCTCCTTTTTTCTCCCACAGACCTACTCTCCCAGGATAGTTGGGGACCCCCTTTCATGAACTCTGTTAGGGACTGGCCATTCTCACTACCTGACGCAACATTAATCAACAAAATTTGTTTCTCAGGTTCACTAACCCCTGTGTGGTTACTCTTGGCAACAAAACCATCTAGGATCAACACCATATCCTTCCGTTTAACCTCAATATTATCATTGGGACGTCTTGTCCCTTTGTTTGCTAGGACAGTATCTATGGAGGGACCACCTACAGGCAAGCAGTTACTCCCTATGGGACAGTCCCACAGTTTCACATCGCCCCCTATTGTCCAACACTCCAATAGCAATTGTCCTACCAACGTACATTTTTCACCATATTTTTCCACATCAATCTCTTTAACCATTTCTGTGTCCATTGGCACCTCAACCAATAGCTCAGAGTTGTCTGACAATGCTCTACAGTGCCTCTCATACACTTTTTAGTTACAGTTACCATCACTGTTATTTCCTGTCAAAGTGTCTCCGGGTACCTCAAACTGCACCTCTCTGTGCGTGATGGACTGAATTCCCACTACCGCCACGTCCGTTCTGGGATTTTCCTTTACATGAGGTGTAGCGGGTGAGACAGTACACGCGCCACGTACCAACCACTGCTCAGCGGCACCTCAGACCGCACCAGCAGGAATACACCGCATCACACCAGCATACGGAGGGACTTCCCCTATGTCTATTATCTCTAATTTCTCCAACAATTCCCCTGAGCGCCTTCCGCACATAACCGCTGCTGGAAGCACTCTCGAGGAGAACTGTGAGAGAACTTTCCACAAAAGCAACCAACAGTGCAGCAACCAATTTTCATCAACATTGCTTAACAATGCATGTATCACCTGCGTCCACCGATTGGTACTACGCAGTACCATGTCGCCCTTCTGCTGTGGATGCATGCAGGTGTACATCGGAAATATTTTCACCAATTCCCACAATATCTCAGTTATTTCTAGACATGCCGCGTCTAAACACAGAACTCTAGGAACTTTTCCTTTACTAACGATGTGGAGGGGCTCATTTGCTAAGGCGTGAGAAGCCGAGACACTTAAAGAGACCTCTACCTCAGAGGCAACTAACAAAACTTGTGGCTCCCCCTGAGCACTGCAAATCGCATGTGTCACACTCATCCTCTTACTTTCAGCAACACTGAGCCCTTCCAAGTCGCTATTCATTACCTTATCAACCTGATGCTCAACATTACTCATCTCTTTTACCGTGGACAAAACCTCTGCCATGTATGCACCCTTTTCAGATCCTTCCAACTGGAGAGGGTTAATTTCTGCAAAAGCCAACGCACTCGTGTCTACAGGCCCTGCAGCCTCTCCATTTAGCATAGCAGAAATTGTGTCCACCCACTGTTACCCACTGAGCCTTCCTTGTTTAAATGCACTTGTGGCAAAACATTTTCAAACACAACAGACTGCAATAACATAACTTCACCACTTTGCTCGGGTGGCGCTTCACTAAACCCATTATCACTACAAGTTATTTCAAACATTCGAGTTTTACCATTTTTCTCATCACCAAGGTCAAGTACCCTCTTATCTATCAGAGGGGCACCACAGTTGTCCCAGGCAACCCTCTGGCTCCAACACACAGAGCTCCCTGGAGGTTTCTAAAGACACCTCTGCAGCCGTAGATACTGTTGCCAAGGGGAATCGCATATCCTGCTTAGCGATCACCCCTACCTCATTAAGCATCACATTACCATAAGCACATGTATCATCAGCATTCATAAACATAGCGGTTTTATAAACTGTATCAAATTGTCCTTTGTCAAAACGCATGGCACCCTGCGTGCCACTCAGCACACCGCCCTTTCTCTCCAAAGGAATTATTTTGCCCACTAGGGCGTCTTCACAGTTGTCCTGGGAAACCATTTGCCTCACCACTGCAGGCTCCTTGGTGGTTTCCCTTGGCAACTGCGCAGCACCTGTCACTAGGGAACATGGCATACCAACTGCTTTTGTCAACCCTAACACATCTCTCCCAGCACTCTGCTGGATTACCTTTTCAATTTTTGACCTCGCTGCAAGCAGGGTTTTAACTTGTGTCTCCCCACTGATCTGGGTAGCACACTGCAGCAAGTTCATTTTTACACCTTCAGCGGATCTCCGCTCTGGGATTACTTTCACTTCAGTGTGAGCAACCACACAGTCAGTCTTTCCCATGATTTTAACAGGAACAGTCTTACCATTCTCTTTAGCAGGGGTTGAAGGCTTCAATTGAGGGCGTTGTCCCTTCTTTGCCGTGCTCTCACAAGATGACGCCCCCTCCTGGACACAGGGTAACATTACATCCCTCTTGGATTTTCCAACATCTCCTGCAGGCAAAGCATTAAGCCCAACAACACAATCAGTAGCTGTATTCCACAAGCTTGGACAAGAAAAGATCCCGTGGCCCAGCTGACCACATTCTAGGCATGGCACTTGGCGACTTTCTCCTGTTGCTAAGGGAGACGGCACTCTCCCAACATGCAGACTTTTACTGGAATCTCTATGAGGATGGTGGTATACCTCCTCTCTGTAGCTCCTCCTTTCTGAAAACATACTTTCTCCGGTTGCTATGGGAGACCACATTCTTCCCGCTGATCTTTTCCAGCGCTCTCTAGATTGGATTGCTCCTAGGAAATTGTCGTAGTCATCTCGGTTACTAACTATACATCCCACGTTACACCTCCTGGTACTCCTCCATCAGAAAAGGTTGCACCAACTCAACCCAACGATTTCTGGGCCTTCCTCTGTAGGAAACAATCAACGCAAAGTCATCCAAAAAATCTTCAACACTTTCCGAAGGTAACTAGGCCGTACAAAGTCAGCTGTACGGATTTCTGCTTTGTTGCCACGGGCAACTGCACACATCTGTTCACTCTTTACACTCAGAGCAGGCTTCTCATATCTTTGCTTTGCTGGAGCCTGGGACACAGGGCACTTGGAAACTTCATGCCCCCACTCACTGCACCACAAACAGCGCACTTGGTTCTTAACCCTTTGCACATTATTAGCTGGCCATCTTGCATCAGCGTTGCTAGGGGCAACAACATGTACTTCCCCTTTAACTTGGTTCAGTGCAGCCAAGTGCATCTTGCACCTAACTGGGGCTTGTTCTGTCGGTAACAACCCCTCCAGCCACAAAGTTCTGTCTCTCATCTCAGCAAACATTGCTTCCTTTTTTCGTTTTGACCTCCCCATCTCTGCAATCAGGCCAACAAAGTTTTTTTAACACAGTTCCTTTTAACACAGGAAAATTTTGAAGTACTGCCTCCAAGACTTGCCAACAGCACACTTTCACATGCCGACTTCACTCTCTGCTTGAGCTCACTTCCACAGGCACATCACCTGTATAACAACACAGTCCATTAATTGAACTCCTGTGCAATGCAGTTTGCCTGGCTGTCCCACACAGTTAACAGCAGTTCACCGCAGAAAACTTTAACTTTTCATTCAGATTGGCTGTTCATCACAGTGTTGCTGCAAAACACATGGTTTCTTTCTACTCACTGTTTTTGGTATGCGCGGATCTGGAACTCTTCCAAAACTGCCCGACAATACCTCCACCATATGTAAGATTAGGGGTTATCAGCTCTCGTAGTAGATGCGTTTTTCCAGTGATTCAAGCCAGTCAGGAACTCTATTTAAGGGCATGGTAGCCCACTTTTATTTAAAAGCACAAAAAGTTCACAAATACATCAGTTGCCCTCACAGGGGGGTTCCACCATTACTGTGTCTTGCATACTCAACAGTTTACCTCCTGGCTTCCCCTCTTGCGATCTGGCTGTTCAGGCCTTAGGTCTGCTCCTCAGAACAAACAGTTTCCAAGAGATAAGCTCACTCCTCGCTTACTGCAGACATGCATACTCTGGCTGCACCCATGCAGCGCCTGACTCCTCTCCAAGGGATGGGAGTCCACCTGACTCCCATACACAGACTTCCTGTCTGTTGGGTGGAGCCCTGATCCATAGTTATGTCAGAACTAAATAGCCGAACACACAGCTGTTCAATCAGCATGTCTTTCTCTACCAAATCTGGTGTAAACCAACACACTTTAAGAACGCACAGGATCCCGCCGTCACAATATATATATATACACTGCCTGCACTGTATATATATTCTACATTGACTGCACAGTATATATATATATATATATATATATATATATATATATATACACTGCCTGCACTGTATATATATATATATATATATATATATATATATACAGTGTAGTCAGTGTCAATGCACTGCGATCTTGCGTTGCTTGAATTTGAATGCCCCATATGTTCTTTTGTTCTGTTAAACTCGAACATCCAGACCATCCCTAATTCTAGCACACAAATGCTCAATTAGCATAAGATTGCAAGAAAAATCCTACAAACAGTTATTACAGTGGTACGCAACACCAGTGAAGGCGAAAAAATGGTACCCAGTGGCTTCTGATGTTGAACATCTTGTGGGACTGTCCTAAAATAGCCTCATATTGGAGAAAAATCCGTGAACTGATTCTTCACATCACTGACACTAAGATTATGCTCACCCCAGAATGTTGTCTCTTGCACATCTCTAATTACCCTCTAGGTAGATATAAGCGATCTTTGACGAAACACCTCCTGAACGTTGCAACGTTAATACCCAAATACAGGAAATTGTCGAAAGTACCCTCAATCAGAGAATGGGCCTGTACAGTAAACCATATTTCCGAAATGGAAGAAATGCTTGCTATAGCCAATGAAACTTCTGACAATTTCTACAAAACATGGTCCCCCTTGTTTCAATTTAAATATTCAGAAAATTATGAAAGATTGACAACAGGGTGAGCGAGCTTCTGAACATTTGATGTCTCAATTAGAAGCCCGACCATCCTAGCTCTGTCATCCATGAGTCGCCATTAACAGAACATATTTGTACCTATGGCCCCTATTGTTTGCTTCCCATCTCAATCTCATACTATTTTTCTTTGAATTAATTTTCTTGCCTGCTTCAAATGGAGTCCTCTGCTTCCTTTGTATTGTATGAGGGTCGTGGACTTCATTTAATTTAACAAAGAATTGCATCATTTAACATGTTATTTAACTATGCTCAATAAAACCTTATTGCTTAAAAAAAATGTGAGTGTGCTATTTTATTTTTAATAAAAACTCATATATCTAAGCAATATTGCGCTATGATTGTCTCTTGTGCTCTGAGCAATCTCTAAGGCGTACAATGGAAAAGGTAACTGTTAGCGCAAACACAAAGTGCATAAGTAAATGGGTATGAAGCAATGAGTCTGTTTAAAATAATGATAGTAACAGGCAGTTCAAGGGTTAAAAGGCAGATAATATGGCTGGTGGATGGCGGCTGCTGTCCTCAGAGAGCTGACTCTGTGGTAGACAAAAAGGGGTAGAGAAAAGGGAAGCGCCACCTAAGTGCAGTAGGTTCCTAACCCATGCTACCTGCTCTAAGGAGCAGTTTACACTGTATGCTATGAGGACTGCAGGGGATCCTGCATACAGCGCATGTTTTCTCATGATAATTAAAGACCTATATGCTTAAGGCGTGATTTGACCCATGGGGTCTCCACCTGAGGTGAGCAGTAAATTCACCTAGAGGTGGCGGTGGCGGTGGTGGTGAACATATCACTGGATATTTGCTGCATGGCACATATTGGAGCAAGTATTCTCCATGGAGTAGATTTTTGCCTCATTTATTTATATCTGTTTGGGACTTTTTAACTTGAACCCCTTTTATCATTTTATATAATTTTTGTGTGATTTACACTATATTACACGATTGTATAGAGGAATCCATCAACATTAAGTACTATAGTGATTGACGCAATATAGTAGTGCGGTATTAATTTTTCCACATATGTTAGTATTTCACAGGTTGAATTAGCACCCCATTAATTAATTATAATTTTATATTACAATTGTTGGTGTGAGATTACTATTCAATGGTTACAGCTGTTAGTTTTTTCTTATTTTCCTAGTTCAAAGTATTCACATTAATTCACATTAATATACACATAGCAGCACACAAGCACTTTACATATTATGGACAAGATGTAGCTAGGTAGGAAGAAATAAAACCAACAACAAAGAAAAATTAATTAGGTCAGGTAGCATGGAATAGGAACTTTGAAACAGGCAGGTTATGACTTTGGAAATCCAACTCACAGACTGGAGTTTCTATCCAGGCAGCACTGTGCAGCATGTTGTAAGAATTTCAGTGGTAAGCTCCCTGTTGCAGTCACATTTTCTCATCTGCTGATCTTCTGGGTTGAATGACACCCAGCATCATTCATCCCACTGCCTATAAACTTGGGGAGGTAAAAAAATGCGCCATAAAGGTAAATCATCATGGTAACTTGGGCTCACAGTACTGCTGTACTTAACAGCACTTACACATGATTACATTAGCACTGGAGGGAAGAGGAGGAGAAAAAGGACCATGTGTGAAATGTAACAAGAGAGAAGGCTGAGTTAGGTTTTAATATTTCTGGGTAGATGTGACAGACCTAGCCAGGACAGGGGCTTTTGGAGAGGACTGGGAGCAAGCCTCTTACCCACTGACTATGGGCCGTGGCATTTAAGGGAAGACTACTCTTTGGAAGATGTATGCCTGTGAGACCCTTGAAGTGATCTTGATTCTGATTCGGGTTTGTGTCTCCCCAGAACACACAGACTCTTGGAGTCTAGGCCCAGGATCCATGTTTAAAGCCTAGATGGCACATTACTAGCCATGACTGCTCAAAACTGGGAAACTCGTAGCAAATGGTAATCTCATCAGATCAAATCACCTGTCTTTCACACATTGTTAATTGTGCTAATTAACACACATATTGTCTGCTAGCAAACTACTGTGGCGATGTGTTTATACTTGTAATAATGTGTATTGTACTTTATGAGCTCAATGCTGGCAAGTCTGACCTGGAATAAGATCTCTGAATGTCCAGGTGGCTAGTTTAATTAACTTAATGTTTATAGTGTTAATTATATTTCTGTATACATTTGCGTTTTCATATAATAATGTGATCAGCCTCACCTGAGTGTGTAGTGTATTAAAAGCCTGTATTCTTTATTCTTTATTGTTCAATAAAGAATTCCACTTTTGCAGCCAAACAAGTCACGTCTAGTTCTTGGTTGCAATAGGTGGCTATAATATCTGATATCCATGTTCAGACTGGTGGAAGCAGTATACTGACGGAAGCACTCAAGCGGAGTGTGGGACAGTTCCGTCACAGTAGGAGCAAGCCTGTCACGTACCTGGCGGTGACGAGCCCGGTTTAGCAGAGGGAGGCCTCCCTTACGGCTTCCACCAGCGGCCCCCGGTAGTGTAACAGGAGGCACGGAGGTAGAAGGGGTACGAGTGCCTGGCAGGATCAACCACGGGGCAGGAGGCTGGGTAGTCGGGGCTGGATCCAGGTGCACGGAAGTATGGCAGGTAGACAGGAACAAGGAACTTAGGAACACAGCAGGTGAACAGGAACCAGGAACTCTGGAACACAGCAGGTGAACAGGAACCAGGAACCAGGAACTCTGGAACACAGGAACTCAGGAACTCAGGAAGCAGGACTGGAACAGCTCAGCAGACTGGGCTGGAGCCTGGGAAAGGCAGGGTAGTCAGACAAGCCTGGTCGGTTAACTGGCAGGCAGCAAGGTACAGAAGGGCAAGGCAGAGCAGAGGTCACAACAGGCCGGAGGTCAGGTGCAGGCGGATAGCTGGAAGGTCAAGACAAGCCGGGTCAGATACAGACAGGTTTACAGATCAGGTTTCTCAGGCACTAACGCTGTAGAGCAGAAAGCAGGGACTGTCTGTAATTGCTGGATTTAAATAGCCCTTCTGGCGCCACCCGCGCGCGCGATCGGGAACCAGGAAGTCCAGGGCACCTGTTACTGGCAGGATCTCCATGACATTGCCCCCCCCAAGGGGCAGCCCCAGGATGCCCATCCGGGTAAACCTTTCGGGGTGAGATCTCCTGAAAGCTTGTATCAGACTCCTGGCAGTAATGTTCTCCTCAGGTTCCCAAGAGTTCTCTTCGGGTCCCTAACCTTTCCATTTAATCAGAAATTGGTTCTGGTTATTTCTTCTCCTAAAGTTCATAATAGCTTCCACTTCAAATTCCTGTTCCCCGTCTATGATGACGGGATCTGGGCGAGCCGGACTTCGACCTGGGAATGGGTTGGAGACTGAAGGTTTCAGCAGGGAGACATGAAAGATCGGATGGACTCTAAGGGAGTCGGGGAGCTCCAGCTCATAAGCCACTTCATTAATCTTCCTTTTGACAGGAAATGGCTCTAAGAACTTGGGGCCCAACTTTTTGGAGGGGCACGCCATCCTTAGGTTTATGGTGGAGAGCCAAACTTGGTCGCCGGGTGCCAGCACTAATTCACCCCGTCTCCTCCTGTCGTAGACCGTCTTGTTGTGTTCCTGAGTCTTAGCCATGGTTTCACGCAGAAGTTGATTATTAGACGAGAAAAGTTCAATTTTTCCTGAACTGCAGGCACCGAGCACTCAGGGAGGGAGTTGGGCAGAAATGTAGGGTGAAAACCGTAGTTTGCGAAGAACGGAGTCTGGTTAGACGCAGAGTGGATGGAGTTATTATAGGCGAACTCGGCCAACGGGAGCAGGGAGAGCCAATCATTCTGTGCAAAAGAGAAAAAACAGCGCAGGTATTGCTCGAGGGTCTTATTTGTCCTCTCTGTCTGTCCGTTGGTCTGGGGATGGTAAGCAGAAGAAAACGATAATTCTATCTCCAGAGTCTTGCAGAGGGATCTCCAGAACCGAGAGGTAAATTGTACCCCCCGATCCAAAACAATATTGTCTGGCACCCCGTGGAGTCTGACGACCTCTCTGATGAACACCTGTGCAGTTTCAGAAACTGAGGGGGTCCCTTTCATGGGGACAAAATGTGCCATCTTGGACAGGCGGTCCACTATCACAAAAATAGTGGTATGGTTCTCTGCCGGGGGTAACTCAACAATAAAGTCAATGGACAGCATTTTCCAAGGCCTGTCTGGAACAGGTAAGGGTCTCAGTAGTCCCCAGGCCTTGGATCTGGAACCCTTGTTTCAGGTGCAAATAGTACAGGACTCCACGAACCTCCTGCAATCTTCGCATAATCGAGGCCACCAGAAGGTGTGCTGAACCAGGTCAGTGGTCTTGGCAATGCCAAAGTGCCCGGCAAGGGCATGGTCGTGGCAGAGCTCCAACACGAGCTCTTCCGGTACGTAGATCCTGTTCTGGTGCCACAACAACCCATCTTTAGCCTGCAATTCCAACTCAGAGGAGGGTCTCTGCCCAGTGGTGGCTTGTCTGATCCGGGTGAGTAAATCTTCTTGTAGAAGAAGGAAATTTCCAGGGGCGAGGATGGTATTGGGAGAAGAGGTTTCCTTAGATTCATGAAACATTCGAGACAAGGCATCGGGTTTAGTGTTCTTGGCACCAGGACGATAAGTGACGTGAAAAGAGAACCGGGAAAAGAAAAGTGCCCATCTGGCTTGTCGTGGTTTAAATCTCTTTGCAGTCTTCAGATACTCCAGATTCTTATGGTCAGTAAATATCAGAATCGGGTGGGCAGCTCCTTCAAGTAGGTATCGCCATTCTTCCAATGCAGACTTGATCGCCAGTAGTTCCCGGTCCCCTACGTCATAGTTCCTCACTGCCGCAGATAGCTTGCGAGAGAAGAAGGCTACTGGGTGAAGCAAGGCCCTGGTTCCTTGTCTTTGAGACAGTATTGCTCCTACCGCGACTTCAGAGGCATCTATGTCAAGTATGAATGGCAGCGAGGAATCTGGGTGTTTCAGGATAGAAGCGGAGGTAAAGAGACCTTTCAGGACCTCAAAGGCCTTTTGGGCCTCAGGGGACCAGTGGAAGCGGGTCCCTTATTTTGTTAACTGGGTGATGGGTGTAATGATGGCCGAGAATCCCCGGATGAATTTGCTGTAAAAATTGGCGAATCCAACGAACCGTTGAATTCCTTTCTTATCCGCCGGCACTGGCCAGTCCAAGATTGCGGAAATTTTCTGTGGATCAATCCTGATGCCTTCACTGGAGATGATTAACCCCAAGAATGCTATACTCTCCCGCTCAAACTCACATTTTTCGGCCTTCGCATACAGGCTATGCTGGTGAAGCCGACCCAACACACTTCTGACATGCCTGCGGTGAAAATCAAGGGAGGAAGAAAAGATTAGTATATCATCCAGGTAGACAATAACAAAAAGATCTAGGAAGTCCCGAAGTACATCATTAATAAAGTACTGGAAAGTGGCAGGGGCATTGCACAACCCAAAGGGCATTACCAAGTACTCAAAGTGTCCGAATCGGGAGCGGAAAGCGGTCTTCCATTCATCCCCCTCCTCGTTCTCCACGGAGATCAAGCTTGGTAAAAATGGTAGCAGCTCCCAATCTCTGAAATAGCTCTGGTACCAGGGGAAGGGGGTAGCGATTTTTAATTGTGATCTAATTCAGTTCACGGTAATCCACATAGGGTCGGAGGGTGTGGTCCTTCTTTTCTACGAAGAAGATGCCTGCACCTGCTGGCGACGTAGAGGGGCGAATTAACCCCTTTTGAAGATTCACATGAATATAGTTTTTTAGTGCCCTCTGTTCCACCTCAGTTAGCGGGAAGATCCTGCCGAACGGAATTGCTGCTCCGGGAAGTAGATCGATGGGCAATCATAGGCCCGATGGGGTGGTAGTGTCTCTGCCCCTTGTTTGCTGAATACGTCAAGGAAGTCCAGGTAAACGTCAGGGATGGCCTGACGTATTCCAGCCTCAGTGTCAGTACACATTAAAGTGGCCGGCCCAGGGAGCTTGTGTGAGCCGCAGGACTGTTGGCAATAGGGAGAAGGGAAGGTAACTACCCCCGTAGCCCAGTTGATGGTGGGATTGCAACCAGGGCATACCAAGGATCATAGGGAACAACGGAGAAGAAATAATGTCCAGACGGAGGTACTCTCGGTGAATCCCGGTAGTGGTGGAGATGGTAACGGGTATAGGGGCCATCTTCTGGACCACGGGTCCAGACTTGATAATGGACCCGTCAGCCAGGTGAACACATAGTCCATGGGTCTTGGTAAGAAGGGGGATCAGATGTGTGCGGGCAAAGGTTGAGTCCATGAAACAGCTGCAAGCCCCGGAATCAATAATGGCGGAAACTTGCAGAGTCCTTCCTGGGAGCTGTAAGAAGACAGAAAGGGCAAGGTGAGATGTAGACTTGGCCTGAGGGCTAGTTAAACCAGGAGATACTGAGAAACACTTACTAAACTTCAGGGGACAGTTTCTGACAAAGTGTCTGGGTTCCCCACAGTACAGGCACAAGTTATGCGTTCGCCGACGCTGGCGTTCCTCTTGAGTGAGGGAAGGACGAAGGACTCCAAGCTGCATGGGCTCAGGTGCATCGGGTGTGGGGGCCAGAGGTGCAGCAGGAGCTGGGTGCAGATGGCTGGGAGTCCGGGGGAGCATCCAGGTCGGACGGGAGAAGCCTGTGGCCCTCTCAGCCCTTCATTCCCTCAAACGTCGGTCAATCTGAATAGTCAAATCGATCAATAAATTCAGGGTCTCTGGTATACCGACTATAGGCAATTCATCTTTCAGGGGGTCAGAGAGACCTATGCGGAACTGATGGCGGAGGGCGGCGTCATTCCAATTGGTATCCGCGCTCCATCGCCTAAATTTCGCTACGTAGTCCTCTGCCGCTCTGCGCCCCTGCTGAAGGGTACGCAAGGCGGTTTCTGCGGTAACTGAGAGCTGGGGGTCCTCATACAGTTGGGCCATGGCATCAAAAAAAGCAGTAAGGCTATCCAAAGCCACATCCTTTCGTTCCAGCAGACGGTGGGCCCAGCTCTGAGGGTCTCCGGAGAGCAGGGAGATCACAAAGCCCACCTTGGTGGCTTCCAAGGAGAAGGTGCGGGGCTGTAGGGCAAAGTACAATTCACAGGAGTTGTGGAAGGCCCTGAACTTGCTCCGATCCCCGGCGAATCTTTCGGGTGTAGGGATCCTGGGTTCAGGGGGAAGCATGACCACTGTGGGTGTGGACCCTGCACCGGCTGAAGAGGTGGAGGCATGAGGGCCTCCTTGGGCTCCAGAAGGGTTGGAGAGAGCCCGCACTTGTCCTTCCAGGTGGGTGTAGCCTTGTTGAAGGTTCTTGACCGCTTCAGTCAATCCCGCCAGGTGTCGGCATAGTTCCTCCATAGGTGAGGCTCCCTGCTCGGGCTCAGACATGGCTGTCTGCTACTGTCACATACCTGGCAGTGACGAGCCCGGTTTAGCAGAGGGAGGCCTCCCTTGCGGCTTCCACCAGCGGCCCCTGGTAGTGTAAAAGGAGGCGCGGAGGTAGAAGGGGTACGGGTGCCTGGCAGGATCAACCACGGAGCAGGTGGCTGGGTAGTCAGGGCTGGATCCAGGTGCACGGAAGTATGGCAGGTAGACAGGAACCAGGAACTCAGGAACACAGCAGGTGAACAGGAAACTAGGAACTCTGGAACACAGCAGGTGAACAGGAACGAGGAACTCTGGAACACAGCAGGTGAACAGGAACCAGGAACTCTGGAACACAGGAACTCAGGAACTCAGGAAGCAGGACTGGAACAGCTCAGCAGACCGGGCTGGAGCCTGAGAAAGGCAGGGTAGTCAGACAAGCCGGGTCAGTTAACTGGTAGGCAGCAAGGTACAGAAGGGCAAGGCAGAGCAGAGGTCACAACAGGCCGGAGGTCAGGTGCAGGCGGATAGCTGGAAGGTCAAGACAAGCCGGGTCAGATACAGACAGGTTTACAGATCAGGTTTCTCAGGCACTAACGCTGTAGAGCAGACAGCAGGGACTGTCTGTAATTGCTGGATTTAAATAGCCCTTCTGGCGCCACCCGTAGGGCGCGCGTGCACGTGCGCGCATGCGCATGCGCGATCGCGTGCGCGATCGGGAACCAGGTAGTCCAGGGCGCCTGTTACTGGCAGGATCTCCATGACAAAGCCTAAGAACCACAGTGGGAAATATAACTGCTTAAGTCTCCATGAGAGGTAAAATCCAGTTGTTTTTTTCTACTTAACACTCAAATATGACCAAAGATATCAGTTTTGGATGTAGTTAGTTTATATTTTTTATCCTTTCAACACAATGCCATAAAATAGGTTGACACTTTATAATGAAAGCATAATGTAATATGTGTTTGGTACAAAGGCACAATAAGTCTGAAGCCTCGTACACACGACCGATTTTCTCGTCCAAAACCGGCAAGAAAAGTGCCGCGAGAGCTTTTTCCTCGAGAAAACCGTTCGTGTGTATGGTTTTACGACGAGAAAATTGCTGTGAATCTCGACGAGAAAATAGAGAACCTGCTCTCTATTTTCTCGTCAGGATTCCAGATTTCCTCGTCGTGTTTCTCGTCGGCCTGTTTTGTGACGAGAAAATGGTTCGTGTGTATGCTTTTACGACTCTTCCAAAAGCGTGCATGCTCAGAAGCAAGTATGAGACGGGAGCGCATCTTCTGGTAAAACAAGCCTTCGTAATGGAGATAGCACATTCATCACGCTCAAAATTATTGCATCGTTTAAATGTTGTGCATTGAAATCTTCTTTAGAATGTTACATTAATCAAAACGAATGAACTTCTTTTGCTGCTGATATTCACACAGAGTTATGACTATCTTTTTTTATCCTTTTTCATGCTGCTCTTAAGAAGATTTAGGTGTATTATATCGTGCAAGATCTTCTGAATATTTTACATTTTAAAATTTTTCAAACTGATGTTAATTGTAATTTGGCAATGTTTTGATAGTGATCTCCCATTGAATATTTTAATATATATTTGTTAAATTTTACACCCTATTTTTTTAAATTAAGATTGTTATTCTTTTTTTGGGTTTGGTATCTGTCCCTTTTTTTGGCTGTCAAATGTCTCTGCTTACTCCAAAGCAAAATTTTTTTTTTTTTAAAAATACACATAGTCAAGTATGAACTTAAACAAAAATAACATTTATTCATGTTTGAAATAAAATAAAGAGAAGGCAGCGCTGGAGAACCTGCTGCCATTTGTGCATCCCAGGGACCCCAGACCACACATCAACCCTGTGTGGACACTAAAATTGGGAGCTTGAGAGAAGGTCAACATTTCTGAGCACAATCTGATGCTGGCCTCCCAGAGGTCAGGAACAGCAGCAGGTGAGATATATGTCCCAAGTGTGTGGTACTACAACAGGCTGCCTTCTGTCCGACCAGAATGAAGCAAGGCCATCACTTCCTCGTCTTCCTGGCAACCTTCCCTGCAACCTTTCCTGAAGCCTTCCCTGCAGCCTTCCTTCTTCGTTTGGCTGGAGGCTGGGCCAATGGAGGGGTACTCCTGTCAGGAGGAGGAGGAGGTGGAGGAGAAGGGGGTGGCGGAGAAGAAGAAGATGGAGGTTGAGGAGAAGGGGGTGGGGCAGAAGAACAAGGTGGAGGTGGAGGAGAAGGGGGTGGGGCAAAAGAACAAGGTGGAGGTGGAGAAGAAGGGGGTAGGGCAGAAAAACAAGGTGGAGGTGGAGGAGAAGGGGGTGGCGCAGAAGAACAAGGTGAAGGTTGAGGGGAAGGGGGTGGGGCAGAAGAAGAAGGTGGAGGTTGAGGAGAAGGGGGTGGGGCAGAAGAAGAAGGTGGAGGTGGAGGAGGAGGTTGAGGTTGGGACAGTTGTGCCACCTCACAAATAGCGGTATTGGGGGTAATTTTTTCCATCACCCCCTTGTTCAGCAAGGTGATGAGCAGGGGCTCGCATAGGAGGCGTTGCTCCATGCTCATCACCTTGAACTTTGCCTCCACTAGGCCGGCAATGGCCTCTTCAGGGGATGTGGGCTCCTTGAGGGTGGCATGGGCCTCTCGAATAAGGGACATTGCTGCCTCACTGGTGGTCCTGTCCCTCCTGCTTCTTTTGGGAAGTCGGATGGGAGGCACCTGTGATCTGGTGCTTCTCCTTTGCCCTGCCACCTCCTGGCTGCCACTGGGCCCTGCCACCTCCTGGCTGCCACTGGGCCCTGCCACCTCCTGCCTGCCACTGGGCCCTGCCTCCTCCTGCCTGACAGTTTCCAGACCCTCCTCCTGGCTGATTTCATCCTGTGTATGAAAAAGGGACATAGTTTAATATGTTGGTTTAATCTTTGCATCCAAAATTCAGATCATGATTGAAGCAATTCAAATGTAAATTCAGAAATCATTTTGACCAATTTACAACTACATCAGATTGACTATTTAGCATCCAATTTAGGCCAGACTAATGTCTCAAGATCTTGATTTCACTTGTGGAACCCAAAATAGTTTATGTTTGTCATCTTGACATATTTGTCAAACATTAATTTTATCCCAATACATTTTCTATAAATACTATACCTGGCTCCAGATGGCCAAATCAGGTTCATCCAGGATGGCTGCCTCCTCTTGCTCCAGAGAAGGCTCAGGTTGGCTGCAGGGAAGTCTGGGGGGAAGAGTGGAGAGTGATGGCCTTGTCTCAATGTGGTCATCCAGAAAGGACATCCTGCTGTAGTACCACAAATTGGGGACATACACATCATCTGCTGTTGCTCCTGACCTCTGAGAAGCCAGGACCTTAGAGCGTTCATTCCTGTATGTGCCTCTCAAGCTCACAATTTTAGTGTCCACCTGTTTTGCTGTGGCTGTGGGCACCTTGGTATGCACAAATGGGAGCAGGGTCTCCAGCGCTGCTTTTCTCACCCCTTTTTTTTTTGTGTATGGGGTTTTTGGTCTCCCACAGAGCGGGCAGCTCCCTTACCCGGTCTATAAATTCCGCTAGGAATTCTTTGTCGCTAATAAATACATTCATATTGTATCTGCAAGTAAAATAAATAATATATAACTAATGTGAGGCACACAGTCTAACCTCCTTAAAATCGTAGTCACCATATATATCCTACAACATTCTCCAGACAGTATAGGCCAACAATTAGTCAAAGTCACAAAATCACATACCTTCGTTCGCACGTCCGTCACTTGAACTCCTCTCTCCGCACAACGAACGTAGTATAGTCACATGTGTGTTTGCTATATATACACCACGCATGCGTCAAACTACGCACACGTCGCTCCGCACACGTCGCCCGCCCATGACGTTCTAACTAACATCTTTTCCCCGCCCCTTCTCTTTCGGCGCGCAGACAGATATGGCGGATTTACAGCAGGTGTCTGATAATTCCTCCAAAAACGAGGAGGAGACAAGCCCGGAGACCGAGGAAACGTCACGATCAAGGAGGAGATTCAAGGCATCTAATATGTCTTTTGCGGAGATGGCGGAGATGGTGGACATATTGCTCAAGTCTGATTATGACGCAAAGCATGGGCCGTATAGCAAACCTAATAGAAGGAAGGCCAAAATCCTGAAGAAAGTCGTGAAGAGTCTGAAGACGAATTTCGGGGTGAAACGCTCAAATGAGCAGCTCAGAAAGAGGTGGTCAGACCTCAAACTGAGGGAGCCAGAGCAGTTAAGGAGCATTAAGGGAATGCTAGCAAAAAGTAAGTAAAATGTACACTTTTCTGCTATTAAGGTTTTTCTCAAATTACATGTTGCTCCTTTTTGTTTATTTTCATATTGGACTCCCTTCCAAAATTTCCTAATTTCGAACTTGGTTTGGCACAGTAATCGTTCGTTACGTTACAGACACTTCGTTCGGCCACTATCCGCTGTTTTGGCTTATTTTACAGCCACAAAAGAAAATAGACATCTGCCTGTTTTTTACAAATTGTTGTTCCTAAATTTTCGCCTAGATGATGTGTTTGTAAAGAGAATGAAATGCAAACTTTAATCAGTGTAAAGGAGAGGACACTCAGCAGCTGGTACCACATCTGTACTTTGGAGCACTATAGTGTGGGCCACCATACCCGCCTTTTTTGGGTGTCCCACACAGGTGCATCAGTGAATTTTTGTGGTGCCTCCATGTCTAAAAATTTACATCCAAAAGGTGAATACTAACCATATTTTTCTTTCCAAATAATGCATTCATCTTTAAAATCCGCACAAACACACACTTGTACCCCACTTCCAAACAATTTAGCCTGTTTTTATTTTTCATAGAGAATTTCAGTGTGATAACTAGACCTTTTGTTTGATTCTCATAGGGGAGAGAAGACTGGGAGGAGAACACTCCAGGGAGCACAGGAACCCCACAGCTTCACAACAACCCCAAACTCCCAAAGACCCACAACCGAAGGATGTTAAAGAAGTTGAGGTGGAGGAAGGAGAAGTGCAGGAAGGAGAGGTGGATGACGTTGTGGAACTGGTCACCACAACAGGTCAGTATCTGTCACCACAGCTTCAGGTAAGAGATGTAGGCCTGCAGAGTTATAATACCTTTTTAATTTGTTTTTAGGGGATGTAAATGTTGTTGTGAAGGATAGTACACGTTTCTCTGCTGACAGTGCCCTCCGAATAATACAGCAAGTGATGGAATGTAGCACGGAACTGGACAGAATAAAACAAATAATGCATGTGATGGATCAAACATTTAAAGACATTCTAGATGTATTGGGGAGAATCGAATAAGTCAACCAAACCCCCATTTTTGTTTCAGGAATGACTGTTCTTCAACCTTTTAAACTCTTTTTGACAATCAAACCAGCCAAAAATTGAATATGCACACAGTGTGTCAACATGTGCTATCTGCCATCAGGGGATATCCATGTACGTCTTTTGGGGGTGCAACCCCTTCCTCGTATCTAAAGTAGGTGAACTGAGGAAGGGGTTGCACCCCCAAAACACGTCTATTGATCACCCCTGATGGCAGATAGCACATGTTGACAATAGGTATCAGGAGTCTAAAATCCCTATTGGAAATAACTTTAAAATGTGTGCATATTCAATTTTTGGCTGGGCAAGGGGTGGCAAGACCCCATATTATGACGGGCACATAGAGACATAGTTTGTGTAAGTGAATGTCTCAGATTGCTCAGAGATATCCAAAGTTGTACTTTTTGGAATGCAACTGTTGTTTTTGTATTTTCCTAAGAAAAGAATTGGCGGTTTGTGGCCAGGACAAAAAAAAATTAAAAAAGTAAACATGTGTGTGAATGTGCACAGAGTAAAATGTTTGAACACAAACAACGTGTAGCTTCTTTTTTCAATACGCTCTAACCTTATTTGTGTTTTTTTTAAGGTTACATAGTGAAATGGTTGTTATTTACTAAAGGAAAATACACTTGGCACTACAAATGCACTAAGACAAACTAGGAGACAGGAAACAAACAAAAGTTAAAAGTTGAAATCAGAATTTTATTTAGCTCATTCTCCATGAATCTTTAGGCATAGCCTGGCATAGAAATTGCCCCCCTGCCCGTGAAATATTGCATATATTTCTCCCGAACCTCACGGGCATTTTGGGGGGGCAAGCCAGGATGGGCAGATTCAAGGCCCGGCAGGGGATTTGCAGATGAAAGTCCAGCCTCAGGCAATACTGTGGCCATATAAGAAGTGGATTTTCTGCTGAGAAAGTTGTGTAGCACACAGCAGCATAAAACTACATAGTTTATTTTGTAGTCCGCCAAGTGGATGGAAGTCATAAAAATGCGGAACCGGCTGGCCATTATGCCGAAGGCATTTTCAACGACTCTTCGGCCCCTGGCCAGCCGGTAATTGAACACTCTCTTCTCTGGGGTCAGGGTCCTCTGAGGAAATGGCCTCATAAGATGCGGTCCGAGCCCGAAGGCTTCATCAGCCAAAAAAACAAAGGGGAGTCCTTCAACATTCCCTGCATCCGGTGGCAATGCAAGGTCGTCACTCTGGAGACGGAGGGCAAACTCCGTCTGGATGAAGGATCCCCCATCGGACATCCGGCCATTCTTCCCTACATCAACATAGAGGAATTCATACCGTGCTGACACCACCGCCATCAGCACAATGCTATGAAACCTCTTGTAGTTGAAGTAGTAGGACCCAGAACGGGGTGGCGGCACGATGCGGACGTGCTTCCCGTCTATGGCACCTCCGAATAATACAGCAAGTGATGGAATGTAGCACGGAACTGGACAGAATAAAACAAATAATTCATGTGATGGATCAAACATTTAAAGACATTCTAGATGTATTGGGGAGAATCGAATAAGTCAACCAAACCCCCATTTTTGTTTCAGGAATGACTGTTCTTCAACCTTTTAAACTCTTTTTGACAATCAAACCAGCCAAAAATTGAATATGCACACAGTGTGTCAACATGTGCTATCTGCCATCAGGGGATATCCATGTATGTCTTTTGGGGGTGCAACCCCTTCCTCGTATCTAAAGTAGGTGAACTGAGGAAGGAGTTGCACCCCCAAAACACGTCTATTGATCACCCCTGATGGCAGATAGCACATGTTGACAATAGGTATCAGGAGTCTAAAATCCCTATTGGAAATAACTTTAAAATGTGTGCATATTCAATTTTTGGCTGGGCAAGGGGTGGCAAGACCCCATATTATGACGGGCACATAGAGACATAGTTTGTGTAAGTGAATGTCTCAGATTGCTCAGAGATATCCAAAGTTGTACTTTTTGGAATGCAACTGTTGTTTTTGTATTTTCCTAAGAAAAGAATTGGCGGTTTGTGACCAGGACAAAAAAAAATTAAAAAAGTAAACATGTGTGTGAATGTGCACAGAGTAAAATGTTTGAACACAAACAACGTGTAGCTTCTTTTTTCAATACGCTCTAACCTTATTTGTGTTTTTTTTAAGGTTACATAGTGAAATGGTTGTTATTTACTAAAGGAAAATACACTTGGCACTACAAATGCACTAAGACAAACTAGGAGACAGGAAACAAACAAAAGTTAAAAGTTGAAATCAGAATTTTATTTAGCTCATTCTCCATGAATCTTTAGGCATAGCCTGGCATAGAAATTGCCCCCCTGCCCGTGAAATATTGCATATATTTCTCCCGAACCTCACGGGCATTTTGGGGGGGCAAGCCAGGACGGGCAGATTCAAGGCCCGGCAGGGGATTTGCAGATGAAAGTCCAGCCTCAGGCAATACTGTGGCCATATAAGAAGTGGATTTTCTGCTGAGAAAGTTGTGTAGCACACAGCAGCATAAAACTACATAGTTTATTTTGTAGTCCGCCAAGTGGATGGAAGTCATAAAAATGCGGAGCCGGCTGGCCATTATGCCGAAGGCATTTTCAACGACTCTTCGGCCCCTGGCCAGACGGTAATTGAACACCCTCTTCTCTGGGGTCAGGGTCCTCTGAGGAAATGGCCTCATAAGATGCGGTCCGAGCCCGAAGGCTTCATCAGCCAAAAAAACAAAGGGGAGTCCTTCAACATTCCCTGCATCCGGTGGCAATGCAAGGTCGTCACTCTGGAGACGGAGGGCAAACTCCGTCTGGATGAAGGATCCCCCATCGGACATCCGGCCATTCTTCCCTACATCAACATAGAGGAATTCATACCGTGCTGACACCACCGCCATCAGCACAATGCTATGAAACCTCTTGTAGTTGAAGTAGTAGGACCCAGAATGGGGTGGCGGCACGATGCGGACGTGCTTCCCGTCTATGGCACCTCCGAATAATACAGCAAGTGATGGAATGTAGCACGGAACTGGACAGAATAAAACAAATAATTCATGTGATGGATCAAACATTTAAAGACATTCTAGATGTATTGGGGAGAATCGAATAAGTCAACCAAACCCCCATTTTTGTTTCAGGAATGACTGTTCTTCAACCTTTTAAACTCTTTTTGACAATCAAACCAGCCAAAAATTGAATATGCACACAGTGTGTCAACATGTGCTATCTGCCATCAGGGGATATCCATGTATGTCTTTTGGGGGTGCAACCCCTTCCTCGTATCTAAAGTAGGTGAACTGAGGAAGGAGTTGCACCCCCAAAACACGTCTATTGATCACCCCTGATGGCAGATAGCACATGTTGACAATAGGTATCAGGAGTCTAAAATCCCTATTGGAAATAACTTTAAAATGTGTGCATATTCAATTTTTGGCTGGGCAAGGGGTGGCAAGACCCCATATTATGACGGGCACATAGAGACATAGTTTGTGTAAGTGAATGTCTCAGATTGCTCAGAGATATCCAAAGTTGTACTTTTTGGAATGCAACTGTTGTTTTTGTATTTTCCTAAGAAAAGAATTGGCGGTTTGTGGCCAGGACAAAAAAAAATTAAAAAAGTAAACATGTGTGTGAATGTGCACAGAGTAAAATGTTTGAACACAAACAACGTGTAGCTTCTTTTTTCAATACGCTCTAACCTTATTTGTGTTTTTTTTAAGGTTACATAGTGAAATGGTTGTTATTTACCAAAGGAAAATACACTTGGCACTACAAATGCACTAAGACAAACTAGGAGACAGGAAACAAACAAAAGTTAAAAGTTGAAATCAGAATTTTATTTAGCTCATTCTCCATGAATCTTTAGGCATAGCCTGGCATAGAAATTGCCCCCCTGCCCGTGAAATATTGCATATATTTCTCCCGAACCTCACGGGCATTTTGGGGGGGCAAGCCAGGACGGGCAGATTCAAGGCCCGGCAGGGGATTTGCAGATGAAAGTCCAGCCTCAGGCAATACTGTGGCCATATAAGAAGTGGATTTTCTGCTGAGAAAGTTGTGTAGCACACAGCAGCATAAAACTACATAGTTTATTTTGTAGTCCGCCAAGTGGATGGAAGTCATAAAAATGCGGAGCCGGCTGGCCATTATGCCGAAGGCATTTTCAACGACTCTTCGGCCCCTGGCCAGACGGTAATTGAACACCCTCTTCTCTGGGGTCAGGGTCCTCTGAGGAAATGGCCTCATAAGATGCGGTCCGAGCCCGAAGGCTTCATCAGCCAAAAAAACAAAGGGGAGTCCTTCAACATTCCCTGCATCCGGTGGCAATGCAAGGTCGTCACTCTGGAGACGGAGGGCAAACTCCGTCTGGATGAAGGATCCCCCATCGGACATCCGGCCATTCTTCCCTACATCAACATAGAGGAATTCATACCGTGCTGACCCCACCGCCATCAGCACAATGCTATGAAACCCCTTGTAGTTGAAGTAGTAGGACCCAGAACGGGGGTGGCGGCACGATGCGGACGTGCTTCCCGTCTATGGCACCACCGCAGTTGGGGAAGTCCCACCGCGTGGCAAACTCCGATGCCACAGTCTGCCATTCCTGTGGCGTGGAAGGAAGCTGGGGAGTCAAACAAGATGAAAAAAAAATTAGAATTTAAAAATATTACATTACAAGGAGATTATAATAAAAAACATTAGAGGCCAACATCAATCAAATTCTCAGTTTATTAATCTGTTTTTAGGAAGTATAATGGAAGGCTCATGTTTCATATTCATCACCCCCTCTGATGGTCCATTAAAAAAATATTTTGGGGGGGGGTAGATGTGTTTGGCCACAGGATAGCATTGCAGTGGCGGTGCGTCCAGAGTGGGCGCTGGAACACTGCCCCCTCTCTCCTGTGCCCGTCACTCCGAACAATACATCGGTTCATGCCTTGCATTAACCTATGTATTGTCAATGCCGCCCACTATTCAGGTGGGTGGCCCCCTGTTAAGCGACCAACATATGAATAACTGCAGCATTTATGGGGTGAAAATTGCATATCAGAAACAGGGAGGCAAATAGCCTTGCACATTACAGCCTGAGGGATGTAATTGGCTTCATAAAAGTTAAATAGGTGACGCAGGGGGGGGGGCATTCCTTGGGTAAACACTGACAGGCTGCTCTGCCAATCATGTTCACCAAGTCTGTTTAATGGTAACATGATTGGCTGATGCAACATCAAGGGCAGAAGAAGACATCAAGGACAGAAGAAGGATGGCGCTGACCACAAGAAGGTAAGTGCAGGGCTGGGGGGAACAAAATGGCTGCATTGGAGGGAACGGTCATCTTATCAGAACGTACAGAACAGAACACACTTTAGAACAGCAAGGCCTATGAATAACGAACTGAAAATCAGAAACGAACGGGCAAGAACGCACTGTAAAACAGATACGACCTGCCTAGACGCCCTGAAAGTCAAGATACGAACCCACAAGCACAAACTGAACCTCAGAAAACGAACTGAAAAGCACGAAGACTGAAAAGCGCGAATCGTCTCTTCCCAAACTTTTACTTCACACGCGGTAACACGAGATCAGCAAAAGCAGCTCAAGGGGTGGCGCCAAGGAAATCGATCTTCCCCTTTATACTGCCGTCGTACGTGCTGGACGTGACCGCGCAGAACAACGACGAGATTTGGAATTGTCAGTGTGTACGCATGGAAAGCTTGACGAGAAACTCGTCAAGGTTAACAAGAATCTCGTCGAAAAAAACGACGAGATTGTTACGACGAGAAACTCGGTCGTGTGTACGAGGCTTGAGGTCAATTTTTTTATAACAATTCTTTTTTTTAAAATAAAACAATGCATGCAGTCTCGATGAAGTGAACAGAGCAGTCACCCAGTGCAACCAGTAACTTTCTGTGTGCTTTCAGGCCTAACGTTGCTTTCAGACATAACAGTTCACACACATCAGAACTATGAATGCAAGCTTGTGCTATGGTTTTCTCTATATCTGAAGCAATAGTATCCACTAAATATGCCAAGGGATGTCATAATTCTACATGATGAGAGCATTTAGTAGAAATATAATTTTGTTGAATAATGCTGCTATGAGATAAGCCACCAATGAGTTCATGTTGTGACGAGCCAGTTGGAAATGTCATTATTTTACATGGAGTCTATAGTGATAATTAATTAGAAGAGGTGAAGCATGAATCTAAACTCTGGCTCCCATTTATATATAATTATCTTGCTATTTATGTTGAGGATTGGTAGTAATATGCAATTTCTCTTGACGATTGCATATTGTTTCATAAAAGGATGATGGTTTTTTGCTTTTAAGTTGAGGACTTAAAATTGTAAAATTCCTGGGAAAGGTAGACACTAACAGAAATAAAAACAGACGTTTTAGCCCTTACCTACACTACTAATAGGGATGAGCCGAACACCCCCCGGTTCGGTTCGCACCAGAACCTTCGAACGGACCGAAAGTTTGCGCGATCGTTAGAACCCTATTAAATACAATGGACGCAAATGTTCGAAATCTTAAGTGCTAATTATAACGACTAATATGCATGTTATTGTCCTAAAAAGGGTTTGGGGACCCGGATTCTGCCCCAGGGGCATGTATCAATGCAAAACAAAGTTTTAAAAACTGCCGTTTTTCGGGAGCAGTCATTTTAATGATGCATAAAGTGAAAAAAAAAAGAAGTGAAATATTCCTTTAAATATCATACCTGGGGGTGTCTAAAGTATGCCTGTGAAGTGGCATGTGTTTCCTGTGTTTAGAACTGTCCCTGCACAAAATGACAATTGTAAAGGAAAAAAAGCCATTTAAAACTGCTTGCGGCTTTAATGTAATGTCTGGTCCCGGTAATATGGATGAAAATCTTTGAGAAAAATGGCATGGCTACCACATCCCCCCCCCCTACCCCAGCCCATTACCAGCCCCTTTGGGTCTTGTATGGATATTAAGGGGAACCCCGCACCCAAAATAAAAAAAGGCCCTATATACTCTGAACAAGTGAACAGCAGTATACAGGCGGTGCAAACAAGACAGGGACTGTAGGTTTGTTCTTAAGTAGAATCTGTTTGTAATTTTGAACAGGAACATTGTTTAAGTGTAGCTCCAGCCAAAAAATCTATTTTTAAGCTTTTTGGAAAACATAGGGAAGGGTTATCACCCCTGTAACTTTTGTTTTGCTGTCTGTGCACCTGTTCAGAACATTTCACCTCACTTTCCGTCCCAATGACAAATGTTTTTGGAAAAGTGGGGTTTTTATTGAAACAAGGATTGGTGATAAAGCATCAGTAGAGAGGAGACACCTTTTCCCCATATTAACTCTTATGCCGCGTACACACGACCGCTTTTCTCGACGAGAAAAACGGCATTTTTTTTTTTCGCCGAGAAAAATGATCGTCTGTAGGCTTTATGTCGTTTTTCTCATCTAGAAAAACGGCATAAAAAACGACGAGAAAATTTAGAACATGTTCTAAATTTTCTCATCGTTTTTTCCAGCATTTTTTTACGCGGCAGTTTTCCCATAGGAAGACACTGCCACGGAGCCCACAGACGGTCGTTTTTCTCGTCAAGAGAAAAAATGACGGGAAAAACGACCGTGTGTAGGGAACCAAGCGGTTCCCTCGTTTTTCCTGTCATTATTCACGGCGGTTTTTTAACCGCCGTGAATAATGATCGTGTGTACGCGGCATTACAGGAGAGAATTTCCCTTCCTAGGGGTAGATTTCCTCTCACTTCCTGTTGTCTCCTTCCGTTTGCAAGTAGGAGTCGTTTGTAAGTTGGATGTTTGAAAGTAGGGGCCTGCCGTATATACTCTGCTGAAATTTGCCCCTTACATGTTGGTGTTGCCACAACACTGTGAGCTCTCACAGTTAATCTTGGTGGGCGCTGGAACGCCCTGCTGTGAACTATTATATCAGGAATTGTAATTACATGCCATTGTTGAACAGTGGTAGGAAAAATTGGTGGTGGTGCTGGTGCTACAACACTGTCAGCCCTCAAAGTTACTTTTGGTGGGCGCATGAATGGGCCCTACTGTAAATTATTAGATCAATAATTGTAATTGCATGCCCCTGTTGAAGAGGGGCAGAAAAATTGGGCCTTTGGTGGTGGTGGTGGTGTTGCCACAACACTGTAAGCCCTCACAGTTACTCTTGGTGGGCGCAGGAATGGGCTCTGCTGTGAATTATTAGACCAAGAATTGTAATTACATGCCCCTGTTGAACAGAGGCAGAAAAATTGGGCCTTAGGCACTGGTGCCACAACACTGCAACCCCTCACAGATACTGTACTTGGAGCACAGCAATGAGCCATGTTGCAAAGTATTGCATCAAAAATTGTAATTACACGCCCCTGTTAAACAGGGGCTGAAAAATTGGGCCTTAGGCACTGGTGGCCGCACCCAGAAACAAAAATGTTCTTCCAAGCTATCATCATGAATCGGATCATTGAGGAGGAGGAGGATAGTCAGTCAACATAACAGGACAGTCACTCAGCATCAGCATAGGCAGTCTTGAAGGGATGTGACATTTCAAAATAAATTATTCTGTTATATCAGCTTCAGGTGCTTGGTAGCTGGTGGTGATCCAAGACTGGTTCATCTTTATGAAGGTCAGTAGATCAACCGAGTCGGTGGACAGGCGCACCCTGTGATCCGTGACAAATGTGCGTTCCGAAAGAACGCTGGATGCAGGACAGGCCAGTAGCTCAATTGCATACTGTGCAAGCTCTGGCCAGTGATCCATCCTCAAGACCCAGTAAGCCAGAGGATTTTCGGTGGGAAAGGTGTCCAAGTCTGACCTTGCCCCTAGGTATTCCTGCACCATGTATATCAGACGCTGGCGATGGTTGCTGGAACCGATCATACCTTGGGGCTGCGGACTAAAAAATTGTCTGAACGCATCGGTCAGACGGCCACCTTCTCCACCGCTCCTTCTGCTACTGACCGAAGCCTCAGCAACTCGTTGTCCAGGACCAGGAGTTTGTAACCTCCCAGTCTTTGGGAACGCATTGCACAGACCATTCTGCAAGGCCTCCCGGAGTTGTCTCATCCTCTGCTCCCTCTGCGACGGCAAGATAAAGTCCGCAACCTTACCCTTGTACCGTGGATCAAGGAGAGTGGTCAGCCAGTAATGGTCCCTCTCCTTGATCCAAAGAATACAAGGATTCTTCCGCAGACTTTGCAGGATCAGGGAGGCCATGCAGTGTAGGTTAACTGAGGCATTCGGTCCGGAGTCCTCTGGGTCACTAAGGACGACGTCCACGGGTTTGTTGGGACTGTAAATCATCCCTAAAAGACTGCTGCTGTTGATGCTGAGTGCCATGCTCCACCTCCATGCTGACACAATCCTCCTCCTCCTCCTCGTCCTCTTCCTGTGTGATGGGTGGGACAGAAGGAACACTGTCTGGGTAAAGGGGGCCTTGAGAGGCAAGGAAGTCCTCCTCTTCCTGCCTCTGCTCTGCCTCAAGTGCCCTGTCCATTATTCCACACAGCGTATGCTCCAACAGGTGGACAAGAGGTACAGTGTCACTGATGCATGCACTGTCACTGCTCACCATCCTCGTGGCCTCCTCAAATGGTGCCAGGACAGTGCATGCATCCCTGATCATGCCCCACTGGCGTGGTGAAAAAAACCCGAGCTTCCCTGACCCTGTCCTGGTGCCGTAGTCGCACAGGTACTCATTGATGGCCCTCTGCTGCGTGTGCAGCCGCTGCAGCATGGCCAACGTTGAGTTCCACCTGGTGG
Organism: Rana muscosa; assembly: GCA_029206835.1. NCBI lineage: Eukaryota > Metazoa > Chordata > Amphibia > Anura > Ranidae > Rana > Rana muscosa. The sequence goes on from CM055120.1 coordinate 155,510,170, forward strand.
GAATGTCACATATAAGGCGGTTCTTGGGCAGGTTCAACTCCTTTTGCAGCTCAGCCAGCCAAGCACTGGCATTATATGATCTGCAGAAATGCACACAGACTTTCCTGGCCTGCCTCAGGACATCCTGTAAGCCGGGTACCTGCCCAAGAACCGCTGCACCACCAGGTTAAGGACGTGAGCCACACAGGGCACATGGGTCAGTTGTCCCTGTCAGAGGGCGGAGAGGAGGTTGGTGCCATTGTCGCAAACCACCATTCCTGGCTTAAGCTGGCGTGGCATCAACCACCTCTCGGCCTGCCCCTGCAGAGCAGACAGAACCTCTGCCCCAGTGTGGTTCCTGTCCCCCAAACACACCAGCGCAAGCACGGCATGGCATCTTTTTGCCTGCGTACTTGCGTAGCCCCTTGAACTCCGACGGAGCACCGCTGGTTTCCGAGGACAAAGCACAGGAAGAGGCCATGGAGGAAGAAGAAGAGGAGGGGGAGGAGGAGAGAGGTGTGTCACAACCAGTAGTAGCATTTTGGAGGCGTGGCGGTGGAACAACCTCCAACACTACTGCACCTTGTCCTGCATCCTTCCCAGCTGCCAAAAGAGTGACCCAATGGGCCGTGAAAGAAAGGTAACGTCCCTGTCCATGCCTGCTGGACCATGAGTCAGCGGTAATATGCACCTTACCGCTGACCGCCCTGTCCATCGAGGCATGGACATTGCCTTCCACATGCCGGTAGAGAGCCGGAATCGCCTTCCGTGAGAAAAAGTGGCGTTTGGGAACCTGCCACTGAGGAACCGCACATTGCACAAACTCACGGAAGGGGGCAGAGTCTACCAACTGAAAAGGCAGCAGTTGAAGTGCTAGCAATTTGGCCAAGCTAGCATTCAACCGCTGGGCATGTGGATGGCTGGGAGTAAACTTCTTTCGACGGTCCAGCAGTTGGGGCAGGGAAATTTGCCTGCTATAATCGGACGTCGGTGTACTGCTAGCAGAGTGCCTGCAAGTACTTGGCTGTGACACACCTAATTCTACACCTTCATTCCTCTCAGTGCAGGTTTCAGAGAAGACTGAAGGTACAGTGGGGTTGGAGATCCCAGCTGATGAGGAGCAAGGAGAGGTCCGCTTTGTTCTTTGGTGTGGGTCTTTAAGGTACACTTGCCAACGAGCTGCATGGCAGGTCAACATATGTCTGGTCAAGCATGTGGTGCCCAAGCGGTTGATGTTTTGGCCACGCGAGATACGCTTGAGACATATGTTGCAAACAGCAGCGGTGCGATCTGATGCACTCGACTCAAAAAAGGCCCACACCAAAGAACTTTTGGAATAATGGGCAGAGGCAGCGCCCTGCACAGGCGGAGCTCTTCGGTGTGATTCAGTCGGTGTGCTGCCCTTACGCTGGCCCCGGAGGACATCCTGCCTCGTTGGAGATGTGCCTCCTCCTCCTCCTCTCTCCTATCAGGCACCCACGTGGAGTCAGTGACCTCATCATCCCCTCCCTCCTCATCACTGGAGCCAATCTGGCAGTATGCTGCAGCTGCTGGAACATGACTGCCAGTTTGCTGTCCTTCTTGAGCATCCCCTCTCTCTGCTCTCACGCTACTGCCTTCCTCTAGCTGGGTATAATCTTCAGACCCTTCGAAACGCTGGGCATCCTCCTGGAGCATGTACCCAACACTGTGCTCAAACAGTTCGGGGGACTCCTCAGGAGGACACGGTGGGTCTCGGGAAGGAGTGACTGATGATGACATTGATACGAGGGAAGAGGACGCTTTGGCAGCTGCTTTGCCAGTACCCTGAGCCTGGGTGAGAGAGGATGAGGAGGATGAGGAGGGCTTGGTCATCCACTCTACCAAGTCTTCGGCATGATGCGGCTCAACATGTCCAGCTGCCGAAAATAAGGACAAGAGTGTCCCATGGCCACGTGCTGATGACGATGCACCGCGTCCACGACCAGCACTGTTGTCTCTAGACACAGAGCCTGCTTTCCCTCTTTTATTGGCTCGTGACTGTCTGCCTCTCCTTGTTGGCCTTCCAGACATAGTAATGGCCTGCAGGGAGATGGGAAAACCAGCAATTGGGTAGTGTATATTGTGCTGGAGTCACACAACACCCACTAACTCCAGCAGATGCCTTTATTAGAGAACAGCAATGACGGGTATATACAGGTGTATACTGTACTAGGGCACACAACACCCACTAACTCCAGCAGATGCCTTTATTAGAGAACAGCAATGACGGGTATATACAGGTGTATACTGTACTAGGGCACACAACACCCACTAACTCCAGCAGATGCCTTTATTAGAAAACAGCAATGACGGGTATATACAGGTGTATACTGTACTAGGGCACACAACACCCACTAACTCCAGCAGATGCCTTTATTAGAGAACAGCAATGACGGGTATATACAGGTGTATACTGTACTAGGGCACACAACACCCACTAACTCCAGCAGATGCCTTTAATAGAGAACAGCAATGACGGGTATATACAGGTGTATACTGTACTAGGGCACACAACACCCACTAACTCCAGCAGATACCTTTATTAGAGAACAGCAATGACGGGTATATACAGGTGTATACTGTACTAGGGCACACAACACCCATTAACTCCAGCAGATGCCTTTATTATAGAATAGCAATGACAGGTATATACAGGTGTATACTGTACTAGGGCACACAACACCCACTAACTCCAGCAGATGCCTTTATTAGAGAACAGCAATGATGGGTATATACAGGTGTATACTGTACTAGGGCACACAACACCCACTAACTCCAGCAGATGCCTTTATTTGAGAACAGCAATGACGGGTATATACAGGTGTATACTGTACTAGGGCACACAACACCCATTAACTCCAGCAGATGCCTTTATTAGAGAACAGCAATGACGGGTATATACAGGTGTATACTGTACTAGGGCACACAACACCCACTAACTCCAGCAGATGCTTTTATTAGAGAACAGCAATGACGGGTATATACAGGTGTATACTGTACTAGGGCACACAACACCCACTAACTCCAGCAGATGCCTTTATTAGAGAACAGCAATGATGGGTATATACAGGTGTATACTGTACTAGGGCACACAACACCCACTAACTCCAGCAGATGCCTTTATTAGAGAACAGAAATGACGGTTATATACAGGTGTATACTGTACTAGGGCACACAACACCCACTAACTCCAGCAGATGCCTTTATTAGAGAACAGCAATGACGGGTATATACAGGTGTATACTGTACTAGGGCACACAACACCCACTAACTCCAGCAGATACCTTTAATAGAGAACATCAATGACGGGTATATACAGGTGTATACTGTATTAGGGCACACAACACCCACTAACTCCAGCAGATGCCTTTATTAGAGAACAGCAATGACGGGTATATACAGGTGTATACTGTACTAGGGCACACAACACCCATTAACTCCAGCAGATGCCTTTATTATAGAATAGCAATGACGGGTATATACAGGTGTATACTGTACTAGGGCACACAACACCCACTAACTCCAGCAGATGCCTTTAATAGAAAACAGCAATGATGGGTATATACAGGTGTATACTGTACTAGGGCACACAACACCCACTAACTCTAGCAGATACCTTTATTTGAGAACAGCAATGACGGGTATATACAGGTGTATACTGTACTAGGGCACACAACACCCATTAACTCCAGCAGATGCCTTTATTAGAGAACAGCAATGACGGGTATATACAGGTGTATACTGTACTAGGGCACACAATACCCACTAACTCCAGCAGATGCCTTTATTAGAGAACAGCAATGACGGGTATATACAGGTGTATACTGTACTAGGGCACACAACACCCACTAACTCCAGCAGATGCCTTTATTAGAGAACAGAAATGACGGGTATTTACAGGTGTATACTGTACTAGGGCACACAACACCCACTAACTCCAGCAGATGCCTTTATTAGAGAACAGCAATGACGGGTATATACAGGTGTATACTGTACTAGGGCACACAACACCCACTAACTCCAGCAGATGCCTTTATTAGTGAACAGCAATGACAGGTATATACAGGTGTATACTGTACTAGGGCACAAAACACCCACTAACTCCAGCAGATGCCTGTATTAGAGAACAGCAATGACGGGTATATACAGGTGTATACTGTGCTAGGGCACACAACACCCACTAACTCCTGCAGATGCCTGTATTAGAGAACAGCAATGACGGGTATATACAGGTGTATACTGTACTAGGGCACACAACACCCACTAACTCCAGCAGATGCCTTTATTAGAGAACAGCAATGACGGGTATATACAGGTGTATACTGTGCTAGGGCACACAACACCCACTAACTCCTGCAGATGCCTGTATTAGAGAACAGCAATGATGGGTATATACAGGTGTATACTGTACTAGGGCACACAACACCCACTAACTCCTGCAGATGCCTGTATTAGAGAACAGCAATGACGGGTATATACAGGTGTATACTGTACTAGGGCACACAACACCCACTAACTCCTGCAGATGCCTGTATTAAAGAACAGCAATGACAGGTATATACAGGTGTATACTGTGCTGGGGCACACAACACCCACTAACTGCTGAAAATGCCTGAGAAAAGAACACACTGTCCCTGCCTGCCTATCTAGCTTAGAGAACAGCAATGACGGGTATATACAGGTGTATACTGTACTAGGGCACACAACACCCACTAACTCCAGCAGATGCCTTTAATAGAGAACAGCAATGACGGGTATATACAGGTGTATACTGTACTAGGGCACACAACACCCACTAACTCCAGCAGATGCCTTTAATAGAGAACAGCAATGACGGGTATATACAGGTGTATACTGTACTAGGGCACACAACACCCACTAACTCCAGCAGATACCTTTATTAGAGAACAGCAATGACGGGTATATACAGGTGTATACTGTACTAGGGCACACAACACCCATTAACTCCAGCAGATGCCTTTATTATAGAATAGCAATGACAGGTATATACAGGTGTATACTGTACTAGGGCACACAACACCCACTAACTCCAGCAGATGCCTTTATTAGAGAACAGCAATGATGGGTATATACAGGTGTATACTGTACTAGGGCACACAACACCCACTAACTCCAGCAGATGCCTTTATTTGAGAACAGCAATGACGGGTATATACAGGTGTATACTGTACTAGGGCACACAACACCCATTAACTCCAGCAGATGCCTTTATTAGAGAACAGCAATGACGGGTATATACAGGTGTATACTGTACTAGGGCACACAACACCCACTAACTCCAGCAGATGCTTTTATTAGAGAACAGCAATGACGGGTATATACAGGTGTATACTGTACTAGGGCACACAACACCCACTAACTCCAGCAGATGCCTTTATTAGAGAACAGCAATGATGGGTATATACAGGTGTATACTGTACTAGGGCACACAACACCCACTAACTCCAGCAGATGCCTTTATTAGAGAACAGAAATGACGGGTATATACAGGTGTATACTGTACTAGGGCACACAACACCCACTAACTCCAGCAGATGCCTTTATTAGAGAACAGCAATGACGGGTATATACAGGTGTATACTGTACTAGGGCACACAACACCCACTAACTCCAGCAGATACCTTTAATAGAGAACATCAATGACGGGTATATACAGGTGTATACTGTACTAGGGCACACAACACCCACTAACTCCAGCAGATGCCTTTATTAGAGAACAGCAATGACGGGTATATACAGGTGTATACTGTACTAGGGCACACAACACCCATTAACTCCAGCAGATGCCTTTATTATAGAATAGCAATGACGGGTATATACAGGTGTATACTGTACTAGGGCACACAACACCCACTAACTCCAGCAGATGCCTTTAATAGAAAACAGCAATGATGGGTATATACAGGTGTATACTGTACTAGGGCACACAACACCCACTAACTCCAGCAGATACCTTTATTTGAGAACAGCAATGACGGGTATATACAGGTGTATACTGTACTAGGGCACACAACACCCATTAACTCCAGCAGATGCCTTTATTAGAGAACAGCAATGACGGGTATATACAGGTGTATACTGTACTAGGGCACACAATACCCACTAACTCCAGCAGATGCCTTTATTAGAGAACAGCAATGACGGGTATATACAGGTGTATACTGTACTAGGGCACACAACACCCACTAACTCCAGCAGATGCCTTTATTAGAGAACAGAAATGACGGGTATTTACAGGTGTATACTGTACTAGGGCACACAACACCCACTAACTCCAGCAGATGCCTTTATTAGAGAACAGCAATGTCGGGTATATACAGGTGTATACTGTACTAGGGCACACAACACCCACTAACTCCAGCAGATGCCTTTATTAGTGAACAGCAATGACAGGTATATACAGGTGTATACTGTACTAGGGCACAAAACACCCACTAACTCCAGCAGATGCCTGTATTAGAGAACAGCAATGACGGGTATATACAGGTGTATACTGTGCTAGGGCACACAACACCCACTAACTCCTGCAGATGCCTGTATTAGAGAACAGCAATGACGGGTATATACAGGTGTATACTGTACTAGGGCACACAACACCCACTAACTCCAGCAGATGCCTTTATTAGAGAACAGCAATGACGGGTATATACAGGTGTATACTGTGCTAGGGCACACAACACCCACTAACTCCTGCAGATGCCTGTATTAGAGAACAGCAATGATGGGTATATACAGGTGTATACTGTACTAGGGCACACAACACCCACTAACTCCTGCAGATGCCTGTATTAGAGAACAGCAATGACGGGTATATACAGGTGTATACTGTACTAGGGCACACAACACCCACTAACTCCTGCAGATGCCTGTATTAAAGAACAGCAATGACAGGTATATACAGGTGTATACTGTGCTGGGGCACACAACACCCACTAACTGCTGAAAATGCCTGAGAAAAGAACACACTGTCCCTGCCTGCCTATCTAGCTTAGAGAACAGCAATGACGGGTATATACAGGTGTATACTGTGCTGGGGCACACAACACCCACTAACTGCTGCAGATGCCTGAGAAAAGAACACACTGTCCCTGCCTGCCTATCTAGCTTAGAGAACAGCAATGAACAGCAACTCCTGCAGATGCCTGAGAAAAGAACACACTGTCCCTGCCTGCCTATCTAGCTCAGAGGACAGCAATGAACAGCAACTCCTGCAGATGCCTGAGAAAAGAACACACTGTCCCTGCCTGCCTATCTAGCTTAGAGAACAGCAATGAACAGCGACTCCTGCAGATGCCTGAGAAAAGAACACACTGTCCCTGCCTGCCTATCTAGCTTAGAGAACAGCAATGAACAGCAACTCCTGCAGATGCCTGAGAAAAGAACACAACGTAGAACACACTGCCCCTGCCTATGTAGCTCTTTCCCTGCGCTGGAGGCCTTTTATAGTGTGGGGCGTGTACTAAACCCCCCTGAGCTATGATTGGCCACAGGCATCCAACCTGCACCTGCGCAGAAGACCTGATGGAAAAAGGCAGGAAAATACCCAGGAGGTGCACAGGAAGTGACCTCAACCTTATGGAAAAAATGCGGGTAAATGCCCAGGAGGCGCACAGGAAGTGACCTCAAACTTCCCTATATAAGCCCAGCCCAAACACTGCCAAATTGCTGGATTATCTTCAGTCCCCCCTTGTTCCTGTGCTAGTGTGTGATCTGTCTGAACTTGTTGTGACCTGAAAACCTATTTGACTACTCTTGATTGCTGCTTGCCATTTGACCTCGGATTTGTACCTTGACCATTCTACTTCTTTGCCCCTTTTGTACTCAGCTGCCAAATTGGAACCAACCCCGGCTTGGATCTCGACCATTCTTCTTCTGATTAACCCTTCTGTACTTTGTTGCCAGAGTGGACTTGACCTCGGCTCGGATCTCGGACAAAGGCTTGCACGGTGCTCCGCACCCCTGGCACCTGTGCCACTCGGTGTCCACCAAGTCTCTGTCTCTATCTCCAGAGGCTTCAAGGACCTGAGGTGCAAGGGAGGTCTCCCCACTACTTCGGTCTAACCTCAGGTACGTGGCCCTCGTGACACTTTATCTGTTAGTGAGATTTCCTGTCCTGGCAGGAAGTGAGGGCAAGTCTTAACAATAAGGACATAGACAGCAATAAAAAGCTGACAAAAGCTCTAATTCTTTTCCATGCTGAACAAAATAAAGTTTTAACTGGGGTTGGGCTTGAACTGGGAATGGTTCAGATACTCTTTCCTATTTATCCACATGCAGACACTGGACTGATTGCCTACATAGAGTAGAAAACTAAAATGTACCCTACAAACACAACAGATAACTAAACATTATACTGATTGTAATAGCATGTTAATGTAATATTCTATACCATTTGACAAAGATATCACGTCCCTGCCTAATGTTCCAAAGGGGTTTCCATCATCTAGTCAGACACACATATCCATGATTATTCACAAGCCTGTGGACAGTCCTTTGCTGCTTCATGTGTCTCTAAAACCACAGTTACAATTGCTGAACATATTCTAGTTTTATGATAACATGTATTTCATTGCCATTTGTTATGCCATTCCATCTCATACACAGGAAATATAAGGGAGCATATACTGTACATTTAATTCCTCTTGAAGGGTATATGTGACAGTTTTAGATTAAAGCTCAGCTTTTCCAAAGGCAGAACTATTAAAGGCTGAAGCACTGAAACAGAGCAAAGGTAGGAGATTCATTCAGACTGCCATAGAGGTGAGTATAATCCTTTTTCTTTTGCAGGGAACTTTTGGCAGAAACTTTTTTTTTATGACTGACAGTGTCACTTTAATACAGCCTCAATCGTTACCCATCTCCACCGTACAGTTCTCTAGCTGAATTAATTCACAAATATTCATATAAGAAAAGTTTTTACAATTTGTAAATACAGCTCTGCCTGTAAGCAAAAGCACAAAACATTGTTTTTTGCATTATTCCTATTTAAGACTGGAGGTAAATGCATCAAATTCTTTGTTGTAGTTATTCTTATTTTTACTGGACTTGTTAGTATTGTTTCAGATGTTCTGCTGCTCAAGTAGCTTCTTTAGCTCATGAGTTTTAGTGAACATATTCCAGTATTTATAGCAACACAGGTAATTTAAGCAACCGATAGATTAGTAATTTTTGTTTTTATTCAACCCCTGTATTAATTGAGAAAAAATGACTCAATTTCCCAATCCACACACTTAATGTGAATGGGGAACTTCCTTCCTGCTGAGGTATTGTATTCTGACAGGGAACCGTCAGAATACATCAATCAGCTCTGCCGACTCTAACCAGTGGTGCTGATCTAGCAATCTGCCAGACTGTCGAACGGTGTCTGTGTGTTTTTTTTTTTTTACACTTTCTTTGTGAAATGGTAGGGGTACAATGTACCCCTTACCAATTCACATAGGGGGGGCTGGGATCTGGCGGTCCCCTTTGTTAAAGGGCTCTTCCAGATTCCGATAAGCCCCCCGCCCCATGACCCCCTCGACCATGGGGCAAGGGTTGTGGGGATGAGGTCTTTATCCCCATCAACATGGGGACAAGGTGCTTTGAGGGGTCACAGACCCCCCAAAGCATCCTCCCCATGTTGAGGGCATGTGGCCGGGTATGGTTCAGGAGGAGGGGGGCGCTCTCTCATCCCCCCCTCTTTTCCTGCAGCCTGCCAGATTGCGTGCTCGGATAAAGGTTCTGGTATGGATTTTTGGGGGGAACTCCACGCCATTTTTTTTTTAATTTGGTGTGAAGTTCCCCTTAAAATCCATACCAGACCTGAAGGGTCTGGTATGGATATTTGGGGGGAACCCCACGTCATTATTTTTTTTAAATTTGACGCAGGGTTTCCCTTAATATCCATACCAGACCTGAAGGGCCTCGTCATTTAATTTGGGGGGACCCCCCACGCCTTTTTTTTTTTTTATCAATTACTTTTCTATGTATTGCCGGGAGCCGACAATTCATTATAGCCGCGAGTGCTTTTAAATGACTTTTTTTCCTTCCTTTTTTCCTTCAGAAATTACACTTTGTGCAGGGACAGTTCTAAGCACAGGAAACAAGCGCTACTTTACAGGCATACTATACACACTCCCTAGGTACAAAATTTAAAGGAATATTTCACTTTTATTTTTTCACTTTAAGCATTATTAAAATCACTGCTCCCCTGGGGCAGAACCCGGGTCCCCAAACACTTTTTATGACAATAACTTGCATATAAGCCTTTAAAATTAGCACTTTAGATTTCTCCCATAGAATTTTACAGGGTGTTCCGCAGCTTTTCGAAATTTGCCGCAAACACCCCAAATTGTTCGCTGTTCACAGGCAATGTTCGAGTCGAACATGAGTTCAACTCAAACTCGAAGCTCATCCCTTTTCATGACATACGCCCAGTTAATATTTTTTCTGCAGCAGTCTCTCATTTCAGAACTTGGGCTGGCTCCTAAGATTTGGCAGTTCTGGTTCTCACTGAACCCCCCACAAAAGGGCATCTCCCTGTTTTACAACTTCCTGCATGACAAGATATCATTCTCAATCTCTAAACCCCTACTAAAATGTCCTGAAGATTTAAAACAGCACTTTTTGTTTTAGCAATGGTGTAAGGCTATTACGGCCAAACTTTCTACTTCAAAAAGTGCAACATATTGGGAGATGACACAAATGATTAATCTCCAATGGTACTACACTCCCTACATGTTGGCTAAGGGTAAGCTACATGGCTCTAACCTCTACTGGAGAGGATGTAGTCAGGTAGGGACCCTAGTTTACATGCTTTGGTTCTGCCCACAACTTTGTAGCTTTTGGAACCCTACCTTCTATCTAATAGCAAAACTGACAGGGCTGATAATTAAAACCAACATTGAACAGGTGATACTATGTGTCTCTGTCGAACAGTTCTCACTAGATCTTCGCCCTATGATAATGAATGTATTCTTTGCAGCACGCCTGGTTATCATGCGAAAATGGAAATCTAACGCTGCACCAAATGTAGGTGAGATAATCAACCACCTATCTGAAACTTATGCTCTGGAACAGATCATGGCCTATAAGCATGGATGTCTTTCAAAATTCCCTAAGCAATGGCCCACCTGGCGTGCCCTCACAAGTAATCACACAAGTTCCCAGAAGTCCGCTAATACCTGAAGTATTCTACTCTGAGAGTCTCCCTTTTTTGAGTCGTTACCCTTTACTGTGGTGATACCCAGGCCAAAAATTATTTCTCCTGCTGCATGTTCACTCTCTGATAATTTTCTCTCTCCCCTTAACCTTCTTTACCCCACCCTGGTACTTTGAGACATATTTGATAATGTTCTGATAATCTTTAAGTGAAGTTTGACATTTTCTCATCCCTAAGAAACTACTTATATATATGTTATATGTTGAAATTATCTTATCTTTTTGGTATCTCTTATATGTATGTACCTGTTCACTGCTTGTTTTATTTTATTTTTAAACAGAAAAGAAACATTTGAAATAAAAGGACATTACAATAGAAAAATGTGTATGAGGTTTTAATGATTGGGTTTTCATATTCTTTCAAGAAAAGATTTCTCTTCTGTAGAAGTCAGAAGATATAAATGACTGTTAAATATTTTAAAGAGTCAATAAAGGCCACTAATATCCACTCACTCTCAATTTTCTGCAGAAACATAAATAGTTTCTCTATCCATCAATAGGGATCATGAGATTAGGACTGTTAGGGAAGGGTTAAGATTCATAAAAATCTGCAAACGATAGCCAGGTTTGCAGCTGACCTGTCAGTGACTGCATTATTAGAAGTGTATTTATATCCTGTACTGGACCTCCATTGGGATGCCTTTTCAGTCAGTGTCCTTGGAATAATATATTTCCCTACCCTAATATGCATATCAGAAAGAGTTTTACAGTGGGGCCAATCCTGCCACTTAAACAAGGATATGTCATCACCTCCATTTCATTAACAAAGGCAACAAAAATATTGCCTTAAAGATAATAACCAATTACACAAATTGATTTTAATTCTCTAAATTTCGTTTTCTACATGCTATTTGAATTTCTTAAGATGTTTTAAATTTATAATGATGATATTATTCTATTGAGTAATTAAAGAAAACTAACAAGCATCCTTCAATTTGCATATTGGGCAGTTTTTCTAAATTATAGAATTAAAAGCCTGTATGGCTGATCATCATCTTACAGATTAAATATGGTGAAAAGTTTGTTTTATTAAATCTTTCATATAATATAATTCAAACCATGATATTAAAATAAAATGACGATGGGTATAGTTTTTGTTGGTATTTTTGTATACAGACCATTTATTCTACTCTAATGTAATGAGATAATATGGGCTATAGACAATTAGTTGCAACTAATTATAATAGAAAATCTATTAAGATACTGCAAAATAATTTGTAGACTAATATAATGAATTCATTATTCATCAGTACAATATATATATATATATATATATATATATATATATATATATATATATATGTATATGGGAATGTTTTAATACATCAGTGTATTAAATGTATAGTTGCACAAAAAAAAAAAATTCCAACAGAAATGTCAAATGTAGACAAAATCATTGTACAGAGCTTTACTTAGCACAAGGTACCCAAAACAAAACGTTATTTTGTTTTTATCCCCAAAGCTCTTTGTATAATGTGCAAGTTTGCACATGATGGTAGACTTACAGCTTATTGTTCCCTAATCTATCTACACTCCCCCTTGTCGCTCTGTTGCCCTTGCTCCCATCTTCTGTATGTCTTCTTTTGAGTCTTTTGTCTTTTCAACTTGCTGACCATGAATATTGTAACTCTTGTTCATGCACTGTTAGTAGGGTTGCCACCTGTTGGGGATTCACCCGGACAGTCCGGGTTTTGAATCATGTGTCTGGGTTTCAGGCGGACTGAAACCCAGACAGCTGTGGCTCTCTAAGTAACCAAGATAGTCACACACAAATCTGTTGCTGTTCAGGAGCTGTAGATGGCTGTTACAGATCCTGGGAATATACACTAAGCTGAGCATGCACAGCAGTATACAATTTGAAGAAAAAAAATCTTAGTAGTCGGTGAAAAAGATTCTGACAAAAAAATAATAGTTTTACTTTATTGACACTCAATATATGAGGAAGGAGAGGAAATATTTCAGGTATAAAAGTACCTAGGTGTGCATGCACCTACCTACAGCAGTTTCCCAAAATATCAGGCTCTGTTTTTTCTGTGAATTGTTAGACAGGTTCAACTGGGTTGTTTTCCAGGCTAGCTGGTAAGTGTGCTGAGAAGTCTTTGTTTGTTTGGGAAAGGAATTTTGGGAGTATCCTTCATATGCCCACCAATAGGAACTGAATGGATTGTCTCAGTACCAAAGGATTACAGTCATATTTTTATTAAAACAGATACAAATGTATTTATTCACAATTAAAAACAGTCACAACATAAATCCATAGAAATAAAAAGTATTGGTTAAAACAAACCTTTACAAAGTCGTTGCTATTCCAAGCTGATGTTGCTGGGAAGATGCTGTCCATAAACAAGGCTGAGAATCTCCATGCTCTTAGGAATATTAGAAGTATGCTGAGTCCTCTACATGTTTTGCAGCCCAAAACCGCTTCCTCAGGAGAAATTACATACAAATTATCTAAAATAAGAACAATACGCAAATATTTCAATTTGACAAACTGTCTTTTAAAGCCATGTGATAAAGAGGGGACATATTGAAACTAAAATGCTTACCCAGACAGAGCAGACAAAAGGCACAGCCAAAAGGGGGGATGCCCTAAGGCATTCCCCAAGTCAGGCATGGGGGTAGGAAAACAACTGACCAGAATATGCTGAAAAAAGAGAATAACAGGTTTTCCATGGTATAGCCAACTAAATTAGGCATAAGTAAAAAGAATATAGCATAGAATAAGGGAAAGGGAAGATGGGAGGAAAAGAAAAAGGGTAGGAGAGGGATTGCAGCAAAAAAGGGGGGGAGGGGGTAGTCAGGGTTGAAATTCGTCAGGATTTGATTATGCACAGATACATGTAATATGTCAGCTGTATAACATTTTTGGTTTTGCACCTCTATGTATAGATCTCTATATTCTTTGTTACCAGCGCTTATAGTGTAATTGTCATGACTATACCGCATGTTTACATCAAAATAAAATCTTTTAAATAAAATAATACATTTTATTTGTAATCATTGAACTTTTGCTGCCTAAAAACCTCACTGGGGTGAGCAGCACCATCTACTCTCAATATGTGTCTTTCCCATTCTGTAGATTGTGGTGGTTGCCACTTTTTTGTACAGCTGGTTGAATTGGATGTGGGGATGCACTGGATGCCTTCAGCTGCCATTGTGATTTTGCTGCGCGTGCCATGTGTTCCTGTGACTTTAAGGAGAGGTGGACTCCCTCCTGGCAAACCTGCTCTTAACCTATCAACTGCTATATGTACTACCACTTAGGAGACTCAGAAAATTACAGCATTAGGGCCGCAGTACACAGAGGAGTCTTGACTTGCCACTGCGGCTTATGCATATGTTTGCAAATGTGTGCAAACAAAACCATCTGTTTTTAACATGAATTGTTGGGCAGAGTCAATTTAGTTGTCTTGCTGGCTAACTGGTAATTGTGCTGGGAAATATTTGTTTATGATATGCGTTGCCCTTCCGAGTCCATCTTACTGAAAAATCTAGTTATAGGTTTTTGTACAATTCCAAAGCTTGTCCATCCTTCTTTCTATCCATTTGCAAATTTCTATTGGCCTATGACCCTGCTTTTTTATGGTGATGGTGCAATAGGAATGTATGTGGGGCTAAGCTTAGTGGCAAGTCTTCTTTTTGTTTCCTACAGTGAGCCACCTCTAAAGCCCTGTACACACGATCGGATTTCCTATGGTTTTTAAACCGATGGATTTTTTCATCGGAAAACCGATGAAGCTGTCTTCAGTCTTGCCTACACACCATCAGTAAAAAAACCGACCGTTCCAAACGCGGTGACGTAAAACACTCCAATGAGCCGAGAAAAATTAAGTTCAATGCTTCTGAGCATGCGTCGACTTGATTCTGAGCATGCGTGGGTTTTTTAACCGATGGACTTGCCCATAGACGATCGGAATTTGCTATCGGTTTTTTATCCATCGGAAAAATTTAAAACATGTTCTATTTTTTGACACCGATGGAAAAAAGACCGATGGGGCCCATACACGATCGGTTTGTCCAATGAAAAAAATCCATCAGACTGTTTTCATCGGTAGAACCGATCGTGTGTACACGGCTTAAGAATGAAGGGAGGAAACCCTGTCCAAGCTGGATGCCTAACCAGCCAATAGCCAAACCACCAGCACTGTTTTATGAAAAAAGGTGAGTGAGTCACATACTCCCCATACCAAGAATGTGCTTGGTAAGTTACTGTGCTCCCAGCAGCATTAGGTAGTAATATCCTAACCCGAGTAGTTGCCAAGTAAAAGCAGCCTCAGCTTTATTCACCTAGGCCACATCCCCAACATGTTTTTTCCTGCCCCCAGGGTTTAATAATATATTATGCCCAATGATTAGGCCCCCAGGGCGGGATGACACATGTTGGGGACCTGGCCTGGATGAATCGAGCTGAGGCTGCTTTTATCTGCTAACCATTCAGGACTATTCATATTTTTACAATATGCTTTGGGTCTTGACAGACCTTTCCTTAGTATGCACCCTCACTAGCCAGTGGCATCCAACTCTTTGGACCTTGACAGCCTGAGTGGGGATCCTTAAGTATTTATCATATTACATTTATTGCCAGCTTCTTAAAAAAAACACACACACACGCACAAACCCCTCCAAATGTCCCCCAAAATATTTAGAGGACTCCTAGGGGGTGGGAATGGTGGTCTGTGTGCTATTTTTTATTTTATTTTTAACAAAGAAGCTGGCAATGATACCTGTCAAAGTCATATGTTGGCAATTTTTAAACTTTTTTTCTTTGAAAATGTCAGTGCTACAAAATCCCTGCTACCGGTTGCATGTAATATTTTCTTTTCTATTTTTTTGCATTTGTGCATGTTCCCCGCCGCACTACCCCATTTTATTTTTTGATACCTGCTTGCATATTAACCCAGAAAATGGGCATCTTTATTTTGACAGATTCAGTTCCCATTGATTTCAATATGGTTCGGCTTCGGCATTCAAACTTCTTTACAGTTTGGATAACCCCTGCCGAACCGAGCGCAAGGCTGTTTGACTTTATCACTCATAAGCATACTCAAAGGAGTTTTCCAAATCAACATTTCCAGTGACTCCATACTTGCATTCCAGGGTGCACTGAACACCTATCATAAAAATCTTATATACATAAAGCAATTCTGTGAGAAACATTCCATGCTCATAGGTTAATCCTTATGAACTGGAAATCTACAAACCCACCCAAAGCTGTTGAATGAAAACTTCAGCTCTATAACACACTGTGTATGTCCATAGGGGTATCTTGGGAAAATTTCAGACGGTATGGGGTGCATAGATTGTGACCCCTGGGAGGTACAATCCAGACTTAATACCCCTTCTCTTGGATAGTAACCTATGTGAGCCTTTGATTTATCTCTATTTCATGATCCTTATTGGTCCTAGTGTTTATTGTCTTATTGTAATAAATAATTATGTTCAATTATTTTGATATGACACAGGAACAGGGGCTGAGGAGTTAACCTTTAATGGGCATATCTGTTCTAGTGATAATTGTCTAAGAAGAAATACTGTATACAGTTGAACCTCGGTTTACGAGCAAAATCCAGGAGTTTGTACATATAATGTACATATAATTGTTGGACTAGACCAGTGTTTCTCAACTCCAGTCCTCAAGGCGCCCCAACAGGTCATGTTTTCAGGATTTTCCTCAGATGAAACAGCTGTGGGAATTACTAAGGCAGTTAAACTGATCAAGTCACCTGTGCAAAACAATGGAAAGCCTGAAAACATGACCTGTTGGGGCGCCTTGAGGACTGGAGTTGAGAAACACTGGACTAGACAACAGCTGGGCAACTTCATCACTCCAGCTGTGGTAAAACTACAAATTACAGCAGTCTCTGCTTCTGTTTTCAATTTCTTTTTATTGTTATCATTTTCTTAGATACAAACGATTTTTCATTTTTACAAAATTATTTTCAATATACAATAATTCATTCTCTATGTTCAGTAGACAAAATATACAATATCTGGTCAGTATCTAATTTTCTATTCTATCATAAAAACAGAATGCCGTGTAGCATTCTCCTACCTATATGTACTACTATCTTACTAACTCTTTTGTTCCAACATCCATTCATCCATTCAACTGGGGGAGGGGAGAGAAAAAAAAAGGAAACATTAATAATTAGGAAAGAGGGGGGGGAATCCCCTATTTCTCCCCCTTACTCTCTCTCCCAATCGCTTCCATTTACTCGTTACTGTTTTCCTTTTATGCATATCCTTTCATTCTGTTTGAGGACCGAAATTCATCCCATTTTAGCCATATTGCTAGCATTTGTGTTTCTATGTATCCTTCTTCTCTTATCTGTCTTTTCATATATTGTATTTCGTTCATTTCACATACCCAGTCTCCTATGCTTGGACTTTTATTTTTTCTCCAGTTGTGAGCTATTATTGTTCTAACTGCCGAGGTCATATGGTGAAGAATATCATTCTTAATGCTCATTATTGATTCTGGCATCCTAGATAACAATACTGTATCTATGTTTAAGTTCCTATCTGTTCCCAATACTCTCTGATATATCTCATGAACATTATTCCAGAAACCCCTCACCATATGACATCCATACCAAATGTGATCCGTGGTCCCCCTTTCTATCTTACATCTTGTAATGTTTGTGCTGGAACACTGTGTGACCCTTCACCTTTTTCTCCTGATGCATGCTGGGAAGGGGCTGTACCAGGAAGTAGTGAGAGTGGTGTGTGAGACTGGAAGCAGCAGCAGCATGATGGACAGAAGGGATTACATCTGGTAATGACAGAATCCTGTTGTATTAGGACTCTATGTAACAAGTCATCATGTTCTGAGTGAGTAATAAACCCTCTCCATGGTTAAGAAGTTCATCTGGCCTGTGTGTAACTTGCTGAGCAGATACTTTAGCATTGCTAGCAAAACTCTGAGAGACCCCGTGTCTAAGGGACATAACAGTGGCGACGAAGATTGTGGATTTTAGCACACATGGCCTTCATAGGGTTTATGCAACCATTTGATCCTGCTGCTGAATCATGGAGCTCCTGGGTGGAGAGGCTGGAGCAGTATATGGAAGCAAATAGTGTGGCTGCAGAAAAGAAAGTTGCAGTTTTCCTCACAATATTGGGTCAAGCTGCATATGGCACTCTCAGAGACCTCATTTCTCCAGACAAGCCGGCCTCTAAGCCCCTGCCTGAGTTAATTCAGAAGCTACATGAGCACTACAACCCAAAGCCATTAGAGATTGCAGAGCGGTTTAAATTCTACAGTAGAAGGCAGCATGCCGGGGAGGACATAAAGACTTATATCATTGCTTTACGTAAACTAGCTGCCACTTGTCAGTTTGGAGACTACCTGCAGACGGCCCTCCGTGACATGTTGTCATGGGACTCTGCGACCCAGCCATACAGAAACGTTTACTCACAGAACCCGACTTGACTCTGACGAAAGCCACTGACCTTGCTACGGTCATGGAGTTGGCTACACGGGATGCCACCCTACTGAAGGCACCACCTGAAACTCCTGCAAGCCAGGGAGAGGAAATATTCCACTCTGCTATCACCCGACACCCAAGACGGTCGTCCCCAAATCTTCCTAAACCTCGCCACCCTAATTCTTCTGTCTCTAGGACACCAACTTGCTACCGTTGTGGTAACACTACTCACAGTGCACCTGCTTGCAAGTTCAAGGATGTCATTTGTTTTCTTTGCGGAAAGACTGGCCATATTGGGCGTGTTTGCCGCAGCTCATGCTCCCCGAACACTACCACAAAAGTTAAACGTAAACAGACATTTCATATGGATACTGACAATTAGTGATGAGCCGAACACCCCCGGGTTCGGTTCGCACCAGAACCCGCGAACGGACCGAAAGTTCGTACGAACATTAGAACCCTATTAAATACAATGGATGCGAACGTTCGAATTCTAAAGTGCTAATTA
The DNA here is from genome assembly GCA_029206835.1 of Rana muscosa. Taxonomy (NCBI): domain Eukaryota; kingdom Metazoa; phylum Chordata; class Amphibia; order Anura; family Ranidae; genus Rana; species Rana muscosa. Next base: position 155,529,325 of record CM055120.1, read on the forward strand.
TAACAACTATTATGCATGTTATTGTCCTAAAAAGGGTTTGGGAACCCGGGTTGTGCACCAGGGGACATGTATCAATGCAAAAAGAAGTTTTAAAAACGGTCGTTTTTCGGGAGCAGTCATTTTAATGATGCATAAAGTGAAAAAAAAAAAAGTCAAATATTCCTTTAAATATCGTACCTGGGGGGTGTCTAAAGTATGCCTGTGAAGTGCCACGTGTTTCCCGTGTTTAGAACTGTCCCTGCACAAAATGACACTTCTAAAGGAAAAAAAAGCCATTTAAAACTGCTTGCGGCTTTAATGTAATGTCTGGTCCCGGTAATATGGATGAAAATCTTTAAGAAAAATGGCATAGCTACCCCATGACCCCCCCCCCCCCCTACCCCAGCCCATTACCAGCCCCTTTGGGTCTTGTATGGATATTAAGGGGAACCCCGCACATAAAATAAAAAAGGCCCTATATACTCTGAACAGCCGTATACAGGCGGTGCATACAAGACAGGGACTGTAGGTTTGTTCTTATGTAGAATGTGTTTGTAATTTTGAACAGGTACATTGTTGAAGTGTAGCTCCAGCCCAAAAATCTATTTTTAAACTTTTTGGAAAACATAGGTAAGGGTTATCACCCCTGTAACATTTGTTTTGCTGTCTGTGCCCCTGTTCAGAACATTTCACCTCACTTTCCGCCCCAATGACAACTGTTTTTGAAATGTGGTGTTTTTCTTGAAACAAGGATTGCTGATAAAGCATCAGTACAGAGGAGACACCTTTCTCCCATATTTATTCTTACAGGAGAGAATTTTCCTTCCTAGTGGTAGATTTCCTCTCACTTCCTGTTGTCTTCTTGCGTTTGCAAGTAGGAGTCGTTTGTAAGTTGGATGTTTGAAAGTAGGGACCTGCCGTATATACTCTGCAGAAATAGGCCCCTTAGTTGTTGGTGTTGGCACAACACTGTAAGCACTCAAAGTTACTCTTGGTTGGTGCTGGAACGCCCTGCTGTCAACTATTATATCAGGAATTTTAATTACATATAATTGTTGAACAGTGGTAGTAAAAATTGGGCCTTTGATGGTGGTGCTGGTGCCACAACACTGTAAGCCCTGACAGTTACTCTTGGTGGGTGCAGCAATGGGCCCTGCTGTGAATTATTAGATCAAGAATTGTAATTGCATGCCCCTGTTGAACAGGGGCTGAAAAATTGGGCCTTAGGCACTGGTGGCACAACACTACAACCCCTCACAGATACTGTACTTGGAGCACAGCAATGAGCCCTGTTGCAAAGTATTGCTTCAAAAATTGTAATGACACGCCCCTGTTAAACAGGGGCTGAAAAATTGGGCCTTAGGCACTGGTGGCACAACACTACAACCCCTCACAGATACTGTACTTGGAGCACAGCAATGAGCCCTGTTGCAAAGTATTGCTTCAAAAATTGTAATGACACGCCCCTGTTAAACAGGGGCTGAAAAATTGGGCCTTAGGCACTGGTGCCACAACACTCCAACCCCTCACAGATACTGTACTTGGAGCACAGCAATGAGCCCAATGGCAAATTATTGCTAAAAAAATTGTAATTACACGCCCCTGTAAAACAGGGGCTGAAAAATTGGGCCTTAGCCACTGGTGGCGGCACCCATAAACAAAAATGATCTTCCAAGCTATCATCATCAATCGTATCATTGAGGACTCGGAGGAGGAGGATAGCCAGTCAACATAACAGCACAGGCACTCAGCATCAGCATCAGTCTTGAAGGGATGTGACATGTTAAAATCAATTAGTCTGTTATATCAGCATCAGGTGTGTGGTAGCTGGTGGTGATCCAAGACTGGTTCATCTTGATGAAAGTCAGTCGATCAACCGAGTCGGTGGACAGGCGCACCCTGTGATCCGTGACAAATCCTCCAGCAGCACTGAATGTGCGTTCCGAAAGAACGCTGGATGCAGGACAGGCCAGTAGCTCAATTGCATACTGTGCAAGCTCTGGCCAGTGATCCATCCTCAAGACCCAGTAAGCCAGAGGATTTTCGGTGGGGAAGGTGTCCAAGTCTGACCTTGCCCCTAGATATTCCTGCACCATGTTTATCAGACGCTGGCGATGGTTGCTGGAACCGATCATACTTTGGGGCTGCGGACTAAAGAATTGTCTGAACGCATCGGTCAGACGGCCACCTTCCCCACCGCTCCTTCTTTGACTGGCCGAAGCCTCAGCAACTCGTTGTCCAGGACCAGGAGTTTGTAACCTCCCAGTCTCTGGGAACGCGTTGCACAGACCTTTCTGCAAGGCCTCCCGGAGTTGTCTCATCCTCTGCTCCCTCTGCGACGGTAACATAAGGTCCGCAACCTTACCCTTGTACCGTGGATCAAGGAGAGTGGCCAGCCAGTAATGGTCCCTCTCCTTGATCCGAAGAATACGAGGATCCTTCCGCAGACTTTGCAGGATCAGGGAGGCCATGCAGCGTAGGTTTGCTGAGGCATTCGCTCCGGAGTCCTCTGGGTCGCTAAGGACGACATGATCCGCAGCCACCTCCTCCCAGCCACGTACAAGTCCACTGGTTTCTTGGGACTGTAAATCATCCCTAAAAGACTGCTGCTGATGATGCTGAGTGCCAGCATCCACCTCCATGCTGACACAATCCTCCTCCTCCTCCTCCTCCTCCTCCTCCTCTTCCTGTGCGATGGGTGGGACAGAAGGAACACTGTCTGGGTAAAGGGGGCCTTGAGAGGCAAGGAAGTCCTCCTCTTCCTGCCTCTGTTCTGCCTCAAGTGCCCTGTCCATTATTCCACGCAGCGTGTGCTCCAACAGGTGGACAAGAGGTACAGTGTCACTGATGCATGCACTGTCACTGCTCACCATCCTCGTGGCCTCCTCAAATGGTGCCAGGACAGTGCATGCATCCCTGATCATGCCCCACTGGCGTGGAGAAAAAAAACCAAGCTCCCCTGACCCTGTCCTGGTGCCGTAGTCGCACAGGTACTCATTGATGGCCCTCTGCTGCGTGTGCAGCCGCTGCAGCATGGCCAACGTTGAGTTCCACCTGGTGGGCATGTCACATATAAGGCGGTTCTTGGGCAGGTTCAACTCCTTTTGCAGCTCAGCCAGGCGAGCACTGGCATTATAAGATCTGCGGAAATGCACACAGACTTTCCTGGCCTGCCTCAGGACATCCTGTAAGCCCGGGTACCTGCCCAAGAACCGCTGCACCACCAGGTTAAGGACGTGAGCCACACAGGGCACATGGGTCAGTTGTCCCTGTCGGAGGGCGGAGAGGAGGTTGGTGCCATTGTCGCAAACCACCATTCCTGGCTTAAGCTGGCGTGGCGTCAACCACCTCTCGGCCTGGCCCTGCAGAGCAGACAGGACCTCTGCCCCAGTGTGGCTTCTGTCCCCCAAACACACCAGCGCAAGCACGGCATGGCATCTTTTTGCCTGCGTACTTGCGTAGCCCCTTGAACGCCTACGGAGCACCGCTGGTTCCGAGGACAAACCACAGGAAATGGCCATGGAGGAAGAAGAAGAGGAGGGGGTGGAGGAGAGAGGTGTGTCACAACCAGTAGTAGCATTTTGGAGGCGTGGCGGTGGAACAACCTCCAACACTACTGCACCTTGTCCTGCATCCTTCCCAGCTGCCAAAAGAGTGACCCAATGGGCCGTGAAAGAAAGGTAACGTCCCTGTCCATGCCTGCTGGACCATGAGTCAGCGGTAATATGCACCTTACCTCTGACCGCCCTGTCCAGCGAGGCCAAGACATTGCCTTCCACATGCCGGTAGAGAGCCGGAATAGCCTTCCGTGAGAAAAAGTGGCGTTTGGGAACCTGCCACTGAGGAACCGCACATTGCACAAACTCACGGAAGGGGGCCGAGTCTACCAACTGAAAAGGCAGCAGTTGAAGCGCTAGCAATTTAGCCAAGCTAGCATTCAACCGCTGGGCATGTGGATGGCTGGGAGTGAACTTCTTTCGACGGTCCAGCAGCTGGGGCAGGGAAATTTGCCTGCTAGAATCGGACGTCGGTGTACTGCTAGCAGAGTGGCCGCAAGTACTTGGCTGTGACACACCTAATTCTACACCTTCATTCCTCTCAGTGCATGTTTCAGAGAGGACTGAAGTTATAGTGGGGTTGGAGATCCCAGCTGATGCGGTGTAAGGAGAGGTCCGCTTTGTTCTTTGGTGTGGGTCTTTGAGGTAGGCTTGCCAACGAGCTGCATGGCAGGTCAACATATGTCTGGTCAGGCATGTGGTACCCAAGCGGCTGATGTTTTGGCCACGCGATATACGCTTGAGACATATGTTGCAAACAGCAGCTGTGCGATCTGATGCACTAGCCTCAAAAAAGGCCCACACCAAGGAACTTTTTGAATGACGGGCAGAGGCAGCGCCCTGCACAGGCGGAGCTCTGCGGTGTGATTCCGTCGGTGTACTGCCCTTACGCTGGCCACCAAAGGGCATCCTGCCTCGTTGGAGATGTGCCTCCTCCTCATCCTCCTCCTCCTCCTCTCTCCTATTAGGCACCCACGTGGAGTCAGTGACCTCATCATCCCCTCCCTCCTCATCACTGGAGCCAATCTGGCAGTATGCTGCAGCTGCTGGAACATGACTGCCAGATTGGTGTCCTTCTTGAGCATCCCCTCTGTCTGCTCTCACGCTACTGCCTTCCTGTAGCTGGGTTTCATCATCAGACCCTTCGAAACGCTGGGCATCCTCCTGGAGCATGTACCCAACACTGTGCTCAAACGGTTCGGGGGACTCCTCAGGAGGAGGACATGGTGGGTCTAGGGAAGGAGTGACTGATGATGAGTCTGACATTGATACCAGGGAAGAGGACGCTTTGGCAGCTGCTTTGCCAGTACCCTGAGCCTGGGTGAGAGAGGATGAGGAGGAGGAGGAGGGCTTGGTCATCCACTCTACCAAGTCTTCGGCATGATGTGGCTCAACATGTCCAGCTGCCGAAAAGAAGGACAAGCGTGTCCCATGGCCATGTGCTGATGACAATGCACCGCGTCCACGACCAGCACTGTTGCCCCCAGACACAGAGCCTGCTTGCCCTCTTTTATTGCCTCCTGACTGTCTGCCTCTCCTTGTTTGCCTTCCAGACATTCTAATAGATGGCCTGCAGGGAGATGGGAAAAAAGCAATAAGGGCTACCTTCAGGTGTCCTTCTCTGTCCCTTTACTTAAGGATTTCTAAATATGGTTGAGGATGATTGCTTTTGCACAGAATAGCACAATGACAATTTCCCTGACTGTCCAAAAAACAAGGATTTCAAAGATGGTTGATGAGGAATGCTTTAGCACACTATAGCACAAGGAGAATTCCCCTCACTTTCCTTCTTTGTCCCTAGAAACAAGGACTCGCACAGTGAAAGAAACTGACACTCTCCCTACCTAGAGTTTTCTGTCCCTAGAAAAAATGTTTTTTTAAAGCACACTATAGCACAAGGAGAATTCCCCTCACTTTCCTTCTTTGTCCCTAGAAACAAGGACTCGCACAGTGAAAGAAACTGACACTCTCCCTACCTAGAGTTTTCTGTCCCTAGAAAAAATGTTTTTTTAAAGCACACTATAGCACAAGGAGAATTCCCCTCACTTTCCTTCTTTGTCCCTAGAAACAAGGACTCGCACAGTGAAAGAAACTGACACTCTCCCTACCTAGAGTTTTCTGTCCCTAGAATTTTTTTTTTTTTAAAGCACACTATAGCACAAGGAGAATTCCCCTCACTTTCCTTCTTTGTCCCTAGAAACAAGGACTCGCACAGTGAAAGAAACTGACACTCTCCCTACCTAGAGTTTTCTGTCCCTAGAAAAAATGTTTTTTTAAAGCACACTATAGCACAAGGAGAATTCCCCTCACTTTCCTTCTTTGTCCCTAGAAACAAGGACTCGCACAGTGAAAGAAACTGACACTCTCCCTACCTAGAGTTTTCTGTCCCTAGAAAAAATGTTTTTTTAAAGCACACTATAGCACAAGGAGAATTCCCCTCACTTTCCTTCTTTGTCCCTAGAAACAAGGACTCGCACAGTGAAAGAAACTGACACTCTCCCTACCTAGAGTTTTCTGTCCCTAGAAAAAATGTTTTTTTAAAGCACACTATAGCACAAGGAGAATTCCCCTCACTTTCCTTCTTTGTCCCTAGAAACAAGGACTCGCACAGTGAAAGAAACTGACACTCTCCCTACCTAGAGTTTTCTGTCCCTAGAAAAAATGTTTTTTTAAAGCACACTATAGCACAAGGAGAATTCCCCTCACTTTCCTTCTTTGTCCCTAGAAACAAGGACTCGCACAGTGAAAGAAACTGACACTCTCCCTACCTAGAGTTTTCTGCCCCTAGAATTTTTTTTTTTTTTAAAGCACACTATAGCACAAGGAGAATTCCCCTCACTTTCCTTCTTTGTCCCTAGAAACAAGGACTCGCACAGTGAAAGAAACTGACACTCTCCCTACCTAGAGTTTTCTGTCCCTAGAAAAAATGTTTTTTTAAAGCACACTATAGCACAAGGAGAATTCCCCTCACTTTCCTTCTTTGTCCCTAGAAACAAGGACTCGCACAGTGAAAGAAACTGACACTCTCCCTACCTAGAGTTTTCTGTCCCTAGAAATATTTTTTTTTTAAAGCACACTATAGCACAAGGAGAATTCCCCTCACTTTCCTTCTTTGTCCCTAGAAACAAGGACTCGCACAGTGAAAGAAACTGACACTCTCCCTACCTAGAGTTTTCTGTCCCTAGATTATTTTTTTTTTAAAGCACACTATAGCACAAGGAGAATTCCCCTCACTTTCCTTCTTTGTCCCTAGAAACAAGGACTCGCACAGTGAAAGAAACTGACACTCCCTACCTAGAGTTTTCTGTCCCTAGAAAAAATGTTTTTTTAAAGCACACTATAGCACAAGGAGAATTCCCCTCACTTTCCTTCTTTGTCCCTAGAAACAAGGACTCGCACAGTGAAAGAAACTGACACTCTCCCTACCTAGAGTTTTCTGTCCCTAGAAAAAATGTTTTTTTAAAGCACACTATAGCACAAGGAGAATTCCCCTCACTTTCCTTCTTTGTCCCTAGAAACAAGGACTCGCACAGTGAAAGAAACTGACACTCTCCCTACCTAGAGTTTTCTGTCCCTAGAAAAAATGTTTTTTTAAAGCACACTATAGCACAAGGAGAATTCCCCTCACTTTCCTTCTTTGTCCCTAGAAACAAGGACTCGCACAGTGAAAGAAACTGACACTCTCCCTACCTAGAGTTTTCTGTCCCTAGAAAAAATGTTTTTTTAAAGCACACTATAGCACAAGGAGAATTCCCCTCACTTTCCTTCTTTGTCCCTAGAAACAAGGACTCGCACAGTGAAAGAAACTGACACTCTCCCTACCTAGAGTTTTCTGTCCCTAGAATTTTTTTTTTTAAAGCACACTATAGCACAAGGAGAATTCCCCTCACTTTCCTTCTTTGTCCCTAGAAACAAGGACTCGCACAGTGAAAGAAACTGACACTCTCCCTACCTAGAGTTTTCTGTCCCTAGAAAAAATGTTTTTTTAAAGCACACTATAGCACAAGGAGAATTCCCCTCACTTTCCTTCTTTGTCCCTAGAAACAAGGACTCGCACAGTGAAAGAAACTGACACTCTCCCTACCTAGAGTTTTCTGTCCCTAGAAATTTTTTTTTTTTAAAGCACACTATAGCACAAGGAGAATTCCCCTCACTTTCCTTCTTTGTCCCTAGAAACAAGGACTCGCACAGTGAAAGAAACTGACACTCTCCCTACCTAGAGTTTTCTGTCCCTAGAAATTTTTTTTTTTTAAAGCACACTATAGCACAAGGAGAATTCCCCTCACTTTCCTTCTTTGTCCCTAGAAACAAGGACTCGCACAGTGAAAGAAACTGACACTCTCCCTACCTAGAGTTTTCTGTCCCTAGAAAATATGTTTTTTTAAAGCACACTATAGCACAAGGAGAATTCCCCTCACTTTCCTTCTTTGTCCCTAGAAACAAGGACTCGCACAGTGAAAGAAACTGACACTCTCCCTACCTAGAGTTTTCTGTCCCTAGAAAAAATGTTTTTTTAAAGCACACTATAGCACAAGGAGAATTCCCCTCACTTTCCTTCTTTGTCCCTAGAAACAAGGACTCGCACAGTGAAAGAAACTGACACTCTCCCTACCTAGAGTTTTCTGTCCCTAGAAAAAATGTTTTTTTAAAGCACACTATAGCACAAGGAGAATTCCCCTCACTTTCCTTCTTTGTCCCTAGAAACAAGGACTCGCACAGTGAAAGAAACTGACACTCTCCCTACCTAGAGTTTTCTGTCCCTAGAAAAAATGTTTTTTTAAAGCACACTATAGCACAAGGAGAATTCCCCTCACTTTCCTTCTTTGTCCCTAGAAACAAGGACTCGCACAGTGAAAGAAACTGACACTCTCCCTACCTAGAGTTTTCTGTCCCTAGAAATTTTTTTTTTAAAGCACACTATAGCACAAGGAGAATTCCCCTCACTTTCCTTCTTTGTCCCTAGAAACAAGGACTCGCACAGTGAAAGAAACTGACACTCTCCCTACCTAGAGTTTTCTGTCCCTAGAAAATTTTTTTTTTTAAAGCACATGTGAGGGGGTTAACTCGGTAGCGGGTGTGTGTGACCCCCTGGTTGGGCTCCCCACACAAAAACAGGGCCAGCAGATGGAGGTTGTGGTTTTCAAAATCAAAAGGTGCGGTTTATTTCTCTATGTACAGTGACAAAAACACAGCAAAGCCAAAAAGAAACATAAACAAAATAAATCCTGGTCAGTTTGACCTCTGACTAAACATGCAGGTTTCCTAAACTAACAACTGGGATCAGCCTGGTGCTGTCCTAGTCCCTAAGTCCCTGGTTTAGTAAAAGTCCAAACAAATAGCCACACAGGCTTTGCCTCACCGCACAGGGGTTCACTCTCCCTAGACAGTCCACACAGGTCTGGTTCCAGGCATGAGCTAACACCTAATGAATCTGGGAGTTCTTATAGAGGCCTAAATGAGCTGACAAGCTTCAGCTGGTCTCATCAACTCCCTGCCTCACGACGCCCAGCACTCTCCCTAGAGGTATGAGTCATTCATGAGCCCACTAGCCTCAGCTGGGCTTCATCAACTCCCTAGTTGTATAAGTCGGCATAAAGCCTGAATCTGGGAGAAATATATCTACCCCCCTGGATGCAACCAGGTGACTTTACCTTCCTGCTGTCACATACCCCCCCCTCTTGTTTTAACCTTGGGGTTGGAACACCAGCAATCAGGCATTCATGTACTCGAGACAAAGCATCCACATTCCCCATTTGAACGCCAGGGCAATGCTTTACTGTGAAGTTGAATTCCTGTAGGGCCAGGAACCACCTATTCACTCTTCTATTTGTCTCCTTGTTTTGAGCCACCCACTTTAACGGAGCGTGATCCGTAACCATGTCAAAGTGCCTACCTAGCAGATAGTACCGAAGGGAATCTAGAGCCCACTTCACCGCTAAACACTCCTTTTCAACCGTGGCGTAATTTACCTCATGGGACTTCAACTTCCTGCTGAGGTAAATGACTGGGTGCTCTTCCCCGTTCCAGACCTGGGACAATACTGCTCCTAACCCCACATCTGACGCATCACTTTGTACGACAAAGTCTTTAGAGAAGTCGGGTGAGTACAACACTGGCTGGCTACATAAGGCTTGTTTCAAGAATTGGAATGCTGCCTCCGCCTCGGGGGTCCATTTAATCATGACCGACCCTTTCCCTTTCGTCAGGTTGGTTAGGGGCACAGCCTTAGAAGCAAAGTGGGGAATGAAGCGCCGATAATAACCCGCGATTCCCAGAAAGGCTCGTACCTGCTTCTTGCTGTTGGGACGTGGCCAACTCTGGATGGCCTCGACTTTGTTGAGTTGGGGTTTTATTACTCCCCTGCCAATGGTGTACCCAAGATATTTGGCCTCCTCCTGCCCAATGGTACACTTCTTGGGGTTAGCCGTAAACCCCGCTTCCCGGATAGAGTCTAGGACTGCTTGCACTTTTGGCAGATGTGAGGCCCAATCTGTGCTATGGACAATTACGTCATCCAGGTAAGCCGCAGCATACTTCCGATGGGGCCTCAGTATCTGGTCCATTTTCCGCTGGAATGTGGCCGGCGCATTCTGTAACCCGAACGGCATTCTCTTATATTGGAACGCCCCGTCTGGGGTTACAAATGCGGTTTTCTCTTTGGCCGACTTGGCCAGGGGAATTTGCCAATACCCTTTTGTGAGGTCAAGAGTCGTCATGTATCGGGCTGTTCCCAGCCGGTCGATCAACTCATCTATACGTGGCATGGGGTAGGTGTCAAATTTTGTAACTTTGTTCAACTGACGAAAATCGTTACAAAATCGCCAGCTCCCATCCGGTTTAGGCACCAACACAATGGGACTAGACCAATCACTTTGGGACTCCTCTATCACCCCTAAGTTCAGCATTTTCTGTACTTCCTCCCGTATTGCCTCCCGTCGGGCCTCTGGGATCCGATAGGGTTTTAACTTCACCCTTTCACCGGGCGGGGTAATAATATCATGCTCTACCCCAGATGTTTGTCCCGGCAGCTCAGAGAACACCTCCTTGTTGCGAAGCACAAACTCCTTAACCTCCTGTTGTTGGGGTTGTGACAAGGTGGCTGCTATTCCAACCTCCGGAATCACGCAACCAGTTTGAGCTGGTGACCAAGTTTCTGCGACTAGGGACTCTCTATCCCTCCAGGCTTTCAACAGATTAACGTGATATATCTGTTCGGGCTTTCACCTTCCTGGTTGTCTGACCTTGTAATTCACTTCGCTCACTTTTTCCATTATCTCGTAGGGGCCTTGCCATTTGGCAAGGAATTTACTTTCAACCGTAGGGACAAGTACCAATATCCTATCCCCCGGGGAAAAGGTACGGGTCTTTGCTCCACGGTTGTACACTCTCTGCTGTGCCAACTGCGCTTGGGCCAAATGTTCCTTCACGATGGACATTACCTGTGCAATTCGATCTTGCATCAGGGCGACATGCTCAATCACACTCCTGTGGGGAGAACTCTCACTTTCCCAAGTTTCCTTGGCAATATCCAACAGCCCTCTTGGGTGTCTCCCATACAGTAACTCAAAGGGGGAGAATCCCGTAGAGGATTGGGGCACCTCCCTAATAGCAAACATCAAATAAGGAAGTAGACAGTCCCAATCCTTTCCATCTCTATCCACCACTTTCTTCAACATTTGTTTTAGGGTTTTGTTGAATCTTTCAACCAGCCCATCGGTTTGGGGGTGATACACAGATGTACGCAATTGCGTCACTTTGAGCAATTTACACAGCTCTTTCATAACCCGGGACATAAAGGGTGTACCTTGGTCCGTAAGCAGTTCTTTACAAATACCCACCCGGCTAAAAACAAGAGATAGCTCTTTGGCTATGGTTTTGGCCGAGGTATTTCTGAGAGGGATCGCTTCTGGATAACGGGTGGCATAGTCCATTATAACCAATATGTACTGGTGCCCCCTAGCGGACTTGATTATAGGACCTACCAAATCCATTGCGATTCTCTCAAACGGGACCTCAATGATGGGTAGAGGGACCAGCGGGCTACGGAAATGTGGCATCGGGGCCGACCTCTGACACACAGGGCAGGAGGAACAATAATTTTCTATGTCCTTCATCACCCCAGGCCAATAGAATCTCTGTAATACCTCAACATTTCTACCATTAATACACATTTTGCATAAATGTTTCTCAGTTCCCCGAATGGCAGTGCATGCGACTGTCGCACACAGCGACTGACGTCTGTCCATCAGAAAGTCACATTGCATGGGTTCCTCCACAACCGGGCAATTTGCTGCAATATGTCCCGCTTGCCGGCAGCGGTAGCAAACAATCCATTTGGCTGCCTCTTGAGCCCCTGACTTCCCAGGCTGTTCTCGCCAAACTTTGGGTAGAGCTCCCACCCTCTCACTCTCTCCACCCTCACCCCTTGGAATCCTCTTATCCGCCCCTGGGGATGGTCTGGTCTTAGGGTGGAAAGTCCGAGAGTCTCTGGAAGAGGCCGTCAGGTTCTCTGTAGCCAAGTATTTCTCTACACGATCCACAAGACCACCGGCCGTCTCTGGGTCTCCATGGCTTACCCACTTTTGGATGGCAGTAGGAAGAGCTCTCAAAAACCGATCCATTACAACACGTTCCACAATCTCTGGTGCGGACAAAGTCTCTGGCTGTAGCCACTTCCTGCTCAGGTGAATGAGATCATACATTTGAGACCTGGGGGGTTTTCCAAGCTGGAAAGTCCAGTTATGCACACGCTGAGCCCGGACAGCCAGGGTGACACCCAGCCTTGCCAATATTTCAGCTTTTAGCATCACATAGTCTTTTGCTTGGTCAGGCTCTAGGTCATAGTAAGCCTTCTGCGATTCACCAGTTAACAGAGGAGCCACCAGTCCAGCCCACTGCTCCTCAGGCCACTTTTCTCTTTCAGCAGTCCTTTCAAATGTGGTCAAAAATACCTCTGGATCATCCTCTCCAGTCATTTTTGTCAATAAACGACTCACCCCAAAGGACGCGGTATTAGTGGGACGGCTTTCCTCACTGGTCTGCGGACGTTGCTGCATTACTGCTTCCATTTGTTGTAGTCTCTGCTCTTGCTTCTGTAACAGGTCTATGAAGCGGGCCTCAGATTGCTGCTGGGCTTGTTGATGAGCTTGCTGCTGGGCTGCAAGGCTCCTTTGCAAACCTGCATTTGTCTGCTGTTGATTGGCATTTGCTAGAGCCAGCTGTTTCAGTATCTCCTCCATGCTGGCTTAAAAAAAACTGCCACTGGTTCTCCACCAACTGTGAGGGGGTTAACTCGGTAGCGGGTGTGTGTGACCCCCTGGTTGGGCTCCCCACACAAAAACAGGGCCAGCAGACGGAGGTTGTGGTTTTCAAAATCAAAAGGTGCGGTTTATTTCTCTATGTACAGTGACAAAAACACAGCAAAGCCAAAAAGAAACATAAACAAAATAAATCCTGGTCAGTTTGACCTCTGACTAAACATGCAGGTTTCCTAAACTAACAACTGGGATCAGCCTGGTGCTGTCCTAGTCCCTAAGTCCCTGGTTTAGTAAAAGTCCAAACAAATAGCCACACAGGCTTTGCCTCACCGCACAGGGGTTCACTCTCCCTAGACAGTCCACACAGGTCTGGTTCCAGGCATGAGCTAACACCTAATGAATCTGGGAGTTCTTATAGAGGCCTAAATGAGCTGACAAGCTTCAGCTGGTCTCATCAACTCCCTGCCTCACGACGCCCAGCACTCTCCCTAGAGGTATGAGTCATTCATGAGCCCACTAGCCTCAGCTGGGCTTCATCAACTCCCTAGTTGTATAAGTCGGCATAAAGCCTGAATCTGGGAGAAATATATCTACCCCCCTGGATGCAACCAGGTGACTTTACCTTCCTGCTGTCACACACACTATAGCACAAGGAGAATTCCCCTCACTTTCCTTCTTTGTCCCTAGAAACAAGGACTCGCACAGTGAAAGAAACTGACACTCTCCCTACCTAGAGTTTTCTGTCCCTAGAAAAAATGTTTTTTTAAAGCACACTATAGCACAAGGAGAATTCCCCTCACTTTCCTTCTTTGTCCCTAGAAACAAGGACTCGCACAGTGAAAGAAACTGACACTCTCCCTACCTAAAGTTTTCTGTCCCTAGAAAAAATGTTTTTTTAAAGCACACTATAGCACAAGGAGAATTCCCCTCACTTTCCTTCTTTGTCCCTAGAAACAAGGACTCGCACAGTGAAAGAAACTGACACTCTCCCTACCTAGAGTTTTCTGTCCCTAGAAAAAATGTTTTTTTAAAGCACACTATAGCACAAGGAGAATTCCCCTCACTTTCCTTCTTTGTCCCTAGAAACAAGGACTCGCACAGTGAAAGAAACTGACACTCTCCCTACCTAGAGTTTTCTGTCCCTAGAAAAAATGTTTTTTTAAAGCACACTATAGCACAAGGAGAATTCCCCTCACTTTCCTTCTTTGTCCCTAGAAACAAGGACTCGCACAGTGAAAGAAACTGACACTCTCCCTACCTAGAGTTTTCTGTCCCTAGAAAAAATGTTTTTTTAAAGCACACTATAGCACAAGGAGAATTCCCCTCACTTTCCTTCTTTGTCCCTAGAAACAAGGACTCGCACAGTGAAAGAAACTGACACTCTCCCTACCTAGAGTTTTCTGTCCCTAGAATTTTTTTTTTTTAAAGCACACTATAGCACAAGGAGAATTCCCCTCACTTTCCTTCTTTGTCCCTAGAAACAAGGACTCGCACAGTGAAAGAAACTGACACTCTCCCTACCTAGAGTTTTCTGTCCCTAGAAATTTTTTTTTTTTAAAGCACACTATAGCACAAGGAGAATTCCCCTCACTTTCCTTCTTTGTCCCTAGAAACAAGGACTCGCACAGTGAAAGAAACTGACACTCTCCCTACCTAGAGTTTTCTGTCCCTAGAAAAAATGTTTTTTTAAAGCACACTATAGCACAAGGAGAATTCCCCTCACTTTCCTTCTTTGTCCCTAGAAACAAGGACTCGCACAGTGAAAGAAACTGACACTCTCCCTACCTAGAGTTTTCTGTCCCTAGAAAAAATGTTTTTTTAAAGCACACTATAGCACAAGGAGAATTCCCCTCACTTTCCTTCTTTGTCCCTAGAAACAAGGACTCGCACAGTGAAAGAAACTGACACTCTCCCTACCTAGAGTTTTCTGTCCCTAGAAAAAATGTTTTTTTAAAGCACACTATAGCACAAGGAGAATTCCCCTCACTTTCCTTCTTTGTCCCTAGAAACAAGGACTCGCACAGTGAAAGAAACTGACACTCTCCCTACCTAGAGTTTTCTGTCCCTAGAAAAAATGTTTTTTTAAAGCACACTATAGCACAAGGAGAATTCCCCTCACTTTCCTTCTTTGTCCCTAGAAACAAGGACTCGCACAGTGAAAGAAACTGACACTCTCCCTACCTAGAGTTTTCTGTCCCTAGAAAAAATGTTTTTTTAAAGCACACTATAGCACAAGGAGAATTCCCCTCACTTTCCTTCTTTGTCCCTAGAAACAAGGACTCGCACAGTGAAAGAAACTGACACTCTCCCTACCTAGAGTTTTCTGTCCCTAGAAATTTTTTTTTTTTAAAGCACACTATAGCACAAGGAGAATTCCCCTCACTTTCCTTCTTTGTCCCTAGAAACAAGGACTCGCACAGTAAAACACACTGACACTCTCCCTACCTATCCTTCTCTTTCCCTAAACTAAAGGAATCCAGGTTAAGCAAGAAAGAAATAAATGTCACTGTCCCTGCCTATGCTTGTCTTTCCCTGCTCCGGAACACACTACACTAGGCCGCCGTGCTGGCGGCCTTTTATAGTGTGGGGCGTGTACTAAACACCCTCAGCAATAATTGGCCACAGGCATCCTGCCTGTGGCCAATCATTGCTCTCCTCGCTGCCGGCGCTGTGATTGGTCAAGCATGCGGGGTCACAGTGCATGCTTGGCCAATCACAGCGCCTGGATGACACTGCGATGGCGTAGTGCATTGTGGGCCGTTCGCGTCACTCGAATTTGGCGCGAACGGCCCAAATCGTTCGATCTTCGTCGAACGATCGAACAGCCGATGTTCGAGTCGAACGTATGTTCGACTCGAACACGAAGCTCATCCCTACTGACAATCACGGCTCCAGCTCTGATGAGGAAACCTGTGTCCAGCATGTTGGACTGTTTCGGGTAGCTGGGAGTACTCCTGCGATTAAAGTGGATGTCACACTCAATGGCTGTCCTGTCTCCATGGATGTTGATACAGGGGCGGCAGTGTCTGTCATTTCATGGACTGATTTAAAGGCATCGGGTCTGTCTTTACCGCTCCAACCTACAAATCTCACACTACAAACCTACAGCAAGGAACTACTACAGCCCTTGGGTTATGTGAAACCCCTTGTTACATTAGGCAACCGCAGTCAAACTCTACGCCTTTATGTTGTCAATAAAGGAGGTCCTCCGCTGTACGGTAGGGACTGGATCAAAGCCCTGGGCATGCCTGCTCTTGCCATTGCCCAATGTACATTGCTTTCTGAGGTAGACCATTGGGTGGAATCCCTGAAGTCACGCTTTAAGGGGGTTTTTGAGGACTTTTTGGGCACAGTAAAAGGAAAAATGGCCCACCTCCTCTTGAAGCCGGGTGCTACACCTCGTTTTTGTAAGGCAAGATCAGTACCTTTTGCCTTGAGAAAGAAAGTGGAAGCAGAGCTGGACCACCTATTGGCTGAAAAGATCATAACTAAAGTTGATAGAAGTGAATGGGCATCGCCAATTGTGCCTGTCAAGAAAAAGAATGGAGACATTAGAATTTGTGGAGATTTCAGGGTTGCCCTGAACAACCAACTTCTTGTGGATCAATACCCATTGCCTCGACTTGAAGATCTATTTAGCTCATTGGCTGGGGGGCAAAAGTTTACAAAAATAGACTTAAAGCAAGCTTACCTGCAACTGCAAGTACACCCAGATTCACGCCATCTGTTGACCATTAACACTCATAAAGAATTATTCCAATATAACCGCATGGTTTTTGGCATAGCCCCAGCTCCAGCCATCTGGCAGCGAATCATGGATGAGGTCCTGGCAGGCATACCTTTCACTCAATGTCTACTAGATGACATGCTCATCACTGGTCCCACTGATGAAGAACACAGAAAGAATGTTGAAGCTGTGCTAGAGAGACTCCAAAGGTATGGTTTACATGTCAATCTTTCAAAATGCGAATTTCTAAAGTCTCGACTGGAATTTTGTGCCCACACTGTGGACAGACATGGGTTACACACTACTGAAGAAAAGGTTAAAGCCCTTACCCATGCCCCTACTCCCCAGAATGTCACACTGCTCAGGTCCTACCTTGGCCTCCTAAATTACTACCACTGTTTCTTGCCGAACCTAGCACACCAGCTTTACCCATTACATCGCTTACTGGATGCAAGAGCTAAATGGATATGGACAGCCAAATGTGAAGAAGCTTTTCGGCTTTCTAAAGAACTCATTCTGTCTTCTCGAGTTCTGGTCCACTATGATTTAAAGAAACACGTCACCTTGGCTTGTGACGCCTCGCCTTATGGACTGGGTGCTGTGCTTTCCCATGTCATGCCAGATGGCACAGAGCGCACCATTTCTTTTGCCTCCAGGTCTTTAACCTCAGCAGAGCAAAACTACTCCCAGATAGACAAGGAAGCTTTGGCCATTGTATGGGCCACAAAAAAATTTCATACGTACATCTATGGTTGGGAGTTTACACTTATCACTGACCACAAACCTCTGTTGTCAATACTGAACCCTCAGAAAGGAATTTCTACAACAACCGCATCTCGCTTACAAAGGTACGCTTTATTCTTGGGAGCTTATACTTATTCTATCAGATACCGCTCCCACGATGCCCATGGCAATGCAGATGCGTTTTCCAGATTGCCAATTGGAGACCACTCACCAAGAGACGTACGCATAGTGGAAATACACAGGCCGAAATCCTGCATGTCCACCTCCTTAATTGCCAGACATACAGTCACAGATCCCGTCCTGTCTCAGATATTCTCATATGTTCAGGCTGGATGGCCAGAGAAAGTCCCAGGTGAATTTTGTCCGTACTTTGCCAGAAAATGTGAGCTTGTGACTAATGCTGGTTGCCTACAGTGGGGCAACAGAGTGATTATACCTCAGTATTTGCAACCAACCATGCTAAGGATACTGCATGACGGCCATCCTGGTGTGGTGCGCATGAAGCAGCGAGCCCGGAGCTATGTTTGGTGGCCCCAAATGGACACAGCAATTGAAGATTATGTGGCTCAATGTCCTGGGTGCTGTCAAGCTCAGCGACCTCAAAAGAAAGGAACCCTGCTACCTTGGCCATGGCCGACAGAACCGTGGTCAAGACTCCATCTTGATTTTGCTGGCCCAATCCAGGGTAAAATGTATTTGATTGTGGTAGATGCACATTCAAAATGGCCGGAGGTTTTTCAAATGCCTTCTGTTACCTCAGCTGCTACCATTCTAGTCTTAAGGAAGCTCTTTGCTCAATATGGCTTGCCAACAGCCATAGTCTCGGACAATGGGACTCAATTTACATCGCATGAGTTTCAATCCTTCCTCAGTGGCTTGGGCATCCAACACTACAAAACAGCTCCTTATCATCCAGCCTCAAATGGGCTGGCAGAACGGTTTGTGCAGACATTTAAGAAGCACTTACTGTCCACTCTGGACCAGGTTGGACTGTCAGAGGAGAAGCTTCTGGAGTTCTTGACCATGTACCGAAACACAAAACACGCTACTACTGGGCTGTCCCCAGCTTTTCTTATGTTTGGCAGGCATCTCCGCACCAAACTGGATTTAGTTCATCCACAGGAACAGTCACCGACACCTTCTCCGCCAGGCCGTCCTGGATTCCGTGCTGGTGATCTTGTATGGTTTCGGAATTACAGAGTTTTGCCTCATTGGCTTCCTGGCATTATTGATGGACCTCTTGGACAAGGAATGTACCTTGTTCGCCTGGAGAATGGCGTTTGTGTTCGAAGACACCTTTCGCAATTGAGAAAGCGCATTTGCCTGCCAGTAGAAACAAACCCGACCTCTCTTTCTACCCAACCACCAGAGTCTATTCAGGGCTCTACTGGTGACATATGGCATGGTGTCTGGCATGATCCTACAAGTTTACAACCAACTCTTGAAGCGGTTGGTGACCGTATTCCTGAGGAGCCCGGACATGTGCCTGGAGTTGCAGAGACTGATTTGTCTGTTGGACACCCACTGACACCTCCAGAACCTTTGACAGCCTCTACCCCTCCTGGTGCTGTGCCACTTCGTAAGTCTGCCCGCCAAAGACATCAAACTCCTCGTTGGCAAAGCACTGAAATCTTACGGGACATTTGGAGGTCAGGAAACAGAGACAAAGGGCTCATAACGTGATGCAGGAGCCACAGAACTGAGTTGGAGATACTACTTGCTGAACTGATCCTGCTTGCCTTGTTATTTTATGTGTTGAGTATTTTGTTCTATTGTTATGTTTATTTTATTAATTTTTTTTCCTATTTTTTTTTGTTTTTTTTGGGAAAAAGAGGAGATGTAATGTTTGTGCTGGAACACTGTGTGACCCTTCACCTTTTTCTCCTGATGCATGCTGGTAAGGGGCTGTACCAGGAAGTAGTGAGAGTGGTGTGTGAGACTGGAAGCAGCAGCAGCATGATGGACAGAAGGGATTACATCTGGTAATGACAGAATCCTGTTGTATTAGGACTCTATGTAACAAGTCATCATGTTCTGAGTGAGTAATAAACCCTCTCCATGGTTAAGAAGTTCATCTGGCCTGTGTGTAACTTGCTGAGCAGATACTTTAGCGTTGCTAGCAAAACTCTGAGAGACCCCGTGTCTAAGGGACATAACACATCTCCAGCACATATCTGTCTGCTCGCTATTTATTTTATTTAATGCTACTGGGCTCCAATACCATCTCATTGCTATTTTGTAATTTTTCTCTTGATATTTACTTGCTATGGATGTTTTGTGAATTATTGCAAATATTTTCTCCCATTCTGTCTCTGATATTATTCTCCCCATCTCCTTTTCCCAATTCTTCATTCCTGTTAACTCTCTGAGGGATCCTGAAGGGAGTAATAGACCATATATTTTGGATAATTTTTTAGTTGGTTTTTGTTCGTCTACTAATAATTGTTCAAATTTGGTTTTTGGTCTATTTATTAAAGATAGATCTATATTAGTTGCAATTTGTGTGCTTAATTGGTGGTAGTCTTGCATTTTTGGCATTTTCCCATCAATTAGGATCTGGGCCACCCTTGCACTATCCCATTTATTCAATTTTAAGTATTTTGTGGTTGCTAAAGCTGGCGAGAATTCTGGATTAGAGAACCATGGGGTCATAGGTCCTATCATAGTGGATAGGTTTCCTTTTTTTAATTCTGCATCCCAGATTTTTAATGTGGCTCTTGCAAAAATTGTTAATTTATTATTTCCGGGTCTTAGATGGGGTTTTATCCAGGGGAGTGCTTTGAGTTGAATTCCTATAATGTCTTTTTCTAGTTTGACCCATTGTTTTTCATCCGTATTGTTTGTGGTACCAGTCTATAATCCTGGTCAGGGAAGCTGCTTGCGAGTATTTTAAAAAGTCGGGTAATGCTAACCCCCCATTTTTCTTAGTTCTAATTAAGATTTCTTGTTTTATTCGTGGTGATTTATGGTCCCAAATGAAACTTCCTATTGCTTTTCTTAGTTTAATCATTGTTTTTTTGGGGATAGCTAGGGGTACAGTTTGAAAAATATATAGCATTTTTGGTAATATTTCCATTTTTACTATATTTATTCTCCCCATCCATGAATATGTTATTTTTCCATACTTTTACAATAATTTTATTACTTTTCGGATTGTCGCATTGTGATTAAATTCTTGTCGTTTGTTCAAGTCTCTCGGGATAAAGATTCCCAAGTACTTAATTGCTTCTTTTTGCCATTTAAATGGAAAGTCTTTTTGCAGTAAAATTTGTGTTTTTTCTATAAGTGATACGTTTAACATTTCGGATTTATCATAGTTAACTTTAAAGTTTCTCACTTCCCCAAATCTTTTAAATTATTTTATTAAATTAGGTAATGTTTTGATGGGGTTAGTCACGTATATTAATAAATCATCTGCGTAAACTGCTGTTTTGTATTCTTTGTCCTTAATATTAATTCCTTGTATATCCGTTTGAAATTTCTACATATTCTGATAACATTCCATTAGTTCTAATTTTGGCTCTTGAATTAGAGTACAATGAAATAATCTTTGAGTATAGTCTTATATCGATGTTTGTCAAAGAAATGGGTCGGTAGTTATTACACAATGAATGGTCTTTCTCGGGTTTTGGTATTAGTGCTATATGAGCTTCCATGCTTTGTACTGTAAATATTTGTGTTCTAGTTATGGAATTATATATTTTTTTAAGAATGGGTATTAATATATCTTGAAAAGATTTATAAAATCTAGGAGTATACCTGTCTGGTCCGGGGCTTTTGCCCGGGACCAGTTCGGAGATAGCTTGTTGGATTTCCTAGAGTGATATTTCTTTTTCCAGTTCCTCCGTTATTTCTCTCGAAATTACCGGTAAATCTGTATCTTTTATATATTTATGAATCTCCTCTTTTTTATTATCTTTTTCTTTATTATCCTGTTGAATGTTTAGATTATATAGCTTAGAATAGTACGTATGAAAAGTTTTAGATATTTCTGTTGGGTCATAAACTAGTTCCCCATTTGTTCTTTGAATTTTAACAATAGAAGTCGTGGGGTTTTGATTTTTTAATGTTCTTGCTAGCATTTTCCCTGTTTTATTACCTTGTTGGTACCATTGTGTTTTGTTCTTATCCCTCATCCGGAGGGAATCCTCATCAAGCAAGTATTGTAGCTGCATTTGTTTTTCCTTTAATGCTATTTTGTCTCCCATTTTAGGCTCTGTTTATGTTTATTTTCTAGTCCTGTAATTTCCTTCATTAATTCTGATTATTTCTGTTCTTTTTCCTTTTTCAGCCTAGAACCGTGCTTGATGAACATTCCCCTCAGCACACATTTAAGTGTTTCCCATTGTATGGGAATTGAGATCTCATAATTTTCGTGATTTAACAAGAATTCTCTCACTACTTGTCGTATGTCATTTACACAGTCTTTGTTTTTTATTAAATTGTCATTCAATCTCCATGTCCCTGTAGGTTTTTTGTATTAGATTATCCTAAGTTCCAAGTATATCGGTGCATGATCTGACCAGAAAAAGTTACCTATATTTGTTGAGGGAGCCATCATTAGACCGGGTTGATTAATAAAGAAGTAATCTATTTTATGATATGAATTATGTATATTAGAATAATATGTATAATTTTTTTCTGTTTGATTTTGGGCCCTCCATATGTCTATCATTTGGTGTCTTCCCATTAGATATTTAAATTCTTTTAATTTACTATTTTTCCTATAGGAGTGGATATTAGTTGCATCTATCTTTGGGTCCATTATGAAATTAAAGTCTCCACCCTTAATTACTGTTCCTTCTGCTTTTTCCATTGCCGCCAGAAACATTTTTATTCCGCATTTAATTTGTTCATAGTTTGGTAAATATAAATTTATGATTGTAAACATTTATCCATATATCATAACCTTTATTATCAAGGATCTGCCACCTTTACCTTTCCAACTTTGTACTATTTGGTGAGATATGTCTTTGTGAAATGCAATAGAAATTCCTTTCGATTTAGAGTAGAAAAATGTATCATGAATCCAGGTGGTGTAATCTCTATTATTAATTTTAGGTATGTGATTTGAATGAAAGTGTGTTTCTTGGAACAGAATGATTCCGATCTTTTGTTTGTGAAATGAATACCACCGCGAGGGGGGGAGGGAGATAAAAAAAAAACATTGTGTCTAAACAGTCTATGTTTTTTGTTTATGTATGTGTTCCATTGTGTTCCGTTATGGGTGTATTACAGGGGATTTTGAGTGCAAATAGGTAAAAGAACTGCAAGGGAAGGGGAAAAGAAAGAAAAAAAAATCATTGGTGTCCATAGTTTTCTATGTGTTCCTTTTATATTCCGAAGTGAGTGTACTGAAAAGAGTGTTCTTCCACTAATGTTTCTAGGGGGAAAAAAAAAAAGTGTGAGTGTATCCTAATAGCATATGTGATATCTACTAGTGTATAATTGTGTATTAATATATGTGTACTAAATAACTAGTGTTCCTGTTATGCATAGACCCCCCCCACCCCAACCCCCCCCCCACCACACCACCAACATTCCAGTCCCCTTATGATTTTCTGTTTGTTCCCATATCCATCTTCGGCCAGTCTGGTAATACTATTTTTGGTAATCGGAGCGACCCCAGGAATTCCGGGAGATCCTCCAACTCCCTAAAACATATTGTCTTTCCTTCGTATTGAACCTGTAACTGAAATGGGAATTTCCATCTATACTGGATGTTCTTTTTTATAAGTTGTTCCAGGAGGGGCTTTAATGCTCTCCTCCTATCCAGTGTGAGTTTGGATAGGTCCTGAAAAAACATCAGTTGTGTTCCCTCGTATTGTACGTTCTTTTTTTGACGTGCAGCTGTCATTATTTTGTCCTTTGTTTGAGCGTAATGCATCCTGCATATCACGTCTCTTGGTCTGCAAGTATCTGCCCTTCTCGGTCCCATTATTCTGTGGGCTCGGACGATAGTTGTTTCAGTTGAATCCTGTAGAAGCTCATTAAATAAATTTTGCAGTATAGCTGACAAGTCTTTTGAGTTAACATTTTCAGATAGACCTCTAATTTGTATGTTGTTTCTCATGTTTCTGTTTTCTTGCTCATCCAGGGCGTTTATATTTCGTTTTAGTGGTTTTTCTTGCTCTATTATTCTTTCCTCTGTTTTTTTTAGTTTTTGTTCCACATTTGTCATTCTAATGTCCATTGAGCTTATTTTCTCTTCTATTTAAATGCTTTAATTTCCTGTATTTCCTCTTTATATGTTGTTTCTAGCTGATGTACATATTGGTCCATATCCCTCCTAGTGGGGAGAGATCGAATGTATGTTTTCATGTCCCAATTTTCTTTTTCCTCCTGTTGTGTGGTCAGTCTAGTTGTTTCTGATGTATCTAATGGTGAACTGTTCCTGGGATGGTTGACCTCTTCGTCCCCAGATATACATAAATTTGTAGTTGATTTGGCCATATTCAGCAATTCTTGTTATGTTTGAGATATTTGTGATTTTGCGATGTTTGTAATGATTGCAATTGTTGAAAAAACTCTTTAATATAAGTTGTTTGAGTTTGAGTGGTTTGAGCCCCTGTAGTGTTTTTCTTTTTCTTTTCTTCTTTTTTTCCTTTTTATCTTTTTGTGATCCGCCGGCGTTCTCAATCCTCCACTTCCACACAGCCTGCCCGCACCTGACTCGGTTCCCAGTTCTCTCCAGCTCTCTCCAGGTCGGGTTCCGCTGAGGGCTGTGAAGGAGATCCGGTTTCCGCTGCTCCCTGTGGGTCCCCCTCGGTCCCCCCGGTCTCCACAGCGCTCAGCACCCGTCCGCACTCAGGGGATCCCACCTCCGTCTCCTAATCTGTGAGTGCGCAGACCCACTCTCCCGGTCACTGCGCTAACAGCTTCCGCTCGGCTCCGGCTCATCCTAAACCCTCTCCTGGCCCGCTGTACAGCCTTCCCGGTGCTCGCGTTCCCTCGGCTTGGCTCTGGCTCGGTTCTGTCTCTAGTCGTGATCCAGGAGCTTAAGGATCATTATTACCTCCGCTAGTGGGTCCGGTATCCAGCCCCCTTCAAGCCCGTCAGGTATATAGTCTATTTTGCTCAGCTAAGCACGGCACTATAGTATTTATAGCCCCAAGCTTTTAGGCAGTAGTAGGCTTTGGCATCACCATCCAGCAACCTCCATAGACGCTCCTATTGCAGCAGCATGCTTCTCTCTCACGGAGCAGTCTCTGCTTCTGTAAGCTATGCCTATGGGTGACAGTCTTGCAGTGTCTCATAGGATTCCTAGTTTCACCACAGCTGGAATGCTAACTAAGGTTGCCTACTGCTGGACTAGACTCAATTTCAGTATGAAAGTACTGTATATACTCATGTATAAGCCGACTTTTTCAGCTAATTTTTTATGCTGAAAAATCCCCCCTTGGCTTATACTCGAGTGAGGGTCTCCCGCTGTGTCATGCAGTCTTAACTGTTCGGCGGCTGTCCACTGTAACAAAGCCCCGCATCCTCCTCATCCATGATAGACGGAACACTGATACAATGCTGGGAAACTAAATCAGTGATCCGTCTATCACGGATGAGGATGAGGCGGGGCTTTGTTACAGTGGATGGCCGTCGAACAGTTCAGACAGCAATTGCATTACACAGTGGGAGACACCCGCTGTTTGTAATCAAAGGTACATGAGGCTGCAGATGGGCACAGTGAGACTGCAGATGGGCACAGTGAGGCTGCAGATGGGCACGGTGAGGCTGCAAATGGGCACAGCGAGGCTGCAGATGGGCACATGAAGGCTGCAAATGGGCACAGTAAGGCTGCAGATAGGCACAGTGAGGCTGCTGCATTTCCCACCCTAGGCTTATACTCGAGTCAATACCTTTTCCCAATTTTTTTGTGGTAAAATTAAGTGCCTCCGCTTATATTCGGGTTGGCTTATACTTGAGAATATACGGTCGTTTTTCAACTTGATGAAAAGAATATTGTTTTTGAGGATTTTTTTATCAAATGTGTCCTACTGAGGTACTATAGAGATTATGCCTTTCTATAGGTCACATTATGAGTGTATAAAAAATCAGGCATGCTACATATTTTGACTAGCCATTGCCTACTGTAAAAGGTACATTTAAGTAATCAGCAAAGGGTTTTTACAAATAGTTTTAAATACAGTGTTATGTATATGTCTTTTAAAAATTTGTGTGCAATTGTATGTTTTTTGTATATTCTTTGAAAAAAAAAAAAAAGGAAACAAGATAATTTAAAATTGTAATTTGTAAGACCAGACAGTCCTATCATTTTTAAAACAGTTTTTCCTGCATTAGTTGGCTTAATAACATGTTTCTGTACTGTAAATAAGTTAAACATTGCATTTGTAATAACTGTACATGTCCCTTTGATTTAATTATTTTTAAATATGTTTTATTTTACTTTCAGAGTCAAAGATATGCAATACAGTAAAATTATTTTCAAGGGTATGTGCTCCCAGGTGGTTGCTTGTGTTTTCTGAAGTGGTGTAATTGAAAAGCACATTGTGATTCAGATAAGATGAAAAGAACTATATAAATGCAAATCATTATTAATTATTGGGTTCATGATAACTCTCAAATCTCGATCACTTTGGTGCATAAGTTGACAATCTGTGAAGCTATGCAGAAGCTAACATTCCAAGTTAAAACACATTTTGTTTTAATATGATTTAATTATTATATCTTAGATCATGTTGAAAGTATTTGCAGTCTCTATAGTGTAGCATTGCTTTTTATGGTCTCAGTGAAATGAATTACAATTTTTGTTTAGTGTTCTAATATTTCTGATCTATGATGAAATCATAAAATGCACATTCCAAAATAAGGTCTAGTTTAAATCTGATTATAGATTCTTTTATTTTCCGATGTACATTTTTTATTAACTATTTATCTAAGCAAGCAAAAGAAAGTAGGATAAATTGTGTATTGACTTACTGCTAAACACCTCTTAATGTCTTGTTCATAGTGCCTGCTGCCCGCACAGTCATGTGTTTTCTGTGTTTCACAATACAAGCAATATGCATGGATAAATCAAAACACATACCATGCATATACCAAAACACACGCACATACTGTACATTCCAAAACACATACAAGTGTATACTGTACCACTGTGGTTTGCAGCACATTGGGAAAAATATATAAAATGCTTAAATTTTGAGGCACTTCCTTGCACTGTCCTATTTAAAGCAAATGTAAAGCATCACTTTCTCTAACAACTCACTTATTCAACATCTTTAAAGTGGACTTTAATGTCTGTTGTACTAATTTTTTGGGGGAATCATGTTCCTCTATAATGGGCTTCCAACACGTATTAACACAATAAACAAGCATTTTTATTATCATAAAAAATACAAAAAACAAAACGGAATGTGGCACTCTCTTGTAATGATCATTGCAGGCGTGTAGACCTAGGTATAAACAGAAAAGTCAGTGCTACTACCCATACAACACATATATAGCAGACCTCCCGGGTGCTCGAACCCACAGTCCCTGGCTAAGTAAAGTAATGTAGGAAAAATGATCTGCACTCTGGTTGTTGCGCTTTAAAAAAAATCTTTGTTTTTATTGACAAGCCACAGTTGAAAACATTGTACACCCAGGTACTCAATCACAGAGATATAAGAATTTCTGGAAGCTGCACCCAAAAAAAAGGCAAGCACTGGTTAAAGGACTGATCACCATCATGATCATTCCCCATTACTGACTTTCCATGCCTTGTTCTATACTTTGTGTGGATGTGGCCATTTTTTATAGAGATTTTGCAGAGATTTTGCTTCCTTGTGACAGAGCCTCCAGAAAGAACAACAGTGAGCAGTATTGGCATCAACACATTCACTACACATCTCCTGAGATTACCATTGAGAGGCAGTGGTTGTACATCACTGAAATTAAAACTATACAAGGCTTACACTTATATAAAGTGTACTTACCTCAATTCATAGCACCTGTTGTAGATCCTGGATGCTCTCTCCATCCCCTATTATCTGTCACCTTTGCCAGTTTTCCTAGACCCCAGGCAATCCATGGTGAGGTCCCTTCTTCCAGCACACAGGAAATAATTGTCAGTCCTCAGATATGCATGTTTCCCTATGATACTGTGTAGAGAGGGGTGTGTCCATTCCTTCCACTCAGGTGTCAGATTGTACTCGACTCTGCTGTGCAGTGCATGACATAATATCCCTGCCTCCAGGAAGCTGAGAAGTATTTACTTTCTGATCTATATACTTTTGAGGGCTGTGAAGGAGCGAGGGCTGCAGATAAACAGGCACTGCTTATGTAGGAGGATATACTTCATTACTGTGTATGACCTGAGGCTAGTGGCTTCAGTGGGCCTATGTAAAGGTTTATTATCACTTTAAACTCATCCTACAAATATACAGTGAGGCACATGACTAGATACCCTCACATATCAAGAAGTGCACTGCTATTTTTTTAAATGGAATTCCAGACAAAAGGTAAATGTGTTTAGGGTGCTGTTTTAGGCACATTTATAATTTCTAAACATTCTCTATAAGACAACAAATCTTTCTTTTTGAGCAGGTTAACTAAACGTCTCTTCTTCCCAACTGTATATACTCATAATTCCTTATGACACTACCTAATGCTGATAAATGATAAATGCTTAAGGATCCCTGATCAGGCAAATAAGGTCCAATGATTAAGCTCCATGATTAAGCCCTGAGAGCGGGGTGAAACATGTTGGAGTTGTGGTCAGGATAAATCAAGCTGAGGCTGCATTTACCTGCTAACCACTCAGGCCTGGTGAGGTGTGTGGCGACCGGGCTATCTCTTCTTATTTTTGCAAAAATAATTCTGGTATGGATTTTGAGGGGGTACCTCACACACAAAAAAATGTCCGCTAGCCATCAAAGGTGGGGGGGAGAGCATGCACCCCCAATCATGATCCATACCAGGCCACATGCCCTTAACATGGGGTGTTGCCTGTCTAGGGAACCCCTCCAGAAAAGCATGTTGTCTCCATGTTGATGAAGACAAGGGCCTCTTCCCCACAACCCTTGCCCAGTGGTTGTGGGGTTCTGCAGCTGAGGGTGGGTTAACAAATTTTGGAAGCCCCCTTTAATAATAAGGAAACCCCCAGATACCGTCCTCCCTATGTGAATATGTATAGGATATAGAGAATCCCTTTTCAAAAAAAGAGATATAGCCTAGAAAAAAAGACACCCGAATATTTGACAAGTCCTTTAGTAAACAAATAAAAATACCCAAAAATGGCCCTCATTGTAAATCCTTTGTTAATCCTGATGTCCATAGCTGCTGCCTCGCTAAAAATAAAAACCTTACAACCCACCACACATGACCGATCCCTGACAGTGACACTATCTAAATACCAGCTCCCCAAGCTGTAATTGGCTATTTTAAGGAGGGGGCATACTTAGCCATATTTATGCAATGATCTAAGGTTCCTTTCCCAGTGCATATGCTTACATGGCCAGGGATTCCCAGCCATGAAAGTGAATGGGCTGAGTGATGTCAGCGGTTGATAAGGACACAGTGACTGCCAACAGCTGCTTCTTCCTCAACAATTGAAAGCATTGCCCAAATATGGTCTTGTGGCTGCCCATTTGCTTACGTGGCTGGGGATTCCTGGCCATTTAAGTGAAATAAGCTGTGTGACATCAGTGGTTGGTAAGAACGCAGTGGCTGGAAACAGCCTCTGTTTCCTTAGCAACTGTCAGGAAAGACAGGTCTGCAGAACACTTAGAAGTTATTGGCGTACTAGCGCATTGGCACACCAGCGTACGCGGCGTACGCACATGCGCACTTGTGCATCGGCATATCAGCGTACGCCAGGTGGGCTACTGAGCCTCTGCATAGACTCATTGCTGTTTGGTCTGCAGCTTCTGTGTGTTCCGGCCTGTTACCTGTGCTGACCTTTGATCTTGATCCGGCTTGTTCTCACTAATGCTGTCTGCTTAATACCCTGACCCTGGCTTGTTTTGGACACCTCTTCTGCCTGTTGCTCTGTTTATCTGCCTGAACATTACTGACCCAGTTTGCCTGACCCTGCACCTGCTCATCAAGCCTGTCACGGCTCTGCTCTGCAATCCGCATCTGGATCCTGCTCCAGCTGCGACCCCAGCCTGCCATGGCCCTGGTCTGCCTAACCACCACCAGCCTGCCTGCTGCACATCCATCAACAGACAACCTGTCTGCTGCACATCTGTCCACGGACAACCAGCCATACAGACTACAGGACTGATCTCAGGCACTCCTACACCACTGTGCTTTTGTGGCTGCTGTCTCACCTTCAGTGATCCACAAGCCGGTGTTGTACGAGAGGCCCTCCTCTATGGGTCAGGCTCACGAACCAGGTACGTGACAGCAACCATTGAAAACTGGAAGCTTTCAAGTTTGTCTGCGTTGAATGCCCTAAATGTTCTGCATTTGGGGGGACATCCGAACAGCCATAGTTGATTCCGAACCTACATTTGAATTGAACACTGAGATCATTTCTAGTGCTGATGACTGTTTTCCAATCACACACCACCTTCCGACATTTCTATAACATATTCAGGAGGTCCCCATGGTCTCTCATGCACCTTGTACAAACAGAACCTTGTGTTTTCTGAAAAACATGCAAGCGTTTTGTCATCTAGTATATGCAAATAATGATATACCCCACAGATCTTTTGTGATAGGGCCTACCTCCCTTTCTCACTTAGCCCAAGCCTTAGATGAATATAAGCACAGATTCTCTCTGAGTAGCTTCTGAGCAGCTTGTCCACCCCTTTTTCCTTCCTACCTCTTTATATCTTTATAGGCTCTGGTAGCATTCTAGGGCATTGCAGGGATATTTATTTTTCCAAAGCTGCTTTCTAAATATTGTGTTAATTACTCAGAAAGTTTAAGCAGCCATATAATCAGGACAATATAAAGGAGGTAGAGGAGCTGAAGCCCCATAATCATTTTGATCAATTTAACCCAACCAATAACTGATATAAGACTCTAAACCTCTATAATTTTCTATAGGTCTTGTTATAGGGCCACCACGTCCCTTGTTCCCTCAATTTGAGTTTTAAGCTGGTTCACAGAAGAATTACATTTAGCGATGGTAGATAGCACTTCTTTCAAAGTGGGCTCTCTCTCTCTGGATCACTGGGGTTGGAGCTTGCTAAATTTACTGTTTGCATTGGTAATTTACTGCTTGCATTGGTAAGTCCTGCTGCAGGATTGCTGGAGCAAAGGTGTTTACTGTTTCCTGAGACTGTACAGCCTCCTGCAGGTCCCTCTGTTTCTCAGATCTTCTCGCTCATCAGCTACTGGAGCAGTGTGGTTTGCGTCAGGTGCAGAGTCTTTAGCCACAATGTAGGCAAGTCTTTCAAGTCAAGTCACCACTTCTTTCTCCTTTCCTGCCTGTCAACTGTCTTGTGGTCATGCACCTGAAGAGGCGCCATCTTACCTCGCAGATCTCAGTCTCAACTGCTTGTTTTTTCCACTTGACAGTTATGACAGCAGAGACAATAGATTGCATTAAATTACAATGTTCTGGGAATTTACCCATGGGTGCAAAATAGGAAGAAATTCTGGACAGTCGCACTCCAAAAAGGTTTTTGCCTTTTATTCAAAAATGAACACGAAAAATACATGCCACAGCAGAACAGAACGGACAGATGAGCTGACACATTTCACACTAACAAACAGTGCTTAGTCATAGCTCACCCACGGGTGTTGGGGTATGTAGATCAGGAAAAAAAACACTGGGGAAAGGTTGAACAGTAGGATAATGTGCATGAGCTCTGTGATGCACCTCTGCTCACATTGTTTCCTGACCACATCCCAAGATACAGTATGATGTTTATCTAGCATACAAATAACAAAGTTTTTTTTCACAATGTGATATATCTACAGCAGGGATGAGCCGAACACCCCCGTGTTCGGTTCGCACCAGAACCTGCGAACAGACAAAATGTTCGTGTAAACTTTAGAACCCTATTAAATACAATGGACTCGAACGTTCGAAATCTAAAGTGTTAATTATAAAGGCTAATAAGCAAGTTATTGTCCTAAAAAGTGTTTGGGGACCCGGGTCCTGCCCCAGGGGACATGTATCAATGCAAAAAGAAGTTTTAAAAACGGCCGTTTTTTCGGGAGCAGTGATTTTAATAATGCTTAAAATGAAACAATAAAAGTGAAATATTCCTTTAAATTTCGTACCTGGGGGGTGTGTATGATATGCATGTGAAGTGGCGCATGTTTCCCGTGCTTAGAACTGTCCCTGCAAAAAATGACATTTTTGAAAGAAAAAAATGCATTTAAAACTGACTCGCGGCTATTAATGAATTGTCGGCTCCCGGCAATACATACAAAAGTCATTGATAAAAAAAAAAAAAAGCGTGGGGGTTCCCCAGAATTCAATTACCAGGCCCTTCAGGTCTGGAATGGATATTAAGGGGAACCCCGCCGCAAATTTAAAAAAAATTGACGTGGGGTTCCCCCAAATATCCATTCCAGGCCCTTCAGATCTGGCATGGATTTTAAGGGGAACTCCACCCCAAATTTTTTAAAAAAATGGCGTGGAGTCCCCCTAAAAATCCATACCAGACCCCTTATCCGAGCACGCAACCTGGCCGGCCGCAGGGGAAAAGGGGGGGATGAGAGAGCGGCCCCCCCTCCCTCCTGACCCGTACCAAGCCACATGCCCTCAACATGGGGAGGATGTCCCCATGTTGACGGGGACAAGGGCCTCATCCCCATAACCCTTGCCCGGTGGTTGTGGGGGTCTGCGGGCGGGGGGCTTATCGGAATCTGGAAGACCCCTTTAACAAAGGGGACCCCCAGATCCCGCCCCCCCTATGTGAATTGGTAAGGGGTACATTGTACCCCTACCATTTCACGAAGAAAGCGTAATTTAAAAAAAAAAAAACACACAAACACCTTAAAAAAAGTCCTTTATTAAAAAAAAAAAAAAAATTCCAGCGGTGAAATCCAGTGTCCCGCGGCGATCCCGATGTCCAGCGCTGTCCTTCATTGGTTGTGCCTGAGCGGACCTGATGGGGAACTCCCTCTCAGTATTTTAAATGTATAGACCCGCCCCTTCTAAAGTTCCCCATCAGGTCCGCTCAGCGGACCAGATGCGGAACATGAGAAGGGGCGGGTCTATACATGTATTACCAAAGTGAGAGCAGTTCCCCATCAGGTCCGCCCGCTCGGTATGTCGGACCCGCCTACGTCATTGGCTTGAGCGGGGAACTTCCCCCGCTCAAGCCAATGACGTAGGCGGGTCCGACATACCGAGGGGGCGGACCTGATGGGGAACTGCTCTCACTTTGGTAATACATGTATAGACCCGCCCCTTCTCATGTTCCGCATCTGGTCCGCTGAGCGGACCTGATGGGGAACTTTAGAAGGGGCGGGTCTATACATTTAAAATACTGAGAGGGAGTTCCCCATCAGGTCCGCTCAGGCACAACCAATGAAGGACAGCGCTGGACATCGGGATCGCCGCGGGACACTGGATTTCACCGCTGGAATGGTTTTTTTTTTTTTTTTTAAATAAAGGACTTTTTCAAGGTGTTTGTGTGTTTTTTTAAACATTTTTTTACGCTTTCTTCGTGAAATGGTAGGGGTACAATGTACCCCTTACCAATTCACATAGGGGGGGCCGGGATCTGGGGGTCCCCTTTGTTAAAGGGGTCTTCCAGATTCCGATAAGCCCCCCGCCCGCAGACCCCCACAACCACCGGGCAAGGGTTGTGGGGATGAGGCCCTTGTCCCCATCAACATGGGGACATCCTCCCCATGTTGAGGGCATGTGGCCTGGTACGGTTCAGGAGGGAGGGGGGCCGCTCTCTCGTCCCCCCCTTTTCCCCTGCGGCCGGCCAGGTTGCATGCTCGGATAAGGGGTCTGGTATGGATTTTTAGGGGGACTCCACGCCATTTTTTTTTTAAATTTGGGGTGGAGTTCCCCTTAAAATCCCTGCCAGATCTGAAGGGCCTGGAATGGATATTTGGGGGAACCCCACGTCAATTTTTTTTTAAATTTGCGGCGGGGTTCCCCTTAATATCCATTCCAGACCTGAAGGGCCTGGTAATTGAATTCTGGGGAACCCCCACGCTTTTTTTTTTTTTTTTTTATCAATGACTTTTGTATGTATTGCCGGGAGCCGACAATTCATTAATAGCCGCGAGTCAGTTTTAAATGCATTTTTTTCTTTCAAAAATGACATTTTTTGCAGGGACAGTTCTAAGCACGGGAAACATGCGCCACTTTACATGCATATCATACACACCCCCCAGGTATGAAATTTAAAGGAATATTTCACTTTTATTTTTTCATTTTAAGCATTGTTAAAATCACTGCTCCCGAAAAAACGGCCGTTTTTAAAACTTCTTTTTGCATTGATAGATGTCCCCTGGGGCAGGACCCCGGTCCCCAAACACTTTTTAGGACAATAACTTGCATATAAGCCTTTATAATTAGCACTTTAGATTTCTCCCATAGATTTTTCGAATTTGCCGCGAACACCCCAATTTGTTCGCTGTTCGGCGAACGGGCGAACAGGCAATGTTCGAGTCGAACATGAGTTCGACTCGAACTCGAAGCTCATCCCTAATCTACAGTATAGATTATCATATATTGTTAGCTATGTTTTCTCACAAATTAACCCATTTTCTATATGTTCATGGTATAACCTACATATTGGACATTTCTTTAGAATAAAATAAAATATGTAAAAAAATAAATTAAAAAAAAGGGTTTTAACCCTTCTACATTCTATCCAAATAAAAAAAAATGTTTTGGCTTCACCTTTACTTTAAGAAATCACATTTATACATAGGAACTGAGCTCTGCTGAACCGCCAGGAAGCTTATCTAACCAGGCAGGGACAGCTATCTCTCTGCATCAGGCTCCTTACACCGAGAGGAGGACCCTTAAATGGAAAGAATTTGCCGAACCACAGAAACTGTCTGTTTACTTTCCGCCCATCAGCCACGAGCTTCTACAAAATGGCACCAACAGAGGCTCTTATGGTGTACAGGGAAATTCCGGCGGCGGTGCTCCCGTTCCTTCTCATTAGGGATGAGCTTCGTGTTCGAGTCGAACATACGTTCGACTCGAACATCGGCTGTTCGATCGTTCGACGAAGATCGAACGATTTGGGCCGTTCGCGCCAAATTCGAGTGACGCGAACGGCCCACAATGCACTACGCCATCGCAGTGTCATCCAGGCGCTGTGATTGGCCAAGCATGCACTGTGACCCCGCATGCTTGGCCAATCACAGCGCCGGCAGCGAGGAGAGCAATGATTGGCCACAGGCAGGATGCCTGTGGCCAATTATTGCTGAGGGTGTTTAGTACACGCCCCACACTATAAAAGGCCGCCAGCACGGCGGCCTAGTGTAGTGTGTTCCGGAGCAGGGAAAGACAAGCATAGGCAGGGACAGTGACATTTATTTATTTCTTGCTTAACCTGGATTCCTTTAGTTTAGGGAAAGAGAAGGATAGGTAGGGAGAGTGTCAGTGTGTTTTACTGTGCGAGTCCTTGTTTCTAGGGACAAAGAAGGAAAGTGAGGGGAATTCTCCTTGTGCTATAGTGTGCTTTAAAAAAACATTTTTTCTAGGGACAGAAAACTCTAGGTAGGGAGAGTGTCAGTTTCTTTCACTGTGCGAGTCCTTGTTTCTAGGAAAAAAGAAGGAAAGTGAGGGGAATTCTCCTTGTGCTATAGTGTGCTTTAAAAAAAAAAATTCTAGGGACAGAAAACTCTAGGTAGGGAGAGTGTCAGTTTCTTTCACTGTGCGAGTCCTTGTTTCTAGGAAAAAAGAAGGAAAGTGAGGGGAATTCTCCTTGTGCTATAGTGTGCTTTAAAAAAACATTTTTTCTAGGGACAGAAAACTCTAGGTAGGGAGAGTGTCAGTTTCTTTCACTGTGCGAGTCCTTGTTTCTAGGAAAAAAGAAGGAAAGTGAGGGGAATTCTCCCTGTGCTATAGTGTGCTTTAAAAAAACATTTTTTCTAGGGACAGAAAACTCTAGGTAGGGAGAGTGTCAGTTTCTTTCACTGTGCGAGTCCTTGTTTCTAGGAAAAAAGAAGGAAAGTGAGGGGAATTCTCCTTGTGCTATAGTGTGCTTTAAAAAAAAAAATTTCTAGGGACAGAAAACTCTAGGTAGGGAGAGTGTCAGTTTCTTTCACTGTGCGAGTCCTTGTTTCTAGGAAAAAAGAAGGAAAGTGAGGGGAATTCTCCTTGTGCTATAGTGTGCTTTAAAAAAACATTTTTTCTAGGGACAGAAAACTCTAGGTAGGGAGAGTGTCAGTTTCTTTCACTGTGCGAGTCCTTGTTTCTAGGAAAAAAGAAGGAAAGTGAGGGGAATTCTCCTTGTGCTATAGTGTGCTTTAAAAAAAAATTTTTTCTAGGGACAGAAAACTCTAGGTAGGGAGAGTGTCAGTTTCTTTCACTGTGCGAGTCCTTGTTTCTAGGAAAAAAGAAGGAAAGTGAGGGGAATTCTCCTTGTGCTATAGTGTGCTTTAAAAAAACATTTTTTCTAGGGACAGAAAACTCTAGGTAGGGAGAGTGTCAGTTTCTTTCACTGTGCGAGTCCTTGTTTCTAGGAAAAAAGAAGGAAAGTGAGGGGAATTCTCCTTGTGCTATAGTGTGCTTTAAAAAAAAAAAAATTTCTAGGGACAGAAAACTCTAGGTAGGGAGAGTGTCAGTTTCTTTCACTGTGCGAGTCCTTGTTTCTAGGAAAAAAGAAGGAAAGTGAGGGGAATTCTCCTTGTGCTATAGTGTGCTTTAAAAAAACATTTTTTCTAGGGACAGAAAACTCTAGGTAGGGAGAGTGTCAGTTTCTTTCACTGTGCGAGTCCTTGTTTCTAGGAAAAAAGAAGGAAAGTGAGGGGAATTCTCCTTGTGCTATAGTGTGCTTTAAAAAAACATTTTTTCTAGGGACAGAAAACTCTAGGTAGGGAGAGTGTCAGTTTCTTTCACTGTGCGAGTCCTTGTTTCTAGGAAAAAAGAAGGAAAGTGAGGGGAATTCTCCTTGTGCTATAGTGTGCTTTAAAAAAAAAAAATTTCTAGGGACAGAAAACTCTAGGTAGGGAGAGTGTCAGTTTCTTTCACTGTGCGAGTCCTTGTTTCTAGGAAAAAAGAAGGAAAGTGAGGGGAATTCTCCTTGTGCTATAGTGTGCTTTAAAAAAACATTTTTTCTAGGGACAGAAAACTCTAGGTAGGGAGAGTGTCAGTTTCTTTCACTGTGCGAGTCCTTGTTTCTAGGAAAAAAGAAGGAAAGTGAGGGGAATTCTCCTTGTGCTATAGTGTGCTTTAAAAAAAAAAAATTCTAGGGACAGAAAACTCTAGGTAGGGAGAGTGTCAGTTTCTTTCACTGTGCGAGTCCTTGTTTCTAGGAAAAAAGAAGGAAAGTGAGGGGAATTCTCCTTGTGCTATAGTGTGCTTTAAAAAAACATTTTTTCTAGGGACAGAAAACTCTAGGTAGGGAGAGTGTCAGTTTCTTTCACTGTGCGAGTCCTTGTTTCTAGGAAAAAAGAAGGAAAGTGAGGGGAATTCTCCTTGTGCTATAGTGTGCTTTAAAAAAAAAAAAATTCTAGGGACAGAAAACTCTAGGTAGGGAGAGTGTCAGTTTCTTTCACTGTGTGAGTCCTTGTTTCTAGGAAAAAAGAAGGAAAGTGAGGGGAATTCTCCTTGTGCTATAGTGTGCTTTAAAAAAACATTTTTTCTAGGGACAGAAAACTCTAGGTAGGGAGAATGTCAGTTTCTTTCACTGTGCGAGTCCTTGTTTCTAGGAAAAAAGAAGGAAAGTGAGGGGAATTCTCCTTGTGCTATAGTGTGCTTTAAAAAAAAAAAAATTCTAGGGACAGAAAACTCTAGGTAGGGAGAGTGTCAGTTTCTTTCACTGTGCGAGTCCTTGTTTCTAGGAAAAAAGAAGGAAAGTGAGGGGAATTCTCCTTGTGCTATAGTGTGCTTTAAAAAAAAAAATTTCTAGGGACAGAAAACTCTAGGTAGGGAGAGTGTCAGTTTCTTTCACTGTGCGAGTCCTTGTTTCTAGGAAAAAAGAAGGAAAGTGAGGGGAATTCTCCTTGTGCTATAGTGTGCTTTAAAAAAACATTTTTTCTAGGGACAGAAAACTCTAGGTAGGGAGAGTGTCAGTTTCTTTCACTGTGCGAGTCCTTGTTTCTAGGAAAAAAGAAGGAAAGTGAGGGGAATTCTCCTTGTGCTATAGTGTGCTTTAAAAAAAAAAATTTCTAGGGACAGAAAACTCTAGGTAGGGAGAGTGTCAGTTTCTTTCACTGTGCGAGTCCTTGTTTCTAGGAAAAAAGAAGGAAAGTGAGGGGAATTCTCCTTGTGCTATAGTGTGCTTTAAAAAAACATTTTTTCTAGGGACAGAAAACTCTAGGTAGGGAGAGTGTCAGTTTCTTTCACTGTGCGAGTCCTTGTTTCTAGGAAAAAAGAAGGAAAGTGAGGGGAATTCTCCTTGTGCTATAGTGTGCTTTAAAAAAACATTTTTTCTAGGGACAGAAAACTCTAGGTAGGGAGAGTGTCAGTTTCTTTCACTGTGCGAGTCCTTGTTTCTAGGAAAAAAGAAGGAAAGTGAGGGGAATTCTCCTTGTGCTATAGTGTGCTTTAAAAAAAAAAAAATTCTAGGGACAGAAAACTCTAGGTAGGGAGAGTGTCAGTTTCTTTCACTGTGCGAGTCCTTGTTTCTAGGAAAAAAGAAGGAAAGTGAGGGGAATTCTCCTTGTGCTATAGTGTGCTTTAAAAAAACATTTTTTCTAGGGACAGAAAACTCTAGGTAGGGAGAGTGTCAGTTTCTTTCACTGTGCGAGTCCTTGTTTCTAGGAAAAAAGAAGGAAAGTGAGGGGAATTCTCCTTGTGCTATAGTGTGCTTTAAAAAAAAAAAATTTCTAGGGACAGAAAACTCTAGGTAGGGAGAGTGTCAGTTTCTTTCACTGTGTGAGTCCTTGTTTCTAGGAAAAAAGAAGGAAAGTGAGGGGAATTCTCCTTGTGCTATAGTGTGCTTTAAAAAAACATTTTTTCTAGGGACAGAAAACTCTAGGTAGGGAGAGTGTCAGTTTCTTTCACTGTGCGAGTCCTTGTTTCTAGGAAAAAAGAAGGAAAGTGAGGGGAATTCTCCTTGTGCTATAGTGTGCTTTAAAAAAAAAAAATTCTAGGGACAGAAAACTCTAGGTAGGGAGAGTGTCAGTTTCTTTCACTGTGCGAGTCCTTGTTTCTAGGAAAAAAGAAGGAAAGTGAGGGGAATTCTCCTTGTGCTATAGTGTGCTTTAAAAAAACATTTTTTCTAGGGACAGAAAACTCTAGGTAGGGAGAGTGTCAGTTTCTTTCACTGTGCGAGTCCTTGCTTCTAGGAAAAAAGAAGGAAAGTGAGGGGAATTCTCCTTGTGCTATAGTGTGTTTTAAAAAAAACATTTTTTCTAGGGACAGAAAACTCTAGGTAGGGAGAGTGTCAGTTTCTTTCACTGTGCGAGTCCTTGTTTCTAGGAAAAAAGAAGGAAAGTGAGGGGAATTCTCCTTGTGCTATAGTGTGCTTTAAAAAAACATTTTTTCTAGGGACAGAAAACTCTAGGTAGGGAGAGTGTCAGTTTCTTTCACTGTGCGAGTCCTTGTTTCTAGGAAAAAAGAAGGAAAGTGAGGGGAATTCTCCTTGTGCTATAGTGTGCTTTAAAAAAACATTTTTTTCTAGGGACAGAAAACTCTAGGTAGGGAGAGTGTCAGTTTCTTTCACTGTGCGAGTCCTTGTTTCTAGGAAAAAAGAAGGAAAGTGAGGGGAATTCTCCTTGTGCTATAGTGTGCTTTAAAAAAATGTTTTTCTAGGGACAGAAAACTCTAGGTAGGGAGAGTGTCAGTTTCTTTCACTGTGCGAGTCCTTGTTTCTAGGAAAAAAGAAGGAAAGTGAGGGGAATTCTCCTTGTGCTATAGTGTGCTTTAAAAAAACATTTTTTCTAGGGACAGAAAACTCTAGGTAGGGAGAGTGTCAGTTTCTTTCACTGTGCGAGTCCTTGTTTCGAGGAAAAAAGAAGGAAAGTGAGGGGAATTCTCCTTGTGCTATAGTGTGCTTTAAAAAAAAAAAATTTCTAGGGACAGAAAACTCTAGGTAGGGAGAGTGTCAGTTTCTTTCACTGTGCGAGTCCTTGTTTCTAGGAAAAAAGAAGGAAAGTGAGGGGAATTCTCCTTGTGCTATAGTGTGCTTTAAAAAAACATTTTTTCTAGGGACAGAAAACTCTAGGTAGGGAGAGTGTCAGTTTCTTTCACTGTGCGAGTCCTTGTTTCTAGGAAAAAAGAAGGAAAGTGAGGGGAATTCTCCTTGTGCTATAGTGTGCTTTAAAAAAAAAAAAATTCTAGGGACAGAAAACTCTAGGTAGGGAGAGTGTCAGTTTCTTTCACTGTGCGAGTCCTTGTTTCTAGGAAAAAAGAAGGAAAGTGAGGGGAATTCTCCTTGTGCTATAGTGTGCTTTAAAAAAAAAAAATTCTAGGGACAGAAAACTCTAGGTAGGGAGAGTGTCAGTTTCTTTCACTGTGCGAGTCCTTGTTTCTAGGAAAAAAGAAGGAAAGTGAGGGGAATTCTCCTTGTGCTATAGTGTGCTTTAAAAAAACATTTTTTCTAGGGACAGAAAACTCTAGGTAGGGAGAGTGTCAGTTTCTTTCACTGTGCGAGTCCTTGTTTCTAGGAAAAAAGAAGGAAAGTGAGGGGAATTCTCCTTGTGCTATAGTGTGCTTTAAAAAAAAAAAAATTCTAGGGACAGAAAACTCTAGGTAGGGAGAGTGTCAGTTTCTTTCACTGTGCGAGTCCTTGTTTCTAGGAAAAAAGAAGGAAAGTGAGGGGAATTCTCCTTGTGCTATAGTGTGCTTTAAAAAAACATTTTTTCTAGGGACAGAAAACTCTAGGTAGGGAGAGTGTCAGTTTCTTTCACTGTGCGAGTCCTTGTTTCTAGGAAAAAAGAAGGAAAGTGAGGGGAATTCTCCTTGTGCTATAGTGTGCTTTAAAAAAAAAAAATTTCTAGGGACAGAAAACTCTAGGTAGGGAGAGTGTCAGTTTCTTTCACTGTGCGAGTCCTTGTTTCTAGGAAAAAAGAAGGAAAGTGAGGGGAATTCTCCTTGTGCTATAGTGTGCTTTAAAAAAACATTTTTTCTAGGGACAGAAAACTCTAGGTAGGGAGAGTGTCAGTTTCTTTCACTGTGCGAGTCCTTGTTTCTAGGAAAAAAGAAGGAAAGTGTGGGGAATTCTCCTTGTGCTATAGTGTGCTTTAAAAAAAAAAAATTTCTAGGGACAGAAAACTCTAGGTAGGGAGAGTGTCAGTTTCTTTCACTGTGCGAGTCCTTGTTTCTAGGAAAAAAGAAGGAAAGTGAGGGGAATTCTCCTTGTGCTATAGTGTGCTTTAAAAAAACATTTTTTCTAGGGACAGAAAACTCTAGGTAGGGAGAGTGTCAGTTTCTTTCACTGTGCGAGTCCTTGTTTCTAGGAAAAAAGAAGGAAAGTGAGGGGAATTCTCCTTGTGCTATAGTGTGCTTTAAAAAAAAAAAAATTCTAGGGACAGAAAACTCTAGGTAGGGAGAGTGTCAGTTTCTTTCACTGTGCGAGTCCTTGTTTCTAGGAAAAAAGAAGGAAAGTGAGGGGAATTCTCCTTGTGCTATAGTGTGCTTTAAAAAAACATTTTTTCTAGGGACAGAAAACTCTAGGTAGGGAGAGTGTCAGTTTCTTTCACTGTGCGAGTCCTTGTTTCTAGGAAAAAAGAAGGAAAGTGAGGGGAATTCTCCTTGTGCTATAGTGTGCTTTAAAAAAAAAAAAATTCTAGGGACAGAAAACTCTAGGTAAGGAGAGTGTCAGTTTCTTTCACTGTGCGAGTCCTTGTTTCTAGGAAAAAAGAAGGAAAGTGAGGGGAATTCTCCTTGTGCTATAGTGTGCTTTAAAAAAACATTTTTTCTAGGGACAGAAAACTCTAGGTAGGGAGAGTGTCAGTTTCTTTCACCTTGCGAGTCCTTGTTTCTAGGAAAAAAGAAGGAAAGTGAGGGGAATTCTCCTTGTGCTATAGTGTGCTTTAAAAAAACATTTTTTCTAGGGACAGAAAACTCTAGGTAGGGAGAGTGTCAGTTTCTTTCACTGTGCGAGTCCTTGTTTCTAGGAAAAAAGAAGGAAAGTGAGGGGAATTCTCCTTGTGCTATAGTGTGCTTTAAAAAAAAAAAATTTCTAGGGACAGAAAACTCTAGGTAGGGAGAGTGTCAGTTTCTTTCACTGTGCGAGTCCTTGTTTCTAGGAAAAAAGAAGGAAAGTGAGGGGAATTCTCCTTGTGATAGAGTGTGCTTTAAAAAAAAAAAATTTCTAGGGACAGAAAACTCTAGGTAGGGAGAGTGTCAGTTTCTTTCACTGTGCGAGTCCTTGTTTCTAGGAAAAAAGAAGGAAAGTGAGGGGAATTCTCCTTGTGCTATAGTGTGCTTTAAAAAAACATTTTTTCTAGGGACAGAAAACTCTAGGTAGGGAGAGTGTCAGTTTCTTTCACTGTGCGAGTCCTTGTTTCTAGGAAAAAAGAAGGAAAGTGAGGGGAATTCTCCTTGTGCTATAGTGTGCTTTAAAAAAAAAAAAATTCTAGGGACAGAAAACTCTAGGTAGGGAGAGTGTCAGTTTCTTTCACTGTGCGAGTCCTTGTTTCTAGGAAAAAAGAAGGAAAGTGAGGGGAATTCTCCTTGTGCTATAGTGTGCTTTAAAAAAACATTTTTTCTAGGGGCAGAAAACTCTAGGTAGGGAGAGTGTCAGTTTCTTTCACTGTGCGAGTCCTTGTTTCTAGGAAAAAAGAAGGAAAGTGAGGGGAATTCTCCTTGTGCTATAGTGTGCTTTAAAAAAAAAAAATTTCTAGGGACAGAAAACTCTAGGTAGGGAGAGTGTCAGTTTCTTTCACTGTGCGAGTCCTTGTTTCTAGGAAAAAAGAAGGAAAGTGAGGGGAATTCTCCTTGTGCTATAGTGTGCTTTAAAAAAAAAAAATTTCTAGGGACAGAAAACTCTAGGTAGGGAGAGTGTCAGTTTCTTTCACTGTGCGAGTCCTTGTTTCTAGGAAAAAAGAAGGAAAGTGAGGGGAATTCTCCTTGTGCTATAGTGTGCTTTAAAAAAAAAAAATTCTAGGGACAGAAAACTCTAGGTAGGGAGAGTGTCAGTTTCTTTCACTGTGCGAGTCCTTGTTTCTAGGGACAAAGAAGGAAAGTGAGGGGAATTCTCCTTGTGCTATAGTGTGCTTTAAAAAAACATTTTTTCTAGGGACAGAAAACTCTAGGTAGGGAGAGTGTCAGTTTCTTTCACTGTGCGAGTCCTTGTTTCTAGGGACAAAGAAGGAAAGTGAGGGGAATTCTCCTTGTGCTATAGTGTGCTAAAGCATTCCTCATCAACCATCTTTGAAATCCTTGTTTTTTGGACAGTCAGGGAAATTGTCGTTGTGCTATTCTGTGCAAAAGCAATCATCCTCAACCATATTTAGAAATCCTTAAGTAAAGGGACAGAGAAGGACACCTGAAGGTAGCCCTTATTGCTTTTTTCCCATCTCCCTGCAGGCCATCTATTAGAATGTCTGGAAGGCAAACAAGGAGAGGCAGACAGTCAGGAGGCAATAAAAGAGGGCAAGCAGGCTCTGTGTCTGGGGGCAACAGTGCTGGTCGTGGACGCGGTGCATTGTCATCAGCACATGGCCATGGGACACGCTTGTCCTTCTTTTCGGCAGCTGGACATGTTGAGCCACATCATGCCGAAGACTTGGTAGAGTGGATGACCAAGCCCTCCTCCTCCTCCTCATCCTCTCTCACCCAGGCTCAGGGTACTGGCAAAGCAGCTGCCAAAGCGTCCTCTTCCCTGGTATCAATGTCAGACTCATCATCAGTCACTCCTTCCCTAGACCCACCATTTCCTCCTCCTGAGGAGTCCCCCGAACTGTTTGAGCACAGTGTTGGGTACATGCTCCAGGAGGATGCCCAGCGTTTCGAAGGGTCTGATGATGAAACCCAGCTACAGGAAGGGAGTAGCGTGAGAGCAGACAGAGGGGATGCTCAAGAAGGACACCAATCTGGCAGTCATGTTCCAGCAGCTGCAGCATACTGCCAGATTGGCTCCAGTGATGAGGAGGGAGGGGATGATGAGGTCACTGACTCCACGTGGGTGCCTAATAGGAGAGAGGAGGAGGAGGAGGATGAGGAGGAGGCACATCTCCAACGAGGCAGGATGCCCTTTGGTGGCCAGCGTAAGGGCAGTACACTGACGGAATCACACCACAGAGCTCCGCCTGTGCAGGGCGCTGCCTCTGCCCGTCATTCAAAAAGTTCCTTGGTGTGGGCCTTTTTTGAGGCTAGTGCATCAGATCGCACAGCTGCTGTTTGCAACATATGTCTCAAGCGTATATCGCGTGGCCAAAACATCAGCCGCTTGGGTACCACATGCCTGACCAGACATATGTTGACCTGCCATGCAGCTCGTTGGCAAGCCTACCTCAAAGACCCACACCAAAGAACAAAGTGGACCTCTCCTTGCACCGCATCAGCTGGGATCTCCAACCCCACTATAACTTCAGTCCTCTCTGAAACATGCACTGAGAGGAATGAAGGTGTAGAATTAGGTGTGTCACAGCCAAGTACTAGCAGTACACCGACGTCCGATTCTAGCAGGCAAATTTCCCTGCCCCAGCTGCTGGACCGTCGAAAGAAGTTCACTCCCAGCCATCCACATGCCCAGCGGTTGAATGCTAGCTTGGCTAAATTGCTAGCGCTTCAACTGCTGCCTTTTCAGTTGGTAGACTCGGCCCCCTTCCGTGAGTTTGTGCAATGTGCGGTTCCTCAGTGGCAGGTTCCCAAACGCCACTTTTTCTCACGGAAGGCTATTCCGGCTCTCTACCGGCATGTGGAAGGCAATGTCTTGGCCTCGCTGGACAGGGCGGTCAGCGGTAAGGTGCATATTACCGCTGACTCATGGTCCAGCAGGCATGGACAGGGACGTTACCTTTCTTTCACGGCCCATTGGGTCACTCTTTTGGCAGCTGGGAAGGATGCAGGACAAGGTGCAGTAGTGTTGGAGGTTGTTCCACCGCC
Source organism: Rana muscosa (assembly GCA_029206835.1). NCBI lineage: Eukaryota > Metazoa > Chordata > Amphibia > Anura > Ranidae > Rana > Rana muscosa. Next base: position 155,573,635 of record CM055120.1, read on the forward strand.
ACGCCTCCAAAATGCTACTACTGGTTGTGACACACCTCTCTCCTCCACCCCCTCCTCTTCTTCTTCCTCCATGGCCTCTTCCTGTGGTTTGTCCTATGAACCAGCGGTGCTCCGTAGCCGTTCACGGGGCTACGCAAGTACGCAGGCAAAAAGATGCCATGCCGTGCTTGCGCTGGTGTGTTTGGGGGACAGAAGCCACACTGGGGCAGAGGTCCTGTCTGCTCTGCAGGGCCAGGCCGAGAGGTGGTTGACGCCACGCCAGCTTAAGCCAGGAATGGTGGTTTGCGACAATGGCACCAACCTCCTCTCCGCCCTCCGACAGGGACAACTGACCCATGTGCCCTGTGTGGCTCACGTCCTTAACCTGGTGGTGCAGCGGTTCTTGGGCAGGTACCCGGGCTTACAGGATGTCCTGAGGCAGGCCAGGAAAGTCTGTGTGCATTTCCGCAGATCTTATAATGCCAGTGCTCGCCTGGCTGAGCTGCAAAAGGAGTTGAACCTGCCCAAGAACCGCCTTATATGTGACATGCCCACCAGGTGGAACTCAACGTTGGCCATGCTGCAGCGGCTGCACACGCAGCAGAGGGCCATCAATGAGTACCTGTGCGACTACGGCACCAGGACAGGGTCAGGGGAGCTTGTTTTTTTTTCTCCACGCCAGTGGGGCATGATCAGGGATGCATGCACTGTCCTGGCACCATTTGAGGAGGCCACGAGGATGGTGAGCAGTGACAGTGCATGCATCAGTGACACTGTACCTCTTGTCCACCTGTTGGAGCACACGCTGCGTGGAATAATGGACAGGGCACTTGAGGCAGAACAGAGGCAGGAAGAGGAGGACTTCCTTGCCTCTCAAGGCCCCCTTTACCCAGACAGTGTTCCTTCTGTCCCACCCATCGCACAGGAAGAGGAGGAGGAGGAGGAGGAGGAGGATTGTGTCAGCATGGAGGTGGAGGCTGGCACTCAGCATCATCAGCAGCAGTCTTTTAGGGATGATTTACAGTCCCAAGAAACCAGTGGACTTGTACGTGGCTGGGAGGAGGTGGCTGCGGATCATGTCGTCCTTAGTGACCCAGAGGACTCCGGAGCGAATGCCTCAGCAAACCTACGCTGCATGGCCTCCCTGATCCTGCAAAGTCTGCGGAAGGATCCTCGTATTCTTCGGATCAAGGAGAGGGACCATTACTGGCTGGTCACTCTCCTTGATCCACGGTACAAGGGTAAGGTTGCGGACCTTATGTTACCGTCGCAGAGGGAGCAGAGGATGAGACAACTCCGGGAGGCCTTGCAGAAAGGTCTGTGCAACGCGTTCCCAGAGACTGGGAGGTTACAAACTCCTGGTCCTGGACAACGAGTTGCTGAGGCTTCGGCCAGTCAAAGAAGGAGCGGTGGGGAAGGTGGCCGTCTGACCGATGCGTTCAGACAATTCTTTAGTCCGCAGCCCCAAAGTATGATCGGTTCCAGCAACCATCGCCAGCGTCTGATAAACATGGTGCAGGAATATCTAGGGGCAAGGTCAGACTTGGACACCTTCCCCACCGAAAATCCTCTGGCTTACTGGGTCTTGAGGATGGATCACTGGGCAGAGCTTGCACAGTATGCAATTGAGCTACTGGCCTGTCCTGCATCCAGCGTTCTTTCGGAACGCACATTCAGTGCTGCTGGAGGATTTGTCACGGATCACAGGGTGCGCCTGTCCACCGACTCGGTTGATCGACTGACTTTCATCAAGATGAACCAGTCTTGGATCACCACCAGCTACCACACACCTGATGCTGATATAACAGACTAATTGATTTTAACATGTCACATCCCTTCAAGACTGATGCTGATGCTGAGTGCCTGTGCTGTTATGTTGACTGGCTATCCTCCTCCTCCGAGTCCTCAATGATACGATTGATGATGATAGCTTGGAAGATCATTTTTGTTTATGGGTGCCGCCACCAGTGGCTAAGGCCCAATTTTTCAGCCCCTGTTTTACAGGGGCGTGTAATTACAATTTTTTTAGCAATAATTTGCCATTGGGCTCATTGCTGTGCTCCAAGTACAGTATCTGTGAGGGGTTGGAGTGTTGTGGCACCAGTGCCTAAGGCCCAATTTTTCAGCCCCTGTTTAAAAGGGGCGTGTCATTACAATTTTTGAAGCAATACTTTGCAACAGGGCTCATTGCTGTGCTCCAAGTACAGTATCTGTGAGGGGTTGTAGTGTTGTGCCACCAGTGCCTAAGGCCCAATTTTTCAGCCCCTGTTTAACAGGGGCGTGTCATTACAATTTTTGAAGCAATACTTTGCAACAGGGCTCATTGCTGTGCTCCAAGTACAGTATCTGTGAGGGGTTGTAGTGTTGTGCCACCAGTGCCTAAGGCCCAATTTTTCAGCCCCTGTTCAACAGGGGCATGCAATTACAATTCTTGATCTAATAATTCACAGCAGGGCCCATTGCTGCACCCACCAAGAGTAACTGTCAGGGCTTACAGTGTTGTGGCACCAGCACCACCATCAAAGGCCCAATTTTTACTACCACTGTTCAACAATTATATGTAATTAAAATTCCTGATATAATAGTTGACAGCAGGGCGTTCCAGCACCAACCAAGAGTAACTGTGAGTGCTTACAGTGTTGTGCCAACACCAACAACTAAGGGGCCTATTTCTGCAGAGTATATACGGCAGGTCCCTACTTTCAAACATCCAACTTACAAACGACTCCTACTTGCAAACGCAAGAAGACAACAGGAAGTGAGAGGAAATCTACCACTAGGAAGGAAAATTCTCTCCTGTAAGAATAAATATGGGAGAAAGGTGTCTCCTCTGTACTGATGCTTTATCAGCAATCCTTGTTTCAAGAAAAACACCACATTTCAAAAACAGTTGTCATTGGGACGGAAAGTGAGGTGAAATGTTCTGAACAGGGGCACAGACAGCAAAACAAATGTTACAGGGGTGATAACCCTTACCTATGTTTTCCAAAAAGTTTAAAAATAGATTTTTGGGCTGGAGCTACACTTCAACAATGTACCTGTTCAAAATTACAAACACATTCTACATAAGAACAAACCTACAGTCCCTGTCTTGTATGCACCGCCTGTATACGGCTGTTCAGAGTATATAGGGCCTTTTTTATTTTATGTGCGGGGTTCCCCTTAATATCCATACAAGACCCAAAGGGGCTGGTAATGGGCTGGGGTAGGGGGGGGGGGGGTCATGGGGTAGCTATGCCATTTTTCTTAAAGATTTTCATCCATATTACCGGGACCAGACATTACATTAAAGCCGCAAGCAGTTTTAAATGGCTTTTTTTTCCTTTAGAAGTGTCATTTTGTGCAGGGACAGTTCTAAACACGGGAAACACGTGGCACTTCACAGGCATACTTTAGACACCCCCCAGGTACGATATTTAAAGGAATATTTGACTTTTTTTTTTTCACTTTATGCATCATTAAAATGACTGCTCCCGAAAAACGACCGTTTTTAAAACTTCTTTTTGCATTGATACATGTCCCCTGGTGCAGAACCCGGGTTCCCAAACCCTTTTTAGGACAATAACATGCATAATAGTTGTTATAATTAGCACTTTAGAATTCGAACGTTCGCATCCATTGTATTTAATAGGGTTCTAATGTTCGTACGAACTTTCGGTCCGTTCGCGGGTTCTGGTGCGAACCGAACCCGGGGGTGTTCGGCTCATCACTACTTCTCATGGATCGAGGGGACTCCCAGTACAACACCCTTCCCAGCATAGCAGAGCCCCATCCACTGCCAGCTCTAGATCCACTACCCTCTCTACAAAAAACCCAGTCAAATAAAAACCCATGATGACATAGCTGGCTCCTCCTGCACCAGCAACGGCAAAGAGGGATGTAAGAGGCCACTGGAAACACATGGAGTATTCTAGGCCTCACCCAGATCCAATAGCTCATTTCCCTACCACTAATACCCCTAGGCTGGATACCATAATGAAAGACATGTTACTCTCCCTTTGCGTGGCACTGCATGCTGACATCACTACCTCCCTGCCCCAGGTTTGTGATGAAATTGACAACTGAGGAGACAGAATCGATCAGGTAGGCCCCTTTCACACTGAGGCATTTTTACCGCGTTTTCGCGGTAAAAATCGCACTGTAAAAATGCTTGAAATAATCCTACACCATCATTCTCAATGTGAAAGCCCTGAGGGTTTTCACACTGAGGCGTTTTGCTGGCTGTGCGTTGGAAAAAATCCTGCAAACAGCTTTTTTGGAGCATCTTTGGGGCGCATAAAATAGCGCTGTAAAAACGCCTATCTCCATTGAAATGAATGAGCACCGCTGTAAAAACGCAGTAAAAACGCGGTAAAAGCGCAGTAAAAAACACCCAGAACCTGTGGGAAGGTCACATGACCGCAGTAGAGTGGAGGACTGTGGGATACCAAATAATCCTTTTTACTGCAAAAACGCAGTAAAAACGCATAGGCGTTAGCGCTATTTTTAGCGCTAGCACGGTAAAATAACGCGGTAAAAACGCGGTAAAGACGCGGTAAAAACGCGGGAAAAAAACTCATAATTTTTTTGCGTTTTTTCAACACCTCAGTGTGAAAGGAGCCGTAGAGTCTAAAATGGATGAATTTACCACCTCCTTCAATACCCTGGTGGACTCAAACATCAAAAGAAAAGAATATATTACATGGCTAAAAGCAATAAGGCAGGTTTGGAGGACGGATCCCATTGGAACAACCTCAAAATCCACAGGATCCCTGAATCTGTCCCCTCAGACCAACTCCAAGAGTTTATTTAGGAGTTGTTCTGTACCATCCTCCCCTACACACCCTCAACAGAGATCCTGGTGGTTGATAGGATTCAACGCAGCGTTCTATTCTCAGCATTGAACACTCTTCTAAAAGGGTCAAACTTGATTCACACTGAGGCTTTTCTGATCAAGAAACCTTAAATTTTCCATGGGATCCACTACAACACATCAGTTGAGTTTCCTTAACCACTTCAGCCCCAAAAGGATTTGCCCCCTTAATGACCAGGCCCCTTTTTTGCAATACAATTGCGCGGTCGTACAACGCTGTACCCAAACTAAATAGATGTCCTTTTTTCCCCACAAATAGAGCTTTCTTTTGGTGGTATTTGATCACCTCTGCGGTTTTTATTTTTTGCACTATAAACAAACAAAGAGCAACAATTTCGAAAAGAAAAACAATTGTGTTTAACTTTTTGCTATACTACATAGCCAAAAAATTAATTAAAAAAAAGTATTCATCAGTTTAGGCCGATATATATTCTTCTACATATTTTCGATTTTAAAAAATCGCAATAGGGGTATATTGATTGGTTCGCGCAAAACTTATCACGTCTACAAACTATGGGATAGATTTAGGGACTTTTATTTTTTTTGTTTTTACTAGTAATGGCAATGATCTGCGATTTTTAGCGGGACTGCGACATTGCGGTGGACAAATCTGACCCCAGATGACACTTTTTGGGGGCCAATGATATTATTACATTGATCAGTGCTGTTATAAAAATGCACTGATCAATGTAAAAATGACTGGCAGGGAAGGGGTTAACAGTAGGGGGCGATCAAGGGGTTAAGTGTGTTCCCTCAGCGTTTTTCTAACTGTAGGGGGGATGGGCTGGCAGGGACATGACAGAGATCACTGTTACCGATCACTGGGAACAGTAGATCTCTGACATGTCCCCTGTCAAAACAGGGATACGCTTGTTTACACATGCAGATCCCTGTTCTACCTCTGTACTAGGCAATCGCGGGTCGCCGGCTGACATCAAGTCTGCTTGACCCGCGGGCATGCTCACACGCATTGTTGGCAGCACGTCCCCTCCCGTTATCGCGCCTGCGCGAGACACCGTACAGCTATTACAATTTGCGCAGGAGAGCCGACCTGCCACTGTATAATGACTAAGCCCCTCCTGCTTCTCTCCATAGATCGAGGCCGACCAGCACAGGGGGATCACCTGACCGCACAGCTGCAATATGACTAAAGCCCCGTACACACGATCGGTTTGACTGATGAAAACCGTCCGATGGATGGTTTTCATCAGACCAACCGATCGTGTATGGTACCCATCGGTCTTTTTTCCATCGGTTGTAAAAAATAGAACTTGTTTTAAAATTTTCTGATGGATAAAAAAACGATGGGAATTTCCAATCGTCTATGGGCAAGTCCATCGGATCAAAAACCCACGCCTGCTCAGAATCAAGTCGACGCATGCTCAGAAGCATTAAACTTCATTTTTCTTGGCTCATCGGAGTGTTTTACGTCACCGCGTTTGGAATGGTCGGTTTTTTGACTGATGGTGTGTGGGCAAGACTGATGGAAAACAGTTTCATCGGATATCCGATGGACAAATCCATCGGACGAAAATCCATAGGTTATCCGATCGTGTGTACGGGGCTTAAAGGTATTTAGCCTTTTCATTTCAAACAAACACGTACACTTTTGTTAATGGAAGGATACCTGGATGGGATACATATAAAGTCACATAGTGACTTTACAAACACTTTAAATGTACAAGATTCAAACCATCTAGTCAAACGTTTCTCTCTGTGGAAAGAGGCACACAATCTTCAGTGCAATGATTTATACGTACAGGAGACTCACTTTCAAGCATTCTCCCCTCCTATGCTCTTGAATAAAAACTTTCCTCATATATACATGGCTTACGATTTTTCAAAAAAGAGAGGAGTTCTTATTGCTATAAGAGACTCTCTAACATTTACTTTAAACAATTCCCACCTTGATATGAATGGTAGATTCATCATACTAACATGCTCCATTGACTCTCAATCCTATACTACATCTATGCTCCTAACAATCATCCAGGCCGTTTCCTCAAAAAAGTACACAAGATGGTCTCAAAAATTCAAGAAGGCTCCTTAATCATAGCTGGAGCCTTTAACTCTGTTATGGACTCTCATCTCGACTCCACAGCCCAAACTAAACCATGCCCACACCTCCTGCAACGATTCTTCCATACTTCACTTTCTTTTCCTCAAGACATTCCACATATTGCAGGATAGATATGTTTTTTGTGGTAAACACGTATTGCAAAAGGTCTTCTTCTCCTCAATACACAATATAACATGGTCCAACCATTCCCCCATATCTTTGGTGATTGAGGAGAATGGGTCCTCCCCTTCTATATATTCATGGGAATGAAACTCTAAGCTTTTACAATCTTCTATGTATAACCCTATCCTCTTGCCACACCTGACAGAATTTTTCACTAATAACCAAAAGTCTGTTGATGATCCTATCATCCTTTTGGAGCACCCATAATTACAGTACATACAGGGAATTTCTCATTCAATTAGGCGCAAGGGTTAAGCATAAAAGGAATCAGCAAATCAAGTCTTCTATAAAAAATTCACGATCAAGAAACCCTAAATAAGATCTCTCCCAGACAAATAATCTCTTCAGCCCTTACCCAACATTACCATAAGCTTCGCAGAATACTCTTAAGCCCTGTACACACGATCGGATTTCTGATGGAATCAAATCCGATGGATTTTTCCATCGGAATTCCGATGAAGCTGACTTCCATCAGTCTTGCCTACACACCATCAGACAAAATTCCGACCGTCCCAAATGCCGTGACGTACAACATGTACGATGGCACTATAAATATGAAGTTCAAATCCAATGGCGCCACCCTTTGGGCTGCTTTTGCTGATTTCGTGTAACCGCGTGTTAGTAAAAGTTTGGTGAGAGCCGATTCGCGCTTTTCAGTCTCCATGCTTTTCAGTCCGTTACAGCATGACGAATGTGCTATCTCCATTACGAATGCTAGTTTTAACAGAACGAGTGCTCACGTCTCCTAATTCAGTCTGAGCATGCGTGGGTTTTTTCTCCGATGGAGTTCCACACAGACGATCGGAATTTCCTATTGTTTTTTTTTCCATTGGAAAAATTTAAAACATGTTCTATTTTTTTTTACCGATGGAAATAAGTCTGATGGGGCCCACACACGGTCGGTTTGTCCGATGAAAACAGTCCAACTTATGCAAAGACCCCTCTATTTCCCAACCCTCAGACTCTGCAATTCTCAATTGTTTAAGTAAACCAAATTTACCCTCCTTAACTCCTGCCCAACTTCAGAAACTCAACGAGCCGTTCTCATCTAAAGAAGACCATAAACTCATTAACTCTTTTACCAAATGGAAAATCACCGGGCCCAGATGGCTTTGTAGCTGAGTACTATAAAACCTTCCAAAATCTTCTTCAATCGCACTCAGACAATTTTTGTAACAAGGCCGCAACTGCCTATACTTTCCACCAATAAACCTGATAAAGATCCTATGACCCCTCAAAATGTTCGCCCTATATCTCTTCTAAATGTAGACGTCAAAAATTATGCAGAATTGATTTCTTCCCCTTCTAATTACCCCCTGACCAGTCAGACTTCACAACAGGCAGACAGACTTCAGATGCCATGACAAGGATAATGAATATCATACAAATTGAAAAAAGTGCCTTGCCTACTCTTATTCATTGATACTGAGAAGGCATTTGACCGTATCCACTGGACTTTCTCTCGCAGAATAGGCAATCGAACTAGACTCCATCATAAATTTGGAATGGCTGCTGGCACGGGAAATGGAAAAAGAGGATCAATTTTGTTACACTTGGACTGCCTGGCCAGTGTTCCAAAGTTCATCTGAATTTCTGACCTGGGCTAAAATAGACCCTGTCATTGTTCTCTCTTCTTTTTTTTTTAATACGTTTTTTATTCTTTCATAAGTCTGCATTTACATCAATCAATAGTATCACATTTCTTCATTAAATCTTTTTCCATTTCGTATTAAAAAATGCAGTCATTGTTCTCTCTAAGCCATGATGAAGTATTTCTGCTATTTCCCATTTCCATGTTACCCTCCACTTCCCTCCCCAGATCCTTACCCTTTTCCCCAAGTGACCTTTCCCTATTTCCATACTCCCCCCTTTTACCCCTCTTTTTTTTCCTTTTTCTCTCTCTCTCTCTTTCTTCCCTCCTCTTCTTTATTACATTTTTTGTCTTGTTTACATTGAAGTTTCGGTAAAAAATGTAATACAATATGAACAATACTCCTGAATGCAATTGTAGAATATAAGACTGTCCAATGTTTTAATTTGAATTCTAGATCCTACTAAATGTTGAGGTAAAAAAAAAAAATGTTTTCTTCTAATTTTCTTATATATATATATATATATATATATGTAGCGGCCTCACCCCATCTCTTTTGTCTAGGGGTATGTCATACGACAGGGTGAGATGCGCTACGGCCCATGTCCTCCCCATAGCTGTGGGTGAGGTGAAGGCCAGTACCAGATATTTCCTCGGGCCTATGTGCTTTTGTCTAGAATCAAGTCCCGCTGTGCCAACACTTCCCTCTGCTCCCATTAACCACACACCGATCACAGTCCAACTCTTGTTTTATTGCATATCTCACAATAAACAGTGCTTCAGTAGCCAACTGGTTGCGACTTGATAACATTTTGATACGGGGAATGAGCAGGTCGAGGCACTATCCTGGTTATCAGCTAAACCACTGCGATCTCGCCAGCGATTACTATAGCATTAGCTAGAAAGGACTTAGAACTTGAGAGTCTCTACCAGCAACTCAAGAGAACGTAGATAGGAGTACCTTCGCTGCTATCGGCTAACTCTCTTGGAGGGAAGATGTCCCTCCAAGAGAGTTACCAGAGGCCCATCCGTCACTGGGTTGATGCTGCTCCAGACTCTCCGAATGAGTAACCTCCCCGGCCTCCTCACCTCAGACATAGGCCCCATCCACTTCAGGGACCCTCGGACTTCTCCACCCTCGCGGGCCCCAGGCCTCCTGGTTTAGTACCTCACCCCAGGCTGAAGGTGCCTGGGATGGACTCCAACTCCATTCCGGTCAGGCCTAGGGCGCCTGGGCCGGAATCCGGAACCGCCCGCACCCAGGCCTAAGGTGCCTGGGCGCGTGAAGAAGATCCTCCTGAAGACCTCGTGGTTAGGGCGTCTCCCCCTTTTATATCCTCCCATCGACACCATGGCAGGTTCCCCGCCCACGCCGTACCATCTCCGGGAAGGGACAAAAAGGGTAGCACTGTGACGACCAATCTACCTTGAGCCTCCAGGTACCCCGCCACCCAGAGGCCAAGGAGATTATTACACCGTCCAATCCTCCATGAACACAAATGGTCCATTATTCCCATACTTATACACCTGAGTGTCCTACCTAAATTTAGAGACCCCGCTACATATATATATATATATATTATTTCAGTAATGTATCCCCTTGGTAATCATTAAGTAGACAGTGGGGGTTATTTACGAAAGGCAAATCCTCTTTGCACTACAAGTGCACTTGGAAGTTCAGTTGCTGTAGATCTAAGGGGGACATGCAAGGAAAATAAAAAACAGCATTTTAGCTTGTTGTAAATTTAAGCTCTGTTTATTTAACCAAAAATTGGAATACCCTGGAAAATAAACTTGGCCTCCCGTGCAAGGAGATGTTCTGATACCGACAGATTTCTCATGTTCTCAATTCCCTCCCTACAGAACTTTTATGGCTAATCAAAAGTATTTGGAAAGCTCTTGCCCATGACCCTCTAACCAGTAAGTTAACATATTATTTGTATCATACCCTACAAGATAAACTAATCTGTACTACAAACTTCTCATACTTCATTAGGAACTGACTTGCAGGCTCAATATTCACAGACACAATGGAAAAAAGCTTTCCAGTCGATATACAAATCATCAAAATGTTTCGAGCACTGGGAACTCTCCAGCAAAATTAGCCTCAGATGGTAATACACTCTTTACCAGTTGGACAAATTCAACACAAAACACCCCCCACTCTGTTGGAGAAATTTGGTTAATTAGGCATGCTGCCTCACATGTTGTGGTACTGTAAACACTCCAGTGGTTTTTCTAGAAACAATTTCCAAATTATTTCAGACATTATCTCTTCTGTATCTAGACATAGATACCATTCCCCTGCAATTCCATGTGGTAGTCTCTCATCTGCTCTTAGAGGCAAGGACCACAATCACAAGACACTGGAAAACATCATCTGCACCCAACCCTTCAGGAGCCATTGAAGTACCTATATCTAATTGCACTTAGAAACTCTTTTTTTTCCACAAATTTTTTTTGAGAGAAATTTTTAGAATGTACATGACGAATACATAATAACCGTACATAAATATACAAAGATTAAAACATTCAAACATCAAAGTAGAAATGTACCAAATGGTGGAACATAGATGTCAAATGGTAGTTGTCATCTCGTCTCACGAATGCCTGTTAGCCCTCAGAAATGATAAGCTTCCTCTTCGACAGTGGAAACTTTGATTACAATGGTGTGATCACATATGTCACCTTTCTCTCCATGAATTTTTTCTCTCAGTCATGTTAGAATAGATGCACTGCTATTTGATTTGATTATGTTATTTCTTCTTTTTTTTCTGTCGCTTCCTACCTAAGTCCAGTTGTCCTGCTACTCTGCAAACACTGATCCGAAGACATATATTAAATCTCATTGTGCTATGCATTATCCATCCTGCCTTATTGTTAACTAATGTTGACTATGTGGCAGACCATATGACTTATGCCTTTGTTTTTTGTACTTTGTCTACAAAAAAAATTCAATAAAATGTTTATTGAAAAAAAAATACGCCTCTCAAAAACATTGAATCCTTTAGCAGTCCAGGTTCTTCTTCAGATGGGTGTTTGGAAAGAATGAGAAGTAACATAAAGAAATGACTCAACTATACAAATATACTTCTATAATGTATTTTTGCTAGTTATTTTTTTTTTGTTACTCAGAGTTCTACGCACAGATATAGGTTGTCCTTAGCTTAAGGACTTGCAGACCTATTAAGTGAGCCACTAAATAAAGCCATGGTAATGTACAGAATTCAGTCATTTCCACTAATTAGTCAAATTTCAGTATTGCCTTCATATAATTTATAAGAAGATTTATGATTGGTTGCTTTTTTTTACCAGAACTTTTATTATAATTGATCTTTGAAAAACCTTACTGAATAGAAGTACAAGCATATGGTTACAAATATGTTTTACTTCACTGAATAATAGCCCCAAAAATGCAAAGACAGCTGTAAAAATGTATTTCTCAAGTATATGATATTTTAAACTTTATAAAAATTGACAATTGATGACATAACTGCTGTGTTTATTAAAGTGCCTATTTAATGTGTAGTACTGCAGCCCTTGTGAATTTGTAATGTAAGTGGTGATGTTTTTCTCAAAGACATTAAGTTTCAAAATTATACTTTTTAGAAGCTACATTGCCTGAGCTATACAAAGTTCCCTGAAAAGCTAAAATTATGGTAAGATTTACATGGCAGTTTTATGGGAACACTGAAAGTATATAGCGTTAAAATGAAATCAAATCTTGAAAATAAAATAGATTTCTATGATCGTGTACTGGCACAAGAAGTGTTAATAACCACTCTCACATAACCCAATTATGGAGGTCTAACATGTATTAAATCTCTATATGAAGATACATAACTTGTATTCATTCTTTTGCTTGAACGCTTTACCTAGGCTAAGATTTTACAAAGTTAAATATAAATATCCTCAATAAAATGAGAATACAATATTAAATAAGAATGTATCTATGGAAACTTGGGTAGACTTACATATTTTACTTTTATAAAATAATTTTGGACAAAAAATGTTTAAAATAAAAAACAAATTAATTTTTTTTTAAAAGAATGTTGTGATCTTTAAAAACAAGTATCAAGGAAAAAAACGTGATTTTAAAGCAGAATTCCAGCTTTGCGCTGTTTGCAAACAAGTTACCTCTAATGATGCTTATCCTAGGTCTCTCTACCTCAATTATCCCATGCATTCCTGCTTGTTTCTTATATCTCTTCACCCTCTATACTTTACTTTCCTGCTTGTCTGCATCCGTTTGTTTCTTTGTGAGTCTCAGTCAGTTCCTCATTATCTGCATATGTATTTGCATACACTCCTGCTACATACTCCAGTGTTGCCTGGTACTTTTTGTACCCAGTACCCCAACAGAGTCTTAGCCGTTGCTGGTTGAGGTCTGCTTGGGTGAATCAGGGGGCTGCAACCTGGATACCACCTACAGCACAACATCTCCACCTCTAGAAGCTCTGGTAATGACCAGGCTATATCTTAGATTCAGCATATTGGACCCTTTCAGGCTTCTCATCTCCACCAAGCGAGCATCTGGCTGAATTCTCCTATCCACCTTGTGGCTTTCACTACCATCCACGAGCTGCTATACAAAGTCCTGGTCAGCCTGTCTGTCTATAGTGGAATTATTTTTCTTTAAAACTGTATTTTCTTAAAGAAATTGACCTAGGCATGCTTTAGTAGCACAATAGTATAAAAATCTGGTGACAGTTCCTATAAAAAAAATTATAGAACTAAAGACTGGGTAAGTGTGTCAACATCTCTCTTGACTGTCTTGTGAACAGTGTAGATACCTGCAGGGTAGGCTGAGAAAGGAGGTGCCTGCCAGCCATTAGATTAACAAAAAAATGGTGTACAGTGTTTGGCACAAGCTCTAACAATTTGCATACCCCCCCTTAAAGTATAACTAAATACAAAATGTTTATTTTTTTTCGTTTTGGCTAGAGTAGAATGGGATCAGAACCCCTGTCAGTTTTTGTTGCTGCCTGTGCCCCCATTAGGGAGATTTACCCTCTCTATTTGTCCTGGTAACTGTTATCATCAAAAGTGAAAGTAAAAGAAAATCCCATATTTTGGGAACAGTAATAGAGGGGAAATCTTTCTCATGAGAGCACTAGTTCTGGTGACCTCGAACGTTTGAAATCAAAAGTGCTAATTATGAAGGCTAATATGCAAGTTATTGTCCTAAAAAGGGTTTGGGGACCCGTGTCCTGCCCCAGGGGACATGTATCAATGCAAAAATAAGTTTTAAAAACGGCCGTTTTTTCGGGAGCAGTGATTTTAATGATGCTTAAAGTGAAAAGAAAAAAGTGAAATATTCCTTTAAATATCGTACCTGGGGGGTGTCTAAAGTATACCTGTGAAATGGCATGTTTTTCTCGTGTTTAGAACTGTCCCTGCACAAAATGACATTTCTAAAGGAAAAAAAGTAATTTAAAACTGCTTGCGGCTTTAATGTAATATCTGGTCCCGGCAATATGGATGAAAATCATTGAGAAAAATGGCATGGGTCCCCCCCAAGCCCACTACCAGCCCCTTTGGGTCTTGTATGGATATTAACCACCTCCCTACCGTGCACGAAAACCCCCTTCCTGCCCAAGCCATTTTTCAGCTTTCATTGCTGTCACACTTTGAATGACAATTGCGCGGTCGTGCAATGTGGCTCCCAAACGAAATTTGCGTCCTTTTTTTCCCACAAATAGAGCTTTCTTCTGGTGGTATTTGATCACCTCTGCGGTTTTTATTTTTTGCGCTATAAACAAAAGAAGAGCGTCCAGTTTGGAAAAAAAAACACTATTTTTTTTACTTTTTGCTATAATAAATACCCATTTTTTTTTTCAATTACAATTTTCCTCAGTTTAGGCCGATACATATTCTTCTACATATTTTTGGTAAAAAAAAAATCGCAATAAGCGCGTATTGATTGGTTTGCGCAAAAGTTATAGCGTCTACAAAATAGGGGATAGATTTATAGCATTTTTTTTTATTAGTAATGGCGGCGATCTGTGATTTTTATTGGGACTGTGATATTGCGGCGGACACATCGGACACTTTTGACACATTTTTGGGACCATTCACATTTATACAGCGATCCGTGCTATAAAATTCATTGATTACTGTATAAATGTGACTGGCAGGGAAGGGGTTAACCACTAGGGGGCGGGAAGGGGTTAAATATGTTCCCTCAATGTGTTCTAACTGTGGGGGGAGGTGACTGACTGGGGGAGGTGACCGATGGTTGTCCCTATGTACAAGGGACACACCATCGGTCCCCTCTCCCTCACAGGACGTGGATCTGTGTGTTTACACACACAGATCCACTTTCCTGCTCGGTTCCCGGGCAATCGCGGGTGCCCGTCGGCAATCGCGGCCGCCGGGCACGCGCACCGGGTCCTTGGGAACGCGACGGGCACGCGCGCGCCCCCTAGCTCGTTTTAAAGGCAGGACGTCATATGACGTCCTGTCAGAACGAGAGTGTCCTCCGCCCGCCGTCAATTGACGGTGGGCGGGGGACAAGTGGTTAAGGGGAACCCTGCAACCAAATTAAAAAAAGGCCCTATATACTCTGAACAGCAGTATACAGGCGGTGCAATCAAGACAGGGACTGTAGGTTTGTTCTTAAGTAGAATCTGTTTGTAATTTGGAACAGGTACATTTTTTTCAGTGTAGCTCCAGCCAAAAAATCTATTTTTAAGCTTTTTGGAAAACATAGGGCAGGGTTATCACCCCTGTAACATTTGTTTTGCTGTCCGTGCACCTGTTCAGCTCTCTATGCTGTGCAAAGAACAGAAGTACACTACATGAAATTAATGCAGCTCCCTGCCTGTGGTTTTATTATGAGAACACCACTAACTGTATTCAGGTAAGCTTTAGGTGAACGCTATGCAAAGCACACAGTACACTAAGTTTAACTCTGACTGCAGCTAGCACAATCACCTGCCTGCCTGTCACAGTATAGAGAATAACAGGAACGGATCTAGTTAAACTGAATACAGTGTATAAATATATATAAAACACCTAGGATGCATATATATCCTCTACACACTGTAACTGCAGCTAACTGACTCACCTGCCTGCTCTATCTAACTCAAATCAAATTACACTGTCTCTGTCTCTTTACTTTAAACAACTCCAACACACTACACAAGGCCGCCAAGCCGGCGGCCTTATATAGTATGGGTCGTGTACTAAACCCCCTGAGCCATAATTGGCCAAAGCCACCCTGGCTTTGGCCAATTACGGCTCTCTGTTGAGATGGCGCTGTAAATGGCCAAGCATGCGGGTCATAGTGCATGCTTGGTCAATCATCAGCCAGCAATGCGATGCCGCAGTGAATTATGGGCCGTGACGCGCCACTCAAATTTGGCGCGAACAGCCCATAATGTTCGATCTTCGTCGAACGATCAGACAGCTCGAACACGAAGCTCATCCCTAATGCCCAGGATAGTTAAACTGAGCTTTATTTCGCTACTCCAATGCATTTAATCAAAACTAGATCATTTTAAAGAAATAAAATGTCAGAATCCTTGTTTTGCTGTAAAACTTCTGACACATTGTGCGTTGTTAGCAAAAAAAGAAAAAAAAAGAAATCATAAACAATGACATGTCATTTGCCTTCTGTGTTATGCAATTACTTATGTGTCCTAACACATTTTAGATTTTTAGCAAAGGTTTCCTGACATGTATTAAAAATTAGAGTTATTGGATGTCATGTTTATATACTCCCAAAACAGAAAGCCTATAGATTTCCTATAGAAAAAAGTGACCCTGAATCTTGCCATAGTAAGAAATATTTTAACATGCCCATAGCAACATATGTGTTGCCATTCACACAATCTTGTTGTGAGTTGCTCAAGGAAAAGTATATCTGAAATGCAGTTATCTGATTATATGTATGTTTTAATTTACATTAAGCAGGGCCTGAAGTGCATTTCCTTTTTTTTTATCATTCTATTTCTGCATTTTTTTAGTAATTGCTTTTACACTATTTAATTATTTTTCACGTTTTGCCTGGAGATTGCCATAAATTTGCATGTACTGTATGCAGTTGGAAGCTATACGACATCACTTACACTGATCAATATTTATCTTTTCTTTTACCCCCCCCCCCCCATGTCATTTTATTACAGAACACATGCAGCAGGCGTGTCATATTCATGCTATTTTACAGGACTGAAAAAAACTAACAACCAGCTTTTGTGCCACATAAATATATATTGTCTATTTGTTATAGCAATTTAAACATAATGAAAGAAAATATTTTTTTTTTTTTTAAGTATTTAAATGCCATCTCCAGATAACTCACATTGTTAACCCAAACCCCCACCCCTCTAGAGGACCCCCTTTTTCCATCTAATTTCCTCCTGTTGAGAGAACACCTTCTTTAAAGTATGGGTGACATCTGGGGTTGCCACCTCATCCCTTTAAAATGGAAAACATATTAAATACACAGGTTCTGTGGCTGATTTAGGTGGCAATTAAAGTCACTTAGTGCCTTATCTGCATCCAATTAGCCTCAGAACCTTGTGTAACTGCTATGCATTTGGTTTTAAAGGCATAAGGTGGCAACCCTAGTGACATCATCACCCAGCGTTCAGGTCTTTAGTTTCCATTGGCACAGGAATGAGGGGTCTGTAGGGCTGCATCACATAGACAAACACAAAGAACTACTGTGGGTGCTGAGAGCGTGTTCCTCAGCAGGAAATGCTGCTATGAAAATAAAACAGACAGCATTTCCTGATAAATAGAGTTGAGCGGACACCTGGATGTTCGGGTTCGACGGGTTTGGCCGAACTTCACAAAAAAGTTTGAGTTTGGGACCCGAACTTGACCCGAACTTGACCCCGAATCCGAACCCCATTGAAGTCAATAGGGGCCCGAACTTTTGAGGACTAAAATGGCTCTAAAAAAGTAATGGAAAGGGCTAGAGGGCTGCAAATGGCAGCAAAATGTTGTTAAGAGCATGGCAAGTGCTCTGCAAACAATTGTGGATAGGGAAATAACTTAAAATAACATGGGTGGGAGACAATGTGAAGGAACTGGAGGCACTGTCAGCAACCCAATCTACTATCGCCTGTACTTGTCCTGGCCTCAACATTCGTAGAGCCGCATTAGGCCCGACCAAATACCGCTGCAGGCTCTGTCGCCTACTCGCACCTGAGGAAGGTGTTTCACTTGTGCGTGTAGTTGGCACAGATCGACCACGTCCTCTCCCTGCAACAGGAGCTCCACCAGCAGCACCACGACCGGGGCCACGTCCCTTATTTGACGTTCTCCTCATATTTCTCAAATTTAGGATCTTGCCCTAAATGGGTGTTTTTTGAATAGCAGAATAGAACAACAGTATCTAAAGGGTGTATCTCACACGTACAGATACAGACTAGGCCGCAATTTAAGATTTTTCACCTAAATGTGTTTTTTTGAATAGCAAAATAGAGCAACAGTATCTAAAGTGTGTATCTCACACGTACAGATGTGCAGGAAACGCTGCAAATTATTATCTTTTGCCCTAAATGTGTTTTTTTGAATACCAGAATAGAGCAACAGTATCTAAAGGGTGTACCTCACACGTACAGATACAGACTAGGCCACAATTTAAGATTTTTCCCCTAAATGTTTTTTTTGCATAGCAGAATAGAGCAACAGTATCTAAAGGGTGTATGTCACAGGTACAGATATGCAGAAAATGCACCAAAAAAATTTGTTTTGCCCTAAATTATTATTTTTTGGAATAGCAGAATAGAAGAATAGTATCTAAAGTGTGTATCTCACACGTACAGATATGCAGGAAACACTGCAAAATATTATTTTTTGCCCTAAATGTGTTTTTTTTGAATACCAGAATAGAGCAACAGTATCTAAAGGGTGTACCTCACACGTACAGATACAGACTAGGCCGCAATTTAAGATTTTTCCCCTAAATGAGTCATTTTTTTGAATAGCAGAATAGAGCAACAGTATCTAAAGGGCGTATCTCACAGGTACAAATATGCAGAAAATGCACCAAAAATTTTTTTTTGCCCTAAAGTTTTTTTTTTTGAATAGCAGAATAACACAATAGTATCTAAAGTGTGTATCTTACTAAATACAGATATGTAGGAAACGCAGCAAAATATATATTTTTTGCCCTAAATGGGTGTTTTTAGAATAGCGGAATAGACCAACTGTATCTAAAGGGTGTAATCTCACAGTAACATATGCAGTGCTGGTGCACTGAGCTTGCATAAAATGCCTCCGGACGCCAACCTAACTAACAGACGGATAAAAGTTATCTTTTCCCTGGCACTGGGCTCAGGGCAGGGTAAAAAGATTGTACCATGCACCCACACAACACAATCAAGGTAGATCGCTGAGTAATTTGATTTCTGAATCAGGACTCCTATCTAATTCTCTCCCTCAAATCAGCAGCAGCAACCTTTCCCTACACTATCTAAAGCAGAGTGACGTGTTGTGCTATGTGCCCCTAGCTTATATAGAGGCTGGGTCACATGATGCACTGGCCAATCACAGCCATGCCATTAGTAGGCATGGTTGTGATGGCTTCTAAGGGCACACGAGTTAAACTAATGTTGATTGGCCGCCCTGCAGCTTTTTAAAATGCGCCATTACATTGCCGAACACCGAACTCAAACCCGAACATACAGTAAATTGTTCGGGTTCGGGTCAGGGTTCCAAAAACCCAAAAGTCCAGTACGAACCCGAACTTTACAGTTCGGGTTCGCTCAACCCTACTAATAAATTAACAATGCAAGAAGCTGGGGGTGCTTGAAGAATGCTTAAAGTGACATTAAACAATATTCTTATTCTCCAAAAACAATCCATACACATTACCTAATGGTCCTGTAACCTGTAACCACAGTGGCCTTACATGGATCAATATTTGGCCAGTCTATGCTGAGCGGACAAATTTAGATCTATGGATGGCCAGCCCCAAACACACAATCGTTTTTCATGCCGTTAAAAATTCCATTTTAAAAAATGGCCATTAAAAATGATCGTGTGTATGCTCCAGAGCATTTTTAACGATGTGAAAAACGGCCATTAAAAATTTCAAACATGCTCTCTTTTTTCACGTCGTTTTTCATTTCGTTTTTTTTAACGACGTGAAAAATGATAGTGTGTATGCTTTAACGACGTGAAAAAAAATGCGCATGCTCAGAATCAAGTATGAGATGGGAGCGCTCGTTCTGGTAAAACTAGCGTTTGTAATGGAGATAGCACATTCGTCACGCTGTAACGGACTGAAAAGCACAAAGCTGAAAAGCGCGAATCGTCGCTCAACAAACTTTACTAACATGAAGGGTGGCGCCATCCGAACGGAACTTCTCCTTTATAGTGCCGTCGTACGTGTTGTACGTCACTGCGCTTTGCTTGAACGTTTTTTTTAATGATCGTGTGTACGCAAGACAGGCTTGAGAGGAAACATGAAAAAAAACGATGAGAAAAACGTTGGTTTAAAAAATGGCATGAAAATCAATCATGTGTACGCCACATTACTGTTGTGGCTCTGATACAGATGAAAATAAAACTGCTAGGAATCTTACCTCCATTACCCCCAATATTCAAATATAAAAAAAAGGTTTGGCTTCTTAAGATATATGTTTGAGTAAACGTCAAACCAAGACTAGTTTTGATTAGACTGGGGGAAAGATTGTTAGAGTAGGGTTATGCTTTTATTACTGTGTATCTCCCTGTTAGAAAGATTTTCCAATCACTTTTTTGTCCCATAGTGTGCCAGTCACTAGGAAAGAAATTGAAGAGTATCTCCTCCAGTGAGGAAACATACAGCAATGAAAACCTAAAAAAAAAAAGATGTTGAACCTTCCTTGTTCCTCAAAACTGTGTTTTCTCTCTGCATGTGACTCTGTTAGGGACACTTCTATGCTCATTCGGTCCTACATGGCACCAGTTACCAGAACAGGAGTTTTTGAGTAGGGATTAGTCAAACTGTCTTGGGTTTGGTTTGAGCGGGATGTGCCAAACTTCAAAAAAATGTGCATGTCAAATCCAAACCATATTGAAATCCAAAAGGACTGAATCTATCAAATCTAAAGTGCTAATTTTCTGGGCTAATTGTCAAAGTGCTGTAAAATAAATTGCAGGGGGATGAATGGCACAGCCTTGGGGAACATATACGAGTGTAATAAAAAAAAAATAATAAAATATATGATTATTTTAAACAAAACCACTGCTCTCAACCAAAATCCATTTGGTTGAGAGCAGTGGGTTTGTTTAAAATAATCACCGACCCTTACAAAGTATTTTTTTTTTAAATTGCTGGCAGTTAACATTTGACTTCTGGCTTCTATTTCAAAATAAACTGGCACTGGGGCAGAGCTTGGATACAATCCTACATGACCGCTTAAAGCGTAGCTCCACCCTAAAGTGGAACTTCCGCTCATCGGAACCCTCCCCCCCTCCGGTGTCACATTTGGCACCTTTCAGGGGGAGGGGGGTGTAGATACCTGTCAAAAGACAGGTATTTTCACCCACTTCCGGGAGTCCTCTCTGTGAGTATTCTGCGGGTAGTACGTCACTTCCCGCAGAATACCCGTTGTGTTCTGGGAAACTCCCAGAACACAACAGGGACCAGTGAGAACAGCGCAGCGCGACTCGCGCATGCGCCGTAGGGAACCGGGCAGTGAAGCCGCAATGCTTCACTTCCTGGTTCCCTCACCGAGGATGGCGGTGGGGGTTGCAGAGTGACAAGCGGTTGCTCGTCTTCTGCTGCCGACGTCGCTGGACTCCAGGACAGGTAAGTGTCCTAATATTAAAAGTCAGCAGCTACAGTAGGTGATGGCTTTTAATATTTTTTTTCCGGCGGAGCTCCGCTTTAAGACCTGCTCTTTTCCTGCACACAGAGAACAGCTACAATATACAGCATCGGAAGCTGCCTCCATTCCACTTGTATCAGTGGTCTGCCTCACATGCAAGGCACTCATTTCACATCAGGGAGAGTCTCCCACCTACTCTTAGCACCTCTCTGATGTTGACCCCACCACATAACATGGAAGACTTCTTCCTCTTAGAGCCACTGCCTAGAGACAGGGCAATATGATCAGCACTTTCGCTTTCTGGCACACGAAAAATAAGCTGATGGGGTCTCACTGGATCACTGATTTTTTTCTGCCAGTCCCAGCCTTGGGAGTCTCAAGATGGTGCTGGCTCACATCCATTCTGGGAGCGGCTCTCATCCACTCTTAGTACCTCTCTGATGCTGACCCCCCTGAAACATGGAAGACTTCTTCACCTTAGAGTCACTGCCTAGAGACAGGTCAATATGATCAGCACATTCTCCTTCTAATTCCCCAAACCACAGAACCCCAGTAAGAAAAAAGCACCTGAACTCTAACAGCATAGATAAAGATGATGATGATTGGGAACCAACTAACATTTTAGCTGCTCTTTAGCTGCTCTCCCTACTACTAAGCACACACTGAAACATATGACTTGGCTAGGTTATCTTATTAGGAAGACTGTTTCCATAAGAACAACATTCAAATTAAAAGGTATCCCAGAGTCAGTTGAAATATTTGATCTGACATCATGCTTGTAGCAGTTCTTCAAGGACCTTAGTCCCATCATAATCATTTCAAGCCCCCACACCTTTGCAACTCATATACCAATGTGGCAGACCAGGGTTCCTGCCAAAGAATCACTTGAAACCTTATTCATCACTATCCCGAAACTCAGCAAATCTACTAATAACTCCACCCATATCTGGCCCATTTCACTGTTATACACAAAATTATATGCTCAACTTATAGCTTTTCTCCTTGCCAAATTTACATCTCTATTAGTAAACCCTGACCAAGTAGGTTTTGTTCAAAGATGACAGACCTCGAGACGCTTCATTGACCTCACCTCATACTATACAATGGGTATAATATCATGAAAATCTGTCCTTGTTTCTCTACTTAGACGCAAATATAGTATTTGATGGGGTTCAATAGACTTACCTGAAGGCAGTGTTCACACCATTCAGCTTCACAGGCCTGGATATACTAAGCTATTCAAGCCCTGGTCACTCACCTCAGTGCTAGGATCTGGACATCTGGATTTCTTTCTTCCCCTTTTTCCATAACTAATGGCACAAGGCAAGGCTGTCCCTTATCCATGAGTTTCTTCTCATTAGTCATGGAGCCCCTGTCATGGATATGCATTAATGTCTGTCTGCCATCTTACCTTTCCTCCTCATGAGTTCATCTTAGAGACCAAACCCCCTTCACCTGGCTTCCTTTATAATCTCCTCCCAGCCAGACTCCACTCCAGGCCCTATCACAGAACACTATATTAACCTGTGCACTGCAAGCCTGCTTTGCTGATCAACGTGTTTGTTAGGCATTGTGTGTTTGGGTTCCTGCCTGCCGTGTGCTACGTCTGTCTCTCTGTTATGTTATTGGCTTGTCCCCTACTATCCCTGTCTGCTCGTGACCCTTGACCTTCGGCTTGTCTTTCGTTATCCTTGTCTGCTTGTGGCCCTTGACTTTCAGCTTGTTATTCGTTACTCTTATATCTTGGGCTGCTGCTTCCCCTCTTGTCCCCTTATCCTACGGGGCGTGAGCTAGGAGACTCTAGGGGCCGCGACCTGGACCCAGCCTGCAGCATAACATCCTCACCACTAGAGGCTCTGGAGAAGACCTGCTGGGTCTTAGACTCCGCGCCGTGGGGAATCTTGGCTCTAGCTTCCTATAGGATCCCGGTTGTGCTCCTCTGGTCCCGCTTTCCACAACCACCCAGTTTCCTATCCGCAGCAGTCAGCCATAGGGTTCACTACCTTGTGGTGCACTCCTGTCCCCCTACGGTGTGCATCTGTCACCTGGCCGTAGGTGACCTGACAGTTTGATCAGCCATGAACCCGGCTGACATGCAGGGCATAGTTCGCAGACTTGAAACCCAGGAATCTAATCAGACTCAGGTGATGCGATTCCTCCAGGATCTGGCTTCTCGATTCGAACAGCTTCAGGCCTCCTTGGGAACCCCGAATCCGCAACCTCAAGTACAACCAGTGGTTGTACCTATCGCACCAGTCGCAGCCACACACTCACTAACACTGCCAGCTCCGTTCCGTTTCTCTGGGGACTCCAAGGCCTGCAGGGGGTTTCTCAGCCAATGCACGATTCATTTTGAGCTTCAGCCTCAAAACTTCCTTTCTGACCGGGCTAAGGTAGCCTATATCATTTCCCTCCTCTCCGGTGAAGCTTTGGCCTGGGCTGCCCCCCTGTGGGAGAGGAATGATCCGGTGGTTTCCAGCCTGTCCGACTTCTCAAAGCTCTTTCGTAATATCTTCGAAGAGCCGGCTCGGGCTTCTTCAGCGGCTAGTGCTGTCTTACGTCTTCGCCAAGAATCTAGTTCAGTGGGACAATATGCTCTTCAGTTCCATATCCACACAGCTGAATTGAGCTGGAATAATGAGGCCCTGGTCGCTACCTTTTTACATGGCCTCTCTGACCGAGTGAAAGACGAATTAGCGGGAAGAGCCATTCCCGTCGGTCTGGACGATGTAATTTCGTTATGCAATCAGATCGACATTCGTTTTCAAGAGAGGTCCTTAGAAAAAAGACGCCAGCACTCTCTGGGTCCTAGCCAGTCTGAGCTCCCCTCCCTTCGTCCCGTGGAGCATCTTCTGCCTGCTGAGGGACCTATGCAGCTGGGCCGGACCAGACTAACCCCCGAAGAACGTGCTAGGCGCAGAACTCTGGGCTTGTGCCTCTATTGTGGGGGCAATGGTCATTTTCGTGACTTTTGCTCGCTTCTGTCCGGGGAACGCTCTGGCTTAATACATTTGGAAGGTGGAGTATTGAACCCTGAAACATCACCTTCTCGCCTTCTCCTGCCGGTGTTCCTTCATGTAGGCACTTCTCCTCAATCAACCCTTGCATATCTGGATTCAGGGGCAGCCGGCAATTTTATGGATTGGGGAGCTTCTTCTTCCATGAAGCTTACCCTTTCACCTCTCGCTACCCCATTGGTAGTCTCGGCAATTGATGGCACTGTTCTCCCAGGGGGCCCTATTCGCTTCCAGACGCTACCCATTAGGATGTCGGTAGGGATTCTCCACCAGGAGTGGATATCCTTTCTCATTCTACCCAAGGCCTCTACCCCAATTGTATTGGGCCTTCCTTGGCTGCAGCTCCACTCTCCACTGTCATGGATATGCATTAATGTCTGTCTGCCATCTTACCTTCCTCCTCATGTGTTCATCTAGAGACCAGACCTCCTTCACCTGGCTTCCTTTATAATCTCCTCCCAGCCTGACTCCACCCCAGGCCCTATCACTGAACACTATATTAACCTGTGCACTGCAAGCCTGCTTTGCTGATCAACGTGTTTGTTAGGCATTGTGTGTTTGGGTTCCTGCCTGCCGTGTGCTACGTCTGTCTCTCTGTTACGCTATTGGCTTGTCCCCGACCATCCCTGTCTGCTCGTGACCCTTGACCTTCGGCTCGTTCCTCGTTATCCTTGTCTGCTTGTGGCCCCTGACCTTCGGCTTGTTATTCGGTTCTCTCTATCGTGTGCTGCTGCTTCCCCTTATCCTACGGGGCGTGAGCTAGGAAACTCCAGGGGCCGCGACCTGGTCCCAGCCTGCAGCGTAACATCCTCACCACTAGAGGCCCTGGAGAAGACCAGCTGGGTCTTAGACTCCGCGCCCTGGGGAATCTTGGCTCTCGCTTCCGTTGGGATCCCGGTTGTGCTCCTCTGGTCCCGCTTTCCACAACCACCCAGTTTCCTATCCACAGAAGCCAGCCATAGGGTTCACTACCTCGCGGTGCACTCCTGTCCCCCTACGGTGTGCATCTGTCACCTGGCCACAGGTGACCCTGACAGTTTGATCAGCCATGAACCCGGCTGACATCCCGCTTCCCGCGGATGATCCATTGCAGGGCATAGTTCGCAGACTTGAGACCCAGGAATCAAATCAGACCCAGGTGATGCGATTCCTCCAGGATCTGGCTTCTCGATTCGAGCAGCTTCAGGTCTCCTTGGGAACCCCGAATCCGCAACCCCAAGTACAACCAGCGGCTGTACCTATCGCACCAGTCGCAGCCTCACACTCACTAAGATTGCCAGCTCCGTTCCGTTTCTCTGGGGACTCCAAGGCCTGCAGGGGGTTTCTCAGCCAATGCACTATTCATTTTGAGCTTCAGCCTCAAAGCTTCCTATCTGACCGGGCTAAGGTAGCCTATATCATTTCCCTCCTCTCCGGTGAAGCTTTGGCCTGGGCTGCCCCCCTGTGGGAGAGGAACGATCCGGTGGTTTCCAGTCTGTCCGAATTCTTGAAGCTCTTTCGTAATATCTTCGAAGAGCCGGCTCGGGCTTCTTCAGCGGCTAGTGCTGTCTTACGTCTTCGCCAAGAATCTAGTTCAGTGGGGCAATATGCTCTTCAGTTCCGTATCCACACAGCTGAATTGAGCTGGAATAATGAGGCCCTGGTCGCTACCTTTTTACATGGCCTCTCTGACCGAGTGAAAGACGAATTAGCGGGAAGAGCCATTCCCGTCGGTCTGGACGATGTAATTTCATTATGCAACCAGATCGACATTCGTTTTCAAGAGAGGTCCTTAGAAAAAAGACGCCAGCACTCTCTGGGTCCTAGCCAGTCTGAGCTCCCCTCCCTTCATTCCGTGGAGCATCCTCTACCTGCTGAAGAACCTATGCAGCTGGGCCGGACCAGACTAACCCCCGAAGAACGTGCTAGGCGCAGAACTCTGGGCTTGTGCCTCTATTGTGGGGGCAAGGGTCATTTTCGTGACTCCTGCTCGCTTCGTCCGGGAAACGCTCGGGTCTAATACATTTGGAAGGTGGAGTATTGGACCCAGAAACATCACCTTCTCGCCTGCTCTTGCCGGTGTCCCTTCATGTAGGCACTTCTCCTCAGTCAACCCTTGCATACCTGGATTCCGGGGCTGCCGGCAATTTCATGGATTGGAGAACTGCTTCTTCTATGAAGCTTACCCTTTCACCTCTCACTACCCCATTGGTAGTCTCGGCAATTGATGGCACTGTTCTCCCAGGGGGCCCTATTCGCTTCCAGACGCTGCCCATTAGGATGTCGGTAGGGATTCTCCACCAGGAGTGGATATCCTTTCTTATTCTACCCAAGGCCTCTACCCCAGTTGTATTGGGCCTCCCTTGGCTACAGCTCCACTCTCCACATGTGGACTGGGTCTCTGGGCAGATCCTGGCCTGGGGTTCCTCATGTTTCTCGTCGTGTCTTCTCAAGGTGACCCCCAAGGAGAGTCTTCCGGTTGCTGCCACTTCTGTTTCTTCTGATCTTCCCGCCGCATACAGCGATTACCGGGATGTGTTCTGTAAAAAATCAGCTGAGGTGCTTCCTCCCCACAGGTCTTTTGACTGTGCTATTGATCTTGTCCCCGGAGCAACTCTACCCAGGGGTCGTACCTACCCTCTGTCCATCCCAGAGACCCAGGCCATGTCGGAGTATGTAGCAGAGAATCTGGAGAGAGGGTTCATCCGGAAATCCTCATCGCCTGCAGGGGCAGGGTTCTTTTTTGTTGCCAAAAAGGATGGTACCTTAAGACCCTGCATCGATTATCGGGGTTTAAATGCGGTTACTATTAAAAATCGATACCCCTTACCCTTAATATCTGAGCTATTCGATAGGTTGAAGGGTGCCTCCATTTTCACCAAGTTGGATCTCAGAGGCGCGTACAATCTCATTCGAATACGGGAGGGTGACGAATGGAAGACTGCATTTAACACTAGAGACGGGCATTACGAATATCTGGTGATGCCTTTTGGTCTGTGTAATGCTCCAGCCGTGTTTCAAAACTTTGTCAATGAAATCTTCAGAGATCTGCTGTACCAGTTTGTTGTCATCTATCTGGATGACATTCTGATCTTTTCTGAAAATCTGCTCGTCCACAGAAACCATGTCCGCACTGTACTTCAACGTCTTAGAGAGAACAATCTCTATGCCAAGCTGGAGAAATGTTCCTTTGAATGTTCTGAGGTCCTGTTTTTGGGGTGCTTTGTCTCATGTTCGGGGCTTCGTATGGACCCTGGGAAGGTCTTGGCTATCACCAACTGGCCTCTTCCTGCTAGCCTCAAGGCCACGCAGCGCTTTCTTGGCTTCACTAATTATTATAGGCAGTTCATAAGGAATTACTCTTCCATTGCCGCGCCTATTATCGCTTTGACCAAGAAGGGTGTGAATGCCAGAGACTGGCCTCCCGAAGCTGTCTCTGCATTTCACAACCTGAAACAGGCCTTTGTTTCTGGCCCCCTCTTGAGGAGACCAAATCCTGGGAATGCATTTTTTATTGAAGTGGACGCTTCCTCAATGGGGGTGGGAGCTGTGCTTCTTCAAATCTTTGAGAAGAGACGCCAACCATGTGCGTTCTTCTCCAAAAAAATTTCTCAGGCAGAGAGGAATTATGCCATCGGTGATCGGGAACTTCTCGCAATTAAATTGGCGTTAGAGGAGTGGCGTCATCTCTTGGAGGGTTCCCCTCACTCCATAACGATCTTTACCGATCACAAGAATTTACAGTATCTACAGAATGCTAAACGTCTGAATCCTAGACAGGCCAGGTGGAGTCTCTTCTTTGCCCGTTTTAATTTCACGATTACCTACAAACCTGGTTCCTGCAACGGTCGGGCTGATGCGCTCTCTAGGTCATTTGACACTTTGGACGAGGAGTCCGCCCCTGAACCTGAGCCGATCATTCCCACCTCATGCATTGTTGCCCACTCTACCACCCTGAAGTCTAAAATTCCGCCTGGTAAGACCTTTGTCCCCACTGAGCTAAGAGCTAAGATCCTTCGTTGGGGACATGATTCCAAGGTGGCAGGGCATTCTGGATTCCTCCGATCCTTCCTACTCATCAGTCGTCACTACTGGTGGCCTAATCTCCGCTCAGACGTCAAAGACTACGTTAAAGCTTGTCATGTCTGTGCTCAGTCCAAATCCTCCACACAAGCTCCTGCTGGTCTCCTCATGCCCTTGCCTATTCCTAAGGAACCCTGGGCCCATATTGCCATGGATTTTATCACCGATCTCCCACTGTCTGAGAATAATACAGTCATTTGGGTGGTAATCGATCGATTCTCCAAGATGGCTCATTTTGTTCCTCTTCCTGGTCTTCCTTCTGCCCCTGCCTTGGTTCCCATTTTCATTCGAGAAATTCTCCGCCTACATGGGGTCCCTTCTCATATTGTTTCCGACAGGGGAGTCCAATTCACGTCTCGTTTTTGGAGAGCCTTTTGCAAATCCCTCAATATTGTCTTGGATTTTTCTTCTTCTTACCATCCCCAATCCAATGGACAGACTGAGAGGGTTAATCAGGAGTTAGAGGTCTTTCTTCGCACCTTTGTGTCTTCTCACCATGACGATTGGTCCTCTCTACTCCCGTGGGCAGAATTCTCCCATAACAATCATGTGAATACCAGTTCGCAGAAGACACCCTTTTTCACAGTTTATGGAAAACACCCTCAACTTCCTCTTCCTATGATCTGTTCTCCAGACATTCCAGCTTTGGCTTCGGTTCAGGAGTCTCTCAATTCCGTTTGGGGTCACGTTCATGATTCCCTCCGGGCAGCTGCTGAAAAATTCAAAGGCTTTGCCGACCGCCGCAGGCGTAAACCGCCTTCTCTTCAGCCAGGGGACAAAGTCTGGCTCTCTACCAGGAACATCAAGCTCCGAGTTCCTTCTCTGAAGTTTGCTCCACGATTCATCGGTCCATACACGGTAACTGCTAAACTGAATCCGGTTTGTTTCAAACTCCAGATTCCTAAGAGCCTTAAAATCACTAACTCCTTTCATGTTGCTCTTCTAAAGCCTTTAGTCCTCAATAAATTCTCTCGTCCTCTTCCTACCGTGGCGCCTGTCTCGGAGGATAATCAGGAGTACGAGATCAGTCAAATTCTGGACTCCCGACTCTGTAAAGGCGTTCTTCAGTACCTCGTTCATTGGAAAGGGTTTGGTCCTGAGGAGAGGTCTTGGATCACTGCATCTGAGGTCTTTGCACCTCGTCTGTTAAAGGAGTTTCATCTGAAGTTTCCCTCTAAACCTGGGCCCAGGCGGGGAAGGGGGAGGCCTCGTAAGAGGGAGGGTACTGTCATGGATATGCATTAATGTCTGTCTGCCATCTTACCTTCCTCCTCATGTGTTCATCTAGAGACCAGACCTCCTTCACCTGGCTTCCTTTATAATCTCCTCCCAGCCTGACTCCACCCCAGGCCCTATCACTGAACACTATATTAACCTGTGCACTGCAAGCCTGCTTTGCTGATCAACGTGTTTGTTAGGCATTGTGTGTTTGGGTTCCTGCCTGCCGTGTGCTACGTCTGTCTCTCTGTTACGCTATTGGCTTGTCCCCGACCATCCCTGTCTGCTCGTGACCCTTGACCTTCGGCTCGTTCCTCGTTATCCTTGTCTGCTTGTGGCCCCTGACCTTCGGCTTGTTATTCGGTTCTCTCTATCGTGTGCTGCTGCTTCCCCTTATCCTACGGGGCGTGAGCTAGGAAACTCCAGGGGCCGCGACCTGGTCCCAGCCTGCAGCGTAACATCCTCACCACTAGAGGCCCTGGAGAAGACCAGCTGGGTCTTAGACTCCGCGCCCTGGGGAATCTTGGCTCTCGCTTCCGTTGGGATCCCGGTTGTGCTCCTCTGGTCCCGCTTTCCACAACCACCCAGTTTCCTATCCACAGAAGCCAGCCATAGGGTTCACTACCTCGCGGTGCACTCCTGTCCCCCTACGGTGTGCATCTGTCACCTGGCCACAGGTGACCCTGACATCCACATGTGGACTGGGCCTCTGGGCATGTCCTGGCTTGGGGTCCCTCATGTTTCTCGTCATGTCTTCTCAAGGTGGCCCCCAAAGAGAGACTTCCGGTTGCTACCACTTCTGTTTCTTCTGATCTTCCCGCTGCATACAGTGATTACCGGGATGTGTTCTGTAAGAAATCAGCTGAGGTGCTTCCTCCCCACAGGTCTTTTGACTGTGCTATTGATCTTGTCCCCGGAGCAACTCTGCCCAGGGGTCGTACCTACCCTCTGTCCATCCCAGAGACCCAGGCCATGTCTGAGTATGTTGCAGAGAATCTGGAGAGAGGTTTCATCCGGAAATCCGCATCACCTGCAGGGGCAGGGTTCTTTTTCGTTGCCAAAAAAGATGGTACCCTAAGACCCTGTATCGACTATCGAGGTTTAAACACGGTTACTATTAAAAATCGATACCCCTTACCCTTAATATCTGAACTATTCGATAGGTTGAAGGGTGCCTCCATTTTAACCAAGTTGGATCTCAGAGGCGCGTACAATCTCATTCGAATACGGGAGGGTGACGAATGGAAGACTGCATTCAACACTAGAGACGGGCATTACGAATACCTGGTGATGCCTTTTGGTTTGTGTAATGCCCCAGCTGTGTTTCAAAACTTCATCAATAAAATCTTCAGAGATCTGCTGTACCAGTTTGTTGTCATCTATCTGGATGACATTCTGATCTTTTCTGAAAATCTGCTCGTCCACAGAAACCATGTCCGCACTGTACTTCAGCGTCTTAGAGAGAACAATCTCTATGCCAAGCTGGAGAAATGTTCCTTTGAATGTTCTGAGGTCCTGTTTTTGGGGTGCTTTGTCTCATGTTCGGGTCTTCGTATGGATCCTGCGAAGGTCTTGGCTATTACCAACTGGCCTCTTCCTGCTAGCCTCAAGGCCACACAGCGCTTTCTTGGCTTCACAAATTATTATAGGCAGTTCATAAGGAATTACTCTTCCATTGCCGCGCCTATTATCGCTTTAACCAAGAAGGGTGCGAATGCCAAAGACTGGCCTCCCGAAGCTGTCTCTGCATTTCACGACCTGAAACAGGCCTTTGTTTCTGGACCTCTCTTGAGGAGACCAAATCCTGGGGAAGCATTTTTTATTGAAGTGGACGCTTCCTCAATGGGGGTGGGAGCTGTGCTTCTTCAATTCTTTGAGAAGAGACGTCAACCATGTGCGTTGTTCTCCAAAAAAAAATCTCAGGCAGAGAGGAATTATGCCATCGGTGATCGGGAACTTCTCGCGATTAAATTGGCGTTAGAGGAGTGGCGTCATCTCTTGGAGGGTTCCCCTCACTCCATAACGATCTTTACTGACCACAAGAATTTACAGTATCTGCAGAATGCTAAACGTCTGAATCCTAGACAGGCCAGGTGGAGTCTCTTCTTTGCCCGTTTTAATTTCACGATTACTTACAAACCTGGTTCCTGCAACGGTCGGGCTGATGCGCTCTCTAGGTCATTTGACACTTTTGACGAGGAGTCCGCCCCTGAACCTGAGCCGATCATTCCAACCTCGTGCATTGCTGCCCACTCTACCACCCTGAAGTCTAAGATTCCGCCTGGTAAGAACTTTGTCCCCACTGAGCTAAGAGCTAAGATCCTTCGTTGGGGACATGATTCCAAGGTGGCAGGTCATTCTGGATTCCTCCGATCCTTCTTACTCATTAGTCGTCACTACTGGTGGCCTAATCTCCGCTCAGATGTCAAAGACTACGTTAAGGCTTGTCATGTCTGTGCTCAGTCTAAATCCTCCACACAAGCTCCTGCTGGTCTCCTCATGCCCTTCCCTAAAGAGCCCTGGGCTCATATTGCCATGGATTTTATCACTGATCTCCCACTGTCTGAGAATAATACAGTCATTTGGGTGGTAATCGATCGGTTCTCCAAGATGGCTCATTTTGTTCCTCTTCCTGGTTTTCCTTCTGCTCCTGCCTTGGTTCCCATTTTTATTCGAGAAATTTTCCGCCTCCATGGGGTTCCTTCTCATATTGTTTCCGACAGGGGAGTCCAATTTACGTCTCGTTTTTGGAGAGCCTTTTGCAAATCCCTCAATATTGTCTTGGATTTTTCCTTTTCCTACCACCCTCAATCCAATGGACAGACTGAGAGGGTTAATCAGGAGTTAGAGGTCTTTCTTCGCACCTTTGTGTCTTCTCATCATGACGATTGGTCCTCTCTACTTCCGTGGGCAGAATTCTCCCATAACAATCATGTGAATACCAGCTCGCAGAAGACACCCTTTTTCACTGTTTATGGAAAACACCCTCAACTTCCTCTTCCCATGACCTGTTCTCCAGATATTCCAGCTTTGGCTTCGGTTCAGGAGTCACTCAATTCTGTTTGGGGTGACGTTCATGATTCCCTCCGGGCAGCTGCTGAAAAATTCAAAGGCTTTGCCGACCGCCACAGGCGTAAACCGCCTTCTCTTCAGCCAGGGGACAAAGTCTGGCTCTCCACCAGGAACATCAAGCTCCGAGTTCCTTCTCTGAAGTTTGCTCCACGATTCATTGGTCCATACACTGTAACTGCTAAACTGAATCCAGTTTGTTTCAAACTCCAGATTCCTAAGAGCCTTAAAATCACTAACTCCTTCCATGTTGCCCTTCTGAAGCCTTTAGTCCTCAATAAATTCTCTCGTCCTCTCCCTACCATGGCGCCTGTCTCTGAGGATAATCAGGAGTACGAGGTCAGTCAAATTCTGGACTCCCGACTTTGTAAAGGCGTTCTTCAGTACCTCGTTCATTGGAAGGGGTTTGGTCCTGAGGAGAGGTCTTGGATCGCTGCATCTGAAGTCTTTGCACCTCGTCGGTTAAAGGAGTTTCATCTGAAGTTTCCCTCCAAACCTGGGCCCAGGCGGGGAAGGGGGAGGCCTCGTAAGAGGGAGGGTACTGTCATGGATATGCATTAATGTCTGTCTGCCATCTTACCTTTCCTCCTCATGTGTTCATCTTAGAGACCAGACCCCCTTCACCTGGCTTCCTTTATAATCTCCTCCCAGCCAGACTCCACCCCAGGCCCTATCACAGAACACTATATTAACCTGTGCACTGCAAGCCTGCTTTGCTGATCAACGTGTTTGTTAGGCATTGTGTGTTTGGGTTCCTGCCTGCTGTGTGCTACGTCTGTCTCTCTGTTACGTTATTGGCTTGTCCCCGACTATCCCTGTCTGCTCGTGACCCTTGACCTTCGGCTTGTCTTTCGTTATCCTTGTCTGCTTGTGGCCCTTGACTTTCAGCTTGTTATTCGTTACTCTTATATCTTGTGCTGCTGCTTCCCCTCTTGTCCCCTTATCCTAGGGGGCGTGAGCTAGGAGACTCTAGGGGCCGCGACCTGGACCCAGCCTGCAGCATAACATCCTCACCACTAGAGGCTCTGGAGAAGACCTGCTGGGTCTTAGACTCTGCGCCCTGGGGAATCTTGGCTCTAGCTTCCTATAGGATCCTGGTTGTGCTCCTCTGGTCCCGCTTTCCACAACCACCCAGTTTCCTATCCGCAGCAGTCAGCCATAGGGTTCACTACCTTGTGGTGCACTCCTGTCCCCCTACGGTGTGCATCTGTCACCTGGCCATAGGTGACCTGACAGCCCCTTGCAGAAAACATACAGTACATTCAAACACATACATCTTAAGAGTCACCGTGGGAGATTGTTGTAATATAATTTCTGAGTTTTGTACATATTCTGTTTCATTCCCAATTGTCAGATAAGCTGAGGCTTGTCGTGCACTTCAGGCGCAAAGCGGCATATGTTGTAATATAATTTCTGAGTTTTATACATATTCTGTTGCATTCCCAATGGTCAGATAAGCTGAGGCTTGTCGTGCCCGGAGGAGAGGATGCTCCCCCCCCCTCAGGAATGTAATCTTTCAGGCTAGGCTCCACAATGTCTAAGATCCTGTTGATTAGTCCGTCTGCAGAAAAAAGGGAAGTGCAGCTGTCAACACAAGTCCAATGATCAAAGGCGCCAGCAAGCTATTGGAGATTATATGGGCAACATCGCCCCCAGAGGCCAGGTATGGCAGGACAATCAATAACAAGGACGAGGATCATGGAAGTGCAACGATTGGTCAAGAGGCAAGTGGGCTGGCAGTGGGGGGGGGGTTTGAATGAGCAATGAGTGAGTTTTGTAAAAAGGGTTCGTATCACAGAGCTCAGTCTCTTGACCTGAAGACCTTTCTGAAGCCACATGTCTATAGGCCTCATAGAAGCCTGATGCTTGGGCCTAGCCATGCGGCCTATACCTGCATTCTCTGTTACATCTGAGCACAGCCAGTGAGGGTTATCGAGAGGAGAGGGAGTGTTAAGTATCTTTCATTATTATTATTGTTGATATAGACTGTATCTGATATCTGTTGTTAGGATATGTTTCCTATTTTTAAAGGAAGTAAATGTAATTGTTTTACTCAAATGCGTCTGTCTTCATAATTAACATTGTATCATTAGGCCTACCATACTTAGATTAGACTAGCAAACAAGGGACAAATACACATTAATACATTCATGCGATAGACATATATTATAGATTACAAGAGTATAAATATAATATTACATTGCATGCAACAGAGGTGTTCAACGTAAAATTTACCTCTATGCCGATAATGTTCTCCTTTCTTTGATCGTCCCACTGCAATCTTTACCAGACATCTATACGACTACTAAACTATTTTAGAGAGGTTTACCTATTTAAAATGCTGGCTATCTGATTAGATGGTCCCAGCAAATCTCAGATCTCCCGCGTAGTTCCCTTCCCATGGGCACCCTTGTCCTCCATTTCACCCAGTACAAAGCTTCTTCATTTTAATTTCAACACATTAATAGAGTTGAGCGGACACCTGGATGTTCGGGTTCGACAGGTTCGGCCGAACTTCAGAAAAAAGTTCGAGTTCGGGACAGAACTTGACCAGAACTTGACCCCAAACCCGAACCCCATTGAGGTCAATGGGGACCCGAACTTCTGAGGACTATTCTCGCTTGTTTC
The DNA here is from genome assembly GCA_029206835.1 of Rana muscosa. Lineage (NCBI taxonomy): Eukaryota > Metazoa > Chordata > Amphibia > Anura > Ranidae > Rana > Rana muscosa. The sequence continues at coordinate 155,609,066 of CM055120.1, forward strand.
CCGTGCTTAGAACTGTCCCTGCACAAAGTGTAATTTCTGAAGGAAAAAAAAGTCATTTAAAACTCACTCACGGCTATAATGAATTGTCGGCTCCCGGCAATACATAGAAAAGTCATTGATAAAAAAAAAAAAAAAAGCGTGGGGGTTCCCCCAAATTCAATTGCCAGGCCCTTCAGGTCTGGTATGGATATAAAGGGTAACCCTGCCGCAAATTAAAAAAAAAATGTGTGCGGTTCCCCCCAAATATCCATACCAGGACCTTCAGGTCTGGTATGGATTTTAAGGGGAACTCCACCCCAAATTTAAAAAAATATATGGCGTGGTGTACCCCCAAAAATCCAGACCAGACCCTTTATCCGAGCACGCAACCTGGCAGGCCGCAGGAAAAGAGGGGGGGACGAGAGAGCGCCCCCCCTCCTGAACCGTACCAGGCCACATGCCCTCAACATGGGGAGGATGTTCCGATGTTGATGGGGACAAGGGCCTCATCCCCACAACCCTTGCCCGGTGGTTGCGGGGGTCTGCGGGCAGGGGGCTTATCGGAATCTGGAAGACCCCTTTAACAAAGGGGACCCCCAGATCCCGGCCCCCCCTATGTGAATTGGTAATGGGGTACCCCTACCATTTCACAAAGAAAGTGTAAAAAATTGTAAAAAAAATACACAGACACCATTGGGAAAGTCCTTTATAAAAAAAAAGAAAAAAAAAACATTCCAGCGATGAAATCCAGTGTCCCACGGTGATCCGATGTCCAGCGCTGTCCACACGAAACGTCATTGGCTGAGCCTGAGCGGACCTGATGGGGAACTTCCTCGGCAGTGTATTAAATGAATAGACCCGCCCCTTCTAAAGTTCCCCATCAGGTCCGCTCAGCCAATGACGTAGATGCGGAATGTTAGAAGGAGCCGACAATTCACTATAGCCGCGAGTGAGTTTTAAATGACTTTTTTTCCTTCAGAAATGACACTTTGTGCAGGGACAGTTCTAAGCTCGGGAAACAAGCGCGACTTTACATGCATATTGCCGAACACCGGACCCGAACGCGAACATACAGTCAATTGTTCGGGTTCGGGTCCAGGACCCAAAAACCCAAAAGTTCGGTACGGGCCCGAACTTTACAGTTCGGGTCCGCTCAACCCTACACATTAACAGTGAAATTAACTCATCTATGTTCAAGCCTCAATTAAATTCCTGCCTCCTGGACAGGCCATATATCCTAAAAGGGTTCACCTTTGTACACTTTTTTTTTTCTAAATTCCAGCTCCCTTATGCACCAATATAACATTCATGTACTTTTTTTGCAAAAATATCAAAGCTTTCCATTAAATCTACAGTCACATACATTTCTTGTCCTAATCCACGTTTCCAGACGTTTCCATTAGTAATGTCTTTCTTCCTTACAGACTGTAGGTCATGACTAGTGTTGAGCGAACCCGAACTGTAAAGTTCGGGTCAGTACCGAACTTTAGGTTTTTCCCGAACCCGAACCCGGACTTTGCGCAAAAGTCCGGGTTTGGGTTCGGCAATCTAATTACGCATTTAGAAATGCTTCAGGGGCCAGCCAATCACCTTTTGATTAGCTGGTGTGCCCTTAGAGGCCATCATAGCCATGCCTACTAATGGCATGGCTGTGATTGGTCAGTGCAACATGTGACCCAGCTTCTATATAAGCTAGAGGCACACAGCACACACGTCACTCTGCTTCAGAATAGATAGGGAGAGGATCTTGGCTGCTGCTGTTGCTAATAGGGAGAGATTGTAAAATACATGAGGTAGTCCTGATTCTGCAATCTGAGGGAAAAGATAGAGAGATAGTGTAGTGTAGGGCCAGGTTCCTGTGTTGGTGCTTTCAGGGAGAGAGAATATTATATAGGAGTCCAGATTCAGAGATTAAAATCAGCGATCTGCATAGGTTTACCTGTTTGTGTTGCAGTGCACAGTCTTTTTACACTGCCATGAGCCCAGTGTCAGAGAAAATCTAACTTTTAGGGGGAAAAAAAAGGCACTTTATTGTGCTCTTTTCCAAAAGACCCATAGGGCAAAAAAAATAAAAAATTTGCATTTTATTTTGCTCGTGCAAAAAAAGACCCGTTTAGGGCAAAAAAAATTGCACTTTAATGTACGCTTGCAAAAAGAGCCATTCAGGGCCACAAAAAATATTTTGCAGTGTGTTATACATATGTGGAGGTGTGTGAAATAAACAATTTCTATATAGTTTTCTCCTACTGTGCTATACTAAAAAAACAAAATTTTTTTTGAATAGCATTTTCTGCAGTTCTGTAGCTGTGCGATTCAGCGGTTACGTACTGTGGGTGTGTTCTGCTCTTCCAAAAAACGCCGTTTAGGGGCACAAAAAATAGTTTGCAGTGTGTTATACATATTTGGAGGTGTGTGAAATAAACAATTTCTATATAGTTTTCTCCTACTGTGCTATACTAAAAAAACAAATTTTTTTTTGAATAGCATTTTCTGCAGTTCTGTAGCTGTGCGATTCTGCGGTTACGTACTGTGGGTGTGTTCTGCTCTTCCAAAAAACGCCGTTTAGGGGCACAAAAAATAGTTTGCAGTGTGTTATACATATTTGGAGGTGTGTGAAATAAACAATTTCTATATAGTTTTCTCCTACTGTGCTATACTAAAAAAACAACATTTTTTTTGAATAGCATTTTCTACAGTTCTGTAGCTGTGCGATTCAGCGGTTACGTACTGTGGGTGTGTTCTGCTCTTCCAAAAAACGCTGTTTAGGGGCACAAAAAATAGTTTGCAGTGTGTTATACATATTTGGAGGTGTGTGAAATAAACAATTTCTATATAGTTTTCTCCTACTGTGCTATACTAAAAAAACAAAATTTTTTTTTAATAGCATTTTCTGCAGTTCTGTGGCTGTGCGATTCAGCGGTTACGTACTGTGGGTGTGTTCTGCTCTTCCAAAAAACGCCATTTAGGGGCACAAAAAATAGTTTGCAGTGTGTTATACATATTTGGAGGTGTGTGAAATAAACAATTTCTATATAGTTTTCTCCTACTGTGCTATACTAAAAAAACAACATTTTTTTTGAATAGCATTTTCTGCAGTTCTGTAGCTGTGCGATTCAGCGGTTACGTACTGTGGGTGTGTTCTGCTCTTCCAAAAAACGCAGTTTAGGGGCACAAAAAATAGTTTGCAGTGTGTTATACATATTTGGAGGTGTGTGAAATAAACAATTTCTAAATAGTTTTCTTCTACTGTGCTATACTAAAAAAACAAAAAATTTTTTGAATAGCATTTTCTGCAGTTCTGTAGCTGTGCGATTCAGCGGTTCCGTACTGTGGGTGTGTTCTGCTCTTCCAAAAACACCCATTTAGGGCAAGATCCTAAATTTGGAAAATATGAGGAGAAGGTCAAAGGGACGTGGTGGCCCCGGTCGTGGTGCTGCTGGTGGAGCTCCTGTTGCAGGGAGAGGACATGGTGGATCTGTGCCAGATACACGCACAAGTGAAACACCTTCCTCAGGTGCGAGTAGGCGACCGAGCCTGCGGCGGTATTTTGTCGCGCCTAATGAGGCTGTACGAATGTTTAGGCCAGGACAAGTACAGGCGATAGTAGATTGGGTTGCTGACAGTGCCTCGGGTTCCTTCACATTGTCTCCCACCCACTCTTCTGAAGAGAGATCAGAGTTGGCACCTGAAACCCATGTCCATCAGTCTTTCACCTCACCCCCTTGCAAATCAGCCAAGCAGTCTGAGCCCCAAATCATGCAGCAGTCTTTTCTGCTTTTCGATGACTCTGTTAGCAGGGTTTCCCAGGGCCATCCACCTAGCCCTGCCCCAGAAGTGGAAGAGATTGAGTGCACCGATGCCCAACCACTTATGTTTCATGATGAGTACATGGGAGGACCATCGCAGTACGTCTCGGATGATGACGAAACACAGGTGCCAACTGCTGCTGCTTTCGCAATTGTGCAGACAGACAAGGAGGGCAGGGGTGAAGACTGGGTGGAAGATGATGTGGAGGACGATGAGGTCCTCGACCCCACATGGAATCAACGTTATGCAGGTGACCAGTGTAGTTTGGAGGTAGAGGCGGTGGTCGCACAGAGCCACCAGCACAGCAGAAGAGGGAGCAGGGTGCAAAAGCGGAGCGTCCGTCCCCTAGACAGTATGTCTGCTACTGCCCAACGCAGCAAGGGACCGAGCACACCAAAGCCAGGTCCAAGGAGTTCCCTAGCGTGGCAGTTCTTCACACAATGTGCTGATGACAAGACACAAGTGGTTTGCACGCTGTGCAATCAGAGCCTGAAGCGAGGCATAAACGTTCTCAACCTGAGCACAACCTGCATGACCAGGCATCTAAGTGCAAAGCACGAGCTGCAGTGGAGTAGACACCTCAAAAACCAAGAAAGGTCTCTGGCTCCTCCTGCTTCCTCTTCTGCTGCAGTCTCGGCCTCTTCATCCATCTCTGTAGTGACAGTGGCACCTGCCACCCCGCAAACAGAGGATCTGCCAGCAACACTACCACCTGGGTCACCAACCATCTCCACAATGTCCCATGGAAGCGTTCAGCTCTCTATCTCCCAAACATTGGAGCGGAAGAGGAAGTACCACCCTAGCCACCCGCGATCCCTGGCCCTGAATGCCAGCATTTCAAAACTCCTGGCCTTTGAAATGCTGTCATTCCATATGGTGGAGACGCAGAGTTTTAAAAGCCTGATGGCATTGGCTGTCCCACAGTACGTCGTGCCCAGCCGCCACTATTTTTCCAGACGAGCCATCCCTTCCCTGCACAACCAAGTGGGGGAAAAAATCAGGTGTGCACTGTGCAACGCCATCTGTGGCAAGGTCCACCTAACTACGGATGCGTGGACCAGTAAGCACGGTCAGGGATGTTATATCTCCCTAACAGCACACTGGGTAAATGCAGTGGCGGCTGGGCCTGAGGCGGATAGCAGTTTGGCGCATGTCCTTCCACCACCGAGGATTGCAGGGCGCTTCAGTTTGCCTCCTGTTGCTAACTCCTCCTACTCCGCTTCCTCATCCTCTACCGCCTCCTCATCCGGTCAGCGTAACACCTTCACCACCAACTTCAGCACAGCCAGGGGTAAATGACAGCAGGCAGTTTTAAAACTTTCCTGTTTGGGGGAAAAACCCCACACCGCGCAGGAGTTGTGGAGGGACATGGAACAACAGACCAATGAGTGGTTGCTGTCAGTGAGCCTCAAGCCCGGCCTGGTGGTGTGCGATAATGGGCGAAATCTCGTAGCAGCTCTGGGCCTAGCCGGTTTGACGCACATCCCTTGCCTGGCGCATGTGCTGAACTTGGTGGTCCAGAGGTTCCTTAAAAATTACCCCAATATGCCAGAGCTGCTGCAGAAAGTGCGGGCTGTGTGTGCGCACTTTCGGCGTTCTCACCCTGCTGCTGCTCGGCTGTCAGCGCTGCAGCGTAACTTCGGCCTTCCCGCTCACCGCCTCATATGTGACGTGCCCACAAGGTGGAACTCCACCTTGCACATGCTGGCCAGACTGTGCGAGCAGCAGCAGGCGATAGTGGAGTTTCAGCTGCAGCAATCACGCGTGAGTCGCTCTGCGGAACAGCACCACTTCACCACCAATAACTGGGCCTCCATGCGAGACCTGTGTGCCTTGTTGCGCTGTTTCGAGTACTCCACCAACATGTCCAGTGCCAATGACGCCGTTCTTAGCGTTACTATCCCAGTTCTATGCCTCCTTGAAAAAACGCTTTGGGCGATGATGGAAGAGGATGTGGCACAGGAGGATGAGGAGGAGGAGGAGGAAGCGGGATCATTTCAAAGGCTTTCAGGGCAGTCTTTCACAAGTTGCTACGAGGGTGGGTTCCTGCACCAACAAACGCCAGGTACACAATTGTCCGGCAGAAAGGGCACAGTTCTGGAGGATGACGAGGTGGAGGAGGAGATGGAGGAGGAGGAGGAGGAGGAGGAGGAGGAGCCATTTTCACAGCAGGGTGGCACCCAGACCAGCTCGTTGCCATCACTGGTGCGTGGCTGGGGGGATACAGAGGACACAGACGATACACCTCCCACAGAGGACAGCTTTTCTTTGCCTCTGGGCAGCCTGGCACACATGAGCGATTACATGCTGCAGTGTTTCCGCAATGACCGCCGAGTTGCCCACATTTTAACTGGTGCTGATTACTGGGTGGCCACCCTGCTGGATCCCCATTACAAGGACAACGTACCGTCCTTAATTCCCTCACTGGAGCGGGATCGTAAGATGCGCGAGTACAAGCGCACGCTGGTAGACGCGCTGCTGGTGGCATTCCCACCTGACAGCGGGCGTACGGTGGAAGCACAAGGCGAAGGCAGAGGAGGAGGAAGAGGTCGCCAACGCAGCCGGGGCACCGGCAGCACCTCAGAAGGCAGGGTTAGCATGGCTGAAATGTGGAAAAGCTTTGTCAGCACGCCACAACAACCAGCACCACCAGCTGAGATGGAACGTCTTAGCAGGAGGCAGCATTTCACCAACATGGTTGAGCAGTATGTGTCCACAGGCCTACACGTACTGGATGACGGGTCTGCCCCCTTTAACTTCTGGGTCTCCAAATTGGGCACATGGCCTGAGCTTGCCCTTTATGCCTTGGAGGTGCTGGCCTGCCCTGCAGCCAGTGTATTATCTGAACGTGTATTTAGCACGGCAGGGGGCGTTATCACAGACAAGCGCAGTCGTCTGTCCAGAGCCAATGTGGACAAGCTCACGTTCATTAAAATGAACCAGGCATGGATCCCACAGGACTTGTCCGTACCTTGTGCAGAATAGACATGTATACCGGTGTTGTGACAAAAACTGTCCGGCCATCGGATTGTGTCCGGCCCATACTGCGAAGGCGCAGTGCTTGCGCAGTACAGAGGACAAGGAGATTAACAAAATCTCCAAAGATGAACGGCGCCTGCGCTGTGAGTGCAGGTTCAAGCCCCACCATCCAAGTGGACATACGGTAGCACATAGTAACAGGGCCCCTCACGGGCTCAGTTCGATCGCCACGCTTCGGGCACGGCCTCACTTGGCTCGGCTTGAACCACGGATGGTGTGGCCTTCACCTGAACTCACCACGCAGGCGCCGTTCGTCTTGGGAGATTTTCGAAATCCCCTTGTCCTACATACTGAGCAAGCGCAGTACAGGGTGGACACTATTTGACGGGGGACAGAATTCGACACATCACCGGCCTTACCCAGCCATTGTTGTATTTTTGAACCAGTGTTGGCTACCTCATCCTCCTCCACCGCCGCTTCCACCTACACAGCCACATCCACCGCCACCTCAACCTCCTACTCCATATGGACCTCGTCCTCCTAGGTCAAGATTATAATTTTTATTTTATTTTTTTGTAGCGCACAGATCCTTTCCCCCTTACCTGCCTTTATGTTGTTGGCTCCTCGCAGGAGGGAGAAAGGCACACCGCACTACCAGCCCGTACCCTCCTATATAAAGAGGTTGAGCGGTGTACTTGACAGGCCGTGTCCACAGCCGGAGTCAAAACTCCTCCAGAGGATGATTCTCACCTCTACTGTAGGTAGAGGCAAGTCCTTTAATTCCCAGTAAAGTCAATGTCCACACCAGCTGAAATTACAACTCTTATTCTCTCATGGCAAAATAAACTCTACTCGGATAGAAAAGGTTAGAGCAAAGAAACAGGACAGCTTAAGGTGTGGAGGAGGTCCAGGCACAAACGTAGCACATTCACTTCACTGCTTAGGTTTCTCAAACAGTTTTAGGTGCACGGTCTCTGCCACAGACCTTGAGGTTGGTCTCTGCCACAGACCGGGTGTACAAGGCCCCTGCCACGGACCTGGAGAACTTTGGTCTCTGCCACAGACCAGGGTGTATAAGGCCCCTGCCACGGGCCGGGTGAATAAGGCCTCTGATACAGTCAAGATGACCTTGAGCTTCTCCTTCTACGAACCTAGCCCATATCAAGGGGAAGACATCTCTCCAGGGAGTCAACAGACCCTTCCTTCACCGTGACTCCCGCATCGGTCCATCAGAATGATCCTCCCTTCCCTGGAACATGGTCCACTACACGAGGCGGCACCCTAAGACTCCTCGACCCTTAGCGGACTCCAGACGAAGGCTCTGGACTCCAGGCTTTACTCCCGCACCTAGGCCTCCATACCCAGGGCAGCAGGAACTCCAGGATAGTACCTCACCCCGGGCTAAAGGTACCCGAGATGGAACAGGAACACATGCACCCAGGCCGAAGGCACCTGGGCGTGGACCCCACTGGACATCAGCCCTCAGGCCAAAGGTCTCCTCCTTTTATATGCTCTCCCGGCATGCACAGCAGGTTCCCCACCCCGCTGTACTACTGCCAAGAGGGGACACAAAAGGCACAGCACTGTATCGGCGGTTCAACCCTAGCCTACCATGGCAGCGCCACCTGTAGGCCGCAGGGAACTGCACACCAATTACAGAATTAGGGTGTTTGAGCCTATTTACCACTCAAACACTTCCCTTAAATTTAGCACCCCGCTACATTTTTATTTCAAAGTATTTTATTTTCCCACTAGCTTATCCATTAAATTGAATAATTTATTCCAGAAAGGGCGTATTCTGGGGCATTCCCACCATATGTGTGGCATCGTGCCGTTGAGTTTCTGAGGTTCTTAATGACTTCCCGTACCTCTTCTGCTGAAAAGGGGGCCTCCAGCATATTTTCTTATTTTTTTATTTTTTTTATGTTATTTTAAGTTATTTCCCTATCCACATTTGTTTGCAGAGCACTTGCCATGCTCTTAACAACATTTTGCTGCCATTTTCAGCCCTCTAGCCCTTTCCATTACTTTTTTAGAGCCTTTTTAGTCCTTAGAAGTCCGGGTCCCCATTGACTTCAATGGGGTTCGGGTTCGGGTCCGGGTTCGGGTTAAAGTTCGGTCCCGAACCCGAACTTTTTTCCGAAGTTCGGCCGAACCCGTCGAACCCGAACATCCAGGTGTCCGCTCAACTCTAGTCATGACACAGGAAGGAGTTGACCACCTGACCTCATTAGCACACATCCTGCATCATCCACCCACCCATTCCCAGGTGCATGTTTTTTAAATGAAATGCAATCAATCAGCGACCACCCTTCTCACTAAATACACAATCAGATTGCATAGTGTATGGCCATCTTGATACAAGTACATAGGAGGGAACGGACAGAAACACCCAGCTGTCAAGCCCCGTTCACAACTCTGCATAGCGGGAACTCGCATTCCCACATGTGATGAGCATTTTCACTCATCATGCATTAAACATAGGGCAGCCCATACACCTGAATGGGCTGCCCTATACACAGCAATCGCCTCAAAGAAGCTTCAGAATTTTTTTTGAACAGTAGAGTTTGGTGTGTTTTTTACTGCGATTTTTCGTGCAGGAAACACACAGATGTGAATGGAGCCTCATTGTTCTTGTGTTACCACACCAATTTCACTTTCAGGCCCCATTCACATCTAGCATAGTGGGAGCGCACATTTTGTGTTTTGTTTTTCCTGTGATACGCATAGGGCAGCCTGTTGATTTCAATTGGCTACACTACATGTGGTTAATAGGACATTTTGCCTTTTTTTGTGGCTTGCGTGTTTTTTACTGTGCATTTTGCAGCACTTGACGCTTGTTTTTTCACAAGGTAAAATATGTGTTTGTTTCTGTGTTTGGTGTGCCGTTAACAATCTATGGCACTGAAAGTGCAACTAGTAATTTTAGGTGTATAAACATGGCCATACACTATACAATCTGATTGTATATTGTGTATTTAGTGAGAAGGGTGATCACTGATTGATTGCATTTAATTTAAAAACGTGCACCTGGGAATGAGTGGTGCCACAAATGTCACATCTACCCCAATGCATGTGGTCAGACACTATAGCTGGCTACTGTGTGCTTCACCTATAGCAGCCCCCTTTCCCTTAAGACAAGCAGGCCTACCGGCACTTGGTTGCCCCCAGGACTTTATAGTGTCTGGCCACCATGCCAAGGCAGATGCGAACTGAGCAAAGCAAACAGGTACTTGCAGTTTAGCAGATAGCGTGGTTCAAAGACAGTTCAGGTAAAGGCATGCTGAGTTCAGGGGATAATCCAGTATCCGTTCCAGGTAAAAAGGAAGGCTGAGTTCAGGGGATAATCCAGTCCAATCCGGGTCATACACAGGGGATCCAACAGCAAGCAAAGCAGACTAACGGGAGGCTTGATCTAGAACAATGCAAGTAAGTCTGTCTCTATCACAAGTGAGGGATAGAGTGTTCGGTTTGCTTATATCAGGTCACTAGCGTTGCTAGCCAGGTGCGGGGGGGGCGGGCCGCACCCGGGTGACACCCACCAGAGGGGTGACACCCGTGGGTAGCGCAGCGGCCACACTGACATCGCCCGCCCGCTGCCCTGTGCCTTAGGCTCACGCTGCGGCTGTGTCCCTCAGCGGAGCGGAAGGAAGCCGCCGCCCCCTCTGCCTCCTCTATGTTTACATCCACAGAGGAGGAGGAGGAGCCCGCGCTCGAGAGACACACCGCTGTGTGTATCTGCCGCTCTGTTCTGAGGTCTGAAAGGTAAGGGGGGCATCTTTACTGATGGGGGGAGGGGGTGTCTGTACTGCTGTGGTCTGCACAAGAGGGAGTTTGCACCGGGGGGGGGCTGTAACTGAGGGGGGTGTCTGTACTGAGGGGGGTCTGGTACTGAGGGGGGTGTCTGTACTGAGGGGGGTGTCTGGTACTGAGGGGGGTGTCTGTACTGAGGGGGGTGTCTGTACTGAGGGGGGTCTGGTACTGAGGGGGGTGTCTGTACTGAGGGGGGTATCTGTACTGAGGGGGTGTCTGTACTGAGGGGGGTCTGGTACTGAGGGGGGTGTCTGTACTGAGGGGGGGTCTGGTACTGAGGGGGGTGTCTGTACTGAGGGGGGGTCTGGTACTGAGGGGGGGTCTGGTACTGAGGGGGGTGTCTGTACTGAGGGGGGGTCTGGTACTGAGGGGGGGTCTGGTACTGAGGGGGGGTCTGTAACTGAGGGGGGATCTGTAACTGAGGGGGATCTGTAACTGAGGGGGTGTCTGTTACTGAGGGGGGTCTGTTACTGAGGGAGGTGTCTGTACTGAGGGGGGTGTCTGTACTGAGGGGGGATTGGTACTGAGGGGGGTATCTGTACTGAGGGGGGGGTCTGGTACTGAGGGGGGTGTCTGTACTGAGGGGGGTGTCTGTACTGAGGGGGGGTCTGGTACTGAGGGGGGGGTCTGTAACTGAGGGGGGGTCTGTAACTGAGGGGGGATCTGTAACTGAGGGGGTGTCTGTTACTGAGGGGGGTCTGTTACTGAGGGGGGTGTCTGTACTGAGGGGGGTGTCTGTACGAGGGGGGTCTGTAACTGAGGGGGTGTCTGTAACTGAGGGGGTCTGCACTGAGGTGGGGGTGTCTGTACTGATGGAGCGGTCTGCACTGAGGTGGGGGTGTCTGTACTTATGGAGCAGTCTGCACTGAGGTGGGGGTGTCTGTACTGAGGGGGAGGTTCATACTGAGGGAGGCGGGTCTATATTGATGGCGGGGAGTCTGCACTTAGTGGAGCGGGTTTGTACTGAGGGAGGGGATCTATACTGTGGGAGGGGGGTCTGTAGTTAGTGGAGGGGGGTCTGTACTGAGGGGGGACTATAGTTGTTGGGGGGTGACACCATTTTTTTTTGCACCGGGTGACACCAACCCTAGTGACGCCACTGTATCAGGTGACTGACCAGATCAATCAGTTAACAGGTGAACACAGACAGGGAGGAAAAGCAACAGCCAACACCCAGGTGCTGGAATGAAGAACATTGGCACTAAGTGATTAGAGATGTGCATTTTGTTTCGTTCCGAATCAAAATTCTGATAAATTTTTCATTATTCGGAAATTCGTAATGCATCCGAATTTCCGAATAACAAAAGTAACGAATTTAAACAAATCCAAAATAACAATTCAAATCGAAAAAAAGCAAACTAAATTTGAATCAAATCGATTTGTAAACAAATTCGAATCGAATTCGAAAACAATTTTGAACCGAATTTGAAACACCTTGGAATCGAATTCGAAAAAATAAAAATAGATTTTCTAAAAAATACAATAAAATAGAATATAAAACAATAAAGCAATAGAATAAAAATAAAAGAACAGTAAGCCCTGGTTCACACTGGTGCGATTTGACATGTGATTTGACATGTCAAATCGCATGTCAAATCGGCAAAATTTGCCGCAAATTGCGGGCAATGGCACCGTCCTAATCGGTGCGACGCCGCATCTGCGGCGCTGCACCGATTACAAAAAGTAGTTTCTGTATTACTTTTTGCGATTTCAGCCACGATTTACATTGACATCTGTTTCAGATGTCTTTGAAATCGTGGCTGAAATCGGGACTGCCAGCGGGAGTGAAATCGTGCGAGTTCAGCTGAACTCGCAGGCTTCACTCCCGCAGCCCCAGTGTGATCGTGGGCTAAAGAATAGAATAGAATTCAATAGAATGTAATAAAATAGAACATGACCGTCTTCCGAAATTCTAATTTTGAATAGTATAAATTCGAATTTGAGAATAAATTGGAAAATAAATCAAAACAATGGAAACTAAAATAGAAAAGAATAGAAAAACAATAGAACAGAATAGAATAAAATATAATATATACTATATGCTGTTCTATTTTTCTTTTCTATTCTATTCTAAACTTGTCTATATAGCTTTGAATACATTCTATACAAAATTCGGATTTCTTATAGAATGAATTTCAATAGAAAAGATTATAATAGATTAGTTTTGTATTCAAATTCGAAAAAAAAAATCGATTTTGAAAAAAGTCGATCAAATTTGAAAAATGTGAGCAAATTAGAAACAAATCTACCGTATTCGAAAAAATTTGACCGCATTTGAAAAAATCTACCGAATTAGATAAAACTATAAAATTTGAAAAAATTCGACCGCATTCGAAAAAATGTAACCGAATTCGAAAAAGTAAACTATATATAACCATTTTCCAAAATTTTAATTTCATATAGAATGAAATTGAATTAGAAAAGATTAGAATAGAATAGAAAAAAATAAACTAGAAAAACAATAGAACAGAATAGAATAAAATATAATATATTTTATATTTTATTCTATTTTGTTCTATTGTTTTTCTGGTCTATTCTTTTCTAGTATTTTCTATTCAAATCTTTTCTATTCCAACTCAAATTCATGCTATATGAAATTCAAATTCTGAAGCCATCTTCCGAATTTCTAATTTCGTATAGAATGAATTTGAATTAGAAAAGATTAGAATAGAATAGAAAAGAATTGAAAAGAATAAACTAGAAAAACATATATTATATTTTATTCTATTCTGTTCTATTGTTTTTCTCTTATATTCTTTTCTATTATTTTCTATTCTATTCTAATCTTTTCTATTCGATTTTAAAATCATTCTATACAAAATTAGAATTTCGGAAAATGGTTATATATAAATATTATATATTTAACCATTTTCCGAAATTCTAATTTCATCATATAGAATGAAATCTAATTAGAATAGAATAGAAAATAATAGAAACTAATAGAAAAAATAAGACTAGAAAAACAATAGCACAGAATAGAATAAAATATTCTGTTCTGTTGTTTATCTACGCTATTCTTATCTATTCTTTTCTATTCTATTCTAATATTTTCTATTCAAATTTGATTTCAGTCTATACAAAATTTGAATTTCGGAAGATGTTTATATATATATATATATATATATATATATATATATATATATAGAATGAATTTTAATAGAAAAGTTTAGAATAGAGTAGAAAAGAGTAGCATAGAAAAACAATGGAACAGAATAGAAAAAAAATATAATATAATATATATTCATTCTATACGAAATTCAAATTTCGGAAGATGGCTTCTGAAATTCAAATTTCGTATAGAATGAATTAGAATAGAAAAGATTAGAGTATAAAATAATAGAAAAGAATAGACTAGAAAAACAATAGAACAGAATAGAATAAAATATAATAGATTATTACATTATTATATTTTATTCTGTTCTGTTCTGTTGTTTCTCTAGTCTATTTTTTTCTACTCTATTCTAATCTTTTCTATTCAAATTCAAATTCATTGTATACAAAATTCGAATTTCAGAAGATGTTTTATATACATATATATATATATATATATATATATATATACACATATATATATATATATATATATATATATATTATATTTTTTTTATTCCGTTCAATTGTTTTTCTATGCTATTTTTTTCTATTGGAATTCGATTTCACTCTATACGAAATTTTAATTTCAGAAGATGTTATATATATAGAATTATTTCGAATTTGATAGTTTTTTTCGAATTAGGTAGATTTTTTTTCGAATGCGGTAGAATATTTTCGAATGCGGTCAAATTTTTTCAAATACGAAACGATTCCCGAAAACGAATGTAACAAAATTAACTACCTAACTAACTGCAGGTGTTATGGCTTAATTAGCTGATTAGAGTGGGACACTTTGAGCCTAGAGTATTGCACTTTTTCACAATATTCTAATTTTCTGAGATTGTGGATTTGGGGTTTTCATGAGCTGTAAGCCATAATCATCACAATTATGACAAATCACGGCTTGAACTATCTTGATTTGCATGTAATGAGTCTATCTCATATATTAGTTTTGCCTTTTAAGTTGCATTAGTGAAATAAATTAACTTTTGCACGATATTCTAATTTTTTGAGTATCACCTGTATGTTTAGGACATTGCCACTTCCAATCTTTCTGCCCAACTTCAGAAACTACAGTTTTTCCTTAATTCTTTCATTTGGGGATACAAATAGCCTTGCATAAATTCTTCTACACTTTACCAATTCACAAAACACTCTGGAATAGGAGCCCCTAATATTACCAAATATTATAAAGCTACCATATTTGCTCAAGTCAACTCTTGGTGGAAACCCGTCAAGAACTGTCCTGGCTGAAAATCGAATACAGCTCTTTAATCTGACCTGAAACTAGCCTTGGGGACTGCTTGGATCCAGCACCTACTTCAAAAGCATTATCTTGATACAATCTCTACAGCCTTTAGGGCCTGGAACTCCATACTCAACACTGCCATTGGCCTCTCTCCACAGACCTTAAATCGCCTGTTTGTACATTCTCTGGAACCTGTCATGCAGGACATTTCCTTACAATCCTGGGACCAAGCTGGCATCCACTCTGTGGCTCACCTACTCTATCAAACCAGGCCAATCTCCTTCCAGGACTTATGCTCTAAAAACTCCTCTATTACCTTCACAATGTTTTACAAATTCCTCCAAGTCTGCCACACCCTCTGTCTTCTCCAGACTAGTACATTGTCTGGAAGTTCCCTTTCACCATTTCTTTTTCCCCAGCCTTTTTTTTTTCCCCTCTCTCCACCTTCCAACATGCTCATATTAATCTTCTTTTTTGCAATAATGCCCTCTCTCCTGAAACTCTCATTTATTTCCCCCCCTCCACCCCACAACCTGTAGATATCTCCATCACTTTTACCCTCTCAATATTACTACACTTATCACCTCCTGCTCTTTCTGAGTCCACACAATGTCACCACTTCAAATTCACTACAGCACCTGCCCTCCTATGAATCCCGCTCCCACCTTACCGCCCTCACCCTCCTACTACTCCTAACTTCTGGGAACATTTCCCAAACCTTGGCCCTCCTCCAGCTAACTCACACTCACACAATTAGCAGTTTACCTTCTCTGAAAGCAGCCATACCCTCACTCTCTTATCTCAATTACCCTGATTCCACAAACCAGCCCCCCCTTATGTGTGCCCTCTGGAATTAGACATGCGCACACTGAAATATTTTGTTTCGGAATTTCGTTTTCGTCCAAAAAATACATTTATTTAGTTACTCCCGAAATCCGTTTTTATTTATTTTGTTTCGTAAAAAAATGCATTAGTCCGAAAATCTGAATTAATTAAGGTTGAATCTGTCATTGAAGGCTTATGGTGTCTGTTGAATGTTCTAAGAAGATTCGACAAGCAGCTAAACTGTACGACGCCGCAATCGTACATTTCCGGTCGAATGTTCTGCCTACAAGCTATAGAAGAATTCTAATGATGTATGACACTAGTAATAATTATATTTATAAATTATTAGCCTATGGGCCGAGCATTTGACTGGAAATGTACGATTGCGCGTCGTACAGTTTAGCTGCTTGTCTAATCTTCTTAGAACTTTCGACAGACACCATAAGTCTTCAATGACAGATTTGACGTTTGTATGTTTTTCGCTGCTTCGTCGAATCTTCGTCGTTCATGTCAAATGGTCTACCCCAACACTGTCTCTATAATGTCGAATCTTTTCTCTCTATGTAAAATCTTTCCTCTCTATGTAGAATAATCTTGGACTAATAGAGTTAAGGTTAGACACATTCGACCACAGGTTCGATAGACACAGATAGACACAGATGTCAGTGTCATGTCGAATCTCATATCAAACTGTTGTAGCAATGAAAACGAAAATAAAGCATTTTTTTATGTCGGATCTTTCGGATTTCGGATTCTGCGCGTTCATTTTCGTTTGTTAAAACGATAACGAAAATACCCGAAATTTGGACGAAAATGCATTCAAAAACGAATGCACATGTCTATCTGGAATGCCCTCTTAGTCTCTAACAAACTTACCTCTGCCAATGACCTTTTCCTCTCCAACTCCCTTAATCTACTTGCTATTACAGAAACCTGGCTCCAGGACACTGCCTCTCCAGCTGCCCTCTCCCATGGTGGCCTCCTTCAAACTCACTCACCCCGACCCAGTGGATGAAAAGGTGGCAGAGTTGGACTTCTTCTCTCCCCATAAAGCACCTTCCAGATTCTTCCTACACACCCTTCTCTTTCCCTCTATTCTTTTAAAGTGGACTGCATTTGTCTTTTCTCTCCAGTGTGTCTAAGGATTGCAGGGTTGCAGTAATTTACTGACCTCCTGGCCCAGTGTCATGCTTTCTTAATGACCTCCACATTGCTACCCTACTTTCTCTCCTCCATCATCCTCTGTGACTTTAAAATTCCAATCAATGTTAACACCTCAGCCACTTCTCAACTACTCAACTTCACCTCCTCTTTTAACCTAACGCAATGGACACAAACCACCAATCACTTCAATGGCAACACTCTCAAACAAATTTTCTGTTATTCCTGCACTCCCTGCAACCTCTCAAATACTAATTTTCCTCTCTCCGATCACAACCTTATTAGTTTCATACTCTTCCTGTCTCTTACTTTGTTTTCTCTACCCTTAATTCCTTACTTCACCCCCCAATGCCTTCACCCACCAACTTGCTTACTGACAGTCATTTCAAAAACAAAAATTGACACAATTCATGTTGAGATATCCAGCATCCAGCTTCCTCCCCCAACCAACACATCTGGTCCAACACCACACTCAATACTTTTCTCCTTCAACCCTGTTACCAGTGAGGAAGTTGCCAAACTCCTCTCGACTGTCCACTTCACCACCTGGATCCTGTCCCCTCACAATTACTGCAACCACTTGCACTATCCTAAACTGTAACCCACATCTTCAACCTCTCCCTCTCCTCTTACACCTTTTTCTTCCCGCTCAAACATGCACTGGTTACCTCCATACATACACCCAGGTGGACATCACCTGTTTGAACAACTTAAGACCCATGTCCCTGCTCCCGTTTGCCTCCAAGCTTCTTGAATGCCCTGTCCACAATTTTATGAATTGCTTCCTCAATGACAACAACCTTCTCGATCCTCTACAGTCTGGCTTCCACCAACAACATTCCACTGAAACTGCACTACTAAAACCCACCAATGACCTACTAACTTCTAAAACCAACTGCCAGTACTCCGTAGTCATGCGCTTGGTCCTTTCTGCTGCCTTTGACACAGCTGACCAACCTTTCCTCCTCAGTAAACTACACTCCCTTGGCCTTTATGACTCTGCTCTTTCCTAGTTCTCCTAACTATCTCAGCACACTTTCAGTGTCACCTACAACACCTTCTCCTCCGCTCATCTTCCTCTTTCTGTTAGAGTACCCCAAGACTCACTCCATGGGCCCCTCCTATTTTCTCTCCATACCTCTTCAATGGGCCAGTTGATAACCTCCCATGGCTTCCAATAACATCTCTCTGCTGATGACTAGAGATGAGCCGAACACCCCCGGGTTCGGTTCGCACCAGAACCCGCGAACGGACCGAAAGTTCGTACGAACATTAGAACCCTATTAAATACAATGGATGCGAACGTTCGAATTCTAAAGTGCTAATTATAACAACTATTATGCATGTTATTGTCCTAAAAAGGGTTTGGGAACCCGGGTTCTGCACCAGGGGACATGTATCAATGCAAAAAGAAGTTTTAAAAACGGTCGTTTTTCGGGAGCAGTCATTTTAATGATGCATAAAGTGAAAAAAAAAAGTCAAATATTCCTTTAAATATCGTACCTGGGGGGTGTCTAAAGTATGCCTGTGAAGTGCCACGTGTTTCCCGTGTTTAGAACTGTCCCTGCACAAAATGACACTTCTAAAGGAAAAAAAAGCCATTTAAAACTGCTTGCGGCTTTAATGTAATGTCTGGTCCCGGTAATATGGATGAAAATCTTTAAGAAAAATGGCATAGCTACCCCATGACCCCCCCCCCCTACCCCAGCCCATTACCAGCCCCTTTGGGTCTTGTATGGATATTAAGGGGAACCCCGCACATAAAATAAAAAAGGCCCTATATACTCTGAACAGCCGTATACAGGCGGTGCATACAAGACAGGGACTGTAGGTTTGTTCTTATGTAGAATCTGTTTGTAATTTTGAACAGGTACATTGTTTAAGTGTAGCTCCAGCCCAAAAATCTATTTTTAAACTTTTTGGAAAACATAGGTAAGGGTTATCACCCCTGTAACATTTGTTTTGCTGTCTGTGCCCCTGTTCAGAACATTTCACCTCACTTTCCGTCCCAATGACAACTGTTTTTGAAATGTGGTGTTTTTCTTGAAACAAGGATTGCTGATAAAGCATCAGTACAGAGGAGACACCTTTCTTCCATATTAATTCTTACAGGAGAGAATTTTCCTTCCAAGGGGTAGATTTCCTCTCACTTCCTGTTGTCTTCTTGCGTTTGCAAGTAGGAGTCGTTTGTAAGTTGGATGTTTGAAAGTAGGGACCTGCCGTATATACTCTGCAGAAATAGGCCCCTTAGTTGTTGGTGTTGGCACAACACTGTAAGCACTCACAGTTACTCTTGGTTGGTGCTGGAACGCCCTGCTGTCAACTATTATATCAGGAATTGTAATTACATATAATTGTTGAACAGTGGTAGTAAAAATTGGGCCTTTGATGGTGGTGCTGGTGCCACAACACTGTAAGCCCTGACAGTTACTCTTGGTGGGTGCAGCAATGGGCCCTGCTGTGAATTATTAGATCAAGAATTGTAATTGCATGCCCCTGTTGAACAGGGGCTGAAAAATTGGGCCTTTCGTGGTGGTGGTGGTGGTGGCGTTGCCACAACACTGTAAGCCCTCAGAGTTACTCTTGGTGGGTGCAGGAATGGGCCCTGCTGTGAATTATTAGATCAAGAATTGTAATTACATGCCCCTTTTGAACAGGGGCTGAAAAATTGGGCCTTTCGTGGTGGTGGTGGTGGTGGCGTTGCCACAACACTGTAAGCCCTCAGAGTTACTCTTGGTGGGTGCAGGAATGGGCCCTGCTGTGAATTATTAGATCAAGAATTGTAATTACATGCCCCTTTTGAACAGGGGCTGAAAAATTGGGCCTTTCGTGGTGGTGGTGGTGGTGGCGTTGCCACAACACTGTAAGCCCTCAGAGTTACTCTTGGTGGGTGCAGCAATGGGCCCTGCTGTGAATTATTAGATCAAGAATTGTAATTACATGCCCCTGTTGAACAGGGGCTGAAAAATTGGGCCTTAGGCACTGGTGCCACAACACTCCAACCCCTCACAGATACTGTACTTGGAGCACAGCAATGAGCCCTATGGCAAATTATTGCTAAAAAAATTGTAATTACACGCCCCTGTAAAACAGGGGCTGAAAAATTGGGCCTTAGCCACTGGTGGCGGCACCCATAAACAAAAATGATCTTCCAAGCTATCATCATCAATCGTATCATTGAGGACTCGGAGGAGGAGGATAGCCAGTCAACATAACAGCACAGGCACTCAGCATCAGCATCAGTCTTGAAGGGATGTGACATGTTAAAATCAATTAGTCTGTTATATCAGCATCAGGTGTGTGGTAGCTGGTGGTGATCCAAGACTGGTTCATCTTGATGAAAGTCAGTCGATCAACCGAGTCGGTGGACAGGCGCACCCTGTGATCCGTGACAAATCCTCCAGCAGCACTGAATGTGCGTTCCGAAAGAACGCTGGATGCAGGACAGGCCAGTAGCTCAATTGCATACTGTGCAAGCTCTGCCCAGTGATCCATCCTCAAGACCCAGTAAGCCAGAGGATTTTCGGTGGGGAAGGTGTCCAAGTCTGACCTTGCCCCTAGATATTCCTGCACCATGTTTATCAGACGCTGGCGATGGTTGCTGGAACCGATCATACTTTGGGGCTGCGGACTAAAGAATTGTCTGAACGCATCGGTCAGACGGCCACCTTCCCCACCGCTCCTTCTTTGACTGGCCGAAGCCTCAGCAACTCGTTGTCCAGGACCAGGAGTTTGTAACCTCCCAGTCTCTGGGAACGCGTTGCACAGACCTTTCTGCAAGGCCTCCCGGAGTTGTCTCATCCTCTGCTCCCTCTGCGACGGTAACATAAGGTCCGCAACCTTACCCTTGTACCGTGGATCAAGGAGAGTGGCCAGCCAGTAATGGTCCCTCTCCTTGATCCGAAGAATACGAGGATCCTTCCGCAGACTTTGCAGGATCAGGGAGGCCATGCAGCGTAGGTTTGCTGAGGCATTCGCTCCGGAGTCCTCTGGGTCACTAAGGACGACATGATCCGCAGCCACCTCCTCCCAGCCACGTACAAGTTCACTGGTTTCTTGGGACTGTAAATCATCCCTAAAAGACTGCTGCTGATGATGCTGAGTGCCAGCCTCCACCTCCATGCTGACACAATCCTCCTCCTCCTCCTCCTCCTCCTCCTCCTCCTCTTCCTGTGCGATGGGTGGGACAGAAGGAACACTGTCTGGGTAAAGGGGGCCTTGAGAGGCAAGGAAGTCCTCCTCTTCCTGCCTCTGTTCTGCCTCAAGTGCCCTGTCCATTATTCCACGCAGCGTGTGCTCCAACAGGTGGACAAGAGGTACAGTGTCACTGATGCATGCACTGTCACTGCTCACCATCCTCGTGGCCTCCTCAAATGGTGCCAGGACAGTGCATGCATCCCTGATCATGCCCCACTGGCGTGGAGAAAAAAAACCAAGCTCCCCTGACCCTGTCCTGGTGCCGTAGTCGCACAGGTACTCATTGATGGCCCTCTGCTGCGTGTACAGCCGCTGCAGCATGGCCAACGTTGAGTTCCACCTGGTGGGCATGTCACATATAAGGCGGTTCTTGGGCAGGTTCAACTCCTTTTGCAGCTCAGCCAGGCGAGCACTGGCATTATAAGATCTGCGGAAATGCACACAGACTTTCCTGGCCTGCCTCAGGACATCCTGTAAGCCCGGGTACCTGCCCAAGAACCGCTGCACCACCAGGTTAAGGACGTGAGCCACACAGGGCACATGGGTCAGTTGTCCCTGTCGGAGGGCGGAGAGGAGGTTGGTGCCATTGTCGCAAACCACCATTCCTGGCTTAAGCTGGCGTGGCGTCAACCACCTCTCGGCCTGGCCCTGCAGAGCAGACAGGACCTCTGCCCCAGTGTGGCTTCTGTCCCCCAAACACACCAGCGCAAGCACGGCATGGCATCTTTTTGCCTGCGTACTTGCGTAGCCCCTTGAACGGCTACGGAGCACCGCTGGTTCAGAAGACAAAGCACAGGAAGAGGCCATGGAGGAAGAAGAAGAGGAGGGGGTGGAGGAGAGAGGTGTGTCACAACCAGTAGTAGCATTTTGGAGGCGTGGCGGTGGAACAACCTCCAACACTACTGCACCTTGTCCTGCATCCTTCCCAGCTGCCAAAAGAGTGACCCAATGGGCCGTGAAAGAAAGGTAACGTCCCTGTCCATGCCTGCTGGACCATGAGTCAGCGGTAATATGCACCTTACCGCTGACCGCCCTGTCCAGCGAGGCCAAGACATTGCCTTCCACATGCCGGTAGAGAGCCGGAATAGCCTTCCGTGAGAAAAAGTGGCGTTTGGAAACCTGCCACTGAGGAACCGCACATTGCACAAACTCACGGAAGGGGGCCGAGTCTACCAACTGAAAAGGCAGCAGTTGAAGCGCTAGCAATTTAGCCAAGCTAGCATTCAACCGCTGGGCATGTGGATGGCTGGGAGTGAACTTCTTTCGACGGTCCAGCAGCTGGGGCAGGGAAATTTGCCTGCTAGAATCGGACGTTGGTGTACTGCTAGCAGAGTGGCCGCAAGTACTTGGCTGTGACACACCTAATTCTACACCTTCATTCCTCTCAGTGCATGTTTCAGAGAGGACTGAAGTTATAGTGGGGTTGGAGATCCCAGCTGATGCGGTGCAAGGAGAGGTCCGCTTTGTTCTTTGGTGTGGGTCTTTGAGGTAGGCTTGCCAACGAGCTGCATGGCAGGTCAACATATGTCTGGTCAGGCATGTGGTACCCAAGCGGCTGATGTTTTGGCCACGCGATATACGCTTGAGACATATGTTGCAAACAGCAGCTGTGCGATCTGATGCACTAGCCCCAAAAAAGGCCCACACCAAAGAACTTTTTGAATGACGGGCAGAGGCAGCGCCCTGCACAGGCGGAGCTCTGCGGTGTGATTCCGTCGGTGTACTGCCCTTACGCTGGCCACCAAAGGGCATCCTGCCTCGTTGGAGATGTGCCTCCTCCTCATCCTCCTCCTCCTCCTCTCTCCTATTAGGCACCCACGTGGAGTCAGTGACCTCATCATCCCCTCCCTCCTCATCACTGGAGCCAATCTGGCAGTATGCTGCAGCTGCTGGAACATGACTGCCAGATTGGTGTCCTTCTTGAGCATCCCCTCTGTCTGCTCTCACGCTACTGCCTTCCTGTAGCTGGGTTTCATCATCAGACCCTTCGAAACGCTGGGCATCCTCCTGGAGCATGTACCCAACACTGTGCTCAAACAGTTCGGGGGACTCCTCAGGAGGAGGATATGGTGGGTCTAGGGAAGGAGTGACTGATGATGAGTCTGACATTGATACCAGGGAAGAGGACGCTTTGGCAGCTGCTTTGCCAGTACCCTGAGCCTGGGTGAGAGAGGATGAGGAGGAGGAGGAGGGCTTGGTCATCCACTCTACCAAGTCTTCGGCATGATGTGGCTCAACATGTCCAGCTGCCGAAAAGAAGGACAAGCGTGTCCCATGGCCATGTGCTGATGACAATGCACCGCGTCCACGACCAGCACTGTTGTCCCCAGACACAGAGCCTGCTTGCCCTCTTTTATTGCCTCCTGACTGTCTGCCTTCCAGACATTCTAATAGATGGCCTGCAGGGAGATGGGAAAAAAGCAATAAGGGCTACCTTCAGGTGTCCTTCTCTGTCCCTTTACTTAAGGATTTCTAAATATGGTTGAGGATGATTGCTTTTGCACAGAATAGCACAACGACAATTTCCCTGACTGTCCAAAAAACAAGGCTTTCAAAGATGGTTGATGAGGAATGCTTTAGCACACTATAGCACAAGGAGAATTTCCCTCACTGTCCTTCCCTGTCCCTAGAAACAAGGATTCGTACAGTAAAACACACTGACACTCTCCCTACCTATAGTTTTCTGTCCCTAGAAAAAAGGTTTTTTTAAAGCACACTATAGCACAAGGAGAAT
This sequence comes from Rana muscosa, assembly GCA_029206835.1. Taxonomy (NCBI): domain Eukaryota; kingdom Metazoa; phylum Chordata; class Amphibia; order Anura; family Ranidae; genus Rana; species Rana muscosa. The sequence continues at coordinate 155,632,903 of CM055120.1, forward strand.
TTCCCTCACTGTCCTTCCCTGTCCCTAGAAACAAGGATTCGTACAGTAAAACACACTGACACTCTCCCTACCTATAGTTTTCTGTCCCTAGAAAAAAGGTTTTTTTAAAGCACACTATAGCACAAGGAGAATTTCCCTCACTGTCCTTCCCTGTCCCTAGAAACAAGGATTCGTACAGTAAAACACACTGACACTCTCCCTACCTATAGTTTTCTGTCCCTAGAAAAAAGGTTTTTTTAAAGCACACTATAGCACAAGGAGAATTTCCCTCACTGTCCTTCCCTGTCCCTAGAAACAAGGATTCGTACAGTAAAACACACTGACACTCTCCCTACCTATAGTTTTCTGTCCCTAGAAAAAAGGTTTTTTTAAAGCACACTATAGCACAAGGAGAATTTCCCTCACTGTCCTTCCCTGTCCCTAGAAACAAGGATTCGTACAGTAAAACACACTGACACTCTCCCTACCTATAGTTTTCTGTCCCTAGAAAAAAGGTTTTTTTAAAGCACACTATAGCACAAGGAGAATTTCCCTCACTGTCCTTCCCTGTCCCTAGAAACAAGGATTCGTACAGTAAAACACACTGACACTCTCCCTACCTATAGTTTTCTGTCCCTAGAAAAAAGGTTTTTTTAAAGCACACTATAGCACAAGGAGAATTTCCCTCACTGTCCTTCCCTGTCCCTAGAAACAAGGATTCGTACAGTAAAACACACTGACACTCTCCCTACCTATAGTTTTCTGTCCCTAGAAAAAAGTTTTTTTAAAGCACACTATAGCACAAGGAGAATTTCCCTCACTGTCCTTCCCTGTCCCTAGAAACAAGGATTCGTACAGTAAAACACACTGACACTCTCCCTACCTATAGTTTTCTTTCCATAGAAAAAAGGTTTTTTTAAAGCACACTATAGCACAAGGAGAATTTCCCTCACTGTCCTTCCCTGTCCCTAGAAACAAGGATTCGTACAGTAAAACACACTGACACTCTCCCTACCTATAGTTTTCTGTCCCTAGAAAAAAGGTTTTTTTAAAGCACACTATAGCACAAGGAGAATTTCCCTCACTGTCCTTCCCTGTCCCTAGAAACAAGGATTTGTACAGTAAAACACACTGACACTCTCCCTACCTATAGTTTTCTGTCCCTAGAAAAAAGTTTTTTTTAAAGCACACTATAGCACAAGGAGAATTTCCCTCACTGTCCTTCCCTGTCCCTAGAAACAAGGATTCGTACAGTAAAACACACTGACACTCTCCCTACCTATAGTTTTCTGTCCCTAGAAAAAAGGTTTTTTTAAAGCACACTATAGCACAAGGAGAATTTCCCTCACTGTCCTTCCCTGTCCCTAGAAACAAGGATTCGTACAGTAAAACACACTGACACTCTTCCTACCTATAGTTTTCTGTCCCTAGAAAAAAGTTTTTTTTAAAGCACACTATAGCACAAGGAGAATTTCCCTCACTGTCCTTCCCTGTCCCTAGAAACAAGGATTCGTACAGTAAAACACACTGACACTCTCCCTACCTATAGTTTTCTGTCCCTAGAAAAAAGGTTTTTTTAAAGCACACTATAGCACAAGGAGAATTTCCCTCACTGTCCTTCCCTGTCCCTAGAAACAAGGATTCGTACAGTAAAACACACTGACACTCTCCCTACCTATAGTTTTCTGTCCCTAGAAAAAAGGTTTTTTTAAAGCACACTATAGCACAAGGAGAATTTCCCTCACTGTCCTTCCCTGTCCCTAGAAACAAGGATTCGTACAGTAAAACACACTGACACTCTCCCTACCTATAGTTTTCTGTCCCTAGAAAAAAGTTTTTTTTAAAGCACACTATAGCACCAGGAGAATTTCCCTCACTGTCCTTCCCTGTCCCTAGAAACAAGGATTCGTACAGTAAAACACACTGACACTCTCCCTACCTATAGTTTTCTGTCCCTAGAAAAAAGGTTTTTTTAAAGCACACTATAGCACAAGGAGAATTTCCCTCACTGTCCTTCCCTGTCCCTAGAAACAAGGATTCGTACAGTAAAACACACTGACACTCTCCCTACCTATAGTTTTCTGTCCCTAGAAAAAAGTTTTTTTTAAAGCACACTATAGCACAAGGAGAATTTCCCTCACTGTCCTTCCCTGTCCCTAGAAACAAGGATTCGTACAGTAAAACACACTGACACTCTCCCTACCTATAGTTTTCTTTCCATAGAAAAAAGGTTTTTTTAAAGCACACTATAGCACAAGGAGAATTTCCCTCACTGTCCTTCCCTGTCCCTAGAAACAAGGATTCGTACAGTAAAACACACTGACACTCTCCCTACCTATAGTTTTCTGTCCCTAGAAAAAAGGTTTTTTTAAAGCACACTATAGCACAAGGAGAATTTCCCTCACTGTCCTTCCCTGTCCCTAGAAACAAGGATTTGTACAGTAAAACACACTGACACTCTCCCTACCTATAGTTTTCTGTCCCTAGAAAAAAGTTTTTTTTAAAGCACACTATAGCACAAGGAGAATTTCCCTCACTGTCCTTCCCTGTCCCTAGAAACAAGGATTCGTACAGTAAAACACACTGACACTCTCCCTACCTATAGTTTTCTGTCCCTAGAAAAAAGGTTTTTTTAAAGCACACTATAGCACAAGGAGAATTTCCCTCACTGTCCTTCCCTGTCCCTAGAAACAAGGATTCGTACAGTAAAACACACTGACACTCTTCCTACCTATAGTTTTCTGTCCCTAGAAAAAAGTTTTTTTTAAAGCACACTATAGCACAAGGAGAATTTCCCTCACTGTCCTTCCCTGTCCCTAGAAACAAGGATTCGTACAGTAAAACACACTGACACTCTCCCTACCTATAGTTTTCTGTCCCTAGAAAAAAGGTTTTTTTAAAGCACACTATAGCACAAGGAGAATTTCCCTCACTGTCCTTCCCTGTCCCTAGAAACAAGGATTCGTACAGTAAAACACACTGACACTCTCCCTACCTATAGTTTTCTGTCCCTAGAAAAAAGGTTTTTTTAAAGCACACTATAGCACAAGGAGAATTTCCCTCACTGTCCTTCCCTGTCCCTAGAAACAAGGATTCGTACAGTAAAACACACTGACACTCTCCCTACCTATAGTTTTCTGTCCCTAGAAAAAAGTTTTTTTTAAAGCACACTATAGCACCAGGAGAATTTCCCTCACTGTCCTTCCCTGTCCCTAGAAACAAGGATTCGTACAGTAAAACACACTGACACTCTCCCTACCTATAGTTTTCTGTCCCTAGAAAAAAGGTTTTTTTAAAGCACACTATAGCACAAGGAGAATTTCCCTCACTGTCCTTCCCTGTCCCTAGAAACAAGGATTCGTACAGTAAAACACACTGACACTCTCCCTACCTATAGTTTTCTGTCCCTAGAAAAAAGTTTTTTTTAAAGCACACTATAGCACAAGGAGAATTTCCCTCACTGTCCTTCCCTGTCCCTAGAAACAAGGATTCGTACAGTAAAACACACTGACACTCTCCCTACCTATAGTTTTCTGTCCCTAGAAAAAAGGTTTTTTTAAAGCACACTATAGCACAAGGAGAATTTCCCTCACTGTCCTTCCCTGTCCCTAGAAACAAGGATTCGTACAGTAAAACACACTGACACTCTCCCTACCTATAGTTTTCTGTCCCTAGAAAAAAGTTTTTTTTAAAGCACACTATAGCACAAGGAGAATTTCCCTCACTGTCCTTCCCTGTCCCTAGAAACAAGGATTCGTACAGTAAAACACACTGACACTCTCCCTACCTATAGTTTTCTGTCCCTAGAAAAAAGTTTTTTTTAAAGCACACTATAGCACAAGGAGAATTTCCCTCACTGTCCTTCCCTGTCCCTAGAAACAAGGATTCGTACAGTAAAACACACTGACACTCTCCCTACCTATAGTTTTCTGTCCCTAGAAAAAAGGTTTTTTTAAAGCACACTATAGCACAAGGAGAATTTCCCTCACTGTCCTTCCCTGTCCCTAGAAACAAGGATTCGTACAGTAAAACACACTGACACTCTCCCTACCTATAGTTTTCTGTCCCTAGAAAAAAGGTTTTTTTAAAACACACTATAGCACAAGGAGAATTTCCCTCACTGTCCTTCCCTGTCCCTAGAAACAAGGATTCGTACAGTAAAACACACTGACACTCTCCCTACCTATAGTTTTCTGTCCCTAGAAAAAAGGTTTTTTTAAAGCACACTATAGCACAAGGAGAATTTCCCTCACTGTCCTTCCCTGTCCCTAGAAACAAGGATTCGTACAGTAAAACACACTGACACTCCCCCTACCTATCCTTCTCTTTCCCTAAACTAAAGGAATCCAGGTTAAGCAAGAAAAAATAAATGTCACTGTCCCTGCCTATGCTTCTCTTTCCCTGCTCCGGAACACACTACACTAGGCCGCCGTGCTGGCGGCCTTTTATAGTGTGGGGCGTGTACTAAACCCCCTCAGCAATAATTGGCCACAGGCATCCTGCCTGTGGCCAATCATTGCTCTCCTCGCTGCCGGCGCTGTGATTGGCCAAGCATGCGGGGTCACAGTGCATGCTTGGCCAATCACAGCGCCTGGATGACACTGCGATGGCGTAGTGCATTGTGGGCCGTTCGCGTCACTCGAATTAGGCGCAAACGGCCCAAATCGTTCGATCTTCGTCGAACGATCGAACACCGAGCTCATCCCTACTGATGACACCTAGATCTATCTATCGACTCCTCAACACACAACCTCATTCTCTTCACGTATCACAAATTTACTAAGCGATATATCAGTATGAATGTCACACCACCCCCTCAAACTTAATCTTTCTAAAACTGAGCTGGTAAAATTTCTTTCTCCCCGATCCCCTCCCCATGACTTTACCATTGAGATCAACGGCACAACTATTAGTCCCTCCACACATGCCAGGGTGCTAGGTGTAATCCTAGACTCTGACCTCTCCTTCAGCCTCCACATCTCATCATTGGCTAAATATTGCCGCCTTAACCTCCGCAACATTTCCAGAATTCACCCCTTCCCGACTTACAACACCACAAAATAACGTATTCACTCTAGTTATTTTTCGACTTGACTACTGCAACTCCCTCCTCACTGGCCTACCTTTTACACAGGCTATCCCCCTTCAGTCTATTATTAATTCTGCTGCTAGACTATTGCACCATACTAACCGTTCCGTGACTGATGCCCTTTTCTGCCAATTTCTATACTTATAATTTTGTATAAAATTCAAAATATTAACCACAACATATAAGACCATCCACAACATTGCCCCCAGCTACATCACCAACCTCATCTGCAGATATGGCCCAAACAGTCCTCTCTGCTCCTCTCCAGACCTCAGGACTTCTCCACAGCCTCACCCATCCTCTGGAACTCTTTGCCCCAGCATGTCCGGTCAGTTCCTACCATGTCCGCCTTTTAAGCAATCCTTGAAAACTAATTTATTCAGGAAAGCCTACCCCACCTCCACCTAAAAACTGTACTTGAGTGACCTCCATCAGACTATACCCTGCAGCTATTACCTTTTGTATTGAATATTTTTTTTTATTATTGAGAAAGTTTTTACAATACAAATCAGAATATAAAAGTGTATAAGGAGTACAAAGGGAGGAATACAACTCCATAAAACAGATTAACACAGTCATTCTTATATAACAGACAAATGTAGGGAGTGATACTAATAATATAGGAATAACACAGTAAAATAATAATAAAGTGAAAATAAAAATAAAGAAAAAACATAAATCTAAAAGTAAATTATTGTGAGAGTGAATATGAATATACCATGGAGGTGGTGTGAGATGAACATTTGAAAGCCGTTAGTTGGATAGGAGAAAGCTATTGTAATGAGATATAGTTATCAGTACAATTCTGTTGGAGCAACTATATTAATGGTCTATACTGAGCTATCCCCTCCATATCGTCCACTGTTAGTCAAATGTCTTCTTAGTACTATAATTGATGGCAATTAAGGATTCATAAGTGTAATGAGATTGCATCATGTCAATATTTAGGTGCAATATTCCCAGTGTCTAGTAATTAGTGATCTAGCTGCAAGTAAGATATGTGTAATCACTGTGCGAAAGTATGGAGGGAATTTCTCAATACCCAGGTTTAACAGAGCCATCCCAGGATCTGGAGATGTGAGGATTCCTGTAATAGAGGAGATTTGTCTAAATATACTGTTCCAAAAGCTGGTTAAGCGGTAAGGTGTGAGGTACCACCCCAGTGTTATTTTTTGGTATAGTTCCCAGTGGTTTACGCACCTGGAAGATATATAGATTGTTCTGAAGGCAGACTGCCATTGTAAAGGTGTGAAGGTTTTGCCCAAGTCTGCTTCCCATTTTTGGTAAGGAGGAGATTTGATAAAGGTGAGTTTGTTTTAGAACAGATTGTAGAAAAGGGATATCCCTTTAGAGGACACAGTAGATGATGTGTAGAATCGCCATGCTGTGTCATGTAAGTATATATGATGTGTTTTAAGAGATCCCAGAAAGTGGGCAATTTGATAATATTTATGGTAGTCTGTAGGAGCAAGGCCATTATTGATTTTAAGTGTATTGAAGGTCTTAATGCAATTGTTACAGAACAGATCAGCAATGTGAGTAATGCCTTTGTTTTGCCAATCAAGGAGTACCATGTTGGGGATTGCTTCTATCAGAATATTAACAGGTATGGGGACTTCAGTCAATTTAGAGGATGAGGATCTAGATTTGTGGAGGTCTCTCCAAGCTATTAAAGAGTCTTGTATAGTGCGTGAGGGATGTTGTAGGGAGACTGGTCTACAGACATCAAGAAGTAGAAGGTAACGTAAGTCTAAGGTTGGACATAAGGCTAGTTCAATAGTACACCAGGGAAGAGTTGGAGTGGGTGCAAACCATTTCTTAAGGAGTAGAGATGCCCAATAATAACCATGTATGTCCGTGAGCTCCATACCTCTTGCGGATCTGTGTATGGTTAAAAGGGCTTTGGAGCACCTGGGTCTTTTGGAACCCCAAATGAATTGTTTAAGGAGGGCGTTCAATGATCGGAGGTGGGAAGTTTTGAGTGGGATGGGGAGTGTTCTAAAAATATATAAGATTTGAGGAAGTATAAGCATTTTAAATGAGGCCAAGTGGCCCGACCAGGAGAGTTCAACTCTGGCTAGACGTGTAGTCTCTTTCATTAGTTTATCTATTAGAGGCAAGTAGTTTGCATCTGATAGTTTCAAGGGATCAGCTGTCAATTGTAATCCTAAATATGTGATGCTACTCTTACTCCATGTGTAGGGAAAGGAAGTATTTAGCTTAGATTGAAGGCTAGTAGAAACACCCATCGCTAGGATGAGTGATTTCATAAAATTAACCTTGTAGTATGAAATTTGGGTGAAACAGTTTAGGATATCATGAGCATGAAAGAGGGGTTTAGATGGTGCAGTTATGAACAATATGTTATTATCAGCAAAAATATTTATATTATGAGATTTGCCTTGAAGGGAGAAGCCTGAAATATCTGGGTGCGCTCTAATTTTCTCAGCTAAGGGTTCTATGAGAAGGTTAAATATTGAGGGGAATAAGGGGCAACCCTGTCTTGTTCCATTAGAGATATGAAAAGGTTGGGATAATATATTTGAGGTGTATTCATTTAGACTGCTCATTGCAATCCTACCCGCATTCTAAACTGGTCAGGGGGCCCGAGACGAGGAGCAGTCTTCACTATTCTCTATTCTTTACCGCTATCCTTTACTTCTCCCCCCCTCCTTTGCTCCTTTCCCACACCAATCCCATTCTATATCTCTTCTTTAATTAATTTTCTCTCTTTCTACCTCCCCCTTTTTTATCCCTATAGCGATATAATTGACCAAATGTTAGCTAGGAGCCTAGCCATGGGCTCCTAACATCTATACAACCATAGTAATATCAAGTTTGAGAGTTCTTCCATGACCACGGATAGACCTGCTGATATTGGTCTACGGGGGCACTTTGCAATCAATTGCAGGGTTACTTGCTCTCATTCAGATACCTGATCTTACTATGTTTATGTGTTGGTTATCCATGAAATGTTCATAGGCTTATAAGACTTATCTGTTTATATATACAGAATCCTATTGTTCTATTCCCTATGATTTCTGTTGTCTCACCAAAATAGTTTTACTTCAATGGGATAATATGTCATGGTAAATTACGCGGACAATATGTTAAATATGATGTCCATGTAACCTTACATTTCTTTCAATAAAAATCTTTTATGGACAAAAAAAATTATAATATTTGAGGTGTATACCTGTGCACATGGAAACGAATATAGGGAAAGGATATCAGAGAGAATGGGACCAGTGAAGCCAAACCTCTTGAGAGTGTGCGTCATGTATCCTCAGTGGATCCTGTTGAATGCCTTCTCCGCATCCAAAGAAAGGAGCAGAGAAGGAACCCGACAGGACCTAGCATAGTGGATAAGGTTGACAACTCTGCGTGTAGCATCTGAGGGCTGTCTCCCTGAGGTAAAGCCCGCTTGATCTGGATTGATCAGTGTTGGTAAAAGGGGGAGGAGTCTATGAGTAAGAATTTTAGCATACAACTTAACATCCGTGCTTAGGGGGGATATGGGTCTAAAGTTGGGAGGGGTGGTGGGGTCTTTGCTTGGTTTAGGGATGGTAACTATATACGCTTTGAGCATCTCAGAAGGGAACAAGGCAGAAGACACAGTTTGGGAGTAGACCAATTTTAACGATGGAGATAGGATGTTTTGGGATGTCTTGTAATAGTAGTTTTTAAGTCCATCTGGATCTGGGGATTTACCACACAGAAGAGTTTTAATCACATTTTGGATCTCAGTCTCAGTTATAGGTGCGTTTAAGGTCAGCAATTGTGCTTGTGATAGAGAAGGGAGGTTGATATCTGCTAGAAAAGATTGAATGGCCTCATCTGAAGGCTGGTGAGTGGTGGAATCATTTTTCAAGTCATAAAATGAAGAGTAATATTCAGCAAAGGAATTTGAAAGTGACGGTCAGCTTTGATGGGTATCCCCAACGATAATTAATATCATGATTGCGCAGTGCCTTTATGATAGGTAGAAGGGATTTGCGCTTCTGCATGGTGAATTGCGAAAGTTCCGCAAAAAGTTGAATAGAGGAGTATTGCGCAGGCCGTTGTTGGTTTTTACGGAAAGCTATCATAAACTGTTCCTTTGTATGGAAAAAATGCACCTGCATCAAAACATCTCTTGGAATATTATCCAGAAGATGTGAAGGTTTGGGCAAGCGGTGGATTCTGTCCACTATCAAGTCTTAATCAGACAACGCAGGCAGGTAGGCTTTCATGAGGTCACATGTGTATTGCTGCAGTTGTGAGGGTTGTGTAGTTTCAGGAATTCCACAGATCTTAATATTGTTCCTACGTGACCTGTCCTCGAGGTTGGCCACCTTGGCCCTATGCCATGTCACCTTTTCAGATTGGTCATTGTGGGCATCGACCAGAGAGTTGTAGGAGGTAGCATACCCCCCCCTTTTCTTTTCCACATGGTCAACTAGCTCACCTACTTCAGCTTTAAAACTCCTCATGCAGTCCATCATATCAGCATGCAGGTAGCTGCAGAGGGAGACCAGCATATCTTTTAATGTAGTGTCTGATATTGGCTGGTTAGTTGTGGGAAAGGTGTTGATTGTGTCAGCAAGATCCCTGGTGTCATTTAGGGATTCATGACATGTGCTCACCTTAGTGTTGCAGGGTTCATGTGAGGTTTGGATTTCGCCGGGCTGGGGCAAAGTGGCACTGAGGCATCAGGTGGGTGATGAGCAGAGCCTCCTTGTGAGCCCAGGCTTGTTGCTGCTGAGAGAGAGCCACCAGAGTGGGGCGGAGAGACGCCGTCAGCGCCATCTTGGATAGGGCTCTGGGCCGTCGGCGGCAAGAAATCTTGTAATTTCTTCGGATGGGATGCCTCTTTGCGTTTGCGGGTCATCTTGGGCTATCGGGCGGCACTTCAGAGGAAGTCTGGTGTAGAAAAGGCAGGTCAGGAACAACTCGGCTTGCTGGGCTTCCTAGTGCTGGCACAGAGATGACGTTTCAGGCGTCCATACAGCAGTGTGGTAGCCACGCCCCCCGTATTGAATATTTTTCTGATTCAAATGTTTTATTGAATTTTGCACAGAAAATTACAAAGTACAATTAAGTATTGTATGTCGTGCAACGAAGTCGTTGAACACATATTATGACATAAGAAACGTATGTCCACTAACAGAGATCATGTAAATCAAACAAAAGGTGGATAGCGTAAACTATAGATATAATCGATCCCCTCCTCTAATGTGGCACCCCAAATGGAAGCCGTATTCAATATTTTTCATGTGCAGGACCCACCAGCCGAAATCTGGGTTAGGGTTTTCAGAATATGGACTTGTTCGTATATGGACTTTAACTTTTGGAAAGGTATGGACCACACCATAAGGGCAGGGAACCAGGAGCAATACAGCCACAAATTAAATTGTTATTTGCACAGCCAGAAAAATGTATGTTATTCCTTTAAATTGTGGATCTATGTTACTAAAAATCATGTAACATGTGAAAATGTTTTTAATGTAAAATTCTAAATTAAAAGCAAGATATTTGACCAGTCTCAAGTTACTGTAAGGTATGAAGTATATACAAGTTGTGTATTCATAGCGTATAATATAGGACTGGAAGTGAAGTCCTATTTTACCCTCTGAGTTGAGAAGAGAGAAATCTCATGCTGAGAAGAACTGTGTTCAAGATAACCTTTGAGGTTATGTATTTGTACAGGGGAATTTATAAGCAACCTTTATGGTTGGGGAACAACAGTGTATATATAACATGTATAACAGAAGCAACCAGTCTAGGGTAGTGTGCAACACACTAGCGTTGCTAGCCAGGTGCGGGGGGGGGCGGGCCGCACCCGGGTGACACCCACCAGAGGGGTGACACCCGTGGGTAGCGCAGCGGCACCACACTGACATTGCCCGCTGCCCTGTGCCTTAGGCTCACGCTGCGGCTGTGTCCCTCAGCGGAGCGGAAGGAAGCCGCCGCCCCCTCTGCCTCCTCTCTGTTTACATCCACAGAGGAGGAGGAGGAGCCCGCGCTCGAGAGACACACCGCTGTGTGTATCTGCCGCTCTGTTCTGAGGTCTGTAAGGTAAGGGGGGCATCTTTACTGATGGGGGGAGGGGGTGTCTGTACTGCTGGGGTCTGCACTAGGGGGAGTTTGCACCAGGGGGGCTGTAACTGAGGGGGTGTCTGTACTGAGGGGGGTCTGGTACCAAGGGGGTGTCTGTACTGAGGGGGGTGTCTGTACTGAGGGGGGTGTCTGTAACTGAGGGGGTGTCTGTACGAGGGGTGTCTGGTACTGTGGGGGGTGTCTGTAACTGAGCAGGGTGTCTGTAACTGAGGAGGTCTGCACTGAGGTGGGGGTGTCTGTACTGATGGAGCGGTCTGTACTGAGGTGGGGGTGTCTGTACTGAGGGGGTGTCTGTACTGAGGGGGGTGTATGTACTGAGGGGGGTGTCTGTAACTGAGGGGGGTGTCTGTAACTGAGGGGGGGTCTTTAACTGAGGGGGGGTCTTTAACTGAGGGTGTGTCTGTAACTGAGGGGGTGTCTGTAACTGAGGGGTGGTCTGTACGAGGGGGAGTCTGTATGAGGGGGTGTCTGTACTGAGGGGGGTGTCTGTACTGAGGGGGGTGTCTGTACGAGGGGTGTCTGTAACTGAGGGGGTGTCTGTAACTGAGGGGTGGTCTGTACGAGGGGGAGTCTGTACGAGGGGGTGTCTGTTACTGAGGGGGGTGTCTGTACTGAGGGGGGTGTCTGTACTGAGGGGGGTGTCTGTACGAGGGGTGTCTGTAACTGAAGGGGGGTGTCTGTAACTGAGGGGGTCTGCACTGAGGTGGGGGTGTCTGTACTGATGGAGCGGTCTGCACTGAGGTGGGGGTTCATACTGAGGGAGGCGGGTCTATATTGATGGCGGGGAGTCTGTACTTAGTGGAGCGGGTTTGTACTGAGGGAGGGGATCTATACTGTGGGAGTGGGGTCTGTAGTTAGTGGAGGGGGGTCTGTACTGAGGGGGGACTATAGTTGTTGGGGGGTGACACCGTTTTTTTTCGCACCGGGTGACACCAACCCTAGTGACGCCACTGGTGCAACACATAGTGAAGATGTAACATAGACTGGCAGAGAAAAGTGCATATTCTTTGTGACTTTCTCAAAATACTGTCTGTCGGCTGTGGCAAAGTCAAGCAGATGGGGGCACCAGTTGTGGTACCGTGGACTGGCACCTTCTGTCAGTAACGAAATGGGCTTCTGTGAGTGCGAGTGAATGTTGCACTAATGGTTAATCAGCCTCTGGCCAGTAAGGAGTTAACACCTACACTGAATAAGTGTCATTCACATGTGTAGCACAGTAACTTGCAAAACGGGTGCCCCTGGAGGGCAACAATCAAAGTGCAACTCCCCACTTCCCAAAAAAATTACTTAATCCAGTACCTCATGCTGTATCCCTAAAATGTAAATATGGATTAAACTAATTCATTAAATTTGTTGAGACAATTAAGCTAGAGTTGATAAACATAAAAATGATGTCACATATAGGAACAAATCACTTCCCTAAACTGGGAAGACAGTTTTAATATAATAATTACTTTCTTAACGTAGAGATAGTTTTATGATTTGCAGTTACATATAAAATGTTAATTAAATCGATTTAGGAAAGACATGTCAAGGTTATGTGTTTTAGCAAACCTAATTTACACCTGTAAGGTAGAACACGTTAGCCATCCGGAATATCATATGTTTTTATTAAACTCAAAATGAGGGAACAGATAGTGATTCATTTCTTACAATTTTGATGATTGCATTTATGCTGTATTATAATATATTTGATCCCTACTCAAAACATTTTAACAAGAAGGTGAAGAGTAGAATGTCCTTGCTATTAGTGATTAAGGTCTTCGTTCAATAAACTTAATATCATGTTATTCAAGAATTGCTGCCGTCAATCCTGGCATATGGTTCTAATCATCTTATATCACCTTTTTTCTCACACATGGCAATATATAATAAGCTTATTCTCTGACCTTAGCATTGTATTCAGGAAAGCAGAATGATTGAAGCTAAACTACAGGCACAACATTTTTTAATTTTAATATATTCCTCAAAGGTCACAAAGGACATATATTTACTTTGTGTTTGCACCAAATGCATATGCAAATACAGATATTACCTTGTAAAAGTAGCAGACAACTAATCACTGTGCTGTACTTAGGCTGTGTGGAGAACAAAAGCTCATTAGGCTCCACCCACTAGAGGCTGCCTGCAGAAAACTACTGAAGAAGGTGGAGACAAGACCAGTCACCCTGCACAAGGAGGGAGAGCATCAGTGACTGGTCTTTATTATAGGAAGCTCCCAAACAGAGACAAAGTTATTTGCTGGATTACTGCACAGATCTAGAAGAAATACACACAGCGCTCCAAAATTCAAGGAAGAATACACATGACTTTTGTATTTATAGTAACAAATATTTTTCTATCCCGGAGTTGAGCATTAAAGTATATTTAATCCCAGGTGATGGGAAAAAGGCTACTTATTTAAAAAATTGAAATATTCTCCCTCTAATTGGCTTCATCTGTATAAGTTTAGGTAAAGTAATATAAATACAAAATATACATTAGTGTAAAAAAGGATAAATTTATGGCATTCAAATTGCCATAACTTTAGATCCTATACATAAATGAATATAATATATATTTTATGTTTAATTAAAAACCCATAGAACTCAACCCACAAAAGCCTTTAACTCTGGCTTCCAGTCTTTTTTTCTGCTGCTTTCAGCTTACTAATAACTTAAAAAGTTTATGTGTTCAATCCTAAGCAGGTGAAGTTTGTGATGGCCAAAATTTTAACTACCAAGTAACAAAAAAAAAAGTTATTTTGAGGAATGGGTGACTGACCACTAGGGATGAGCTTCGAGTTCGAGTTGAACCCATGTTCGACTTGAACATTGGCTGTTCCACCGTTCGTCGAATTTCGAACATTATGGGCCGTTTGGCGCCAAATTCGAGTGGCGTGTCACGGCCCATAATTCACTGCGGCATCGCAGTGCATTGCTGGCTGATAATTGGCCAGGCATGCACTATGACCTGCATGCTTGGCCAATCACAGCGCCGTAGATACAGAGAGCCGTAATTGGCCAAAGCTAGGGTGGCTTTGGCAAATTATGGCTCAGATGAGTAGGTACACGCCCCACACTATATAAGGCCGCCGGCTTGGCGGCCTTGTGTAGTGTGTTGGCGTTGGTTAAAGGAAAGAGACAGAGAGAGAGAGAGACAGTGTAATTTGATTTGAGTTAGATAGAGCAGGCAGGCGAGTCAGTTAGCTGCAGTTACAGTGTGTAGAGGATATATATGCATCCTAGGTGTTGTATATATATATTTACACACTGTATTGAGTTTAGCTAGATCCGTTCCTGTTATTCTCTATACTGACAGGCAGGCAGGTGATTGTGCTAGCTGCAGTGTTTCACATAGTGTACTGTGTCCTTTGCACAGTGTGCACCAAAAGCTTCCCTGAATACAATTGCTGGTGTTCTGATACAAATACAGGCAGAAAAAATTTATGGAACAACAAAATAAAAAAATACATGCAGGGATCTGCATTATTTTTCTTTAGTGTCCTTTGCACAGTGTGCACCAAAAGCTTCCCTGAATACAATTGCTGGTGTTCTGATACAAATACAGGCAGGGAGCTGTGGTATTTTGCTTTAGTGTCCTTTGCACAGTGTGCACCAAAAGCTTACCTCAATACAATTACTGGTGTTCTGATACAAATACAGGCAGGGAGCTGCAGTATTTTGCTTTAGTGTCCTTTGCACAGTGTGCACCAAAAGCTTACCTCAATGCAATTGCTGGTGTTCTGATACAAATACAGACAGGGAGCTGCAGTATTTTTCTTTAGTGTCCTTTGCACAGTGTGCACCAAAAGCTTACCTGAATACAATTGCTAGTGTTCTGATACAAATACAGGCAGGGAGCTGCAGTATTTTGCTTTAGTGTCCTTTGCACAGTGTGCACCTAAAGCTTACCTCAATACAATTGCTGGTGTTCTCATACTAATACCACAGGCAGGGAGTTCAAAATTACAAACAGATTCTACGTAACAACAAACCTATAGTCCCTGTCTTGTTTGCACCACCTGTATACTGCTGTTCAGAGTATATAGGGCCTTTAATTTGGGTGCAGGATTCCCCTTAATATCCATACAAGACCCAAACGGGCTGGTAATGGGCTGGGGGGGGGGGGGTAACCATGCCATTTTTCTCAATGATTTTCATCCATGTTGCCGGGACCAGACATTACATTAAAACCGCAAGCAGTTTTAAATGACTTTTTTTCCTTTAGAAACGTCATTTTGTGCAGGGACAGTTCTAAACACGGGAAACTTGTGTCACTTCACAGGCATACTATAGACACCCCCAGGTACGATATTTAAAGGAATATTTCACTTTTTTTTTTCACTTTATGCATCATTAAAATCACTGCTCCCGAAAAAACGTCCGTTTTTAAAACTTTTTTTTGCATTGATACATGTATCCTGGGGCAGGACCCGGGTCCCCAAACCCTTTTTAGGACAATAACTTACATATTAGTCTTCAGAATTAGCACTATTGATTTTGAACGTTCGAGTCCCATAGACTTTAAAAGGGGTCTAAAGTTTGCGCAAACTTTCGGTCCATTTGCAGGTTCTGGTGCAAACCGAACCCGGGGGGTGTTCGGCTCATCCCTACTGACCACTACATTTTTAACCAAAAATAAATTAATATACTGGATTATGTCTACAGTACATTATGTCTACAGTATGATAAAATAGCATAGATACATCATGGGAAATCTTTGAATAATGAGGAGGAATAAAGGACATCTTAATCACTGTGTTATAGACTTCATTTATACAGGCTCCTCTAATGTATGAAGGCTTTATTTGAATATTATGAAGCTACATTTTAAAGAGTCATAACCTTGCCTTTAATCACACAAAATGAATTTCAATCAAAAAGGTCCCCAAGCAACACATATATTAAATATTTTATTTATAACTCTGAAAATAAACATTCTACGTGTCACTATGTCTACTGTACATTTTTGTCCTTTTAAACCATCTCTTTAAAACTGAAACACAAAATAAAATAACATGAAAATATGTGTAAGCCCTAACTGAATGAACTTAAGTTTTCTAAAGCACTGTGTATCATAAACAAATGCCTTTTAACAACTTCCATACAGGGCACTTATACACCTTACTGCCCAGACCAATTTTCAGCTTTCAGTGCTGTTGCACTTTGAATGACAATTGCGCGGTCATGCTACACTGTACCCAAACTACATTTTTTTCATTTTGTTCCCACAAATAGAGCTTTCTTTTGGTGGTATTTGATCACCTCTGGGATTTTTATTTTCTGCAAAAAAATAACAAAAAAGACCAAAAATTTAGAAAAAAAAAACGTATTTTTTTTGTTTCAGTTCCAAACTTTGTAAATAAGTAAGTTTTCGTCTTCACTAATGGGCACTGATGGGGCCGCACTGATGGGCACTGATAATGCGGCACTGATGGGCACTGATAATGCTGCACTGATGGGCACCGATGAGGCGGCACGGATGGGCACGATAGGTGGCACGGATGGGCACCGATAGGCGGCACGGATGGGCACCGGTGGGCGGCACGGATGGGCACAGATAGGCGGCATGGATGGGCACAGATAGGCACAGATAGGCGGCACAGATGGGCACAGATAGGCAGCACGGATGGGCACAGATAGGCGGCACAGATGGGCACAGATAGATGGCATGGATGGGCACCGATAGGCGGCACGGATGGGCACTGATAGGCGGCATGGATGGGCACTGATAGGTGGCACGGATGGGCAGGCTTTTCCTGTTTACATCGTGATCAGCCATGATTGGACACGGCTGATCACGTGGTAAAGAGTCTCCGTCGGAGACTCTTTACCTAGATCAGTGTTGTGGGGTGTCAGACTGACATCCTGCAACAACGATCGCCGCGATGCGCGCCCCCGGGTGCGCGCAGCGGCTCAAAATCCTGAGGACGTCATATGACATCCAGTCAGGATTTTAAAACCACTTTGCCGACGTCAATCCGCTATAGGGCGGGCAGCAAGTGGTTAAATAAAATACTTATTTGTATTTATTTTTATCCTTTTTTTGCATCTCATTGCTGCTGATCTCCTGCACTTCCTGTCAAGATGCAGGAGCAGGAAACAGGAAGCCCATGGGACAAGGTGACAGGAGCAGGAGATAACTGGGAGACAGGGGCAGAGCATTGCTACCCTACAGTATAATAGGACACATCAGGATAAGAACTTATGGTAGTATGACCAGGTATATTCTAGAATAAATAAACATTAAACATTACTTTTGAAACTACTTTAAACTGGTTGGCTCCACCCCTTTGTTAAGAACTGTCAGACAGCAGAGCTGTCAGATGGCGAGTGTCTTCGGTGAGAGTGGAAATTTTTTTTCTTTTTTTTTTCGGGTAGCCGGTGGCGCCAGGCATCATGATTAATGATGGATCTACACTGGAGGGGGGGACATTTTTTTTCATTTTAGTTTTTTAAATAAAGAACTTGTCAAAAACTGCCTGTCATTTTTACACTAAAGCCTCGTACACACGGTCGGACTTCCATCTGACTTTTCCCTGGATTTTTGTCCAAACGGAGTTGGCCGGACACACCCATAGCATACACACCACAGGACTTTTCTGCAAACTTTCCCCAAACTTTTTGCAACATCACGTGGTTTTTCAGCTCTTTTCTGCTCTTTATCGCCACCCTTTGGTCAACTTCTGCTATTGTTGGTTGATTTTAACATTAGTTGTTTTGTCCATCGGACAAAAGTCCAATGGTTTTCTGTACACACGGTCGGACTTTGCTCCATCGGACTTTTGTTGGCCAAAAGTTCGTCCGTTTGCAGACCCAACTTTTGTCCGATGAAAACACAAAAAAAATAAAAAAAGTTTGTCTGATGGAGCGTACACACGGTCGGATTGCTGGTCCAACTTGCTCAAAATGACGTTTGTTGGCCAAAAGTCCGACCGTGTGTATGGGGCTTAACACTGTAAATGTTGTATAATATTTTATGATAGGGTTTATATATGCTTTTAACCCTTTTGCTGCTGCCGATGTACGTTGTACACAGTGGAGGTTTATACACACTTCCAGCAGCTGCAGCCAGTAGGAGTGTGTATATACTGTATATACAGTGAGGGGAAAAAAGTATTTGATCCCCTGCTGATTTTGTACATTTGCCCACTGACAAAAAATGATCAGTCTAAAATTTTAATGGTAGGTTTATTTTAACAGTGAGAGACAGAATAACAACAAAAAAATCCACAAAAATGCATTTAAAAAAGTTAGATATTGATTTGCATTTTAATGAGTGAAATAAGTATTTGACCCCTTCGCAAAACTTGACTTAGTACTTGGTGACAAAACCCTTGTTGACAATCACCAAGGTCAGATGTTTCTTGTAGTTAACTACCAGGTTTGCACACATCTCAGGAGGGATTTTGGTTTCGAGGCTGATGTTTGGTAACTCGAACCTTCAGCTCCCTCCACATATTTTCTATGGGATTAAGATATGGTGGCTGGCCAGGCCACTCCAGGACCTTAATGTGCTTCTTCTTGAGCCACACATTTGTTGCCTTGGCTGATTGTTTTTGAGTTGAGTTGAGAGGTATCTTGATATAGCGCGGTCTTACCCTGAAGGGTCCCGACGCGCTTACAAACACATACACATACTAGGGCCAATTTTTAGACAGATTAACCTACCAGCATGTCTTTGGAGTGTGGGATGAAACCGGAGTACCCGGAGGAAACTTACGCAGGCACAGGGAGAACATGCAAACTCCAGGCAGATGGTGTCGTGGTCGGGATTTGAACCAACAACTCAATTGCTGCTAGGTGAAAGTGCTAACCACTACACCACTGTGTAGTCATTGTCATGCTGTCATTGTCATGCTGGAATACCCATCCACAAACCATTTTCAATGCCCTGGCTGAGGGAAGGAGGTTCTCATCCAAGATTTGACAGTACATGGCCCCGTCCATCGACCCTTTGATGCAGTGAAGTTGTCCTGTCCCCTTAGCAGAAAAACACCCCCAAAGCATAATGTTTCCACCTCCATGTTTGACAGTGGGGATTGTGTTTTTGGGGTCATAGGCAGCATTCCTCCTCCTTCAAACATGGTGAGTTTATGCCAAAGAGCTTGATTGTGGTCTCATCTGACCACAACATTTTCACCCAGTTCTCCTTTGAATCAGTCAGATGTTCATTAGCAAACTTCAAAAGGGCCTGTACGTGTGCTTTCTTGAGCAGGGGGACCTTGCGGGGGCTGCAGGATTTCAAACCTTCACAGTGTAGTATGTTACAAATAGTTTTCTTGGGGACTATGGTTCCAGCTGCTTAAGATCATTGAAAAGATTCTCCCGTGTAGGTCTGGGCTGATTCCTCACCTTTCTCATGATCATTGAAACTCCAAGAGGTGAGATCTTGCATATATATATATATATATATATATATATATATATATATATATATATATATATATTGTGACGGTATGCGATGTGAGATACACGATAATCGATACATTTCACCTCGCATTCGTTCCATTGTAAGGGACTGGACCAGGATCCGGCCTGGTTTTTCCAGCCTCTGTGGCAGGCTGGGTTCCGGTCCGGATATTCAGGTCCACTGGAGTCCACAATCAGGTGGACTTTAAATATCCAGGAAAAGAGCACAGCAGGGCTCTGGCTGGAGACTCAGGGAGGAACCTGAGTGAGAGGAGCTCTGTGTGTTGGACTGAAAGGTTTGCTTACCCTCATATTTTGGGTGACGGGGACCAGCCCTGTACTGTATAGAGAGGAGATTATTGTTTAGTTTAGCGCCGGACGGCAAGGATTAAATTGACTGTTTAGTTTATTTTTATTTGCAAAGCTCCTGTAAATAAACCTGGCATCCACCAGATTTTAAAGAAAGTGCCTGTTTGTTGACCTTCATTCAGAAAAGGTGATCCCTCACGAGTTAATCTCCCACTATATATATATATATATATATATATATGACAAAACGACTGCTAACTGTCAGATGGAACCAATTCAGTGGCTATGTTGCCACTGGATCACTTACACACACCCGTTAATATGTGCCCCCCCCCCGCAGAGGCAGCCTAGTGAATATCCATTCTCTGCCCTGCCGTTCCTCTAACTCTAAGGAAGGATTTATTCAAAAAAAGGGGAGGAGGATGATGGGACTATAGTGGTGCTTGTTCACATAATAATGGAAACCGAACAACGATAATTAAAAAATATATATGGATTATCTTTATTATACAGAAGATTAAAAATGAGTAACAAGCCAAAGGAGGTCGTTAGTGTAGGGTAAATCCAGAGTGGTGGTTATATGGGAGTTTTCTGAGGGTTGAATAGTCATACGTTATCCCAACATGTTTCGCCTCAAGGCTTTATCAGGGCATGCATGCGTCAACCATGGATAAACAAGAAAACTGTACAAACATAGAAATGGAAATAAGACAAGAATAAATCAACAATACATATAACAAAAATACCCTTGTTGACTAGGGATGAGCTTCGAGTTCGAGTCAAACTCATGTTCGACTCGAACATTGCCTGTTCGCCCGTTCGCCGAACAATTTGGGGTGTTCGCGGCAAATTCGAAAAGTCTATGGGAGAAATCTAAAGTGCTAATTATAAAGGCTTATATGCGCTTTTTTTTTTTTTATCAATGACTTTTCTATGTATTGATAAAAGCCGACAATTCATTAATAGCCGCGAGTGAGTTTTAAATGACTTTTTTTCCTTCAAAAATGACACTTTGTGCAGAGCCAGTTCTAAGCACGGGAAACATGCGCGACTTTACATGCATATCATACACACCCCCCAGGTACGAAATTTAAAGGAAAATTTCACTTTTATTTTTTCATTTTAAGCATTATTAAAATCACCGCTCCCGTAAAAACGTAATTTTTTTTTACTTTTTCTTGCATTGATACATGTCCCCTGGGGCAGGACCCGGGTCCCCAAACACTTTTTAGGACAATAAATTGCATATTAGCCTTTATAATTATCACTTTAGATTTCGAGCGGTTGAGTCCATTGTATTTAATAGGGTTCTAAAGTTCACGCGAACATTCTGGCTGTTCGCAGGTTCTGGTGCGAACCGAACAGGGGGGTGTTCGACTCATCCCTGTTGTTGACAAAATCCACCAAAAAGCAGAGGGACTTACCACCAAGGACCCTATCCCCCCATATAGGGGGAACACTTGAGGTGAAAAAAGGGGGAAGCAACCACGACACGGGAGTGCCAAAAGCTAAGGAGGATGTTTTTTTTTCCAGCCAGTATGACTGGAGAAGAAACAGATGGAAGAACGTGATCTGCACTTTATTAGCTGCAATGGAGGACAGGTAAGAAATCAGGGGTCTTTTAGTTCCCTGGTATCTCATTAAAACCTGCCACCAAAAGATTATCGCATATGGGAACTTTTTGTGATGAAAAAAAGGTAAGTAAAAAAGAAAATGTAAAAAAATTAAAGTTCCACCCAAATACTTAAAACGTACCCAAAATTGTTGACCTCCCTCTCCCACCAGAAGATACATGCACATATGAACATAAATGCACATGTCGGGGGTGCCTATGTACAAAAATGTTGATTGCACTACACATGTTACATATCACAGCATATGCTGAAGTGAGCGCAATAATTTTAAGCCCATTATTCACAGTTAACTCTAAACTGATGACCTGTAGGGGCATTTAAAATTTTGCATATGGGAAATATAGGGTACTGAAGTTTGTCACCTTTATATGGGTTGTGAGCAATTTAAAGGTCTGACATGTTGGGTATTTACTTACTCAGTGCAGCCTCATCTTTTATATTTTACCCAGATTTTGAAATTTATTGTGTTTCGGTGCCCTAAAATTAAAGTTTATGTGAACCCTTACCTTGTAAAAAAAAAAAAACATTCAGTTTTAAAATACAAATGAAAGGAGAAACGTTTGTGTGTATGTTTAAAAAAAATATATAAATAATTTTTTTTTCCTATTATAAAAGTAATCACATAATCTCAGTTCTCAACTGCTTAAGGGGCTAGTGGTGGACAAACAGCAGTAACAGATCTACCTGAATAGCTGTTCTCCCAGCACAACCAGAAAACTGACCACACGGAGAGGGACGTGCTCTCATGCCCAAAGTGGTCAGTTTGAAATAAGAAAGAGGGGGACTGTCAGGATCACAAGGTATTTCACACAAAGGAAGCAATACAAAGAGAACAGGTTACTTTTAACACAAGTACATGTTACAACATACACATATCAGGAATATGAAATGTTGGGGTAGCGTACTCTTTAACTTTAGTGTATTTTTACTGAAACGTTGTGTTTTCTAAACCGTTGCACTAATATTGTGTGACATAAAAGATGTAAACTATGACTATTTTATTCTCTGGGGTAACTGCTTTCAGAAAATATACGTGGTTATGCTTATTAAGGAAAATTTTCCTGCACGGAATTTATGATTTAAGTCATTTTTTTACAATGATATTTTTAAGATACAGGTTCAATCAAATATGACCACATTCTAAAAAATATGAAATATATTCCCCAGACAGGTAATCATACAAAATATTTATATATATATTGGTTGACAAAAACAAACGTTACATGAAATCTTGATTATCAATTGAAACAGCCGCTAAATGGGGTTGTAGTACCTTTGACATCACGTGACACATTTACTTCCCTGTAGAATCAATAACCTTGTAAAATGACAATTAGACAGAACTGCAGGTAAGTAAGTGGTTAACAACGTGAAATAAAATTAGACGTTTGTTTTGTCAATACAATGGAATTTATGCAAATGAAAAATATTGAAAATGTAATCTTCAGAGAAAAATCTACAAGACGGTTATTGATTCGAGAATATAAGAGAACACAAATGAATATACGGTAACATCAACATGACATAATTACCTGTTCCAAAACCGCTACTCGTCTGAATTTCTGGTTACCAGAGTTTTTAGAATGGCTGCCGTGGCTTTCAAGATGGCTACTCTTAAAGAGGAATTACTTCTTGTGACCTCCGAGTTTCAAAGCATAAGGTGTCCAGGAATCTTCATGAATGTAAAAGTGTGAGTTGATGAATGGTGTATGTGTCTGCGTGTATTATTGATGGTAATCAAGTGTTCTTGAGTGTCCTTCTCCATGGCACCCCTCATACTTTATACCGTCTGGGACAATAATCTCATAAAATTATAATAAGCTCAGCCCAGAAGGTATGGCTTATCTTCCATTGGTTGGAAAAATCTAAAGATTTACTTTGGTGAATTTAGGTAATATCACCTTCAACCACTAGGCATGTCTGAGGGCAGAAAAACGTGTATCTGTAAAATAATATGCTTTATTTTCATAATGTTTATCTGTTTGTATATTGGTGCTGGAATATATATATATATATATATATATATATATATATATATATATATTAGGGCTGTTACTGATTAAAATTTTCGTGTTCGATTAATCGTTTTTTTTTTTATCGATTAATCGACTAATTTTGAATAATTATAACGCACATAGATCCAACTACTTTTAGCTGATCTCCTTGCAGGCCAATTCCCAGTGGAGCTACCAACCACTGGAAAAATCGATAGCAGGATGCAAAAAACACACAAAGGCAGCGCTCGATGGGAATAGCATTAAAACTTTTATAGTAGGTAACAAAATAAATATTGCACTGGAGATAAAAATCAATGTAGCTACATAAACTGTAAAAATGGTGCGAGTAATACCAAACGGTAGCAAAAGCAGTCATAAAAACATGTAGCTAAGTATGATACTGGTATAAAAATGTGTACAACGATACCACTGCTGAATCCAGATGAGGAGGGGCTAACATCAGTCCGTCGGCATGTAGATGTCCCGTGAAGGGAACTATCACAACTCACAGTGAATGGATGTAGAATCCCAGGTTGATAGAGGGAAGTGACGTAGGGAAGTGTAACAGCCCTTGCGTGTGGCAGATAGTAAGGTCCCGCCAGCATGCAGATATGAAGGCACAGCAAAGGAGCCCTTCAGATGGACACGGCAAGCCCCGCCGGTGTCCGTGACGTCACCGGATCTCCCTGAAGACCCGGAAGCCGGGGGAGAGGTGAGTACCAATCAAAAGAATTTTGATCGATCAAAAGAATTTTGATCGATCAAAACAATTAATCGATTAATCGAGGAATTAATAGTTAATTTCCACAGCCCTAATATATATATATATATATATTATTTAAGTACTTTGGTAACCGGTCCAATATAAATACACTCCGTATAATTTTGATTAATCAATATCACATTAAATGGTTATATATATGGATAAATGGATAGTAGGATTTTTAAAACAGCTTACCTGTAAAATCCTTTTCTTGGAGTACATCACGGGACACAGAGCAGCATAGTCATTACTATGTGGGTTATATAGAATTACCTTCAGGTGCTGGCACTGGCAACTTCCAAAACAGGAAGTACCCTCCCCTATATAAGCCCCTCCCATCCGGGAGTACCTCAGTTTTGTAGCAAAGCAATACGTGTCCCCAAAAGAGGGGTGGGAGCTCTGTGTCCCGTGATGTACTCCAAGAAAAGGATTTTACAGGTAAGCTGTTTTAAAAATCCTACTTTCTTGTTCATACATCACGGGACACAGAGCAGCATAGTCATTACTATGTGGGACGTCCCAAAGCAATGCCACATGAGGGGGGGGATACACCATACATAAGCTGGGCGCCATCAGGCATGAGGATCTTTTGCGGCCTGCAACACACTGCGCCCAAAGGCGACATCCTCCTGACTTCTAACGTCCACCTGGTAGAACCTAGTAAACGTGTGTACTGAAGACCATGTTGCGGCCTTACAAATTTGCGCCAGGGAGGCCTGGTGATGCACTGCCCATGAAGTTCCAACTGCTCTCGTGGAGTGCGCCCTAACTTTGAACGGAGGCGGTCTACTTCTCAAGCCATAGGCTTGTATTATGACCTGTCGAATCCACTTGGCTAAAGTAGATTTTGATGCTGCCTGACCCTTTCTGGGGCCTTCCGGCAGAACACACAAAGAATCCGTTCTACGAATCTGAGCAGTGGCTTTTAGATAAGCTTTAACTGCTCTTACTACATCCAAAGAATGCAATAACTTTTCCTCTACCGAGCTTGGTTTGGGGAAAAAAGAAGGAAGAACCACATCCTGGTTCAAGTGAAACCTCGATACCACCTTAGGAAGAAAGGCTGGGTGAGGACGTAATACTACTCTGTCCTTATGGATAACCAGATATGGCTCTTTACAGGACATGGCGGCTAATTCCGACACTCTTCTAGCCGAGCATATGGCTACTAAAAATATCAATTTCCTGGTGAGTAGAACCAAGGAAATGTGCCGCAAAGGTTCAAATGGCTGCTTCTGCAGAACCGACAGCACCAAATTTAGATCCCATGGGCATATGGGAGCCTTAATCGGTGGAATAATACGAGTCACACCTTGCATAAAGGATTTGACAAGTGAATGCATAGCCAGGGGCCTTTGAAATAGTATTGACAAGGCCGAAACCTGGCCCTTGATAGTACTTAAGGCAAACTTCCTGTCTACAGCCCACTGCAGGAAGTCCAGAATTCTGCCTATAACGTACTTACGTGGATGCCATTTTCTGGCCTCGCACCAAGTGATGTACGCCTTCCAAACTCTATAGTAGATCTGCCTGGATACAGGCTTCCTGGCATTGATTATAGTTGATACCACAGAGTTAGAGAGACCTCTCTTCTTTAGGATGTGGGATTCAATAGCCAGGCCGTTAAACTTAGAGTTAGTAAGGAAGGGTGGTATATCGGTCCTTGTGAAAGCAGGTCCGGACGACGTGGAAGGGTCCAAGGACTCCCCACAGACATTTTGATGATCTCCGCGTACCAGGCCCTTCGGGGCCACGCTGGAGCCACCAGGATTACCGGCTTCTTCTCCAACCTGACTCTGCGAAGGAGTCGAGGCAACAATTGTAGCGGAGGGAATGCATATATCAGTCTGAACTGATCCCAAGGGAACACCAGAGCATCCGAGCCGCAAGCGAGGGGATCCCTTGTCCGGGAGACAAATCTGTCCACCTTTGCGTTGAATCTGGATGCTAGCAGATCTACATCCGGTGTTCCCCACCGCTGACATATTGCTCGGAAGACCTCGGGATGAAGGGACCATTCCCCTGGGCATAACTGTTGGCGACTCAGAAAGTCCGCCTTCCAATTCTCCACCCCTGGAATGAAGACAGCTGATATACATGGGACATGCTTTTCTGCCCATTCCAGGATGTGACTTACTTCCCTCTGGGCTGCACGACTCCTGGTGCCTCCCTGATGATTGATATATGCCACTGCTGTGGCATTGTCTGATTGAATTCTGACAGGGGACCCTTGGAGTCTGGATGTCCAGGCTACTAGGGCGTACCGGGCTGCTCGTATCTCTAAGAGATTGATGGGCAGGGTTTTTACTACATTTGACCATCTGCCCTGGAGAGACCATTGCTCCAGTACTGCCCCCCAGCCTATAAGGCTGGCATCTGTAGTGACCACCTTCCAAGATATTGGGCTGAAGGGTTTTCCCTTCTGGAGATTCTGGGGGATCAACCACCAGCAGAGACTCTTCCGAACGGAAGGGGACAAAGCCATCGGGAAGTCTAGAGCCTGAACTTTTCCGTTCCAGGCTGACAATATGGCCCTTTGTAAATTCCTTGAGTGGAATTGGGCGTATGGCACAGCTTCGAATGATGCTACCATCTTTCCTAGCAGCCTCATGCACAGGCGTATGGACGGCTGTCTTTTTGCACAAAGCAGACGGACCAAGGCCCTCAAAGAGGATACATTGTCTAGAGGTAAGAAAATCTTCCTCTGGTCTGAATCCAGCCGTAGCCCTAGATATACCAGGTTTTTCACTGGCTGTAGGGCTGACTTGTCCAGGTTGATGACCCAACCGTGAGACTCTAGATACTTGATTGTATCGACAATTACCACTTCTAGCTTGGCAACTGAGTTGTCCATCAACAACAGGTCGTCTAGGTATGCCATTATCGTTACACCCCGTGTTCTTAGATCGGCCAACAGTGGGGCCAGAATTTTTGTGAACACTCGTGGTGCTGTGGCCAGACCGAATGGTAAGGCTCTGAACTGAAAATGGCGCCCTTCTACTGCAAAGCGTAGGAATTTTTGATGACCTGGAAAGATGGGAACATGCAAGTAAGCATCTTTGATGTCGATCGAGGCTAACCATTCCTCCCCTTGTAGGGCAGCGGTGACCGATCGGATCGACTCCATCCGGAAAGACCGGACGTTTAGAAATTTGTTTAGACTCTTTAGGTCCAATATGGGTCTTATGTCCCCGTTTGGCTTCGGGACTGTGAAAAGGTTTGAGTAGAAACCCAACCCCCACTCTTCCATAGGAACCTCCATAATTACTCCTTGGAGCAATAGTTGTTCTAACGCCAATAGGAGAGACCCTCTTTTCAGAGGGTCTCTTGGCATGCCTGACCACATAAAATGGGACGGAGGAGACTCTTTTAACTCCAACTTGTATCCCAGAGTTACTGCGGAGAGCACCCATCTGTCTTTGATCGTCTCCCGCCAGGTCTCTGCGAACAACTGAAGTCTTCCCCCCACCCGTTTGAGTGGGGGCAGCCCTTCATAGGCTTGACTTGGAGGCTGGTTTAGTACCTCTTCGGATCCAGGGCTTTTTATTACCCTGTGGCTGTCCCTGATTTTTACCTCCTGAGTTTGACCGAGGAGGCCGTCGGAACTGCTTAGTAGCAGACGTCGCAGGGATAGGAGAGGTAGTCCTCTTAAAAGATGGACCCCTAGACCTCTTTTTACTCGGTAAGAGAGTACTTTTACCACTGGAAATCTTCTGGATATACTTATCCAGGTCTTCGCCAAAAAGGCGTTCCCCATGAAATGGGAAGCTAACTAAGAGCTTCTTACAGGGAGCTTCAGCAGACCAGTTTTTGAGCCACAGAAGCCTACGCATATGTACCAAAGACAGCGTGAGGCGGGAGGCCTGATGGATAGAATCCTTGATGGCGTCAACCGCAAAGCATAATGCTCTAGGCAGATCAGCCAGAGCCTGGGCCTGCTGGTCTGGCAAATCCCTCAGGACCATTTTCATTTGATCCTTTAAAGCTTGGCAGATCCCAATAGCTGCCACTGCTGGCTGTGTAACAGCCCCTGCTGTGGAAAAAGCAGATTTTAATAAAGATTCCAATTTTTTATCCACTGGATCTTTGAACATTTGAACATTATCTACTGGACATGTCAGTGATTTGTTCACAGAAGAGATGGCTGCATCCACCGTAGGAACATTCCATCTCTGGGTGAACTTTTCCTCCATGGGATAGATCACCGGAAACCTTTTAGGCGGAACAAATAGTTTATCAGGATGTTCCCAGTCCTGGTATATAAGTCCTTCCAATAATGGATGTATTGGAAAGGAGCAATTAACCTGGGGAGCTTTTAGCGACCCCAATGAGGAGACAGCAGTAGTTGATGGTTCAACAAGAGGCATTTTAAATGCAGATCGAACCATGTCAGTTAGGGTCTGGACCCACAATCTTTCAGTCTGTGATGCTGAAAATGGTTCATCTACTGTCGATTCCTCAAAAACAGAGCTAACCTCCTCCTGATCCCCTTCAGGTAGGTCGGTCCCTTCCTGGGACTGTTGCTCTGCCAACAGGCACTCTAATGGAGGTGATGGAGATCTGGCGCGCTTTCTTTCCTGTAGAGAAGAAGCGATCAATGCAGCCAATCTCTGCTCCAATCCCTCCAGAGTTGAGGAAAAAACCTCCTCTGTTATATATGCAGGAGCAGGTGGACTGAGGACAGCCGCAGTACCTGGCACTCCCGGGGGTTCCTTATGGGTATTAACCTCTGATTTCTCAGGGGAGGAGGGTGCAGATGACTGCTCCAGATCCTCAGAGCCCGATGGAGACCCCCTACACTTCCTGAGAGGTATATCTCGGAGTTTTTTAGGCGGCATATTCCTTAGTTCAAAGCTGAGGTATTCCAGCCGCAATACACCCCTTACTGAAATAGTCTAATGCAATTTGCTGCTATGTACATCAGTGGGTGTCTACTAATGCGTCTTTCTGGGGATGCCTGTATCAACCGCCCGCTGTAAGCCCCTATACCATGCTACCAGCTCCTTTTCATGCTCTGTGTCCATAGCAAGCAGCGTGGACTGAGTCCTTTTATCTTGCTGGGACGCCCGCACATGCGCAGAAGCGCTGGGCGCACAGAGCGCGTCATCCGCCAGGCTCCGCCCCCTTTTTTGAAGCTAAACCTTATAAAAGGAAAGCATGTGTGCGCGCGCGCGCGCGTGCACTTGTGCGCTCTTGGCGCCATGTAGGGAGAGGAGCCAGGGTCCCTGTTTCACCAGGACTCGGGGATGGAAGGAAACTACTTGGCAGCATGACAGAGGAATGCAGCTTCCCTGATAGAGAGCTCACTCATCTGCCTGGACTTTCACCATGGAAGGAATAGTCCCAAGAAAAAAGACGTTCCACAGCGGCCTCTAGTGGACAAACACAGGTACCGCACCTTTGTCTTTTTTTTTTTTTTTTTTTTAAAACCTCCTTTATGAAAAAACATTTCCAGGTTTACAGTTTTTTTTAAACTTCCCTTATGAAAAAACATTTCTAGGATTACTTAGGCATATACAGCTATTAGCGGGAATACCCTTTAGGTAACAGGCAGAAAGACATATTAGGCTTGGGGGTCCCCTCAATAGAACCAAGTTCCTGAGGGGCCCCCACTTACCTTTTCCCCGCCGCAGGACTTTGTTTGGTCCACAGAAGCCCAAACTTCACCTCTCACGGCAGGCATTGTACTAGACCTTCAGGGACCGGGTTCCCAAGGATTCCACTCCCCTGGACCTGTATAGCACCCTGCACAGATAGCCTCTTGGTTTTGGGTATGACCAGAGCTCTGGATCCCAGGGTCCAGCCCTCCTAAGAGAGGCATTACAGGCAAAACCCTGCTCTTCTCTGCAAGGCCCGGGTACCGACCGTTTAGCTATGAAGCTTTTTTGGTCGGATCCGGAATAGCTTGCTAAGGCCCAGAGAACCTGTACACAAGCCCAGATGAATACATGTTAACCTTGGCCAACACCTTAGACACTGGCAAAAAACTGAGGTACTCCCGGATGGGAGGGGCTTATATAGGGGAGGGTACTTCCTGTTTTGGAAGTTGCCAGTGCCAGCACCTGAAGGTAATTCTATATAACCCACATAGTAATGACTATGCTGCTCTGTGTCCCGTGATGTATGAACAAGAAAATTCTTGTATAGCCTATGAATACTTGTTTATCTAGGAAAAACACATGCTATATGTATATTTTTATACAGTTATAGTCACGATTCATATGTCTTTCATAACACTGATTGCCATCTTAAAACAAATCTTACTTTTAATTTGTTCTACATCAAAATCTTATATTTTTACCTTACGACAGAATTATCATTGGGTCAGTAGACACTAAAATCATAATTGTATCTATGACCTGGAATATAATATATAATTTGAGTGACTTATAATCAAATATAGGTATTTTAAAATAATACTGAATGCACAAATTTCAAATGTCTTTCTAAGAGTGTTTGAAATTAACTTTGGACAGACTCCATGAATATTTACCGTATATACTCGAGTATAAGCCAACCCGAATATAAGCCGAGGCACCTAATTTTACCACAAAAAACTGGGAAAACGTATTGGGTCGAGTATAAGCCTAGGGTGTCCATCTGCATGCCTCACTGTGCCTCACTTTGCCTCACTGTGTCCATGTGCATGCCTCACTGTGTCCATGCCTTACTGTGCCCATGCCTCACTGTGTCAATGCCTCACTGTGTCCATGCCTCACTGTGCCCATGCCTCACTGTGCCCATGCCTCACTGTGTCCATGACTAGACTGACGTTTAACATGGGAGTCTATGGAAGGGGTGCCCGGCTTTGAAAAATCGGCGCTCCCCGGCCGTAGGTCCCCCAGACAACAAACTTTGCACACTTGTAGAGGAACAGGAAGGCTACATGTGTGCCACATTTGGGGTCCAGGGGACCTACAGCTGGTCAATACTGGGTCCCCAAATTCTGGGAGATCAGGTGCAAAAAGGTGACTCGAGTATAAGCCGAGGGGGGCATTTTCAGCACAAAAAAAGTGCTGAAAAACTCGGCTTCTACTTGAGTATATACGGTAGGTAAAGTTTAGCTGTATACACAATTTCTAGAGTCTAAACAATGGTTTCCGTTAGATAAGGCTGATTTTGCTGTGAGAACAGTCCAGTTAGGTATCTATGTAACCTTTATGGCCGTGTTGGGCCTTTTCTTTAATATACCCAACAAGGACAGGTAAATATCTTTGGTTTCATGAAAAGGAGCACTATTGTTCAGGAGACTCTGTTTCAACATAAGGTTTGTATAATTTTAGGATGGTTGATCCATTGAAACTTGGAAAACATATGAAGTCATGGTGACCTTTAGTTCATCTGTCTTGAGGCCTAACTGAATTTAACATCTCCACCAGAAGATTATGAAATGTATTATTTCTTCGTCATAATTATAACAACGTTTGTGGGTTTTATGTAATTGTCAGGTCTAAAATAATTTTTTAAACATGTATGCAAAAAACACAAAAACAGCTCTGACAGCGAATGAGTTAAAACAATGATAAAACATGAGAATACATTTTTTTATTTAATTTTAATTCTACATAAGTTGTTTTAGTAATAATAAAAGTTCCTTAGGTTAGAAACTATTTTACACGGGTAAGAATTGAGAATTCAAGTTAAGCTTGTGGTCACTGATGCAGCTGTGACCTTACATTTTCCAAAAGTAATGTACCTATATGAGAGAGACAGTTTGGAGGCTGATATCTACTTTCTACATCTAGTTATTGAGCATAACTACAAGCAATAATTGTGGTAATGGGGCTGTAGGGACTAACGCAATCCTGAATTAAACTCCTGAATCAAAGGTTTTGAAGTGATCACTCTAGAAACCATTAACTGCAACTCCTCCAACATTTATCATCAAGTTCCAACCTTGCGTGTAGCATATTCCCAGTCCCTATACAACTTTTTTCACATTTTGTCATTTACAAATGTATAACTTTTTTTAAATGCTTTTTACTTAAAGCTGAATTCAGCTCCCTTGTAAAAAATGAAGGCACCCTATGAGTTAAGTCCAAGGAGGTGCATGACACCTCCTGGGTTTAGCTCTTTTAGTTACATCTGACAGATTTATAGTACTTCTGGAAGACAGATATCACTGTAATCATAGGAGCCAGATTATCACATGTGAGGTGCTGAAGGCCAATGAAGAGAGGCAGGGGTGGCTGGTCCATTAAGGGCGCATGGGCGCCGCCCCCTCTGTCACGTCGTCCCCTATATGACAAATGTATAGATTCATGCACTGCATTGCATTGCATAAAACTATCCATGGCCACCGCTGCCACTCCCTATTCAGGCGTCCGGCCCCTTTTCGGACACCGGATGCTTGAATTCCAGTGGCGGGGTGTGTTTTTTTGAAGCATCTGATTAGAGCCATAGGCTCTAATAAGCTTTAAAAAAGGTGGACTTTGAGAACACAGCATTGCGCTCGCAGTCCACCCAGGCATGCTACAAAAGCAAATTAATATTTGCTTTTCTAAAACTGAACTGCCTCTTCACCAATCAGGAGGTGTGGGTCTAATACCGGTCACCTAATTGGCTGAAGGCACAGGTGATCCCATTGGCCAGCTAGCAGAAGCAAAGAAGAGATGCTTGGAGGACACAGGAGCCATCACCTGACCAGCGATACCCGTCCTACAGCTCGCTGCCGTCACCTGCTGCCTGACCCGCCACCAAGATGGGGTAAGTTCCGGTCAAACAGCGAGCGGGTGGGCGGGGGGCACAGTGGCTGCATATGATGGGCACAGAGGCTGCAATTGATGGGGCACAGAGGCTGCATTTCATGGGCACAGAGGCTGCATATGATGGGCACAGAGGCTGAAATTGATGGGGCACAGATGCTGCATTTCATGGGCACAGAGGCTGATTTTCATGGGCAAAGAGGCTGCATATGATGGGCACAGTAGCTACAATTTATGGGCACAGAGGCTGCATTTCATGGGCACAGAGGCTGCATATGATGGGCACAGAGGCTGCAATTGAAGGGGCACAGAGGCTGCATCTGATGGGCACAGAGTCTGCAATTGATGGGCACAGAGACTGCATTTCATGGGCACAGTGGCTGCATATGATGGGCACAGAGGCTGCATTTCATGGGCACAGAGGCTGCATTGGATGAGGCACAGTAGCTGCATTTGATGGGCACAGTGGCTGCATTTGATGGGCACAGTGGCTACATATGATGGACACAGTGGCTTCATTCGATGGGCACAGTGGCTGCATTTGATGTTTTTGTTTCAGTATTTTTCAGAATTTTTCAGTTTGTTTGCGCCTTCCAAAAATTGTTGAGCACCAGCCGCCACTGAAGAGAGGGCTTCCTTTGCAGCTAAGTTCCAGACTCCCCTGAAGGTGAGACATGAGGAGTCGGGCACAAAGTAGGACTGGTCGTCTGTGGAGTTGCTTTCTTAAAACTCAGGAATATTGCTGTTGTGATGAACAGAGTCTGCAGGCAGGTGGCACCTGTGAAGTGTGACATGTCTGTAAAGTCACTGAAATAATACAGTAGTCAACACAAGCCAAGTTTAGAACCAGGTGGAAAGCAGTGCAGACAAAGTCAGGTGGAAGCCAGGTCAAACACGAGAAGCAGGCATCCATGAGACGAGCCGGGGTCAAGAACTGGAGACAAACAGACAGGTCGTGAACAAGCCGTGTCAGAAACTAGGGATCACAGGAGCAAGGAATCACAGGAACACAGGTAACAAGCTGAGATCAGTCAGCAACTTCAAGCACTGATACACTTCCTTATAAAGGCTCATGTGATGTGCTGCTGGGGAAGCTGGGTTTTAGAGACCTTCTCTTGCTGTCAGTGCCTTTACAGTGCCCCCCGACGGGCAGCCTCCAGATGCCCATTTGGGCAATTTTATGGGTATTTGGCCCGAAACTCTCAGAGGAATCTGGGGGCATGTACATTGGCTTTGGGTTCCCAGGAGCTTTCATCACATGGGCGGATCTAGGGGGGGCAACAGGGCAATTGCCCCCTCCAAGAATGCGGGTGAGAGCGGGCGGCTCCATGGGTGACAGCGCTAGCGGCTCCGCAATTCCGCCAGTGGGTGGCTCCGCGAGTCCACGGGTGTGTGGCTCCGCAGTTGAGATAGTGGGTGCTCGGTCGGTGAGTTGGTGGGTGAGAGAGGGGGGGTATCTGGGAGGCTCGGTGTGTGAGCGCTGCTGGCCAATCAGGGAGCCGGCAGGCACGGGAGCAGAGAGATTACATCATCTCCCGGCGCCCGCCCTGCATCCTTGCAGTTATGCCCTCACTGTGCAGGCAGCCATGGGCAGCAGAGAGATTACATCATCTCTCTGCTGCCTGACTTTGGGACAGAGCACCTTAGCAGGAAAGTGACACAGCAGGTGACAATCTGCAACGTGTGGCAAGTGACAATCCGCATCTGGTGGCAGGCGACGTGGCAAGTGACAATCCGCAACATGTGGCAGGTGACGTGGCAAGTGACAATCCGCATCTGGTGGCAGGTGACGTGGCAAATGACAATCCGCAATGTATGGCAGGTGACGTGGCAAGTGACAATCCGCAACGTGTGGCGGGTGACGTGGCTAGTGACAATCTGCAACGTGTGGCAAGTGACAATCCGCAATGTGTGGCAGGTGACGTGGCAAGTGACAATCCGCAACGTGTGGCAGGTGACGTGGCAAGTGACAATCCGTGACGTGGCAAGTGACAATCCACAACGTGTGGCAAGTGATGTGGCAAGTGACAACCCACATTTGGTGTCAGGCGATGTGGCAAGTGACACATTCTGGGCTCCCACTGATTCTGCATTATGGTGAGTTGAACTATTTCTTTTTATATTACAATGTAATAATAGAAATAATGTGCTTCAATCATCCCGAGACCATAATAACCATGCTGCCATGATGATTGAAGCGCCAATACCAGCCATTTCCCCAATAAATTGCCCCCAAAAAAACATGTTTTCTGGCAGTGCACCTCCCGAGACTAGACTCTGGATCCGCTGATTGGGGTATATTCTCTTGTAGAGCAGAAGGGTGGAATCCATAGTTGGCCCAGAATTGGGACTGGTTGGTAGCAGAGTTTAGCGAGTTGTTATAGGCAAACTCCACCAGTGGAAGCAGAGAAGCCCAATTGTCTTGGTAAAGGGCTGAGAAGCAACGTAGGTACTGCTCCAAGGTTTGGTTTGTGCACTCGGTTTGCCCGTTACTCTGGTGGTGGTAGGTCAAAGAAAGGCAGAGTTCCACACTCAGGGATTTTCAAAGAGCTCTCCAGAATCTGAAGGTAAATTGTACCCCTCGATCCGAGACAATGTTGTTGGGCAGACTATGGAGTCTCATGATCTCTTTGATGAACATGTGAGCTGTTTCTGAAGTGGAAGGTGTGCCTAATCTTGTTACCTTTGCTGCGCAGGCACACTGTGCAGGTTCTAACATAGGCTTTACAGTATCGACCAAGGTTGGCCCACCAGAAGGACCATTGGATGAGCTCACTAGTTTTACGGGGTCCAAAGAGGCCAGCTAATTGGTGGTCATGGAATGTTTTGAGAATTGGAAGCCTTGCCTTCTTGGGTATGAAGACCTTATCTTGATGCCAGAGTAATCCATCCTGTCTCCTTAAAGAAGCATGCTCTGTTTCAGGGCAAGATGCAGAAGCCTGTTCAATAGTCGATCTCAAGCTAGGCAGAATAAACAAAAAATTCTGGGCAGAGAGAATGGTGCCCGGGGGAGCAGGTTCAGAAGATTAAAGGAACATCTGGGATAGGGCATCTGCCTTCCCATTCTTAGATCTGGGTCTATATGTACAGTGGGAGTTAAATTCTGAAAAAAATAAGGCCCATCTGGGACCTTAGGCGATTAGCGGACCTCAAATATTCTAAGTTCATATGGTCAGTAAAGATCATGACTGGGTGAGTAGCGCCCTTCAACAGCTATCTCCACTCTTCAAATGCTACTTTAATTGCCAGGAGTTCTCTGTCGCCTATGTCATAATTATTTTTGGCTTGGCTTAGTTTTTGGAGCAGAAGGCTACTGGGTGCAACAAGGCCTTTGGGCCCAGATGCTGGGAGAGGACAGCTCATGCAGCTATTTCGGAAGCATCTACTTCAAGAACGAAAGGGAGTGCTGGGTTCGGGTGTTGCAATACTGGAGGGGAGGTAAACAAGATCTTCAGACGTTCAAAGGCTGCCTACGCGTCCTGGTTCCAGAGGAAACAGGTATGAAGGTGAGTAAGTATCAGGAACCATGAATCAGACAGAGATAGAAAATGCAGTAAAAATCACACAATTTAATATAGTGGTAAGAATGGCAAAGCATAAAAAAAGTAAACATAGTCAAAACATATCCAGGGTTCGGTAACCAAATTGGATAGTCAGAGCAAGCTAGGAAATCAGGGAGACAGAGATCAGAGCAGCAGGCAGGATCAGGAACCAGAAGGGACATCAGCCAGGCAAGTCTTCAACAGGAACACAGCAGAAAGTCACTAGATATGTTGACCAAGGCAAAGGCACAGGAGATCTAATCCATAGAGCTTAAATAGCCAGCAGGGCTTGTTAACAAGCAGGATATGATCATCAGGTAAGTCACTGTAGAATGATGAGTACAGACAATTAACCGACAGTTGAGCAACCTGAGCTCTGAGAAGGGAGGGCTGGGCCCAGCCATGACAGTAAGCTGAGTTATTGGGGATATAATGGTTGAGAAGCCTTTGATAAACCTCCGGTAGAAGTTTGCAAAGCCAGCAAATTTTCGGACTCCATTTCTTTAGGAAGGTGCAGGCCATTTAAGGATTGCTGAGACCTTTTGGGGGTCATTGAAATCCTGTAAGTGGAGATTATGAGCCCAAAGTACTGGATGTACTGCTTCTTGAATTCACACTTTTCTGCTTTAGTGTATAAGTTATTACTTCGCAGGGTGTTTAGTACTTTCTTGACATGGTCCCGGTGGAGTTCAAGTGAGGCTGAGAAGATCAAAATTTCATCCAGATAAATTATCAGAAACAGGTCAAGGTACTCTCTGAAGATATTATTCACAAGGTGTTGGAACGTTGCAGGGGGATTTAATAACCCAAAGGGAATCACGAGGTACTCAAAATGACCGAAGCGGAGTCAGAAAAACGTCTTCCATTCGTCCCCCTTCCTAATGCGGACCAGGTTGTAGGCCCCTCTCAAGCCCAGCTTAGTGAACACTCGGGCTGCTCAGAACCGCTGGAATAACTCTGGAATGAGGGGAAGAGAGTACCTATTCTTGACAGTGATCTTGTTGAGCTCCCTGTAGTCAAAACACGGCCGGAGGGAGTGGTCCTTCTTCTCAACAAAGAAAATGCCTGCTCCTGCGGGTAAGGAGGAGGGACGAATAAACCCTTGGCCAGGTTCTCACCAATATATTGCCTGAGAGCTTCCAACTGAACCTCGGATAATAGGAAGATGCGCCCAAAGGGAATCTCTGCTCCAGGAAGCAACTCGATGGGGCAGTCGTAGGGCTGGTATGGAGGCATGGTATTAACTTTCTTCTTGTCGAAGACATCAAGGAAGTCATGGTAGGCTGAGGGAACGAGCTGACTGGTATCTGTTGAAGGTTGGATGGTTAGGCACGCAGGGGGGTCAACTTGTGTGGCAATGCCACAGTGTTGGCAACAGTAGCTGGAGGAAAAGGTGACCTCACCTTTGGACCAGTTGATTGATGGGTTGTGGGCCTGCAGCCAAGGTATCCCCAGGATGACTGGGAAAATGGGAGATCTGATAATATCAAAGCAGAGGGAGTTCCTGATGACCAGTGTCTGAGATTGCAAGAATGGGGACAGTCTCTTCTTTAACAGAGGTGGGGGCTTATCAAAATCTGGAAGCCTCCTTTAACAAGGGGAACCCCAGATCCCGCCCCCCCATGTGAATTGGTAACGGGGTACATTGTACCCCTACCATTTCACAAAAAAAGTGTCAAAATTTTTAAAAAACACGAAACACAGCCTGGGACAAGTCCTTTATTAAAAAAGAAAAAATACTCCAGCAATGTAATCCATTCTCGACCCGAGGATACGGAATAAAAATAAATAAAACGCTGCTACTGATGCCTCCATGGGAGGTTCCCATTGAATGACGCTACACCCACTGTGACAGTTCTTAAATAGCTGAAAGCGAGGCCACCAGTGACGTATGCGGGTGACCTGCGGCATCACGGGTGACCCCACCCCCTCTGACGCCACGGGGGTTTTCTGCGGTTTCCTGTGGCGTCAGAGGGGGGCAGGGTCACCCGTGATGCTACGGGGAAACCACAAGAAACCCCCGTGGCATCAGTGGGGGAGGGGTCACCCACGTACGTCACGGGTGGCCCTGCCCTCAGCTATTTAAGAGTTGTCACGGCGGGTGTAGCGTCATTCGACGGGAACCTCCCATGGAGGCATCAGTAGCGGCATTTTATTATTATTTTTTCGGTATCCTCAGGTCGAGAATAGATTTTTCTTTTTTAATAAAGGACTTGTCCCAAGCTGTGTCTTGTGATTTTGAGGGGGACCCCTACACCATTTTTTAAAAAAAATTGTCGCAGGGTTCCCCTTAATGGCCATACCAGACCTGAAGGGCCTGGTAATGGACTAGAGGGGGGGGACCCATGCATTTTTTTTCAATGACTTTTATCTGTATTGCGGGACCCGACAATTCATTATAGCCGGGAGCAGTTTTAACCACTTGTTTACTGGGCACATATACCCCCTTCCTGCCCAGGCGAAATTATAGCTTTCGGCACTGTCACGCTTTGAATGAAAAGTACGCGGTCGTGCGACGTGGCTCCCAAAGAAAATTGACGTCCTTTTTTCCCACAAATAGAGCTTTCTTTTGGTTGTATTTGATCATCTCTGCGGTTTTATTTTTTGCGCTATAAACTAAAAAGAGCGACAATTTTGAAAAAAACACAATATTTTTTACTTTTTGCTATAATAAATATCCCAATTTTTTTATTTTTATATATTTTTTTCTCAGTTTAGGCCGATACGTATTCTTCTACATATTTTTAGTAAAAAAAATCGCAATAAGCGTATAGTGATTGTTTTGCGCAAAAGTTATAGCTTCTACAAAATAGGGATAGAATTCTGACATTATTTTTTATTATTTTTTTTTTTTACTAGTAATGGCGGTTATCTGCGATTTTTTGTCAGGACTGCGATATTGCAGCGGACACATCGGACAATTTTGACACATTTTTGGGACCATTCACATTTATACAGCGAACAGTGCTATAAATATGTACTGATTACTGTATAAATGTGACTGGCAGGGCAGGAGTTAACACTAGGGGGCGAGGAAGGGGTTAAATGTATTCCCTATGAATGATTCTTACTGTGGGGGGAGGGGACTGACTGGGGGAGGGGACCGATCTGTGTCCCTATGTACAAGGGACACAGCATCGGTCTCCTCTCCCTGACAGGATGTGGATCTCTGTGATTACACACAGAGATCCACGTCCTTGGCTGTGTATCGGCCGATCGCGGGTACCTGGCGGACATCGTGGCCTCCAGGCACGCGCATCGGCATCTCAGTGAAACGCCGGGCACACGCGCGCGCCGCCTCCCAGATTTGTAGAGCCACCTTGTGGCCGTCTTTTTACAATGGCCCGGGTCTGAAGAAGTTAAATAACTTTTTTCCTTTAGAAATGTCATTTTGTTGCAGGGACTGTTCTAAACACAGGAAAAATGTGCCACTTTACAGGCATACAATAGACACCCCCGGGTACGAAATGTAAAGGAATATTTCACTTTTATTCTTTCACTCTAAGCATTAATAAAATCACTGCTCCCGGAAAAACGGACGTTTTTAAAACTTTTTTTGCATTGATACATGTCCCCTGGGGCAGGACCCAGGTCCCATAAAAACACTTTTTATGACAATAACTTGCATATAAGCCTTTAAAATTAGCACTTTTGATTTTTCATGTTCGTGTCCCATAGACTTTAATGGTGTTTGCGTGTTCGAACAAATTTTTTGCCTGTTCAACAAGTTCTAGTGCGAGCCGAACCAGGGGGTGTTCGGCCCATCCTTAGTTATGAGTAGGGATGAGCTTCGAGTTCGAGTTGAACTCATGTTCGACTCGAACATTGCCTGTTCGCCCGTTCGCCGAACAGCGAACAAATTGGGGTGTTCGCGGCAAATTCGAAAAATCTATGGGAGAAATCTAAAGTGCTAATTATAAAGGCTTATATGCAAGTTATTGTCCTAAAAAGTGTTTGGGGACCGGGGTCCTGCCCCAGGGGACATGTATCAATGCAAAAAGAAGTTTTAAAAACAGCCGTTTTTTCGGGAGCAGTGATTTTAATAATGCTTAAAATGAAAAAATAAAAGTGAAATATTCCTTTAAATTTTGTACCTGGGGGGTGTGTATGATATGCATGTGAAGTGGCGCATGTTTCCCGTGCTTAGAACTGTCCCTGCAAAAAATGTCATTTTTGAAAGAAAAAAAGTCTTTTAAAACTGACTCGCGGCTATTAATGAATTGTCAGCTCCCGGCAATACATACAAAAGTCATTGATAAAAAAAAAAAAAAAGCGTGGGGGTTCCCCAGAATTCAATTACCAGGCCCTTCAGGTCTGGAATGGATATTAAGGGGAACCCCGCCGCAAATTTAAAAAAAAATTGACGTGGGGTTCCCCCAAATATCCATTCCAGGCCCTTCAGATCTGGCATGGATTTTAAGGGGAACTCCACCCCAAATTTAAAAAAAATGGCGTGGAGTCCCACTAAAAATCCATACCAGACCCCTTATCCGAGCACGCAACCTGGCTGGCCGCAGGGGAAAAGGGGGGGATGAGAGAGCGGCCCCCCCTCCCTCCTGAACCGTACCAGGCCACATGCCCTCAACATTGCCCGGTGGTTGTGGGGGTCTGCGGGCGGGGGGCTTATCGGAATCTGGAAGACCCCTTTAACAAAGGGGACCCCCAGATCCCGCCCCCCTATGTGAATTGGTAAGGGGTACATTGTACCCCTACCATTTCACGAAGAAAGCGTAAAAAAATGTTTAAAAAAAACACACAAACACCTTGAAAAAGTCCTTTATTTAAAATAATAATAAAAAAAAAAACATTCCAGCGCTGAAATCCAGTGTCCCGCGGCGATCCCGATGTCCAGCGCTGTCCTTCATTGGTTGTGCCTGTGCGGACCTGATGGGGAACTCCCTCTCAGTATTTTAAATGTATAGACCTGCCCCTTCTAAAGTTCCCCATCAGGTCCGCTCCCTCGGTATGTCGGACCCGCCTACGTCATTGGCTTGAGCGGGGAACTTCCTTCACTGTGTAATTTAAATTTACATAGCGAAGGAAGTTCCCCGCTCAAGCCAATGACGTAGGCGGGTCCGACATACCGAGGGGGCGGACCTGATGGGGAACTGCTCTCACTTTGGCAATACATGTATAGACCCGCCCCTTCTCATGTTCCGCATCTGGTCCGCTGAGCGGACCAGATGCGGAACATGAGAAGGGGCGGGTCTATACACTTTTTCAAGGTGTGTGTGTTTTTTTTAAACATTTTTTTACGCTTTCTTCGTGAAATGGTAGGGGTACAATGTACGCCTTACCAATTCACATAGGGGGGGCCGGGATCTGGGGGTCCCCTTTGTTAAAGGGGTCTTCCAGATTCCGATAAGCCCCCCGCCCTCAGACCCCCTCAACCACTGGGCAAGGGTTGTGGGGATGAGGCCCTTGTCCCCATCAACATGGGGACATCCTCCCCATGTTGAGGGCATGTGGCCTGGTACGGTTCAGGAGGGAGGGGGGGCCGCTCTCTCGTCCCCCCCTTTTCCCCTGCGGCCGGCCAGGTTGCGTGCTCGGATAAGGGGTCTGGTATAGATTTTTAGGGGGACTCCACGCCATTTTTTTTTAAATTTGGGGTGGAGTTCCCCTTAAAATCCATGCCAGATCTGAAGGGCCTGGAATGGA
The DNA here is from genome assembly GCA_029206835.1 of Rana muscosa. Taxonomy (NCBI): domain Eukaryota; kingdom Metazoa; phylum Chordata; class Amphibia; order Anura; family Ranidae; genus Rana; species Rana muscosa. The sequence goes on from CM055120.1 coordinate 155,675,071, forward strand.
TATGTGGGGGAACCCCACGTCAATTTTTTTTTAAATTTGCGGCAGGGTTCCCCTTAATATCCATTCCAGACCCGAAGGGCCTGGTAATTGAATTCTGGGGAACCCCCACGCTTTTTTTTTTTTTTTTATCAATGACTTTTGAATGTATTGCCGGGAGCCGACAATTCATTAATAGCCGCAAGTCAGTTTTAAATGACTTTTTTTCTTTCAAAAATGAAATTTTTTGCAGGGACAGTTCTAAGCACGGGAAACATGCACCACTTTACATGCATATCATACACACCCCCTAGGTACGAAATTTTAAGGAATATTTCACTTTTAATTTTTCATTTTAAGCATTATTAAAATCACTGGTCCCAAAAAAACGGCCGTTTTTAAAACTTATTTTTGCATTGATACATGTCCCCTGGGGCAGGACCCGGGTCCCCAAACACTTTTTAGGACAATAACTTGCATATCAGCCTTTATAATTAACACTTTAGATTTCGAACGTTCGAGTCCATTGTATTTAATAGGGTTCTAAAGTTTACACGAACATTTTGTCTGTTCGCAGGTTCTGGTGCGAACCGAACAGGGGGGTGTTCGGCTCATCCCTGGTTATGAGCCCAGGATTGTGGTTCATCAGATAAGAGGGAGATGATGAACCCCACTCGGACGGTCTCAAGTGCGAAAGTCTGGGGTTGCAGGGCAAAGTAAAATTTGCAGGCATTTTTGAAGGCCCTGTAAGTTTGTCGAGCCCCGAAGAAGCGTTCTGGAGTGGGGACTCTTGGTTCAGTAACACAGCAGGTGGAGCAGCAGCAGCTGAACTGGAGGGTGCCGTTGCAGAGGCGGAGCTTGTGGGTGGGTCAAGTTTGGCATAAGCCATTGAAGTAGTGAGGGTATGGAGACATCCCTCGAGCCGGAAGTATCCATCTTGCAGGTTTTTGATGGCTTGTGTCAGGGCTTTCATCTGTTGACACAGTGCTTCCAGCACAGAAGCACCTCTCTCAGCCTTAGACATAATGGCTGACTTATACCATCATGTACCAGGTGCTTGAGACCAATGGAGAGAGGGCTTACTTTGCAGCTAAGTTCCATACTCCCCTGAATGTGATACAGGAGGAGTCGGGCACTAAGTAGCACAGGTCACCTGTGGAGTTGCTTGCAGAAAACTCAGGAATACTGCTGTTGTGATGAACAGAGTCTGCAGGCAGGTGGTACCTGTGAGGTGTGACAGGTCTGTAAAGTCACTGAGATAGTAGAGTAGTCAATACAAGTCGAGATCAGAACCAGGTGGAAAGCAGAGCAGGCAAAGTCAGGTGGAAGCCGGCTTTAAACACTAAAAGAAGGCAGAGGGTATTCATGAGACGAGCCAAGGTCAGGGAATGGAGACAACCAGACAGGTTGGGAACAAGCCGGGTCAGAAACTAGGGATCACACGAGCAAGGAATCACAGGAACACAGGTAACAAGCTGAGATCAGTCAGCAACTTCAAGCACTGATACACTTCCTTATGTGATGTGCTGCTGGAGATGCTGGATCCTAGAGCCCTTCTCCTGTTACTGGTGCCCTGACAGATGCTGGGTCCTAGAGATCTTCTCCTGCTGTCAGCTCCCTGACACAGATGTTGATCCTTCTGAGCTCTGCATGTGGAGTAAGAGAGTCACTGTAGCTGCCCATCCCACCCCTCCTCCTGCTCATTCACAGAAGCCTTTGTATTATGTGAACACATTAACAAAAAACAAAGGCTTCGCTGAATGGGCAGCACATTTCCGTGCATCTTGAGTGTCTTGAGTATACAGAACAATAAACCTGTCAGATATAAATATTAGAAATAAGCCAAGGAGATGTCATGCAGGTTCTTGAACTTAACCCATATGCCGCGTACACACGATCGGAAATTCCGACAAGAAAAGTTTGATGTGAGCTTTTGGTCAGAAATTCCAACCGTGTGTAGGCTCCATCTGACATTTTCTGTCGGAATTTCCGACAACAAAAATTTGAGAGCTGGTTCTCAATTTTTCCAACAAGAAAAGTTCTTGTTGGAAATTCCGATTGTCTGTATGCAATTCCAACGCACAAAAAAACACGCATGCTCAGAATCAAGCAGAAGAGCCAAACTGCCTATTGAACTTCATTGATCTCGGCTCATCATACGTCTTGTATGTCACTGCGTTCTTGACGGTTGGAAATTCCGACAACATTTGCGTGACCGTGTGTATGCAACACAACATTCCGTCGGAAAAAAATCCACCCCTTGTCCTACGTACTGAGCAAGCGCAGTACAGGGCGGACACTATCCGACGGGGGACAGAATTCGACACATCACCGGCCTTACCCAGCCATTGTTTTATTTTTGAACCAGTGTTGGCTACCTCGTCCTCCTCCACTGCCGCTTCCACCTACACAGCCACATCCACCGCCACCTCAACCTCCTACTCCATATGGACCTCGTCCTCCTAGGTCAAGATTTTATTTTTTTGTAGCGCACAGATCCTTTCCCCCTTACCTGCCTTTATGTTGTTGGCTCCTCGCAGGAGGGAGAAAGGCGCACCGCACTACCAGCCCGTAACCTCCTGTATAAAGAGGTTGAGCGGTGTACTTGACGGGCCGTGTCCACAGCCGGAGTCAAAACTCCTCCAGAGGATGATTCTCACCTCTACTGTAGGTAGAGGCAAGTCCTTGAATTCCCAGTAAAGTCAATGTCCACACCAGCTGACACTCCAACTCTGAGTTTATTCTCTCATGGCAAAATAAACTGTACTTGGAAAGAAAAGGTTAGAGCAAAGAAAAAGGACAGCTTAAGGTGTGGAGGAGGTCCAGGCACAAACGTAGCACATTACCTTCACTGCTTAGGTTTCTCAAACAGTTTTAGGTGCACGGTCTCTGCCAAAGACCGTGAGGTTGGTCTCTGCCACAGACCGGGTGTACAAGGCCCCTGCCACGGACCTGGAGAACTTTTGTCTCTGCCACAGACCAGGGTGTATAAGGCCCCTGCCACGGGTCGGGTGAATAAGGCCTCTGATACAGTCAGGATGACCTTGAGCTTCTCGTTCTAAGAACTAGCCCATATCAAGTGGAAGATATCTCTCCAGGGAGTCAACAGACCCTTCCTTCACCATGCCTCCAGCATCGGGCCATCGGAAGGTTCCTCCCTTCCCTGGAACAGGGTCCCCTACACGAGGCGGCACCCAAAGACTCCTCGACCCTTAGCAGACTCCAGACAAAGGCTCTGGACCCCAGGCTTTACTCCCGCCCCTAGGCCTCCATACCCAGGGCAGCAGGAACTCCAGGATAGTACCTCACCCGGACTAAAGGTGCCCAAGATGGAACAGGAACACGTGCACCCAGGCCGAAGGCACCTGGGCATGGACCCCACTGGACATCAGCCCCCAGGCCAAAGGTGCCTGGGGCTCGGACCCCGATCAGGAGGCGTCTGCCCCTTTTATATCCTCTCCCGGCATGCACAGCAGGTTCCCCGCCCCGCTGTACTATTGCCAAGAGGGGACACAAAAGGCACAGCACTGTATCGGCGGTTCAACCCTAGCCTACCATGGCAGCGCCACCTGTAGGCCGCAGGGAACTGCACACCAATACAGTCCCCGAGGACAAAATGGTCCATGACTCCTACAGAATTAGGGTGTTTGAGCCTATTTACCACTCAAACACTTCCCTTAAATTTAGCACCCCGCTACATTTTTATTTCAAAGTATTTTATTTTCCCACTAGCTTATCCATTAAATTGAATAATTTTTTACAGAAAGGGCGTATTCTGGGGCATTCCCACCATATATGTGGCATTGTGCCGTTGAGTTTCTGAGGTTCTTAATGACTTCCTGTACCTCTTTTTTCTGCTGAAAAGGGGGCCTCCAGCATATTATTTAATTTTTAAATTTTTTTTAGGTTATTTTATGTTATTTCCCTTTTCACATTTGTTTGCAGAGCACTTCCCGTGCTCTTAACAACATTTTGCTGCCATTTGCAGCCCTCTAGCCCTTTCAATTATTTTTTTAGAGCCTTTTTAGTCCTCAGAAGTTTGGGTCCCCATTGACTTCAATGGGGTTCGGGTTCGGGGTCAAGTTCGGGTCAAGTTTGGTCCCGAACTCAAACTTTTTTCCGAAGTTCGGCGGAACCCGTCGAACCCTAACATCTAGGTGTCCGCTCAACTCTAATTTGAGATGTTAGGAAAAGACTGTGCTATACAGTATGTTGAACTGTTATTTCTTCATTCTTTTTTATGCTGCATTACTCAAGTAAATATGGTATATGGGAGAAGTGCTGAGCTGATGTGTATAGTGTACTGTGTTTCTGTGCTAGACCTCTATTTTTGTTATTGATATAACACCCATAAGTTATTTTTGAGGTAGCATGCACATAAACATACAAAGAATTATTTGCATTAATAAATTACTAATTTACCAACAAATGGTGATAAAGTGCAAGAAGTGCAAATATTCTGTGACACAATAAATAAATCAAATTAAATAAGACAGATAAAATTAATATATAATACAAAGTGCAAGTGTCTGTGATGGTACTAAGCAGTACCTAACTATTATAGTGCAAATGTGCATAAATTATGTTACTAAGCAGTAACAATAAAGTTCTTGGTGGGTCCAGTAAAATGACTGTCCTTCTTTGGGGTGAAAAAAAGGAAGAATAGGTGATGTTAATCGTGCAACGAAGAACAAATATAATACGGGGGTGGGAAAAGATCCCTTATTGACGTGCTGTGATTGGTGCTGGGTGGTGGGTGATACAAATAGCTTTGTGCTTTTCACACTGTGGCTCCTTAAGCATATGGGTGGCCCCTTACCTCACTGCTGTGAGGTTACAGCATTTGTGTATAATAGGGCCTTTTATCCGACCTCCTCCTGTTTATTGTGGCACTTTGTATTATATATTAATTTTATCTGTCTTATTTAATTTTATTTATTTATTGTGTCACAGAATATTTGCACTTCTTGCACTTTATCACCATTTGTTGGTAAATTAGTAATTTATTAATGCAAATAATTCTTTGTATGTTTATGTGCATGCTACCTCAGAAATAACTTATGGGTGTTATATCAATAACAAAAATAGAGGTCTAGCACAGAAACACAGTACACTATACACATCAGCTCAGCACTTCTCCCATATACCATATTCACTTCAAGGCAAACGGAAATTTACCTTTCAGTGCTTTGTAGCAGATGACCCTCACACTTGGATCTCTTTAGTGGCGCGGTATTATTTTTTATACACATTACTCAAGTAAAGCTTTTGAAACTTTGCCTCTGCCTGGTTTGATGTTACTAAAGTGGTGTAATGTAATGCAAGTAACTGGTACAGATAGTCTAGAGCTTGGGTCATTAGCACAGTGGGGTACAAAGACATCAGTATAAAGAGTAAATTCAGTGTGAAGTTACAGGGGTTACCAAGGGTAAAGGAGGTCTGGCAATTGACCAGGCAACATGGAGGAGTGCTTTGGGGTAGCCCCCCCCAAGCACATTGTCCCATGTTGATGAGGACAAGGGCCTCTTCCCCAAAACCGTGGCCAGTGGTTTTTAGGGTCCGTGTGCAGGGGGATCCAGCTCCCCCTTTTGAATGAGTATGCCTAATCATATAGCAAAAGAATGTCAAAAATAAATAAACAAACAGAGACAGTTTTTGCCAATTCCTTTATTAAAAGAATAAAAGACCCAAAGGGCCTGGTATGGAAAAAAAAGGGGGGGGTGCCCCACGCTGTTTTTACCTTTACTTTTCATTACCAGCATTCTTTTTTTTTGCATCCATGTCCATGGGGAAACCCGTTGACAGCTGATGAGTCATTGGTTGTTAAGGATGCAGCAGCCGACTTCTCGCGCGCTCCTTAACAACCAGCTATTCTTCACACAGAATACGAATCGGTCGATACATTTTTGACTGATTCAAATGCAAATCATTCAAAAAATTTGGAATTCATTAGAAAATAAATAAATTAAATTAAACTAATTCCAAAACGAATCCACAAAACAAAATTAGAACATAAATAATTTATCTGAAACTAAACTAAACAAATGCTTTCTGCACATGTCTAGAGAAGTACCTGAATTTGTCATACATGTCAGTAATGTATATTAAATACTTGGAAGAATTATACACATGTAGTTTTACATACACTCCAAAAGTCTACTGTCTTCTTCCTGAAGAGTGTGATCCAACAGCTGTACCACCTCCAGATCACTTTCTGTGCTCACTAGAACTGTGCCCCCCATGTGACCCCCCCCACTGGAATGGAGTGGAGGGAGACCAGGTCACTGATTTCTCCTAGCTGCACAGAACATGGAAGTGACTTTTGGTTTCTGATGTTGCTTTTCCTAGTCACTGCGGACAGGGAAAATGCTAATGGTGCATGATGTTCATTTCATTAGCATCAGTGGAGGGCAGGTGAGCCATCAGAGGTCTAAAAAAACTGATATCTCATTAAAGAGAACCTGTCACAAAGGGTTTATAGCACATTGGGTACTTTTTTAGTCCTCTATGTGATATAAATAAAGTTTTAGAAAAAAGTGTACAAAATTAAGATACATCCAAACACTTATGCCCTGCACACACGATCGGATTTCCGAAGGAATAAAATCCAATGGAATTTTCCATCGGAATTCTGATGAAGCTGACTTCCATCAGTCTTGCATACACACTGTCAGACTAAATTCCGACCATCCAAAACGCAGTGACGTAAAACACTACGACGAGCCGAGAAAAATGAAGTTCAATGCTTCCAAGCATGCGTCGACTTGATTCTGAGCATGCGTGGATTTTTCTCCGATGGAATTCCACACAGACGATCGGAATTTCCCATCGGATTTTTTTCCATCGGAAAAATTAAAAAAAGATGTTCTATTTTTTTACTCCGATGGAAAAAAGTCAGATGGGGCCCACACACGATCAGAATTTCTGATGAAAAAAGTCCATCGGACTTTTTTAATCGGAAAATCCGTTCGCGTGTACAGGGCATTAGAAACAAAAACATTGCTTGCACTAAACAGGTTACATATCTATGTGCATGTTGGATTGAGTGTAATTATTCAAGGGCCAATATTTATGGGTTCTAGACATGTGCACACTGAAATATTTTGTTTCAAAATTTTGTTTTCGTCCGAAAAATAAATGTATTTAGTTACTCCCGAAATTCGTTTTTATTTATTTTGTTACGTTAAAAAATGCATTTGTCTGAAAATCCGAATGAATTAAGGTCGAATCTGTCATTGAAGGCTTATGGTGTCTGTCGAATGTTCTAAGAAGATTCGACGGAGCAGCTAAACTGTACGATGCCGCAATCGTACATTTCCAGTCGAATGTTCCGCCTACAAGCTATAGAAGAATTCTAATGTTGTATGACACTAGTAATAATTATATTTATAAATTATTATTACTAGTAAACCAACATTCAAATTCTTCTATAGCCTATGGGCCGAGGATTTGACCGGAAATGTACGATTGCAGCGAGGACTTGCGACTTGCTTGACAGAATTCAATAAATGACTCGACTTGACTTTGACTTGTCACTAATGACTTGCGACTTGACGTTGACTTGGGCTATATGACTTGCAATGACTTGGCACTACTAACACTAACCGCAAGCCGCCGTCTGCCTACCTGATCAGCGTGTCATGCAGACAGACGGCGGCCATTGCAGTGTTCAAAAGCCGCGCCTCCTCGTCTGTGATAGACGGAACACTCAATTTCACAGCAGCCAGTGTTCAGTCTATCACGGACATCCTCTTATCCTCGTCTGTGTTATGAGGATGAGCGGATGTCCGTGATAGGCGTAACACTGAATGCTGGGAAATTGAGTGTTCCGCCTATCACAGACGAGGAGGAGGCGCGGCTTTTGAATACTGGAATGGCCGCCGGGATGCCGCCGATCAGGTACACGGCTGACGGGCACAGTGAAGCATGGGCACAGTGAGAAACGGGCACAGTGAGGCATTGGGCACAGTGAGGCATTGGGAACAGTGAGGCATTGGGCACAGTGAGACACGGGCACAGTGAGGCATTGGGCACAGTAAAGCATGGGCACAGTGAGACACGGGCACAGTGAGACATGGGCACAGTGAGGCATTGGGCACAGTGAAGCACAGGCACAGTGAGACACGGGCACAATGAGACACGGGCACAGTGAGGCACGGGCACAGTGAGACACGGACACAGTGAAGCATGGGCACAGTGAAGCATGGGCACAGTGTAGCATGGACACAGTGAGGCATGGGCACAGTGAGGCACAGTGAGGCATGGCCACATAACCAATATTATTTATTGTTATCCCTCCTATTATTTTTATACAGTATGGGGTAGATCAGTATTTTGACTTGATTTGTGACTTGACCAAAATAAATGACTTGACTTGACTTGCTTGACTTCTAGCAGGGACTCGACTTGATTTGCTTGCTTTTCGTCACAGTAACTTGGGACTTGCTTGAGACTTGAAGGTTAAGACTTGAGACTTGCTTGTGACTTGCATATGTGTGACTTACTCCCATGTCGGGTATAGCACATTGGGTACTTTTTTAGTCCTCTATGTGATATAAATAAAGTTTTTAGAAAAAACAATTTTTTTGTTCTATTTTTTTACTCCGATGGAAAAAATCCGATGGGGCCCACACACGATCAGAATTTCTGATGAAAAAAGTCCATCGGACTTTTTTCATCGGAAAATCCGTTCGTGTGTACAGGGCATTAGAAACAAAAACATTGCTTTCACTAAACAGGTTACATATCTATGTGCATGTTGGATTGAGTGTAATTATTCAAGGGCCAATATTTATGGTTTCTAGACATGTGCACACTGAAGTATTTTGTTTCAAAATTTTGTTTTCGTCCGAAAAATAAATGTATTTAGTTACTCCCGAAATTCGTTTTTATTTATTTTGTTACGTTAAAAAATGCATTTGTCTGAAAATCCGAATGAATTAAGGTCAAATCTGTCATTGAAGGCTTATGGTGTCTGTCGAATGTTCTAAGAAGATTCGACGGAGCAGCTAAACTGTTCGACGCCGCAATCGTACATTTCCAGTCGAATGTTCTGCCTACAAGCTATAGAAGAATTCTAATGTTGTATGACACTAGTAATAATTATATTTATAAATTATTATTACTAGTAAACCAACATTCAAATTCTTCTATAGCCTATGGGCTGAGCATTTGACCGGAAATGTACGATTGCAGCGTCGTACAGTTTAGCTGCTTGTCGAATCTTCTTAGAACTTTCGACAGACACCATTATGCCGCGTACACACGACCGTTATTCATGTCATGGAAAAAAATGAAGTTTTTCTCAACGTGATTTTTTGTGTTTCCTCTCAAGCCTGCCTTGCATACACACGTTCATGAAAAAAAACGCTTGAGCAAAGCGCGATGACGTACAACACGTACGACGGCACTATAAAGGGGAAGTTCCATTCGGATGGCGCCACCCTTTGGGACACTTTTGCTGATCCTCGTGTTAATAAAGTTTGGTGAGAGACGATTTGCGCTTTTCAGTCTTCGTGCTTTTCAGTCCAGTACAGCGTGATGAATGTGCTATCTCCATTACGAACGCTAATTTTACCAGAACAAGCGCTCCCGTCTCATACTTGATTCTGAGCATGCGCGTTTTTTTTCCCCTCATCAAAGCATACACACGACCGTTTTTCACAACGTTAAAAATAACAATCTGAAAAACGACGAGAAAAAATAGAGCAGGTTCTAATATTTTTTCAGGCATTTTTCTCGTTGAGAAAAATGCTCTGGAGCATGCACACGACCGTTTTTCACAACCATTTTTAAAAATGGCATTTTTCTCAGCATGAAAAATGGTCGTGTGTAAGCGGCATTAGCCTTCAATGACAGATTCAGCGTTTGTATGTTTTTCGCTGCTTCGTCGAATCTTCGTTGTTCATGTCGAATGGTCTACCCCAACACTGTCTCTATAATGTTTTTTTAATTGGAAACCAACTTTATTGAAAAGTATGCATGGTACATAAATCAACATAAGCCAGTATGGCCAATATAATAGTACATACATGAACACAGTGAAGCATCTGTGTGTCACAAAGATAATAACAGCAGTGAAAGTAGAGCCGGTATACAACAAAAATAAAAAATCGACACGTCAGGTACACGTTTCACCATCCGCCATCCATCTGTCCCAGACCTTCTCATACTTTAGCGGACACCCTCTATGTACATAAATCAGTTTTTTATATGGGAGAGCATCGTTAACCGCCTTTTTCCAGCACTGAACTGTAGGGGGCAGGGCCTGCATCCAATTACGGGCCACTACTTTTCTTGCCAAGAATAGCGTCTCATGTAAAAAGGTACGGAGGGGTTTGTCGGCATCCAAGTCTGGCAACAGGCCAAGTAGGCACATCTTTGGGTCAAGGGTAGCAGGGGAGCCCATCTGATCGTGTAGGAAGCGTATCACCTGTGTCCAATATGCCTGAATGGTAGGACAGAACCATATGAGGTGGTAAAAGGAGCCCGGGGTATGGTCACAGAGGCGGCATCCTGGATTGTACGTGGGCCTGAAACGTGCCACTCTCTGAGGGGTCAGATATGTTCTATGTATAATGTACAGCTGTGTGAGGCGGTCCGACAGCTTGGGGGAAACCTTTTTCACGTCCTCCAAAATCTCGCCCCAGTCCTCATCCTCTATAAGTCCAACATCCGCCTCCCATCTAGTCTTAGCAGTATAGGCCAATGCTGTGGTGCTAGGGAGACGAATGGCGGAGTACAAAGTGGAGATGAGCTTAGCAGGCACATTACCCGTGACTGTGTCCACTATGGAGGGAACTGCCAGGGACGGGTAAGAGCCAGAAAACTGGGCCTGTATGGCGTGACGGAGTTGCAAATACCTGAAGAAAAGGCAATTGGGGAGGGAAAATTTGTCCTTCAGCATTTGGAATGACTTAAGGCCTGAATCGGTCATGATCTGGTGTATGTATAAGATCCCATGGCGTATCCACGCCGCGGGGTCCGGAATGGACAATAATTCTGGCAAGCATGTATTGTACCAGAGAGGGGTATGAGAGTGTACCCTTGGGGTCCCAGTTCTCTGCAGTGCCGCCCGCCATACCCTCCGGTGGTGAGTCAACATGTCTGCTGTGCGTTGGGGGGGGCGTCTTGTCAATGGGGCTCTTAGGACCGATTGAAGTGGGGTGTGGGCCGAGTCATCTGGGTGCTCACAGAGTAGTGTCTGGTATCTCGTTAGTTCATGTTTATCAAAATAATAGAAGTGGGACAGCTGGGAGGCAAAATAATAATCCTGAAAGTCAGGGAGAGCAGCTCCTCCCAACGTCACAGGGTTCTTCAGGATTCTCCAGGATAATTTGTGTCTGCCATGACCCCAAATAAATGAATTCAGGATGGATTCAATTGTCCTGAAAAAATTTTGTGGTATATAGAGGGGAGCATGCCAGACCAAATAGAGTATCTTGGGAAGGAGTATCATCTTAACTAAGCTGACGCGACCCATAACACCCAGGGGTAGTCTGGCCCAAGTCTGCGTCTTGTTCTTGATCAGAGCAAACAGGGGTTCAATGTTCAGTAGTTTATAATCTGAGAGCGATCTGGTGACCTGTACGCCCAGGTATTTAATCTGGGAGACCCTTGGAAGAGCCAGAGGAGGGGACGCGAACGAGGAGGGGAAATGGTCAATCGGAAGGATCTGGGACTTAGCCCAATTAATACTCAGACCCGAATGGCCACCCATACGTTCTATGGACTGGAGGGCTGCTATAAGAGAAGGACCGGAGTCCGCCAGATACAAAAGTGTGTCGTCGGCATACATCCCAATCTTTTCTTCCAGGTTCCCCATCCTGAGACCTCGGATGCAAGTGTCCGCACGGACCATTATGGCCAACGGCTCCACAGCCAATGCGTAAAGCATGGGGGAAAGGGGGCAGCCCTGCCGGGTCCCTCTCTCCAGCGGGAACTGGTCAGAAAGCCAACCATTCACAAACACTCTGGCCCTCGGGGATTGATAGAGGAGTTGGACCCAGCGAATAAAGCTGGGGCCAAATCCAAATCTTGAGAGACACTCCCACAGGTAGTTCCACTCCACGGAGTCGAAGGCCTTGGCGGCATCCAGCGCCACCACGACCCTCGAGCCAATTTCATCATGGGACCCCTGAATATTCATAAATAGGCGGCGAATATTCATGGCCGTGTTCTTCCCTGGCATAAAGCCGGTTTGGTCAGGGTGTATCAATGACAGAATAACCTGGTTAAGGCGGGAGGCTAGAATCTTAGCTAATATTTTAATATCTACCTGTAACAGGGAAATGGGCCTATATGACTCCGGGTATTTAGGGTCCTTTCCGGGTTTGGGAATTACGACTATTTGGGCTTCTCGCATAGATGGGGGTAGAACTCCTGAGTCAAATATAGATTTATACAGGTACTTAAGTTCAGGGATTAGGATTTCAGAGTAGGTGGCATAGAATTCAAGAGGTAGGCCATCCAATCCTGGGGCCTTGGATGAGGCCAGACAGGAAATGGCCTCGGAGATGTCCTCCTCAGTAATAGGGGCTTCCAGAATTTCAAGCTGGTCGTCTGTCAGTTTAGGGAATTGAACTCCCGCTAGGTAGTCCCTGGTGTCTTGGGGAGTGTGGGTGACCCTGGAAGTGTAGAGTGCACGGTAGAATCTCCCAAATTCCTCCGTCACCAGTTGCGGATCGGTGATGTCGTTCCCCTGCAAGGACACCACCACAGGGGGACGCATATCCAAGTGGGCGAGATATGCGAGCAGTTTGCCCGATCTCTCTCCATACTCAAACACCCTCTGTCTACAGAAGAAGATACGTTGTTTAGCCTTCTCTATGTGCAATTGGGAGACCTGGCGCGCCTGAATCTTTAGATTGTTGGCCGCGCTGGGCGAGGGGTCCCGGTGGAACGCCTCCTCCAGCGCCTGCAGGTGCTCCGCAGCCTGCTGGACAATAAATGTTGATGACCGTTTAAGCCTGTTAATACGTTTGGAAAGTAGGGAACGAGCGTGAAGTTTAAACATTTCCCACACCACATCATGCGTGGCAGTGTCCCTGTTGGCCGTAAAATAGTATTGCAATTCTGTGGGGATGTCATCCTGGTCCTGCAGGGCAGTCAGCCAGAACGGGTTTAGCCGCCAAGAAGGAGCAGGGGAAGCCTTCAGGAGCTGGATCGTGACCCAGTAGGGGGCGTGATCCGAGAGTACTCTCGGAGCAAAGCCCACATCTCCTAGCTTAGGCAGCAGGGACATTGAGATAAAAACAAAATCAATTCGTGACATTGTGTTATGCCTGGCTGAAAAGCATGAGAAGACTTTAGTGTGCGGGTGTCTGTGGCGCCAAGTGTCGACAAGAGCAAAGTCGGTCATTATGCGGTGCAGTCTGGTATGGGTCGGTGGGTTAAGGGGGGGATCCAGTGTGCCCAGACGGTCCAGAGCGGGGATCAGGGTCATATTGAAGTCCCCCATCCACACTGCCGGTACGGAGGGGTATTGTGTCATAAAGGCAAGGCCTTCCTGAATTACAGCTGAGTTGTACGGGGGGGGAATATAGCAGGCAAGTAGCAGGATAGGAGACCCATTAATGGTGGCGTGCATAAACACATATCTGCCCTGCTGATCCGTGCGGAGCAGTATAAGCTCAAAAGGTACCCGTTTGGCAACCAGGACCGATACTCCTCTGGAATATGAGGTGTGAGTGGCATGATAAGCCCACCCCACCCAAGGTTTTTTAAGGGAGGATTGCAAGTGGCCCGTGACATGGGTCTCGACCAGTGTGATAATGTCAGCTCTCTGAGATTTGAGAAATGTCAGGACCGCTGTGCGTTTGATCTTATTGCGTAAGCCTCTAACATTCCACGTGAGGAACTTCAGGGAACTCATGGTGGGTATATGGTGTGTATAATAGACCGCAGCCAGACCAGGACCAGCAGAGCAGATAAGGACACATCAGACAGTACAGAACACATCAGCAACCAATATTGATAGTGCATGTATGACAATGACATAGTACCTTTAGCAGAAATAAACAATTGTGAACATAGTGGCAAATAAAAAACAGCCAAAACATTTCCCCTCCCTCCCAGTCCAGTGCCACCCCAACTCGGCATGAACATAGTATCCCAAAACCAGGTATCAACCGGGGACATCCAACGTGAAAAAAGCATTGGAGGCGAGGGACTTAATTTCAAAGGGACATAGATACCTGTGATGAACAGAAAACAAAAAAGGAGGAAAAAACAATCAGGTAAACGGGGGGAGTGAAAAAAGTCCATAGAGAACCTAGGGGGGCGACTTCTTCTCTGAGAAGTGCATGGGGTGTAGGGGCCACAAAAGCACAACACCATTGCAGCCGTGCAGAAGGGAGCCCCGCCTGCCATCAGGGTGGTACGTAAAGTAGGATAGAAAGTTCCAGCAACGTTCGGTAAGCTGCCCTCTACAAGCATCTCCCATGCGTGGGGAGAACAGGGAATTAACAGTTAGGTCACCCTAAGGTGGCGAGCATGCTGTGAGATCCGAGGAGGGGCGGAAAAGGCTTTTAGGTCTGTCTCCCCCGTCCCGGCGGAGGGCACCCACTAGCAACAGAGCAACCGTGAGGCGAATCACCAGGGCACGAACAGGGTGTGCCACCGGCACAGGGGGCAGCAGGGGAGAGAAAAGAAAAGTACTCACAGCTCCCAGACACCGCGGTATGCTCAATCTCGCCGATCTCTCCGGTCAATCCAAGTGGATGCCGACTCTGGGTCCTTGAAAAAGTGGGTCCGACCGTCGCACTCCACACGAAGCTTTGCAGGGTACAGCATGGCGTATTTGAGGTGTAGAGTGCGGAGGCGCTTCTTAACATCCTGGAACCTGGACCGCTGCCGTTGCACCTCATTGGAGAAGTCCGGGAAGACGGCAACACGAGCGTTGGTATGGGGGATATTCCCCTTCTCTCTGGTTAGACGGAGGATCTTGTCGCGATCCCTGAAATTAAGGAACTTCGCTATCAGGGTACGCGGTGGAGCTCCTTGGGGAGGAGGGCGGCCAGGGATTCGATGAGCTCTCTCCACTGCAAACATTACCGAAAATGCGTCTCTGCCGAAGGTTGAGGTTAGGAGGTTTTCAAGGAAGCTCTCCGGATCGGTGCCCTCAGCAGACTCAGGAAGACCGATGAAGCGGAGGTTACATCTCCGAAGGCGATTTTCCATGTCATCCTGTTTTGCGCTAATCTGTTGTAACTGGCGGCGCACCTCATCGGTGGTATGTTGTAAAGGGTGTAAGATATCCTCTGCTCTGCTAATACGGGTCTCCGTCACGCGGTCCCTGAGGGTAGAGAGATCCTGCCGGATAAGGGACACATCAATTTTTACCTCCTCGATCTTGGTGGTAAGCGTGCTCTGGCACATGGCGATGGCATCCAGTAATTTGTTAGTAGCCACCACAGAGTGAGCCGCATCCAGGAAAGCAGCAGCGCCGTCTCTGACCTGCCGATCCCCCTCCTCAAGCCGGCGGTATCTGGCCAGTTTATAGATGGCTTCAGAATTATTTTTAGACGGAGACATGCTGTAAGGTGACAGGGAAGATCCCTGGGTGCACCAATATGGCCGCTGTTAAGGAGGCCGGGTCCTCCACAACCTCCCCCCCCCACCGCTGCCCAGGGACGGCCCAACGTAGGCAGCAGGTCACTCTCAAGCAGCTGTAATGGCAACAGGCTGCATGCAGGGGAATCTGAGCTCAGGGGAGTCAGGGAGGCCTGTAATACTTGCCAAAGATGTCTCCGGGTGGAGCAAGATGGCCGCCGTTCCGGGAGTCAGGCCGAGACCGCGGTCCGCTCACACAGCAGGTGCAGAGTGCAAAGACACCCCAGCAGCTGCAGCAGGTAATCCGGGGGCCGATGTAGAAGAGGATGGAGCCCAGTGCGCCCAGGGAGGCAAGGAGAAGTGTCCAGGGCCGCCGTCGGGAGGGCCAAGATGGCCGCCGAACCAGGAACTAGGCCGAAGCCGGGGCCTTTCCTGAAGCAGAGGACCGGGAATCGCCGTAACGGCAGTGGACGGCAAACCAGCGGGCTAACAGGCTTCAGGAACCACAGGGAGAGCAGGACACGTCCTCGGATGTAGGGGATGGCAGGAACTGAGCAGGATGCAGGCAGGATGGTAGGTTAGGAGTATGGGCAGACGGAGCTCACATCACATGCGACCTATCCCATTGCTATCCAGGCCACGCCCCCCTGTCTCTATAATGTTGAATCTTTTCTCTCTATGTCAAATCTTTCCTCTCTATGTAGAATAATCTTGGACTAATAGAGTTAAAGTGGTTGCAAACCCACTCTGACAACTTGCACCTACAGGTAAGCTTAGATAAGGCTTACCTGTAGGTGTAAGAAATATCTCCTTAACCTACACGGTTAAGAAGATATTTGCAGAAAACACTGCACCGATGTTACTGAGCGTGGCAGTTTTCTGAATGGGATAATGCTGGAACCTCGCGCATGCGCAGGGATCTGCCGGTCCCACGGGCATGCGCGGGAGTGACGTCATCGCCGCTCCGGCCAGTCACAGCGCCGGAGCGGCGATACACGGAAGACGCTCGGAGGGGACATGGCGGCGGCGGAGGGGAATGAGGAGCGCTTTGGGGGCTTCGATCTCAGGTAAGTGCCACTTAATGAGCTAGTATGCTATGCATACTAACTCATTATGCGTTTCTCTTGCAGGGTTTTTTTTTTGCAGGAAAAACAAAAACGGGTTTACTTCCTCTTTAAGGTTAGGCACATTCGACCACAGGTTCGATAGACACAGATTGCTTTTGTTAGCGCCATGTGGAATCTCCTATCTATATCGAACTGTTGTATCAACGAAAACGAAAATAAAGCATTTTTTTATGTCAGATCTTTCGGATTACGGATTCTGCGTGTTTGCTTTCGATTGTTAAAACGATAACGAAAATACCAGAAATTCGGACGAAAATGCATTCGAACGAAAACGAATGCACATGTCTAATGGTTTCTGCTTGTAGTGGCTTTTAAAGTGTTGCATATATAAAATATAGGGTACTGAAGTTCATAGACATCTTGCAGGCATGCACAATTTGAAAGCTTAACATGTTGGAAATCTATTTAATTAATGCAACTTCTTCTTTTAGATCTTACCAAAAATTGGATACTATATTGCATATACAGTAGGTGCCCTAAAATTGAATTTAATGTATTTACTGGAAATGCGCGCTTATTAAATCTTTGCACATGTATCGTGTAACATAAAAAATTGGAACTTCTGCCATTTTATTCTTGAGGGTGTCTGCTTTCAGAAAATATTTAATGTTTTACTGAATTCTCCAGACTGTAATTAGTGGGATTTATGTACAGAGCCCTGCTTTCTGCCCATGTATTTCAAGTTGAGATTTTATGATAGCAAGAAAAATAAAAACATACATCCAATGTTTCTCCAGTGGATAAAGTAATATAGTGACTCCAGATGACCATGCTATTTGAAAGCTCTTCATAAATGCAACTTCTCAGTTGGTTATAGGTCAGCATCTCTTGCTATTTGGATTGTATCTATCACTGTAACTTTATTGGTATTACCATGAATATGAATATACCTGCTTGTTCTTGATGGGTTGATGTATTTTTGGTGATTTTGAACTATATCCAGCTGAGAAGTTGTGATAATGAAAATCTTGTGGTCTATACCTTTAACATTCAAAAGATGTTTCGGCTTTAGGTTTCAATGTTTTTATTAAATTTTTCAACATAAAAAAAGGGGGTATAAATAACATTATATAAAAAAATGCATTAGAAATAGTACAAGAAATTCCATGTTCAGAATAATATTCATAAACATAAAGTGTATTAAATATATATTATGAGCAAGTAAAACATAGACTGTATTGAAAAATAAAATATACAGAACTAAATAAAATAAATTAAACAAGGTTATCTAAATATCTCATGTGATAATGTAGTATATATTAAAAGACATAAAAGGGAATAAGGTCAAATAAGGGGAAGAGTGGATAATTGTACAAAGAATAAAATATTATATATATTAAGATTACTATTAGTATGTTTCGGCTTTAGATACATATTACACTTATTTAAGTTGTGATTGTTTTTTCAAATACCAGTATTTTTTCTTCTTGTTTTACATTGTCTTTCTACTCCATAGATTTCCATCGCTAAAGTGTTCAAAAAGGTTCCCAAAAGAGCAAAACATAGTGTACACAGCAAATGCTTGTAAAATCACCCCTGATAATCTGACATTTAATTAATGTTAATTGTGGAATAATTAACCTGCTTTCAATATAATTCCGCTCAGTAACAATAATCACACTGGGTTTTCTAAGTAAGAAAAAAAATCTCTTTCACAAGCTAAATAGTTTAGCCTTGTAAAGTTTGTAACTACAAGTATAAAGATCTGCAGGGAGCAATGTGCTTTTTGTTACCACTGGATATTAAAAAAAGACAGTGGGAGAGAGCTAGGTGAAAAATTTCATTCTGCCTGCGGGTCAAACAATTACTTTGTTGCAAATTTTTAGAGGGTTTTTGAAATACAGCGCTGACAGAATTTGCTTCAAGGAATTTTAGCTGATCATTTTAAATTTAAGGTTATACAAATAAATAAGAGCCATTTTCTCAACACAACACTGTAGCAGGAGTGTAATATAATAGAATAACTCTCAAATAACGTAGACCTTTATCAGTTGTAACATATTGTAACATAGCAAAAAAACATTGGAACAGCAAACAAATCCTTGTGTAGCATGTATTCACTCATCACTATTCGAAATTTCCTCAACAGGAAGCTACTTCATTAAATAACTGGCCAAAAGCAGTCAAAACCAAGCTGTGTTGCTGAAAGCATTGTTTTACTCCACAAGCGACTGACTCTTTTTGACTTCACAGACTCTTCTTTTTCTCTATTTTAGTGATTTATGCAGGATTTCTTCTGTCTTTTTCCTTTCTTTTGTTAAAGAATAGTCAATAAGTACTTGGTGAAAATCTTGTGATTTATTAAAATAAATATTTAATACGTATATATTATAAGGACACTAGAAATAAACCATAATGCAGGATTATTTTTTGAAGACACTGAACAATATTTTTCTCAGAGAGATAAATGGTCTTGTCATCTTATGCTGACGAAGACTCTTACTATAGGATTGGCAAGCATATCCACTTAAGAAGAAGCTTAAAGGTTGCTCTAAAATGTATAAGGCTTTATTTACTATTTAATGTTTTTTTTTTTTTTTTTACTCAAGTTTACTAAGTGCAAGAAGCTTTTTATAATGTACAGAAGTAGTTTTATTAAAACACCCATTTAACCCCTTAACACCTAAGGGTAAAACAAATCTTAATACCTAAGCACAATTTTGCAACTTTGACATGTGTTAGTAAAACTGTACATATTATCACAACTACTTTGTGCATCCAGGTGGATTATGCCTTGTTTTTTTCAGGACAAATTGGGCTCTCATTTGGTGATAAATGGTAATAGATATCTCCTGATCTTTTTTTATCATCAAAGGAAAGCTGGCCCCAAAATATAAAAAATAAAAAAATAAATCTTTTTATTTTTATTTTTTTATTTAGCTGTATCTTTCTTGGTACTAGCATATATAGAAATATATATAGAAAAAAACAAACAAACACATCAATAATTAATCATTCAAAAAAGATATACCATGTGAGTGAATGAATTAATATAAATCAATTATTTAATTATCGTTTTGAAAAAGTCCCAAAAAAACAGGATAAACTTTAGAATAGAAAATCCATAAGAACAACTTATAATTGATATGTTAAAAGGTCCCAAAACGAACAAGATGAATTTGGAATAGGGTAACAGTAAAGACAACTCCTGATGCCTCCCCTCACAATCCGCAATGGTGACTGGTCAATGCTTAATATCCGGACGGAGAAGTAAGCTAAAAAAGCCAGATGGTCTCTTACCGAACACGATGGACCCCAAATTATAAGGGTCAAACTCGCCTGATATCAACAGTAGTCAGCTGTGATGTTCCACCCGGTCCGCTCCAAAGAGGAATAGCCATTCTCCCACGTCCAGGACAACAAGATGGTTTAATAACTTTCCAGTCTTCCAGTCACTCTGCTCGTGTGTCTAATCTTCACACTTGTTCTGGTGAAAACTCTTTGAAGGTTTAGTTAACCCTTAATGAAGCTTGCCAAACACATGCTTATACAATACAGCAGGGATATGCAATTAGCGGACCTCCAGATGTTGCAGAACTGCAAGTCCCATGAGGCATAGCAAGACTTTTACAGCCACAAGCATGACACCCAGAGGCAGAGGCATGATGGGACTTGTAGTTTGGCAACAGCTGGAGGTCCGCTAATTGCATATCCCTGCAATACAGCATCCTTAGTGCATTTGGAGAAATCTTCTCTCATTTCCTTCCCCAATGGGACACAGAAAGCAAAAAAAAAAAAAAATACATTATATAATAAAATAAGTTTTGGCTTTAAATAAACTGTAAGATGATAATTGATCAAATAGCTCTTTATTCAAATAATTTTAAGGTACATATTACAAGGAGATAGTAGACAAAGTATACATTTTCGTTTAAAGCTGTAATATAAGAAAAAGACATAGGACATACAGTAACCATTAAATGAAGGAAGGAAGAAAATAACTAAAAATAAATAAACAGGGAAAGGAATAAGGTGGAGAACCAAGAGAATATGATAAGCAGGAACAAGAGAAACTATGGTTCGACCTTAGATTTGGAACCAGAAAATAGGCTGGAGGTCTCCTAAATTCTGGAAAAACTCAAAGAATTAAGTATTTTTATTATTATTTTACAGGATTTATATAGAGCCAACAGTTTACACAGCGCTTTACAACATGAGGGCAGACAGTACAGTTACAATACCATTCAATACAGGAGGACTCAGAGGGCCCTGCTCGTTAGAGATTACAATCGAGAAGGAAGGGTCAAGTGAAACAAAAGGTAATAACTGTGGGGGATGAACTGATGGAGAAAATGAAAATACAGTTGTTAGGTGAGGGTAGGATAGGCTTCTCTGAAGAGGAGGGTTTTCAGGGATTGCCTAAAAGCTAATAGAGTAAGAGAAAATCAGACAGATTGGGGTAAGGAGTTCCATAGGATCGGAGAGGCTCTGGAAAAGTCCTGGAGGCGAGCATGGGAGGTGACGAGGGAACTAGACTAATAAAAAGTATCAAGAAGCCTACTTCAACAACAATTCCCATATACATGGGACAAAACTAGTTTACCCTACCTTGGTATTCAATTAACAAGGTCAGTCAGAAACCTTTTTCAAACTAACCTTGTACCTTTCCGTAACAAACTACAACAAGATCTGAATAAATTAGCTACATATGAATTTTCCCTTGGCAGGCAGACTTGCTGCATTTAATATGATGCGCCTTCTCCATCTCTCGTATCTCTTTAAGATTCTCTCTATCTCAATCACATCTAGCTACTTTAAATCCCTACAATCTATTCTATCCAGTTTGGTGTGGCAAGAGAAGAGACCCACATGCGCTCATAGCACGTTAATAAGGCATCGCTCCGTATGCCGATTTTTATGACTACTATTTAGCCACTGTTCTTACACAAATTAAATAATGGTTCCCATCCTCTCAGCAAACATTATGGGGTACCATATAGGCCTCTTATACCTCAAGACATCCTTTGGTGCCATGGCAACTCAATACACATATGGGGGCTCATATCCTCTCTTTTATCTCCCCACCTCCGTCAGCTTCAATTTAGGCTTGGCAAAAACTAGTTACATCAGCACATACTAATCCTAATGTCTCACACATTAAAATTCCAATAGCAACACTTGAAAATAGAGGACTCATCCTTCACTGCTTGGTCTTCTAAGGGTATTCAATACATAGATGACCTGTTTGACATTGTCATGCCTAAATCTTTTCAGAAACTCCAGAATATCAGATAGCGAACAGGGACTATTATCTCCAGTCCTCTGCCTATCTCATATACCCAATTGACCTGGTAATATTCCTTGACCGGTGTGGACATATTTTTTTAGGCTTTATTTTCCAGGAAATGTATTTTCACTTTTCTATAATCTACTGCAACAGAAATCCCAGTTGGTCAAAAACGATTCCTATAGACAATGGGAAATAGAACCGGGCAACACATACAATGATTCACAATAGATAAAGGAGTGTAGGGCAACCTACAAAGCAACACGTTGTTCCACACTATGGGAACTTTCCCAAAAACTCATCTTAATATGGTACTTAACACCAGATAAAAGTTCCTGTTTCAATGGGCAAACGTCTGACCGTTGTTGAAGAGAGGAGACATACCCCATATATTATGGAGTTGGCCAAAATAGTGGACATATTTAATCTTATCTCCAAAATTTGACAGGTCCAGATTCCTCCCAGATTGGCACTATTGAATTTGGATATTGATTCCCTGCCACCTAGCATCCAACACACTCCTAGCAGCAAAACTTACCATTGCTAGGCACTGGACATCCTAATATCTCTAACCATCCTAGAAATGACTGATTTAACACACTTGCCCTACTCCTATAAACAATTGATGACTGCAATTATGGGGTCACTACACCACACAACCAAGCTATGGCAACCGTGGCAAATCTGAAGGTCTAGCAAGACCTGAATCCTTTTATTCGTCTTAGCTCGAAAGAAATGTTAACTATTGCCAGATTTTTGTAAATTTACTGACTCCGATGCTTCTTTCTTTCCTATTACGACTCATTGCCTATTACTTGACTGTGATACTACTTGTATTTTATATGCTACTTGTAGTAATATACGTTACACGTAACATGCATTTGTTCTTGTAATTCCTGGACGTATACCATTTTGCTTATGTTTATTGTAACCTTTAAAAGCAATAAAAATTATTAGAAAATCAAAAGGTACAGTGCAACCAGATATGAATATTGTAATATAATAAAGTCCCAAACAAAGAGAAAAAATTCAAAGCCCATACAATGTAGAAGAATTCACAATTGATAGTGTGAAAGTGGGAAATGTCAGCAACCTCATGTGATAACTTCCACCACCAATAGTAACACAAGCTCCTCACCTCAAGGTGTTGACCCCGGATTCAATAGGATGCTCAAATGCACTTTTACCCAGCAAGGGTTAAAATACCAAAGGCATCCGGCTCCAATGCTTCCAATGTATTTCCCCCGATGATACTTGGTTTACTCCCAGATCCCCTTCAGGAACCACAAGGTATTTCTGTTTCTGTACATTGGGAATTCTTCTACATTTTATGGACTTTGAATTTTTTCTCTCATTCTGGGACTTTATTATATTATAATATTCATATCTAGTTGCGCTGCACCTTTTGATTGTCTATTACGTGCTGAGGTTATGTGAAATATTCCTCTGTTGTTCAACTAGCGGCGTCTATCTGGATCAATTGCTTATATATTTGTTTTTGTATGATTATTGCGCTGATTGATTTTATACAAATAAAAATTAGTGAAAAGGAGTATCAATTTCACTGTGCAAGCAAGACACAGAAAGGATCTGAATCACTACATGCCCTCTAAGTCCAGGTAGTATGGACTTTCTCAGGGTCAACACTATCCTCTGCTATCAGTCTCTATTAAAAAAAAACAAAGAATTTCCTAGCTCAACTTACCAACCAGCCTGCAACCAACCGAATTAACTTGTTAGTTGAACACATTTGCAAATACATGCGTAAGCTGCAGGCCCCGCCAAGGCACCCTGTATCCTGCAGATCCTAACTCTAAATTTTAAGAGTCTCCACAGTGGGAGCACATGTATTCTGATGGATAGAGGAAGGCCAGATGACTAGAGGGAGCCCAACCCTCCTTAAAGGTGCAGGAATACACTAGACACACAGCACAATTCACAATGGCAGCAATTCACAATGCAAAAAAAGGTCACTGTCCCCACCTATAACTGGTCTTCACAGCAAGGAGCACTGGAAGGGCAAATGCATGTTAAATAAAATCAAAGAATTTACAAGCTCAACTTACCAACCAGCCTGCGACCAACCAAATTAACCTGTCTAACAGTATGCGTTAAAAACAGGTTTAGTTGCACACATTTGCAAATACTGTACATGCGTAAGCTTCAGGCCCCACCAAGGCACCCTGTATCCTGCAGACCCTAACTCTAAATTTGTAGAGTCTCCACAGTTGGAGCACATGTATTCTGATGGATAGATGAAGGGCAGATGACTGGTGCTCCTTGCTGTGAAGACCAGTTATAGGTGGGGGCAGTGACCTTTTTTTGTATTGTTGACATATTGGTCAGGCAACGCACTGACACCTTTGCTGCCATTGTGCAATGTGCTGGTTGTCTAGTGTGTTCCTGCGCCTTTAAGGAGGGTGGGGCTCCCTCCAGTCATCTGCCCTTCATCTATGCATCTATGGGAGGTGCAGGGGACATTGTATCACCTCCCAAAAAATTTGGCCATTAGGACACCCCCAAGAATGCACTCCTGAAAATGATTTGATTGCATTCTCGTGTGATTTTAAGTGCTCAGCATTCCTGAGAGGCATAATGACACCATTCATGTTTTCTGGGAGCTTTGTAAACTGGGTAAAGGTAAGTATTCTATTTTTATATGAACATTCTTTAATAGTTTTTAACCATTTGTATTTGGGGGTTGGAGGGTTACAGATCTATTTTCATGAAAAGCCACTTTAATAACAAAGGAAAGTCCTACAAGTGTCAGTAATAATTAACAAAACCACACCTTTCTTACGTATTTTGTGTATTTATTTCTTGAGGTATGCATTCTATCCTGAAATTTTTCTGAGTCCTACCTGCTTTATTCAGTCAAAGATCTATAAGCTAATTCCTTTACCTGTCTGTGGAGAGAAACCTATTGAGAATTACCATCCATGTATCACTACATATGCTGAGTTTTGGCAGATACATTTGAGAGCAACCTATCTTGTGTGATAAAACATGGCTATGCGGCTGCTGTCTCCCTATGACAACTGTTTTCTTTTATAGTGCTTAAATGATGAGAAAGCACAAACATGATATGAAACACAGAGAATGCTGAAAACATTTTAGATACAAATGGTGACAAGTGTCAGAGATGGTTTATTAATGCATGCTTCTGATACAGAAATAGATGTAAATTCAGTACTGTTAGTCAGATTTGATACTAAATTAACACAAAAGAGGGGGAAACATTGAAACCTCAACTTTGTACCCACTGAAATAAAACATTTCGCTTTGATTTTCAGAAATTAACTCTGCAATATGTATTCTCGTAATGTATCAATTGATCCTAAATCCAAGATGAATTCTATGGGTAGAAAAGGTAATGTTAGTCATTCAGAGGATTCTAGTCTTGCCTTTCAGGCAATTGGGTGTAGAGGGTCACAAAAGAATCAGATTCAAGAATACAAAAAATATCTCCCAGAAGTGTGACAAAGGTGCCCATAAAACCTTGTGTTCAGGAAAATGTAAGGTGAGATTGAAGTAAATGTGTCAAAGAAAAACTGTAATGGGGTCACAGACAGCTTTGGTCTCTTAAAAAATGTAATAAGAACCAGCCTGTAAATGAAAAGTAATAACACCTGGTTTCACTCACTAGCCACTACAGTATGTCACTACATCTTCGCAGGGATGCATATTGTATGTAGTGGTATAGAGGTTGGCAGGTGACACCACAAAATGCAGTAGTGGGGGGGGGTATACAGGAATCCAGCACACACAGAGATGTCTGATGCTGAAGAATCTTTCAGGTGGTATAGATCTGCAAGAGAGCGAGCGAGAGAAGATTTTAGTCACCAGCCGTAGATCTGGCAGATATTATTGATCACCCAGTTCAGCTTTCACACCTCTACACTCCTATGAAGCAGAGCACTACTGGCCTGTTAATTCAGCAATAACATTTGAAAAGTGGTTCTAAAGGCAAAAATGTTTTTACATTAATTCATTCCCTGCATTAAGGGAAAAATGTTCCTGTTCTTCTCCTCCCACCCCTAAACACCCTGGGATTTTCTCACGATCCAGCACTATCTGCAGCATCACTCTACTTACTTTCCTGCT
The DNA here is from genome assembly GCA_029206835.1 of Rana muscosa. Taxonomy (NCBI): domain Eukaryota; kingdom Metazoa; phylum Chordata; class Amphibia; order Anura; family Ranidae; genus Rana; species Rana muscosa. Next base: position 155,701,057 of record CM055120.1, read on the forward strand.
CTCACAGGAGACACAGACAGCAGCAGAGGCCACAGGCTCTTGCTGCTGTCAGTCAAATCCTGTAGAGGGGTGGCCGAGCTATGCTGTGTGTGTCTATGGACGAATACAACTCTGCATGGGAGCACACCCGTCACGCGTGCCCCCATAGCACACTGCTTGCTATGGTGGATACTCACAGGGAGAAGACAGCGCTGGCTGGGAACAACCAAAGAAGAGTTAAATTACTTTGTTTTAGGGCTAACAAAGCATTCTTTTGTTGATTTTGTTTTGCAAAATATATTTTACTTGTTATACAACCCAAAGACAAGAATAATAAAACTAAAAAAACACACTTTTTCTGCTTTGATCAGTGTTTGTCTGGCAAAATATTGTAACTGAAGATAAAAATTATATTTTTTTTCTATAAATTTTCCTATTCAAATCTCTAAAATTGTGATCTTGGTTCAAAGCATTGAAATGATATGTACAAATGAAAAAAGTATTTTTTTCAATGTTATGTTTTTTTTTTTCTTGTTCAATATTTTTATTTAGTGCCAAATGCATCACAGTTACATCTCAGTGCGGAAAAAAACAGTATAGTGTGGTAATTGCACCCACAGTAAGCGCATTACAAAGTAGAGAGATCATATAACAGCAAAAGAAAAATAACAAAACATAAGTGAACTGAGCAAGTATAGACACATAAGGGCTAGTGAAAGGGCGAACAGCCCTAGACATAAGATAACAGTTTAATCTTAAGGCCCAGGAATCAACTACTATTAATATTATTATTGTTATACAGGATTTATATAGCGCCAACAGTTTGCACAGCACTTTACAACATGAGGGAAGACAGTTCAGTTACAATACAAATGTGTACAGCTGGAATCAGAGGGCCCTGTTTGTTAGAGCTTACAATCTAAAAGGGACAGTTAAGTAATACAAAAGGTAATAACTGTGAGGATTGGCTGAGGTTGAAGATAAAAGTCCAAATGTCAGATGGAGGCAGGATAGACCTCTCTGAAGAGAAGGGTTTTTAGGGTTCACCTAAAAGTGGACCGAGTAGGAGATAGACAGATTGGGGTTTAAAGTTCCAGAGGATAGGAGATGCTCAGGAGAAGTCCTGGAGGCAAGCATGGGAAGAAGTGACAAGGGAGCTAGAGAGCAGGAGATTGGAGGAACGAAGAGAACAATTTGGTTGAAATTTTGAGACTATGTTAGTGATGTAGCTAGGGAGTTGTGGATAGCTTTGTAAGTTGTTGTTTGTATTTTGAATTTAATTAATTATAAACAGTGAAAAATATCTGCGCTAGTGGTCAAAATAAAATATATATATAAAAATAAATGAATAAATAGCAGCTAGCACAGTCTGTAGATAGCAAACACAAATAATAAAGTCCAAAATGCAGCGCTATATAAAAAAGTGTAAAAAATCCAAAAAAAAGAAGCCAATCAATATTGGATAAAATGTGAAAATGATGTAGTCCCGCCACCAAACTTCAGTGTGCAAAAAGGATTTTAAAGCACACCACACCAACGTGCTCACAATCTGCTTACCAGAAAGTGGAAATAAGTAGACAATGTATTCAACTGATGTAGAGGGTCAAACGATGACAGCAGAAACTCCAGATCAGGTAATCATAAAAAAGGCCAACATCAAGGCAATCTCCAAATCTCAGCAGGCGAATATAGATGTTTAGGCAAATCTCAGCCAGAAAATGTTACCCAATGTAAAGAAAAAAAGGCAGCATAGTGAAGCCCATAGGTAAAAGGCAAAAACATTTATTGTAGTCTACTTACAGATAGCAGAAAACATCAAGGCATATGAAATAACAATTCCGCGGCTCTCAGCGTGCTTGCATTGGCCAGCCTGACATGTTTCATCCTATGTGGATATCATCAGAGGCGTGTGATGATATCCACATAGGATGAAACATGTCAGGCTGGCCGATGCAAGCACGCTGAGAGCCGCGGAATTGTTATTTCATATGCCTTGATGTTTTCTGCTATCTGTAAGTAGACTACAATAAATGTTTTTGCCTTTTACCTATGGGCTTCACTATGCTGCCTTTTTTTCTTTACATTGGGTAACATTTTCTGGCTGAGATTTGCCTAAACATCTATATTCGCCTGCTGAGATTTGGAGATTGCCTTGATGTTGGCCTTTTCTATGATTACCTGATCTGGAGTTTCTGCTGTCATCGTTTGACCCTCTACATCAGTTGAATACATTGTCTACTTATTTCCACTTTCTGGTAAGCAGATTGTGAGCACGTTGGTGTGGTGTGCTTTAAAATCCTTTTTGCACACTGAAGTTTGGTGGCGGGACTACATCATTTTCACATTTTATCCAATATTGATTGGCTTCTTTTTTTTGGATTTTTTTCACTTTTTTATATAGCGCTGCATTTTGGAATTTAATTAATTGTATGAGCAGAAGCCAGTGGAGGGATTGGCAGAGAGGAGCTGCAGAAGTGGAAGAGTCTAGCAGCTGCATTCATGATGGACTGAAAGAGGCCAGACTATGGAAACGTAATCTAATGAGGACGTATTGTAGTTGCAGTAGTTGAGGTGAGAGATAATCAGGGAGTGAATTAGAAGCTGTGCAGTGTCATTAGTTAGGAAGGGGCATATTTTGGAGATATTGGGGAGGTTGAGGTGGCAATCTTTGGACAGTGATTGGATGTGGGGGCCAAAAGGAGAGCTCAGAGTCCAGGATTACTCCTAGCACCCTGGCATGCAGGGACAGGTTGATAGTTATGCCATTGATCTTGACAAAGAAGACAGGAGAAGGGTCACGTGGGGGAGGAAATATTATGAGCTTGGCTTTGGATAGATTGAGGAAGTGATGTGACTCACAGACTGATATGTCCATTACTAAACTAGTGATGCATGAGAAGACTGAAGGAGTGAGCTGTTGTTTAGAGAGATAGATTTGAGTGTCATCAGCTGACCCAGGGAGGAGGTGTAGATAGAGAATTCATGCTTCCCTCTGCTAACCAGCTTTATGGAGATGCTGATTTCATTTTCCAGCAGTACTTGGCACCTGCCACACTGCCAAAAGTACCAATGGCTGGTTTAATGATCACAATATCACTGTGCTTGATTGGCCAGCAAACTCACCTGATCTAAACCCCATAGAGAATCTGTGGGGTATTGTCAAGAGGAAGATGAGTGACACCAGACCCAGCAATGCAGATGAGCTGAAGGCCACTATCAAATCAACTATGGCTTTCATAACACCTCAGCAGTGCCACAGGCTGATCTCCTCCATGCCACAATGCTTTGATGCAGTAATTCATGCAAAAGGAGCCCCGACCAAACGTTGGTATAATGCATTCTATACCGTACATATACTTACTTTTCAGTACAGACCGTATCAGCATTATTGTTGCCCCCGCCGAACAGTTGCCCCCACTGTGTTTCCAAATTACACAGTGGGAGGATCTTAAAGAGAAAATAAGTACCAGGATGTTCAGAGTTCAGGGTCACACTGCGTACAGAGTTCATGAGTTCCCAATGCACAGAGTGCAGAGTTCCGGGGGTGAAAGCTTAAAGTACCAAGCGCTGAAACCATAAATCCATGTAATAACGTGGGTGAAGATGTCCTAGATATAAATTTCATAGAGAGCCCCAGGCAGCTGTGGCTCTAACACTAGGAGTAGTGGCTAAACAGATAAGAAAACAACCCCTCAGCGCTCAGGGACTGATTATCAATAAACAATTTTCATAAAGGATCATAATCTTACACCTGGTGTATATTTCACATGATGAATAAAAAAGATGCCATTGAAGTACCAAAAATTAAGAAATACAAAGAATGTACCAGGACATGCAATCCAATTAGAGCAACTCACTAACTGTGACCGGAGATCATCCGCACCTCAGTGTGCAGCCCATATGAAAAGTGGACAACCCCTGGGGGTCAGGGCCGGTCTGGGGATAGCTAGAAGGAAGAGATAACAGTATCTGTGGGGTGCACAGATGCCGGGTAACTGCACTCCGGAGATGACACAGGCCACAATGAGTCTGGAATGGAAGGAAGTCACGGAGGGCTTGGTTGGAATGTAAGCCCTGGGGTTGCCATGACAACGTGTTTCACGCGCATGCACTTTATCAAGATCTCTTCTTAGAAATCAGGGGTGTACTACATACAGAGTGCAGAGTTCAGGGGTGCACTGTGCACAGGGTACAGGATTGAAGAGTGCACTACATATAAAGTGCAGGGTTTGGGGGAGTGCAAGACATGGTTTGTAGGGTTCAGCTCTCTCTCAAAGGTTTTCCATATCTAACTTCCACCCCTCCTCAGCTCTGACCTCTGCACCCCTCCCCTCCATCCCCCACCTCTGCACACATCTCCCTCCACAGACCTAATTTTTTCCCCACCTCCAAAGATTCCTTTTCATCTCACTTACCTGGCCCTACTCTAGTACCTCCCAATAGTATGAGCGGCTCTACCTCTCTCTCTCTCACTTGCAGGGAGATCCGTGGTTGGCAACTGAGCACCCAGGCACAGATGAGGATCACAGTGCAGCTTACCACATCATGCCCCATCCCACACTGAATCTGCATCTCCCACCAAGAAGAAAGCTGTCCTTGTAAACACAGAGGACTTCTGTGTTTACAAGTGACAGTGGTGAGCATGGAGGGGAGGGCAAGAGCTGGAGGTGGTGGAACTAAATCCTGCCCCATTCCAGCTGAAAAAAAGCCCTGGGTGTGAGGGCCACACAAACACATGAAATGGCCCGGCAGGCTTGGTTCAGTCCGTGGACCTTGTGTTTGACACACGTGTTCTATACCATGGCATTATGTGTATTGCAATGAATGTACAGCCGTGCAATATTGAGAATGATATGACTGAAGTAATAACTGTTTGTTTTGCTCAATAGCAGTTTCTTGCATTCAACCTAAATGTTATCTTTTCTTCTAGGTTTTATGCTCAAAGCTTAATTCAACACAATGAAGTTAGAAGCCGATTGGTTACTATGCACAGCTGCACCAGATTCTATGTGCATCAGTTTTAGTAGATCTTACCCTTTGTGTTTTTGATTTTAAGAACACCTCTATAAAATATTGATATTTAAGATTACCTCTCAATATGCTAATCAGAACTGAAAATAGAAACAGAATTTTCAAATGGATTTGTCTATTAGTAATTAGAATTCAGGAGTACAAACTATCTTAATCCTTGGTCATTATACAAAGATGAGCTTCCTTTGATTGCTCACTGAGAAGAGATTACTGTCCTTTATTAACTCATACAGTATTACTTTGTTGCACCCAAAAATCTATAAAACATTTGATAAGAAACCTTGTGTTTACATGGCTGCAGATGGTTGGAATAAATTTCTGGACTCAGTCAGCAACATCTCAATCTGTCTGGGTTTATATGCACTTGGATTTGTTTCCCTGGGGTTACTGTGAAAATATATAGTTAAATGTAAATTTGCATTCATGGATAAAATTATATGAACCTTGTATATATACACACACACACACACAATATAAACTGAATATGGTTGCTTATATTTGCATTCTTAATTTTATTTTTTTTGTCCATTTAATTATTTTCTTATTTAATTCATCCAATTGAACAACGTTGGTCTTTTGAAAAATGAAAACATATATTTATCCAAACATATATATATATATATATATATATATATATATATAATCCAATCACATGTACCTACATCCTAAATTTATACAATATACATTAAAAGGACTTTGATAGTAGTTAATTATACAGAAAAAACATGCCCTGTTAAAGTACATAACAGTTATTGTTATATCATCATAAAACCAAAAAAGAATCCATCAATGTTGTTGTATGGTCGCATAAATAGTCATTGGCTTCCGATGTTGATCCACACAGTATCTAATACAGACAGGTAATCTGCAAATTGTTCACAAGCATAATTGCACTGGATCAAGTAATACAAAGACAAGTTATTGCAGGCAGAACAATACAATCTCAATGTGTTTTCGGAAAACATGTCCACTTCTTCAGGAGTTAAGTGATGGCAATGTGATCTTACATTCATGCAACATGTGTTCCAACTCGTACCACAGACAACCAAACACATGCCAGACTACAGTGTTGAACTGCAAAGGGCTAGTTTCTAATTCTTTCTATATTATGTGAGCAAGGTAGGATCAGTGTCCTAAGGACTTCATCTCCACGTCCAGCATAGGTGTTTTATATCCTTATAAACATTCAGATGCACTCAAAGTCCACCTGAAAACAACAGCGCCCTTGTCAAGCTTACAGTGGGAGAAGAAGAAGAAGATCAGCACTCCACAAAGAGACTTTTAATGTCTTTTCTGATCAATCATTAAACCACTAGTCCTCACCAGTGTTGTATGAAAAATTTTAACCACTTCAATACCAGGCACTTACGCACCTTCCTGCCCAGGCATATTTTCAGCTTTCAGCGCTGTCGCAATTTGAATGACAATTGCGCAGTCATGCTACATTGTACCCAAACAACATTTTTTATCATTTTGTTCCCACAAATAGAGATTTCCTTTGGTGGTATTTGATTACCTCTGCGATTTTTATTTTTTGCGCAACAAATAAAAAAATACTGAAAATTTAGAAAAAAATTAAGTTTTTCTTTGTTTCTGTAATTTTTTTTGTAAATAAGTACGTTTTCTTCTTCAATGATGGGCACTGATAAGGCAGCACCGATGGCCACCGATGAGATGGCACTGATGGGTACTGATGATGGTCAGTGATAGGCGGCACTGATGGGCAGTGATAGGTGGCACTGGTATGTGGCACTGATGGGCACTCATAGACGGCACTGATGGGCACTCATAGGCGGCACTGATGGGCACTCATAGGCGGCACTGATGGGTACATATGGGTGGCACTGATGGGTACATATGGGTGGCACTGATAGGTGGCACAAATGGGCACTGGTGGGCACTGATAGGTGGGCACTGATGGGCATGGATGGGCACTGAGAGGTGGCACTGATGGACAATGATGGACACTGATGGGTGGCACTGATGATACTGATGGGTGGCATTGCTGGGCATCACATATTTTTTGGTCCATAATGTTGCCAGTCAGTGCTCATTTGTGGGCACTGATTGGCATCTATTGTGCTTATTTTTTAATATGTGGATGGCCATGGGGTACATACCTGGCCATCCACATGTTGCCCGCTTCCCTGGTGGTTCTAGCGGCTTCCCTGGTGGTCCAGTGTGGGCATCCGCGGGGGGGGGGGCTGCGCTTATAAACAATCAGCGCAAACCCCCCTGTCAGGAGAGCCTGCCGATCGTCTCTCCTCTACTCGCATCTGTCAGACGCGAGTGAGGAAAAGCCGATCAACGGCTCTTGCTGTTTACATCATGATCAGCCATGATTGGACACGGCTGATCACATGGTAAAGAGCCTCCGTCGGAGCCTGAGATCGGTGTAGCGGTGTGTCAGACTGACACACCGCACCACCGATCGCCGCGGTGCGCGCCCCCCCCGGGCGCGCGGCGGCTGTTATTCTGCTGGACGTCATATGACGCCCAGTCAGCATAACGCAACCACTTCCCGAACGTCAATCTGCTATTGACCGGGCAGGAAGTGGTTAATGAGCCAGCTTATTTACACTTTGAGAAGACCAGTTCACTTAGTAAACAGTAATGTGGTCAAAAGGAGCACATTTTCTGAAATACTTTACAGATAAACTTTGAACAAATGGTGCCTTCATGCTTCCATGTCTTCAGTGCATGCTGGTCTATTAATCTCCCTGGCAGTATTCCCGAGTGTGGCTCGGGGTGTATTTTCAGTACCAATAGCAGTAACCCCGAGCCACACTCGAGATTGCATCGCAGTAACCAGGTACAGGTACTTATCTTGTCCCTAGGATCCTGCGATGTACTCCCACTGTGTTCCCCAGTCGGATCCTCCGCCCGATGCTCTGTGCATTCCAGGTTCCGTTCCCTGCGAGTATCGTGACACATGGGGGTGGAACCGATGGCAATTTCAAAAAGTACAAATCATAATACACACACAATACATGGTAATCTTATAGAATTACATTACTGTATCAAATCATTTGACTTCAGTTTGTCCCTAGTGCTTTGTCCAGTGCCCTGCCTGCACTTTTACCATTTTTTCTGCCTGGAAACTTGAGAACGTCCATGGCATCAAAAAGCATGCCTCTATGTCAAAAGAAGCTTATGACCAGCTTGAAAACAGCGATAGTGAATTATAATTACTTGCAAAATTGAGCGATAGTGATTTGTGGGGGAATTTGTCATCAGACACTGAAAGTGACAACAGCGATAATTCTGAGACTGAGCTCAGTGATGTGCGAAATTGGTGCTCTATTGACTGTGGTACAGATCACGCAGCGCCCCCAAAACTCCCATTTACTGAAGCACCTGGTATGAAAGTAGACGTTGAAGATGAAAACCCCTTGGCATACTTACAACTATTTATGACCGATGAGGTTATTGAAAAAATAGTTACGGAGATAAACCGGTACCAAAAGCAACAAGCTGCTACTGCGTATCGAAAATTTTCAAGAAGTAGAAAGTGAGAACCAATGACCAAAGAGGACATTTGGAAATTTCTGGGCCTAAAATATTTTCAGAGAGTGATGGGGAAACCCCTGCAGAAGTGGTATTGGACAACTAACAAATTACTTGTCACTCCATTCTTTGGCACAGTCATGTCAGAGTACAGATTTCCCCTGACAATTAAATATTTACACTTTGAAAATAACAAAGAATTTGATGAAACTACTCATCCTGCACCAAAACTCAAGAAAATTTGGGAAGTATCTCAAATGATTCTAAAGAATTTCCAATGGAGCTATGTGCCAGAAAGAGATATCAGCATGAATGAAAGTCTAATGGCCTATAAGGGAAGGCTCAGCTGGGTACAATACATTGCGTCAAAGAGAGCACGATTTGGCGTAAAATCCTTCATGCTATGCGAACCGTTACTGGCTACATTTGGAATTCAGTCCTATACACTGGGAAAGGATCAAAATTCAAACCAGAATACAGCAACTATGGAATTGCAAAATTTTTAGTTTTTTCACTCATTGAGCCATTGCTAGATCAGGGATATTGCGCAAAAACTGACAACTTTTACACATCTCCTGAACTTTCTTCTGCAAAACAAAACAGATGCCTATGGAACCATTAGGGCTAACCGGCGTCACATGCCGCCAATATTTGGAAATAAGAAGCTGAAGACTGGAGAAATGGTTGCCTGGCAGAAAGGCAAAATGATGGCACTGCAATGGCGTGACAAGAAAGATGTGTGCCTTATAAGTACAGTTCATAATACCTCTGCTGTTGTGGTACGCACAAAACGTGGGAAAGAAATCATGAATCCACAAGTAGTGATAGACTATAATAACACCATGGGAGGTGTTGACAGAGCCGACCAATCAATGACATTCTACCAGCAATGAGGAAACAGCAAAAGAAGTACTACAAGAAGATCTTCAGACATATTCTTGAGCAATGCTTGTGGAATGCCTACATTCTGCTAAAAAAAAAGAGTGACAAGCTTGTGATTCATTCTGACTTCATTTGGAAAGATGCCGAACGGATCTTTGTGAACCACCAAACACCATCAATGGCTGTGAATAGAGCTGGATGTCATGCTGTTGGTATTGTCAACCCGGAATGCCTGACTGGTCGTCACTTCATGGACTACATCCCACCAACCGAGAAAAAGTCAGCACCTACAAGGGTGTTGGTTTGTTGCTCGAAGTGAGATGACAGTGGAAAGAAAATCCGAAAGGAAACCAGGTTCCATTGTCCTGATTGTGACGTTGGACTTTTTTCAGTCCCATGTTTCAAAATGTTTCATACCTGAGATGTTTACAAAACCAATATGCAGTGTCTAGTATTACAGTGACTAATATTATTGCACTCTTGTTTGTGTTTGTGTTTTTTATTTGATTACATTATTGAATAAAATGTATTATTATTATTACCGTATATACTTGAGTATAAGCCGAGTTTTTCAGCACATTTTTTTGTGCTGAAAATGCCCCCCTCGGCTTATACTCGAGTCACCTTTTTGCGCCTGAACTCCCGGACTTTTGGGTCCCGGTAACTTGGCACACATGTAGCCCCACTCTTCCTCTACAAATGTGCAAAGTTTGTTGTCCGGGGAACATACGGCTGGGGAGCACCGAATTTTCAAACCCGGGCACCCCTTCCATAGACTCCCATGTTAAACGATTATTTCTCGGATGACTTTGGGGACCCGGTACCGGCCAGTCGTAGGTCCTCTGGACCCGAAACTTGGCACACATGTAGCCCCATTTCTCCTCTATAAGTGTGCAAAGTTTTTTGGCTGGGGAGCACCGATTTTTCAAACCGGGCACCCCTTCCATAGACTCCCATGTTAAACGTCAGTCTAGTCATGGACACAGTGAGGCATGGGCACAGTGAGGCATGGGCACAGTGAGGCATGGGCACAGTGAGGCATGGACACAGTGAGGCATGCACATGGACACAGTGAGGCAAAGTGAGGCACAGTGAGGCATGCAGATGGACACCCTAGGCTTATACTCGAGTCAATACGTTTTCCCAGTTTTTTGTGGTAAAATTAGGTGCCTCGGCTTATATTCGGGTCAGCTTATACTCGAGTATATACGGTATATTATTATTTGTTATAATTATTTATAGCTATTTATTATATTATAATTTATGATTTTGTGTTTCAAAAACTTTATCATACCTGGAATGTCTACTAGACTGTTGTTTGGGCATATTTAAATGAGTTATTTCTAAGAATTACAGGCCTACAATATAAGACAACAAATTTCCATTCAAAACAATGTACCACTTTGACATTCAAAAATGAGACTTAATCAGACCGCAGGGGAGGTTAAGAGAATCCAGCACTAGCTCTGCACTTGCTAACAGCTCCTCTAAAATGTAGGTCTATGCAGGACTGTCTCCACACAAGGAAGAATAGGGGATGTGCCCTCCTCTGAATCATTTAGCTGACTAATTCATCTCAGTGTGTATCCTGATATACTGCTACTCATGTCTTTAAAGCACAACAGAAAATCACCCGTTGGGTTAACATAATGCATTAGGAAAATATCTGTTCTTTCTCCCAAAAAATTACTTACTGTGAAATATCAAGACCATTGATAGTGTGGAAATAAAAAAATGTATTTCCACATTATTGCTTTTTTGTCTACAGCTGTGCTGGCTGCTATTTTTGTATTTATTCACTCACAGAGCAGTATATTTTTGCCACTTCTTACATTGAAGGACATAGGATTATAGTAAGTATTTTTTTCCATATATAGTAAGTGTCACGGTCTGGAGTCAGGCTAAGAGGCCAGTAGCTATAGCAGCAGAGCAGGTATTCACACAGGTCACCCTGGCTGATGACACGGGTTCACCTGAGGTGCGGGGTCTAAACACTGACCGGTATTCACCAGGGCTCCTAAAGGTGGAGATGGGCTTTGCTGCGTGTCAGTGCCAGGTCACGGTCCTCAGATTAGCCCCACCAGGGGGTGAGCAAGCCGGGGTCTAGAAACAGATAATACAGGTAGGGATCAAGCAGAAGCGTAGTCGGGGACGAGCCAAAAGTCAGTAACAGATAGTTGCAGGTTGGGATTCAGCAGAAGCGTAGTCGGGGACGAGCCAAAAGTCGGTAGTGAGTGGTAGCAAAGATGCGGTCGGCAGCAGTAGACAGGAGCAAGATATTGGCTGGTGAAGACACAATATTCTGGCAACCAGGAAGTGCAGGGACATGGCTTAAATCAGGAAGTTCCTGGGAGGAGCAAAGGGTTCAAGGTTCAAGGCAAACAAGATTCAAGACAAGAAAGATCATTCAAGGAATTGTCTAATGAACTATCCAAGGAGCTGTCCAGCATTCCAGGTGGCTCAGCAAGTAGAGTCACCACCAGACACACCAGAGGTCCCAGGTCAAGCCCAGGTCCTAACAGTACTCCCCTCCTTCCAGGATGTCCCCTGGACGTTTAAGGGGCCAGGTTTCTGAGGAAACCTCTGGTGGAATTCCCTTGTTAATCTAGGGGCATGAACATTCTTTTCAGGCTCCCAAGAATTTTCTTCTGGCCCATATCCTTCCCATTGAACCAAATATTGCAATTTGTTACTAGAGATCCTGGAGTCAAGAATTTTTCCCACCACATATTCTTCTTCACCCTGTACCTCAACAGGTGGAGGAGGAGGATGAATTCTTCCAGAAAAAGTATTTTCATGAAACTGCTTGAGTAGCGATATATGAAAAACAGGGTGAATCTTCATATTGTCAGGAAGTTTTAGGCGAAAAGTGACTGGGTTGATTTGAGCAGAAATCTCAAAAGGTCCCATAAACTTTTGACTCAACTTAGCACATGGAACCTGAACCTTTACATTTTTGGTAGATAACCAAACTTTGTCACCTACCTGAAAGGTGGGAATAGACCTACGGTGTCTGTCAGCGGCCTTCTTGTAATATTCCTGCGCCTCCTTTAATGTATCAGTCAATCTCTCCTGGATCTCATGTAATGAAGTTAGTCTGTTGGTAACATCAGGAATTGAAGTTAAGATAGGGAGATCAGGAATAAAAACTGGATGATACCCGGTGTTTAAGAAAAATGGGCTTTGGGAAGTGGAGCTATGTTTAGAGTTATTATAAGCAAACTCTGCAGTAGGAAGGCAGTCCACCCAGTCATCCTGGAGATAACTCACAAAACATCGAAGGTATTGCTCCAGAGTTTGATTGGTCCTCTCGGTCTGACCATTAGACTGTGGATGAAAAGCTGAGGACAGATTAATTGTTACACCCAAAGCTGAGCAAAAACTTCTCCAAAATTTTGAGGTAAACTGTACCCCTCTGTCAGACACCACATCATCAGGAATTCCATGAAGTTTAAAAACTTCTCTAACCATTACCTCAGCAGTATGTTCGGTGGAGGGTACCCCCTTAACTGGAATAAAATGAGCCATCTTAGTGAGACGGTCAACGACTACCAGAATGGTTGTCATCCCTTTTGAAAGAGGAAGGTCAACCACAAAGTCCATAGAAATTGACCCCCATGGCCTAGATGGAACAGGCAGTGGTAGAAGTAACCCCAGAGGAGAAGATGGGGGTGTCTTATTGCGAGCACAGGTTAGACATGAAGCCACATATCTCTTTACATCTTTCTTGTACCCAGGCCACCAAAAGGAATGTGATAAGAGTTCTTCTGTCTTAGAAACCCCAAAATGACCAGCAAGTTTAGAGTCGTGTACCAACCTGAGGGCTTCTACCCGAACTGATTCAGGTACATAGAGGCAATGCGCTTGAGTCCAAAAACCATTATTGTACTTGAGGTTTATGTCTTTAGGAGGGTTATTAAGAAGCGGGTCATTCTCATACCCCTCCTTGAGGAGATTAAGAAATGTCTTTGAACTCGTGGCCCCTAGAAAGTTCTTTGGAGACATGATTGTACATTCAGAGTTGCTTTCCTGGAGAGGCCCAGGCAACATCCGTGATAGGGCATCAGCCTTACCATTCCTTGACCCAGGGCGGTATGAGATAACAAAATTTAACCTGGAGAAGAAAAGGGTCCAACGTGCTTGTCTAGATGACAACCTTTTAGCAGACCTAATAAATTCTAAATTTCTATGATCGATGAGAACGGTTACAGGGTGCTTAGCCCCTTCCAGCAGATGCCTCCGCTCAGAAAATGCTTCCTTAATTGCCAGCAGTTCCTTGTTTCCAATGTCATAATTCTTCTCGGCAGGAGACATCATTCGAGAGAAATAAGCGCAAGGATGAAGCTGCATTTTTTCTCCAATTCGCTGAGAAAGGATAGCTCCCACAGCAGAATTAGAAGCATCAACTTCTAGGATGAAAGGTAGTTCTGGATCTGGATGTACCAGTATTGGTGCAGAAGTGAAGAGTGTTTTCAGTTTACTAAAGGCAGTCTGTGCCTCAGGTGACCACAAAAGGGGTATCCCTTTCTTTGTCAGCTGTGTAATTGGAGCAATTACCTTGGAGTAATTCCTTATAAATCTTTTGTAAAAGTTGGCAAATCCAACAAATCGCTGTATCTCCTTAACATTTCTAGGGACAGGCCAATCCACCACTGCTTTGATCTTATCAGGATTCATGCTTACCCCTTCAGAAGAGATTATGTATCCCAAGAACTGGATCTGAGTTTGTTCAAACTCGCATTTCTCTAGTTTGATGTAAAGTTGATTCCGCCTTAGTCTCTCGAAAACAATACAACCATGCTTGCGGTGTTCTTCCAAAGTATCAGAGAAAATGAGAATGTCATCCAAATATGCTATTACAAACTGATCAAGCAAATCTCGAAAAACATCATTAATAAAATGTTCAAAAGTTGCAGGAACATTGCAGAGCCCAAAGGGCATGACCAAAGATTCAAAATGTCCATATCTGGTTCTGAAAGCAGTTTTCCATTCATTTCCGGGACGAACGCGGACAAGGTTGTATGCCCCCCGTAAATCTAATTTATTAAAGAGCTTGGCGGAGCGGAGTCTCTCAAGCATTTCTGGAATCAGTGGGAGTGGATAGCGATTCTTAATTGTGATCCTATTTAAATCTCTGTAGTCAATACACAGACGCAGGGTGGAGTCCTTTTTCACCACGAAGAATAAGACTGCCCCAGCAGAAGAGGTTGAGTGTCTGATAAAACCCTTCTCTAGATTCTCATTAATCCACTCCCTGAGCACCTTCAGTTCAGGTTCTGATAAAGAATAAAGGCGCCCAAATGGTATTTCTGCCCCTGGAAGCAATTCAATGGGACAATCATAAGAGCGATGAGGAGGCAGCTGATCTGCGTTCTTTTTATCACAAACATCGCGAAACTCAAGATATTGTGGAGGTAGCTTGTCGTATGGCTTGGTAGTTGCCAAAACTGCTTGTAAATCTTGGGTTGATGGAGGGATTATTTGATAAGATTCTTTGCAATGTCTTTTGCAATGGTCAGATGTAAAGCTTAAAGAACGTGTTTCCCAGTTGATGGAGGAATTATAGAGAACCAAGGGATGCCCAGGATAATAGGGAACTTGGGTGATGTGATCAGCTCAAAGCTGATAGTCTCCTGATGGTCAGTCTCGATTAGGAGTTTAAGCGGGATGGTCTCGTGGGTAACTGGACCTGAAGACAAAGGTGAGCCATCCACAGTTTCCATATCAATAGGGGCAAGCTTATTTCTTATTTGAAGGTTATTACTTTGGGCAAATTCGATGTCCATGAAGTTTCCCCCAGCCCCTGAGTCCAGCATAGCAGCGCAAGATATTTCATTGCTTTCCACAATAAGCCTTATTGGGATGACAAAGTGAGTTGATAAAGAATTAACTTTATTTGCTTCCTGAATCAAAGGAGAGACGGACTGAGAAATTGAGTTTATTTGTTCAGATACTGTAACATCCATTGCTGCAATTGTTCTTTTAAATTTATTGGGACAATAAACTGCATAATGTCCAGAGTCTCCACAATAAAGACACAAGTTCTCTGAACGTCGTCTTTCTTTCTCCTGAGTGGTAATAGATCTTTTAATAGCATCCACCTGCATAGGTTCAGGAGTGTCAGAATCAGGAAAAACTCTTGGACCTTTAGGAGGATACTGAGTAGTAAAAAAACGCATGCCACTATTACTGCCTAGGATTCCCAGTCTCTCCTTTCTCCTTTCAGTAAGTCTCTGATCAATTCGAATACATAATTTAATAAAAGCCTCAAGGTCGTCAGGACTTTCTACTCTGGCAAGCTCATCTTTTACTTGCTCTGAGAGTCCTTGACGGAACTGACTTTTTTGTGCTGCTGGATTCCAATTGGTATCTGAGATCCAACGTCGGAATTCAGTTGTGTACTCTGCAACAGAGCGTCTACCCTGCCGTAAATTGTGCAATTTTGCCTCAGCAGTAGCACAACGTTTAGGATCATCGAAAACTTGGTTCATCACAGCCACAAAAGAATCTAAATCATCCAGGACGACATCATCTTTCTCCACATAAGGGGAAGGCCCAGGCTAAAGCTTCCTCAGTCAGGAGGTTGATAATAAACAGCACTTTTTTCCTGTCAGAAGTAAATGCAGCAGGTTGCATCTGAAAGTATATATGACATTGATTAAGGAACCCATTAAACTTAAGTGGTAGGGGTATTCATGCATTAGTATCTACGGCAGTGGTATCTCGGGCACGAAAATCCCGCAATTGTTTATTCAGATCAAGGATTTCCTCTTGTAGTGCTTTCACTTCAATCTGTAGCTCAGAATTTTTTTCCTGGTAGTTAACACCAAATGTCTGCAACTCAGCGATTTGCACCCTGAGAGGAGCTACAGCAGCTGCTACAACGGCCTCCATGTTTTGGGCCAGAATATTCTGTCACGGTCGAAGTCAGGCTCAGAGGCCAGTAGCTATAGCAGCAGAGCAGGTATTCACACAGGTCACCCTGGCTGATGACACGGGTTCACCAGAGGTGCGGGGTCTAAGCACTGACCGGTATTCACCAGGGCTCCTAAAGGTGGAGATGGGCTTCGCTGCGTGTCAGTGCCAGGTCACGGTCCTCAGATTAGCCCCACCAGGGGGTGAGCAAGCCGGGATCTAGAAACAGATAGTACAGGTAGGGATCAAGCAGAAGCATAGTCGGGGACGAGCCAAAAGTCAGTAACAGATAGTTGCAGGTTGGGATTCAGCAGAAGCGTAGTCGGGGATGAGCCAAATGTCGGTAGTGAGTGGTAGCAAAGATGCGGTCGGCAGCAGTAGACAGGAGCAAGATATTGGCTGGTGAAGACACAATATTCTGGCAACCAGGAAGTGCAGGGACATGGCTTAAATCAGGAAGTTCCTGGGAGGAGCAAAGGGTTCAAGGTTCAAGGCAAACAAGATTCAAGACAAGAAAGATCATTCAAGGAATTATCTAATGAACTATCCAAGGAGCTGTCCAGCATTCCAGGTGGCTCAGCAAGTAGAGTCACCACCAGACATACCAGAGGTCCCAGGTTCAAGCCCAGGTCCTTACAGTAAGTCTTAAACATGTGGGTTATACTGCCACTTTAAGAAGTTGTTGACACTGGCAAAACAAAAAAAAGGAGAGCAAAAAAGCGTTTACCAACAGGAAATAGCTTAAAACAACAGTAAAGTTGGTTAACAAAAACAGTTACTGAGGTAAAGGATTCAGTCTAGTAACCAAATCCTTAACTTAAAGGTTAAGAAGCCAGGACAAAAAAGGTTGATTTGTAAGATATAAACCAAGAACTAGTTAGCTGGAGGCTAGGGAGATTACCCATAACCCTTAACATCAGGAGGAGGGAGTTCCATTACAAAAAGGCATGTTTTTTATGTAGGAAAAAAATCTGGATATGTGATTTCTCTGCAAGGTATTGCAGGGTTGTGATGGCAACAATGAAACCTGCTTGACTGAGTAGGAAAAGTATGATTTCAAGAATCAGCAATAATGTGCATGTAAGAGCTAACTCCATTGCAGAGAAAAGTTGGTTAAGCCTCGTACACACGACCGGTTTTCTCGGCAAGAAAACTGCTGGGAGAACTTTTTGCCGAGAAAACCGTTTGTGTTTATGGTTTCTCATCAGGAAAACTGCTGGGAATCTCGATGAGAAAAATAGAGAACCAGCTCTCTATTTTCTCATCTGGATTCTCGTCGGCCGGTTTCCTGACGAGAAAACCGTGCATGTGTACGAGGCTACATGCTTACCTGTCCCCAGGTAAGCCCGCGTATGCTCGATGAGACTTTGACGCATGCTCGGTAGCTTACAAGGGTAGTGTAGGGTGAAGGAAGATGGTGGCGACGGCATCGAATGTGATGAGCGCATGCTTGTCGTAGTTGAAGAAGAATAGCGGTTCTTTTGAATGTGCGTGTGTACACAGGGCTTGGCAAGAAAAGCTTGCCAGGAATAACCGTCAGGAAAAACAATGTTTTTTTCCTGACGGGATTCTCGCCTGTGTGTACAGGGCTTTAGAAATCCACATATGAGTTTTGGGAAACAAAGTGTTAAAGGAAACCAGAAAATTAATTATTGTCCAGTATGTATCAAGTCTTAAAAAGGCATGTGGATGTACAATATCCCAATAAAGGGAAAAGTAATGACAGGTGATTAAGAGTTTGTCTACTGACCTTCCAGGGAGATGCAGGAGAAATAAGGACAGATCTTTCCTTGTGAGAAGGAAAAAAAACCTTGGCGAATAGCTCTGCGTTCATTTGAGAAAACACACATACGGTGAATCATGATAGAAAATTCTACTAGAAAATTCAACTAAGGAGATCAAAGAATAGGGACACCAAGGAGGCCACAGAGGTCATGGGTATAAAATAAATATTGCCATTGTAACTGAGAAGTTCTGTGAAGAGATGACTGTCCTTTATTAGCCTGTGCAGTCTTACTTTGCTGCACCCAAAAATCTATAACACATTGAACAACACTGGTCTATTGAAGATGTTAAAATTATTTTAGACTTTCAGGAATCATGAGTTTTGTTGCATGTCCATGATACTGAAAATGTTTAAATGTGTCTTTGCAAGCTTTTCTTTGGTGGCTTGTGACATGTTATTTCATATTCTCTATTTGATATCAGCTTTATCAATAACAACACCCAAGAAAAATACAGTTATAATTAAAGTATACTATTCTTATTGTAGATAATTTTTCTATCTAATAGAAAAAATTATAATTCCAGGCAATCAGGAAGAGGGATGATGTCATTTTGAGGACACATACTTTATTCTCCAGCTATTGATCTCAGGAGGTACGGTTGATCTTTACAAAGAGTTTACTCATCTGCTAACTACTTTTCCCAGCAGATCTTGAAATTCAGGGTATTTTAACAGAAGGTACTGCAGGTTTAGAACCTAGGCCAAGCAAGGCATAGCCAAGCAAAGAGCAGCAAACAGGTTTGTGCCATTTACACACACAACCTTTGTCTGGTTGCAGCAGGTGTGGGTGAGCTGTGCCAAAAAATTAAAATAAACGTTCAATGCATCTACACATATGAGCTGTCAGATGTGTAAGCATAAGGAATGGCAAAGGTCACTTTTAAAATTATTAGTGAACACATAGTGGGAGATGTACTAAAACTGGAGCACGCAGAATCTGGTGCAGCTGTGCATGGTAGCAATTCAGCTTCTAACTTCAGTTTGTTCAATTAGGCTTTGGCAGTAAAACATGGAAGCTAATCGATTTCTATGCAGAGTTGCACCAGATTTTGCATTCTCCAGATTCAGTAAAAAAAAACCCTTGCATAAAATGTTCATATTTCATGGTGTAGAGTAAAATTGCAGCTTGGATTCTACACATAGTATAAGAAGTTCATATTAATTAAGTAAAATTATAGCTCAAAAAATGACAAAAGAACATTATTTAAATGCATGCAGCCAAAGTCCTGACCTGGAAAGTAGCCTGCGAGAGCCTTGGATGCCTGCTGGAGTTAGCTCCTTGTACAGCGGGTCCTTGCTTGATTTCCCAGCGGTTCTCTGTTCCATTGTGACAGCTGCTTGCCTTCATGGCTTACTGCACAACCACTGCATGTGGTTCACAGGATACTTCAATGTAAGTGTTTGCTAATAAAGTGTCCTTGCTGTTTTAACACATACTCACCTGGCACCCTCCCTTTGCTATTTTTTTTCTTAACTGCTCATTAGGTCTAGGTCTATAGGTGCATGAAGAGGAAGTAATACTTCCCTTATACCCCACTCCAGCATGCTTCCTCAATCTATATGACTGGTCTAGAGTTGCCTCCTCTCTAAAGGCACACCAGGTGCAATTGTATTCCAGCCTCCTTTACATGCAATCTAAAGTTAATGTCCCTGCATTGCACACAATGCTGCTCTGGGACCCCCGAAAGGTCTTAGTTGTAGCAGAAGAATTAGAACACCGGAGCCCGAAAAAGCAGCATGTAAGGTAAGTAATACATCCTCTTCATCTCTTCATAGACTTAATGAGCATTTAATCCTTGCAGTGTGTGTGTGTGTGTGTGCGTGCATGCGCGTGTAAGACACTGGATTCCCTTCAGGGGATGATAAACAAATTTATTGTGGCGGGATAGAAGACCCAGATTAAATAAGATCATTATATACAGACACCAAGCACAAGAAGGCCTGGGGCTCCCCAACCTCTGACAATATTATCTTTTGGCAAGACTCTCACAAACAGTTCAGTGGCATACTTCCCCTAAAACTATTCCATGGCTTAGATTTGAATTAGCCTCAGTGGAACCCTATTGTTTTCTAGGTTTATTTTAGACTAAGTCGGTTAGTCCTAAAGATCTTTTTCTATTAAATTAAATTGTTAGTCAGACACTTCCATTATGGCAACTCTATACTGCTAAATATAGCCTAATATCCCCTATGCCTCCTTTAGCCTCCTATTTGGAAGACCCTGCCTTTCCTATGGCATTCCCAGCTAGACAGACCTCTTTACACATTGGCAGACCTCAGGCCTGACTTAAAACCTTGTGGGATAATTACAATTTTGTATTATTTTAACTCTACAACTAAAGTTTGGACTCCCAAGGGTAGAATTTTTCAGGTTGTGAGTTTAAAAGGACAGCACTTTTGAGATATCCTATTCAATGTCCTCAAAATCCCGTGAAAAATATAATTTACTATCAGTAAAGTGCAATGTTACAGTATATGTTCTCACTTCTCTCCTCAAATGTAAGCTCTATTCACAGGAGTGGAATGAGAACATATAACATTGCACTTTACTGATAGTATATTATATTTTCACAAGATTTAGGGGTTTTGAATAAGACATCTTAATAGCGCTGCCTTTTAAACTTTTAACATCTTCTATTGATATGTCACGTCTACCCCAACGCAGGTGGTCAGACACTATAGAGGTCTACTGTGTTCTTTACCTATAGCAGCCCCCTTTCCCATAAGGCACTTGTACACAATGCTATAGTACCTGGCCACCATGCCCAGTGCAGGCGCGAACTAAGCAAAGCAAACGGTTACATGCGGTAAGCAGACAGGTAGCATGGTTCTATGACGGTCCAGGTAAAAGGCAGGCTGAGTTCAGGGAATAGTCAAAAATCCAGTCCAAGATCATACACAGGGAAATTCAATCTAGCAGAGCAGGGTAGACAGACAGGGGGCTTGATCAGGAACAACACAGGTATCACTCTCTGTCACAAGCATCCAAGTGAGGGTTTAGTTTGCTTATAACAGGTTTGAGTTTCCACCCAGAGACTGACCACATCAATCAGCCTGAAGGTGAACAAAGACAGGGAGAATGCCATAGCCAAAACCCAGATGCTGGAATGAGGAGCAGGAGCGCTAGATGCTCCTGACAATATATATATACACAGGGCTCAAAATTTCAAGTCCTGAGATACTAGCCAGGACTTAGGGGTTTCTCGCCACCAGTTGCCCCACCCAACCCCTACCCTGCCCCATCCCTTATTTCGCCCCTAAATACGCCCTCATAAATATCTCATGAAATTACACTGTTAAATGTTTTATGTAGAATTAAGTTACAAAAATAAATATTAACAATATCTTCAGTGCCGCCTATCAGTGCTCATCAATGCAGCCTTACCAATGCCCATTAATGCAGTCTCACCAGTGCCCATCAATGTAGCCTAATCAGTGCCCCTCACTGCAGCCTCACCAGTGCCCATCAGCTCAGCCTCATCAAAAAGGAAAATGTGGTTGATTAGCAGGCTGGTTAGTAAGTTGAGAAAGGATTTTCTCTGGTTTTGTTTCTTTTCCCCCAGTACACCACTACCTCAAATGCCTCCCCCAGTACACTCTACCTCCAATGCCTCCCTCAGTCTTCCAATGCATCCCCTCTCCCCATAGAACACCTCTACCCTACCTCTAATTCCTCTTCCCAGCATATCTCTACTTCCTTACCTCCCCCAGCACACCTGTGCTTTGAACGACCCCCAGCTCACCTCATCTTCCAACCTCCCCTCTCAAGCACACCTATGCCTCTAATCTCTCCACCAATCCAGCGCATCTATGCTTTCAATTTTCCCCAATTCATCATACCTATGCCTTAAATTTAACCCCCCTCCCCCAATCTGTCATAACGATGCCTCCAGATCCACCCTCCTCCCCATCATACTTAAGCCCCCAATTCCACCCCCCACTCTATCATGCATGTGCCTCCAATTTCGCCCCCTTCCCAATCTATTATACTTATGCCTCCAATATCACCCCCCCCAATCTATCATAATTGGAGGCATAGGTAGAATAGATTGGAGAGGGGGGTGAAATTGGCGGCACATGTATGATAGAGTGTGGAGGGGGTGGGGAATTGGAGGCTTAGGTATGATGCAGACGTATGCCTTCATTTCCACCCCTCCAAAACCATTATACTTATGGCTCCTATTAACCCCCCAATCCAGCAAATCTATGTTCTCAACTCCCCCCCCCCTTCCTCCCAGCACAATTTGTTCAATTCCCCATTACACCAATGCCTCCAGCACATGTGCTGCTTCCAATCACAGCACACTGTCATATTTATTATTTACTATTCTCCTGCTGCAGCCATGGGGGTCAAGAATTGGTGCACACTGAGGGCGGACCGAGAGTGTTCGAGCCCGCCTACTTAGGATTGCCCTGCAGAGACATGCAACGCCCCACTCCTTAGATGTGTGGCAGGAGGGAGGTGGAGGGGGCAGTCCCAGGCGGCTGTTAGACTCCCATTGAAAGCCCACGATGTGAGCTTAATCGGGGCGGGGATATGCCGCAGAAGAGAGGTGGAGGGGGTGGTCCCAGGCAGCTGTTTGACTCCCATTGAAAGCCCACGATGTGAGCCTGAGCAGGGCGGGGATATGTGGCAGGGGGAAGTGGAGGGGGCGGTCCTAGGCGACTGTTTGACTCCTATTGAAATGGCCACGCTGCAAGCCTGTGCGCGGTGGGGGGCACTGGCTATACATTCCCATGACAGCACAGCCCTGTCTACACTCGCAATCCTCATTTTTTCACTTGCCAAATGTGAGCAGGCGAGTGAAAATTTTGAGGGCTGATATATAGATGATATATATATAATATATATATATATATATATATATATATATATATGTATATATATATATATATAATCATTTGGATAGCTGCTGTTCCCTTGTTTTAATTTCGTTCTATAGACTGTGGTGCATTTTACAGGTATCTCAAAATTAGACATTTTTATCGATCTCATTATACACGAACATGGCAGGGCCTTGTACAAAATACGAACGGTTTACTATCTCTTCCATATATAGTCTCCTTAATGGAGCATCCTCTATGGATAAAACTCAGCCAATGTTACAATGGTAAATTTATATAGGGGTAGACTATAATATGGAGGAGATGCTATCTAATATGCATAAAAGCACCAAATCTGTTGCCATTAAGGAAACAATAATCAAACTAAACACAAGATGGTATTATACGCCTGTCAGATTACATAATATTTTCCCTGACATTACTGAGTTGTGCTTCTGTGGATGCCCTAACAAGGGTACATACTTTTTGGAGTTATAAAGCTCTTCGCCCTCTGTGGTGGAAAGCACTCAACACACAAATTATAAGGGATTCAGGTTAACTTTACGCCCCTCATGTGCCTACTCTATACATTTATCCCGGATGTGACTAACCCCTTCTTAAGGTTCACTCAAACCTTATTCTCCGCTATTTTCTGGGCTATTGCACTCAGTTGGCGCTCCCCCTCAGTACAATGGCCTCATGTTGTTCAGAGGATGGAAGCCATTAAACTGATACCATAAGATATTTGATATTTGTTTGTACAAATGGGAAAATTGGTCCCTTTACTGATTTCTCTCTACCCACTTGCCCTCCGGAAGATTTACCCCCTTCATGACCAGACCAGGCCATACAGCACTGCGTTACTAATTGTGCTGTAATGCAACGCTGTACCCAAATAAAATGTATGTTTTTTTTCACAAATAGATCTTTATTTTAGTGGTATTGGATCACCACTGCATTTTTTATTTTCACGATATAAACAAAAAAAGACCGACAATTTTGAAAATAAATAAATTAATTTTACTTTCTGCTATAAAACATATCTAATAATAATAATAAAAAAAAATATCTTCATAAATTTAGGCCAATATGCATTCTGCTACATACTTTTGGTAACACGAAATCCCAATAAGTGTATATTGATTGGTTTGTGCCAAAGTTATAGTGTTTACAAACTATGGGATATATACTGGAATTTGTATTAATTGTTTTTTTTCATACTAGTAATGGTGGCAATTAGCGACTTATAGTGGGACTGCGATATTGCAGTGGACAATCGGACACCAACTGACACTTTTGACACTTTGTGGAAACAAGTGACACTAATACAGTGATAATTGCTAAAAATATGCACTATCATCGTACTAATGACACTGGCTGGGAAGAGGTTAAACATCTAGGGTGATCAGAGGGTTACATTGGTGCCTAACCAGTGTTTGTGTGTACTATTTTTACTTTTGGATGTGATGGATTTTAATCCCCTGCTTTGCAGGGAAAGAAAATCCATCACTTCTGCCTGTCAGGACGGAGCTCTGCATTGTTTACATAGAGCTCCATGCAGCCTCCCTCCTCAGCGATCATTAAAAATAAATAAAAAAATTACAGAGAAACTAACCATTTCCAAATCAATCCAAAACTTTCAAATAAAAGTTATGGCTGAACAAAAATTTTAAACTGAAATATATAGTTCAACCATAAGCCTCTCTTAACATAGTAATCCCCATAGAGGTAAATCTGTGATTCCCTCCTAGCTCGACATGCATAATGCAAGGGTCAATATAAGCTGGTGAAATGCCAAATGTACATATCCTATAGTAACACTTCACATTATTCTTTTTGACAGCTTTAAAAGTAATTTCTAATCCTAAAAGATTTTCTCCCTCTGAGTGTAATTTGTACAACAAATGCATTCCTTGGATTTAGCAACTGTTACTTCAGCTAATCAGAAAGAGTAATAACTTGCCAAGTGATTGTGAAGAATTACTGCATTTGTATATCAACATATTATTTTTCTGCAATTCTTATTTTGCAGTTCGGTGGCACCAATTTATATTTACTTGCTAGTGTTGTTCTTAACAATTTTACTTAGATAGTAAAGAGTTAATTGCAAAGGTGCTTTTAAAGTGAGGATTAAGCCATTTTAAGATTTAGTATTCTGCTGGGAGACAGCATGGAAAAGGATTACTATTAAAAAAAATATATATATATATTAAAAAATAGCAAGTGTAAGTGCTGAGATTTTAGATGGTAATGTTAGAAGTTTACAAAGAAATATGAAATTATAAATAATATAAAGCATGAAGAAAGAAATAAAGAAATATAGTATATGCATATGCTTTATGCTTCTTACCAACAAACAAGTTTAGCCTCGATTTAACAAACAGCAGTAACATATGCTGAACATATCAATGCTAAAAAGCCAATGAATGCCATGATGTACTAATTTAAAAAAATATTAAAATCAATAAATACCAACATTTTACTTAATTTCCGTCTCTTGTTATCCCCTGTACAGCACACTGGGAGAGGGAAGGAACATGTCGTTTAGTGTAAAAAGTGTAGTACAGGCCCAGTAAGGCAATCTAGTGGTGTAGTACTTGACTGCACCAGACTGGCTTTGCTGTGTGACACTAATGTAAACAGCTGGCCATAGACAGTTAATCATTTTAATTCAGCCAGTGGTCTGAATGAAAAAAGTTGAACACAAACAAGGTGGATACAGGAATCCCCCTCCCATCATGACATTGTATTTTGACAGAGGGAACTTCCATTGTCAGAATATTCAGGTTAGTGGATGCAGCCATTTTCCAGCATGACCCTTTGATAGAAGTTGATCAAATGACCTAGTTCTGTTCAGCAGGGACGGCTACATACTGATCGAAGTTTGGCTGGTCCCTGCTGAACCAGTAGAATTTCAATCAGTGTATGGCAAGCTTAACTTTCAGGACTGGAGACAGAAATACACATCCTAAAGCAGATTTTTTAAACGCTCGCTCATGTGCAAAGAATAAAAAAAAAAAAGGTTTTTGCTGCACATGACTTGGTGATTGAACTCAGCATAGATTGTGCTGACATCAACCATCTAATTATGTGCAAGCAAATAATCTCTTCAGGTAAGCCTATCCAGTCTTCACCTAATAACTAAATATACACTGAGCAAAATTATAAATGCAACACTTTTGTGTTTGCCCTTATTTATCATTAGCTGAACTTAAAGATCTATGACTTTTTATATGGACACAAAAGACCTATTAAAAACAGGGGTTTAGTCTGCACACATTTTCAAATGCATGCGTAAGTTAAAGGCCCCAGTAAGGCACCCTGTTACCTGTAGTTCCTATCTCTGACTAATGAGAGACTCCACAATGGAGGCACATGCATTCTGATGGGATACTGTAGATGGAGGGCAGATGGGCTGGAGGGAGCCCACCCCTCCTTAAAGTTACAAGGACACATTGGACACCCAGCATATAGCACCATGACTGCAAAAGTGTGTTGCCTGACCTAAACAACAAGCATACAAAAAGTGAGCCGCTGCCCCCATCTATAACTGGCCTTACAGCAAGGAGCATTGGAGGGCAACAAAATGACAGAAAACAACCAAGGAAAAATCCAAGCTCTACTTACACCGTTACCCCTCGTCTCAGCGTATGTTCCATCACAGCGAACAACCAGAACCAGCTGTACTGTTCATCACAAAATGTATTGAGGCTGCGCGCTCACCTATGCTGACGTCAATTCCGGTACAGCTGGCTCTGTTTTTTTGCTGTGGTGGAACGCACGCTGAGACTTGGGGAAACGGTGCATCTGTCACTGTACATGTTGGTATTAGCACCTTATAATGTAAGTGAACACTTTACCATTACTGGCACCTGGTTTATATTTAAGCATATTGCGATATGTGAATATTTTTGCTTTAACCGAGCCATAAAGTCCTATGAGCACAAGGATTAATCAAGGGATGCATTTTACCTTCCAAAGGATCTGAGCATATGAAGGCTCCTATGATTTAGCCATCTGGTGTGTCTGTATTTCTCCCACACAAATGAAGGTGAAGCAAGGCTAATTAAGAGTACCTGTCATCATACAGAATTTTTCTTTGGTGCTTGGTTCCCTTTTGTCAGGTTACCTGAGGCCAGGTGACAGATGCACACCGTTGGGGTCAGGAGTGCACCGCTATGATAGTGGACCCTACGGCTGACTGCTGCGGATGAAACCCTGGGTGGTACAGGAAGGCAGGTCCACTGGGGCACCAACACGGATCCCACAGGGAGCTAGAACATAAGATTCCCCAGGGCGTGGAGTCTAAGAGCCAGCAGGTGTTCACCAGAGCCTCTAGTGGTGAGGATGGACTACGCTGCAGCTGACTCCAGGTCGCGGCCTCCAGGGTCTCCCAGCTCACGCTCACGGTAGGCTATAGGAGGAAGCTACAGGTTGGGGCGACTAGCAGACAAGGATAAATGGAGAACAAGCCAAAGGTCAAGGGTCACAAGTAGGCAGGGATGGTCGAGAAACGTGCCAAAGGTCAGGGTCACAAGCAGGCGGGGATGGTCGGTAACACGCCAAGATCGGTAACAGAGACAAACATAGAGCACACGACAAGCAGGAAACAGGAAACCAAACACACAATATTGCAAGGCAGGCTTGGAGAACACAGTGTTAAATAGTGGTTCCTGTTGAGGCTAGGGTGGAGCCACACTGAGGGAAGATTACTTAACCATGCAGGTGTGAGAGAGCAAGCCCTAAGGCTAATACAAAGACCAGGTAAGAGACAGACAGGTCATGAAAGTATTACTGCAAGGTCATGACAGTACCCCCCCTCTTACGAGGCCTCCCCCTCCCCCGCTTGGGACAAAGCTTGGAGGGGAACTTCAAATGGAACTTCCTCAGAAGACGAGATGCGAAGACTTTAGATGCAGAAATCCAAGATCTCTCCTCAGGACCAAAACCCTTCCAATCCACAAGATATTGAAGAACACCTTTGCAGAAGCGAGAATCCAAAATTCGACTAACCTCATACTCCTGATCATCTTCAGAGACTGGAGCCAAGGTAGGGAGAGGACGGGAGAACTTATTCAAAACTAAAGGTTTCAGAAGGGATACATGAAAGGAGTTTGAGATCCTGAGGCTTTTGGGGATCTGGAGTTTAAAACAAACAGGATTCAGTTTTGAAATTATATTGCAAGGACCAATGAATCTCAGCGAAAATTTGAGAGAAGGAACCCGGAGTCTGATGTTCCTGGTGGAAAGCCAGACTTTGTCTCCTAGCTGTAGAGGAGGCAGCTTACACCTGTGGCGGTTAGCAAAGCCCTTGAAGTTTTTGGCAGCTGTCTGGAGGGAATTGTGAACGTCAACCCACGTGGAATTGAATGATTCCTGAACGGTAGCCAAGGCTGGGATGTCGGAAGAACAGGTCATAGGAAGAGGGAGCTGAGGATGTCTTCCATAAACAGTGACAAAGGGTGTCTTCTGAGAACTGACGTTGACATGATTATTGTGGGAGAACTCTGCCCACGGGAGTAGTGATGCCCAATTATCGTGATGAGCCGAGACCAAAGTACAGAGAAAGACTTTTAACTCCTGATTAACCCTCTCAGTCTGACCATTGGATTGAGGATGGTAAGAAGAGGTAAAATCCAAGGTAATGTTGAGGGACTTGCAAAAGGCTCTCCAAAAGCGAGACGTAAACTGAACACCCCTGTCCAACATGGGAAGGGACTCCATGAAGGCGGAAAATCTCTCGTACAAAAATGGGAACCAAGGCAGGAGCAGAAGGGAGACCAGGAAGAGGAACAAAATGGGCAATCTTGGAGAATCGATCAATTACCACCCAAATAACCATATTCTTCTCAGAAGGTGGAAGATCAGTGATGAAGTCCATGGCTATGTGAGACCAGGGCTCCTTGGGAATGGGCAAAAGTAGGAGAAGACCAGCAGGAGCCTACGTAGAGGATTTCGACTGGGCACAGACATGACAAGCCTTAACATAGTCTTTGACATCCGAACTAAGAGTAGGCCACCAGTAGGGGCGACTGATGAGGAGGAAGGATCGAAGGAACCCAGCATGACCTGCCACCTTGGAGTCATGTCCCCAATGGAGGATCTTAGTTCTTAGCTCAGTGGGGACGAAGGTCTTACCAGGAGGAATCTTTGACTCCAGGGTGGTAGAATGGGCAAGGATGCATGAGGTAGGGATGATCGGCTCTGGCTCGATGGTAGGCTCCTCATCCTGAATGTCAAAAGACCTAGAGAGGGCATCAGCCTGACTGTTGCAGGAACCAGGTTTGAACGTAATGGTGAAGTTAAAACGGGAAAAGAAGAGACTCCACCTGGCTTGTCAGGGATTCAATCGCTTGGCATTCTGTAAGTACTGCAGATTTTTATGGTCAGTGAAAATTTTTATGGAATGTGGGGAACCCTCCAAGAGATGATGCCACTCCTCCAATGCCAATTTAATCGCAAGAAGTTCCCGATCACCAATGGCGTAATTCTTCTCCGCCTGAGAAAATTTTCTGGAGAAAAAACGCACATGGTTGACGTTTCTTTCCAAAGGAGTGAAGAAGCATAGCTCCCACCCCAGTTGAGGAAGCGTCCACTTCAATAAAAAATGGATCTCCAGGGTCAGGTCACCTCAACAAAGGTCCAGACATAAAGGCCTGTTTCAAATCATGAAAGGCAGAGACAGCTTCAGGGGGCCACTCCTTGGCATTAGCACCCTTCTTGGTCAAGGCGATAATAGGTGCAGCAATAGAGGAGTAATTCCTAATGAACTGCCTGTAATAATTAGTGAACCCAAGAAAGCGCTGTGTGGCCTTGAGGCTGGCAAGAAGAGGCCAGTTGGTAGAGGCCGAGACCTTTCAAGGGTCCATACAAAGACCGAAGTTAGAGATGAAGCATCCCAGAAATAGGACTTCAGAACACTCAAAAGAACATTTCTCCAGCTTGGCTTACCGATTATTTTCTCGAAGGCGCTGAAGTACCATCCGGACATGGTCTCTGTGAACAGACAGATTATCCGAAAAGATGAGAATGTCATCCAGGTAGATGACAACAAATTGGTAAAGCAGATCCCGGAAGATTTTGTTAACAAAGTTTTGGAACACCGCTGGGGCATTACACAAACCAAAGGGCATGACCAAGTATTCGTAATGCCCATCTCTAGTGTTAAACGCAGTTTTCCATTCATCCCCCTCCCGTATTCGGATCAAATTGTATGCACCCCTGAGATCCTACTTGGTAAAAATGGAGGAACCTTTCAACCTGTCGAATAGTTCCAATATTAAAAGGTAGGGGGTATCGATTTTTGATCGTTACTGCATTTAAGCCTCGATAGTCAATGCAGGGTCCTTAGGGTACCTTCCTTTTTGGCAACAAAAAAGAACCCTGCTCCCGCAGGCGATGAGGATTTCCGGATGAATCCTTTTTCTAGATTTTCCACAACGTACTCAGACATGGCCTGGGTCACTGGGATGGAGAAGGGTCAGGTACGACCCCTGGGCAGAGCTGCTCCAGGTACAAGGTCAATGGCACAGTCAAAGGACCTGTGAGGAGGAAGCATCTCAGCTGACTTTTTAAAGAACACATCCTGGAAATCGCTATATGCATTGGGAAGGGCAGAGGATACTGAGGTGGTGGCCACGGAAAGTCTCTCCTTAGGGGCAACCTTGAGTAGGCAGGATGAGAAACAGGAGGGACCCCAAGCCAGGATCTGCCCAGAAGTCCAGTCAACGTGTGGAGAGTGGAGCTGCAACCAAGGAAGCCCCAATACAATAGGGGTTGAGACCTTAGGAAGGATAAGGAAGGATATCCACTCCTGGTGGCGTATCCCTACCGACATCTTAACAGGAAGGGTCTGGAAGCGAAAAGGGCCCCCTGGAAGAACAGTGCCATTAATCGCCAAGACCACCAATGGGGTGGTGAGGGGCGAAAGGGTAAGGTTCATGGAAGATGCAGTTCTCCAGTCCATAAAGTTGTCAGCAGCTCCGGAATCCAGATAAGCCAAAGCTGAGTGGGAAGAAGTGCCAACATGAAAAAACACTGAAAGAAGGAGACGAGAAGGTGACATTTCTGGGTCAACCTTCCAGATGTATTAGACCCGAGCGTTTCCCGGACAAAATGAGCACATCACGAAAAGGACCTTTACCCCCACAGTAGAGACACAGGCCCAGAGTTCTGCGCCTAGCACGTTCCTCGGGAGATAGCCTGGTCCGACCCAGCTGCATGGGTTCCTCAGCTGGCAGGAGATGCTCCACTGGTTGAAGAGAGGGGAGCTCAGGCTGACCAAGGAGTGCTGGCGTCGCTTTTCTAGGATCCTTTCCTGAAAACGAATATCTATCTGGTTACACAAGGCGATAACTTGGTCCAGATCAGTGGGGATGGTTCTTCCCGCTAATTCATCCTTCACTCTATCAGAAAGACCATGCAGAAATGTTGCGACTAAGGCCTCATTGTTCCAGTCCATCAGCCGTCAGTATGCGGAAATGAAGAGCATACTGTCCCACAGAAGCAAACGCTTGGTGGAGACGTAAAAGGGCGCTGGCCGCTGAAGAGACACGACCTGGTTCCTCAAAGATGTTCCGAAAGAGTTTCAAGAAATTAGACAGGCTGGAAACCACTTGGTCGTTCCTCTCCCACAGAGGGGCAGCCCAAGCTAAAGCCTCGCCGGACAGGAGAGAAATAACACCATAGCGCAATCAGCCTGGAAGTTTTGAGGCTGGAGTTCGAAGTGAATGGTACACTGGCTAAGAAACCCTCTGCAGGCCTTGGAATCCCCAGAGTATCGGGACGGAGCTGGTAAGTGCAACGGGTTAGCGGCTGCGACTGTAGGTGGAGCTGATACAGCAGCAGGTTGCGGTTGAGGTTGTCGAACCGGGGATTCTAAGGAGGCTTGAAGCTGTTCAAAGCGGGAAGCCAAATACTAAAGGAATCGCATCACCTAGGTCTGATTAGATTCCTGGGTCTTGAGTCTGCGGACTATGCCCTGCAGCTGATCATCGGCAGGTAGCAGCACATCAGCCGGGTCCATGTCCGTGCAAACTGTCAGGTCACCTGAGGCCAGGTGACAGATGCACACTGTTGGGGTCAGGAGTGCACGCTATGATAGTGGATCCTACGGCTGACTGCTGCGGATGGAAACCTGGGTGGTACAGGAAGGCAGGTCCACTGGGGCACCAACACGGATCCCAAAGGGAGCTAGAACATAAAATTCCCCAGGCGTGCAGTCTAAGAGCCAGCAGGTGTTCACCAGAGCCTCTAGTGGTGAGGATGGACTACGCTGCAGCTGACTCCAGGTCGCTGCCCCCAGGGTCTCCAAGCTCACGCTCACGGTAGGCTATAGGAGGAAGCTACAGGTTGGGGCAAATAGCAGACAAGGATAAACGGAGAACAAGCCAAAGGTCAAGGGTCACAAGTAGGCAGGGATGGTCGAGAAACGTGCCAAAGGTCAGGGTCACAAGCAGGGAAGATTACTTAACCATGCAGGTGTGAGAGAGCAAGCCCTAAGGCTGATACACAGACCATGTAAGAGACAGACAGGTCATGAAAGTATTACTGCAAGGTCATGACACCTTTTTGAAGACTTTTTTTCATATTATTTTGTATTTGTGGGGTTATTGATTATGCACTAAATAACCAATGCCCTGTACACACAATAGGATTTTCTGTCCAAAAAAGTTGGATGTGAGCTTTTGGTCGGATATTCCGACCGTGTGTATGCCCCATCCAACATTTTCTGTCAGAATTTCTGCCAGCAAAAGATTGAGAGCAGGTTCTCTATTTTTCCAAAGGACAAAGTTCTTGTCGGAAATTCCGCTCGTCTGTATGCAATTCCGACGCGCAAAAAAAACACATATGTTTAGAATCAAGCAGAAGAGCCGAACTGCCTATTGAACTTCATTGATCTTGGCTCGTCGTACGTCTTGTACGCCACCACGTTCTAGACGGTCAGAATTTCAGACAAGATTTGTGTGACTGTGTGTATGCAACACAATTTTGAGCCAACATTCCATCAGAAAAAATCCATGGTTTTCTTGTCGGGATTTCCGATTGTGTGTACGGGGCATTAGTTATATTTATATTTGAGTTAGCGCTAACTTTTTATATTTTAAATTGGTAATAAAGGAGGATAAGGTGGATGTACGCCTGCAGGCTTTATTGGAGGAGTCTTCCGAAGGGTTCGGGATGTCATTAAAATCCCAGCAAATTATAGTGTGACCTAGGGCGTATTGTTTAACATTTGACCAAAGTTCGGGAAAAAAAAGAGTGCTGACGAGAGTTAGGTACGTATAGGTTAATCGGGGTAATTGGTTGTTGTTAATGGTGGCTTGTAGAATAATGAAGCGACCGGCGGGGTCTTAGTAGGAGGAATGGATTTAGAACTGCAAGGTGTGTTTGATGACTATCATGACACGTTTGGACTTTCAGCGTTCGCAAAAAAGTATTGTGTAAAATCTTTATGTTTGCATATTAGGGGTTTAGAGTGTTTGAAATGTGTCTCTTGGACGCATAGGATATCTGTAGGATATCTGTGTGAATAAGTGTGGCTTCCTTCCGGTGGACAGAGCAATTATCTACATTTAGCATTTATAGAAGTAATTTTAACCATTTGTCAGTGTGAGCGTGCTTAGAGATGTCTGCAGAGGAGGTAATACTAGATACATACAGAATTGGCAGGTAAATATAAATATTACGGTACCACAACTTAGGCATGTAAATAACTTTAATGGTGAACAATGCAAGAGATATATAACAATGACATACAAGCTGTAACAGGCAAATATAGCTAGTTATACTATGCTGTAAAGAGATGTTTCTGAATCTGCTTAGCAGATTTATCATCGGGGGGTGTTAGATATCACCAGAATCTGAGGTCTCTGAGTCACTGTCACCTCTCTTAGTAAGTGGTAGGTGAGGGAAATGTTAAGCATCCACCAGAAGATCTATGAAAGGTAGTGTGGGATCAGGTGGGGGGGAGGGGTTGTTTCCCAATCTTTAGAAAGGTGTTGGGCAGAGTGCTTCCTCGTGTTTTGGGGAGGAGTGGTTGCTTTGAGCCCCCATTGATCTAGATATTTGAGGCCGTCATTTGGTGTCATAATGGGGATGGTTTTGTCTTGGTATGTCACCAAGAGTTTTGTTGGGTGTCCCCAGTTGTATTTTATCTGTTGCGCTCTCAGGATTTCTGGTATAGGTCTGAATTCTCTCCTTCTTGCTGCCAACAATGGAGATATGTCAGCAAAGATGGCAAAGCGTGAAAATGGCTCTGGGAGCGTTTGAAGTTTCCTAGCAGTTGACATTAGCATGTCTTTAATATGAAAGAAGTGTACTCTTGCAATAACGTCGCAAGGAATTGCCGCTGGGAGAAAGCTCAGTTTTACAAGGCAGTGTGCTCAAGTCAATAAGGAGTTCCTGTTTTGAGGCAGATGGAAGGATTTTTTTTAAAGAGGGTTTGTAAGTAGCCGACTAATTCTGCTTGTGTGGACTCTGGTATACCTTTGATTTTGACATTGTTCATGCGAGATCTATCCTCCAGTTCTGCTAGCTTGTCTCTGTTTAGGTCACTGAATTTCATATGATTGGTCTTGGTAGGTGTCTACAAGGTCATGGTGAGATGACAATTTCTCCCATTTTTGATTCTAAGTCATCTGTGCGCTCAGAAATCTGTGATATTTGCAATTGTGTGTGCCCACAGGGTTGTGGAGATGAGGCCCTTGTATCCATCAACATGGGGACATCCTCCCCATGTTGAGGGCGTGTGGCCTGGTACGGTTCAGGAGGGAGGGCGCTTTCTCGTCCTCCCCCCTCTTTTCCTGCAATAAGGGTCTGGTATGGATTTTTGGGGGGGGACCCTACACCATTTTTTTAAAAATTTTGGTGCGGGGTTCCCCTTAAAATCCATACCAGACCTGAAGTGTCTGGTATGTATTTCTGGGGGGAACCCCATGCCATTTTTTTTAAATGGAGCGGGGTTCCCCTTAATATCCATACCAGACCTGAAGGTCCTGATATGGAATTTGGGGGGGACCCCAACCTTTTTTTTTTTGGTTCGGGGTTCTACTTAATATTCGTACCATACCCAAAGGGCCTGGTAATGGACTGGGGGGGGACCCCTGACGTTTTTTTCAATGACTTTGATCTGTATTGCCGGGACCCGACAATTCATGAATAGTCGCGTGTAGTTTTAAATGACTTTTTTTCCTTTAGAAATTACATTTTGTGTAGGGACAGTTCTAACCACGGGAAACATGCGCTACTTTACAGGCATACTATACACACCCCCCAGGTACGAAATTTAAAGGAATATTTTGCTTTTATTGTTTCACTTTAAGCATTATTAACATCACTGCTCCCGAAAAAACGTCAGTTTTTAAAACTTTTTTTGCATTGATACATGTCCCCTGGGGCAGGACCTAGGTCCCCAAACACTTTTCATGACAATAACTTGCATGGTAACCTTTAAAATTAGCACTATTGATTTCTCCCATTGACATTTAAAGGGTGTTCCGCAGCTTTTCGAATTTGCCGCAAACACCCCAATCTGTTCGCTGTTCGAGTCGAACTCATGTTCGACTCGAACATAAAGCTCATCTCTACCTGCAAAATTAAAAGGAAAAGGCTAGGGGCCATCTTAAGATTCTATATCAGACTCTTATTCTAGATAGGGGTATAGTATAACTTTTTAAAATGCTCCCAGTGCAAAAAAATATAGGCATAGATCCTCTCAAAATCTATATAAGAGTCGTATCTAGAAATGCTGCCTGGCTTGTCAGAAAAGGGTGGCAGCCAGAGAATTCTCTTCCTCTTTCTGAACCATACCAGGTCACATGGGGTACCCCACCTGTGTTGATAGGGACAAGGGCCTCATTCCCACATCCTTGGCCCAGAGTATGTGGGGGTCTGCTGGGGGGTACTTATCAGAATCTGGAAGGCCTTTTAAGAAAAGGGATCTCCAGATACCCCCCAATGTAAATGAGTAACCCTTTTTTCTCATTTACAAATAAAAACTACAAATGAAATGAACACATACTCCCCATAGAAAGAGTATTTTATTAATAAGAAATGTCCAATGTCAATCACATTTATCAACAACATCCTGCTGAATGATGCCCTATGATCTGGTGACACAAACACAACTAATGCTGATGATCCTCTCCTGCCAGACTCTCCCTGCGAATAATGCCTCCTTGGCCAGCTTCTAAATGTCAATACCCCAGATGGCTGACATCACTGTCCAAATATGGTTGTGACAGAGAAGGTATACAAACAGCAGTAATCATTTAGTGGCTTCAAATAAACAGTATATCTCATCCCTGGGTAAAACTTTCTCTAACCCATGCATATTTTTTTATTAACCTGGTGAATAATTATATACTAACCTAGGTCCATTGTCCAGGTCCCTCACTGACACTGTTTGGGTGTGAGGGACTGCCAATCCAGTGCTGCACATGTCTCTGCAGTAACTTGTCCCAAATGGGGCCCTCGTACTGACATTATTGCCTGTAGACTCTATTCTGCATCCTGAGAGTACCTTGCCACTGGACAGCCAATAAGAAGTGTCAAAAAAAAAAACAACAGAAGAAAATATAAGACTTGGGGGATGAGAAGGGGTGTGGAGAGAGGGACAGCATGGAATTCTACTTCAATTTCTCACTAAATGTTATTGTTGCCAGAAAAATAAATTCAATATTTGAAAAGGAAAGTATATGCAAAAAAGAAAAAATCAAGTGCGCATGCGCGGGGACTCGGAGAAGGACGTGTGCTGACCGAGCTCCCGGCACCCCGACCCACCAGAGCTAACGATAGCGCAGGCACTGAGGTCCGTGAGCCAGGACCGATCCCACACCAGCCCCGAAGTGGCGATGAACCGTAGGGCACAGGGGCAGCCGCGGAAAGGACACGATACGCAAACTACAGCCCAGAAGAGAGCAGGGCCTTCCCCTACAGCACAGCCGCGATCCAAGATGGCGCCGGGTAAGCCAGACACACGAGGCAGCACGGCAGCAGCCAGATCCGACGGCGCTACACAGAGAGGAGACAGGCAGCTAAATCTGGAGCCAACTAGGGATCCATTCTCCTCACAATCCTCGGGAGAGGTGGAGACCGGACAGCGGGGTGAGTCACTATCACATCCCCCATCCCCAGCCATATACGCTGATAGACATGACTCTCCAAACTCCCCTGCCTCCCCTGCCTCCTCCATGGATAGGAACATGGCAGACTTAGCAGAAGTCCTCATTAGCCAATCCAGCCAATCCAGCCAGGATATGCCAATTCCCCAGCTCTCACACTATTCCCCTGATGCTGTACTTTTGGGCAGATTCTCCACCATGCTGCAGCAGGAGCTCTCTAAGGCCTGCACATTAATCACCACTGACCTGAAAAAAGACATCCATAGCTTGGGAGAGCGTTTTGAGCTAATTGAAACCAAAGTGGATGGAGCCATCAAAAGGGTCAACCAGAACTCAGCCATGGTGACAGACCTCCAGGATAGATTAGAAGAGGCATTCACAAAAATTGAAGATTTGGAGAATCGTTCTCGTAGGTACAATGTCCGCGTGCGTGGCCTCCCTGAAACTCACACAGATCTAGAGGGGGCTGTAAAAGACCTGATGAAAACCCTTATCCCTGATATAGCCAACCACCACATGGAAGTTGATCGCGTTCACCGAGCACTGACAGCCCCAAGGGCCGACGGCCTACCACGAAACATTATTGTTAAGCCACATCACTACCGCATTAAGGATAAGATGATGCTTGCGGCTCGCAACAGGCCGGACCTGTCGCTATTTGGAACACCAATACAGCTCTTTACAGATTTGGCGCCATCAACGGTCCAGAAACGCAGAAACCTACGGCCATTACTCCAGCAACTTATGGCCAAACAGATTAAGTATCGATGGTCGTTCCCTTTTAAGTTATCATTCACTTACAACGGAAAGTCCCACTCCTTTTCCACGTTCCAAGCAGGCGAAGACCTACTGCTTAGTCTCGGCATCATTGCACGGGACTCTCCGACTCCGATTTCATCTCCCCCTCGTCTGGATCATCGTCCCCTCTCCCCGATATGGCAGGATCGCACACGCTCACAGGCCAGAAATGCTCGCCGGAATACTTGAGTATTATTGCTCTTCTCTCTTTTTGCTTTTTTGCCCCCTTTTGGGAACTGTTAGTGCTTGATTGCACGGATATGGCCTGGGCCCATGGTGGACTATGGGCCTAATGGGGTCATCATTACCGTTCACAGTTCACAGGTTACAAAGTCACGGGTTACAAAGTTACTGGAGTTCCTGGTTCTTCGGACTGGCTGCCAGCCGAATATTTTACAACCCCGACGGGCCCAACCTGGTCGAAGAAATTTTGCTTTTTGCTTTTTAGCAGTCTGGGGGCCTTAGTCGGACCGCAATGTGTTCCCCTGTTGGGCTGTGGCTCGGGGGCCGGAACGACCGATGGGGACCCTTCCGGCCCCGGCGCCACTGGCCTTGGGAATGCATGTTCCTATAGACAGCCTGTTATGTTAAAACTGTATTGATTGATTTTGTCATTTCCGATATGACCTCAAATAGCCTGCTCGTACAGAGTGTAATCATATTTGGGTCAGGGTGGTCATGCTTGCCACCCAACTGCAAGACTACCTATCCTACGACAAGGATGGTACCCTTGCACCTAATTTGCCGGATGTTGTCTCCGGCAGGGGTTATTCCCCATTCCTTCATTCATCAGCTAGGATTGAGTTATATTGGTTGTTTGGGCCTAAGGCCTATGTATATGTTTTTTTGCTTTTATTTTTGTTTCTCTTCTTCTCTAATGCCTTTTCCTTCTCTCCCTTCCCCCTCTTTCTTCGGAGCCTCGGTTCAGCGCCCTTCCCTTATGTCATGGTCTGAGAGGTCACATAGCCAAACAGTCATCATCATCGGGACCCTTCTCGCTTCATTCATTATGCAAGGTAAGAGTGCTCTGCCCTACCACGATGGCCACCACATATAACACAGACTAT
The DNA here is from genome assembly GCA_029206835.1 of Rana muscosa. Classification (NCBI taxonomy): domain Eukaryota; kingdom Metazoa; phylum Chordata; class Amphibia; order Anura; family Ranidae; genus Rana; species Rana muscosa. The sequence continues at coordinate 155,739,969 of CM055120.1, forward strand.
TCGATAGTTAGCCACAATGTACATGGATTTAACTCCCCTACTAAAAGAACTAAGGCTTTCCAGTTTTATCATAAACAGAAGGCTGAAGTCCTGCTATTGCAGGAAACTCATTTCTCCAATGTCTCAGCGCCCCGTTACCTCAATGGGAAGTATCCACAGTTTTACTTGGCAGGGGGTCGGGAAAAGAAGGGCGGTGTAGCCATCTGCTTTTCGAAACGGACCCCCTTTACCCCCATCGCTATCGTTAAGGACAAGAGGGGTAGATATATTATGGCAGTGGGGCGGCTCCATGACCAGGAGGTGTCCTTTATATCATACTATGCCCCGAATACTGGACAGCCGGAATTCTTTAGCAAAATGCTGAAGATTCTTATGCCCAAAGTCCAGGGTCAGGTCATTATGGGAGGCGATAGTAATATTCCCTTGGACAGAATTATGGATAAATCGGACTCCTCTAGACCAACATTGAAACGCCCACCGACTGGAAGCAGCAAGGTTGCACGTCTGTTTCATTTCTATGACCTCATCGACGCCTGGCGAGAAAATAACCCTACGGTCAGAGACTTTACACACTTTTCACAAGCCCATCATACTTACTCGAGGATAGACCACGTTCTAGTACGTACGCCTTTGCTACCATTTATTAAGTCGGTTAAGATTTTATCTACCCCTTGGTCTGATCATTCCCCGATAAAACTCTCTACTTCAGGGCTATGGACTAAATCTAGACCCTCCCCGTGGAGACTTAATGTGAGCTTGCTGAATGACCCTACAATCTTTTTAGAGATTCAAAAGGAAATACAGGAATACTTTAGACTTAATAAGGCATCGGACACATCCCCCGCAATTAACTGGGTAGCTCATAAAGCAGCGATTAGGGGCATATTGTTACAAGTGGCAGCCAGGATTAAACGCAATAGGGAACAGGCAAATAAGATTCTGGAAACTAACTTAGATAACTTACTTAGTGAACAGCACAGAAATCCCCTGGTAGATATAAGGCATAAAATTGACGAGGCTCGACTAGCACTAAATCTTAGCTTGACTACTCAAGCGGAGAAACATATTAGTTGGTCTAAGCACAGGTTCTATACGATGGGTGATAAACCTACCACAATGTTAGCTAGAAAACTGGTTCCTCGACCGTACACACCGACTTTGCCTAAACTACGACTATCCACGGGCCTAACCTCCCAGAACCCCGAACGGATAATTGGAGAATTTCACAAATTTTATGCTAAGCTGTATGGAGTGCAGGACAAGTTCGATTCATCTGAAGCGAGCACATTCTTTCGCGACTTACAGCTGCCTAAATTGACACAAGCCCATGCGGAACTGATGGACGGTGCTCTTACAGAGCCTGAAGTCAGGGCTGCAATCAAAACCCTACACCCTACCAAGGCCCCTGGGCCAGATGGATTCCCGGGTCACTACTATAGGAAATATCACGATCTTCTGGCCCCACATCTCTGTACTTACTTTAATGACCTGAGAAGCGGCAGCAAGCTCCCCAGCCATGAAAATGTAGCCTATATAAGTGTTATCCCGAAACCAGGAAAGGACCATACAGACTGTTCCAATTATCGCCCAATTTCTCTGATCAATACGGATCTTAAGATTCTAACCAAAATACTGGCCCAGAGACTTAATACTTTTCTTCAGTGTTATATCCATCCTGACCAAGCAGGTTTTGTCCCGACAAGACAGGCATCGGACCAAACCCGCCGGATAATTAACCTTATCTCGGCAGTTCGGTCTGATTGGGATGGAAAGGGGACTAGGAGGGGAATGTTACTTTCATTGGATATCCAGAAGGCGTTCGATTCTATCTCCTGGGACTATCTTTTTGATGTTCTCACACGCTTTGGATTTGGGAGACGCTTTCTGGATCTCCTTCACATATTATATGATTCCCCCAGTGCCTCGCTAATGCTCAGAGGATATACATCCCAAACATTTCCTATCAGGAGAGGAACTAGACAGGGCTGCCCGTTGTCGCCACTATTATTCGCCCTGGCGATTGAACCACTAGCGCTTAAAATTCGCGCCTGCAGAGATATACAGGGCATTTATTGCGGAGACTATGAACACAAATGTTTACTCTTTGCGGACGACTTGTTGCTGACCTTGACCTCACCGATCACATCCCTACCTAACTTGTATGCTATTTTGCAGCCTTTCTCCAACATTTCCGGATTGGCAATTAATCATAGTAAGTCAAGAGCACTGAACTTATCTTTGCTAAGCTCCACTCAGGCTACGCTTGAAAAATCATTTCAATTCCGATGGGAATCCACAGCTCTCCCTTATTTAGGCATACAGCTGACCTCATCTATTGGTGAGTTGTACAAAGAGAATTATCCAGCCCTTTTCAAACGGCTAACAGCTGACATGGCTAAGTGGCAGGTTCACCCGCCATCGTGGTTTGGCAGACTTCACTCAATTAAAATGAATGTTCTACCTCGATTATTGTATTTCTTCCGTACCTTGCCAGTTTCATTGGCCCGTGATGACCTTAAACGATTCCAGAATAAAGTACTACAGTTTATTTGGGGTGATAAGAGACCCAGGGTGAATAGGAGCACTCTATACACGTTGAAGCGGAAAGGAGGACTTGGTCTTCCAGACTTATTAAAATATTTTTATGCTGCCCAGATAGCACAACTTACAAGGTTTCACTCCCAACAGGCACAGGCCATTTGGATGGCTATGGAATCTTATTCCTGCCGTCCCAAACCTATTTCTTATATTTTATGGCTCCCTATCAAGGAGCGACCTCCTATACTTTGCCCTACTTTATCCATGTCACTGGAACTATGGGACAGACTCTCCAGATCTCACAAATTCAAATCTCCTCATTCTCCACTGACACCTCTGCTTCAAAATAAAGCATTCACCCCGGGTCTCACTCCACTAGCGTTCGAATGGTGGACTAATAAGGGTTTTAAGTGTATTGCTGACTTGTGCGATCATAGAGGTATGCTGACCGAACGGACTATGGCTGACAGACATCAAATGCCTCCAGCGGAGGGTTATAGGTTCGCCCAAATCTCACATTATGTACAAACCCTGGCTCGCAAGAGCAACCTAGCAACCCAAACTCCCATGGAACATCTATGCAAAAATTATGATAAAATTAAAGGACATTTATCTGCTATATATTCGATATTGCTGAGTGTATCGACAAAGCTGACTTATATGGTCCAATGGGAGACCGACTTGCAGGAAACCCTGGATCTGGACGAATGGCATAGGATAGCCGAGACAGCATCTCGTTCGCTCGTCAATACTTCAATAATTGAGGCCAATTATAAGGTTCTACTGAGGTGGTATATGGTGCCGGTCAGACTGGCAACTTTTGTCTCAGGAGCTACCCCGTTGTGCTTTAGAGGATGTGGCCAGATGGGCACCACCTATCATATTTGGTGGACATGCCCAAAGGTCCGGAGGTTTTGGATCAGGGTGTATAATTTAGTTTACTCCCTTACCCAACTAAACCTAACTAAATCAGCTAAGCAAGCACTACTGGGGGGAGGAGATGTGGAAGCCTCCAAGTCCTGCAAGAGGCTCTTGACATTTATTTTTATTTCAGCCAAAATCACTATTGCTAGGAACTGGAAATCGGCAGCTCTACCATTCGATCAGCTTAAAGGCAAATTGTCTTGGTTGATGCTCAACGAACGCTTGACCGCTCTGGCCCAAGATAAAATGAAACTGTTTCATGGAGTTTGGGACCCATGGCTTCGTTACCTAACTAATGACCCGGGGATGTTTACAGCATAGCCTAGGGGATTAGGTTGAGATGTCTGGATGCTGAATCGGGGCTCCTCCCCCCCCTCCCTCCCCCCATTCCCCCCTCCCCAACTGTCCTTTCCTTACTCTGTCTCCTTCCTTCTATTCTTTGTCACTGTCCTCTTTCCTCTCTTTTGAAATTTGTTTATTGTTTATTTTTGGAGACAGATCCAGACCTTAGAGGTTTGTGCTGCTCCCTGTTTTCTCAGCTCCTACGGGACCATTGTCAGTCTGATCAGACCTCTGGGCTGCCCACATGGCCGGCTGAGTTGCGCCCCCCCGATAGATGGATGGGGGGGCGGCTCATCTGGGTGGACGGTTCAGATATGATCTGCGATGCTAATAGGGGTTAACGGCTCTACGGAGCTTCGGACTACTCCAAGGACCCCTACACTTGGTGATCTTCATTGTGTTACCCCAAATGTTGATTGTGACTGTACAATGTTATGTGGCGACTTTTATACATTTTGTATGACAAAACTTGAATAAAAAGATTGAAACACAAAAGAAAAAATCATAATGCCAAAAAGATGACATATTTAATACATTGCTCAGGCATAAAGTGGTTTTTCGTGTGGTCACGAACCTTTGAGTGACAGCTATCAATAGAAAATGGTTAATCTATGCAGCAGAGAGAGGAAGATGGTTGGTGAATTATTATAATGGTAAAGTGTGCTATGATCTATATGGGAAATGGATTCTCTGCTGACAGAGCAAGTATTGCTGCTGTCATTTCCTTAACAGTTTTGGCTTTCGCTTGACTAAAGACTTCATTGTGTGGTAACATGCTACATAAAAAAAAGAGAATAATCATGCAGATGTGATCTTGATGTGAAGATATTTTATAAGCATAATAAAGTAAACTAGAGGAAAAACACACACACATATATATATATATATATATATATATATATTGTGACAGCAGGAAGGTAAAGTCACCTGGTTGCATCCAGGGGGGTAGATATATTTCGCCCAGATTCAGGCTTTACGCCGACTTATACAACTAGGTGGAGAGTTGTATAAGCCCAGCTAAGGCTAGTGGGCTCATGGATGACTCATACCTCTAGGGAGAGGGCTGGGCGTCGTGCAGGCAGGGAGTTGATGAGGCCAGCTGAAGCCTGTCAGTTCGTTTAAGGCCTCTATAAAAACTCCCAGATTCATTAGGTGTTAGCTCATGCCTGGAAGCAGACCTGTGTGGACTTCCTGGAGAGAGTGAACCCTTGTCCGGTGAGACAAAGCCTGTGTGGCTATTTGCTTGGACATTTAAAACCAGGGACTTAGGGACTAGGACAGCACTAGGCTGATCCCAGTTGTTAGTTAGGAAACCTGTATGTTTAGTCAGAGGTCAAGTTGACCAGGATTTATTTTGTTTATATGTTTCTTTTGGCTTTGCTGTGTTTTGTCACTGTAAATAGAAAATAAACCGCACCTTTTTTTTTGATTTTGAAAACCACAACCTCCGTTTGCTGGGCCTGTTTTTGTGTGGGGAGCCCATCCCGGGGGTCACACACACCCGCTGCCGAGCTAACCCCCTCACAGTTGGTGGAGAATGCGGGCAGTTTTTTTTAAGCCAGCATGGAGGAGATACTGAAGCAGCTGGCTCTAGCAAATGCCAATCAACAGCAGACAAATGCAGGTTTGCAAAAGAGCCTTGCAGCTCAACAACAGAACTTCGCAGCCCAGCAGCAAGCTCATCAACAGAGCCTTGCAGCCCAGCAGCAAGCTCACCAACAGAGTCTGGAAGCTCAGCAACAAGCCCAGCAGCAATCTGAGGCCCGCTTCATAGACCTGTTACAGAAGCAAGAGCAGAGACTACAACAAATGGAAGCAGTAATGCAGCAACGTCCGCAGACCAGTGAGGAAAGCCGTCCCACTAATACCGCGTCCTTTGGGGTGAGTCGTTTATTGACAAAAATGACTGGAGAGGATGATCCAGAGGTATTTTTGACCACATTTGAAAGGACTGCTGAAAGAGAAAAGTGGCCTGAGGAGCAGTGGGCTGGACTGGTGGCTCCTCTGTTAACTGGTGAATCGCAGAAGGCTTACTATGACCTAGAGCCTGACCAAGCAAAAGACTATGTGATGCTAAAAGCTGAGATATTGGCAAGGCTGGGTGTCACCCAGGCTGTCCGGGCTCAGCGTGTGCATAACTGGACTTTCCAGCTTGGAAAACCCCCCAGGTCTCAAATGTATGATCTCATTCACCTGAGCAGAAAGTGGCTACAGCCAGAGACTTTGTCCGCACCAAAGATTGTGGAACGTGTTGTAATGGATCGGTTTTTGAGAGCTCTTCCTACTGCCATCCAAAAGTGGGTAAGCCATGGAGACCCAGAGACGGCCGATGGTCTTGTGGATCGTGTGGAGAAATACTTGGCTACAGAGAACCTGACGGCCTCTTCCAGAGACACTCGGACTTTCCACCCTAAGACCAGACCATCCCCAGGGGCGGATAAGAGGATTCCAAGGGATAAGGGTGGAGAGAGTGAGAGGGTGGGAGCTCTACCCCAAGTTTGGCGAGAACAGCCTGGGAAATCAGCGGCTCAAGAGGCGGCAAGAAGGATCGTTTGCTACCGCTGCCGGCAAGCGGGACATATTGCAGCCAATTGCCCGGTTGTGGAGGAACCCATGCAGTGTGACTTTCTGACGGACAGACGTCAGTCGCTGTGTGCGACAGTCGCATGCACTGCCATTCGAGGAATTGAGAAACATTTATGCAAAATGTGTGTTAATGGTAGAAATGTTGTGGTATTGCTGGATTCAGGTAGCCTTGTGACCCTGATAAAGGCTGAGTTAGTTAAAACAGAGGTCTCTGGGAATAGCAAGGTAGCTGTTATTTGTGTGCATGGGGACACCCGAGAGTATCCAGTGACTACAGTGTGTTTCGAGACCCCCAAAGGTACCCTCTCTCATCCAGTGGGCTTAGTATCTCAGTTACCGTATGACGCCATTGTGGGAAGGGATTTTCCGAAGTTCTGGGAACTGTGGGATGATCCTGAGCCCCCCACTGGTGCCCCTATGTACCAGGAATGTGATAGCCAGAACTCCCCTGAGAGTGGTGAGGACTCTCCGGAATTTCCCTTATCAGTATTGGCAGGGAAGACTCAAGAAACTGGAGAGGAGCCCACCTCCCCAGACGAAAACCTACCGTCTGTGGAGTTTTCTGATCTTGAGGTTCACAGGGAAAACTTTGCCACAGAACAGTTGAAAGACCCCGCCCTAATAAAGGCACGCGAAAACGTAGTGAAAATAGATGGCGAGTTAGTGAACCCAGATAATACCTGCACTTACCCATACTTCAGCGTAGAGAAGGACCTACTGTATCGGGTGGCAAAAAGGGCAGAAGAAACCGTTGAGCAGCTTGTGGTGCCCAAACCTTACAGGAAGTTGGTGTTGGAGTTGGCCCATGGGCACATTCTTGGAGGTCATCTGGGGACAGAGAAAACCCGAGAGAGGGTATTACAGAGATTCTATTGGCCGGGGGTGATGAAGGACATAGAAAATTATTGTTCCTCCTGCCCTGTGTGTCAGAGGTCGGCCCCGATGCCACATTTCCGTAGCCCGCTGGTCCCTCTACCCATCATTGAGGTCCCGTTTGAGAGGATCGCCATGGATTTGGTAGGTCCTATAATCAAGTCCGCTAGGGGGCACCAGTACATATTAGTTATAATGGACTATGCCACCCGTTATCCAGAAGCGATCCCTCTCCGAAATACCTCGGCCAAAACCATAGCCAAAGAGCTATCTCTTGTGTTTAGCCGGGTGGGTATTTGTAAAGAACTGCTTACGGACCAAGGTACACCCTTTATGTCCCGGGTTATGAAGGAGCTGTGTAAATTGTTCAAAGTGACGCAATTACGTACATCTGTGTATCACCCCCAAACCGATGGGCTGGTTGAAAGATTCAACAAAACCCTAAAACAAATGTTGAAGAAAGTGGTGGATAGAGATGGAAAGGATTGGGACTGTCTACTTCCTTATCTGATGTTTGCTATTAGGGAGGTGCCCCAATCCTCTACGGGATTCTCCCCCTTTGAGTTACTGTATGGGAGACACCCAAGAGGGCTGTTGGATATTGCCAAGGAAACTTGGGAAAGTGAGAGTTCTCCCCACAGGAGTGTGATTGAGCATGTCGCCCTGATGCAAGACCGAATTGCACAGGTAATGCCCATCGTGAAGGAACATTTGGCCCAAGCGCAGTTAGCACAGCAGAGAGTGTACAACCGTGGAGCCAAGACCCGTACCTTTTCCCCGGGGGATAGGATACTGGTACTTGTCCCTACGGTTGAAAGTAAATTCCTTGCCAAATGGCAAGGCCCCTACGAGATAATGGAAAAAGTGAGCGAAGTGAATTACAAGGTCAGACAACCAGGAAGGCGAAAGCCCGAACAGATCTATCACGTTAATCTGTTGAAAGCCTGGAGGGATAGAGAGTCCCTAGTCGCAGACACTTGGTCACCAGCTCAAACTGGTTGCGTGATTCCTGAGGTTGGAATAGCAGCCACCTTGTCACAACCCCAACAACAGGAGGTTAAGGAGTTTGTGCTTCGCAACAAGGAGGTATTCTCTGAGCTGCCGGGACAAACATTTGGGGTAGAGCATGACATCATTACCCCGCCCGGTGAAAGGGTGAAGTTAAAACCCTATCGGATCCCAGAGGCCCGACGGGAGGCAATACGGGAGGAAGTACAGAAAATGCTGAACTTAGGGGTGATAGAGGAGTCCCAAAGTGATTGGTCTAGTCCCATTGTGTTGGTGCCTAAACCGGATGGGAGCTGGCGATTTTGTAACGATTTTCGTCAGTTGAACAAAGTTACAAAATTTGACACCTACCCCATGCCACGTATAGATGAGTTGATCGACCGGCTGGGAACAGCCCGATACATGACGACTCTTGACCTCACAAAAGGGTATTGGCAAATCCCCCTGGCCAAATTGGCCAAAGAGAAAACCGCATTTGTAACCCCAGACGGGGCGTTCCAATATAAAAGAATGCCGTTCGGGTTACAGAATGCGCCGGCCACATTCCAGCGGAAAATGGACCAGATGCTGAGGCCCCATCGGAAGTATGCTGCGGCTTACCTGGATGACGTAATTGTCCATAGCACAGATTGGGCCTCACATCTGCCAAAAGTGCAAGCAGTCCTGGACTCTGTTCGGGAAGCGGGGTTTACGGCTAACCCCAAGAAGTGTACCATTGGGCAGGAGGAGGCCAAATATCTTGGGTACACCATTGGGAGGGGAGTAATAAAACCCCAACTCAACAAAGTCGAGGCCATCCAGAGTTGGCCACGTCACAACAGCAAGAAGCAGGTACGAGCCTTTCTGGGAATCGCTGGGTATTATCGGCGATTCATTCCCCACTTTGCTTCTAAGGCTGTGCCCCTAACCAACCTGACGAAGGGGAAAGGGTCGGTCATGATTAAATGGACCCCCGAGGCTGAGGCAGCATTCCAATTCTTGAAACAAGCCTTATGTAGCCAGCCAGTGTTGTACTCACCCGACTTCTCTAAAGACTTTGTCGTACAAAGTGATGCGTCAGATGTGGGGTTAGGAGCAGTATTGTCCCAGGTCTGGAACGGGGAAGAGCACCCAGTCATTTACCTCAGCAGGAAGTTGAAGTCCCATGAGGTAAATTACGCCACCGTTGAAAAGGAGTGTTTAGCGGTGAAGTGGGCTCTAGATTCCCTTCGGTACTACCTGCTAGGTAGGCACTTTGACATGGTTACGGATCACGCTCCGTTAAAGTGGATGGCTCAAAACAAGGAAACAAATAGAAGAGTGAATAGGTGGTTCCTGGCCCTCCAGGAATTCAACTTCACAGTAAAGCATCGCCCTGGCGTTCAAATGGGGAATGTGGATGCTTTGTCTCGAGTACATGAATGCCTGATTGCTGGTGTTCCAACCCCGAGGTTAAAACAAGAGGGGGGGTATGTGACAGCAGGAAGGTAAAGTCACCTGGTTGCATCCAGGGGGTAGATATATTTCGCCCAGATTCAGGCTTTACGCCGACTTATACAACTAGGTGGAGAGTTGTATAAGCCCAGCTAAGGCTAGTGGGCTCATGGATGACTCATACCTCTAGGTATGGCTGGGCGTCGTGCAGTCAGGGAGTTGATGAGGCCAGCTGAAGCCTGTCAGTTCGTTTAAGGCCTCTATAAAAACTCCCAGATTCATTAGGTGTTAGCTCATGCCTGGAAGCAGACCTGTGTGGACTTCCTGGAGAGAGTGAACCCTTGTCCGGTGAGACAAAGCCTGTGTGGCTATTTGCTTGGACATTTAAAACCAGGGACTTAGGGACTAGGACAGCACTAGGCTGATCCCAGTTGTTAGTTAGGAAACCTGTATGTTTAGTCAGAGGTCAAGTTGACCAGGATTTATTTTGTTTATATGTTTCTTTTGGCTTTGCTGTGTTTTGTCACTGTAAATAGAAAATAAACCGCACCTTTTTTTTTGATTTTGAAAACCACAACCTCCGTTTGCTGGGCCTGTTTTTGTGTGGGGAGCCCATCCCGGGGGTCACACACACCCGCTGCCGAGCTAACCCCCTCACAATATATATATATATATTTCCTTTACATTGTATATCTTTAATGTGATTGTAAAGTCTTGTTTTTTTAAAATAACAAACATGTTATATTTACCTGCTCTGTTGCAGTGGATTTGCACAGAGCAGCCTGGATCCTCCTCTTTTTGGGTCCCGAGTTTGCTATGGGGGCACCCGAGCTGAGCCACAGCTACCTGTGTCTATTCAGACACAGCTGCAGTTTGGCCCCCTCTCTCTCCTGATTGGCTAACTGACTTTGATTTACAGCAGCGGGAGCCAATGGCGCAGCCGATCACGAGGGAGAGTCCCAGATGGCGGAGGGACTAGTGGACATCGCTGAATAGAGAGGGGGCTCAAGTAAGTATTAGGGGGCTGAGGGGGGCTGCTACACACAGAGAAGTTTTTTTTTTTTTTTTATCTTAATGCATAGACTGCATTAAGATAAAAAGCCTTCTGCCTTTACAACCCCTTTAAAGTTATTTCAGTCCATTACAAATTTGCTTGAATACATTACTGTAACAATATACAGTAACATAATTTTTTACAGAAGCTTTACATTTTGCTATGAAAAATCAGTCCTTAAACTCAAGTCTGGTAATTAAGCCTACGATGAAATTATAGGAAAGAAAAACGCTGCTCCAGGTGGGTTGCTCCAGGTGTGCTAGGGAGAGGACTCCTCCCATGGGTACAAGCCTCGGCTCGCCTGCCGTGTAAATAATATAGAGGAAGAAATTGGTGGCTTCACACCTGAGTAGCAAAAAGTCCCTTTATTTCTCTTCATTAAAATATTATGACACCAAAGTGTGGTAGCAGGTGCATCAGGTGGACACGTTTCACACAGTAATCCCGCGTACACACGATCAAACATTCTGACAACAAAACCGTGGATTTTTTTCTGACGGATTTTCGCTCAAACTTGTCTTGCATACACACATTCACACAAATGTTGTCTGAAATTCCGATCGCCAAGAACGTGGTGTCATACAACACTACAATGAGCCGAGAAAAATTAAGTTCAATGATTCCGAGCATGCGTCGAATTGATTCCGAGCATGCGTAGGATTTTTGTGCGTCGGAATTGGATACACGCGGTCAGAATTTCCGACAAGAAATTTTGTTGTCGGAAAAATTGAGAACCAGCTCTCAATCATTTGTTGTCGGAAATTCCGACAGCAAACGTCCGATGGTGCCTACACACGGTTGGAATATCCGACCAAAGGCTCACATCGAACATTTGTTGTCGGAAATTCCGATCGTGTGTACGTGGCATTACATTGTACTTATTCATTACCCTGATATGTTCCACTGACCTTCCTTAAATAGGACCTCCCCTTGTGTAAAACACAGGTGTGGATGATATCAGCGGAACTGTTTGTGTGTCTCAGCTGTATATGTTTTAAAAAACCCATGAAATCACATGAATAGGCCAAAAAAATTTACGATAATCCAAATATCTTAATTACCTATATTTAAACAATGTAATAAATGAAAATAAAAATAAATTTAGAAAACCAAAAGAAAATGAATATAAAAAAACTAATTATAATAAGTAATTAAAAAATAATAAAGGAAAGGAAAAAGAAAACGACAAAAAGGAAGAGAAGACCATAAAAACACAAGAAAGACCACACAGTATTATCTATTATACATAAAAAAATAGTTATATAATCTATATGTGTACTGAACCCAACAAAGAATTGGTACGAGGCCAGAGTATATAATAAAACTAGAAATGTGTGCATGCACATAAATTATTATATTATTATTATTATTTGGCTGAAATTATGTTATTGTTCTGCTGCAGGCAGCAGTCAGGAGGAAGAATCTTCTCAATGTTGTATTCCCCAGTAATCAGATGCTGACCCTGGATAAGGCCCGAACAAAATTGGCTACTTCTGGAAGAAAAACAAATGAAGACATTGTCAAGGATGTACTGTTTTCTCTGTGAGAGTTAATAAATACCTTTTATACATACACAATAGGCTTGTGCAATTCGTTTCGTAACTAATCGAAATTTGTCTGAATTTAGTAACTTTCGGACATTCGGAAGCATTCGAATTTCCGAACAAAGCAATTACGAATAAAACTGAATCCGAAATAAATTATATCGCAAATAGTGAATGCCCGAATGTCTTTGGCATAATTCGTTATGAAAAAAGTTATGAATGTACAAATCTATTCGAAGCACAATAACACTCACTCTGCTCTGCTCTCTGCTTCTCCCTCACCGTGCTGAACTCCCTCTCAAAATGGTGTACAGGGGCGGAGGCTATAGCCGCATGTAAAAAACGAAAGTAAAATACGAGATTTCGAATCCTTTCGAAGCACAATAACACTCTGCTCTGCTCTCTGCTTCTCCTTCACCGTGCTGAACTCCCTCTCAAAATGGTGTACAGGGGCGGAGGCTATAGCCACATGTAAAAAACAAAAGTAAAATACGAGATTTCGAATCGTTACAAATAACCGCTATGTATTTAGAAAAGTACAAATCCATTCGAAGCACATTAAGCATAATAGGCAGAGTCGTTGTGAGAGAGACACTGAAAATTACGAATCAACGAACCCCAAAAAAGTTCCGAAAGTAGGAGTTGTGTCCAGAATCAACAAAAAACAATGTACTCTACCGAAAACACGAATTATAAATCAACGAAAAATAAGGCTTACATTAATACAAATCATTCCGATTCAACGAAAAATGTCGCTTGCGAAATTACGAATTAGTCCGAACACGAAAAATCCCGTCCAGCAAAATTACGAACGATTACGAATCAACAAGACCGAAAAGAAATGAACCGAAACTAAACAAATGTTTCCGTTGTGCACAAGTCTAATACACAATAATTAGCATAAATGTCCTAAATATGTGAAAAATAAGATGTTATTTCCTATTTAACCTTAATTTACCTCAGAGAGGTCAGGAGTCTTTCAACCCTATAATTATGGCAGTAATAAAAAAAATATTGATATTTGGTCTGTACCCAAAGTTCATATTAGGGCAATGGTGATTATGACAGCAAATATGTTATCCACCTTAGTTATCTGTTTAAGCTTTGCCATTCAATAGCAATACAAACAATCATGCATTAATCTCACAAACGTAAATTGATCCACTTTCTATATTTTAAGATAATTGACAGGTTGACAAAATGACAAAAGTATCGCTATTAACCAAGGCTGATACAGATAATCAGGTGTGGGAAAGTATTCTTTGGTAAGCAGTAAAGGAGTAGATGAGTAGATGAGGGGAAAAACCACATGGATTATCACCTGACCTGAAGTGGACTGATACAGTGTGTCCCATTCACAAAGTGATATCTACTGCTTTAAGATCCGTGGTAAAATATCTCTTAGCGTTTTTCAAAAAATGTTTTGCCATTTACAAAAAAATGCTTCTAAAATGTTGCTTGCTATATTTTTCAAAATTTGTGGTTTGTGGAATTTAGCTCATGAAACCGTGCGGTAATTTATCTCATGTCATCATAATTCAGCAGGCAATACTTCTTTTCTGGTGCACACTTCTAAAGGGCATTTGCAGAAGGGAGTGATGGTGGAGGAGAGTCCAGAAGAAAAGCCAAATATCCTGGATCTTGTGGAGCAACAGGTAAAGCACTTTTATTTTGTTAAACAGCTTCATTTGTTTTACAGTTATCTAATTTCATGCTTTGCTTGTGGCACATGGTTCTCCTCACTTGTGGGATACACATGTAGGCAGTGTCCTTCTCTGCAAGTTGCATACATGGCTTCTCAATTGTGGAACACATTAATGCCTCATTTCTGCATGTTCATACCAGCATTTGGCTTTTCCGCTCTGCAGTGTTCTTCATTTATTGTTGCACACATGGCTTATGCTTCTTTGCCCAAAAATGTCCTTTGTAAATGTTCAGCATTTCTTCCCCATTTGTTTGAAATTGTGAAACATGCCCCAACATGTTTGCTGTGCAGTTGTTTGATACAGTCATGAAGAGGCAAACTAGATGAGCCCAAACTACATTTATTTTATCAATATAAATGTTTTATTTTTTTGAGACAGTTTACTCCAGCAGAGGTAGATATGTACATGCTTATGTATTAGGCCCTTTTCACACTGGCGCCTCCATTGGATGGACTCTGTTTGCTCAGTGGGGGATCGCTCTGCTGATCTCATTGAGCAGGTGGTTAACAGGTCCATCAATGTGCAGAGCGGCGATGGACAGAGTCCTGGTCTCCTCTATGGGGAAATCGAGTGAAAATGAACTGCCTGTACAATTTCATCCAATCCTATCCAATCTGCCAGATGAATGGAAAATAGGACCACCATTCATCTGCATTTTGCAGACAGGATTGGATAGCAGCGGATGTCAGCGGACATGTAACCGCTGACATCCATCGCTCCATAGGGGTGAATGGATGGTCTGACCAAGTCCGCCTGAAAAACTGATTGGGCAGACCGTGTGGAAGGGGCCTTACACTTGTTTTCGTTCTCTTCGCTGTGAACATACATTACAATTCTACAATTAATTTTTTTTTTGTTATTAAAGGTGATAAAAACACAGAACATAAGTCACGTGCTGCATCCTTAAAAGATAAGTTCACCTTTGGAACATGTTACATGTTCCACCCATATTTAGGGTGGAAAATGTAACATGTTCCAGCAGTTGTAGCCTCTTCCCCTCTCCTCCCCTTCTCTGTGACAGCGATCTTCTCCTCGCACTCGCTATCACTATTTAAAAATTACGCAGCAGTGCTGGGCTCTGCCAACACAGCTGCATCATTCATTCACAGTTTCCTGTGAATACATGAACTACAACTACCATCAATCATTACAGCTGATGGCTTGTACCTGTAGTTATGAATAGCTTGTTAGATCGCTTATGAATAGTCTTGTAGTTTATTCACAAGCCTGTAAGCAGTCAGCCGTATGCAGGTACAGGCTGAAAGCTGAAGGGCTTGTCTGCAGGAGTCTGCCATTGCACCCCTGATCTATGTTATGGGTGCAGTGCTTTCCAGGCTCCTTAGGAAAAAAAAAAGAATAAATGCACTTTTTTTTCCCTGCAAATATCCATGGTCAAATGTAAGTATGTAGTTCTATTCATCCATACTGTTCATATTTTGTTACTAACATAATTCTATTGTGTCCAATAGATGGTACATCCTAAATTTAGCCAAGAGGAAGAAAGGAGAACAAGAAAGAGGTAAGTCATTATAGCTGCCTTAGAATTCTAAACCGTGTGACATTAAATGCTCTCTCAAGTACAGTGTTAATAGTTTGCTTCAAATATGTGTTTGAAGGAATTTCATGTTGAAATAATTGTGTTCACTTTCTTTCATTTGTAGGCACCCAAACTATTCATCCCAGAAAAGGCAAAGTAAAAACCTCAGAACGGGAAATTCCAAAAGTGCCATAACCAATTATTGTGAAGGTATTTACTCCTGTAAAATTAAACATACTTCACAATTAGTTACATATTTACATAGTTGGTAAGGTTGAATAAAGACAACTGTCCATCCATTTCAATCTGTGTAGGTGTGTGTGTAGAAAAATAATTTCCCATATCCCCGTATATTGTTTTCACTAAGATGCTTGTCCAATAGTCTTTTAAAACTATCCATACTTCCTGCCGACACCACCGATTGTGGGAGAGAGTTCCACATCCTTAACGCCCTGACCGTAAAAAAAAACCCAAGCAGCTTAAGGTTAAACCACTTCTCTTCCAGTCTAATCATATGGGCCCTTGTCTCCATACACTCCCTGGGACTGAAAAGTTTCATACTTACGCCGGGATCACCGTTGAGATATTTATATATTGCTGTCATATCTACACATGTGCATTCGTTTTCGTTCGAATGCATTTTCGTCCGAGTTTCTGGGATTTTTGCATTTGTTTTAACAAACGATAACGAACTCACAGAATCCGAAATCCAAAAGATCCAAAATAAAAAAATGCTTTATTTTCTTTGCGACAACAGTTCGATATAGATAGAAGATTTGACATGAAGGTGACAATAGCGATCTGTGTCTATCAAACCTGTGGTTGAATGTGCCTAACCTAACTCTATTAGTCCAAGATTATTCAACATAGAGAGAAAAGATTCAACATTATAGAGACATGAAGATTCGACGAATCAGCTAAAAACATACGATCGGACATTTACGGTCAAATGCTCTGCCCGTAGGGTATAGAAGAATTCTAATGTTGGTTGACTAGTAATAATAATTAATAAATATAATTATTACTAGTCATACAACATTAGAATTCTACTATAGCTTGTTGGCCGAGCATTCAACTGGAAATGTATGATTGCAGCGTCGTACAGTTTAGCTGCTTCGTCGAATCTTCTTAGAACATCCGACAGATGCCATAAGCCTACAATTGACAGATTCAACCTTAACCACTTAACCTCCATGGCGGTATGATTCTGTCTGGAATTATGTACCAAAAGCGGTACAATTATTTTGCATGGAAATTTGGTGTTATGTATTGTAGGCCTGCGATTCTTAGTAATTACTTACTTAAACCTGACCAAACAAGAGTCTAGTAGACATCCCGGGTATGATAAAGTTTGAAACACAAAATAATAAAATTATAATATAATAAATAACTATAAATAATTATAACAAATAGTAATGTAATTATAATAAAAATTATTCAATAATGTAATCAAATCAAAAACACTGAAATTTGCTCAGTTGCAGAATTGTCGCTGTCATTAGATTTTTTGTTTGATGATGAATTTCCCCACAAATCGCTATCGCTCAATTCTGCGAGTGATTGTAATTTATTATCGCTGTTTTTTAGCTGGTCTAAAACAGGGATGAGCTTCAAGTTCGAGTCGAACTCATGTTCGACTCGAACATTGCCTGTTCGCCCGTTCGCCGAGCAGCGAACAAATAGGGGTGTTCGCGGCAAATTCGAAAAATCTATGGGAGAAATATAAAGTGCTAATTATAAAGGCTAATATGCAAGTTATTGTCCTAAAAAGTGTTTGGGGACCGGGGTCCTGCCCCAGGGGACATGTATCAATGCAAAAAGAAGTTTTAAAAACGGCCGTTTTTTCGGGAGCAGTGATTTTAATAATGCTTAAAATGAAAAAATAAAAGTGAAATATTCCTTTAAATTTCGTACCTGGGGGGTGTGTATGATATGCATGTGAAGTGGCGCATGTTTCCCGTGCTTAGAACTGTCCCTGCAAAAAATTTCATTTTTGAAAGAAAAAAAGTCTTTTAAAACTGACTCGCGGCTATTAATGAATTGTCGGCTCCCGGCAATACATACAAAAGTCATTGATAAAAAAAAAAAAAAAAGCGTGGGTGTTCCCCAGAATTCAATTACCAGGCCCTTCAGGTCTGGAATGGATATTAAGGGGAACCCTGCCGCAAATTAAAAAAAAAAATTGACGTGGGGTTCCCCCAAATATCCATTCCAGGCCCTTCAGATCTGGCATGGATTTTAAGGGGAACTCCACCCCAATTTTTTTTTAAAAATGGCGTGGAGTCCCCCTAAAAATCCATACCAGACCCCTTATCCGAGCACGCAACCTGGCCGGCCGCAGGGGAAAAGGGGGGGACGAGAGAGCGGCCCCCCCTCCCTCCTGAACCGTACCAAGCCACATGCCCTCAACATGGGGAGGATGTCCCCATGTTGATGGGGACAAGGGCCTCATCCCCACAACCCTTGCCCGGTGGTTGTGGGGGTCTGCGGGCGGGGGGCTTATCGGAATCTGGAAGACCCCTTTAACAAAGGGGACCCCCAGATCCCGGCCCCCCCCTATGTGAATTGGTAAGGGGTACGTTG
Organism: Rana muscosa; assembly: GCA_029206835.1. Classification (NCBI taxonomy): domain Eukaryota; kingdom Metazoa; phylum Chordata; class Amphibia; order Anura; family Ranidae; genus Rana; species Rana muscosa. The sequence continues at coordinate 155,758,077 of CM055120.1, forward strand.
TACCCCTACCATTTCACGAAGAAAGCGTAAAAAAATGTTTAAAAAACACACAAACACCTTGAAAAAGTCCTTTATTAAAAAAAAAAAAAAAAAAAGCGGTGAAATCCAGTGTCCCGCGGCGATCCCGATGTTCAGCGCTGTCCTTCATTGGTTGTGCCTGAGCGGACCTGATGGGGAACTCCCTCTCAGTATTTTAAATGTATAGACCCGCCCCTTCTAAAGTTCCCCATCAGGTCCGCTCCCTCGGTATGTCGGACCCGCCTACGTCATTGACTTGAGCGGGGAACTTCCTTCACTGTGTAATTTAAATTTACATAGTGAAGGAAGTTCCCCGCTCAAGCCAATGACGTAGGCGGGTCTGACATACCGAGGGGGCGGACCTGATGGGGGACTGCTCTCACTTTGGTAATACATGTATAGACCCGCCCCTTCTCATGTTCCGCATCTGGTCCGCTGAGCGGACCTGATGGGGAACTTTAGAAGGGGCGGGTCTATACATTTAAAAATACTGAGAGGGAGTTCCCTATCAGGTCCGCTCAGGCACAACCAATGAAGGACAGTGCTGGACATCGGGATCGCCGCGGGACACTGGATTTCACCGCTTTTTTTTTTTTTTTTTTTTTAATAAAGGACTTTTTCAAGGTGTTTGTGTGTTTTTTTTAACTTTTTTTACGCTTTCTTCGTGAAATGGTAGGCGTACAATGTATCCCTTACCAATTCACATAGGGGGGGCGGGATCTGGGGGTCCCCTTTGTTAAAGGGGTCTTCCAGATTCCGATAAGCCCCCCCGCCCGCAGACCCCCACAACCACCGGGCAAGGGTTGTGGGGATGAGGCCCTTGTCCCCATCAACATGGGGACATCCTCCCCATGTTGAGGGCATGTGGCTTGGTACGGTTCAGGAGGGAGGGGGGGCCGCTCTCTCGTCCCCCCCTTTTCCCCTGCGGCCGGCCAGGTTGCGTGCTCGGATAAGGGGTCTGGTATGGATTTTTAGGGGGACTCCACGCCATTTTTTTTAAAAAAATTGGGGTGGAGTTCCCCTTAAAATCCATGCCAGATCTGAAGGGCCTGGAATGGATATTTGGGGGAACCCCACGTCAATTTTTTTTTTATTTGCGGCGGGGTTCCCCTTAATATCCATTCCAGACCTGAAGGGCCTGGTAATTGAATTCTGGGGAACACCCACGCTTTTTTTTTTTTTTTTTATCAATGACTTTTGTATGTATTGCCGGGAGCCGACAATTCATTAATAGCCGCGAGTCAGTTTTAAATGCAATTTTTTTCTTTCAAAAATGACATTTTTTGCAGGGACAGTTCTAAGCACGGGAAACATGCGCCACTTCACATGCATATCATACACACCCCCCAGGTACGAAATTTAAAGGAATATTTCACTTTTATTTTTTCATTTTAAGCATTATTAAAATCACTGCTCCCGAAAAAACAGCCGTTTTTAAAACTTCTTTTTGCATTGATACATGTCCCCTGGGGCAGGACCCGGGTCCCCAAACACTTTTTAGGACAATAACTTGCATATTAGCCTTTATAATTAACACTTTAGATTTCGAACGTTCGAGTCCATTGTATTTAATAGGGTTCTAAAGTTTACACGAACATTTTGTCTGTTCGCAGGTTCTGGTGCGAACCGAACAGGGGGGTGTTCGGCTCATCCCTGGTCTAAAACCACTTTTGACATAAAGGGACACTTTTTGGTTGCTATGGACAATCTTCAGTTTCCAGGCAGAAAGAAAAGTTTTTATTATATAAAAGTGCATGCAGGACACTGGCCAGACCACTAGGGACAAAGGGGGTGTGTAATTATTACATACAGTACTGTAATCTGTAAGATTACAGTATACTGTATGTATACTATGTGTTTCCTTTTTTGAATTTGGCGCCGAACTCCGTCCCCGTGCGTCGCAACGTCGCAGGGAACGGAGCTCGGCACTCGGCAGTGAGGATCGAGCGAGACACGGCTCGCAGACACTGCGGGAGGACATCGCAGGATCCAGGGAACAAGGTAAGTTACTTCCCCTGGATACTGCGATGCAGCCCGAGTCTGGCTCGGGGTTACCGCTCTTAGCATTGAAAACTCACCCCGAGCCAGACTCGGGATTACCGCTAAGGAGGTTAAGGACCGAGCCTGTTTTTCGGACTCATTGTTTACAAGTTAAAAACAAGGTGTTTTGCTAGAAAATTACTTAGAACCACCAAACATTATACATTTGTTTTCTAACACCCTAGAGAATAAAATGGCAGTCATTGCAATACTTTTTGTCACACCGTATTTGTGCAGCGATCTTACAAGCGCACTTTTTTGGGAAAAAATTCACTTTTTTGGGGAAAAAATCAATCAAAATTTTTTTAATTAAAAAGTAAGACAACAGTAAAGTTAGCCCAATTTTTTTTTATATTGTGAAAGATAATGTAACGCAGAGTAAATTGATACCCAACATGTCACACTTTTGTGACGTTTAAAAAATTCTACAGGTTGCATGTTTTGAGTTACAGAGGAGGTCTAGGGACAAAATTATTGCTCTCACTCTGACGATCGCGGCAATACCTCACATGTGTTGTTTAAACACCATTTTCATATGCGGGTGCTGCGCACGTATGTGTTCGCTTCTGCACGTGAGCTCGTTCTTATTTATTTAACTTTATTGATTTTAAAACAGTTTTAAAAAAAACATCCCTTGTAACAGAAAAAAGCATGACAGGTCCTCTTAAATATGAGATCTGGGGTCAAAAAGACCTCAGATCTCATATTTGGACTTAAATGCAATAAAAAAAAATAACAACAAAAAAATGTCCCTTTAATATGTATGGGCGGAAGTGACGTTTTGACGTCGCTTCCGCCCTGCAGTGATATGGAGACGGATGGGGGCCATCTTCCCCTCACTCGTCTCCATGCACAGCAAGGGAGAGGACCGGATCGTCTCCGCCGCTACTGGCGGCTCCGGTAAGCAGCGGAGCGCACCGTAGAGCGGTGGGAGGGCCCCTCTCCCGCTGCCGATAAAAGTGATCTTACGCCGCAGAGACCACTTTTATCTTGTAGCGGACCGCCCGTTGAAGAAGAGGTTACCGGGGTTATGGTAGCTAGCTGCTACCATAACAATGGTATTCCTCTTCAAACAGAGGAAGTAAAACTGCGGCGGGCGGTCTGGAAGTGGTCAATTCGGATTTTCGGATGAATGCATTTTTTAACAAAACAAAATAAATAAAAACGAATGTAGCACACAGATCCCTGGCCTTACTTCCTCAAGGTGGGACACACCGTACCACAATGCCCAGGTTCCTTCTTGAGTAAAAGGGTGAGCGGTGTTCAGAAATTGATGGGTCCCGCAGCAATTAACCTTCCCTCGGCTGGTTCTCAGTGTAGGGAAGAGTCTGTTGTAGGTGCACCAATAAGGCCAATGTCCAGACAGGTTAAACCTTAATGAAGGAAGGTTTATTTTCCATATGCTGATAACTGGATAGGAAAGTTGGAGTTGAAGAATAAAAGGAAACAGGGAGGCAGGTTCAGGCACTTGGTATCACCACTCAATCCCGAGTGGACTCTGCTCACCCGGATAGTGCCCTCTCACGGGCCTAGCAGCCGGAGTGATGCACAAACTTAACTTCACTTAAGTCCCTCTTTTTAGAGATGCGATCGGGAGATTCTCTGCCACAGATTCTCTGAGCCCTGAACCTCTCAGCGCTTGTAAACAAAGAACAGGTGCGATTTGCTGCACGTTACAAGTCCTCAGATGATCTGTGGAATCCCTCCAGAAGTTTACCAGGCCTCTCTTTCATCGTGAAACTCTCAGAAAGGTCCTCCCCCGGTTTCTTCTTCTTAGAGCGGGTCCCTTCTCCCGGGGCACCCTGGGATTCCTCCTCTTAGAGCTGAGCCCCAGCTAAAGGTGCTGGGCCCAATGGCGAAGTTGCAGCCCCAGGCTAATGGTGCCTGGGACCTATGCATACGCGCACCCCTGGCATGGAGGGCCAGGTCACGCGACCCGAACTCCAGAGCCCTGGAACCACAAACCCCTCTCCAGGTGGCGTCTGCCCCTTATGTATCCTCTCCCGGCATGCAAAGCAGGTTGACCACGCCCACTGTACTACTGCCGAGAGAGGACAACCTAAGGCACAGCACTGTTACCAGTGGTTCAACCCTGACCTGTCATGGCAGTGCCACCCACAGGCCACAGGGAACTGCACACCAGTACAACACCTGAAGAACGAATAACCGAACCTATCAATAAAAGCGGTCTGAGCCTGGCTACTAGCTCAGACTAACCCCTAAATTCAGGCACACAGCACCCCTCAAAGTAGAGGGGCGTTACATGAATTTCGGGAGTAACTAAATTAAATTTATTTTTCGGACGAAACCGAAATTCCGAAACAAAATATTCCAGTGTGCACATGTCTAATCATATCGCCTCTCAAGCGTCTAATCTCTCCATAGTAATTTAGTTGCCCTTCTCTGGACTCTCTCCAGCTCCAGCACACCCTTTCTGAGGATTGGTGACCACTTTATAAAGTGGGAGAATTATCGTTTTATTGCTTGCGTAAATTCCCTCTTTAATGCATCCCAAATTTCTGCTTGCTTTGGTAGCCACAGCTTGACACTGCATGCCATTGTTCAGTCTGTCTTCTACTAGGACCACTAGATCCTTCTCCATCCTGGAATCCCCTTGTGGAATCCCCTTAATGAGTAACTTGCATTTATATTTTTACCCCCCAAGTGCATTACCTTGCATTTTTCAATGTTAAACTTAATTTGCCATGCAGTAGCCCACTACATACATTTATTCAGGTCCTCTTGTAAAGTTTCAAAATTCTGCTGCGTTGTTATTGCCCTACATATTTTTGTGTCATCAGCAAACACTGAGATTGATTTATTTATCCCATCCTCTATATCATTTATAATAAATTAAACAGAATTGGTCCCAGGACAGAGGCTTGGGGTACCCCGCTAACTACTCTAGACCATTCTAAGTATACCACCCATGCCGCCATAGCCAGTTTTTTATATCCAAGAAAAACCTATGGTCCATGCCTGCAGACCTCAGCTTGTAGATTAAATGTTTGTGGGAGACTGTATTAAATGCTTTTGCAAAATCCAGATACACAACATCCACCGGCCTACCTTTGTCCTGATGGCAGCTCACTTCCTTGTAGAATGTTATTAGGTTGGTTTGGTAAGAGCGACCTTTCATAAACCCATGCTGATTACTGCTAATAATACTGTTTTCATCATCAAATTCTTGGATATGGTCCCTTATCATCCCCGTTTAGACTGACAGGCCTATAAGAATTTATCTCTGCCATTTTTTGAATATTGGTACCATGGGGGCTTTTCGCCAACCAGCTGGTACCAATCCTATTAGTATGCTGTCAATAAAGATTAGGAATAGGGATGAGCCGAACACCCCCCGGTTCGGTTCGTAACAGAACTTGCAAACGGACCGAAAGTTTGCGGGAACTTTAGAACCCTATTAAATACAATGGATGCGAACGTTCAAAATCAAAAGTGCTTATTATAACGGCTAATATGCAAGTCATTGTCCTAAAAAGGGTTTGGGGACCCGGATTCTGCCCCAGGGGACATGTATCAATGCAAAAAGACGTTTTAAAAACGGCCGTTTTTTCGGGAGCAGTCATTTTAATGATGCATAAAGTGAAAAAAAAAGTGAAATATTCCTTTAAATATCGTACCTGGGGGGTGTCTAAAGTATGCCTGTGAAGTGCCACGTGTTGCCCGTGTTTAGAACTGTCCCTGCACAAAATGACATTTCTAAAGGAAAAAAAAGGTAATTTAAAACTGCTTGCGGCTTTAATGTAATGTCTGGTCCCGGCAATATGGAGGAAAATCATTGAGAAAAATGGCATGGCTACCCCATCACCCCCCCCCCCCAGCCCATTACCTGCCCCTTTGGGTCTTGTATTGATATTAAGGGGAACCCCGTACCCAAAATAAAAAAAGGCCCTACTGTATATACTCTGAACAGCAGTATACAGGCGGTGCAAACAAGACAGGGACTGTAGGTTTGTTCTTAAGTAGAATCTTTTTCTAATTTGAAACAGGTAAATTTTTTGGGGAACATAGGGAAGGGTTATCACCCCTGTAACATTTGTTTTGCTGTCTGTGCACCTGTTCAGAACATCTCACTTTCCGTCCCAATGACAAATGTTTTTGGAAAAGTGGGGTTTTTATTGAAACAAGGATTGGTGATAAAGCATCAGTAGAGAGGAGACACCTTTTTCCCATATTAACTTTTACAGGAGAGAATTTCCCTTCCTAGGGGTAGATTTCCTCTCACTTCCTGTTGTCTCCTTCCTTTTGCAAGTAGGAGTCGTTTGTAAGTTGGATGTTTGAAAGTAGGGGCCTGCCGTATATACTCTGCAGAAATTTGCCCCTTAGGTGTTGGTGTTGCCACAACACTGTAAGCCCTCACAGTTACTCTTGGTGGGCGCTGGAATGCCCTGCTGTGAACTATTGGATCAGGAATTGTAATTACATGCCATTGTTGAACAGTGGTAGGAAAAATTGGGCCTTTGGTGGTGGTGCTGGTGCCACAACACTGTAAGCCCTCACAGTTACTCTTGGTGGGCGCATGAATGGGCCCTGCTGTGTATTATTAGATCAAGAATTGTAATTGCATGCCCCTGTTGAACAGGGGCTGAAAAATTGGGCCTTTGGTGGTGGCGGTGGTGCTGGAGCCACAAGACTGTAAGTCCTCACAGTTACTCTTGGTGGGCGCAGGAATGGGCCCATCTGTGAAATATTAGATCAAGAATTGTTATTACATGCCCCTGTTGAACTGGGGCAGAAAAATTGGGCCTTAGGCACTGGTGCTGGTGCCACAACACTGCAACCCATCACAGATACTGTATTTGGAGGGCAGCAATGAGCCCTGTTGCAAAGCATTGCATCAAAAATTGTAATTACACGCCCCTGTTAAACAGGGGCTAAAAAATTGGGCCTTAGCCACTGGTGCCACAACACTTCAACCCATCACAGATACTGTATTTGGAGCGCAGCAATGAGCCCTGTTGCAAAGTATTGCATCAAAATTTGTAATTATACGCCCCTGTTAAACAGGGGCTGAAAAATTGGGCTTTAGCCACTGGTGCCACAACACTTCAACCCATCACAGATACTGTATTTGGAGCGCAGCAATGAGCCCTGTTGCAAAGTATTGCATCAAAATTTGTAATTATACGCCCCTGTTAAACAGGGGCTGAAAAATTGGGCCTTAGCCACTGGTGGCGGCACCCAGAACCACAAATGTTCTTCCAAGCTATCGGCAGGATCATTGAGGAGGAAGAGGATAGTCAGTCAACATAACAGGACAGTCACTCAGCATCAGCATAGGCAGTCTTGAAGGGATGTGACATTTCAAAAAAAAATATTCGGTTACATCAGCTTCAGGTGCTTGGTAGCTGGTGGTGATCCAAGACTGGTTCATCTTTATGAAGGTCAGTCGATCAACCGAGTCGGTCGACAGGTGCACCCTGTGATCCGTTACATAGCCACCAGCAGCACTGAATGTGCGTTCCGAAAGAACGCTGGATGCAGGACAGGCCAGTAGCTCAATTGCATACTGTGCAAGCTCTGGCCAGTGATCCATCCTCAAGACCCAGTAAGCCAGAGGATTTTCGGTGGGAAAGGTGTCCAAGTCTGACCTTGCCCCTAGGTATTCCTGGACCATGTAAATCAGACGCTGGCGATGGTTGCTGGAACCGATCATACCTTGGGTCTGCGGACTAAAGAATTGTCTGAACGCATCGGTCAGACGGCCACCTTCCCCACAGCTCCTTCTTTGACTGACCAAAGCCTCAGCAACTCGTTGTCCAGGACCAGGAGTTTGTAACCTCCCAGTCTCTGGGAACGCGTTGCACAGACCTTTCTGCAAGGCCTCCCGGAGATGTCTCATCCTCTGCTTCCTCAGCGATGGCAAGATAAGGTCCGCAACCTTACCCTTGTACCGTGGATCAAGGAGAGTGGCTAGCCAGTAATGGTCCCTCTCCTTGATCCGAAGAATGCAGGCTTTGCAGGATCAGGGAGGCCATGCAGCGTAGGTTAGCTGAGGCATTCAGTCCGGAGTCCTCTGGGTCACTAAGGACAACACGATCTGCAGCCACCTCCTCCCAGCCACGTACAAGTCCACAGGTTTCTTGGGACTGTAAATCATCCCTAAAAGACTGCTGCTGTTGATACTGAGTGCCAGGTTCTACTTCCATGCTGACACAATCCTCCTCCTCCTCCTCCTCGTCCTCTTCCTATGTGATGGGTGGGACAGAAGGAACACTGTCTGGGTAAAGGGGGCCTTGAGAGGCAAGGAAGTCCTCCTCTTCCTGCCTCTGTTCTGCCTCAAGTGCCCTGTCCATTATTCCACGCAGCGTATGCTCCAACAGGTGGACAAGAGGTACAGTGTCACTGATACATGCACTGTCACTGCTCACCATCCTCATGGCCTCCTCAAATGGTGCCAGGAGAGTGCATGTATCCCTGACAATGCCCCACTGGCGTGGTGAAAAAAAAACAGAGCTCCCCTGACCCTGTCCTGGTGCCGAAGTCGCACAGGTACTCATTGATGGCCCTCTGCTGCGTGTGTAGCCACTGCAGCATGGCCAACATTGAGTTCCACCTGGTGGGCATATCACATATAAGGCGGTTCTTGGGCAGGTTCAACTCCTTTTGCATCTCAGCCAGCCGAGCACTGGCATTATATGATCTGCGGAAATGCACACAGACTTTCCTGGCCTGCCTCAGGACATCCTGTAAGCCCGGGTACCTGCCCAAGAACCGCTGCACCACCAGGTTAAGGATGTAAGCCACACAGGGCACATGGGTCAGTTGTCCCTGTCGGAGGGCGGAGAGGAGGTTGGTGCCATTGTCGCAAACCACCATTCCTGGCTTAAGCTGGCGTGGCGTCAACCACCTCTCGGTCTGCCCCTGCAGAGCTGACAGAACCTCTGCCCCAGTGTGGCTCCTGTCCCCCAAACACACCAGCGCAAGCACGGCATGGCATCTTTTTGCCTCCGTACTTGCGTAGCCCCTTGAACGCCTACGGAGCACCGCTGGTTCCGAGGACAAAGCACAGGAAGAGGCCATGGAGGAAGAAGAAGAGGAGGGAGTGGAGGAGAGAGGTGTGTCACAACCAGTAGTAGCATTTTGGAGGCGTGGTGGCAGAACAACCTCCAACACTACTGCACCCTGTCCTGCATCCTTCCCAGCTGCCAAAAGAGTGACTCAATGGGCCGCGAAAGAAAGGTAACATCCCTGTCCATGCCTGCTGGACCATGAGTCAGCGGTTATATGCACCTTACCGCTGACCACCCTGTCCAGTGAGGCATGGACATTGCCTTCCAAATGCCGGTAGAGAGCCGGAATCGCCTTCCGTGAGAAAAAGTGGCGTTTGGGAACCTGCCACTGAGGAACTGCACATTGCACAAACTCACGGAAGTGGGCAGAGTCTACCAACTGAAAAGGCAGCAGTTGAAGTGCTAGCAATTTAGCCAAGCTAGCATTCAACCGCTGGGTATGTGGATGGCTGGGAGTGAACTTCTTTCAAGGGTCCAGCAGCTGGGGCAAGGAAATTTGCCTGCTACAATCGGACGTCTGTGTACTGCTAGCAGAGTGCCCGCAAGTACTTGGCTGTGACACACCTAATTCTACACCTTCATTCCTCTCAGTGCAGGTTTCAGAGAGGACTGAAGGTATAGTGGGGTTGTGGGGTTGGAGATCCCAGCTGATGAGGAGCAAGGAGAGGTCCGCTTTGTTCTTTGGTGTGGGTCTTTAAGGTACGCTTGCCAACGAGCTGCATGGCAGGTCAACATATGTCTGGTCAAGCATGTGGTGCCCAAGCGGCTGATGTTTTGGCCACGCGAGATACGCTTGAGACATATGTTGCAAATAGCAGCGGTGCGATCTGATGCACTCGACTCAAAAAAGGCCCACACCAAAGAACTTTTCGAATAACGGGCAGTAGTGATGAGCCAAACACCCCCGGGTTCGGTTCGCACCAGAACCCGCGAACGGACCGAAAGTTCCCACGAACTTTAGAACCCTATTAAATACAATGGATGCGAACGTTCGAAATCTAAAGTGCTATTTATAACGACTAATATGCATGTTATTGTCCTAAAAAGGGTTTGGAAACCCGGGATCTGCACCAGGGGACATGTATTAATCCCCCAAAAAGTTTTAAAAACGGCAGTTTTTTGGGAGCAGTCATTTTAATGATGCATAAAGTGAAAAAAAAAAGTCAAATATTCCTTTAAATATCGTACCTGGGGGGTGTCTAAAGTATGCCTGTGAAGTGCCACGTGTTTCCCGTGTTTAGAACTGTCCCTGCACAAAATTACATTTCTAAAGGAAAAAAAGCCATTTAAAACTGCTTGCGGCTTTAATGTAATGTCTGGTCCCGGTAATATGGATGAAAATCTTTAAGAAAAATGGCATAGCTACCCCATCACAGCCCCCCCCCCCTACCCCAGCCCATTACCAGCCCCTTTGGGTCTTGTATGGATATTAAGGGGAACCCCGCACACAAAATAAAAAAGGCCCTATATACTCTGAACAGCCATATACAGGTGGTGCATACAAGACAGGGACTGTAGGTTTGTTCTTATGTAGAATCTGTTTGTAATTTTGAACAGGTACATTGTTTAAGTGTAGCTCCAGTCAAAAAATCGATTTTTAAGCTTTTTGGAAAACATAGGGAAGGGTTATCACCCCTGTAACATTTGTTTTGCTGTCAGTGCAGTGTGCACCTGTTCAGAACAGTTCACCTCACTTTCCGTCCTAATGACAAATGTGTTTTGAAAATTTGGGGTTTTTATTGAAACAAGAATTGGTGATAAAGCATCAGTGGAGAGGAGACACTTTTTTCCCCATATTAACTCTTACAGGAGATAATTTCCCTTCCTAGGGGTAGATTTCCTCTCACTTCCTGTTGTATCCTTCCGTTTGTAAGGAGGAGTCGTTTGTAAGTTGGATTTTTGAAAGTAGGGGCCTGCCGTATATACTCAGCTGAAATTTGCCCCTTACATGTTGGTGTTGCCACAACACTGTGAGCCCTCACAGTTACTCTTGGTGGGCGCATGAATGGGCCCTGCTGTGAATTATTAGATCAAGAATTGTAATTGCATGCCCCTGTTGAACAGGGGCTGAAAAATTGGGCCTTTGGTGGTGGTGGTGGTGGTGGTGTTGACACAACACTGTAAGGCCTCACAGTTAGTCTTGGTGGGTGCAGGAATGGGCCCTGCTGTGAATTATTAGATCAAGAATTGTAATTACATGCCCCTGTTAAACAGGGGCAGAAAAATTGGGCCTTAGGCACTGGTGCCACAACACTGCAACCCCTCACAGATACTGTACTTGGAGCACAGCAATGAGCCCTGTTGCAAAGTATTGCATAAAAAATTGTAATTACACGCCCCTGTTAAACAGGGGCTGAAAAATTGTGCCTTAGCCACTGGTGCTGGTGCCACGACACTGCAACCTCTCCCAGATACTCTAGTTGGAGTGCAGGAATGAGCCCTGCTGCAAAGCATTGCATAAAATATTGTAATAACACGCCCCTGTTAAACAGGGGCTGAAAAATTGGGCCTTAGCCACTGGTGGCGGCACCCAGAAACAAAAATGTTCTTCCAAGCTATCATCATCAATCGGATCATTGAGGAGGAGGAGGATAGTCAGTCAACATAACAGGACAGTCTCTCAGCATCAGCATCCGTCTTGAAGGGATGTGACATTTGAAAATAAATTAGTCTGTTATATCAGCTTCAGGTGTTTGGTAGCTGGTGGTGATCCAAGACTGGTTCATCTTTATGAAGGTCAGTCGATCAACAGAGTCGGTGGACAGGCGCAACCTGTGATCCGTGACAAATCCTCCAGCAGCACTGAATGTGCGTTCTGAAAGAACGCTGGATGCAGGACAGGCCAGTAGCTCAATTGCATACTGTGCAAGCTCTGGCCAGTGATCCATCCTCAAGACCCAGTAAGCCAGAGGATTTTCGGTGGGGAAGGTGTCCAAGTCTGACCTTGCCCCTAGGTATTCCTGCACCATGTATATCAGACGCTGGCGATGGTTGCTGGAACCGATCATACCTTGGGTCTGCGGACTAAAGAATTGTCTGAACGCATCGGTCAGACGGCCACCTTCCCCACTGCTCCTTCTTTGATGGACCGAAGCCTCAGCAACTCATTGTCCAGGACCAGGAGTTTGTAACATCCCAGTCTCTGGGAACGCGTTGCACAGACCTTTCTGCAAGGCCTCCCGGAGTTGTCTCATCCTCTGCGACGGTAAGATAAGGTCCGCAACCTTACCCTTGTACCGTTGATAAAGGAGAGTGGCCAGCCATTAATGGTCCCTCTCCTTGATCCGAAGAATACGAGGATCCTTCCGCAGACTTTGCAGGATCAGGGAGACCATGCAGCGTAGGTTAGCTGAGTCCTCTGGGTCACTAAGGACGACATGATCAGCAGCCACCTCCTCCCAGCCACGTACAAGTCCACTGGTTTCTTGGGACTGTAAATCATCCCTAAAAGACTGCTGCTGCTGATGCTGAGTGCCAGGCTCCACCTCCATGCTGACACAATCCTCCTCCTCCTCCTCCTCCTCTTCTTCCTGTGCGATGGGTGGGACTGAAGGAACACTGTCTGGGTAAAGGGGGCCTTGAGAGGCAAGGAAGTCCTCCTCTTCCTGCCTCTGTTCTGCCTCAAGTGCCCTGTCCATTATTCCACGCAGCGTATGCTCCAACAGGTGGACAAGAGGTACAGTGTCACTGATGCATGCACTGTCACTGCTCACCATCCTCGTGGCCTCCTCAAATGGTGCCAGGACAGTGCATGCATCCCTGATCATGCCCCACTGGCGTGGTGAAAAAAAAACGATTTCCCCTGACCCTGTCCTGGTGCCGTAGTCGCACAGTTACTCATTGATGGCCCTCTGCTGCGTGTGCAGCCGCTGCAGCATGGCCAACGTTGAGTTCCACCTGGTGGGCATGTCACATATAAGGCGGTTCTTGGGCAGGTTCAACTCCTTTTGCAGCTCAGCCAGGCAAGCACTGGCATTATAAGATCTGCGGAAATGCACACAGACTTTCCTGGCCTGCCTCAGGACATCCTGTAAGCCCGGGTACCTGCCCAAGAACCGCTGAACCACCAGGTTAAGGACGTGAGCCACACAGGGTACATGGGTCAGTTGTCCCTGTCGGAGAGCGGAGAGGAGGTTGGTGCCATTGTCGCAAACTACCATTCCTGGCTTAAGCTGGCGTGGCGTCAACCACCACTCGGCCTGCCCCTGCAGAGCAGACAGAACCTCTGCCCCAGTGTGGCTCCTGTCCCCCAAACACACCAGCGCAAGCACGGCATGGCATCTTTTTGTCTGCGTACTTGCGTAGCCCCTTGAACGCCTACGGAGCACCGCTGGTTCCGAGGACAAAGCACAGGAAGAGGCCATGGAGGAAGAAGAAGAGGAGGGGGTGGAGGACAGAGGTGTGTCACAACCAGTAGTAGCATTTTGGAGGCGTGGCGGTGGAACAACCTCAACACTACTGCACCTTGTCCTGCATCCTTCCCAGCTGCCAAAAGAGTGACCCAATGGGCCGTGAAAGAAAGGTAACGTCCCTGTCCATGCCTGCTGGACCATGAGTCAGTGGTAATATGCACCTTACCGCTGACCGCCCTGTCCAGCGAGGCCAAGACATTGCCTTCCACATGCCGGTAGAGAGCCGGAATCGCCTTCCATGAGAAAAAGTGGCGTTGGGAACCTGCCACTGAGGAACCGCACATTGCACAAACTCACGGAAGGGGGCCGAGTCTACCAACTGAAAAGGCAGCAGTTTAAGCGCTAGCAATTTAGCCAAGCTAGCATTCAACCGCTGGGCATGTGGATGGCTGGGAGTGAACTTCTTTCTACGGTCCAGCAGCTGGGGCAGGGAAATTTGCCTGCTAGAATCGGACGTCGGTGTACTGCTAGCAGAGTGCCCGCAAGTACTTGGCTGTGACACACCTAATTCTACACCTTCATTCCTCTCAGAGCAGGTTTCAGAGAGGACTGAAGGTATAGTGGGGTTGGAGATCCCAGCTGATGCGGTGCAAGAAGAGGTCCGCTTTGTTCTTTGGTGTGGGTCTTTAAGGTAGGCTTGCCAACGAGCTGCATGGCAGGTCAACATATGTCTGGTCAAGCATGTGGTGCCCAAGCGGGTGATGTTTTGGCCACATGATATACGCTTGAGACATATGTTGCAAACAGCAGCTGTGCAATCTGATGCACTCGACTCAAAAAAGGCCCACACCAAAGAACTTTTTGAATAACGGGCAGAGGCAGCGCCCTGCACAGGCGGAGCTCTGCGGTGTGATTCCGTCGGTGTGCTGCCCTTACGCTGGTCCCCCGAGGGCATCCTGCCTCGTTGGAGATGTGCCTCCTCCTCATCCTCCTCCTCTCTCCTATTAGGCACCCACGTGGAGTCAGTGACCTCATCATCCCCTCCCTCCTCATCACTGGAGCCAATCTGGCAGTATGCTGCAGCTGCTGGAACATGACTGCCAGATTGGTGTCCTTCTTGAGCATCCCCTCTCTCTGCTCTCACGCTACTGCCTTCCTCTAGCTGGGTATCATCATCAGACCCTTCGAAACGCTGGGCATCCTCCTGGAGCATGTACCCAACACTGTGCTCAAACAGTTCGGGGGACTCCTCAGGAGGACATGGTTGGTCTAGGGAAGTAGTGACTGATGAGGACATTGATACCAGGGAAGAGGATGCTTTGGCAGCTGCTTTGCCAGTACCCTGAGCCTGGGTGAGAGAGGATGAGGAGGATGAGGAGGGCTTGGTCATCCACTCTACCAAGTCTTCGGCATGATGCGGCTCAACACGTCCAGCTGCCGAAAAGAAGGACAAGCGTGTCCCATGGCCACGTGCTGATGGCGATGCACCGCATCCACGACCAGCACTGTTGTCTCTAGACACAGAGCCTGCTGCCCTCTTTTATTGGCTCCTGACTGTCTGCCTCTCCTTGTTTTCCTTCCAGACATTCTAATGGCCTGCAGGGAAATGGGAAAACCAGCAATAAGGCCTAGCTTCAGGAGTATATTTTGCAGGAATCACACTATGCCTGCTGTAGGTGCTGCAAATGCCTGTTGGTGTAACACACCAGGAAAAAGCAGCAATACAGGCTAACTTCAGGTGTAATATGATCAGGAGGCACACTCCGCCCGCTGTAAGTGCCGCAAATGTCTGTTGGTGTAACACACCAGGAAAAAGCAGCAATACAGGCTAACTTCAGGTGTAATATGGTCAGGAGGCACACTCCACCCGCTGTAAGTGCCGCAAAATCCTGTTGGTGTAACACACCAGGAAAAAGCTGCAATACAGGCTAAGTTCAGGTGTAATATGATCAGGAGGCACACTCCGCCCGCTGTAAGTGCCGCAAATGTCTGTTGGTGTAACACACCAGGAAAAAGCAGCAATACAGGCTAACTTCAGGTGTAATATGGTCAGGAGGCACACTCCACCCGCTGTAAGTGCCGCAAAATCCTGTTGGTGTAACACACCAGGAAAAAGCAACAATACAGGCTAAGTTCAGGTGTAATATGATCAGGAGGCACACTCCGCCCGCTGTAAGTGCCGCAAATGTCTGTTGGTGTAACACACCAGGAAAAAGCAGCAATACAGGCTAACTTCAGGTGTAATATGATCAGGAGGCACACTCCGCCCGCTGTAAGTGCCGCAAAATCCTGTTGGTGTAACACACCAGGAAAAAGCAGCAATACAGGCCAAGTTCAGGTGTAATATGATCAGGAGGCACACTCCGCCCGCTGTAAGTGCCGCAAAATCCTATTGGTGTAACACACCAGGAAAAAGCAGCAATACAGGCTAACTTCAGGTGTAATATGATCAGGAGGCACACTCCGCCCGCTGTAAGTGCCGCAACTGCCTGTTGGTGTAACACACCAGGAAAAAGCAGCAATACGGGCTAACTTCAGGTGTATAATGTGCAGGAGGCTTAGCAACAATGACACTGACACTGTCCCCTGCATATCCTTCTCTCTCCCTGCACACAAGGTTTATCAAAGTATATGACACTGACACTCTCCCTGCCTATCCTTCTCTCTCCCTGCACACAAGGTTTAGCAAAGAATATGACACTGACACTGTCCCCTGCCTATCCTTCTCTCTCCCTGCACACAAGGTTTATCAAAGTATATGACACTGACACTCTCCCTGCCTATCCTTCTCTCTCCCTACACACAAGGTTTAGCAAAGAATATGACACTGACACTCTCCCTGCCTATCCTTCTCTGTCCCTACACACAAGGTTTAGCAAAGAATAGATTTGACACTGTCCCTGCCTATCCTTCACTTTCCCTGCTCCGGAACACACTACACAAGGCCACCGCGCTGGCGGCCTTTTATAGTGTGGGGCGTGTACTAAACCCCCTCAGCTATAATTGGCCACAGGCATCCTGCCTGTGGCCAATCATTGCTCTCCTCGCTGCCGGCGCTGTGATTGGCCAAGCATGCAGGGTCACAGTGCATGCTTGGCCAATCACAGCGCCAGGATTACACTGCGATGGCGCAGTGTATTGTGGGCCGTTCGCGTCACTCGAATTTGGCGCGAACGGCCCAAATCGTTCGTTGTTCGCCGAGCGCGCGAACAGCCGATGTTCGAGTCGAACCTATGTTCGACTCGAACACCGAGCTCATCCCTAATGGGCAGAGGCAGCGCCCTGCCCAGGCGGAGCTCTGCGGTGTGATTCAGTCTGTGTGCTGCCCTTACGCTGGCCCCCGGAGGGCATCCTGCCTCGTTGGAGATGTGCCTCCTCCTCATCCTCCTCCTCCTCCTCTCTCCTATCAGGCACCCATGTGGAGTCAGTGACCTCATCATCCCCTCCCTCTTGATCACTGGAGAAAACCTGGCAGTATGCTGCAGCTGCTGGAACATGACTGCCAGAATGCTGTCCTTCTTGAGCATCCCCTCTCTCTGCGCTCACGCTACTGCCTTTCTCTAGCTGTGTATCATCATCAGACCCTTCAAAACTCTGAGCATCCTCCTGGAGCATGTACCCAACACTGTGCTCAAACAGTTCAGGGGACTCCTCAGGAGGACATGGTGGGTCTAGGGAAGGAGTGACTGATGACATTGATACGAGGGAAGAGGACGCATTGGCAGCTGCTTTGCCAGTACCCTGAGCCTGGGTGGGAGAGGATGAGGAAGATGTGGAGGGCTTGGTCATCCACTCTACCAAGTCTTTGGCATGATGCGGCTCAACACGTCCAGCTGCCGAAAATAAGGACAAGCGTGTCCCATGGCCACGTGCTAATGACAATGCACCGCGTCCACGACCAGCACTGTTGCCCCCAGACACAGAGCCTGCTTTCCCTCTTTTATTGGCTCGTGACTGTCTGCCTCTCCTTGTTGGCCTTCCAGACATTCTAATGGCCTGCAGGGAGATGGGAAAACCAGCAATAAGGGGTAGCTTCAGGTGTATACTGTGCAGGAGGCACACTACGCCCACTGTAACTGCTGCAGATGCCTGCCTGTGTTACACAACAGGAAAACACAGCAATAAGGGGTAGCTTCAGGTGTATACTGTGCAGGAGGCAGATGCATGTTAGTGTAACACAAAATAAAAAAACACAAGCAATAAGGGGTAGCTTCAGGTGTATACTGTGCAGAAGGCACACTACACCCACTGTAACTGCTGCAGATGTCTGCCTGTGTTACACAACAGGAAAACACAGCAATAAGGGGTAGCTTCAGGTGTATACTGTGCAGGAGGCACACTATGCCCACTGTAACTGCTGCAGATGCCTGTTAGTGTAACACAAAAGAAAAAACCACGAGCAATAAGGGGTAGCTTCAGGTGTATACTGTGCAGGAGGCACACTACACCCACTGCAACTGCTGCAGATGCCTGCCTGTGTTACACAACAGGAAAACACAGCAATAAGGAGTAGCTTCAGGTGTATACTGTGCAGGCGGTTTAGCAAGAATGACACTGACACTGTCCCCTGCCTATCCTTCTCTGTCCCTGTATACCAACACACTGTAAATGCACAAGGTTAATGAAAGAATATCACTGACACTGTTCCTGCCTATTCTTCTCTGTCCCTGTATACCAACATACTGTAAATGCACAAGGTTAATGAAAGAATATCACTGACACTGTCCCCTGCCTAGCCTTCTCTGTCCCGGTATACCAACACACTGTAAATGCACAAGGTTAATGAAAGAATATCACTGACACTGTCCCTGCCTATTCTTCTCTGTCCCTGTATACCAACACACTGTAAATGCACAAGGTTAATGAAAAAATATGAAAGACACTTTCCCTGCCTATCCTTCTCTGTCCCCGCACGCCAACACACTACACAAGGCCGCCACGCTGGCGGCCTTTTATAGTGTGGGGCGTGTACTAAACCCCCCTGAGCTATAAGGCATCCTGCCTGTGGCCAATTATGGCTCTCCTCGCTGCCGGCGCTGTGATTGGCCAAGCATGCGGGGTCACAGTGCATGCTTGGCCAATCACAGCGCCGGCAATGCACTGCAATGGCACAGTGTATTGTGGGCCATTTGCGTCACACGAATTTGGCGTGAACGCCCCACAAAGTTCTGGTTTCGCCGAACAGGCGAACAGCCGATGTTTGAGTCGAACATGCGTTCGACTCGAACACCGAGCTCATCCCTAATTAGGAATAGCGGTTTGGTTATAACCTGACTGAGTTCTTTAAGGTCTCTCGGGTGTAAGACCTATTTATTTATGTTAAGCTTCTCTAATCCTTTCTAGACTCTGGCCTCTGTTGGCCACAAGGGTAGATCCTGTGGCTTGTTGCAAACATTACAGTCGTGGTTGTTATACCCATCCTTGTCCTGTGTGAAGACTGAGGAGAAGAAAGCATTTAGTACAGCTGCCTCCTTCTAATCGTCTGTAACCACCTTCCCTTCCTCGTCCTTTATGGGGCCTATGTGTTCCGAACTAGCTTTTTTACTGTTAATATATTAAAAATAAAAATTTGGATTATTTTTACTCTCCCCTGCTATGTGTCTCTCATAGTCTTTTTTAGCCGCCCTGATTGGGTACTTACACTTATTAATGCATTCCTTGCAGTGTTGGAATTCTGACAATGACCCTTCCGCTTTGTACCTTTTAAAAGCCATTTTTGTCCTTAATATGACATTTTAGGTTTTGGTTTAGCTACCCAGGTTTATTCTTTGTTCTTCTATATTTATTACCCCTTGGAATGCACACAGTGATACTTTTATTTAACCGCTTGCCGACCGCCGCACGAGGATATACTTGGACAGAATGGCACGGCTGCGCAAATGGGTGTATATATACGTCCCCTTTAATTTGTGGGCCGTGTGGTCGCGCGATGTCCGCTGGTGTCCTGCGATTGGGTCACAGAGCTGAAGAACGGGGAGATGTTAGTGTAAACACAACATCTCCCCGTTCTGCCTAGTGACATGTCACTGATTGTCTGTTCCCTGTCATCGGGAAAAGCGATCAGTGATGTGTCACGGCAAGCCACACCCCCTAACAGTTAGAAGCACTCCCTAGGTCACACTTAACCCCTTCAGCGCCCCCTACAGGTTAACCCATTCACCGCCAGTGTCATTTTTACAGTAATCAGTGCATTTTTATAGCACTGATCGCTGTAAAAATGACAATGGTCCCAAAATGGTGTCAAAAGGGTCCGATGTGTCCTCCATAATGTCGCAGTCACGATAAAAATTGCTGATCGCCACCATTACTAGTAAAAAAAAAATATTAATAAAAATGCCATAAAACAACCCCCTATTTTGTAGACGCTATAACTTTTGCGCAAACCAATCAATAAACGCTTATTGCGATTTTTTTACCAAAAATACGTAGAAGAATACGTATCGGCCTAAACTGACGAAAAAATATTTTTTATATATTTTTTGGGGATATTTATTATAGCAAAAAGTAAAAAATATTGCATTTTTTTTCACAACTGTCACTCTATTTTTGTTTATACTGTAGTGCAAAAAATAAAAACCACAGAGGTGATAAAATACCTCCAAAAGAAAGCTCTATTTGTGGGAAAAAAGGACGTCAATTTTGTTTGGGAGCCACGTCGCACGACCGCGCAATTGTCCGTTAAAGCGACGCAGTGGCGAATCGCAAAAAGTGACCTGGTCTTTGACCAGCCAAATGGTCCAGGGCTGAAGTGGTTAATATGTTTTTAAAGCACTCTGATTTTTCCTCTGTGTTCAATGTTTCACTGATTTGGTCCCATTTAATATCCTGCAGCATTGAGGGCAGTTTAGAAAAGTTAGCTCCTTTGAAATGTAGTGTTGTTGTACTCCCCTCATGCCTCCCTTTCCTATGATTTATGCGGAATGTAATAATTCTGCGGTCGCTAGTTCCCAAGTTGTCCCATATTTCCACATCTGCAATCAGATGTGTATCATTTGTAATTAATAGATCTAGGGACAAGAACATTTAAGAAATGGCAGACCTTTAATGAGTGGGCTGTCCCTTCCGCCCTATCAAAGTTGGGATAGTTGAGGTCCCCATATTATGATGACATTTCCCTGTCTCGCTGCCATTTCTAACTGTGAAAGGAGATCCAACTCCACCTCTTCCATCAGATTAGAGGGCCTGTAACATACCCCCACTAGTAATTTCCTGCTTACTTCCACCCTTTGGAGTTCCACCCATATGGACTCCACCTCCCCCCTTGCCCCATCACTGATGTCATTCTACCCTTCTATCCATAAATAATTCCTAATATATAGACATACCCCTCCCCTATCCTACTCTCCCTGTCCCTCCGATACAAAGAATCCCCCTGGATATTTTCCAGCCAGTCATGTAAACTGTCACACCAAGTTTCTGTTATTCCCATGAAGTCCACATCCCCCTTGTGTAATAGCAGCTCCAGTTCCTCCATTTTATTGACTAGGCTCCTGGCATTTGTGAACATTCCCCTGAGTTTTGTATTGGTGCATATTTTTTTTCCATATGATTTCTCAGGCTTTGTTTTTGATTTGGTAACTCATTAACCCCAGGATTAGATGTTATGGATATAATATCACAAGTGTCTCCACTATCCCCCTCTGTCCTATGCTCACTGCCTGTTACCACTACCTCTTGGACATTCCAACATGACAATGATCCAAATCACAAGGTCAAATCAACCTGCCATTGGCAACAGCAGAATAAAGGGAAGGTTCTGGAGTGGCCATCTCAGTCTCCTGACCTCAATTTCATTGAGCCACTCTGGGGAGATCTCAAATGTGCAGTTCATGCAAGACAGCCCAAATATTTACAGGAACTGGAGGCTTTTTGCCAAGAGGAATGGGCAGCTTTACCATCTGAGAAGATTAAGAGCCTCATCCAGAAATACCACCAAAGACTTCAAGCTGTCATTGATGTTAAAGGGGGCAATACACGGTATTAAGAACTGGAGTATGTAAACTTTTGATCAGGGTCAGGGATGAGCCGAACACCCCCCTGTTCGGTTCGCACCAGAACCTGCGAACAGACAAAATGTTCGTGTAAACTTTAGAACCCTATTAAATACAATGGACTCGAACGTTCGAAATCTAAAGTGTTAATTAAAAAAGGCTAATATGCAAGTTATTGTCCTAAAAAGTGTTTGGGGACCCGGGTCCTGCCCCAGGGGACATGTATCAATGCAAAAAGAAGTTTTAAAAACGGCCGTTTTTTCGGGAGCAGTGATTTTAATAATGCTTAAAATGAAAAAATAAAAGTGAAATATTCCTTTAAATTTCGTACCTGGGGGGTGTGTATGATATGCATGTGAAGTGGCGCATGTTTCCCGTGCTTAGAACTGTCCCTGCAAAAAATGTCATTTTTGAAAGAAAAAAATGCATTTAAAACTGACTCGCGGCTATTAATGAAATGTCAGTTCCCGGCAATACATACAAAAGTCATTGATAAAAAAAAAAAAAAAGCGTGGGGGTTCCCCAGAATTCAATTACCAGGCCCTTCAGGTCTGGAATGGATATTAAGGGGAACCCCGCCGCAAATTAAAAAAAAAATTGACGTGGGGTTCCCCCAAATATCCATTCCAGGCCCTTCAGATCTGGCATGGATTTTAAGGGGAACTCCACCCCAAATTTAAAAAAAAAAATGGCGTGAAGTCCCCCTAAAAATCCATACCAGACCCCTTATCTGAGCACGCAACCTGGCCGGCCGCAGGGGAAAAGGGGGGGACGAGAGAGTGGCCCCCCTCCCTCCTGAACCGTACCAGGCCACATGCCGTCAACATGGGGAGGATGTCCCCATGTTGATGGGGACAAGGGCCTCATCCCCACAACCCTTGCCCGGTGGTTGTGGGGGTCTGCGGGCGGGGGGCTTATCGGAATCTGGAAGACCCCTTTAACAAAGGGGACCCCCAGATCCCGGCCCCCCCCTATGTGAATTGGTAAGGGGTACATTGTACCCCTACCATTTCACGAAGAAAGCGTAAAAAAATGTTTAAAAAAACACACAAACACCTTGAAAAAGTCCTTTATTTAAAAAAACAAAAAACAAAAAAAAACATTCCAGCGGTGAAATCCAGTGTCCCGCGGCGATCCGATGTCCAGCGCTGTCCTTCATTGGTTGTGTCTGAGCGGACCTGATGGGGAACTCCCTCTCAGTATTTTAAATGTATAGACCCGCCCCTTCTAAAGTTCCCCATCAGGTCCGCTCAGCGGACGAGATGCGGAACATGAGAAGGGGCGGGTCTATACATGTATTACCAAAGTGAGAGCAGTTCCCCATCAGGTCCGCCCCCCTCGGTATGTCGGACCCGCCTACGTCATTGGCTTGAGCGGGGAACTTCCTTCACTGTGTAATTTAAATTTACATAGTGAAGGAAGTTCCCCGCTCAAGCCAATGACGTAGGCGGGTCCGACATACCGAGGGGGCGGACCTGATGGGGAACTGCTCTCACTTTGGTAATACATATATAGACCCGCCCCTTCTCATGTTCCGCATCTCGTCCGCTGAGCGGACCTGATGGGGAACTTTAGAAGGGGCGGGTCTATACATTTAAAATACTGAGAGGGAGTTCCCCATCAGGTCCGCTCAGGCACAACCAATGACGGACAGCGCTGGACATCGGGATCGCCGCGGGACACTGGATTTCACCGCTGGAATGTTTTTTTTTGTTTGTTTTTTTAAATAAAGGACTTTTTCAAGGTGTTTGTGTGTTTTTTTAAACATTTTTTACGCTTTCTTCGTGAAATGGTAGGGGTACAATGTACCCCTTACCAATTCACATAGGGGGGGGGCCGGGATCTGGGGGTCCGCTTTGTTAAAGGGGTCTTCCAGATTCCGATAAGCCCCCCGCCCGCAGACCCCCACAACCACCGGGCAAGGGTTGTGGGGATGAGGCCCTTGTCCCCATCAACATGGGGACATCCTCCCCATGTTGAGGGCATGTGGCTTGGTACGGTTCAGGAGGGAGGGGGGGGCGCTCTCTCGTCCCCCCCTTTTCCCCTGCGGCCGGCCAGGTTGCGTGCTCGGATAAGGGGTCTGGTATGGATTTTTAGGGGGACTCCACGCCATTTTTTTTTTAATTTGGGGTGGAGTTCCCCTTAAAATCCATGCCAGATCTGAAGGGCCTGGAATGGATATTTGGGGGAACCCCACGTCAATTTTTTTTTTAATTTGCGGCGGGGTTCCCCTTAATATCCATTCCAGACCTGAAGGGCCTGGTAATTGAATTCTGGGGAACCCCCACGCTTTTTTTTTTTTTTTTATCAATGACTTTTGTATGTATTGCCGGGAGCTGACAATTCATTAATAGCCGCGAGTGAGTTTTAAATGCATTTTTTTCTTTCAAAAATGACATTTTTTGCAGGGACAGTTCTAAGCACGGGAAACATGCGCCACTTCACATGCATATCATACACACCCCCCAGGTACGAAATTTAAAGGAATATTTCACTTTTATTTTTTAATTTTAAGCATTATTAAAATCACTGCTCCCGAAAAAACGGCCGTTTTTAAAACTTCTTTTTGCATTGATACATGTCCCCTGGGGCAGGACCCGGGTCCCCAAACACTTTTTAGGACAATAACTTGCATATAAGCCTTTATAATTAACACTTTAGATTTCTCCCATAGATTTTTCGAATTTGCCACAAACACCCCAATTTGTTCGCTGTTCGGCGAACGGGCGAACAGGCAATGTTCGAGTCGAACATGAGTTCGACACGAACTCGAAGCTCATCCCTAATCAGGGTCATTTGGGTAGTTTCTGTTGTGATTATGATTTAAAAAGAGTAAACACAGTTGATTGATAATAAATGGCTTCAGCCAAACACTAACCATGAGTGAAAGAAAAGGGTTTGTGTTATCATTCATATTCTCTGACAAATGGCCAAGAAATCATAAATTCTGCCAGGGTATGTAAACTTATGAGCACAACTGTGTATATATATATACATACATACATACATACACACACACACACAGTGCAAGGTATATACTGTAGTGCAGAGTATATAATACAGAGTATTGAAGTGGTTAAGGGGAACCCTTTGACAGAGTTAAGGAAAAATACAGCATGGGGTCCCCCCAAAATCCATACCAGGCCCTTTTGGTCTGGCATAGATTTTAAGGGGAGCACCACGCCAAAATGTAAAAACAATTGGCATTGGGTCCCCCCAAACTCCATACCAGACCCTTATCCAAGCAAGCAGCCTGGCAGGCCAGGAAAGGGGGGGGGATATTGCATTGTTTAGAGCTGCATATCTGTATGGGGGCTGGTTCATTATTTATTTCTCTTCTATAAGAGAATATGGAATGCAGGGATATATTAATTGCAGCACTAGATATGCTGTATATTTGATGAAATGTCTTAACTGCAACACTTAATACATGGGTTGCACAACTTATATGTCAAAGAGGAAAATTCAAGAACATTTATGTGACTCCAATGTGATAAAAACACTTTTTTATCATGGCTGATTTTGTGTTTCCGGGTATAGAGAAATGTTATCTAACCTTCAGAGGTGGATACCTAAGAAGGAAATTACTAAAACAAGAGGAATTTTGGATTGCAATTATGACATTCCAACTGTCCAGTACAGGATTTGTAACAATAGGTTACATGTATATAGGGACCAGTTCAGTCTTATTTCCTGCTTGACAAAATAAGTTATTGTCTAAAATGTGTAACTGTTCTTATGTTGCCTTTTACTAGTTGTACAGTAAATTCTGCTTTTAAGATGTGACAGACTAGAAAAAAAAAACACATTACAACTACTTTCAAATTTTCATTTTTCCTTTTGTTTCCTACTCTTTATGTGTTCCTTTGCTTAATGCTGGACTCTATAAATAATGAAACAATGACTAGATGTCAACCTCTTACATTCCTCTATAGAGCAGTTCTCTGATCTGAAGAGGAAGGTGCTGATAGGTAAAGATTCCAAAGAGAGCAGAGACGTGACTTATTTAATCTCTTGCTGTTCCTTCATTTATCAGGTAGGGGGCATAGACATGTTTCAACTACATTTCTAAGTCAGCACTTTCAGATGCCCTCCCGATTATCTAATAAATCTCTGACAAACTGTAACTCAGAATGCCCTACTTTTCTTGTAATTATTGATGTAGCGATACCTCCAACTAAGAAGGCCGCTGATTTAGTTTGGTCCCTGAATACAGCTCCACCAACCCCCGGCAATATGCTCTACCCCCTACTGGCACAACTAGTACTGACAGTAAATTGTATGTCTATTACTGTATGAATAACTGAGCACTGAAACAATACTGAATTTAAATAAATGTAAGATTTTACTTAAGCTCTTGGTAAAGGAAAAGAAGATAACATCAATAACAGTTTACAGAATAATTATTTGTAATGTAAAGCCTAGCCACACTAACACACTATAGGGTTAACACATAACAAGTGCGCCACGCGGGCGACCGTTAGCTAAGTGCCCTGTGGCGCAGTAACCAAACCACCCTAGAAACCCCACCAGGCCTGGTTTTAGTATCTATAACTTAGTTCTTTTTTTCTTCACCGGCAGGTCTTTAACGGTGGTGCACATTAATAGAGTACAAACTTTGTAATCCAATGGGGTAGGTAAAGATGGAGTAGAACTTGACTATGCGAACGGTAGATTTAGTTCTAACAAGGGGAATCTTCAATAAGAGCACTAAGAACAACTCATAGGCCACGGCAGTCTATAGGCCTAGATGCAGTAACAGTATATCGGTTGGGCATATGCCCTCTCACCCGCCCGGACTACGGTCCCAGTCCGGGAACTGTTGTGTCCTCACACACACACTCCGTCTCTTCAGCGATCGGGTCCCCGATCCAACAAGGCTGTAGTCGAGCGAAGTCAGATGCCACCCAGGCTCGCAGAGGGGTGGAAGGCTCTTTGGTGCTGCGCAAGGCCTCAGGCTTCAGGCCCTGCACTCCGACACGTCTGCACAGGAGGATCAGTCTCTGAAGTCTCGTGTCCCAAAGAGACCGAGCCCAGCCTCGCCTCCTCCTTTTATAACCCCTCCCATGAGTCTCTGCGGTGGAACATTGCCGAATGCGGTTCTGGGTAATGTAGTCTCTTGCATTAAAGGGGAACACCCCGCTACACACTCCCCCAACTTGAACTCTTTGGTCCCCAAAGATAAACCTTAACAAAGACTATGTACAACTCTAGACAATTCTACAAACGATGTTGGCATAGGGAATTCCCACCAAAACTGAGGAGTAGAATTCCCTTGCCCACAGGTCACATTATCATGGGTGGCCTGCCTAGCTGTGCCAGAGGGTGAGCTGGGGTTGCCCTCCACTAAATGGACAGTGGAGGGATCCGGATTTTCAGCATTCCTCCTAGCAGTAACTACAGAATCCTCTGAGCTATTCCCCATTTTTGGGTAGGTCAGCTTCTTAGGAGGCCAGATGACTCTTCAAGCCCTTTGCTCTCTTGGGATTTCTGGCTCTGGTGCCACAGGCTCCTCTTCCTCTGAGTAACCATCATGGGCATCTTCCCAGTAATCTGCTGAAGGACTAGAGGGGATGAACTCTGTGGCTTCTGGGTTCAGTGTTTCATCTGTGGTGTCCTCAGTGATTGGAAGGTCTATGGTAGAAGTTCCTGGAGATGGGGAAGGCCACAGCCAATTAAGTTCTCCATCCTCATTTTCACTAAGTTGAGAGGCCTCTCCATCTTCATCTCGGGAAGCCTGCGACCGAGTATTCGGCCTAGGAGTATCCAGGATAGAGGCCGGTTCAGGGGAATCTCCCACGGGAGGTATTCTAACTGCCTCAGCAAGAGGGAGATGGTGGTTTCGATGCCACATCTTCAGAGGGCCCACCTTTCCTTCCGGCTTCAACTTGTAGACAGGCAGACCCGGCAACTTCCTACAGATGACATAAGGTTCAGATCTCCATCTATCTGCAAGTTTGTGCTTCCCAGGGACCCCCAGATTGCGTAACAGTACTCGGTCCCCGGGCCGTAGGTCTTGCACCCGGACCTTCAAGTCGAAGTTTCTTTTGTTTCGAGCTCCCCTTTGATCTGAGGCCGCTTGAGCTTGTTCATAGTTTACTTTCAGGCTGTGTCTGAGCCTGTCCACATATCCTTTGTGGGATGTGGCTGAGGAATGATCCAGAGAGGTGCCAAAGGCCAAGTCCACAGGTAGTCTCACTTCGCTCCCAAACATGAGTCGATATGGGGAGTAACCTGTAGCATCACTGATGGTGCAGTTGTAAGCATGTACTAGGGCTGCTATGTGTTTGCTCCAATGTTACTTTTTCTCACTTTCCAGAGTCCCCAACATGTTGAGCAAGGTTCGGTTAAACCTTTCCGGTTGAGCATCCCCTTGTGGGTGGTAAGGTGTAGTTCGAGTCTTCTTGATTCCCAACGAATCCAGGAGTTTCCGGATCAGTTTACTCTCAAAGTCCCTTCCCTGATCTGAATGAAGCCGCTGTGGCAGCCCATAATGGACAAAGTACTTCTCCATAAGTACCTTGGCTACGGTGGAGGCCTTCTGATCTTTGGTTGGGAAAGCTTGGGCATACCGGGTGAAATGGTCGGTTATCACCAGAACATTTCCTAGTCCACTCAGGTCAGGTTCAAGGCAGAGAAAGTCAATGCATACCAGATCCATTGGGCCTTGACTTTGTAGATGGCCCATTGGGGCAGCTTGATGGGGTAAAGTCTTCCTCTGGATGCATCGTGCACATGAGTGGCAGTACTCTTCTACCTCTGCCCTCATGCAGGGCCAATAGAACCGACTTCTGACAAGTTGAAAGGTCCTTTCAGCCCCTAGATGGCCATGATTGTCATGCAGGGCAATCAGAACAGTCTCTCGATGTTTCTCTGGGAGGAACAGTTGCCACTTATCTTCTGAGTCATCAGAGGGGCCCCTTCGGTAGACCACTCCCTGATGTACCTGCAACCTGTCCCATTCTTTCCTCAACAGGCGAGCCTCCTTTGAGGGATGACACAGGAGTTTGTTTGGATCCTGATTCTCCAGGGCCTCCAGGACCAATCTCCCCATGGGGTCTTCCAATTGGTCACTCCTCAAATCCTTCTTGGACAATCTCGGCAGGTTGTCTTCGTCCAATTGAGTCACTCCACAGTAGTGTTTTGGGACTCCCACCATGGTAACTCCTATTTCTTCTGCTCTGGAGCCTCCTCTGGCCTGGAATTCAGCTCCTTGACAAAGGGCCCGCACCCCGTCCGGTGCCACTTGGGTCCAATCTTCTATATCACTGGTGGGGGCATGAGATCTCCTGGACAGAGTGTCTGCATCTCTATTCCCAGCCCCTGGCCTATACTTTAGGCTGAAGTTGAATCCAGACAGTGCGGCCAGCCACCTGTGTCCAGTGGCGTCCAGCTTGGCCGTGGTGAAAAGGTAGGTAAGGGGGTTGTTGTCGGTCTTCACAGTGAACTCCGCCCCATACAGGTAGTCTTTGAGCTTGTCTACTACTGCCCACTTGAGGGCCAGGAACTCCAGCTTGTGAGTGGGGTAGTTCTTCTCAGAGGGGGTCAGGCTCCTGCTCACATAGGCAACAGGCCGTTGTTTCCCCTCGTGTTCTTGATAAAGTACTCCTCCCAGACCGTCATGACTAGCATCTACGTGTAGTTCATAGGGCTTGGTTGGGTCTGCGTAGGCCAAGACTGGGGCAGTGGTTAGGCTCTCCTTTAATGCCTGGAAGGCCTCTTCACACTTCTGGTTCCTCTGATTTCTGACTGACTCTCCCGGCTTCCTGGGCCCTGAGTCGTCCTCTTCCCCCTCAGTCTTGAGCAGTTCATTCAATGGTCTAGCAATTCGGGCGAATCCCTCCACAAACCTCCTATAGTAGGAGCAGAAACCCAAGAGGGATCTGAGTTCTGTTACTGTGGTGGGTCGTGGCCAGGAGGTAACTGCCTCCAATTTCTCGGGGTCTGTGGCCACCCCTTCTTTGGACACTATGTGCCCCAGATAGTTCACAGAAGACTGGTAGAACCGTCACTTTTCAGGCGAAAGTTTGAGTCCCTCCTCACTGAGTCTCCTCAATACTTTTTCCAGCCTCTCCTCATGTTCCTCCAGGGTTCTTCCAAAGACTATGACATCGTCTAGGTACACAAGGACTTCAATAAGGTTCATGTCTCCTACAGTCTTCTCCATAAGACGCTGGAAAGTAGCTGGGGCTCCAGACAGACCTTGAGGCATCCGGTCGAATTCAAAGAACCCTACTGGGGTTATGAAAGCTGTCTTCTCCTTGTCTTCTGGGTGCATGGGGATCTGATAGTACCCGCTCTTGAGATCCATAACACTGAACCACTTGGCTCCAGACAAACTCTGTAGGGCATCCTCTATCCTTGGAGTAGTAGACTGGTCGGGTATGGTTCTCCTGTTCAGAGTCCTGTAGTCGATACAGAGCCTCAATGACCCATTCTTCTTCCTGACCACCACTATCGGGGATGCATAGGGGCTTCTAGATTCCTGTATCACTCCAGTCCTTTTGAGTTCTGAGAGTTGTTCCCTTAGATCCTCCAGATCTCCAAGGTGACCCGCCTGACTCTCTCTCTGAAGGGCTTATCTTCCTGGAGGCGGATCCGATGGGTGGCACTCCTTGCACACCCCACATCAAACTCATCTTTAGAGAAGATCTTCTCCCATCTGTTCAGCTGGGCCTTGGCTCTCTCTTTCCAAGCCCTGGGCAGATTCGGGTTTTCCATGGATATCTTCTCCGAAGCATCTCCTCCTTCGCCCACCTCTGACAGGTTGACAGGGGCAGCAGGGCTCACCTGGCCTAGCAGCATCCTGGCTGGGACCTCCATGGGGCCATCCGTATTGTTCCTAACACTCACTGGGACTCTACAATGGGCCTTCTTTAGGGCCTTCAGCGGAATCACTTCTGGTATCACTTCCAGACCGTGGGACCCTTCTCTTGGATCAGATTCCAACATGACAAAGGGTCCAGGCTGCTCCCAAGTAAGCTTCACAGTGGCTCTGAGACAGGTTACTTCACCGGGCTGCAGCACTATCCCTCCTCTTCCAAGTCTCCACACCTTCCCTATCCCCTCTCCTGGGTTCTTCTGCTCTAAGACCAGCCTTTGGTAAGCTGTCTTCAGCATGGGGTGGATCTTGGTGACCGCTGCCCCTTTCTCTTTCACTAGAGGGGTCAGAAGTCTTCGGACCAGGTCCGTGTTTGTCCCTATTATCAGGGAGCTCTTGTTGGCTCCTGGTGGCCGAGGGCACACAACTGCCAGAGTGTCAAACACTTCGGCTTTTCCAGCCACAGATGGGTCAAAGGTCATCCTGACAGGCAGATAGCCATCGTATGGGAATTTCTGGGTTCCAATCCCACATATCTCTAGTCCCTCTATTTTCCGGTTGGGTAGGTGACTCAAGTACTTATCGTAAAAGTCTCTGTATAGCAGGGTTACTTGCGCCCCAGTATCCAAGATTGCTCTGGTGTATACTCCCTCCACTTGAATGGACACTATAGGAGATGGGCCTACCA
Source organism: Rana muscosa (assembly GCA_029206835.1). Classification (NCBI taxonomy): domain Eukaryota; kingdom Metazoa; phylum Chordata; class Amphibia; order Anura; family Ranidae; genus Rana; species Rana muscosa. The sequence goes on from CM055120.1 coordinate 155,789,018, forward strand.
GCTTCTTCGGGTAAGGCCCGGCAGGGGTCGCTTCCTTCAGACTTTTTTTCTTTGAACCTCCTCTCGTCCAATCCCCTTTGGACTTCAGTCTTTCTTGAGCCTGGTATGCATTGACTCCCCCCCTTTACTGGATGTAGGGACCCGCTGAGGGATACTATTGTTTTTCTTAGGTGTGCACCCCCTCTGGGGAGTGCTGTGCCTCTTCTGAGGGGTCTTACCCCCTTTCTCTGGGGTGTATCTCTGTTTAGGAACGTTGTGTTTCCCCCGAGGCGTTTTATCTCCTGTTATTTTCTGCTTTGCTTTCAGTTTGGAGCTCACTGAAGGTGATGGGCACCCGGTTGACTCCTTCACCGGGGCCCTCTGAAGTTTCCCGCCGGCTTGCAGTTGTCTATTTTCTTATTTTTTGGGACTGGAGCATGTAGCCGCAATATGTCCAATTCCTCCACAGTTAAAGCAGACGATATCTCCCCATTCTTGTAAAGATGCGGGTGCTGAGGCAACTGGGAATAATTCCTTCCTTGGTACTTCTCTCTTGGGACCCTCTGTGTTTTTTTCCATCAGAGAGGTCAACATCTCTAACACCTTGGACATTTGAGCTTTCAGGGTGTCTATCTCCGAATCTCTATCAGGGGTCATTACTGGATTGACTAGCACCTGTGCGGGTACAACACTTGTCCTAATCAACTGCTGGTCCTGTTGCAGTGCCTCCTCATCTCTGATAATTTTTATCAAGTTAGCATAAGTCAGAAATGTTCCTCCTCCTGAGGTTTTCAGGTGCAACCAGACTGGATCCGAGCGCAGCGCTCCCTTTAAGACTTGCTTCATTCTTGCCGCATCTGTGTCTTGGGGCCTCATCCCCTTCTTCAACACAATCTTATACAACAACCTGTTCAGTCTTCTAACATACTCAGAAAGTTTCTCCTCCGGTTGTTGGAAAGTGTGTTCAAACTGGTAGACCATCTCAGTCACCTTTTCCAATTGACCAAACTCTTCTTGCAGCATGGCTAGACAGTCTTGAGCCGTGCAATCTGCGTTCCCAAACCGAAAGCTTTTCACTGCTTCTGCTGCTTCGCCTTTAAGGCTTTCCATCACTCGTTGCCTCTTCTGCGCTTCAGGCACCTCCCATGCCTCTACTGCCTGCAAAGCCTGCTCCACCCAGGTGTCAAAGTCTTCTTCCCCTGCGGGGACAGGGAGCTTCCCTGAGAATGTCTTTAGTCTCCGGTAGCTAGTCTCTACATGCACCGTGTTTGCCTTCTGACACTTGGTTAGCAGATCCCCTATCGCACCTATCAGTTCTGGTGATATAACAGTGGCAGGTGCAGGCGCCACCGGGGGCGTCGCCCTGTCCCTTTCTCCCGGTGGGGTACGGGCCGCAGCCTGCGGTGATCCCGTTGGTGATGGTTCCTTTCTTTCAGTTACTGCGTGCGCCAACCTATAAGTTCTGTTGTCTGGCGTCCGCACACACTTGCGCTTACAGGCCTCTGGCATCCCGTTCCAGTACTCCACTAATGCATACTGATATGAGGTGTCTGGGTCTGACTTTATCTCCGTCACCCACGGTGTGTGATTTGGGGACACTGACTTCATCAATTCCTCTACCGTTTCAGTCGACCATGTCTCCCCAGGGAGGCTGATGACTATCGACTGGTTTGGCTCTGCGTTAGAGGCTTTGCACCATTCTTCTACTGCTCGTGGATCCATGGGGTCCATGCCGGCACCTCTGGCGTTCACTTGCTGCATCAGGATCCCGGACGAGAACCCCCACGTGTAGCGATACCTCCAACTAAGAAGGCCGCTGATTTAGTTTGGGCCCTGAATACAGCTCCGCCAACCCCCGGCAATATGCTCTACCCCCTACTGGCACAGCTAGTACTGACAGTAAATTGTATGTCTATTACTGTATGAATAACTGAGCACTGAAACAATACTGAATTTAAATAAATGTAAGATTTTACTTAAGCTCTTGGTAAAGGAAAAGAATATAACATCAATAACAGTTTACAGAATAATTATTTGTAATGTAAAGCCTAGCCACACTAACACACTATAGGGTTAACACATAACAAGTGCACCACGCGGGCGACCGTTAGCTAAGTGCCCTGTGGCGCAGTAACCAAACCACCCTAGAAACCCCACCAGGCCTGGTTTTAGTATCTATTAGGCTTGTGCAATTCGTTTCGTAACGAATCAAAATTCGTCCGAATTTAGCAACTTTCGGACATTCGGAAGCATTCGAATTTCCGAACAGAGCAATTACGAATAAAACCGAATCCGAAATAAATTATACCGCAAAATAGCGAATGCCCGAAGGTCTTCGGCATAATTCGTTATGAAAAAAGTTACGAATGTACGAATCCATTCGAAGCACAATAACACTCACTCTGCTCTCTGCTTCTCCCTCACCATGCTGAACTCCCTCTCAAAATGGTGTACAGGGGCGGAGGCTATAGCCGCATGAAAAAACGAAAGTAAAATACGAGATTTCAAATCCATTCGAAGCACAATAACACTCACTCTGCTCTGCTCTCTGCTTCTCCCTCACCGTGCTGAACCCTCTCAAAATGGTGTACAGGGGCGGAGCCTATAGCCGCATGTAAAAAACGAAAGTAAAATACGAGATTTCGAATCGTTACAAATAACCGCTATGTATTTAGAAAAGTACAAATCCATTCGAAGCTCATTAGGCATAATAGGCAGCGTCGTTGTGAGAGAGACACGGAAAATTACGAATCAACGAACCCAAAAAAAGTTACGAAAGTAGGAGTTGTGTCCAGAATCAACGAAAAACAACGTACTCTACCGAAAGTACGAATTATAAAGCAACAAAAAATTCAACGAAAAATGTCGCTTGCAAAAATACGAATGAGTCCGAACACGAAAAATCCCGTCTAGCAAAATTACGAATGATTACGAATCAACAGGACCGGAAAGAAACGAACCGAAACGGAACGAATTTTTCCGTTGTGCACAAGTCTAGTATCTATAACTTAGTTCTTTTTTTCTTCACCGGCAGGTCTTTAACGGTGGTGCACATTAATAGAGTACAAACTTTGTAATCCAATGGGGTAGGTAAAGATGGAGTAGAACTTGACTATGCAAACGGTAGATTTAGTTCTAACAAGTGGAATCTTCAATAAGAGCACTAAGAACAACTCATAGGCCACGGCAGTCTATAGGCCTAGATGCAGTAACAGTATATCGGTTGGGCATATGCCCTCTCACCCGCCCGGACTACGGTCCCAGTCCGGGAACTTCCACCTGTTGTGTCCTCACACACACACTCCGTCTCTTCAGCGATCGGGTCCCCGATCCAACAAGGCTGTAGTCGAGTGAAGTCAGATGCCACCCAGGCTCGCAGAGGGGTGGAAGGCTCTTTGGTGCTGCGCAAGGCCTCAGGCTTCAGGCCCTGCACTCCGACACGTCTGCACAGGAGGATCAGTCTCTGAAGTCTCGTGTCCCAAAGAGACCGAGCCCAGCCTCGCCTCCTCCTTTTATAACCCCTCCCATGAGTCTCTGCGGCGGAACATTGCCGAATGGGGTTCTGGGTAATGTAGTCTCTTGCATTAAGGGGGAACACCCCGCTACATTGATTTTCACCCCCCACTGACATCATCATGTCCCTCTGAAAAATGCAGCCAGGACAATGATTAAAATTGAGCCCACAGCACCCAAGCCTCCCAGGGACCACTCACATAAGCTAACTCCTGCCATCTCCAAAGATGGCGTCAGCTCCCCTGCTTCATGCACTCTGCTGCAAAGGGAGAAGCAGAAGAAGATGCCACTTGGTGAGTCCAGTTGAGGTGAGTTAAACCTCGTGCTTCTTACACTAAACCTAGGCAGCCCAGCACCACCAAGGATCACTTTACAGAGCCTAAGAATATCTCTCCCCTCCTTCATGCTACATCCACTGCTCCTGCTGAGGATGCTAAGCCCTGGGAGGCAGCAGGGCACTGGGAAGAGGATACTCAAACATCTCGGCCATCCCAAAGTGCAACCATAGTTCACCCTAATGAGGAGCTGGAGGCTGAGGAGCCATGAATTGAACCTCAAACATATTATGGAAACTATCGATTCTTGTAAAGCAGCTTTAACTATAAAATTAATTTTGTATGCATACATATCTCTTTGGTATACAGACATTCCAGAGTAGACTATCCACTGTAGATCAGAGAATTAGTGATCTTGAGGACCCGCTGAATCCTATTTCCACTAACTATTGCACGCTACAAACAGATTTACAAAAGCAATCTGCTAAATTGGGGGAAACAATCTCAGATAGGATTCCCTGAGGGATCAGAAGGCAGAGACCCTAAACAGTTTTGGGAAACTGGTTGAAATCTCTTGTGGGCTTGTGGGATCAGATAAACTGCCTATCTTTGCTATTGATTTGCTATCAAACAGGCACACAGTGTTCATATGCATCCGGTGACACCTGGGAAACCAATGTGCCCCTTTCTGGTGAAACTCCTTTATTTTAAAATATATTTTTTTTTAAATTATACTTACCTAGGTGGATAACGCATCTGTCCAATGTTGCATCTGTGTCCTTTTTCTAATGCCGCGTACACACGATCGGAATTTCCGACAACAAAACCGTGTTTTTTTTTCCGTCTGATTTTTGCTCAAACTTGTCTTGGATACAAACGGTCGCACAAATGTTGCTCGGAAATTCCGATGGTCAAGAACACGGAGATGAACAACACTACGACGAGTCAAGAAAAATTAAGCACATTGGTTCTGAGCATGCGCAGCACCTTTGTGCGTCGAAAATGGATACACACAATCGGAATTTCCGACAAGAACTTTTGTTGTCGGAAAAATAGAGAACCTGCTCTCAAACATTTGTTGTCGGAAATTCTGACAGCAAATGTCCGATGGAGCCTACACACGGTCGGAATATCTGACCAAAAGCTCACATCGGACATTTGTTGTCGGAAATTCAGATTGTGTGTACGCGGCATAAGACTGTGAACCGAGTGATCAAACACCGCAGATCATTCGGTTCTCACAAATCCCTGAGCAGAGAGCTGGTGACTGTTGCGATCTTGCCTGATCTTGCCCTCGACTGGCTCTATGACGTCAGCCAACAGCAAACTTCAGCCCGCTGTCTGCTGTAAAAGAGGTCACAGGAGTGTAGAACTGCACTCTTGTGATCCACAGGAGAAATACAGCCAAAGGAGCTTTGTCTGTATTTCTCCTTTAAAGACACATAATTGAAGATGATCTTCATATTCTAAAACATAACCAGCCTTCTCCTCTTTCTGAGCATACTCCAAAATGCTTGGACAGAATTTCTCAATTATGATACAACTTCTAGAAATTGTTTTGTGTTGCAATATTTCCCTCCAACTGTCTGTGTGAAGCAGAAGGTCATGATTGGCAGCACAAGACTGCAACCTCAGGGCAACAAATCTCATTACGAAGGAGTCCCTGGTATATATTTGATCATATTTCTCCTTATAACTCAATTTACATAACAACATGTATCTTATTAGGGTTAATCAAATCCAGAAGCCTTGTCAGCTCAACCCTGTGGTGCATATTTTTTTACACTGAAACTTGTAGTGTAATTTTACTAGTAAACTCATAAAACGACGGTATTTTCATGAACATTAATGCCATTCAGAAAGTAACTTGCTGATTCTGCTACTTCTATACCTAAAAGTCTGTTAAAAGACTGAACAATTGCTCACCAGAAGGTTGTACTGAAAGCACAGTTTATAGAAAAACAGAGAAAACAATAATGTTCACACTGGGTTTGTGAAACACAGAATTTTACAATGAAAGTACAGTGGACACACTGGCCTTGTTGGAAACCAGGATTATGTGAAAATGATTTCAGCTTTAAAGGAAAATTCTTGTCAGAAAAAAGAAAATCACTACTAAAGTTGCATAATGCCTGACTATATAGACTCGCTTTCTTATTGTACAGTATTACTAGTACCACATTAGCAGCAATGTTTACGCCAAAAAAAAAGCGTTTCACGTTAGATCGCTTTTCAGAATACATCAAAAGGAGTTTTGAAGACTTTTATGAGGTAGGAAAGAAAGGAAAAAAGAGCTCAGGAATGGACCACATGTATATGTACAAAAAAATATTTTTATTGAGTATAAATATTAAAAGAAGGATATTAAAGGGCATTACTGTCTCAAAATCTGCATAGCATTTATCAGACACCATATCACAACCAGTGATAGTTTATAGGTGAATTTGTGTGAGAACTTTCCAATATAAACAAATATAAATATCGCGGTAAAGCTTAATTAGGAATAGTTTTGGTGCTGATAATGTGAGAAATAAACAAGAACATATAAATCAACATGTAACATTAAAGATGCATATCATTAAACAAAACTCAACATACCACTGTTACTTACATCTGATGTGCATACAGGGAGCAACAATGTGCTGATATGGGAAAAAGTCCTTCAAAATGTAACGGGGACAGGCCTCCAAAGACCCACCACACCAAAGTACCAATCTGGATGGGTCATATACAAGGGGGAGCTAAAATCAATGCGTAATCCAGGATTGTGGTTATTTTATTCCTTTGGGTGACGTACTTGATAGTGGTAGTTAAATGCAATGATATTTTCATATTATTCCCTTTTTTCTTTATTTTATGTCTCTATTCAGTATATTAATATCTGGAGGCCCACTTGTGAATTTCTGCTTTGACTGGTGATCTCCCCGTTTTTAAACAACACTCCTAACTTGGATAAATAAATATTTGAAGCACCTTCTTAGCCCTTAGATCAGTGTATACTCTTATGCCACGTACACACAGCCGTTTTTAATGCCATTGAAAAAACAACGTTTTTCTCGACGTGATTCTTCTCTAGCCTGCCTTGCCTACACACGATCGTGAAAAAAATGCTTGCGCAAAGCGCGGCGACGTACAACACGTTCGACAACACGTACGACGGCACTATAAAGGGGAAGTTCCATTCAGATGGCGCCACCCTTTGGGCTGCTTTTGCTGATTTCGTGTTACCGCGTGTTAGTAAAAGTTTGGTGAGAGACGATTCGCGCTTTTCAGTCTTCATGCTTTAAAGATCGTTTTCTGGTGTTCAGTTTGTGCTTGTGGATTTGTATCTGTCTTTCAGTGCTTGTAGTCAGTTCGTATCTGTTTTTGCCGTGCGTTTTTGGCCGCTCGTCACTGTTTTTCAGGACGTTCTTCAGAGGCCTTGCTGTTCTTCAGTGCGTTCTTTTAGTTTGTTCTGATTAGATGACCGTTTTGTAGCCATGTTGCCGGTACGTTCTTGTCGCCGAGATCGTCCTGTGCTTGGTGCTGGGCTTGTTGCTTTATCCCAGCTCCGGTCCATGAACAGGGTGAGGAGGAGTTCATGGACCAAGAATTGGTTGCTCCAGCGGGACCAATTCTGTCACATGCGTCTGCTGCGGGAGATCCAGGAGAATAACCCTGATGACTACAGGAATTTTCTTAGGATGTCTGACCCTGTTTTTAAGCAGCTCTTGGCTTTGGTGTCCCCCTATATCACCAGGCAGGACACCGTTATGCGGGAAGCCATCACTGCTGAGCAGAGGATAGTTGCTACGTTGCGCTACATGGCAACAGGGAGAAGCTTGCAGGACCTCAAGTTCTCAACAGGCATCTCCCCCCAGGCTCTGGGCCTCATTATCCCAGAAACCTGTTCTGTCATAATCCAAGTCCTGCAGGAGGACTATATTAAGGTAAGTTTTGTCCTTTAACCTCACATTCTATGTATTTAATGCTTGCTAATGTATAGTATTTTTTTCAACAGTCCCTAATTACCATTATTGTAATATGCTGTGAATGTCCCCTTTGTCCCCATGCATGTTGTAAGCTTTTAATGCTCCTTTTTTGGCCTATATGCATATTTCCAATAACCAACCTCTCCAGCATTCTATCCTGGGCCCAAACACACCTAGCCTAGTCACTTCCCAATGTTTTTTGTCAGCTCCATTGTAGTGCTTGACCCCCCCCCCCCCCCTAAAATGTGTTCTTTTTTTTTTTTGTTCTAATTCAGACAGAGTGCTAGAGCCTTTATTTCTGAGGTCCCAAACTCATCTTGAACCCCCCCCCCAAAAAAAAAATAATTTAATTGGTCCACCAGAGAGGGGTGAGGAACCTGATTAGTGCTCATTTTTTTTTAGCTCTTATTAAAATACTCCTTCAAAATGAATGTTATACTGATGTTTTGACAAGAATGTTTTGTGATAATTTGCTTGCAATGTTTATGTATCAAAGTATTATTATTTTTTTTCTTGTTTGACTCCACAGTTCCCTTCTATGCCACAGAAATGGCAGAATGTGGCATCAGAGTTTTCCCAGCGTTGGAACTTTCCCAACTGTGGAGGAGCCATTGATGGCAAGCACGTCCGCATCGTGCCACCACCCCATTCGGGATCCTATTATTTTAATTATAAAGGGTTCCACAGTATCGTGCTGATGGCGGTAGTGTCTGCCAATTATGAATTTATTTTTGTGGATGTGGGGAAAAAATGGGCGGATGTCTGACGTTGGAGTTTTTGCCCAGATGGAGTTCGCCCAACGGCTACAAATCGGATGACCTGGCTTCGCAACCTGTGGCAGAGAATGAAGTGGGACTACCCTTTGTTTTCATAGCAGATGAGGCATTTGCACTAGGTCCACATCTGATGAGGCCTTTTTCCCAAACGACCCTCACCCCTGAGAGGAGGGTCTTTAATTTCAGGCTGGCCAGAGCCAGAAGGGTGGTTGAAAATGCCTTTGGTATCATGGCCAGCCATTTCCGCCTCTTTCAGACCTCAATAAATATGGTGGAGTACAAGTGGAATCACATTGTAATGTGCTGTTGCATCCTACATAATTTTCTAAAAAAACTCTCCAAATTAATTTTCTTCAGTTGGGCCTGAGGCCACACGATATTCAGATTTTGCATTGCCAGCCCAGGAAGCCGGCCCTACAGGCTTGGCCCCCCAAAGCGGCCGTGATGTGCACCAACATTATTTGGACTATTTTATGGGTAGGGGGGCCATTGCAATGCCTGATGACATTTGAATGTTTGCCTTTTTAATAAAAAAATATTTTATAATGAAAACATCTTGTTTTATTTTTCTTTGGGTTGATTTAATCTTTCTCCTAGGTTATCCTAGTGCACTTGTAGTGCCATGTGTATTTTTCTTTAGTAAATAACCATTATTGTCAGTGTAAACACCCCCATTTTTTTTATTTTTAGGCAACATTGATATAAGAAGCCACACATTGTTGAGTATAAAATATTTTTAATTGTTGCACAATTTAAATGTGTATTTTTTTTTAACAAAATAGAAAAAGGTATATATATATATATATATATATATATATATATTTATGGGGGTATTTATCTTGCTAAATTGCATGAACCATATGTAACTTGTAAAGCTCAACATGTACACTTGTACTAAAAACAATTAAAACAGGGCTGTTACTGATTAAAATTTTTGTGTTCGATTAATCGTTTTTTTTTTTAATCGATTAATCGACTAATTTAGATTAATTATAACGCACATAGAGCCAACTACTTTTAGCTGATCTCCTTGCAGGCCGATTCCCAGTGCAGCTACCAACCACTGGAAAAATCAATAGCAGGATGCAAAAAACACACAAAGGCAGCGCTCGATGGGAATAGCATTAAAACGTTTATAGTAGGTAACAAAATAAATATTGCACTGGAGATAAAATCAATGTAGCTACATAAACTGTAAAAATGGTGCGAGTAATACCAAACGGTAGCAAAAGCAGTCATAAAAACATGTAGCTAAGTATGATACTGGTATAAAAATGTGTACAACGATACCACTGCTGAATCCAGATGAGGAGGGGCTAACATCAGTCCGTCGGCATGTAGATGTCCCGTGAAGGGAACTATCACAACTCCCAGTGGATGGCTGTAGAAACCCAGGTTGATAGAGGGAAGTGATAGAGGGAAGTGTAACAGTCCTTGCGTGTGGCAGATAGTAAGGTCCCGCCGGCATGCAGATATGAAGGCACACAAAGGAGCCCTTCAGATGGACAAGGCAAGCCCCGCCGGTGTCCGTGATGTCACCGGATCTCCCTGAAGACCCGGAAGCCGGGGGAGAGGTGAGTACCAATCAAAAGAATTTTGATCGATCAAAAGAATTTTGATCGATTAAAACAATTAATCGATTAATCGAGGAATTAATAGTTAATTTCCACAGCCCTAAATTAAAAAATTACAAAACAAACAATCAAAACAACAAACAAAATTAAAAGTAAAATTTGGTGCCATATTCAATATTTAAACCCTCCCAAGCACATCTCTGATCTTTTTTATTCTTTGCTCCAGCTGCTTGGTCTTTTGCCTGATCTGGAGCAAGTTTTGGTTGATGTGATCCAGGTCACGAGAGCACACCATGATTTTGTTGATCACCATCTGGGCACTGTGACTGGTGAATCTTTCTTGCTCCACAGGCAGAAAAGCACATAAAATTTGCAAACACACCATGTATTATAAATATGCAGGCCTACATCTATTACCTGAATCTGTGGTGTATGACACTAACCTGTTGTGTTGCCATTTTCCACTTCCTCCACTTCTTCCTCCACATCCCGCGGTTGTGGGTCTTGGTTTGGAGGTGTGGGGTTCCTAGGCTCCCGTCTCAAAGCTCTTTGAAGCCCTATGAGATTGAACCAAAAGGTATACTTGAGTAAAATAAGATTTTAGGCCTGAAAGAGGAATATGAATCATTCTTTGGAAGTGTGGTATAATTGTCTGTTTTGTCAATACTTCTAAGCGAACACATGATTGTATCCATTACCAAAGCTGGTACATTGATCTATTTTAATCAAGTTTCACACATGGAAACACACCAAGTTTCCACTGGATCACCTGTGTGTGACACCCTAAAAAGGTTGTTCTTGTGGCCCACACTTGTGCTAATGAGTCCAGATGTGTAACCAGCTGCTGAGCATACTCTCCTTACCGTACACTGAATCCAGTTAGATTTGTAAAATATAGTTACCAACACATCTACACAACCATGTTCCAAAAATATTCACACATAAACAGTTCAAGATGTCAAGTTTAATGTTCTTGGGCACAATAATCAGTCGTAGGAATGTAGCTAGTCATTGGCTGAGCGGCCCTGATGGGGAACTTTAGAAGGGGCGGGTCTATTCATGTATTACACAGTGAAGGATGTTCCCCATCAGGTCCGCCCCCTCATATGTCAGACCCCGCCTACGTCATTGGCCTGAGCGGACCTGATGGGGAACTTCCTTAACTGTGTAATACATGAATAGACCCGCCCCTTCTCACGTTCCGCATCTGGTCCGCTTAGCCTTACACCTATTTATTGGCTGAGCGGACCTGATGGGGAACTTTAGAAGGGGCGGTCTATATATTTAATAGACTGCGGAGGAAGTTCCCCATCAGGTCCGCTCAGGCTCAGCCAATGACGGACAGTGCTGGACATCGGATCACCGCGGGACACTGGATTTCATCGCTGGAATGTTTTTTTTTTTTTTTTTAATAAAGGACTTTTCCAGGGTGTTTGTGTGGTTTTTTTTACATTTTTTTACACTTTCTTCGTGAAATGGTAGGGGTACAATGTACCCCTTACCAATTCACATGGGGGGGGCGGGATCTGGGCGTCCCCTTTGTTAAAGGGGTCTTCCAGATTCCGATAAGCCCCCTGCCCGCAGACCCCCACAACCACCGAGCAAGGGTTGTGGGGATGAGGCCCTTGTCCCCAATAACATGGGGACATCCTCCCCATGTTGAGGGCATGTGGCCTGGTACGGTTCAGGAGGGGGGGAGCTCTCTCATCCCCCCCTCTTTTCCTGCGGCCTGCCAGGTTGCGTACTCGGATAAGGGTCTGGTATGGATTTTTGGGGGGACTCCACGCCATTTTTTTTTTAAATTTGGGGGGGGAGTTCCCCTTAAAATCCATGCCAGATCTAAAGGGCCTGGTATGGATATTTGGGGGGAACCGCACACATTTTTTTTTATTTGCAGCGGGGTTCCCCTTAATATCTATACCAGACCTGAAGGGCCTGGTAATTGAATTTGGGGGGACCCCCACGCTTTTTTTTTTATCAATGACTTTTCTATGTATTGCTGGGAGCCGACAATTCATTAATAGCCGCGAGTGAGTTTTACTTTCAATATTTTTTTATTAATCAAATGACAAGACGATGTCTCAAAGAATACATTCAATAATCAACAATGTTTGCAAATGAGAAAGTAAGCGTAAGCCGCCAAATGTCCTTCCATCAGGATAAACAGAAATACACCACTTCAACACGATAAATTGAGAAATGCAATATAGAACACTATTGATGGCAATAGTGGTGAGATTGACAGAGTGAAATAACATAGAAATTTAAGGAGTTATTAATGATCAGATCATGAAGTATGCTTCAGATTTGTTGGGGACTAACTACATAAAGTCCCAATGAGTCATTTAGGCCTGCAATATTAGGAAGGGATATAGCACAGGGAAAAGGTACAGTATAGGAAGCAAAGGAAAAAAAATGTGGAGTGGGAAGGGAATGGGGAGGGGGAGGGATAAAGGGAAAAAAAAAAAGGGGGGGGGTTCTCTTGTGTACCTTCTCTCGAGTATCAGCAACCTGGAAGTATATGTATTATTAGGACATCCTGTATCTACAAAAATATATCTGATAAGCAGTAAATCTGAAAAAGAGGAGAAAAGGAAAGGAGAAGAAAGAGAAAAAAAAAAAAAAAGAGAAAAAAACTAAAGAGAGAAGGAGAAGAGAAGAAAAGGGAGGAAAAAAAAAGGGGGGAGAAGAGAGAAGAAGAGAGGGTCAGCCAGAGGTGTATTAGGATGGAGAGATGTATCGTATCCACGGATCCCATATCAGATCAAATTTCTTAGTAGTGTTGCGGAGGATGCAGGTGAGTCTATCATTAACCATGATCCAGTTGAGCTTATTCTTCACCGAATCAAGAGGAACCATAGACTGCTTCCAATATTTAGCAATGGTTATTCTGGCAGCTAAAAGTATGTATTTAATTAGCTTCCTCGATTTTTTAGGGACCCCTTCAGGAAGCCTTTGGAAAAGCGCCACCTCCGGGGATCTACGGATATTAATTCCTGTCACAGAGTATACCAGGTTGAATATCCGAATCCAGAATCTAGTGATGTTGGGGCACTTCCACCAAACGTGATACATTGTACCCATCTGGCCACATTTTCTAAAGCAGGTGGGGGATGCAGATGGATGCATCCTAGCGACCCTGGTTGGAACCAAATACCAGCGAAGGAGAGTTTTATAGTTAGCTTCAATTAATGTTGTATTAATTGATACTTTAGATAACGCATAAGCAATATCCTGCCATTCAGCCAAATCAAAAGTGATATCCAAATCCCGTTCCCATTGAATCATGTAAGGGAGTTTAGTATTCGGGTTAGTAAGGGTAGCATATACCGCAGAAATCCGTCCCCGTAGGAGGCCCCTCGTTTGGTAAGATAATTCAAAATTTGTAAGTGTAAAAGGTCTGTCTAACATTTTAAGTTTGGAACGTATAAAGGAAATAATCTGATTGTACCTAAACAATTCACTAGAGGGCATCTGCAGCGTGTCTTTAAAATATTGCAAAGAGAGTGGTTGATCTCCATCAAGATAGTCTCCTATCCTAAGAAGTCCCTTATTAAGCCACCATTGAAATAACAATGGAGTCAGGCCGGGAGAAAACTCAGGATTACAGAACAAGGGGGCTAGTGGGGTATGTGGAGACGATAGGCATCTACGATGTCGCACCCTGTCCCAAACCGCTAGGGAGTGAGACAGGGTGGGGCACAAAATGGGGGGGCGGCGGTGGCCTGGGAGCCACATTAGTGATCCGATACTAAAAGGATGGCACGAAAGAGCCTCAATAGAAACCCACAGGGGTGGAGACCCCTTAGCTGTTGTGTAGGAAAGCTGTGTTAGTTGAGCTGCTTGATAGTAAGCTTGTAAATCAGGGAGGCCAAGCCCACCACATGGTTTCGAGACAAATAACGTCAGTTTGTTTATGCGAGGTTTTTTATTACCCCAAATAAAATGGAGAACATCCGATTGTAACAAAATGTAGAAAAATAAGTAAACGGGACTATAGCGGTGCTAGCGTTAGTATTTAGACAACAGTGGAAGACTCAATTCATTAGATTAAAAAAAGGGGATTTATCCATTTATTGAACAAGTAGTACAAAATATTTAATAAAATTACATATGTATATATATATAAGCGTTTTCACAAAATTTCAAAAATAGGGCATAGCTGATATGGTGGTTAATTAGATGTTAAACCAAAGAGATCATACGTGGTCCCAACATGTTTCGCCCATCGGGGCTTCGTCAGGGGAAGTATGTCTCAAATGTAAGAGTACATCGAACATAGCTGTTAAAATAGACAATAGAAGAATTCATATTAGCATATTGTAAATTGGTTTAAATAGAATTTAGAAGATCGATCTGTAAACAGGTCCACAGTTGGCAAAAAGAATAACGACTTACCACCATTAAAGCCCTAGATGAAATAAATGGGGGTGGAGACAAGAGAAACCTCTGCACGCTAATAGAGGAAGGAGAGGGATCTCCTCCTCGGTGTAAGACGTAGACGGAGCTCCGAGCATACAAACCCTCACAGTGACCGCTTAAGAGACCTAGCCAAAATAGATCAAAGGAATATATATAAATAGATGAATTGAATTAAATTAGAGAAAAAACCCCATTAGAGTTTATTAATTTAAATGAATATAATTAATATGTGAAAGCAATATAGAGGTAATAAGGTAAAAGTTATATATTATAGTGGTCAATAAATTTTGATCTAATTGGGGTTAATGGTCCAGTTAGCCCGGTCATTTATGGGGCAGATTAAGTCACTATTAGGTTAAATATTCAGGTTATACTCACATTAAAATCAAAATTGAGAGAAAAAAAAGGAGAAAAATAGAGCGGATGAGATGATGCCTGATTATCCACTGGATACAAAATATCCGATTAAGATGCATTCATAGGACATGAACCTTCAGAGAACTTTAGTCCAGTGAAGAGAAAGTTCCAGAAGATGACATTATTCTAAAAGTCAAATATGTTGTATATTAATCAGTTATCCACAAAGGGACGTCTTGAGTAGAAACAGTAAGTGTATAATAAAAATAATCCATCATTAGGTATTGTCATAAATATGGAATTAGCATTGTGCGGTTCTTATATTTTTTTCATATTATTTAAATTATGTATAGATAGAATAATAAGGGAATGATCACTCAGCATGTTAGACAAAAACAGATTGAAGAGCCGATTGTAGTTGTTGTAAATCTCCCCTCGGGACTGCAATTGGAAGAGTTCTAAAATAATAAAGTATCCTCGGTAGAAATGTCATCTTAACCACTTAAGCCCCGGACCATTTGGTAGCTAAAGGACCAGAGGTGAATTCAGAATTTTGCACTGCGCTGTTTAACTGTAAATTGTGCGGACATGCAATGTTGTACCCAAACGAAATTTGCGTCCTTTTCTTCCCACAAATAGAGCTTTCTTTTAATGGTATTTGATTGCCTCTGCGATTTTTATTTTTTGCGATATAAACGGAAAAAGACCGAAAATTTTGAAAAAAAATGATATTTTCTACTTTTTGTTATAAGAAAAATCGAATAAACTCAATTTTAGTCATACATTTAGGCCAAAATGTATTCAGCCACATGTCTTTAGTAAAAAAAAAATGTCAATAAGCGTATATTTATCGGTTTGCGCAAAAGTTATAGCGTTTACAAACTAGGGTACATTTTCTGGAATTTACACAGCTTTTAATTTATGACTGCCTATCTCATTTCTTGAGGTGCTAAAATGACAGGGCAGTACAAACCCCCCCCAAATGACCCCATTTTAGAAAGTAGACACCCCAAGGAAATTGCTGAGAGGCATGTTGAGCCCATTGAATATTTTTTTTTTGTCCCAAGTGATTGAATAATGACAAAAAAAATAAAAAATTACAAAAAGTTGTCACTAAATGATATATTGCTCACACATGCCATGGTTATATGTGGAATTGCACCCCAAAATACATTCTGCTGCTTCTCCTGAGTACGGGGATTCCACATGTGTGGGACTTTTTAGGAGCCTAGCCACGTACGGGACCCCGGAAACCAAGCACCGCCTTCAGGATTTCTAAGGGCGCAAATTTTTGATTTCACTCCTCACTACCTATCACAGTTTTGAAGGCCATAAAATGCCAAAATAGCACAAAACCCCCCCAAATGACCCCATTTTGGAAAGTAGACACCCCAAGGAAATTGCTGAGAGGCCTGTTGAGCCCATTGAATATTTTTTTTTTGTCCCAAGTGATTGAATAATGACAAAAAAAAAAAAAAATTACAAAAAGTTGTCACTAAATGATATATTGCTCACACATGCCATGGTTATATGTGGAATTGCACCCCAAAATACATTCTGCTGCTTCTCCTGAGTACGGGGATACCACATGTGTTGGACTTTTTAGGAGCCTATCCACGTACGGGACCCCGGAAACCAAGCACCGCCTCCAGGATTTCTAAGGGCGTAAATTTTTGATTTCACTCCTCACTACCTATCACAGTTTTGAAGGCCATAAAATGCCAAAATAGCACAAAACCCCCCCAAATTACCCCATTTTGGAAAGTAGACACCCCAAGCTGTTTGCTGAGAGGCATGGTGAGTATTTTACAGCTCTCATTTGTTTTTGAAAATGAAGAAAGAACATTTTTTTTTTTTTTTTTTTTTTTTCAATTTTCAAAACTTTGTGACAAAAAGCGAGATCTGCAAAATACTCACAATACCTCTCAGCAAATAGCTTGGGGTGTCTACTTTCCAAAATGGGGTCATTTGGGGGGGTTTTGTGCCATCTGGGCATTCCATGGCCTCCGAAACTGTGATAGGCAGTGAGAAGTGAAATCAAAAATTGACACCCTTAGAAAGCCTGAAGGCGGTGCTTGGTTTTTGGGGTCCCGTACGCGGCTAGGCTCCCAAAAAGTCTCACACATGTGGTATCCCCGTACTCAGGAGAAGCAACAGAATGTATTTTGGGGTGTAATTCCACATATGCCCATGGCATGTTTGAGCAATATATCATTTAGTGACAACTTTGTGCAAAAAAAAAAAAAAAAATTATTTTTTCCGCAACTTGTGTCAACATATAAAATATTCCATGGACTCGGGGCGTGTCCGGACGTGAAGCAGGGAAGACGTGCTGGTGCTGGGCTCTGTACCCACGAGGACAATCCTTAGCCATCCCTTGCCTATTTTACCCCACTAGGCATTAAAAGTGACATTACCTGTACCTGGGCTTCTCCTGCCGCAGCCCCGTCTGGTTTTTGTGGATTTTGCCGGGTCGGACTCGTCCTGGGATTGCGGCTGGCCTGACGCTGCCGAGGCCTGCTGCCATCTTGAGGCCTACGGAGCCTCCGGCGATCCCCGACCTCGCCTGCCGAGATCTGCGAGGGATTCAGACTCTCCACCCCTCTCCACCACAACCCCGTGGGTATACAGCGACTCTCCTAGGGGCCACTTACAGCGCTGATCCCCCGCAGGAGAGCTCCGTGATCCGGCAGACCCGACGACATCTTGAGGCCTTCAGACCCGGCTGCATCCTCTCAGGTACAGTGATAGGCGCTCGGCGCTGCTGTGATACAGCCGGCACCTCCGGTGCCGATAGACTGCCTAATCGCTGGCCGGGATCCGTCGCCAGCCCTTAGTGGGGAAGTTGTGGCCCAAACGCAGCGGAGCTCTTCCGGACGGCGGCCGAGCGTAGGAAAGTCCGTGGCTTCGGCCTAGTCCCGGAGGACGCGGACATTTTGCTGCACCCAAGGCCCCTATACAGTTGAAGCACGGCCTGCATTAACCCCTCAGCCGCCCAGCTCTCCCTGCACAGGGCCCCCACCTCTTCCCTCTTCCCACAGCCACTGCAAGGATTCCCTTTTACTAGCTAAAAGCTGTGTATGGCACCCTCTGTCTGCGGCTTGCAGGTTGTGGATCGGATACAACACTGTGATAGACGGCCATCTTGCTGCACCATAGTGCCCATTATTCAGACTTTTCTCATTTAACAAGTTATCCCTGGAAGCCTAGGTGCTTTGGCCGGCCAGGCTATGGCCCCTAAACCAGATAGCTATATATACTAACTTTTGCTATGTACTGAACTTACAGCCCTGGGGGGCAACTACACAGAGTCGGGGATAATGACAGCTTGATCTCCCCGCTCTGCGCCGTCGGACCGCTCAGTCTCGGCGAATAAGACACATCCTGAATCCCTGACGCCACCGCGCATGCTCCCTGAGTGACGGACATCGTCTAACATTATCTATGCACAATACTTCCCGAAACCGACAGCGCTACCGCTCCCAGCAGAAGGCCTCTCCCACCGTGGGGAAGGGGAAGGGGAGGAGCAGAATGGCACCCGAGCCTCCGGAACCGGATGACACTCTGAGGACAGCTTGCTTCAGTTCCCCTCCAACCTGGAGGGCCCCACTGACGCTGGCTCGGATGCCATGCTCCAGAAGTTCCGCAGTATAGTACGGGATGAAATAAACATTGCCTCCCGTAAGCTCTCAGCAGAACTGGTGAGGGGTCTCAAGGAGATAGGCCACCGCACCAACCAACTGGAACAGTGGATGGATCTAACAACAACGGTCCTAGAGGGTCATGAGGACGAAGTTGAAAGGCTGAATGCTGAACTGTTGAGCCTACAGGATAAATTAGAGGACTCTGAGAATAGGGCTCGCAGGGATAACCTCCGCATCCGTGGGCTCCCAGAGGCCATAACCGACCTGCAGGGGACGGCCACGGCTTTCTTTCAGGAGCTGGCGCCTGATGTCCCTTTGGAGCGCTTGGAATTCGATCGCATACACAGGTCCCTCGCTCTCAGGCCGACCGAGGGTCCCCCTAGGGACGTTATAATTAAATTTCACTTTTATAAGACCAAGGAGCGACTCCTGCAGGCTGCACGGGATGTCCCGGACCTCTCTTACCGGGGTAGTCCCCTCCAGCTATTTGCGGACCTCTCTCCGGTCACCATAGCCAAACGGCGGAGTCTGAAGCCTTATTTCCAGATTCTACAAGCTCGGGGCATTCGTTATAGATGGGGGTTCCCCTTCAAGCTCTCCTTCTATCACCTCGGCCGCCAGTTTCATGCCTCCTCCCAGCCTGACTTACGGCGACATTTTCAGGATCTGCAGTTTGAGCTCCCTCCCTCCCAACCGGAGTCTTCTTCGGCCCAGCCACGATCATCCAGGCCACCCCACGGTTCCTCACAAATGTCTCAGCAGGGGTCCCAGGCGCTTCGATCACTGCAAGCACAGCGATTCCAGGATGTCCCTAAAGGATGATAGCACCGATTCTCATTTGTCACTCTGAGGAGCTAACCTGCCAGCACCCTGTTGTTCTGAACTGTCAGCAGTATCTCGCCTTGAACTATAACTTTAAATCTAAATTTCGCCTTTAGACTTCCCATTCTGGGGACCCAATTACAGTACATGAACATTTCTGCCTTTCAACCAAAATGATATCTGGACTGTTTTTTTTTTTTTCCTGGGCCCGGTGGCCCCATTGTGTTCCCTCCTTCCCTGCCCCTGGAGGCCTTGTCATGTGGCTGACCCCTTGCTCGATGTTGCCCCAATTGAGGGGCAGCGACATTGGGCCTCTGTGCTGTGGCTACGTTCGCATGGTCATTTGGCCCACCTGGATTCTTGTCCCCTGTCCCCCCCCCTTTTTTTTTTTTTTCCCCTCAGGTGAGGGCTTTTGATCTGTCGCTTGAGGGGAATGTCCTTGCACTGTGCTGCACACCCCCATTACAGTTGTGGGTGTGCCCTGCCCATCACGGTCCACGGTTTGGGGCCTTCGCAGTTTTTGCTGTAGTATGTGTATGTTATTGTCCTTGTGTTTGCGGTGGGTCGGCTTCGTGTCCTGGACTCCCCGTACCTTGGTTGGGGACTCCGGGACGCGAGGATGACCACGGCCCACAATAATTCGTTCACAATTTTAAGT
This sequence comes from Rana muscosa, assembly GCA_029206835.1. NCBI lineage: Eukaryota > Metazoa > Chordata > Amphibia > Anura > Ranidae > Rana > Rana muscosa. The sequence goes on from CM055120.1 coordinate 155,809,009, forward strand.
TGATATGTTACATAATTTTGATTGAGACTGCTTTAATCCTTATTTAGGTGGTGTCTATTGAACATGTTTTTTTCTGTTTACCTTATGCTGATGTCGATCTGATCTCATTGTTCAGACTACTTTAAAAATATGCCGAGCGGTGTCCGACGGACCATTGCTCCCCCTTGGCTTGAAACTTGGCCCGAACAAAAGTTTTGGCCAACTTCCGACCTTTTAGTGGGATTCCAGCCCCACTACCAATTGCAACCTAGATGACTGGAATGTTTTTACTCCGAGTTTTACTCGGTCTGTTTGTTTTCCATTTATCTGTTTTCTTTCACTGTCTCCCTACCTGACTCTCTGGTCTTTCACCTTTTTCTTCCCTCTACGAGGTCCGCGGGGTGTGTGCTTGGGGACATGATCTTCTGCCGATTGCTAGTCTTGATATGACGCTTAATTGGCTGTCCCTGAATGTTCAGGGTATGAATTCTCCTCAGAAAAGGGTGAAGATTTTTAATTATCTTAGGAAGCAGCGGATTGACATCGCCTGCTTACAGGAAACCCATTTTTCGGCGTCTTCCTGCCCTAAATACTTTGATGCTCAGTTTCCCCAGGTATTTTTGGCCACGGCTCCAACCAAGCAAAAGGGGGTGCTCATAGCTTTCCGCAAGTCGGTTTCATTTAGTTGCACTAGACAGATCGCAGACCCAGATGGCAGATATCTATTGCTACAAGGCACTATCCAAGGAAAGGAGGTTACCATCATGACTTATTATGCGCCAAATTCCAACCCAGGACCCTTCTTGACTCACGTCTGCGCCCTGCTAGCATCCCATCACAGGGGTACTCTCTTTCTTTCAGGAGATTCAAATTTAGTTTTGAATCCCTCACTGGATAAATACCCCTCGGAGCGTATCGCTCCCTCGCCTGGCGCTAAAAAATTTGCTCGCTCTTTACAACTACATGATTTGGTCGATCTTTGGAGGGAATGCCATCCTCAGAGTAAGGACTTTACACATTATTCCCACCCTCATCACTCTCACTCCAGAATTGATCATATGTTCATGCTACGACGCCACCTTCCCATGGTGGTCAGGACCTCTATCCTGGCTGTTCCATGGTCTGATCATGACCCTGTTTTGGTGGTCTGCCACTCCGTTTTGGACAGACCCCAATTCTCACCCTGGGCGATGAATGATTCGCTCTTATCGCTTAAAGAGGTCCGGGAAGATATTTTTAAGGCCTCAGAGGACTACTTCCGTGAAAATCAGGGGTCGGTTACGTCGCCGGTAACACTTTGGGAGGCTTATAAGGCGGTACTCCGTGGCCACATTATTCGGATAGCGTCAGCCCGTAAGCGGGAAAGGGGTTTGAAACAAAAAGCCCTGGAGTCCCGTCTGGAGGCATTATCTGCGGTTTTTAAACAATCCCCCACCTCTGGCAACCGTAAACTCTTGGAACAGGTTCGTTCGGAGTTGGATCTTTGTCTCACCGAGGGGGCTGAACGCGTCTTACGTTGGTCCCGCCAGAGGTGGTATACCAGGGCGAATAAACCTAATCGAATGTTAGCCAACAGACTCCGGACTTTCGCTCCTAAATTCACCCCCATCACTCTGCGCAACCGACACAATGTACTTACGGGTAATCCGTTGCGTATATTGGAGGAGTTTCGATTCCGCCTTACTAAATTGTACTCTGATCCAGAGCAGTTTAACGCCCAGGACACTGCTGATTTCCTCGGCCGTCTCCCTCTCCCGACCCTGACGGAGGCGCATGTTACTCTTATGGACCGGGATATACAAATTTCAGAGGTCCTCCAAGGTATAAAAGATCTTAAGGTGGGAAAGCGTCCGGGGCCGGATGGCTTTACGGCGTTTTACTATAGGAAACTGGCAGTTATGGTAGCTCCGCATCTAACGGCAATGTATAACTCTGTTAAAAATGGATGCTCCTTTACCCCGGACCTTTTGACGGCAAACATAGTGATGATCCCTAAACCGGATCGCGATCATTCCTCCTGGGCTAATTTTAGGCCTATCTCCCTAATTAACGTTGACATGAAAATTTTGACCAAAATTCTGGCTAATCGCTTAAATTCTTTTCTTCCTCGATTAATTGGGAAGGACCAGGTCGGCTTTATACCTCAGAGACAGGCCGTGATGCTATTCGGCGTATATTGCAACTCCAACACATAGCTCATACTCGCTCGCTAGAATCTATGCTCTTGTCTCTGGACGTAAACAAGGCCTTTGACACTTTGTCATGGCCTTACCTCATGTCTGTTCTTCGACATTATGGCTTCGGGTCTTCTTTTATGCACTGGATATCTGTTTTATATGATTCCCCCCGGGCAAAAATTAAGTATTATGGATTCGAGTCTCCCCTCTTTAATATTAAGAGGGGCACCCGTCAGGGGTGCCCCCTATCACCTCTTCTTTTTGTATTGGCTCTGGAACCCCTGGCAGAGGCGATTCGCTCTCATCCGGATATACGAGGCATCGAATTAGCGGGTTGTCCCCATAAAATTTCCCTATTCGCCGATGATGTCCTTCTCACTTTGACCTCCCCCAGAAGCTCTTTACCAAACTTGCAAACTCTTTTGGATACCTTTGCTTCCCTTTCAGGGCTCCGGGTTAATCCCTCAAAATCGAAAGCGTTGTCGGTTAATCTCTCTCCTGGCCTGATGAGGGATTTACAGTCGGCATTCTCCTTTCAGTGGGTTTCCTCGCTGCCCTATCTGGGAATCCACCTTACCCCCACATACTCCGGATTGTACCAGGCCAACTTTCCACCATTGTTCAAGAGACTAACAGATATGCTGTTGTCTTGGTCTCTTTTGCCTTTGTCTTGGTTCGGCAGGATAACGGCTGTTCGTATGTCCTATCTCCCGAAACTATTATATTTTTTCCGTGTCTTGCCGGTTCAGGTTTCTTCGCATATCCTCTGCATACATCAGCGAAAAATTATGCAATTTATATGGGGTTCGTCCCGCCCTCGAATCGCCAAACAGGTCTTGTTTGCTAAGCGAGTCAATGGGGGCCTTTCGGTTCCTAATTTACAAGCCTACTACATAGCTGCTAACATAGCCCCACTTTCGTGCCTTCATGAAACCTATCAGCTCCCGCTCTGGGCTATGCTTGACCTGGTTGACATCGACCCTATTCCTATCTCCTCATTACCCTGGCTCCCACCTGTGCATCGTCCGGCGGTCATGGGGCCTTGTTTGGCCCACTCCTTGCGACTATGGGACTCGGTAAAATACTCTGCAGGGCTGATCTCCCCACATCTCCCACTCTTACGACTCTTACACTGCCCGCTGTTCCCTCCAGGTTGTGATAATCCCTCCCAATTTCTATGGTGGACCATGAACGGATTCACAGATGTTCACTCAATGCTACGGCCTACCAGGATTTTGGCATTTGACGCTTTGCGCTCTTCTCATGGTATTCCCTTGCGTGAGCACTATCGCTATTTACAAATTCGCCACTTTCTTCAGAGCCTTATTAGGTTTCAATCTACCCCTTATACCTTGACCCCCTTTGAGAGCCTTTGCAGAGCCAGGCCCCATTCTCCGGGTCTAATATCACTGATATACTCGGCGGAGATTTCAATAAAGAGACCCCCATTGAGGCCTTATGACCTTCAATGGGAGAAAGAGCTGGGGAGGCAGTTAGACCCTGAGGATTGGCAGGCGATGACACTAACTCTGTCCAAATGCTCACGTAATGTGTCAATTTTGGAAAATGCCTATAAAGTATTGTATAGGTGGTACTACACACCGGCAAGATTGGCTCGCTTTATCCCAAATTATTCTCCACTTTGTTATAGGGGGTGTTCCCAGGAAGGCACCATGGCACATATTTGGTGGTCATGCCCGCGGGCGTGCAGACTATGGATTAGGGTATATACTCTCCTCCGCAATCTTTTTCAGATTAATGTCAAAAGAGACCCCTATGTAGCTCTCCTTGGTAAGCCCATCGTGGAACTTCTGCGTCCAGAACGGCAACTAGCCCAACATCTTTTTACTGCAACTAGATTGACAATTGCGAGAGCATGGAAAACCCCTACATTGAGCTTTGAGGCAGTCAAGAACCGCCTGAACGATATCATGGTCAACGAGAAACTAACAGCTATTCTTTCTGATACGCATGACAAGTTTCTCAGAGTCTGGCAACCTTGGATCACATACTACCACCCTTCTAGATTCGACACTGCTTTGCTGTCACTGTAGGACCCCTCTTGCGCGCACCCCGTGGACCTCATACTTCCCTCTTCTCTTTCTCCCTCTTCTCCTTCTCCTCTTCTTCTCGTCCTGCCTCCTTTTTTTCTTTTTCTCTTTTCTCTTTCTCTCTTTTTCTCCAATTTTTTATTTTTATATATATTTTTTCTTCTTAGGCTCTTACTTGAGGCTTAACTGTTCTATCTTTTCTAGTGGATGCCAACTTTCAGGTTTTATTGTTGTGTATTATACACCCATTCTACAGGTTTACACCCTTCTGGGCATGGCCCAGGTTCTGGACCATCGGGTCCTGAGGACTTTTTCATTTATTTTTTATTTTTATCTTGAATATAACATCAGATCACGGCCCATGCTTCCTTCCTGTTGTTGAGGGCTTTCGAGTCCAGATCTACTTTGTATACTGAATGCTGTAACATTCTAGTGCAAACCTGTACTGTTGATTTAAATGACAATAAAAAAATTTTGTAAAAAAAAAAAAAAAATATTCCATGGACTCGACATGCCTCTCAGTATATAGCTTGGGGTGTCTACTTTCCAAAATGGGGTTATTTGGGGGGTTTTGAACTGTTCTGGCATTTTATACACAACATTAGGAAGCTTACATCCACTCTTCTAACCACTTGAAGACAAAGCCCTTTTTGACACTTTTTGTTTACATGAAAACATATTTTTTTTTGCAAGAAAATTATGTTGAACCCCCAAACATTATATATATTTTTAAAGCAAAGGCCCTACAGAATAAAATGGTGGGTGTTGCATTTTTTTTTTCTACACAGTATTTGCGCAGCGATTTTTCAAACGCATTTTTTTGGGAAAAAACACACTTTTTTTAATTTTAATGCACTAAAACACACTATATTGCCCAAATGTTTGATGAAATAAAAAAGATGATCTTAGGCCGAGTACATAGATACCAAACACGACATGCTTTAAAATTTCGCACAAACGCGCATTGGCGACAAACTACATACATTTTTAAAAGCCTTTAAAAGCATTTACAGGTTACCCCGTTAGATTTACAGAGGAGGTCTACTGCTAAAATTACTGCCCTCGATCTGACCTTTGCGGTGATACCTCACATGCATGGTGCAATTGCTGTTTACATATGACGCCAGACCGACGCTTGCGTTCGCCATTGGGCAAGAGCAGGGCAGGACAGGGGTGCTTTTTTTTTTTTTTTTTTTTTTTATTATTAATTTTGCTTTTTTATTTTATTTTTAAACTGTTGCTTCCATATTTATTTATTTTTATCACTTTTATTGTTATCTCAGGGAATGTAAATATCCCCTATGATAGCAATAGGTAATGACAGGTACTCTTTTTTGAAAAAAAACTGGGGTCTATTGGACCCTAGATCTTTCCTCTGCCCTCAAAGCATCTGACCACACCAAGATTGGTGTGATAAAATGCTTTCCCAATTTCCCAATGGCGCTTTTTATATCCGGGGGGGGGACATTCCCTCCCACTGCTTGTAAAAGCAGTCTAGAGGCTAATTAGCCACTAGGATTGATTTTACATGAAAGCCGGCCGCTGGCTGAAAAGAATGATACCAAGATGATACCTAAACCCGCAGGCATCATTCTGGTATAAACATTCAAAGTCCAGCAACATACCAGTACGTTGCTGGTCCTTGTTGGACATGTATTGTAATCTTTTTTTTCATGCAGCCTGTTGGCTGAACGAAAAAAAAAGATTGATCGGTGGGTTTGCCCACCATTAGAATACCGCCCTTCATCCACCCACTTCTAATGATGGGCATACATGCACCATTTATATATGCCGAAGCATGGGGGCATCTTCTCGCAAAAGTTATGCCGCATACACATGGTCAGACTTTTCCACGGGCAAGCCTCCGTCGGAATTTCGACCGTATATACGCGGCATTAGGAGCAAAATCGCTCCTCCGCTCCTGCTGCCCCAATGCTTCGGCATATATGCTTTTTTTTTTTAACTGTGGTGGTGAAATCACCTCCTACAGCACTGGAGTCGCAGGGATCAGGCCTGTCTCTGCGAACGCTGCAGTTATGTGTGTTGTGTTTTGCAAGTGACAGTGATCGATCGATACTGCACTTCGGTGGCCTGGGCTGGACGGAGGGGCAAAACGCAGGTGCTAGCAGGTATCTGGGCTGATCCCACTAACAGTGCGTTTTTGGGAACCCTAAACTGCTGGGGACGCTAGTATAGATCTGATCAGATCAGATATTGAGCTGATCAGATACTATACCACTAAGGGGGGTGTATGCTTCACGTGTGGGTGTTAGCGCTACTGGCACTAACCTGACGCTGCCTGGGGTGTGATGCAGACCCTCTCTGACGCTAAAACCTAATTGATATCACCCGCCGGGCGATCAGGGGGTTAAACCTTTATTGGGTTATATACGGCGGGTGCCCTGACACTATAAAAAGCAAACTAACTAACCAGCGTCACCCGTAACACTTATATGATGATCACTGGTGAAAGGGTTAACTAAGGGCAATTAGGGGGTTAAAACCTTTATTAGGTAATATATGGGGGTACCTGACGCTATATAAAAACCTGACGGCGAACCTAAAAAAAAATTACTGGCTACCTATCGGCATCACCGACACTAAGACAACGATCATAAAAACGATTGCTTAGCGACAGTGGTGATAGGGGGTGAAAGGGTTACCTGGGGGGCGATCAGGGGGTTAAACCTTTATTAGATAATATATGGGGGTACCTGACGCTATAAAAACCTGCGGAGAAACCTAAAAAAAATTACTGGCTACCGATCAGCATCGCCGACGCTAAGACATCGATCAGAAAAATTATAACTTAGTGACAGTGGTGATAGGGGGTGGAAGGGTTACCTGGGGGGCGATCAAGGGGGTTAAACCTTCATTAGGTAATATATGGGGGTACCCGACGCTATAAAAACCTGCGGCGAACCTAAAAAAAATTACTGGCTACCGATCAGCATCACCGATGCTAAGACATCGATCAGAAAAATGATTGCTTAGTGACGGCGGTGCTAGGGGGTGAAAGGGTTATCTGGGGGGGTGATCAGGGGGTTAAACCTTTATTAGGGGGGGTTAGGGGGCTACACTGGACCTAAAACTAAATGTAGTGACACTTTTACAGTCACAAATGTCACTGATTGCAGTGATCACTAAATAAATGGTCACTGCAATCAGTGACACTGTGACTGGGGGCTGGGGGGGGCTGGGGGGTGATCTGGGGGTGTCTGGGGGGGCCTGGGGGGCGATTTATGTGCCTATGTGTCCTGGTGTCAGTGTGCTGTTTTGTGTACTAACCTGGCATCTTCTCCTGTACGGCGCTCGGTATATGTGAGCGCCCCAGGAGAGATGACATCACTTCCTCCTTCCTGGCAGGCAGGGGAAGCTCTCTCATTCGCCGGGAGCGATCGAGAGGGGGTGGCCGGAATCGAACGGCCGTCCCCTCATGCCGGATCGCTCCCGAAGGTAAAACGACCACCCACTGTAAAGAAGGGGGGTCCGATCGGACCCCCCAACTATACAAAGGCAATCACGTATATGTACGTGATTCTGCCTGTCGGTGCCATTCTGCTGACGTATATTTACAGTGGGCGGTCGTTAAGTGGTTAATGGAATTGATTCTACCAAACCAGGATAAGGGATAGTCTGCCCATCGTTGAAGATCTTCTCGGAGACGGCGAAACAGTGGAGGATAGTTAGCCCGATATAGAGTGTTAATTGAAGGCGTCAGCTGAACACCTAGGTACGGAAGGGAGTGTGTCGCCCATTGAAAGTTATATGTAGTTCGTAGATTCCGTTCCATCGAGGGGGGTAAAGAGATATTAAGAGCCATAGTCTTCTGAGTATTTAGAGAAAGCCCTGAGAACTGGGAAAATTGACGAAATAGAGCTAGTAGATTAGGTAGAGTAACTTGAGGGTTAGTGACATACATGAGGACGTCGTCAGCAAAAAGGGAGCATTTATGCTCTTGTTGCCCACAGCATACTCCATGTATTTTGGGATGGGATCGAATTGCCACAGCTAAGGGTTCAATTGCTAACGCAAAGAGCAATGGGGAAAGTGGACAACCCTGTCTTGTCCCTCGTCGGATAGGAAATGAAATTGATCTATAACCTCGAATGGAGACCTGGGCCGACGGATTGCTATATATTGTTTGTAATAGGGTGATAAAGGTAGAACCAAATCCAAAGGCCTTTAAAGGTGGCAAATAAGTAGTCCCAATTCAAGCTATCAAAGGCCTTATGAAGATCCAATGAAAGCAGCAGTAATTCCCTAGACCATGGGGCATCCCATTTAGAGCGAACTGCAGAAATCAATGTTATAGATCGGCGAATCTGGTCTAGCGTTTGGCGTTGATTTATAAAGCCAGATTGGTCTTTATGTATATACTGTGGCAGAAAAGCACCAAGCCGCAAAGCTAATAATTTCGTCAGAATTTTGAGATCACAATTGATCAGCGATATAGGGCGGTAATTAAGAATATCAGTAGAGTCTCTATTTGGTTTTGGTATGACACTAATGTAAGCCCTATTTTCGTCTAAAAGAACTTCTCCACTGCCTCGCAAGGAATTGAAATAGAGAACCATATGAGGAGCCAATTGTTCAGAAAACGTTTTATAATAATTATTAGGAAGACCGTCAGGGCCAGGCGATTTATGTAAAGACAACAATTTGATAGTGTTACATATTTCTTCACATGTAATGGGTTGATCCATACGTTCTCTATGAGATTCTGTGAGAGACGGCAGAGATAAGGTATGTAGGAAGTCACTAATAGAAGAAGACACATGACCCTGGGCCGGGGTATATAGGTTAGTATAGAAATCTTGAAATTCACTAAGAATCTTTTGAGGATTTTGGGAAAGATTGCCCCTTGAGAGTCTAATTTTCGGGAGAGCAGCCTGTGCATGTTTAGGGGTAAGTTTATGTGCCAGTAAGGAACCCGGCCTGTCACGCCAGGTAAAAAATTTATGATTAGTCCAGCGTAGACTTTTTTCCGCTTTAGTAGTGAGGCAAATATTAAGTTCTGTACGGGCCTGTTCAAGTTTAAGCAACAAGTCCGGATGTGGGGAACGTTTATGTTGGGTAACTAAAGTTTCGCATTCCTTAGTTTTGACCAAAATCACTTCTTCGTGGGTTTTTTTAAGTCTGGATGCCAACTGAATCAAGAAACCCTGCACTGAAGCTTTGTGTGCTGCCCAGTTAATAGCAGGAGTAGTATCTTCTGCTTTATTAATAGCAAAGTAAGTTTTAAGGTGAGTAATAATATCTAGGCAATAAGATTCATTACTGAGTATAGATTCATTAAGCCTCCAGTGAAATTTAGCCAACTTGATCGTCAAGTTTGAAAACATAACCACCACAGGGTCATGGTCAGACCAGGGTGCCGACATAATTTTGGCTGCTGTCAATTTAGGCAATAGTCCCGAATGGAGAAATACATGATCAATACGTGAATAACGATTATGAGCTCTAGAGAAATGGGAATAATCCCTAGTGGTAGGGTTAGACTCTCTCCAAGCATCAACTAGGCCATGATGATGCAACAGCTGAGCAAGTTTTCGGCTTTGTTTAGGAGGGGACTGAAGTTGTGATAGATGAGACTTGTCTAGTATATGGTCTAACGCTAAATTAGAGTCACCAGCTAAGATTACATCTCCTTCAAACTTCGGTGCCAAAGATCGGAGTAAGGAATCAAAGAACGCTACCTGGTTCGTGTTGGGGGCATAATAGACCAAAAATGTCACTAAATTACCCCCCAAGTGTCCCTTCACCAATAAGTACCTCCCCTCCTGGTCCCTCAGTACTTCAGTTTCAGTAAACGAAAGACGTCGCGATAAGCATAACGCCACCCCTCGTTTTTTCTCCCTGGCATTAGCAAAATAACAAACGGGATAGTTTTTATGTATATAACGGGGAGTGAAGGAAGAAGCAAAATGTGTTTCCTGAAGAGCTACAACATCAGCACCCAGTGACTTATAGTAATTAAACACCTTAATACGTTTAGATGGAGAGCCCAATCCCTGGACATTATGAGAAAGCAGTCGTATGGTTCCAGTGGGATCAGTCAACATGGACATGGTAAAAGACAAAAACGGCTGTAATAGACAAACTCACCAACCAACACCAATGTATAGGCATCTCAGGCAACCAAGGGAACCTCCGGCTGACCCTCAGGGAAGAAAAGGAAAAAAAGGTTAAAAGTAGAAAAAATAGAAAAAAGAAAAGAGAATAGTCGATACTTGGGCATAAAAACGCCCAGTATCAAGGAGTATAGCATGAACAAAACAAATTAAACAACTGAAACAACTGAACAAAATATATTGTAACCACGTAGTCCAGAATCCCGGTTCTGGAAGTGTGGGAGTCTCCACCAATAGTAATGAATGGGGAGAGTCCGACAAGTAGGGAGAGCGCATAGCCGCCTCCCGGCACAAATATGGTATATCAAATAAAGTGCCCGTCTAAATTTTCCTGAGCAGACAATATAAAACAAGAAAACAAAATAAAAGAAAGCAAAAAAAGTATATGTATAATGGACCAGTAATAAGTAGAAGCATAGCAAATATTTTGCAAGACAAATAATAGGTCTCAAGGTCAACAAAACTAGAACGACTTAGAAGGTAAAAGTTGCCAGATGTATGGTATTTAAAAAATGTTAACCAAACTTAGGCAATAGCTAATGTCCCGTGAGGGGACCACTGAGAGGCTATTGCTATAAAAAAAAGGGGGAAAAAGACAATATGTAACAGTCAGGAATCTTCAGGTATCTCGGCGTGAAGTTGCAGTTTTCCTTGAAGACGGAGAAGACCAAAGAGGTGAAAGCGGAGGAGGAGGGCCGTTGGATCTTAATGGGTCTCGGGATGAGGGATTATGAGAGATAAATCCCAACTTCAGTAGGATCTTTTCACCATCGGCGAACGTAGAGAAGGCATATGATCTATTGTTATATGTGAATTGCAAACGGAAAGGATAGTTCCAGCGATAGCGAATATCACGTTGAATCAGAGGGGATAACAGCGGTTTAAATGCTCTTCGTTTTTGAATGGTAGCTTGGGAAATATCCGCAAATATTTGGATTTTATATCCTTCAACTTCCAGATCTGGGTGGTCTCTAGCATATCTCATAACCGCTTCCTTGATCCTGAAAAAGTGAGGCTTCACAATCACATCTCGGGGAGGGCCGTCCAGTTTCAGAGAGACCAGGGCTCTGTGAATTCGATCGATCTCCATGTGTGCTTCGTCAATATCTGGAACAGCCGATTGCATCAGGGAAGAAGCTATAGAACTGAAATCTTTAACCGTTTCTGGTAACCCACGGATACGGAAATTATATCGCCTGGCACGATTTTCAAGGTCGTCAATTCTAGTGTAAGCGTCCTCCAAACGATCGTGGAGTTCAGTAATCATGGTAGAGTTCTGCGCCACTCTATGGACAGTGTCATCAACTTTGGATTCAATACTGTCTAAACGACATCCCAGATTCTGAAAATCTTGCTTAATGTCAGAAGCCAATTTAGAAGTGGCTTTCTCCAACTCTTTTTTCAACATGTCCGCAAAGCGAGCAAGGAGAATAGTATCTGGAGAATATGGTAATGGTGCAGGCAGGGGATCTGGAGATCTCTCAGGACTGTCAGGATCTATATCTTGGCCACTATCCTGGCTGAGGAAAACATCTGCCATATCTCTTTCCAGGGCAGAAGAGGTATGGGAAGCAGGGCTTGGAGATGGCAGGGAAGCCTGTGTCAGAGATCTGGCAGGGCTAGATGATGGACAGGGATGGTCTGTCTGCTCACCTGAGGATCGGATGGCTGCGGATGAGCCCATGCAGAGCGATCCGTTGGGAGATGGCTGTCCCTTCTTCTCCTGTAACTGAGGCTGCTGCTGTCCCTTTCCTGCCTGGATAGAACTCGCGCTGGACGCCATCTTGGATCCTTTGGCTGAACCACGAGGCGGGTAGGAACTGCAGCCGTAGGTCCTCCCCGACGATCGGGTATACATGTAGTGTGTCCCCGCGATACGTGTCCGCCGTCCTAGTGCTGTGCTCGGACGAGCGGGATATGAGGGCTGCTGATGAAGGCTCTAAGTGCCGGGAGTGTGCGGAGCGATCTAAGCTTGCATCCGCTCCGGCCGCCCGCGCATGCGCTCTCCCGCGAGTGAGTTTTAAATGACTTTTTTTCCTTCAGAAATGACATTTTGTGCAGGGACAGTTCTAAGCACGGGAAACATGCGCTACTTTACATGCATATTATACACACACCCTAGGTACGAAATTTAAAGGAAAATTTCACTTTTATTTTTTCATTTTAAGCATTATTAAAATCACTGCTCCCGTAAAAACGTCATTCTGTCTGTTCGCAGGTTCTGCAAAGGTGGAAGAATCTTCCAGTTTTATGGCAGACAAAAAATAAGACGAATAAAAATAAAGAAGCCAGGAAGATAGCACTGGAGAGCATGCTTGAATTTATAAAAACACAGATCCCCACAGCAACAATCGAGGATGACAAGAAGAAAATTGGGACCATTAGGGGCACATATCGGACTGAACGCAACAAAGTCCTAAAATCAATAAGGTCAGGAGCAGCTGCAGATCAAATTTACAAGCCAAATCTGTGGTACTACAGTCAGCTAAACTTCCTTGATGACCATCTGGAAGCAAGGGAATCCCTTTTGAGCCCTCCCCCCAGAAGTAGCTCCAGCCTTCCCTGCAGCCAAGTTCAACCTTCTTTGGAGGAACAACCTGAATTCCTGGAGGAGCCTGATTTGACCATTTGGAGCCAGGTATAGTATTTAGCTAAAGATTTCTTGTACTAAAAGTATAATGATGTAAAATAGATATTACTGTAAGGTATAAGAAGATCATGAACCAATATTCATGGTTAGAGTTCTCCTCAAATATATATATATATATTTTACAATAATGTTTCTCTGACATGAGTGTGAACAAGATGTGACCTTTGTGGTCAGGCTAATCTTTCTTCTGTGTAACAGGCATGTATATTTAGGTTGAAATGTGACTTTGTGGTTAGGCCTTTTCCGGGAAAAAGTTTATCTCACTTCTGCTTTTTAACTGACAGATTGACCGCACTGACATCTGGCGTTTCTTATCTTCCTGTTTCAAATGTCAGAACATGTCTAGTTTGACCACAATTGACGTATGTTAACTGACCGCTTTTGCAGAAGTCAAAAAACCTGTTAGAATTTATTTTTGTCTAACTCATGAGGTTTTTGCTTATTGCTGATAGGTCCATAGGAGGGAGGCAACTTTTCTCGCTGTGTATAAAAAATGACATGTAACCATTAAACCACATATTCTTGTATACCCATTCACTGTTTATTGGTGTCTTGAATATCCGACCGGTCAGAGAGACTTCCACAGATCCTGAGTCCAGCTCGAGCCAAGAAGGTCCAACAGAACCAAACAGAACCAGAACCTTTCAGTGGTACCAGAAGTGGGGTGATCCAATTGAACAGGTAAGACCCCCTTTAATTATTATTGGGAACAACAGTCTTGCCTTGTCAATTGGTTCACCATAAAGTAGACTCTCGAGAAAACTACAAGTTTTCTGGGACTCTGTTAAGATTGAAAGGTAGATTTAGAATGGATACAGAGGGTCTCGCTAGGTTGGCCAGACCAGGTTATTAGATTGAGAAAGAATCTTAAATTCTTCTCTACATAGGACGGATCTGTGGAAACTCTATATCTAAAGGTGTACACAAAAAGGGTTACCTTTTTAAATGTCGACTGTATATTGTTGTCCTGAATGTAAAACTGGTTTATTGTTTGCTTATAAAGGGAAGACCACGTCATTAGTGGCAATTGTTCCAGGGGGTATCATGTCAAAATTGGCAAGGGTCCTATGTTCCAGGGATCAAAACAACATATGTTAAGATTTAATATACATAATTCTTTATCATATAATTTGACACTCGAGGGCCTAAGTGTGGCTGAAATCCAGTGTCTAATTATATACCAAAAAAAGGAGAACACTGGGTTCCTTGTCATAAATCTATAAATTGTCATAAGTTTAAGGACATTTTCCGCCCCTGGAACGAAATAGAGAAAGCAAGACAGAATTTTTTTAATTTTAAAGTATAAGTATTATTGTTTGCTATAATGGGTAATCAAGCAGGAAAGGAAGCTGAAGGTAAGCAGCACCAACCCTCTCCGATTGATTACATTAAAGTCAATTATGGGAAAAATTATACTGATCCTTTTTGGTCACTAGTTTTAAAAAGAGCACATCAGTTAGAAGTGCCATGTTTGGGGGAATACGGACCATGTTCCGAGGAAGAGAGTGGGAGGAAGTGACCAGAATATGTGGCCAACATAAACAGTATAATTATCCCATAAAAGACCTTGACAAAGATTACATGACTAAATGTTGTAAGATTTGGGCAAAGGGTATGAAGGAATATAGAAAGAAATATACAAGTGTAAAAATGGAAAAGAAAGAGCAATTAGAAGACGCAATAGGAAGTCCATCAGCTCCCCCTAATTTTTATCAAGAAAAACCCCCTCCATATGCTATGGTAAAAGATGAATACCTTGCCCCAAAGAAAATATACCCCTCGTTAGATCCAAATGTTATAGCAGGAGTATTAACCATAGCTAAACAAAAGGGAACTAATTGGTTACGGGAGGGGGACGATAGAAGACAGATACAGGAACGTTTAAGTCAATTAGTAAAGGAGGAAGAACAGTGTATTAAAAAAGAGGAAGATGAAGAAAAAGTGAGGAGGATAAGGATGATGAGGCAGTGGGTGGCTTGACCTCCAGGATAGAAGCCCTCAAATTCCCAGTTATTCACATGGGAGAAACCCCGGTCCATATCCCACTCCCCCTCGGGACGTTAAGGGATATTAAAGGTCTTTGCCCAAAGCCACGCAAACACCCCAGAGAGGCAGCTCTGTTCTTACAGAGACATTGCGCGGGCACTGGCATGAATGCCGATGACTGTGAAATAATAATACAGACAGTGGATCCAGATCCTATCTGCGATGTAGAAGTTAAGACATTATTTGCTGATAATGACCCCTTTAAAAATACAAAGGGATGGGAATCATTTTGGGCAGCTGTTTGGCAGTAAAGTTACAAAGGAGAGAGCGCTTTGCAGATAATGTGCACCGCAAAGCAGGGACCGGGAGAAAACTTTTATTCATTTTGTAAACGGGTACACCAGTTATACAAAGATACAGGAATGGAGAACCCTGAACTGTATGTGAGCACAGTCATGTCCAGGGGAGATCCCAAAACAACACAGTTACTTAAATTAATTACCCCCAATTGGTCAACATTAAAACCTGATGCCTTTCTCAAAGACATTAAAAAAGCGTGCATCCTCGGGCTTATTCACTACAAAAGGAGGGGTATTTCCCTCATTTAACCCCGAACAGATAGAAAGCCCGCAGTTAGCTGCTGCACAAATGGTTGTCCCTTATACACAACCAGTTCCCCAACAATCCCAACAAGTACAATACCAAGCATATCCCCAGGATAACCAGCAGGGTTGTTTCACATTCAGGGACATGGGACATTGGAAGTCAGAATGCCCCCTTTAGGAGAGGAACAAGTAGGGCAGCTAACCGCAGGGGTAATATGGGAAGAGGCAGATTGCCCATTGGTACAGTTCATGACCAACATCTTTTTAAATGAGTTTTGCCATTCTGACTGACCACTTCCTCTGGGAAGAGACTTAATGTCAAGTTTAAACATTCACATCAAATTTACAAAAGATGGGGGCCTGCTAGCTACATCAGAAATCTGTGATTTGTCTAACCCAAAAAAGACAGGATTTTAGAGGGTACTTTATGTTACTACTGGCACACCTTAAAGCACACCCTATATGGGCACTGCATACATTGCACACGATACAAGCCCATCATTGGGGAAGGAGCAGTAGTACATTACCAAAAACAATATCCCCTGTCAGAAGGAAAAATTTCAGGCATAGCACCACAAATAAAGCAATATTTAGCAGAAGGAATACTGAAACATACAATCAGTCCCTGGAACACCCCCATTCACCCAGTCAAAGCCAGTGGTGAATGGCGCTTTGCACAGGACCAAAGGGCCCTGAACAAAGCTATTGTCCCCCTTCCACCTTTTGTTGCGGATATTGCTACAATATTTTGTGAGATACCGGTAACGTCCAAGATCTACATGGTCATTGATTTAAGTATCGCATTCTCTTCCATACCTGTTGCAGAGGAAGCCCAAAATTACTTTAGGCTCCCGCAAGGCTTTGCGAACAGTCCTGCAGCGTGCTCCATGGTCTTGAATCGATCTTTGAGCGATTGGGTACCAAAAGAAGGCTCAGTGTTGCTTCAGTATGTGGATGTCCTATTGCTGTGTAATGAAAATGAGGTCAGCTGTGCGGAGGACTCAGAGCACCTACTAACTCACCTCGCCTCAAAAGGTCACTTGGTGTCTCGCAAAGAGATCCAGTGGTGCAGGTCGCAGGTTGAGTACTTGGGGTGTATAATCCGAACGTTTGGTGTCACCAGCTCGAGTCAAGGCACTGTCCTCCTGGAGTCCACCAAGAGACAAGTCAGTGCTTCTCTCTTTCCTAGGGTCCATAATATACTGCAGGCAGTGGATACCTGATTGCTCTTATTATGATTCTATCCTAAGGTCTGCTACCCTGCAGGATGCCCCAAAGTTTATTGATTGGACAACAGAGAGGGTTAAGGCTTTCACAGCATTAATCAGCTCTCTAAGGCAAGCCCCTGCATTGGGACTTATAGAGTGCGCAGGGCCTTTTTCATTGTACTGTGTGGTATCTGGACCTACGGTTGCAGTGGTCCTAGCACAATCACATGGGAATTCTCTGAGACCCGTATCATACATCTCAAAGAAACTTCCAGATCAAGTTCAAGGTATGCCACATTGCTTACAGGCCATAGCAGCCTGTGCAATGGCCGTACAAGAGGCTTCAAAGGTGGTTCTGGGACATGACCTCACACTGTATACTACACACCTCATGACAAACATGAACACACAACACATGACAATGCAAAGGTGCAGCGGCTATGAGATTATCTTGCTAAAAACACATAATCTAACCATAAAATCATGTTCAGAAACCTCAAAGCCCATTAGGTTTTTACATTCAGGAACACGATTGCACTGAGGTACTTGCAGAAACTACCCTCCCTAGACCAGACCTCACAGATGTTCCGTATCAAAATGCGGAAAATGTTTATGTAGATGGCAGCTGCTCCCGACCTGATGACAAAACTTATCAAACTGGTTATGCCATTGTTCAATTGCCAGATGTAATGATTGAAGCCAAATCTCTGAATGCTAGTTCAGTCCAGATTGCAGAACTCATTGCTATAACTATGGTTTGTCAGATTTTTGAAGGAAAAGATGTAAACATTTACACTAACAGCAGATATGGGTACACGGGTTGACAAAAGATCCTACTGGACTTTGATCAACCAAGGAGGAAATAATAGGGAATAAAAGGGGTGCACCACATGATAGAATCCCTAGATTACACACAAGTCCCCACACAGATGGGCAATTTAGAATATCTTTTGGTTATAGTTGACAGATTTACAGGATGGGTAGAAGCAATCCCTACCACAGGAGAGACAGCTAGAGTACTAATAAATCAGTGGATCTGTAGGTTTGGCCTTCTGGCCACTATATGGTCAGATCAAGGTCCAGCATTTACCTCGGCCTTAGTGAAGGAGCTAGTAAAAATTCTAGGCATCCAATGGAAGCTGCACATTCCCTACCACCCACAGAGTTCAGGAGTAGAGGAAAGAATGAACAGAACCATAAAAGACAAATTGAAAAAAGCAACAGGTGGCACAATGAAAAACTGGTTAGATTACTTGCCAGCAGTCTTATATCAAATCAGGACTACCCCCCACAGAACAGGAATATCTCCTTTTGAGATACTTATGGGTAGGCCAGCACAGAGGAAACCTGATGAGGGAAAGGAGGTTAATCTTTATTCTTTACAAGAAGAGTACGTGAAACATCTGGTAAGTAGCCTTAGTGAAACACAGGACAAGGTTGCTGTCACTTTTCCTCCTCTCTCCACAGAGCCTACACATCCATATATCCCAGGAGACAAAGTATTGATAAAACAACTTGCCGTCCGGAAACAACCCGGCCCTATCTTCCAAGGACCATTTGAAATTCTGAAGGTTGCCAGAACAGCCGTTCTTACAGATCAAGGACCACAATGGATCCATGCATCCAGACTAAAGACATTTCCGAAGGGAAACTGGAAGAAGGTGAAGGAGAAGACAAAGACCCCTGTTCTGGAGAGTATTCCAGAAAAGGATCCGGAAAATACTCCCTAGTGGACCATAAAAAACAAGAAACTCAGAGTTCCATACCCATAGACACTAATGGTCAAAAAGGAGGGGTCACTTCGGCAAAACTTTTTCTTTTTTCCTTAATGATTACATTGTTTATTTTAATGCTCATAATCATAGGACACTGTTGGTCAGATAATTCTAACAGACCAAAAAGAAGTATGGAAGACAATTTTAGTGGTAAAATGCTGCTGCTTAAAATTTAAGTATGCTTATGCTCAAAAATCAGGATATGAAAAATGTTGGATATGTAGTAAACTCCATCCTAGCACTGCTAGGATCCCCCTAATGGCAGTACCTCTAAACTTCACCCCTCTCCTAAACGGCACACCACCTGTCGTCCTTAATAATCCAATGATCGATGGGCTTCAATTCTTGAAGCCATGATCATAAGGAGGGGTTGTAAGGTATAAGAAGATCATGAACCAATATTCATGGTTAGAGTTCTCCTCAAATATATATACTGTGAGGGGGTTAACTCGGTAGCGGGTGTGTGTGACCCCCTGGTTGGGCTCCCCACACAAAAACAGGGCCAGCAGACGGAGGTTGTGGTTTTCAAAATCAAAAGGTGCAGTTTATTTCTCTATGTACAGTGACAAAAACACAGCAAAGCCAAAAAGAAACAAACAAAATAAATCCTGGTCAGTTTGACCTCTGACTAAACATGCAGGTTTCCTAAACTAACAACTGGGATCAGCCTGGTGCTGTCCTAGTCCCTAAGTCCCTGGTTTAGTAAAAGTCCAAACAAATAGCCACACAGGCTTTGCCTCACCGCACAGGGGTTCACTCTCCCTAGACAGTCCACACAGGTCTGGTTCCAGGCATGAGCTAACATCTAATGAATCTGGGAGTTTTTATAGAGGCCTTAAACGAACTGACAGGCTTCAGCTGGCCTCATCAACTCCCTGCCTGCACGACGCCCAGCCCTCTCCCTAGAGGTATGAGTCATCAATGAGCCCACTAGTCTCAGCTGGGCTTATACAACTCTCCACCTAGCTGTATAAATCGGCGTAAAGCCTGAATCTGGGCGAAATATATCTACCCCCCTGGATGCAACCAGGTGACTTTACCTTCCTGCTGTCACATACCCCCCCCTCTTGTTTTAACCTCGGGGTTGGAACACCAGCAATCAGGCATTCATGTACTCGAGACAAAGCATCCACATTCCCCATTTGAACGCCAGGGCGATGCTTTACTGTGAAGTTGAATTCCTGGAGGGCCAGGAACCACCTATTCACTCTTCTATTTGTTTCCTTGTTTTGAGCCATCCACTTTAACGGAGCGTGATCCGTAACCATGTCAAAGTGCCTACCTAGCAGGTAGTACCGAAGGGAATCTAGAGCCCACTTCACCGCTAAACACTCCTTTTCAACGGTGGCGTAATTTACCTCATGGGACTTCAACTTCCTGCTGAGGTAAATGACTGGGTGCTCTTCCCCGTTCCAGACCTGGGACAATACTGCTCCTAACCCCACATCTGACGCATCACTTTGTACGACAAAGTCTTTAGAGAAGTCGGGTGAGTACAACACTGGCTGGCTACATAAGGCTTGTTTCAAGAATTGGAATGCTGCCTCAGCCTCGGGGGTCCATTTAATCATGACCGACCCTTTCCCCTTCGTCAGGTTGGTTAGGGGCACAGCCTTAGAAGCAAAGTGGGGAATGAATCGCCGATAATACCCAGCGATTCCCAGAAAGGCTCGTACCTGCTTCTTGCTGTTGGGACGTGGCCAACTCTGGATGGCCTCGACTTTGTTGAGTTGGGGTTTTATTACTCCCCTCCCAATGGTGTACCCAAGATATTTGGCCTCCTCCTGCCCAATGGTACACTTCTTGGGGTTAGCCGTAAACCCTGCTTCCCGAACAGAGTCCAGGACTGCTTGCACTTTTGGCAGATGTGAGGCCCAATCTGTGCTATGGACAATTACGTCATCCAGGTAAGCCGCAGCATACTTCCGATGGGGCCTCAGCATCTGGTCCATTTTCCGCTGGAATGTGGCCGGCGCATTCTGTAACCCGAACGGCATTCTTTTATATTGGAACGCCCCGTCTGGGGTTACAAATGCGGTTTTCTCTTTGGCTGACTTGGCCAGGGGGATTTGCCAATACCCTTTTGTGAGGTCAAGAGTCGTCATGTATCGGGCTGTTCCCAGCCGGTCGATCAACTCATCTATACGTGGCATGGGGTAGGTGTCAAATTTTGTAACTTTGTTCAACTGACGAAAATCGTTACAAAATCGCCAGCTCCCATCCGGTTTAGGCACCAACACAATGGGACTAGACCAATCACTTTGGGACTCCTCTATCACCCCTAAGTTCAGCATTTTCTGTACTTCCTCCCGTATTGCCTCCCGTCGGGCCTCTGGGATCCGATAGGGTTTTAACTTCACCCTTTCACCGGGCGGGGTAATAATGTCATGCTCTACCCCAGATGTTTGTCCCGGCAGCTCAGAGAATACCTCCTTGTTGCGAAGCACAAACTCCTTAACCTCCTGTTGTTGGGGTTGTGACAAGGTGGCTGCGATTCCAACCTCAGGAATCACGCAACCAGTTTGAGCTGGTGACCAAGTGTCTGCGACTAGGGACTCTCTATCCCTCCAGGCTTTCAACAGATTAACGTGATAGATCTGTTCGGGCTTTCGCCTTCCTGGTTGTCTGACCTTGTAATTCACTTCGCTCACTTTTTCCATTATCTCGTAGGGGCCTTGCCATTTGGCAAGGAATTTACTTTCAACCGTAGGGACAAGTACCAATATCCTATCCCCCGGGGAAAAGGTACGGGTCTTGGCTCCACGGTTGTACACTCTCTGCTGTGCCAACTGCGCTTGGGCCAAATGTTCCTTCACGATGGGCATTACCTGTGCAATTCGATCTTGCATCAGGGCGACATGCTCAATCACACTCCTGTGGGGAGAACTCTCACTTTCCCAAGTTTCCTTGGCAATATCCAACAGCCCTCTTGGGTGTCTCCCATACAGTAACTCAAAGGGGGAGAATCCCGTAGAGGATTGGGGCACCTCCCTAATAGCAAACATCAAATAAGGAAGTAGACAGTCCCAATCCTTTCCATCCCTATCCACCACTTTCTTCAACATTTGTTTTAGGGTTTTGTTGAATCTTTCAACCAGCCCATCGGTTTGGGGGTGATACACAGATGTACGTAATTGCGTCACTTTGAACAATTTACACAGCTCCTTCATAACCCGGGACATAAAGGGTGTACCTTGGTCCGTAAGCAGTTCTTTACAAATACCCACCCGGCTAAAAACAAGAGATAGCTCTTTGGCTATGGTTTTGGCCGAGGTATTTCTGAGAGGGATCGCTTCTGGATAACGGGTGGCATAGTCCATTATAACCAATATGTACTGGTGCCCCCTAGCGGACTTGATTATAGGACCTACCAAATCCATTGCGATTCTCTCAAACGGGACCTCAATGATGGGTAGAGGGACCAGCGGGCTACGGAAGTGTGGCATCGGGGCCGACCTCTGACACACAGGGCAGGAGGAACAATAATTTTCTATGTCCTTCATCACCCCAGGCCAATAGAATCTCTGTAATACCCTCTCTCGGGTTTTCTCTGTCCCCAGATGACCTCCAAGAATGTGCCCATGGGCCAACTCCAACACCAACTTCCTGTAAGGTTTGGGCACCACAAGCTGCTCAACGGTTTCTTCTGCCCTTTTTGCCACCCGATACAGTAGGTCCTTCTCTACGCTGAAGTATGGGTAAGTGCAGGTATTATCTGGGTTCACTAACTCGCCATCTATTTTCACTACGTTTTCCCGTGCCTTTATTAGGGCGGGGTCTTTCAACTGTTCTGTGGCAAAGTTTTCCCTGTGAACCTCAAGATCAGAAAACTCCACAGACGGTAGGTTTTCGTCTGAGGAGGTGGGCTCCTCTCCAGTTTCTTGAGTCTCCCCTGCCAATACTGACAAGGGAAATTCGGGAGAGTCCTCACCACTCTCAGAGGAGTTCTGGCTATCATATTCCTGGTACATAGGGGCACCAGTGGGGGGCTCAGGATCATCCCACAGTTCCCAGAACTTCGGAAAATCCCTTCCCACAATGGCGTCATGCGGTAACTGAGACACTAAGCCCACTGGATGAGAAAGGGTACCTTTGGGGGTCTCGAAACACACTGTAGTCACTGGATACTCTCGGGTGTCCCCATGCACACAAATAACAGCTACCTTGCTATTCCCAGAGACCTCTGTTTTAACTAATTCAGCCTTTATCAGGGTCACAAGGCTACCTGAATCCAGCAATACCACAACATTTCTACCATTAATACACATTTTGCATAAATGTTTCTCAGTTCCCCGAATGGCAGTGCATGCGACTGTCGCACACAGCGACTGACGTCTGCCCGTCAGAAAGTCACACTGCATGGGTTCCTCCAAAACCGGGCAATTTGCTGCAATATGTCCCGCTTGCCGGCAGCGGTAGCAAATGATCCTTCTTGCCGCCTCTTGAGCCGCTGATTTCCCAGGCTGTTCTCGCCAAACTTGGGGTAGAGCTCCCACCCTCTCACTCTCTCCACCCTCACCCCTTGGAATCCTCTTATCCGCCCCTGGGGATGATCTGGTCTTAGGGTGGAAAGTCCGAGAGTCTCTGGAAGAGGCCGTCAGGTTCTCTGTAGCCAAGTATTTCTCTACACGATCCACAAGACCACCGGCCGTCTCTGGGTCTCCATGGCTTACCCACTTTTGGATGGCAGTAGGAAGAGCTCTCAAAAACCGATCCATTACAACACGTTCCACAATCTTTGGTGCGGACAAAGTCTCTGGCTGTAGCCACTTTCTGCTCAGGTGAATGAGATCATACATTTGAGACCTGGGGGGTTTTCCAAGCTGGAAAGTCCAGTTATGCACACGCTGAGCCCGGACAGCCAGGGTGACACCCAGCCTTGCCAATATTTCAGCTTTTAGCATCACATAGTCTTTTGCTTGGTCAGGCTCTAGGTCATAGTAAGCTTTCTGCGATTCACCCGTTAACAGAGGAGCCACCAGTCCAGCCCACTGCTCCTCAGGCCACTTTTCTCTTTCAGCAGTCCTTTCAAATGTGGTCAAAAATACCTCTGGATCATCCTCTCCAGTCATTTTTGTCAATAAACGACTCACCCCAAAGGACGCGGTATTAGTGGGACGGCTTTCCTCACTGGTCTGCGGACGTTGCTGCATTACTGCTTCCATTTGTTGTAGTCTCTGCTCTTGCTTCTGTAACAGGTCTATGAAGCGGGCCTCAGATTGCTGCTGGGCTTGTTGATGAGCTTGCTGCTGGGCTGCAAGGCTCCTTTGCAAACCTGCATTTGTCTGCTGTTGATTGGCATTTGCTAGAGCCAGCTGTTTCAGTATCTCCTCCATGCTGGCTTAAAAAAAACTGCCACTGGTTCTCCACCAACTGTGAGGGGGTTAACTCGGTAGCGGGTGTGTGTGACCCCCTGGTTGGGCTCCCCACACAAAAACAGGGCCAGCAGACGGAGGTTGTGGTTTTCAAAATCAAAAGGTGCAGTTTATTTCTCTATGTACAGTGACAAAAACACAGCAAAGCCAAAAAGAAACAAACAAAATAAATCCTGGTCAGTTTGACCTCTGACTAAACATGCAGGTTTCCTAAACTAACAACTGGGATCAGCCTGGTGCTGTCCTAGTCCCTAAGTCCCTGGTTTAGTAAAAGTCCAAACAAATAGCCACACAGGCTTTGCCTCACCGCACAGGGGTTCACTCTCCCTAGACAGTCCACACAGGTCTGGTTCCAGGCATGAGCTAACATCTAATGAATCTGGGAGTTTTTATAGAGGCCTTAAACGAACTGACAGGCTTCAGCTGGCCTCATCAACTCCCTGCCTGCACGACGCCCAGCCCTCTCCCTAGAGGTATGAGTCATCAATGAGCCCACTAGTCTCAGCTGGGCTTATACAACTCTCCACCTAGCTGTATAAATCGGCGTAAAGCCTGAATCTGGGCGAAATATATCTACCCCCCTGGATGCAACCAGGTGACTTTACCTTCCTGCTGTCACAATATATATTTTACAATAATGTTTCTCTGACATGAGTGTGAACAAGATGTGACCTTTGTGGTCAGGCTAATCTTTCTTCTGTGTAACAGGCATGTATATTTAGGTTGAAATGTGACTTTGTGGTTAGGCCTTTTCCGGGAAAAAGTTTATCTCACTTCTGCTTTTTAACTGACAGATTGACCGCACTGACATCTGGCGTTTCTTATCTTCCTGTTTCAAATGTCAGAACATGTCTAGTTTGACCACAATTGACGTATGTTAACTGACCGCTTTTACAGAAGTCAAAAAACCTGTTAGAATTTATTTTTGTCTAACTCATGAGGTTTTTGCTTATTGCTGATAGGTCCATAGGAGGGAGGCAACTTTTCTCACTGTGTATAAAAAAGGACATGTAACCATTAAACCACATATTCTTGTATACCCATTCACTGTTTATTGGTGTCTTGAATATCCGACCGGTCAGAGAGACTTCCACAGATCCTGAGTCCAGCTCGAGCCAAGAAGGTCCAACAGAACCAAACAGAACCAGAACCTTTTAATTACTAGTGAAAAAAAATTAAAGATTTAACAAAAAGTGTTCGACATATCAATAGACAATAGTGGCCAAAAATGATGGGGACAAGAATCTAAAATGCAGGGGTCAGAATGATTGTCTTTAATATTTATTAGCATTCAATTTGCAACTGTCATGAGGTGACAAATGTGTGTGATAGATGAAGACCAAAATTTAACTATGTACCTTTTTGATACACAGACAGAACAAAGCCAGGATGAGGGGGGAGAAAATGTGATCCAGTAGGAGGCAGGCCCCAGTGGGACCCAGGAGGAGGCAGGCCCCAGATACCTCCTCTACGCATTCCACCAAAAAGGGCCAGGAGGCTTATACAGATGGAGGAGGAGACACAGGCCCTAATTAGGGAGGTTACTGCGGCCCTCAGAGTGCCCCCCACCGCTGCAGAGGGATTTGCTGCCCTTATTGGGCACAAACTGCCAACAATGGACATGGGCCAGCGCCTCCGATGTGAGACCATCATATTGAAGGCGGTCAACATGGGCATGATGGGGAAGCTCAACGATTATACCGACCTTGTGGAGATTGCTCTTGTTCCTGCTCCTGCTCCAGTTCCTGCCACAAGATCTCCTCCAGGGACACAGTCTCCAAAGACACGGTTAGCAAAGGCTGCAAGGAAGGCTACAAAGAAGGCCAAAAAATAATTCTATGATATGTCCTTCTCATGGTCCCAATTTTCTTTTTGACATCCTTGGTTGTTTGCTGTGGTGATCTGTGTCTGCACTAATTCAAGCAGGGTCTCCAGTGCTGTCTTCCTGGCTTCTTTGTTTTTCTTTTACCTGTGTTTTTGTTTTGCCTTCACCTTTAATTTGTTTTTATGCCAGAATAAATGGATTTTTTGTTTCCAGACAAAAATTGACCATGTGTTTTTATTAAAAATAGAGAATTTGCTAGTAAGTAAGCAGGGACATTTCAAAAAACCTTTTTCAAATTAACAAGGGACACTAACCTCCTTGAGGGTAAATAATACTAAATAATAATGTTGTTGTGGTAACTCGCACTCAAAAATACAAAAAAAAAAAAAAATGGAAATCAGTCTAAAATATTATCCAAATAATAACCAAAAAAGAACATCTTCAATAAAAGATTGTAAAAATAATTTACATTTTTTTTAGGGAGATCTGGCTTACAAAAAATAAAGATTATTCATGAGATCACAATAAATAAAGAAACAAGTTTGTCATACAGTAACTCTGTGAGAATATCAGCAGCAAAATTATTTGATTATTGTAGCATTATAACGAAGAAAAGAATGCGCTGCATTAAACGATGCAATAATTTACAGCATGACGAATGTGCTATCTCCATTATGAACGCTAGTTTTACCAGAACGAGCGCTCCCGTCTCATCACTTGCTTCTGAGCATGCGTGTTTTTTCCCATCATTAAAGCGTACACATGGCAGTTTTTCACGACGAGAAAAAAGACAACGCGAAAAAAAATAGAGCATGTTCTAAATTTTTAATGCCCATTTTTCGTGTTGAGAAAAATACTCTGGAGCCTACACACGATCGTGTTTAACCACTTGCTTACTGGGCACATAAACCCCCTAACCTGCCTAGGCGAAATTTCAGCTTTCGCCACTGTCACGCTTTGAATGACAATTGCGCGGTCGTGCGACGTGGCTCCCAAACAAAATTGACGTCCTTTTTTTCCCACAAATAGAGCTTTCTTTTGGTGGTATTTGATCACCTCTGCGGTTTTTATTTTTCGCGCTATAAACAAAAAAAGAGCGACAATTTTGAAAAAAACACAATATTTTTTACTATAATAAATATCCCAATTTAAAAAAATAAATAAAACATTTTCTCAGTTTAGGCCGATACGTATTCTTCTACATATTTTTGTTTAAAAAAAATCCCAATAAGAGTATATTGATTGGTTTGCGCAAAAGTTATAGCGTCTACAAAATAGGGGATAGAATTCTGACATTTTTTTTATTATTACTTTTTTACTAGTAATGGCAGTTATCTGCGATTTTTGTCAGGACTGCAATATTGCGGCGGACACATCGGACACTTTTGACACTATTTTGGGACCATTCACATTTATACAGCGATTAGTGCTATAAATATGCACTGATTACTGTATAAATGTGACTGTCAGGGAAGGGGTTAACACTAGGGGGCGAGGAAGGGGTTAAATGTGTGCCCTATGAGTGATTCTTACTGTGGGGGGAGGGGACCGATCTGTGTCCCTATGTACAAGGGACACAGCATCGGTCGCCTCTCCCTGACAGGACGTGGACGTTTACACACAGAGATCCACGTCCTTGTCTGTGTACAGGCCGATCGCGGGTACCTGGCGGACATCGCGGCCGTCAGGAAAGCGCATCGGCATCTCAGTGATGCGCCGGGAACGCGCGCGCGTGCCCCCCAGTGGCCAGAGGAGCGGAGGCCGTATAATGACGGCCTCCCGGCATTTTAGAACCGCTTTGCGGCCGTCATTTGTCGTACGGCGGGCGCAAAGTGGTTAATGACCATTTTAGAAAAAATGCAATTTTTCTCGTCATGAAAAACGGTCGTGTGTATGCGGCATGAGGAACAGGTTGTGGTTAAAATGACTAATGTCTCATATTTATGTACATACCTTTAGCGTATGAGTTTTTGTGGCGCTAGATTTTGGCTCCCCCCAATATATGACCCCTTCATACCAGGGACGCGCAGTCAGGGGAGGCCTCACCTGCCATGAACATTAAAAAAAAAAAAAAATCAAGCTTCGAGGGTCGTAGCTCGGCGACCTGGGGTCATAGGCTACATACCCCCCAAATTTGGGGTCTCTAAGTGCAGAGATATGGGGCTCCTTGCGCAGCCTGTCAGAAACCAAATACAGAGCAGCCACTTTAAATACAAGCTGATACACTCTGTTTGTAGCAGACTGAGAGGATGAGCTCACAGTGCCTCTCCTCACTTCTTGTCAGAGGCACTGAGCTCAATAAACAGCTTGTAGTCTTGGACCAATGGTATAGTACCATTGGTCCCAGCTGTCCAATAAATATACTGCAGTGGAGGCACGCCTCTCTCTGCAGTGTCAAAGAGTGGGCATGTGTCTAAAAGACAAATGCCCCATTCCAGCCCAGCCCTCTTAACTACAAGGAAAAAACATGTGTTTATGTGTATAAGATTTACCTACAATCCCAGTTAAGAGGGAGAATGAGAATCTGCTGCCTGCCGAAAAGGTTCTGTTATATTCAAGCTAAATCATATATTGATATGTCATACGTTATAACATAATTTATTATTTATCTATTTACTGTGAAATTACTGGTTGGAAGTTATAACTTTAAACTTCAGTAATTTGTCCGTTAAGCCACCTGCTTGAGTACAGATTTTGAAAATATAGTAAATTACCTTAAAAACAATATATAATAATTGTTTGTATATTACTTATGGTAATTAACCCCTTGCCACCCAGGCCAATTCTGACACTTCTCTCCTACATGTAAAAATCATAATTTTTTTTGCTAGAAATTACTCAGAACCCCCAAACATATTGTTTTAGCAGTAACCCTATGGAATAAAATGGTGGACGTTGCAACTTTTTATGTCACACGGTATTTGCGCAGCAATTTTTTTAAATGCTTTTTTTTGGAGAAAAAACTGTTTCATGAATAAAAAAAAAAAACACTAATGCTAGCCTGATTTTTTTTTTTATATAATGTGAAAGATGATGTTACGCCGAGTAAATAGATACCTAACATGTCACACTTTAAAATTGTGCACACTTGTGGAATGGTGCCAAACTTCAGTACTTCTAAATCTCCATAGGTGACGCTTTAACAATTTTTACAGGTTACATGTTTAGAGTTACAGGAGGTCTAGTGCTGGCATTATTGCTCTCGCTCTTACGATCGCAGCATATGTAACCTGTGTATCTGGCTCTGATACTAGCCAGTGCCTCACCAGCCATTGACCTCACCACACGTCCCTGCTTCATACGGACATGTTGGTGTGGTGGGTCTTTGGATGCCTGTCCCAGTTACATCTTGAGGGGCTTTCTTCCACGTCAGCACATTTTTCCCCATGTATGCATATCAGCTGTACATAACAGTGGTATGTTGGATTTTGCATAAGATAATGCATCTTTAATGTTACATATTGATTTACATCTTCATGTTTATTTCTCACATTATCAGCACCAAAACTACTCCTAATGAAGCTTTACTGTGAAACGTGTTGAGAATTTACATCCAGAACTATATGCTATGACTACGCTATATTCTTATTTATTTATTTATTTATATTAGAAAGTTTTCATACATAGTCACCTATGAACTACAGTCATGGCCGAAATTGTTGGCACCCCAGAAATTTAGGGGTATGATAGGAAAGGGAGCGCGGCCGCTACGCCAGGCCTCCACCACAGATGTATAAGTGGTATTAGCAGAAGTTTATTTTACCTTCGGGCCTGCATTGTGTATTGGGTCCTCCCTTCAGGAGTCATCTGGCAGGAAACGTATTTGATAATACATTTTCCATTTTCCTGGCATAGGTACTTCTGGGCCCAGTTCATGATTGGTTCTACTTCCCGGAGTAAGGACCAGCTGCGGATACCACCCTGCTTCCTTATGTAAGGAACTGCGATTGTGTTGTTCATCCTGAGCATCACAGAAGAATCTGTCAACAGATGACGGAAGGACATGAGCGCCTGGAAGGCAGCCCGCAACTCCAGTATGTTGGACACAATTCCTTGGGACGGTGTGTTCCACCTGCCTGGGCTATTTCCGACATTTACATCCAGAACTATATGCTATGACTACGCTATATTCTTATTTATTTATTTATTTATTTATTTATTTATATTAGAAAGTTTTCATACATAGTCACCTATGAACTACAGTCATGGCCGAAATTGTTGGCACCCCAGAAATTTTTCCAGAAAATCAAGTATTTCTCACATAAAAGTATTGCAGTAACACATGTTTTACTATACACATGTTTATTCCCTTTGTGTGTGTAGCGGACAGGGTCGCCCGACCCCCCACCACACTCCCAATCCCCTCTATTAAAGTTCTCGCTCGCAATGTCTCTGGTCTAGGGGTATGATAGGAAAGGGATCGCGGCCGCTACGCCAGGCCTCCACCACAGATGTATAAGTGGTATTAGCAGATGTTTATTTTACCTTCGGGCCTGCATTGTGTATCGGGTCCTCCCTTCAGGAGTCATCTGGCAGGAAACGAGCCTCACACCGTTGCAAGTCCAACACTCCTTTATTTGAACATAGCATGGACTTACTTGCTTTACAAAACAGAACAGGAGGTGTGAATGCATATATATAGGCCCAGACACAAGTTCTTTCCTCCACTCTCCTCCAAAGAGTGGGCAAATGGTCTCCGCACAAGGGAATTCACCTTCCGGACGGTCTCCGACAAGAGGCTCACCCGTCACCGGCAGTATGCTGCACCGGGTCTTCAGATGAGGAGCTCTTCCCGGTCCATTACGTCCACCTCGGATTCAGGCGTCCGTCTCCGGAGCACCCTAGGATCCTTCCCTTGCGGAACTCAGTGTTGGGCACTGAGCTCCGGACCGCCAACCGAGTACCGCACCCCAGGCTAAAGGTGCCTGAGGTGGAACACGACCTCCGGTGGTCCTCCAGGCCTAGTCCGCCCAGAGGACAAACACGAACTGCATCCGCAGGCTGAAGGTGCCTGGGACAACGAACCCCGTGACAACATGGCCGGCCCCCTTTATACTTTCCCCCGGCATGCGCAGCGGGTTCCCCCGCCCCACCACAAGACAAAGAAGGATTCGACCCAGCAATGACTCGTCCGTCGGCCCAAAGTGACAGCGCCACCCGGTGGACCGCCGGAGATACACCACTGGTGTCACCGCAAAAATTCAAAATTACTGGCGGGAAAGTAAACACCCGCTACATGTGTATTGGGACAAAACAAAAAAAAAGGGAGAAAAAAAAAAGCACTTTGTACATAATGTCACACAAAACTCCAAAAATGGGCTGGTCAAAATTCTTGGCACCCTTTCAAAATTGTGGATAAATAAGATTATTCCAAGCATGTGATGCTCCTTTAAACTCACCTGGGGAAAGTAACAGATGTGGGCAATATAAAAATCACACCTGAAAGCAGAAAAAAAAGGAGAGAAGTTCACTTAGTCTTTGCATTGTGTGTCTGTTTGTTCCACACTAAGCATGGACAACAGAAAGAGGAGAAGAGAACTGTCTGAGGACTTGAGAACCAAAATTGTGGAACAAATATCAACAATCTCAAGGTTACAAGTCCATCTCCAGAGATCTAGATTTGCCTTTGTCCACAGTGCGGGGGAGTCGGGGACCGAGAGCACTACTACAGGACATGAGTGAGTAACTTCAGCAGAACAACTGGAGCTTCCTTTTACTTCAGATTCTGCACTGTACACTATGCAGCCTGGGACATTGATCCATCTTTCACTCCTCCTCTTCCCCCCCTCCTCCTCTCCCCCCCTCCTCTTCCCCCCCTCCTCCTCTCCCCCCCTCCTCTTCCCCCCCTCCTCCTCCTCCTCTTCCCCCCCTCCTCCTCCTCCTCTTCCCCCCTCCTCCTCCTCTCCCCCCTCCTCCTCCTCCTCCTCTTCCCCCCTCCTCCTCCTCCTCCTCCTCCCCCTCCTCCTCTTCCCCCCTCCTCCTCCTCCTCCTCCTCTTCCCCCCTCCTCCTCCTCTTCCCCCCTCCTCCTCCTCTTCCCCCCTCCTCCTCCTCCTCTCCCCCCTCTCCTCCTCTCCCCCCCCCCTCCTCCTCCTCTCCCCCCTCTCCTCCTCTCCCCCCCCCCTCCTCCTCCTCTCCCCCCTCTCCTCCTCTCCCCCCCTCCTCCTCCTCTTCCCCCCTCCTCCTCCTCCTCTTCCCCTCCTCCTCCTCTTCCCCCCTCCTCCTCCTCTCCCCCCTCTCCTCCTCCTTTCCCCCCCTCCTCCTCCTCTTCCCCCCTCCTCCTCCTCTCCCCCCTCTCCTCCTCTCCCCCCTCTCCTCCTCCTTTTCCCCCCCTCCTCCTCCTCTTCCCCCCCTCCTCCTCCTCTCCCCCCTCTCCCTCCTCTCCCCCCTCTCCTCCTCCTCCTCTCTCCCCCCTCCTCCTCCTCTCCCCCTCCTCCTCCTCCTCCTCCTCCCCTCCTCCTCCTCTCCCCCTCCTCCTCCTCCTCCTCCTCCCCTCCTCCTCTCCCCCCTCCTCCTCCTCCTCCTCCTCTCCCCCTCTCCCCCCTCCTCCTCCTCTCCCCCCCCTCCTCCTACTCTCCCCCTCTCCCCCCTCCTCCTCCTCTCCCCCCTCCTCCTACTCTCCCCCCTCCTCCGCCTCCTCTCTCCCCCTCCTCCTCCTCTCCCCCCTCCTCCTCCCCCTCCTCTCTCCCCCCTCCTCCTCCTCCTCTCTCCCCCCCTCCTCCTCCTCTCCCCCCCTCCTCCTCCTCCCCCTCCTCCTCCTCTCCCCCTCCTCCTCCTCCTCCTCTCCCCCTCTTCCTCCTCCTCCTCTCCTCCTCCTCTCCCTCCTCCTCTCCCCCCCTCCTCCTCCTCCTCACCCCCCTCCTCCTCCTCCTCCTCCTCCTCTCCCTCCTCCTCTCCCCCTCCTCCTCCTCCTCTCCCTCCTCCTCTCCCCCTCCTCCTCCTCCTCTCCCCCTCCTCCTCCTCCTCCTCCTCCTCTCCCTCCTCCTCCTCCTCCTCCTCCTCCTCTCCCTCCTCCTCCTCCTCTCCCTCCTCCTCTCCCCCCTCCTCCTCCTCTCCCCCTCCTCCTCCTCCTCTCCCTCCTCCTCCTCCTCTCCCTCCTCCTCTCCCCCCTCCTCCTCCTCTCCCCCCTCCTCCTCCTCTCCCCCTCATCCTCCTCTCCCCCTCATCCTCCCCCTCCTCCTCTCCCCCCTCCTCCTCCTCTCCCCCCTCCTCCTCCTCTCCCCCTCATCCTCCTCTCCCCCTCATCCTCCCCCTCCTCTCCCCCCTCCTCTCCCCCCTCCTCCTCCTCTCCCCCCTCCTCCTCCTCTCCCCCTCATCCTCCCCCTCCTCTCCCCCTCCTCCTCCTCTCCCCCTCATCCTCCCCCTCCTCTCCCCCCTCCTCCTCCCCCTCCTCTCCCCCTCCTCTCCCCCTCCTCTCCCCCTCCTCCTCCTCTCCCCCTCATCCTCCCCCCCCCCTCATCCTCCTCTCTTCTCTTCTCCTCCTCCTGCCCCCTCTCTTCTCTTCCTCCTGCCCCCTCTCTTCTCTTCTCCTCCTCCTGCCCCCTCTCTTCTCTTCTCCTTCTGATGTATACTGTAAGTACATAGTTATATAGTTGGTGAGGCTCTCCTCCTCCTCCCCCTCTCCCTCTCTTCTCTTCTCCCCCTCTCCCTCTCTTCTCTTCTCTCCCTCTCCCTCTCTTCTCTTCTCCCCTCTCCCTCTCTTCTCTTCTCCCCCTCTCCCTCTCTTCCCTTCCTCCCCCTCTCCTCCCTTCCTCCCCCTCTCCCTCTCTTCCCTTCCTCCCCCTCTTCTCTTCCTCCCCCTCTCTTCTCTTCCTCCCCCTCTCTTCTCTTCTCTTCCTCCCCCTCTCTTCTCTTCTCCTCCTCCCCCTCTCTTCTCTTCTCCTCCCCCTCTCTTCTCTTCTCCTCCTCCCCCTCTCTTCTCTTCTCTTCCTCCTCCTCCTCCTCCTCCTATGGGCACAGTGGCTGCATTTTTATGGGCACACTGACACTTTCAGAGGGGCACAGTGGCTGCTTCATGATGGGCACAGTGAGGCTTCTTTATGATGGGCACAGTGATGCTAATTAATGGGCACAGTGAGGCTGCATTTTGATGGGCACAGTGAGGCTGCATTTTGATGGGCACTGATGAGTCTGCATCTGGTGGGCACTGATGAGTCTGCATCTGGTGGGAACTGATGAGTCTGCATCTGGTGGGAACTGATGAGTCTGCATCTGGTGGGAACTGATGAGTCTGCATTTGGTGGGAACTGATGAGTCTGCATTTGGTGGGCACTAGTAGGCTGCATTTGGTGGGCACTAGTAGGCTGCATTTTGTGGGTACTAGTAGGCTGCATTTTGTGGGCACTAGTAGGCTGCATTTTGTTGGCACTAGTAGGCTGCATTTTGTGGGCACTGGTAGGCTACAGTTGGTGCGCAATGGTAGGCTGCAATTGGTGAGCAATGGTAGGCTGCAATTGGTGGGCACTGATGAGCTGCATTTGATGGGCACTGGTGAGGCTGCATTGATCTCTTTTACCATGTCTGCAGTCTCTGACAATCTCCTGTAGTATGTCTGCAGTCTCTGACCATCTCCTGTAGTATGTCTGCAGTCTTTGACCATCTCCTGTAGTATGTCTGCAGTCTCTGACCATCTCCTGTAGTATGTCTGCAGTCTCTGACCATCTCCTGTAGTATGTCTGCAGTCTCTGACCATCTCCTGTAGTATGTCTGGGGCTCTTTCTAAACAAACTCTCTAACAGAGGCCCTCTCTGTGTCCATTAGAGAGACCTCCCTGCAGGTCCAATTAGACTACTCTGCTTCTCTTCCTGTATTTTGTTTATTGTTAAGAGATCGTGGGAGGATCCCAGGGTAACAATGACTCCTTAGGGGAGCATCTCTGTGTTTGAGTCCTTGCCATAGAAACATTTGTAAAGGGGGAGGAGTTAGTAAGGTGACCACGCCCTTATAGGGGCGCCAGAAATATTTCTGCACCCAGGCGCATGTGACCCTAGGATCGGCCCTGAGTATGGATAAGCCAGCCCCCCACTATAAAAATATGCGTTGTCTGCAGCCATTTTGATGGCTGCAATTAATGTTTTCACAGCATGTCCCTGTCCACATGCACTGCAGTTACAATCAGCCGCATGTGTTTTTTTCACAGGGCATATTTATTTATTTTCATTGACGGAAATAGATTATTTTTTTCAAGTCTGTCCTTGTCCACAGGCATGTCGCTGATAACCATCTGCGTGTGTTTTTTCACAGGACATATGTACTGGTTGCTGTTGGCTGCAGTTTTTATAATTAAAATGCTTTTTCTTTAAAAATCCTTGCAATGTTCCTGTGCAGTGTGCATATGACTGGTTGATTTACATACAGGAGATTGTTGGCGACAGGGTCAGAAGGACCTTTAAGTGGTTGTAAACCCTCACATATACAGAGTGAAGTGAACAGCCTCAGATGATGCACAGAGGTGAAAAAAATATTCCAACATAAGTTTTACTTGTTTACCTGCAGTCTTCTCTTCTCTACACCCCTTCAAAAGGGGTGTAGAGATATGGGTGTTAAAAATATTTCATTATTTGTGAGGAGTATACAAGAGGAGGCAGAGAGACTGCAGTTACAGATGTGTGAGAGCTGATTGGAGGAAAGGAACACACACCCCTTCACACAGCAGAAAAACTGTGCTCTGAACAGACAAGCTTCATTCTGGGCTCTTCCCCCCTCCCCTTCCAAAACAAATGTGTCGGGAAAACTTCTCAGAAGTGACTTATGCTGATAACAGAGGAGCGAAGCACCAGCGAGAAATTACACTTAGAGCTTTGGAGAGAGATAAGTAAACACTACAGATATATGTGCTTCGCTCAGATTCTATTAAATGACTTTAAAACAAAAAGTATATATATATATATATATATATATATATATATATATATATATATATATTTATATATGTATTATTTCAGTGGTGGGGTTCACATCTGCTTTAACAAACTACCGTATATACTCGAGTATAAGCCGAGATTTTCAGCCCTTTTTTTGGGGCTGAAAGTCCCCCCCTCGGCTTATACTCGAGTCAGCGAAATTTTTCCATTGTAAATAGTACCTGTAAAGAAATTGCGGCTGCAGCGTCCATCGTTCAAATTCCGCGGCGTCCATCGTTCAAATTCCGCGGTCTCTTCCTGTTCCTTCCGTGATAGGCGAGTCTCATCAGACACTCTCCGCCTATCACGAACGTTCTCTCATCCTCAGTTTTCCAGCAGACGTCTGTGATTGGCGGAACACCCAACACAGTGTCTGCTGGGAAAACTGAGGATGAGAGAATGATCGTGATAGGCGGAGAGTGTCTGCTGAGAATCGCCTATCAAGGAAGGAACAGGAAGAGACCGCGGAATTTGAACGATGGACGCCGCAGCTGCAACTTCTTTACAGGTACTATTTACAATGTAAAATAGGGAACAGCGAGCTAGGGAACAGTGGACAGTGAGGCATTGGCTTATACTCGAGTCAGTAAGGTTTCCCAGTTTTTTTGGCAACATTAGGTACCTCGGCTTATACTCGAGTCGGCTTATACTCAAGTATATACGGTACGTTTGTATTTTTAAAATGTCAGTGCTGCTTATTATGTGCCCTGCCAATGTGCACAGATCTGCACATCCAAAAATATTTTTAAGGAGCAATAACTGACTGCAACAACTGCACTGACTGCAACAACTGATTGATAGCTAGCTCTTCAATTGTCAGCACCATAGTCTTTTATTTTTCTATGAATTGGGTCTTTTTCCTTTTTTAATCATTTAATAAAAAATTAAGTGAAAGGACAATGTCACCTAGCATTACATCACTCACATACACTGCACTCCACTATCTGCATAGTTAAAATAATATTTAGGCATATACCAGTTAGGTCTATTATTTCTGTTGATTTGCTCAGTTTCACTGCCTTAGTAATTACCACAGCTGTTTCATCTGAGGTAAATCCTGAAAACATGACCTGTTGGGGTGCCTTGAGGACTGGAGTTGAGAAATACTGTTCTAGACAATTTAACACTGCCATGACAAATCCTCCACCGACAGTATTCCACACACTGACCCAGGGATGGACCACTACTCACATAGTGGGCACTTATGTGCCTGACTTTGTGGCTGTAGATGATTTTCTTACACCGGAAGGACTGATACCATCTAGTGGCTGTGTGATCCCTGTTAAATCACATAGAGCGTATCTGATCGCTATGAGAGTAGTGGTCCATTCCTGATGGTAAGGGTCAGTGTGTGGAATACTGTCACTGGAAGATTTGTTATGGTGCTACGATTTTGGAAATTGCACTTTCAGACTCTTTTATTCTGACCTTCACTTGACTCACCCATATGAACTTTCTCTTGAAGTGCTGTGCTTGTATATATATTTGTTACCATTTATTTCCAGTGAATTGTGCCAGCTGCTTTTTAATTTTTTATTCATATATTGTCACCGTAAGTGAGGGTTAAGTTCATTGATTATATCAATTTAACACTGCTGTATCCTCTGTGGTATTCTCCTTATTCTGGACTGGTGTTTGGCTTTCGGCACTACTAAAGGTTATATTTCTGCCCTATCTATCTTGTTTTAGAAACCATTGGATTCTCACTCTTTGAATAGAAAGACCTAATCTGGCTTTCTCTGCACTGCAGAAATTTTCTTTAAACATAAGAGATGAGTCTCTCTCTACTCTCACCCACAAGGTGGGATTTCTTATAGCCATTACCTCTGTAAGGCGAGTGTCTGAGCTGGTGGCCTTTTGATGCAGGGAATTTTTTCTTGCATAGGGACAAGGGGAGGTTTAGGCCTATGACCTTTTTTATAAAGGTAGTATCCAGTTTGTATCACCAGAGCAAAAAAGTATAAATATTTTAAAAAATATGTAAATAATAAATGTGTAATCGTCATACACCAGCCATAAACAGAACCCAGCTTCCAGTCTATGACTGCTGATTAGACATGTGCACAACATAAAAATTTGTTTAGTTTCTGTGCGTTTCGTATCGTCTTCAGACTCTTTCGTATTTCCGTAAGGGTTATTTTTCTGTTGATTCGTTTTTCCGTTAGTCTAATTTTCATTGATTCGAAATTCGTATTTACGTTATATTTTATATTCGGCCGCGTTCGTATTTTCGTAAGAACTATATTTTCGTTGATTTGCAATGATTCGTATTTTCGTGTCTAATTTGCGTTGATTGGACAATCGTACTTTTGTAGATTTAATTCGTACTTTTGTTAGAAAACATTTTCCGTTTATTCAAAACACTACTCGTGGTAATTTTGTAATTCGTACTTTCGTGAGATTGACTGGCTCATTTATTCGTACTTTCGTAACATTGTTTTCGTAGATTAGTAATCGGGGCATAATTCATCATTTTACATAATGTGTCAGAATAGGAGAAAACAAAAATATGTCAGAGATATAACAAAATACAAATATAGAAATTAGAATCTAGACAGAGTATGCTTAACCACTTCCCACCCAGTCAATAGCAGATTGACGTCCAGGAAGTGGTTCAGTTATCCACACTGGACGTCATATGACGTCCTGCAGGATAACAGCCGCCGCGCGCCCGGGGGGGGCGTGCATCGCAGCGATCGGTGGGTCAGTCTGACCTACCGCTACACTGATCTCGGTAAAAAGCCTCCGGCGGAGGCTTTTTACCACATGATCAGCCGTGTCCAATCACGGCTGATCACAATGTAAACAGGAAGAGCCGTTGATCGGCTCTTCCTCACTCGCGTCTGACAGACGCGAGTAGAGGAGAGCCGATCGGCGGCTCTCCTGACAGGGGGGGTTCAGGCTGATTGTTTAACAGTGCAGCCCCCCCTCGGATACCCACACTGGACCACCAGGGAAGCCCCCCAGGACCACAGGGAAGCCCCAAGCATGTGGATGGCCCCATGGCCATCCACATGTAGTAATATAAAAAAAAATATGCCAATCAGTGCCCACAAATGGGCACTGACTGGCACTATGATGGCACAACCACAATGTGTGGTGGCTGGCATTGCTGGGCATCAGTGTCACCTACTAGTGTCCATCAGCGCCACCTATCAGTGCCCATCCGTGCCCATAAGTGCCCAATCAGTGCCCGTCCGTGCCACCTATAAGTGCCCATCAGTGCCAATCAGTGCCGCATACCAGTGCCACATATCAGTGCCCAGTGCCGCCTATCAGTGCCCATCATCAGTGCCACCTCATCGGTGCCCATCAGTGTCGCCTTATCAGTGCCCTTCAGTGCCGCCTTATCAGTGCCCATCATTGAAGTAGAAAAGGTACTTATTTACAAAAAATAAATAACAGAAACAAAGAAAAATTTATTTTTTTTCAAAATTTTCGCTATTTTTTTTATTTGTTGTGCAAAAAAAAAAAAAAATCACAGAGGCGATCAAATACCACCGAAAGAAAGCTCTATTTGTGGGAACAAAATGATAAAAAATTTGTTTGGGTACAGTGTAGCATGACCGCGCAATTGTCATTCAAATTGCGACAGCGCTGAAAGCTCAAAATTGGCTTGGGCAGGAAGCTGTATAAGTGCATGGTATTGAAGTGGTTAAGAAACAAAGAATTTCTCTCTCACAAGTCACAACTTTACTCACAAATCCAACAGAATAGTGCAACCTACCCAACCACAACCTATCTGGACTGTGGATGGAATGCACTGCAGTCTAACACAGAAAAACACACAAGGGAATAAGAAACAAGCTCATTGGGGGGGAAGAGACAACCTCTTCAGGGGAAGGGACAAGCTTATTGGCCATTGGCCAACGTCCAGAACTAATTCAGAACTAACAAAATAGAATTACATTTTTTTCGAATTTTCGTTGTTTTGATTTCCATTTTCCGAAGATTCGTAATCTCTTTTTTTTTCGTTCATTTTGATTTTCGGTATTATGGATCTTTGTTCGTTATTTTCGTTGTTTTGTTTTACGTTTTACGAATATTCGTAATTTTGCGTTTTCGTTCATTTTGATTTTCGTTATTTTTTGATCTTTGTTCGGTATTTTCGTTGTTTTTATGTTTTCGTCTTTGAATTTTTCGTATTTTGGCTGTTTCAAATTTGCTAAATTCGTATTTTCGTTGTTTTCCATATTCGTTCTTTTCGATAATTCGTTGTTCGTTTGTAATTTTATCAAACCGTTCGTTTATTCGTATGTTTACGAAACAACGAATATAACAAATTTTTACGAATAACGAATTTGTAACTAAACGAATTGCACATGTCTACTGCTGATGCCAAAATCCAAACTGCCTTTATTATTTGTGTCCAGAATAGAGGATTTGGTAAAGGGTATGCAGACTATGGTCATAATATTCTACTCTTATCTTTTTGCTGCTACCTGCCCTTCCCCCTGCAGTGTAGAAACTTCCGCTTTGCACAGGGACAAGGGTGTGTTACGGCTTAGGACTTCTTTTTTATATATAAAGTTAGTACCCAGTTTGCATTGGTATCCTTGCTCATGTTTGCTTTAAGAGGGTATATACTGCCTTACAAGGAAAATAATAAAAACAAAATGTTAATAGAAATTAAAAAATATTGTAAATATGTAAATAATAAAATGTATGGATCATCTGCCTCTACACTTAATCAAATTTTGGACAATTCAGGTCATCCAACCTCTTCTTTTTTTAATTTATAACAATAAAGTTTCATTATAAAAAATGAATATGAAAATAATCAGCAAATGCCTGTCTCACTTTACTGGTATATTTTATGTTTAAAGAAATAGTTGGGGTGTCTGGATTCATTTCTCGAACTCAGATACGTTTCAAAGATGATTTTTCACCTAGATAGGATATTCTTTCCTCTTAGGGGATGTTTTTTTTTCATGGCTCTATAAAGATTGTGTACTTATTATCACATCTTTCATATCGTTCTGCTCGGTCTCTTTCCCTTTTTCCTTTTTTCTCTTCCTTTTTTTCCTCCCTTTCTGCTGCTCCCCCCCTATATTATTCCTGGATATGACTCACTGTTTAGTCCGATACAAATGGGGCCTTTGGCCCTTTTGTTACCATGTCTTATTATGTATCAGTTACTTATTTTTTTTTCCTCTTTCCCTCTCCCTATCTCTTCTTTTTGTACACACGTATGTTTTGATGCTCCTTATCGGAAAACACTGCTAATAAAAATATGTTCAACCTAAAGAAATAGCCTCCTCCTCAATGCCAGCAGCACACCCTTCCTCCTTACAGTCAGCACCCCAACACTCTTCTTCTTAGCACAACTACCCACCCTTACTGCCTTATATTGTGTATGCACACTTACAGAGGAGGAACAGGAAAAATAAAGAGTACATTAGCAACACTCTTAAAGAGAGTGGCTTCTATGCACCCTTGAGGAGGAGTGCATGCTTTTTCTGCCAACTTGTCTCATTGAGGTGCTGCTTCCACTGAGGTCTGCGCTAGAGAGTCATGTGTTACCTTATGCATGGTGGACCCATGTAATGGCTAGTACTTTTAGCTCAGATGATATGCTGCAGCAGTGGCGACCCATCCATTGGGGGTGCATAGGCACTGCCCCCCCCAGGCAGTCCAAAAAAGAAAAAAGCCTTTAAAAAAAAAGTCTTTTAAGTGCACTGTGTTCGGGTGCCTGACACCTTGCTCTATGGGAAGCATGACGTCTATGCAATCACGTGATTGCAGACAAGACGCTTCATTTGCGGGGTTTTGACCTGCCTTGTGGCGCAATGCAGTGCGCCGGAATACTCCCTCCTGTAGTGTTTGTTTATTCAGAAATTATACCCCCATCCAGATGACCAACAGATTAAGATGAGTGAAAGTGGCGTGTTCAGTGATCTGGTGGAGAACAGAGGTGAGTGAGTCCTCTTATTCATCAGCTTACAGTTATTTCTGGGACCCCTCAGACAAGTTTATTATTCAAAGTGAGTGTGTGAATATTTACATCAGCGATTCACTTTGCCGCACTCACAAAGTTGTGTTATTGATGTCTCTCTATTTTATGTCTTTCCATACGCATTCCAATGAGTCACAAAGAAACTGTGCCACAAAGACTGTGCTATAAGGACGTTTTACCATTTCCCATCACAAAGATCTGTCTTATACCGCCCCCTCTCAATAGGGAGGTTGTAAGGGCTTACCTTGGTTGGAGTCCATAATGCAGAGTTGTATGCTCACCCTTGCAAATACACACAGCCCACGGTAACAAGGTAAGAAGCTACCTGGGCTGTGAGTCTGTGCACGGGGACTTGATAGGATTTTTCCAAAGAATAGTTGAGGCAAGCCGTAGTCAGGGATTCCAGAAGTCAGAATAAACGATCAACAAAGCCAGGGTCAGAAGCCGGAGTCAGTCTTGTAGCTGTAACAGGAACTCAGGCAATGGTAAAGACAGAACAACGAACTGACCAATCCCTCAGAGTGAGGCAGTGTTTTATACCCTAGTAGATTAGGTAACCTGCCTCAGCTGAACCAGGAGAGACAGGTGCAGATTGCAAGGAGATCCAGAGAAAGGCTTTCAGCACCATGCAGAACTAGGCTCAGCTGGAAAGCAGGCAAAATACTGAACTGAGGAGTGGCTCAGAGGTAAACAAACAGAAGCAGTAACATACAGTCCTGGGTTCAATACCACCTAGAACCACTTGGGGCGCAAGTACGCCTGGCCGTCTGCTTGGCACGGTAGGGACCGTGACAGTTCCCCCCCTAGAAACGCCCTCTGGGCATGAACAGGTAGGTCCTCATAGGCCAGTGATGGCGAACCTTGGCACCCCAGATGTTTTGAAACTACATTTCCCATGATACTCAACTACACTGCAGAGTGCACAAGCATCATGGGAAATGTAGTTCCAAAACATCTGGGGTGCCAAGGTTCGCCATCACTGTCATAGGCATACATACCATATGTACCAACAGTAGCATTAGAAAACGTTTTTCTTTTTCTTTTTGGTCTTTGTTGCCTTTGAAGTTCTGGTAGGGGGTGCATTTGCCGCTTGCAAAGCGTTTTCAAACATTACCAGATCCTGCTTACGGACAATGGTGCCATTCGAGGCATACGTACAATCAGGTGGTAGAACTTCAATTGGGGACACAGAAACCGAAACTTCAATGGGGGACACTGGAACCGAAACTTCAGCTTGGAAGGTAGGTACATCAGACTGGAAATCGGGCACAGCAAGCTGAAGAACAGGTGCATCGGACTGGACAGTAGTCACTGGAATGTCAAACTGGGGCAAAGGAACTTCAAGCTGGATAGCAGGAAGGATCCCAATAGTACCCACCTGAAGAACCTTTGGCTGAGGAGGGTGAGTTGGGCAGAGAGATATAAAGTGCCCTCTTACACCACAGTAAAAACAAAGTCCATAGCCTCTCCTCCGCTCTCTTTCTACTTTAGATAGCTTGGATCGGATGACCCCGATCTCCATGGGTTCCACATCTTCCAAGGTAGGTGTGTGTACATCCACAGGAGCGTCAAAGCTTTGTGGTGTAAGAGCTTCATGGCTGGGCACATACTGGGATGGCTTGGTGTTGTGTCTGTACAGAGTATTTCTGTCCCTGCATACCCGTAGGCCACGTGAACAGAAAACAGACTTGGGAGCACTAGTTTTCTTAGAAACAGGCATGTGAGAATCCAGAGCAAACATGAATGCTTCCCAGCTGTCCAAGACTGGACTCTTTTACTGCAAAAGCTGATGAGCCCATGTTTTGATTTGTCCTGTGAGCAGGTTGATGGAAGCGCGAACCTTAATATAATCGTTGCCATAAGTCCGAGGTTTAAGAGCAAACAACAGCTCGCAATCCATCTTAAAACATGAGAAGGATGCACGGCTACCGTCAAACCTCTCTGGCATCACAACAAATGGTTCAGGACTTGGTTTTGGGGCTGGGCGTACTGTCCCTTTAAGTAATTGAACTTCTTGCTGTAGTTCCAAAATGGTCTGGCCCAGGCTGGAGACTTGCAGAGCCAGGGAGGTGAGCATTTTGTACATCTCTGCGGACTCCATGTTGGTCAGTTCATTATGTAAGGGCCTACCTTGGTTGGAGTCCATAATGCAGAGTTGTATGCTCACCCTTGCAAATACACACAGCCCACGGTAACAAGGTAAGAAGCTACCTGGGCTGTGAGTCTGTGCACGGGGACTTGATAGGATTTTTCCAAAGAATAGTTGAGGCAAGCCGTAGTCAGGGATTCCAGAAGTCAGAATAAACGATCAACAAAGCCAGGGTCAGAAGCCGGAGTCAGTCTTGTAGCTGTAACAGGAACTCAGGAACTCAGGAACTGGTAAAGACAGAACAATGAACTGACCAATC
Organism: Rana muscosa; assembly: GCA_029206835.1. Lineage (NCBI taxonomy): Eukaryota > Metazoa > Chordata > Amphibia > Anura > Ranidae > Rana > Rana muscosa. The sequence continues at coordinate 155,853,038 of CM055120.1, forward strand.
CCTCAGAGTGAGGCAGTGTTTTATACCCTAGTAGATTAGGTAACCTGCCTCAGCTGAACCAGGAGAGACAGGTGCAGATTGCAAGGAGATCCAGAGAAAGGCTTTCAGCACCATGCAGAACTAGGCTCAGCTGGAAAGCAGGCAAAATACTGAACTGAGGAGTGGCTCAGAGGTAAATGAACAGAAACAGTAACATACAGTCCTGGGTTCAATACCACCTAGAACCACTTGGGGCGCAAGTACGCCTGGCCGTCTGCTTGGCACGGTAGGGACTGTGACAGAGGTAAGCTGTTTGTGACTAACTGATCACTGGGTGGACATTATAGGAAAACCTCCAAGCACACCTTTGGTGATGGGACTTTATATTTTGTACATATGACTTTATGCATATTCATTATACCAATTTGGAAGTGTTTTTATTTTTATTTTTTTCTACTGGTCAAAGTTCACTGATGCACTCAGTGTGTTTATTTTGATTCGTGGATATTGGTTGTTGATTACCTATATGTCTTAGGCCCCTTTCACACGGAGGTCCGTTCAGGTCCGCCTGTCAGTTTTTTAGGCGGACCTGAAACGGATCCTCCATGTACCCCTATGGAGGCACGGATGTCAGCGGAGACATGTCCGCTGACATCCGCTCCGCCAAAGTGTGACGGAGGAAAATCCTATTTTTCCTTCCGTCGGCGGAGTGGATCGGATGACAACGGACTCTACGGTCCGTCGTCATCCGATTCCCCATAGGGGAGAGCGGCGCTCTGACAGGGCGGTCCCTGCACAGTGTGCGGGGACCGCCCAGTCATCCGTCGGCTCAGCGGGGATCAACGGAGCGATCCCCGCTGAGCAAGCGGAGCTTCACGGGGCGGATCTGCACGGATCCGCCCCGTGTGAAAGACCCTAAGTGATTATATTTTTTTCATATTTCTATCACGTTTGTATATTACTGGAGTGTTTAGAATTTGCTTATATGTTTATATTTGTTTATCAGTTTTCCACATATTACACTTGCACGTTCATTTGTGTCACTGTGCATTCAGCACATTATTGCTACCTAGCTACATTTTAGCCTACTATCCACATTTTTTTCCTCCCCCTCCCCATCACACTCTCATTTCCTTGATAACTCCTTCTCCTGATTTAATTTATTTAATCTGAGTCACCACAGCGCAGTCACCATCACGATATTTATCGTTTTAGGAGAATGCTCGTAATCCAAAGCAGTGTTTCTCAACTCCAGTCCTCAAGGCGCACCAACAGGTCATGTTTTCAGGATTTCCCTCAGATAAAACAGCTGTGGTAATTACTAAGACGGTGAAACAGATCAAATCACCTGTGCAAAATAATGGAAATCCTGAAAACATAACCTGTTGGTGCGCCTTGAGGACTGGAGTTGAGAAACACTGATCCAAAGTACTCGCATATCAAAGCGAGTTTCCCCATTGAAGTCAATGGAAACTAAAATAATTTGTTCCGCATTGACTTCAATGGCATGCAATACCGCATGCGGCCAGAGGCGGGGGCACCGGGGAGCCTCGGAAACAGCTGGAAAGGCCCGAGGACAGTTCGGCTGACCTCAACAAACCTTGGAAAGACTTTGTTCCCGAGCCTTTCCGAGGATTGCCAAGGTCAGCCAAACTGTCCTCGGGCCTTTCCGTGCATTTCTGAATGATGGCGATCAGCTGCGATCGGCGCCCGCCCCCCCTCAGGCCAAACGTGGTACTGCACAATGATTTGGCCTGAATCCTGCTTGTTTTGCAAGACAACACTCGCAAACCGAGTTAGGATTTTAGGAAATACAGCGCTCGTATTGCGAAGCGCTCGTTAACCGCTTTACTCGCAATCCGAGGTTCCACTGTATTAGTTTCACCTTTTAGGTTGCATCAGTGAAATAAATGAATTTTTGCACGATATTCAAATTTTTGGAGTTTCACCTGTAAAACAGTTCAATTTGCTCCAACTTGAGAAAAAACTCCTTCCGGATCCAATAAAACAATTGGATATTATGATATGGATTCAGTTTTTTTTCAAACATTCTACTGAGCTAGCTAGAATTAGGTCTCCAGGAAGTCTATTCCACAATTTCACTGCAATGGTCGTAAAGAAACAAAAATTGCACCAAGTTTACCATATGGTCTATTTATGTATTTGTACAAAATAATCAAATCTCCCCTCACACTCTTCTCGAAAAACAATACATTTGGTGCAGTTAATTTTCCTCACAGCTGAAGTCCTACATACCTTTTATTAGTTTAATAGCACTTCTCTTCACTCCACATCCACAGCATCCTTTATGTAAACTGGTGCCTAAAACTGAACTGCCAAGAAAAAAGTTCACTGACACAGGCTTCAATTACAAATCCAAAAAATTAATTTACGATAACAATAGACACATGTGCATAGCTGTTTTAAGTTGCATACTTATGTGTTGCACAAAGAAAGCATGCACTTTGCACGAGAAACAATTGTTGACTTTGAATTTTTTCATTGTTTTTTGCCTTTTGAATTTACAACTAAACAAAGAAGAGTGATAAGCTGTGAGTGCCCTGGACTTTGTTCCCTTAGATTAATGTATTTGCTTACGTAATCTGACCTGGCTCAGCAGGGACCTGCCTAATTTCTTTCTGTGTATGGGCAGGGAGGTTTTACAGAAGTCAATCTACTCTGTCAGATTTTTGCTGCTTGATCAGTGGTGCCATCTTCCCATTGTCAGAATAAAATGGCTCATCAGGGAGCAGTGTGTGGATGGGGGGAAGCAGCTTATGTAAGGGCTGCTTTTCTATAAGCACTGAAGCCCATTGCTGTGATTTCACAGAGGTCAGAAGTGTGGTATCTGCAAGGACAAGCTCTTCAACATACACCAGTCTTAGCTCCATCCAGAGTTACCAATGAGTGTAATGCATCTACTTTACTTGCAGTGTTGCACAGAATTTTCCCTAAAAGTCAAATAAAACTCATGGCTTGAAAGCTGGAGAAATTCTGATCTGAACAAAGGAGTTGACTTGCACCAAACACTGTTCCTATAATAGGCAACATAATATAGAACCATGCCCGGGGGCGTGGTCTGGTGCCGTTCCAGGATGGACGTGTAGTGTGCGAGCTCCCGTCCCGAGGTCCAGCAACTTCAGCTTATCAGCTTACCTGCTCCACCGGACATGGTGAGAACCGCTCGCAGTGCCTCGGCAACCCGTTCCCGATCCCCGCTGAACACCGACACCCCGCTGAGTCAGCAAATCCCCGAGATATTCCGGTCACGGCCTACGGCCAGGATGCAGGCCTCGCAAGCAGCCTCCTCCCAAGCGCCACGCGCCCAGAGCTCCAGCCCGCAGCGACCCGAGGAGCAGAGATCCCCAGGTCTGGCAACGGGGATGACTCACCCCCCGGCAGTGAGCCTTAATGACCTGCACAGCGTCGCTACGGATATTAAAAACACCCTCATGGCGGCCATCTTGGACATGAGGTCGGACATACACGCCATGACGCTTAGGGTGGAAGAGGTGGAATACGCTCAAGCCCGCCAAGACACAGCGATTTGTCACGTTCAACAGGTAACAGAGTCGCATGCGATCCACCTCAGGGAGATCAATCGCCACATGGAAGATTTAGATAATCGCGGAAGGCGTCACAACCTTAGAGTGAGGGGTATTCCAGAAATGATCGATGCCAGCCAGCTCCCAGTGGCAGTAACTACCATCTTTAACGATCTACTTGAAAGAGCCCCTGATACCCCGATCGCGTTCGAACGGCTCCACAGGGCACTGCGCCCGCGGGGAAGGGACACAGATCCCCCACGGGATGCAGTCTGCTGCCTCACAGACTTTCCCTTGAAGGAGGAAATATTACGCAAGGCCAGACACCGCAACCAACTGTCTTTCCAGGGAACGGATATCAGAATCTACCAGGACCTATCTAACATCACCCTGCAGCGCAGACGCGAGCTACGTCCCCTCCTGGAAACACTGAGGGCCAGATCCATAATCTACCGATGGAAGTTCCCCTTCTGCCTGACAGCAACTCACCAAGGCCGCACAGCCAATCTAAAAGTCCCGGAGGATTTAGACCACTTCTGCACGGCCATGGAGATACCGTATGTGGAAGTACCAGACTGGTACAGCGACTTCCGTATACCGCCACTCAGAAGAGTCACCTCCATGGAAGGTATCGCAGAAGCAGGCAACTTTAGTATCGGCCGCCGACGCTCTCACCCACCTCCTCCCCACACTCCTTCAAAGGATCAAAGAGCCCCGCGTAATGGTAGCCCGACGGCTTCTCCAGTGCCCCGCAAAGCACGCATCGCCTAACAAGAAACATGAATACCGTCCTTCTGTTTCCACCTCACAGCTGGACTCTGGACCACTCCAATTCGCAGGTAACTTTATACAGCAATCCCTAGGGAACACTGGCAGAACGGTTGGTACCCTCTTTCCCTCTTGGACAACTCCCGAAGGTTTCCCCGGTCGCCCTAACTTCCTTATGTCGGGTCAGAGACTACCTTCTCCCGCACTGATTGTCTTTTCCTCCTTCTCCTCACACTGTATTCATTCTTGCTCATCGGCTGTACCCTTTTTCTATTGAAGCCTTCTTCCTACATTCTCCTATCTACTCCAATGCAGCTAATGACATGTCGATATATAATCCCCCGATTGCATTATGTGCTGTCTTTCTCCCCACAGGCCCTACTAGCTCCTAGCTCCTGAATTTTCTGCTTTACAGCACTGAGGGTGGTCGGGGATCCGAGGGGGACATGTCGGGTAGAATCCATTCTCAGGTTTGGGAATGGGCGTGCCCCCCTCGGATTTAGACAGCCTGCCCTTAACCCCTGGGTATGATTTTGTTTACTATGTTTTTGTTTACTATGTTTTGTTTGCTATGTTATCCATATTTGGATTTTTGAGGTCAGCCATAACTGCAGATGCATACTTGTTCACGGTAACGCAAGCTGTACGTTCTGTTCTGTTCTGTTTTAACTAATTCACCATGTTACTGACTCTGTTCCCTGCATATTCCTCTAAACCAAAGTATATGCCCCCTATTCTCTGTCATGTGACATCTGAAATTTGAGCAATACACTTAATTTCTTATCCCCCTCTTCCACACAAACCCCCAGATTACACAATGCTAAACATCCTCCTCTAATTGCCGAATAAATGCCCTTACAACTCCACAGCCTTCATGCTTTATGAGAATAAGCCGTTACACACAGCCCTGACGTCACCTACGAATCACCCTCTCACCATGTCCTTATAGGATGACCTGTCCGTCATCTACACAACAAGATTACTCCTCTGACACCAAAATGAGCCATAGATGACGCTAACAATCAGCAGCGTCTGTTATCCTTAAGACCTCATAGAGAGACGCAGACCTCACCTCTCTCTAGTTGAACTCCACCTACCGCTCTCACACACAGCGGACTCTGGTAGACACCGCTGAACCTCACCGGTACCCCCACTCCTAATTGGTGGGCTTGCAGGTCAAGTCCCACACCCGGTATAATACCCCATCCCCCTACCTGTCCCCTCCTTCCTCCCTGGTTATCTTCCTCCTCAACGTCCTAACCTCACCTACCCCACATCTTCCCTTCTCCCCATCCGCATAACCCCCCCCTTTCTTTTCCTCCCGTCTCTGACTTCCCCATATCCTCCCGCCCCCCACTCGCTTAAACCTCTACTACCAACATGAGCCCCGATAATGTCCGAGGCGCCAACCTGTCCCTAAAGGTAGTCTCCCTTAACGCCAAAGGACTGAACATACCTGAAAAGCGAACACAACTCTTTTCCCTCATGCGCAGCATGAAAGCTGACATAATCTTCTTACAGGAAACCCACTTTTGTAAGAAATCAGTTCCCAACATGACTAATCGCCTCTTCCCCCATAGTTTCCATGCAACCTCACCTATCTCGAAATCCAAAGGAGTCTCCATAATCATTTCCAAAAACCTTCCCATCCAAATTACAGACACTCACCTTGACGAACTAGGCAGGTATATCTTCCTAAAAGGGACACTCAGGAACAAACCAATCACTTTGGCTAACATATACAGCCCCAACTCGTCCCAAGTTCCCTTTTTTAGGGCTGTAACAAGACACCTAACCAATTTCCAAGAGGGTATTCTTATACTGGGAGGGGATCTCAATGTACCCCTGAACCCCCTTTTAGACACCTCGTCGGGGAAATCCCACCTACCATACAGGGCGCTCCGACAAATCAGAAAATGTTTCCAAGAAATCTTGCTCCACGACACATGGCGCACCTTACACCCGAACGTAAAGGATTTTACATTCTTCTCCGCCCCACATAACAAATATTCACGACTAGACTACATATTTCTTACCCAACAGGATCTCCCGTCCCTGAAAGCAGCAACCGTCGAACCGATGACCTTCTCGGACCACCACCCTATCTCAATGACCCTCACTTTCCCTGAAAAAGTATACCGCTCGCAAATTTGGAGACTAGACCCTTCCATCCTGACAGACAAAACCAAAGAATTAGAGATTCAAACTTGCCTAAGCAATTATTTCACTGAGAACAACACCCCGGACATTTCTAAACTTACTCAGTGGGCGGCTCACAAATGTGTTGTCCGAGGGAAATTGATTTCCCTGGGGGCCGCAATTAGAAAGGAAAAACGGGCCAAACTGGCTGATCTCTTTTCCAAACTTAATAAACTAGAAGCACTACACAAACGAAACCTGGCCCAGCAAACCCTCGTAGAACTACTAGAGACTCGTACACTCATTCAGGAAGAATTGGGCCATCACCTCAGGAAGAAATACACTCTATCTCAGAAACTTTTTTACGAATTCGGCAACAAAAGTGGCCATCTTCTTGCTCAAGCCTTACGCAAGAAAAGGGCTGCTAATACGATACACCACATACAATCCCCCACGGGTAAGACTCTCACGAATAACAATGACATAGCCAGAGAGTTTGAGAAGTACTACTCGTCCCTATATAATCTAGATAAATCCGAACCCCCTACTACCTTATCGAATGACAGACCCAATGATATTAACTCGTTCTTAGACCAATTTGCTCCAGGAAAGCTCCCCACTGACACCACCACGATTCTGGAATCCCCGATCTCTATTCAGGAATGGAAAAAAGCTTTAAAACAACTTAAGCCTGGTAAGAGCCCGGGACCTGATGGTCTTTCCGCCGTATATTTCAAGACATTCTCAGACCTTCTTCAACAACCCTTCCTTGACGCCTTCAATACACTCTCTCCCACAAATCCTTTCAAAAGCGAAATGTTAGAAGCACATATCGTTGTTATCCCCAAAGAAGATAAGGACCCCACCCAAACGGGAAATTATAGACCAATCTCATTATTGAATGTAGATGTCAAAATCTTTTCTAAGATTTTGGCAAACAGACTCTTACCGCTTCTCCCTTCCTTAATCTCTCATGACCAGACCGGCTTTATCCCTGGACGTGAAGCCAGGGACAACACTGTTAAAGCAATAAACTTACACCACCTTATGACACAGACAACCCAAAAAGGCCTGTTTTTGTCACTCGATGCGGAGAAGGCGTTCGACAGAGTAGCTTGGGACTATATGACAGCGGTTCTGAGGGCCATAGGATTGGGCCCATATATGTTAGGCCTAATCCTGTCACTATACACGGGACCATCTGCTAAGGTACGGGTCAACAATACTCTGTCGGACGCCTTTCCCATCGGAAATGGCACAAGACAGGGCTGCCCCCTGTCCCCCATCCTCTTTGTACTCACACTTGAACCATTCCTCCGTAAACTGACATACAACCCAGATATCCAAGGTATAAGTTCCTCCAAAAGAGAATATAAATACGCTGCTTTCGCAGACGATATTTTGTTGTTCCTGTCGAACCCACTGATCTCCCTACCAAACCTTCTTTCTGAATTTAAACAATTTCAGTTCCTCTCCCACCTTAAAATTAATTTCTCGAAATCCTTTGCCCTTAATATAACATTACCTCAACACATAGTTGATCAATGTAAGGCTAACTTCCCGTTCCAATGGAAACATGATTCCATCACATACCTAGGGATACAACTCCCTTCCAAACTCTCAAACCTCTACGCTAAAAACCATGTTCCTATCCTACACAGAATATCCTCTGATCTTGAAACATGGAACAAACCGCTTTTCTCTTGGTTTGGCAGAGCGGCGATCCTCAAAATGAATGCCCTCCCGAGAATACTCTATATATTGCAGGCGATCCCTATACATATACCTCCGGCCTTTTTTAAATCTTATAGAAACATATGCACTAAATTCTTATGGGGGAACCGTAGACCCAGAATCAGCTTTACGCAGCTCACCCGACCTAAAAGACTTGGGGGCATAGGCCTCCCCAACCTTCTCAATTATTACACTGCTACACACCTTACCAGGATAGTGGACTGGAATACTCAATCTCTCCACAAAGATTGGGTTTCCCTAGAAGCATCTTTTTCTGCTCTCCCTTTGGAGTCTCTCCCATGGTTACTCTCACCCCACGTCCCCTCTGAATTACACGTACACCCACTTATAGGCCCAACCTTGCAATGCTTCAAAAAGCTTTGCTACCGATCACCCATATCTTCGATTCCCGGCCCACTGACACCTGTAAAAATGAACCCTGGGTTCCCACCAGGTATGCACGCAAAGTTTCTTACCGATAACTGGACAAAGAGCCCAATTAGATCACATCAGTTCTTCCTCCGGGGCAAACTATTGTCTACATCCCAACTCTCCTCCCAACTAAACAAGCCACCCATTCCCCCTTGGACATATATTTTAATTGCTCATTTTCTAAAATCCCTTAACAAGAATATACAATGCTCCAGAGAACTCACCCCTTTCGAAAAGCTATGTATCCAAACGACACCCCAATCTCATCTAGTTTCTACCACACATGAACTCCTCTTCGCCGAGATGAAAGCTAACGAGACCTTAGCCTGTAAGAACTGGGAGTCAGATCTCTCGGTATCTCTTTCAGCGGAACAATGGGAACTAATTTTCCTCAACATACATAAAGGGTCGACGAATGTGTCGACCCAGGAAAACGGCTTTAAGATCCAATCTAGATGGTACCGCACGCCCACCCTTCTGCATAAATATAATCCCACAATCCCAGAGGTTTGCTGGAGATGTCTCCGGGAAAGGGGAACCCTTCTCCATATCTGGTGGTCCTGTCCATCTCTAAAAGACTTCTGGGAAAAGGTATGCCATATAACCTCTCGAGTCACCTCATATCATTTGGACCTTTCCCCTTCTCAATTCCTTCTACACCATTCACCCCTGTCGCACAATTCCTATCACAAATCCCTAGCAATGCACATGATCAATGCGGCAAAGCAGTGTATCCCTATACACTGGAAATCGACTCACCAACCAACCATAAAAGAATGGTTTAACAGAATATGCAAAATTGAGGAAATGGAAAATCTTATACATATTGCAAGAGAGACTCCGTCATCATTTAGTAAAAAATGGGCCTGCTGGTTACACTATAAAACGACCCCAGAATTTGCAAACTCCCTGAACCCTGACAAAGGATAAATTACTCCTCTGAGAATTGTCATTAAAAATCTACGACGTGCCAGGATCTCCCCTTAACCCTAAACCTTACAAAGACACCTCTCTCCTCCTATATCTCCCCCTATACAGATCCGCCCCTAGTTTCTCATAACACGCCCCTTGAACACCCCAAGGGGTCGGGGAAGTCAGAGACGGACCCCCTGCCAACGCCATCCCTTCCTGCCTCACTCCCCTCCCCTCGATCCCCACCCCACCCCTTCTCCTTCCACCACTTACCCCCTCCTACTTTCTCATCCACAAGCTTCTGTACAATACAACCACTAACATAGCTCCAGCCTACACTCCCGCATTCATACACTCTCAACGAAATAAACCTGTTTATAGCTCCTTCCCTCCCTTTCTGCCATATTGCACCTGTTGGCCTTTCCCTCCCACACAGACCAAAAGTCCATAACGGCATCCGTGAACCTACCTAGCTCTAACCTACCAACAAGATCTATCCCCGTCAATGGTAGTGGACTTTGACTAGACCCCACAACTACCTTGAATTAAGGTAGCCCACCCCAACACGGCCTAGTTCATGAAGGATGCACATAGCCATTTCATTTTCACTACCCGCAAGTTGAATTGTATGTGACACATGTTATTCATCCATGTTTTGTGGTTGTATTAATACCTTATTGTACTACTATTGTTCAAGATATCTGTAAATGCTTTTTACATTTCAATAAACTGTTTTTGGGGAAAGAACCATGCCCATCTAGAAAGACAACATCCTACTTTTTTGAAAATAATGTATGTGTTGCTCCAGTCGCAAACCATTTTCAACAATTGCTCTGTAGAGTTTGTAACGGCACCCTGAGGATGAAAGGGGTTAAAGTCGTTTAGGATGTTCCATTCCTGAACACCAAGGCAGCTACCAACACTCCAGTCAGGCGAACAAGAAACCCATACGAATAATTCTCCCCCAAATACGAGACGAGGCTCCGTGTTGAAGGTCAAAAAGGAATATGAACTTTATTGGAAGGAACACAGGCTCTTTATATACACTTGAGAATACTGCAGTAACCACATGAACAATGAACCGGATCCACCCACAACATCACACAATGGTTATGTAGCACACGGACCTTTTTATCATCTGGCTTACTTGTAAGATAAGGCACACCGTGCTATATGCCCATACCCTCCTGTTTGAGGAGGTTAAGCGGTCTTCACAATTGTTGGGTTCCGCAGCGAGTTACCTCTCCTGGGCTGGTTCCTTTCCCTAGAGTGTAGGGAAAAGTCTGTTGTTTGTGTATCAATAAGGCCAATGTCCAGACAAGGTTAAACCTCAATGACTGAAGATTTATTTTCTTTATGCTTGAAACCGGACAGGAAAGTTGAAAGTGAAGAATAGAATAACAGGGAGGCAGGTTCAGGCACTTAATATCACCACTCAATCCTAAGTGGACTTTGCTCACCCGGATAGTTCCCTCTCACGGTTCTAGCAGCCGGAGTGATGCACAAACTTTACTTTCCTAGGGATACAATTGGAACCCATTTGCCTAGTTCCAAACCTCCCGACACTTGTAGCATAAGGACCTAGGTGCAAGTTGAAGCACGTTACAATGCCTGTGGCGGACTTGTGGAATCCCTCTGTAGGTGACCAGGCCTCATCCAAGGCAGTGACTTCCTTCACCAGTAACCCTGGCTCCCTCTCCAGAACGAGTCACCCTTGAGTGCCCTGGAATTCCTCTTTAAATGGTAGGCCAGCTAAAGGTGCTGGGCCTATAGGAATAGTTGCTGCCCCAGGCTAAAGGTGCCTGACACTGATCCACCCATGTGCTCTCCCATGGCCTGGAGGGCCACGAGACGTAGACAGACTGCTCCTCGGTACTGCTCCTCAGTACCCCTACTTCTCCCCTCCTAAGATGGCGTCTGCCCCGTATGTATCCTTTCCCAGCATGCACAGTGGGCCGACCACACCCCCTACAGCTGCCTGGAGAGGACACCCAAAGGTACAGTAATGTCACTAGCGGTTCAACCCTGACCTGTTATGGCAGTGCCACCCACAGGCCACAGGGAACTGTACACCAGCAACACCACTTGGCAAAAGCAAAAGAACAAAGCCTAACAATTGAAGAAATCTGGGTCTGGCTACTAACCCAGATCAACCCCTAAATTTTGGTACCTAGCTCCCCTAAAAGTAAAGGGACGCTACAGTTACATAACGAGCCCCCAATACACATTATTCGGAGTGTTAATACATCCCTTAGCAGACAACAGGTGAGTTCATTAGCACACTTAATAATAGGTGAATGGAAAGCTGCCTCAGACAAGATTAACACAATTTACTTATCCAGAAAAAGGCAACATCACAGCAAATAGTACACAACAGCCAACACACAATATATACAATGTATACGGCATTGGATCTGACTAGTACAGATCATAGTGAGGTTCTCATTCACCCTGTGCCCCTAAAGTGACTCCCGTCACAGAATTCATCCCGAAATTTAAGTGATGTTAGATTTAGACACAATTTTGTGAATTTAAAGGGGTTGTAAAGGTTGTTTTTTTTTCACCTTAATGCATCCTATGCAATAAGGTGAAAAAAACCTGGCAATGACGGCCCCCCCAGCCCCCCCGTTTTACTTGCCTGAGCCCGTTCACCTGCTGCGCTTGCCCCAGATGTCCTCTTCTCCACTCAGTCTGGTCGTTGATTGGCTAGATTGGATGGATTGATAGCAGCACAGCCATTGGTTAGCTCTGCTTTCAATCACATCCAATGACGCAGCGCGCCGGGTGGCGGGGCCGAGTGATACAGTCGGCGGCTATAGCCACTGGCTGTATCACGGGAGCGCGCCCTCAAGAACTAACCCCCATGGGAGAGAGCTCCCATGAAGGGGGTTAGTTCTTGGAGGGAGGAGCCAAGACAGCCGCCGAGGGGACCCCAGAAGACCAGGATCAGGGCCACTGTGTGCAAAACGAACTGTACAGTGGAGGTAAGTATAGCATGTTTGTTATTTTATTTATTTTTTTAAACGGGAACCTTTAGTGTCCCTTTAAGCTGGATCTGACATTAAGTGTTAATTGTGGAGTTCCTCTGGGAGAACAATGCTTCTGTAAGGCATTCTGATTCATAATCAGGTCAGCACAAACACTATTAAGGTTTGTTAAAGTGGTTGTAAACCCTTACAGACCACTTTTACCTACAGGTAAACCTAGATTAAGGCTTACCTGTAGGTGCAAGAAATATCTCCTAAACCTACACAGTTTAGGAGATATTTGCAAAAGACATGCACCGATGTCTATGGCGCATGCGCCGTAGAGAATGGTGCGCAGGCAAACTGAGCGTGCTGTTTCTAACGGCACCCACGCGCAGTCACAACGCTGGAGCCGCGATTCCCGGAAGTCACTCCGAGAGAGATGGCGGCGAAGGAGGAGGCAAACGAGGATGGCTGTGGGGGCTTCGATCTCAGGAATGTACTCCATAATGAGCTAGTATGCTATGCATGCTAGCTCATTATGTCTTTGTCTTGCAGGGTGTATTTTTTTTTTTTTTTACAGAGGCTTTACTTCCTCTTTAAAGTGGAGTTCCACCCAAAAGTGGAACTTCCGCTTATTCGTCTCCCCCTCTCTGGTGCCACATTTGGCACCTTTCAGGGGGAGGGGGGAATGGGGACCATTTTTTGACCGGTCGCCGTCCCCACTTCCAGGAGACTGAGCCACGGTGAAGTACGTCAGCAGCTCAGCCCCCCTCCTCCTTCCTCCTACCTCCGCTTCTGCCAGGCCAGCGAGAGAGCACAGCGTGTTTCGCGCATGCGCAGTAGGGACCTGGCCATGAAGCTGAAAGGCTACACTGCTGGGTTCCCGACCAGCTGATGTAAACATTGGCTGCGGTGCTGACAATGCTGGACTCCAGGACAGGTAAGTGTCCTAATGTTAAAAGTCAGCAGCTACAGTATGTGTAGCTGCTGACTTTTAATTTTTAAAGGGGCGGGCAGAACTCCTTTTTAAAAAATAGGATGATTATAATTTATCTTTAATCAGAGCCTATAAACTAAAAAAACGTGATACTCAATTACATTTAGAATATTTGAAGTAGACCGGCATTTACAGGGTTGCTTTTGCTTGCCTCCACAATTCTACACAGATGTTCCAAATAGATACATTAAATTACTAAAAGTTTTGTGAGCACCTGACCATAATACTATATAAAGCCAATACAAATTATTTTGTACAGGTTTTTCCAGTGAAGGTTCTGTCTATGCTATAGCATATAAAGACATTTTAGATGATTACTCGCTTCCAACCTTGCAGGGAAGGGCCTGTATCTGGGCCAGCATGCCTATGCTCCTCTGTACAAGACCAAGAGATGATTCGAGGACTCTGGTGTAAAGAATCACAAGTTGCCTGCACAGAGCCCAGATTCAGCCGTTGTGAACTACAGTAGGTCTTCTTGTCTAATGTCAGTACATACCATCACAAATGCTCATTTGGCGGAAGGACATGTATTTTCACAGACAGGGTCCAAAAAGAGTTCCTGGAGGAGTGAAATCTGTTATAGCCACAAAGGGGGGGGGGGGGGGGCAGCTTCATATTGATGGCCATAGTTTTAGAATGGGTTGTCCAGTAAGCTCAAATATGTGTGAGAGTGTCAGGTGGAGTCATATTGCAGCTAGAGTTTTCACAAAGCAAGGTAAGAAATAGCAGCCTACTTGCTCTTCTCACAACATGTTTCCTTCACCAGCTCCCTTATGACAATCTATATACAGATTACCATGTAGAATAGATATTTTTTTTTTTTTTTTTACATTACAGAGTATTTTGAATTGTTTATGATTCCAGTATCTTAATTTGTGTCAAAACATGAAAGGTTTTCAAATTAGTATAACTGGATAATTGGTGTCCTTTCATATAGGGAAACATTTTGGTCTTTAGCTATAGTCCCCTATGGATGAGAAAACTACACCCCAACATTTCCAAAAACAGGCCTTCTGACATTACACATACTATAAAAACCCAGTTGAGTAATATGATGTCCTGAAACATTTCTGATGTGAAACCAGCATTTCTCAGTGCTTTGCTGTAAATCCACATGGTACTTACAATTCCGCAGCAGGCAGCTACAGTTAAAGAGTAGCTAAAATATCACTTGATTCAGGCTGTGCTAAAGAATAATCAGAAAAATCACTTGACAAGCCAGTTAGAACTACAATGAAATATGACAATTTTCAGGAACTTGGATGCCCCTAGTATGCTAAATAGACATTTTGTTTTGCTTGAAACAGAAGGGTGAAATATATTAAAATGCAATGGATTATTGCCTTATGTAATGTGTTTACATCCAGAAGTACTTTACAGACTGTCCAAAGAAAAGTGCTGCTTGATGATTTAAGTAGGGAAAATAATATGGAAGAAGTTCACTCTTTATAAGCTGCACAAAGCAGGATGTTTATGTAATTCAAGATATTGGAGGTGGCAAGTAACTGACATGATGTTGCTTCTGGGTGAAGATATTAATTTTTTCTGACATTTGTGGTTATATTATTTGAATTAAGATCTTGTTTTGAAAACTCATGTGTTTAGTTTACAATTCGGAATTACTGAACAATGTTCATCTTTTGAAACTTTTAATGCCTATAGTTTAAGAGAACCACACAATGTAAGGAGGTCAGGATTGGCCCACGTGCCAGGGTAGTCCATTTTCCTCAGGTAATATAATATACTAATGGCAAAATATCACAGTTGGGTGGACAAATATTGTAAAATGAATTGCAGTCTAAATAAATGTATCCCATCAGCTTCTGACTTGAATAGAAGCAAATTGTCCCCTTGTAAACTATAGGGAGAGCCTCTGTTGTTTTCTTGGGATAACGGGCTGTTGTCTAACTATTCTGATGCAACTTTAAATGTATTTAACTAATGTTTTATAATTGTAAAATGGTTCTCACTGGAATGTAGGGCAATGCCATCCAATACTGGAGTCATCGCATTAGGGTTGATCAGGGCAGCCATCAGAAATTTTTGGGCCCCCTACACAGCTTTAGACCACCATCATTCCCCAGGGTTTGCCCACGGGCCATCCTACCGAATCCGCACACTGGCCACCTCACCTGTATGCACTCAGCCCTCCCCCTCAATCCTGAATATATGTCAGCCCCCCTCACACCTGTATATATATATGTCACCACACACACACACACACACACCTGTATATATGTCAGCCCCCCACACACCTATATGTATATATATATATATATATATATATATATATATATGTCACCCCCCCCACACACACACCTGTATATATGTCAGCCCCCCCCACACACCTGTATATATATATATATATATATATATATATATATATATATATATTGTCACCCCCCACACACACCTTTATATATATGTCAGCCCCCCAGGGACTCCACACAGCCACCAGGGATCCGGGACCCCGCACAGGGACCCCACACAACCACCAGTGATCCCGCACAGCCACCAGGGACTCCGCACAGCCACCAGGGACCCGGGACCCCACACAGAGACCCCACACAACCACCAGGGACCCCGCACAGCCACCAGGGGCCCCAAATAGCCACTTGAGAAGGAAGGGGTGGGACAATTTAAGATGGAGGGGGGCACCTGATTTTAGTCTTGCCTAGGGCAGCACAACAAATCTGTACACACACAAGGCTCTGGCCCCTCTCTGTACACAAACAGCCCACCTCCCTTTCCTTCACAGCCCCTGTTTGTAAAGAAGATCTTCGTACCTAGTCCCAGGTCGTTTTCATGAAGGTGACATGCTGAGAAGCACAGTACAGATCACGCGAAGGGTGCACATACACATAGTAGCCAGAGGTGGCAGTAAAGAGCTCGATGTCTGAGCTCAGTGACAAGAACAGCAGAAGCTAGGAGATCATTTGTGTAATACACAGCATGGCTCCCCTCCACCCGTCCTGCCTTCTTCTGGCCCCTGCGGCCCCGGGGCCCCTTACAATTGTGACGGCTGTACCCCCTGATGGCGGCCCTGGGGTTGATTACCGAAGAATGCAAAATATGGTGCTGCAGCTCTGCATAGAAACCAGTCAGCTTCCAGTTTGTTTGTTTTTTGGCAAAGCTTAATTGGACAAGCAGAAGTTAGAAGCTGATTGGCCATCATGCACAACTGCACAAGGTTTTGCACTCTCCAGACTTATTATCATTACAAATAAAGAAGAAACATATGTGTAAACCTAGTCTACAATCTGTTTAACACTACTCATCTTTCAGTGTAAATCTATAGTCTTATTACTAGATATCAATACAGTCTTTTATATTAACCTTGCATTAAATAAATTATTGGAGCATTAAGTTTGTTAAAACTTAAACACCTGTTATATTGCAATTTTTTGCCAAAGTTCATTGCTTGATTAACCACCTCGCGCCCGCCGTACGACTATGTACGGCCGCAAGGTGGTTCTTAAATGCTGGGAGGCCATCTTTTTACGGCCTCCGCTCCTCTGGCCACTGGGGGGCGCGCGAGCGCCGCCGGCAAGCGCGCGCACGTGCCCGGCGCATCACTGTAATGCCGATGCGCGTGCCTGGCGGCCGCGATGTCCGCCAGGTACCCGTGATTGGTCGGTACACAGACAAGGACATGGATCGGTGTGTGTAAACACACCGATCCATGTCCTGTCAGAGAGAGGAGACTGATGCTGTGTCCCTTGTACATAGGGACACAGATCGGTCACCTCCCCCAGTCAGTCCCCTCCCCCCAGTAGTAATCACTCCCAGGGCACACATTTAACCCCTTCCTCGCCCCCTAGTGTTAACCCCTTCCCTGCCAGTCACATTTATACAGTAATCAGTGCATATTTATAGCACTGTTCGCTGTATAAATGTGAATGGTCCCAAAATAGTGTCAAAAGTGTCCGCTGTGTCCGCCATAATGTCGCAGTCACGAAAAAAAATCACTGATCGCCGCCATTACTAGTAAAAATATTTTTTTTATAAAAATGCCATAAAACTACCCCCTATTTTGTAAACGCTATAACTTTTGCGCAAACCAATCAATAAACGCCGATTGCGATTTTTTTTTACCAAAAATATGTAGAAGAATACATATCGGCCTAAACTGAGGAATTTTTTTTTTATTTTTTTTTTAAAATTGTGATATTTATTATAGCAAAACGTTTTTTTGAAAATTGTCGCTCTTTTTTGTTTATAGCGCAAAAAATAAAAACCGCAGAGATGATCAAATACCGCCAAAAGAAAACTCTAATTGTGGGAAAAAAAGGACGTCAATTTTGTTTGGGAGCCACGCCGCACGATCGCGCAATTGTCATTCAAAGCGTGACAGTGCCGAAAGCTGAAATTTCGCCTGGGCAGGAAGGGGGTATATGTGCCCAGTAAGGAAGTGGTTAAAATAGAGCAATGTTCTGGAAAATGTAAAAATAAATCTACCATGCATAACATTTGAACTTTGGCGCATGCAACTTAAAAAAAAAAAACACATTTGTTCTCTCAACCTTTGGTAACGATTTAAGCCGTGTACACACGATAGGTTTTACAGATGAAAACAGTCCGATGGACTGTTTTCATCGGACAAACCGATCGTGTATGGGCTCCATCGGTCTTTTTTCCATCGGTGTTTAAAAATAGAACATGTTTTAAATTTATCCGATGGTTAAAAAACCGATAGCAAATTAATATCGTCTGTGGGGAACTCCATCGGATAAAAACCCCACACATGCTCAGAATCAAGTCGACGCATGCTCAGAAGCATTGAACTTAATTTTTCTTGGCTCATCGGAGTGTTTTACGTCACCGCGTTTGAAACAGTTGGTTTTTTGACTGATGGTTAGTGGGCAAGACTGATGGAAGACAGTTTCATCGGATTTCCGATAGAAAAAACCATTGGTTTAGAATCCATAGGATATTCGATCTTGTGTACAGGGGTTTACTGTTTGCTTTAATAGGTCTTTAAAGAAAAATTACATAATTCCACTCCTCTACAGGTAAACATTAGCATATGTAATGCTAAACATTGGCAATTTCAAAATCAATGCGGTCTCATGTCATCTTTTCTTTCCTATTTGCAATAAAAAAAAATTCCAACAATTGTCCAATTCAAATAAGACCCCTTTCACACTGGGGCGGTTTGCAGGCGCTATTGCGCTGAAAATAGCGCCTGCAAACCGACCTGAAACAGCGGCTGCTGTTTCTCCAGTGTGCTAGCAGGATGGAAAAAAATGTCCTGCTAGTCGCATCTTTGGAGCGGTGAAGGAGCGGTGTGTTTACCGCTCCTCCACCACTCCTGCCCATTAAAAACAATGGGACACCGCTGCTATACTGCCGGCATAGCGCCGATTCGCAGTGGTTTTTAACCCTTTTTGGCCGCTAGCGGGGGGTAAAACCCCCCCTCTAGCGGCCCAATAGCGCCACGAAATTGGCGGTAAAGCTTTACCGCTGACGCACCTCCCGCCCCAGTGTGAAAGGGGCCTAAACGATTGTGTCCCTGTAAAACTGTGAGGTCTTTCTGAATAGTGGACATTTCACTTTGTAATTGTTTGAGCTCCTTATTCTTTGAAGCTATAATAATTTCCATCAATTTAAAATAAGATGACAAAGTGTCTGTCCTTTCCTTTTTGAGATTTTCATCGAATAAATCGAATGTTGGAAATTTTTTGATTCTTAGGCCCCGCGGTATCTGTTTTAAAGCAAGGTATTCTGTCAATGAACTCACGTCCCAATATGATTTATTCTCTTTTACCATCAAATGCTCCAACCGTCGAAAAGATTGTTTCAAGGTAACATCGTCTTTGTCCACAGATTACAAGATATATGTATGTTGATTCAAACGAAAAGGATTATTTGATGGGGCTGTAATGCCGCGTACACACGCTCGGAATTTCCGACAACAAATGTTTGATGGGAGCTTGTTGTTGGAATTCCGACCGTGTGTAGGCTCCATCGGACTTTTGCTGTCGGAATTTCCGACAACAAAAATTTGAGAGCTGGATCTCAAATTTTCCGACAACAAAATCCATGCTTGTAAATTCCGAGCGTGTGTAGACAATTCCGACGCACAAAATTCCACGCATGCTCTGAATCAAGTACGAGACAGAAGCGATCGGTCTGGTAAAACTAGCGTTCGTAATGGAGATAGCACATTCGTCACGCTGCAAATTTTTTAATCATTTAATGCAGCGCATTCTTTATAATGCTAGAATAATGACGTTGTTTTGCTGCTGATATTCACACAGAGTTCTGACAAACTGATTTCTTAATTATTGCTGAAAAGCACGAGGCTGAAAAGCGCGAATCGTCTCTCACCAAACTTCTACTAACACGAGATTAGCAAAAGGAGCCCAAAGGGTGGCGCACTTGGTATTGAACTTCCCTTTTAAAGTGCCGTCATACGTGTTGTACGTGACTGCGTTCTTGGCGATCGGAATTTCCGACAACATTTGTGCGACCGTGTGTATGCAAGACAAGTTTGAGCCAACATCCGTCTAAAAAAAAATCCACGGTTTTGTTGTCGGAATGTCCGATCCTGTGTACGCGGCACAAGGGTCCTGCTGAACCCAGCCTCTGAAGTGATAGGGCCTGGTGTGGATGCATCCATGGTAGGTGTCTCCATGCAAGGAAATTGAACAGTGATAATAACTTCACAATGGGTGAGGAAAGGGAACTTACACTGAGCAGGTAAGGAAATGCACAGTCCAGGACACAGGAAACAAAGAAATTATTGTTCCAGGTGATGATCCCACATTCACACCATCCTTGCTAGCTTAAGCCCATGTCAAATCGGCGATATTTGCAGCAAATTGCGGGCAATGACACCGTCCTAATCGGTGCGACGCCGCATCTGCGGCGCTGCACCGATTTCAAAAAGTCGTTTCTGTACTACTTTTTGCGATTTCGCCCGCGATTTACATTGACATCTGTGTCAGATGTCTTTGTAATCGCGGCTGAACACGGGACTGCCAGCGAGAGTGAAATCGTGCGAGTTCAGCTGAACTCGCACGGCTTCACTCCCGCAGCCCAGTGTGAACCTGGGCTAAGAGATGAAGGGTGCTGGCAAAGGAAGAGAGGATGGCTGCACTCCAATATAAAACCTGTATTCACATAAATCGTGATCCATACACCAACAGAGGCACAGGTGCTTCTGTAACCTGTGCCTCTGTTGGTGCATGGATCACGATTTATGTAATAAAGGTGTTATATTGGTGTTCGGCCATCCACCCTTCCTTTCTTCCATTAATTGCCTATGCTGAGCCAGCACCATTTATCTCCTAAGCTAGCAAGGATGGTGTGAATGTGGGATCATCACCTGGACCGGTAATTTCTTTGTTTTCACTGTTAAGAGCCCATTCACACAGGGACAACATGACTTCCAGCACGACTTTGGGAGGCAACTTGGACACGACTTGAGCATGAATCACAGCGCGACTCCAGGCAACTTACAAGGCAACTTCAAGTTGCCTCCAGGACAGGCTACTTTCCAGTGGCCAATCAAACAATAATCAGCTCTGTGGGAGGGAGGGGGAAAGGAGGGGTTTGCCTGGAAAACTATTTTTACTTCCTGGAAAGTTGCTTCAGTTAAGACAGGGGATCCGACTTGGAGGCAACTTCCATTGAAATGTTGAAAGTTGCCTACAAGTTGCCTAGAAGTCGGATTGAAGTAGTACAGGAACCTTTTTTGAAGTCGGAGCGACTTCAGTAGTGTGCATTAAGACGGCTCTCATTCACTTACATTGATTTTCTCATGCCACGCGACATGAGGCGACTTGGGGCGACTTCAAGTCAGATCCAAAGTCGCCCCTGTGTGAATGGGCTCTAAAGCATGTTGGATGTCTAGCTTTCATGGTAGAGGGTACCAGTCATCAAGTACCAGACATAATTTTTAAACTTTTTGTTCATTCTGTCACCATATTTGTCAGCCAAACATGTTCTGTGTGAAGGGTTATTCCCCACCATATTGTAGTGGATAGAAGAAAAATGGAACAATAAACCCAGGTCTGAGTACATTGTTTTGTGACGGCTGAGCTATGGAAAGAATATTATATATGATATGAACAATATATGCAAGCGTTTGACTGACAGGGGAAGAATGTACTGTAGATGCTGCGTGAAAAGTATGCTTGCTGTCACACCCAGAATAATGCCAGTGAATGCAAGACTTTTACTCACCAGTCTCCACAAGTGAAAAGCATTTTAATTCAATTGGGAAAAGCAGTCATTTGTAAATGAATTGGTTATCATTTTCATCGTCTCCTTTGCTTTTAGCAACACACTTTGCCCCTTCTTTACAAAATACTGGCTGGATTTTAGCAAAAATATAAGGCAGTACAAGTAGATTGTGGAGTCTCCTTTAAGATGCTTAAACATTATCCAGTAATTCAAATTCTCATATAAGGAATATCGATTGTCAGAGCCTCTTCATGCCGTAGTGTCAACCAATTTGCAGTTTTACAGTGCAAAATATAACTGACACATGCCTTGCCAATTTAAATTGAAAGAAGCGCCACAGGCCTGCAAGGGCTTAATATTATATTTCCTCTGCTGACCCACTCTAATAGTCATACTAGTGGATGAAATACATTTAACACTATGCCAAAATACTTGACATTATTTGTTCATGCCTTTCAGTGTTTAAAGGCATATTTCCAATGTAAACTTTATATTTGTCTCAATATGCTTTTATGACAGGGGTGCAAAGATTTATATTTGGATCTACTGCTTCTCTGCTTGGAGGTAAAAGAGCTCAGGAACTGCCACCAATCTTTCACTTTTCTGCTTTTCTGTCATACATAATCATGTCTCAACTAGATTTGTCATTAAATAGAACAGGCTTGTCATTTTCTGTCACACAAAAAATCATCTCTTCTGGTTTCTATCATGCTAGTGAATGGACGTATGACATTTTATTATAAAGAGGGACCTTAATGTACTGTCTCACTATGAGCGATCTCTTCCATTCTCTGCCATCGAGAATGGCTGTGCCATCAACAGTGAGTGATGCCCTCTAACTTTCCAGACAAGCTACTGTTTTATACCAAACCTTGCTGAACCTGCAGGTTGAGCATACAGACTCTTTCATTTAACTTAATGCTGCTATCAAATTTGAAGCTGCTTAGTAGATAGTATATGGTCATGCTAATTACTAACAAAGTACTATAGATCATGTTGTGGTTTTATGGAAATGAGAACATACTAAGTATATACAGAACATGATACAAGCCAATATATACTGGAAGTATTACTGGCCTCTGACCAGACTGGTTCTAGTATGTGTACCACCAGAAGGCCAATAAAAGTCTGAAAATGAAAGACAAACATGTTCAGTAGGGATGAGCCAAACACCCCCCCCCCCGGTTCGGTTCGCAGCAGAACATGCGAACAGGCAAAAAAATTGTTTGAACACGCAAACACTGTTAAAGTCTATGGGACACAAACATGAAAAATCAAAAGTGCTAATTTTAAAGGCTTATATGCAAGTTATTGTCATAAAAAGTGTTTGGGGACCTGGGTCCTGCCCCAGGGGACATGTATCAATGCAAAAAAAGTTTTAAAAACAGTAGTTTTTTCGGGAACAGTGATTTTAATAATGCTTAAAGTGAAACAATAAAAGTGAAATATTCCTTTAAATTTCGTACCTGGGGGTTTCTATAGTGTGCTTGTAAAGTAACAAATGTTTCCTGTGTTTAGAACAGTCCCTTCACAAAATGACATTTCTTAAAGAAAAAAAGTAATTTAAAACTACTCGCAGCTGTAATGAATTGTTGGGTCCGGGCAATACAGATAAAAGTCATTGAAAAAAACGGCATGGGTTCCCCCCAGTCCATTATCAGGCCCTTTGGGTCTTGTATGAATATTAAGGGGAACCCCGAACCAAAATTAAAAAAAAAATGCGTGGGAGTCCCCCCAAATTCCATACCAGGCCCTTCAGGTCTGGTATGGATATTAAGGGGAACCCTGCGCCAATTTTTATTTTTTAAATGGCGTAGGGGTCCCCCTCAAAATCCATACCAGACCCTTCAGGTATGGATACATTGTACCCCTACCATTTCACAAAAAAATGTAAAAAAAAAAATGTAAATCCATTCTCGAGCGGAGGATACGGAGAACACGCCGACACGATCCTGCCTCCATGGGAGGCACTCGCCGTATGACGCTCTTCCCTGTGACAGCTTTTAAATAGCTGGTCACATCCGAGGGTGAGCCCACCCCCCTCTGACGCAACGGGGAAACGCCAGGGTTACCCAGTGAGATGTACGGGTGACCCCTCCCCCTCTGACGCAATCCCGTCATTCCCACATTGCGTCAGAGGGGGTGTCACCAGCACACGTGACGTTTGTCCCTGCCCTCAGTTATTTAAGAGCTTTCACAGCGGGAGAGCGTCATACGACGGGTGCCTCCTATGGAGGCAGGATCGTGTCGGCGTATTCTCCGCTCGAAGGGGGCGGGCTCACCCTTGGATGTGACCGGTGGCCCGCCCTCAGCTATTTAACAGCTGTCACAGGGGAAGAGCGTCATACGGCGAGTGCCTCACATGGAGGCAGGATCGTGTCGGCGTGTTCTCCGTATCCTCTTTTTTTTTCTTTAATAAAAGACTTGTCCCAAGCTGTCTAAATTTTTTACACTTTTTTTGTGAAGTGGTAGGGGTACAATGTACCCCGTTACCAATTCACATAGGGGGGGCGGGATCTGTGGGTCCCCTTTGTTTAAGGGGGCTTCCAGATTCCGATAAGCCCCCCGCCCGCAGACCCCCACAACCACTGGGCAAGGGTTGTGGGGATGAGGCCCTTGTCCCCATCAACATGGGAACATCCTCCCCATGTTGAGGGCATGTGCCCTGGTACAGTTCAAAAAGGGGGTCGCTCTCTCGTCCCCCCCTCTTTTCCTGTGGCCTGCCAGGTTGCGTGCTCGGATAAGGGTCTGGTATGGATTTTTGGGGGGAACCCCACACCATTTATTTTTTTATTTTGGCGCGGGGTTCACCTTAAAATCCATACCAGACCTGAAGGGCCCCTACGCCATTTTTAAAAAAAAAATTGGCGCAGGGTTCCCCTTAATATCCATACCAGACCTGAAGGGCCTGGCATGAAATTTGGGGGGAACCCCCGCACATTTTTTTTTGGTTCGGGGCTCCCCTTAATATTCATACCAGACCCAAAGGGCCTGGTAATGGACTGAGGGGGACCCATGCTGTTTTTTTCAATGACTTTTATCTGTATTGCCGGGACCCGACAATTCATTATAGCCGCGAGTAGTTTTAAATTCCTTTTTTTCCTTTAGAAATTTCATTTTGTGCAGGGACTGTTCTAAACACGGGAAACATGCACCACTTTACAGGAATACTATAGACACCCCCCAGGGACGAAATTTTAAGGAATATTTCACGTTTATTGTTTCACTTTAAGCATTATTAAAATCACTGCTCCCGAAAAAACTGCAGGTTTTAAAACTTTTTTTGCATTGATTCATGTCCCCTGGGGCAGGACCCGGGTCCCCAAACACTTTTTATGACAATAACTTGCATATTAACCTTTAAAATTAGCACTTTTTATTTCTCCCATAGACTTTTAAAGGGTGTTCTTTTGAATTTGCAGCGAACACCCCAAATTGTTCGCTATTCGGCGAACGGGCGAACAGCCAATGTTCGAGTTGAACTCATGTTTGACCCGAACATAAAGCTCATCCCTAATGTTCAGTATTATCATTTTGCATAAGACCTGTTCATTTGATTATTTTAGTGGAAACTATTGCTGTTTTATGTAGATACCCCGATGATCTAGGCCACAAATGTCCTGAGCAGGGATGAGCCGAACACCCCCCTGTTCGGTTCGCACCAGAACCTGCGAACAGACAAAATGTTTGTGTAAACTTTAGAACCCTATTAAATACAATGGACTCGAACGTTCGAAATCTAAAGTGTTAATTATAAAGGCTTATATGCAAGTTATTGTCCTAAAAAGTGTTTGGGGACCCGGGTCCTGCCCCAGGGGACATGTATCAATGCAAAAAGAAGTTTTAAAAACGGCCGTTTTTTCGGGAGCAGTGATTTTAATAATGCTTAAAATGAAAAAATAAAAGTGAAATATTCCTTTAAATTTCGTACCTGGGGGGTGTGTATGATATGCATGTGAAGTGGCGCATGTTTCCCGTGCTTAGAACTGTCCCTGCAAAAAATGTCATTTTTGAAAGAAAAAAATGCATTTAAAACTGACTCGCGGCTATTAATGAATTGTCGGCTCCCGGCAATACATACAAAAGTCATTGATAAAAAAAAAAAAAAAGCGTGGGGGTTCCCCAGAATTCAATTACCAGGCCCTTCAGGTCTGGAATGGATATTAAGGGGAACCCCGCCGCAAATTTAAAAAAAAATTGACGTGGGGTTCCCCCAAATATCCATTCCAGGCCCTTCAGATCTGGCATGGATTTTAAGGGGAACTCCACCCCAAATTTAAAAAAAAAATGGCGTGGAGTCCCCCTAAAAATCCATACCAGACCCCTTATCCGAGCACGCAACCTGGCCGGCCGCAGGGGAAGAGGGGGGGACGAGAGAGTGGCCCCCCCTCCCTCCTGAACCATACCAAGCCACATGCCCTCAACATGGGGAGGATGTCCCCATGTTGATGGGGACAAGGGCCTCATCCCCACAACCCTTGCCCGGTGGTTGTGGGGGTCTGCGGGCGGGGGGCTTATCGGAATCTGGAAGACCCCTTTAACAAAGGGGACCCCCAGATCCCGGCCCCCCCCTATGTGAATTGGTAAGGGGTACATTGTACCCCTACCATTTCACGAAGAAAGCGTAAAAAAATGTTTAAAAAAACACACAAACACCTTGAAAAAGTCCTTTATTTAAAAAAAAAAAAAAAAAAACATTCCAGCGGTGAAATCCAGTGTCCCGCGGCGATCCCGATGTCCAGCGCTGTCCTTCATTGGTTGTGCCTGAGAGGACCTGATGGGGAACTCCCTCTCAGTATTTTAAATGTATAGACCCGCCCCTTCTAAAGTTCCCCATCAGGTCCGCTCAGCGGACGAGATGTGGAACATGAGAAGGGGCGGGTCTATACATGTATTACCAAAGTGAGAGCAGTTCCCCATCAGGTCCGCCCCCTCGGTATGTCGGACCCGCCTACGTCATTGGCTTGAGCGGGGAACTTCCTTCACTATGTAAATTTAAATTACACAGTGAAGGAAGTTCCCCGCTCAAGCCAATGACGTAGGCGGGTCCGACATACCGAGGGGGCGGACCTGATGGGGAACTGTTCCGCATCTGGTCTGCTGAGCGGACCTGATAGGGAACTTTAGAAGGGGCGGGTCTATACATTTAAAATACTGAGAGGGAGTTCCCCATCAGGTCCGCTCAGGCACAACCAATGAAGGACAGCGCTGGACATCGGGATCGCCGCGGGACACTGGATTTCACAGCTGGAATGTTTTTTTTTTTTTAAATAAAGGACTTTTTCAAGGTGTTTGTGTGTTTTTTTAAACATTTTTTTACGCTTTCTTCGTGAAATGGTAGGGGTACAATGTACCCCTTACCAATTCACATAGGGAGGGGGCCGGGATCTGGGGGTCCCCTTTGTTAAAGGGGTCTTCCAGATTCCGATAAGCCCCCCGCCCGCAGACCCCCACAACCACCGGGCAAGGGTTGTGGGGATGAGGCCCTTGTCCCCATCAACATGGGGACATCCTCCCCATGTTGAGGGCATGTGGCTTGGTACTGTTCAGGAGGGAGGGGGGGCCGCTCTCTCGTCCCCCCCCCTTTTCCCCTGCGGCCGGCCAGGTTGCGTGCTCGGATAAGGGGTCTGGTATGGATTTTTAGGGGGACTCCACGCCATTTTTTTTTTAAATTTGGGGTGGAGTTCCCCTTAAAATCCATGCCAGATCTGAAGGGCCTGGAATGGATATTTGGGGGAACCCCACGTCAATTTTTTTTTAAATTTGCGGCGGGGTTCCCCTTAATATCCATTCCAGACCTGAAGGGCCTGGTAATTGAATTCTGGGGAACCCCCACGCTTTTTTTTTTTTTTTTATCAATGACTTTTGTATGTATTGCCGGGAGCCGACAATTCATTAATAGCCGCGAGTCAGTTTTAAATGCATTTTTTTCTTTCAAAAATGACATTTTTTGCAGGGACAGTTCTAAGCACGGGAAACATGCGCCACTTCACATGCATATCATACACACACCCCAGGTACAAAATTTAAAGGAATATTTCACTTTTATTTTTTCATTTTAAGCATTATTAAAATCACTGCTCCCGAAAAAACGGCCGTTTTTAAAACTTCTTTTTGCATTGATACATGTCCCCTGGGGCAGGACCCATGTCCCCAAACACTTTTTAGGACAATTACTTGCATATAAGCCTTTATAATTAGCACTTTAGATTTCTCCCATAGATTTTTCGAATTTGCCGCGAACACCCCAATTTGTTCGCTGTTCGGCAAACGGGCGAACAGGCAATGTTCGAGTCGAACATGAGTTCGACTCGAACTCGAAGCTCATCCCTAGTCCTGAGTTAGGAAAAAAAAAGAAGAGAAACAAAATAAGTAAAAGGTTATCACAGTTTGTCAGTTTGTATATGCCTTACTAGACACTTGTCCATAAGTAAATACAAACTTGGTTTAAGTTGTGTTAACTAGTGATGTCGCGAACATAAAATTTTCCATTCGCGAACGGCGAACGCGAATTTCCGCAAATGTTCGTGAACGGGCGAACCGGGCGAACCGTCATAGACTTCAATAGGCAGGCGAATTTTAAAACCCACAGGGACTCTTTATGGCCACGATAGTGATGGAAAAGTTGTTTCAACGGGACTAACACCTGGACTGTGGCATGCCAGAGGGGGATCCATGGCAAAACTCCCATGGAAAATTACGTAGTTGATGCAGAGTCGGGTTTTAATCCATAAAGGGCATAAATCACCTAACATTCCTAAATTGTTTGGAATAACGTGCTGTGAGGGGGTTAGCTCGGCAGCGGGTGTGTGTGACCCCCGGGATGGGCTCCCCACACAAAACAGGCCCAGCAAACGGAGGTTGTGGTTTTCAAAATCAAAAAGGTGCGGTTTATTTTCTGTTTACAGTGACAAAACACAGCAAAGCAAAAGAAACATAAACAAAATAAATCCTGGTCAACTTGACCTCTGACTAAACATACAGGTTTCCTAACTAACAACTGGGATCAGCCTAGTGCTGTCCTAGTCCCTAAGTCCCTGGTTTTAAATGTCCAAGCAAATAGCCACACAGGCTTTGTCTCACCGCACAGGGGTTCACTCTCCCTAGACAGTCCACACAGGTCTGGTTCCAGGCATGAGCTAACATCTAATGAAGCTGGGAGTTCTTATAGAGGCCTAAATGAGCTGACAAGCTTCAGCTGGTCTCATCAACTCCCTGTCTGCACGACGCCCAGCACTCTCCCTAGAGGTATGAGTCATCCATGAGCCCACTAGCCTTAGCTGGGCTTATACAACTCTCCACCTAGTTGTATAAGTCGGCGTAAAGCCTGAATCTGGGCGAAATATATCTACCCCCCTGGATGCAACCAGGTGACTTTACCTTCCTGCTGTCACATACCCCCCCTCTTGTTTTAACCTTGGGGTTGGAACACCAGCAATCAGGCATTCATGTACTCGAGACAAAGCATCCACATTCCCCATTTGAACGCCAGGGCGATGCTTTACTGTGAAGTTGAATTCCTGGAGGGCCAGGAACCACCTATTCACTCTTCTATTTGTTTCCTTGTTTTGAGCCATCCACTTTAACGGAGCGTGATCCGTAACCATGTCAAAGTGCCTACCTAGCAGGTAGTACCGAAGGGAATCTAGAGCCCACTTCACCGCTAAACACTCCTTTTCAACGGTGGCGTAATTTACCTCATGGGACTTCAACTTCCTGCTGAGGTAAATGACTGGGTGCTCTTCCCCGTTCCAGACCTGGGACAATACTGCTCCTAACCCCACATCTGACGCATCACTTTGTACGACAAAGTCTTTAGAGAAGTCGGGTGAGTACAACACTGGCTGGCTACATAAGGCTTGTTTCAAGAATTGGAATGCTGCCTCAGCCTCGGGGGTCCATTTAATCATGACCGACCCTTTCCCCTTCGTCAGGTTGGTTAGGGGCACAGCCTTAGAAGCAAAGTGGGGAATGAATCGCCGATAATACCCAGCGATTCCCAGAAAGGCTCGTACCTGCTTCTTGCTGTTGGGACGTGGCCAACTCTGGATGGCCTCGACTTTGTTGAGTTGGGGTTTTATTACTCCCCTCCCAATGGTGTACCCAAGATATTTGGCCTCCTCCTGCCCAATGGTACACTTCTTGGGGTTAGCCGTAAACCCCGCTTCCCGAACAGAGTCCAGGACTGCTTGCACTTTTGGCAGATGTGAGGCCCAATCTGTGCTATGGACAATTACGTCATCCAGGTAAGCCGCAGCATACTTCCGATGGGGCCTCAGCATCTGGTCCATTTTCCGCTGGAATGTGGCCGGCGCATTCTGTAACCCGAACGGCATTCTTTTATATTGGAACGCCCCGTCTGGGGTTACAAATGCGGTTTTCTCTTTGGCCGACTTGGCCAGGGGGATTTGCCAATACCCTTTTGTGAGGTCAAGAGTCGTCATGTATCGGGCTGTTCCCAGCCGGTCGATCAACTCATCTATACGTGGCATGGGGTAGGTGTCAAATTTTGTAACTTTGTTCAACTGACGAAAATCGTTACAAAATCGCCAGCTCCCATCCGGTTTAGGCACCAACACAATGGGACTAGACCAATCACTTTGGGACTCCTCTATCACCCCTAAGTTCAGCATTTTCTGTACTTCCTCCCGTATTGCCTCCCGTCGGGCCTCTGGGATCCGATAGGGTTTTAACTTCACCCTTTCACCGGGCGGGGTAATGATGTCATGCTCTACCCCAGATGTTTGTCCCGGCAGCTCAGAGAATACCTCCTTGTTGCGAAGCACAAACTCCTTAACCTCCTGTTGTTGGGGTTGTGACAAGGTGGCTGCTATTCCAACCTCAGGAATCACGCAACCAGTTTGAGCTGGTGACCAAGTGTCTGCGACTAGGGACTCTCTATCCCTCCAGGCTTTCAACAGATTAACGTGATAGATCTGTTCGGGCTTTCGCCTTCCTGGTTGTCTGACCTTGTAATTCACTTCGCTCACTTTTTCCATTATCTCATAGGGGCCTTGCCATTTGGCAAGGAATTTACTTTCAACCGTAGGGACAAGTACCAGTATCCTATCCCCCGGGGAAAAGGTACGGGTCTTGGCTCCACGGTTGTACACTCTCTGCTGTGCTAACTGCGCTTGGGCCAAATGTTCCTTCACGATGGGCATTACCTGTGCAATTCGGTCTTGCATCAGGGCGACATGCTCAATCACACTCCTGTGGGGAGAACTCTCACTTTCCCAAGTTTCCTTGGCAATATCCAACAGCCCTCTTGGGTGTCTCCCATACAGTAACTCAAAGGGGGAGAATCCCGTAGAGGATTGGGGCACCTCCCTAATAGCAAACATCAGATAAGGAAGTAGACAGTCCCAATCCTTTCCATCTCTAGCCACCACTTTCTTCAACATTTGTTTTAGGGTTTTGTTGAATCTTTCAACCAGCCCATCGGTTTGGGGGTGATACACAGATGTACGTAATTGCGTCACTTTGAACAATTTACACAGCTCCTTCATAACCCGGGACATAAAGGGTGTACCTTGGTCCGTAAGCAGTTCTTTACAAATACCCACCCGGCTAAACACAAGAGATAGCTCTTTGGCTATGGTTTTGGCCGAGGTATTTCGGAGAGGGATCGCTTCTGGATAACGGGTGGCATAGTCCATTATAACTAATATGTACTGGTGCCCCCTAGCGGACTTGATTATAGGCCCTACCAAATCCATGGCGATCCTCTCAAACGGGACCTCAATGATGGGTAGAGGGACCAGCGGGCTACGGAAATGTGGCATCGGGGCCGACCTCTGACACACAGGGCAGGAGGAACAATAATTTTCTATGTCCTTCATCACCCCCGGCCAATAGAATCTCTGTAATACCCTCTCTCGGGTTTTCTCTGTCCCCAGATGACCTCCAAGAATGTGCCCATGGGCCAACTCCAACACCAACTTCCTGTAAGGTTTGGGCACCACAAGCTGCTCAACGGTTTCTTCTGCCCTTTTTGCCACCCGATACAGTAGGTCCTTCTCTACGCTGAAGTATGGGTAAGTGCAGGTATTATCTGGGTTCACTAACTCGCCATCTATTTTCACTACGTTTTCCCGTGCCTTTATTAGGGCGGGGTCTTTCAACTGTTCTGTGGCAAAGTTTTCCCTGTGAACCTCAAGATCAGAAAACTCCACAGACGGTAGGTTTTCGTCTGAGGAGGTGGGCTCCTCTCCAGTTTCTTGAGTCTCCCCTGCCAATACTGATAAGGGAAATTCCGGAGAGTCCTCATCACTCTCAGGGGAGTTCTGGCTATCACATTCCTGGTACATAGGGGCACCAGTGGGGGGCTCAGGATCATTCCACAGTTCCCAGAACTTCGGAAAATCCCTTCCCACAATGGCGTCATGCGGTAACTGAGATACTAAGCCCACTGGATGAGAGAGGGTACCTTTGGGGGTCTCGAAACACACTGTAGTCACTGGATACTCTCGGGTGTCCCCATGCACACAAATAACAGCTACCTTGCTATTCCCAAAGACCTCTGTTTTAACTAACTCAGCCTTTATCAGGGTCACAAGGCTACCTGAATCCAGCAATACCACAACATTTCTACCATTAACACACATTTTGCATAAATGTTTCTCAGTTCCTCGAATGGCAGTGCATGCGACTGTCGCACACAGCGACTGACGTCTGCCCGTCAGAAAGTCACACTGCATGGGTTCCTCCACAACCGGGCAATTGGCTGCAATATGTCCCGCTTGCCGGCAGCGGTAGCAAACGATCCTTCTTGCCGCCTCTTGAGCCGCTGATTTCCCAGGCTGTTCTCGCCAAACTTGGGGTAGAGCTCCCACCCTCTCACTCTCTCCACCCTCACCCCTTGGAATCCTCTTATCCGCCCCTGGGGATGGTCTGGTCTTAGGGTGGAAAGCCTGAGTGTCTCTGGAAGAGGCCGTCAGGTTCTCTGTAGCCAAGTATTTCTCCACACGATCCACAAGACCATCGGCCATCTCTGGGTCTCCATGGCTTACCCACTTTTGGATGGCAGTAGGAAGAGCTCTCAAAAACCGATCCATTACAACACGTTCCACAATCTTTGGTGCGGACAAAGTCTCTGGCTGTAGCCACTTTCTGCTCAGGTGAATGAGATCATACATTTGAGACCTGGGGGGTTTTCCAAGCTGGAAAGTCCAGTTATGCACACGCTGAGCCCGGACAGCCTGGGTGACACCCAGCCTTGCCAAAATTTCAGCTTTTAGCATCACATAGTCTTTTGCTTGGTTAGGCTCTAGGTCATAGTAAGCTTTCTGCGATTCACCAGTTAACAGAGGAGCCACCAG